>CM068982.1:1771595-4171595 GCA_035357415.1 Ophraella communa | reverse complement strand
GAATCACTGCGTGCCGAGCGAAGCGAGGTTCGCAGCCCCTAATTTATTATTTTATATATAAAAATAAAGGAATACAAAAGCCTCTGAGTAAACGGCCGTCATTGAGGTTAAAAAAGTAATTTTTTAAATAAATAGCAGAAGTTTTGTTAAAACGAAGAGTTTTTTTATTATTCTTAATAATTTTAGACATAAATATATATGGTACTTGATATATAGACTGGTTTAAAAAAACTAGCTTTTCTAAGAAGATGTTTTTTCTTTATAATAATCCCAAATCTATTTTAACTCATTTAAAAAGTATTTTTGCCAGCTCAATTATGTTGAAATTTGTTCTAATTATAAGTGAATCACTGCGTGCCGAGCGAAGCGAGGTTCGCAGCCCCTAATTTATTATTTTATATATAAAAATAAAGGAATACAAAAGCTTCTGAGTAAACGGCCGTCATTGAGGTTAAAAAGTAATTTTTAAATAAATAGCAGAAGTTTTGTTAAAACGAAGAGTTTTTTATTATTCTTAATAATTTTAGATATAAATATATATAGTACTTGACATATAGACTGGTTTAAAAAGACTAGCTTTTCTAAGAAGATGTTTTTTCTTTATAATAATCCCAAATCTATTTTAACTCATTTAAAAAGTATTTTTGCCAGCTCAATTATGTTGAAATTTGTTCTAATTATAAGTGAATCACTGCGTGCCGAGCGAAGCGAGGTTCGCAGCCCCTAATTTATTATTTTATATATAAAAATAAAGGAATACAAAAGCTTCTGAGTAAACGGCCGTCATTGAGGTTAAAAAAGTAATTTTTTAAATAAATAGCAGAAGTTTTGTTAAAACGAAGAGTTTTTTTATTATTCTTAATAATTTTAGATATAAATATATATAGTACTTGACATATAGACTGGTTTAAAAAGACTAGCTTTTCTAAGAAGATGTTTTTTCTTTATAATAATCCCAAATCTATTTTAACTCATTTAAAAAGTATTTTTGCCAGCTCAATTATGTTGAAATTTGTTCTAATTATAAGTGAATCACTGCGTGCCGAGCGAAGCGAGGTTCGCAGCCCCTAATTTATTATTTTATATATAAAAATAAAGGAATACAAAAGCTTCTGAGTAAACGGCCGTCATTGAGGTTAAAAAAGTAATTTTTTAAATAAATAGCAGAAGTTTTGTTAAAACGAAGAGTTTTTTTATTATTCTTAATAATTTTAGATATAAATATATATAGTACTTGACATATAGACTGGTTTAAAAAGACTAGCTTTTCTAAGAAGATGTTTTTTCTTTATAATAATCCCAAATCTATTTTAACTCATTTAAAAAGTATTTTTGCCAGCTCAATTATGTTGAAATTTGTTCTAATTATAAGTGAATCACTGCGTGCCGAGCGAAGCGAGGTTCGCAGCCCCTAATTTATTATTTTATATATAAAAATAAAGGAATACAAAAGCCTCTGAGTAAACGGCCGTCATTGAGGTTAAAAAAGTAATTTTTTAAATAAATAGCAGAAGTTTTGTTAAAACGAAGAGTTTTTTTATTATTCTTAATAATTTTAGATATAAATATATATAGTACTTGACATATAGACTGGTTTAAAAAGACTAGCTTTTCTAAGAAGATGTTTTTTCTTTATAATAATCCCAAATCTATTTTAACTCATTTAAAAAGTATTTTTTCCAGCTCAATTATGTTTAAATTTGGTATAATTATAAGTGAATCACTGCGTGCCGAGCGAAGCGAGGTTCGCAGCCCCTAATTTATTATTTTATATATAAAAATAAAGGAATACAAAAGCCTCTGACTAAACGACCGTCATTGAGGTTAAAAAAGTAATTTTTTAAATAAATAGCAGAAGTTTTGTTAAAACGAAGAGTTTTTTTATTATTCTTAATAATTTTAGATATAAATATATATAGTACTTGACATATAGACTGGTTTAAAAAGACTAGCTTTTCTAAGAAGATGTTTTTTCTTTATAATAATCCCAAATCAATTTTAACTCATTTAAAAAGTATTTTTGCCAGCTCAATTATGTTTAAATTTGGTATAATTATAAGTGAATCACTGCGTGCCGAGCGAAGCGAGGTTCGCAGCCCCTAATTTATTATTTTATATATAAAAATAAAGGAATACAAAAGCCTCTGAGTAAACGGCCGTCATTGAGGATAAAAAAGTAATTTTTTAAATAAATAGCAGAAGTTTTGTTAAAACGAAGAGTTTTTTTTATTATTCTTAATAATTTTAGACATAAATATATATAGTACTTGACATATAGACTGGTTTAAAAAGACTAGCTTTTCTAAGAAGATGTTTTTTCTTTATAATAATCCCAAATCTATTTTAACTCATTTAAAAAGTATTTTTGCCAGCTCAATTATGTTGAAATTTGTTCTAATTATAAGTGAATCACTGCGTGCCGAGCGAAGCGAGGTTCGCAGCCCCTAATTTATTATTTTATATATAAAAATAAAGGAATACAAAAGCCTCTGAGTAAACGGCCGTCATTGAGGTTAAAAAAGTAATTTTTTAAATAAATAGCAGAAGTTTTGTTAAAACGAAGAGTTTTTTTATTATTCTTAATAATTTTAGACATAAATATATATAGTACTTGACATATAGACTGGTTTAAAAAGACTAGCTTTTCTAAGAAGATGTTTTTTCTTTATAATAATCCCAAATCTATTTTAACTCATTTAAAAAGTATTTTTGCCAGCTCAATTATGTTTAAATTTGGTATAATTATAAGTGAATCACTGCGTGCCGAGCGAAGCGAGGTTCGCAGCCCCTAATTTATTATTTTATATATAAAAATAAAGGAATACAAAAGCCTCTGAGTAAACGGCCGTCATTGAGGTTAAAAAAGTAATTTTTTAAATAAATAGCAGAAGTTTTGTTAAAACGAAGAGTTTTTTTATTATTCTTAATAATTTTAGACATAAATATATATAGTACTTGACATATAGACTGGTTTAAAAAGACTAGCTTTTCTAAGATGTTTTTTCTTTATAATAATCCCAAATCTATTTTAACTCATTTAAAAAGTATTTTTGCCAGCTCAATTATGTTTAAATTTGGTATAATTATAAGTGAATCACTGCGTGCCGAGCGAAGCGAGGTTCGCAGCCCCTAATTTATTATTTTATATATAAAAATAAAGGAATACAAAAGCCTCTGAGTAAACGACCGTCATTGAGGTTAAAAAAGTAATTTTTTAAATAAATAGCAGAAGTTTTGTTAAAACGAAGAGTTTTTTTATTATTCTTAATAATTTTAGATATAAATATATATAGTACTTGATAAATAAACTGGTTTAAAAAGACTAGCTTTTCTAAGAAGATGTTTTTTCTTTATAATAATCCCAAATCTATTTTAACTCATTTAAAAAGTATTTTTGCCAGCTCAATTATGTTGAAATTTGTTCTAATTATAAGTGAATCACTGCGTGCCGAGCGAAGCGAGGTTCGCAGCCCCTAATTTATTATTTTATATATAAAAATAAAGGAATACAAAAGCCTCTGAGTAAACGGCCGTCATTGAGGTTAAAAAAGTAATTTTTTAAATAAATAGCGGAAGTTTTGTTAAAACGAAGAGTTTTTTTTATTATTCTTAATAATTTTAGACATAAATATATATAGTACTTGATTTAAAGACTGGTTTTAAAAGACTAGCTTTTCTAAGAAGATGTTTTTTCTTTATAATAATCCCAAATCTATTTTAACTCATTTAAAAAGTATTTTTGCCAGCTCAATTATGTTTAAATTTGGTATAATTATAAGTGAATCACTGCGTGCCGAGCGAAGCGAGGTTCGCAGCCCCTAATTTATTATTTTATATATAAAAATAAAGGAATACAAAAGCCTCTGAGTAAACGGCCGTCATTGAGGTTAAAAAAGTAATTTTTTAAATAAATAGCAGAAGTTTTGTTAAAACGAAGAGTTTTTTTATTATTCTTAATAATTTTAGACATAAATATATATGGTACTTGATATATAGACTGGTTTAAAAAAACTAGCTTTTCTAAGAAGATGTTTTTTCTTTATAATAATCCCAAATCTATTTTAACTCATTTAAAAAGTATTTTTGCCAGCTCAATTATGTTGAAATTTGTTCTAATTATAAGTGAATCACTGCGTGCCGAGCGAAGCGAGGTTCGCAGCCCCTAATTTATTATTTTATATATAAAAATAAAGGAATACAAAACCCTCTGAGTAAACGGCTGTCATTGAGGTTAAAAAAGTAATTTTTTAAATAAATAGCGGAAGTTTTGTTAAAACGAAGAGTTTTTATTATTCTTAATAGTTTTAGACATAAATATATATTGTACTTGATATATAGACTGGTTTAAAAAACTAGCTTTTCTAAGAAGATGTTTTTTCTTTATAATAATCCCAAATCTATTTTAACTCATTTAAAAAGTATTTTTGCCAGCTCAATTATGTTGAAATTTGTTCTAATTATAAGTGAATCACTGCGTGCCGAGCGAAGCGAGGTTCGCAGCCCCTAATTATTTTATATATAAAAATAAAGGAATACAAAACCCTCTGAGTAAACGGCTGTCATTGAGGTTAAAAAAGTAATTTTTTAAATAAATAGCGGAAGTTTTGTTAAAACGAAGAGTTTTTATTATTCTTAATAGTTTTAGACATAAATATATATTGTACTTGATATATAGACTGGTTTAAAAAACTAGCTTTTCTAAGAAGATGTTTTTTCTTTATAATAATCCCAAATCTATTTTAACTCATTTAAAAAGTATTTTTGCTAGCTCAATTATGTTGAAATTTGTTCTAATTATAAGTGAATCACTGCGTGCCGAGCGAAGCGAGGTTCGCAGCCCCTAATTTATTATTTTATATATAAAAATAAAGAAATACAAAAAAAATTACTCCTCAACACAGAAGATAAATTAAAAGTGTGGGAAAAGTATGTACAAACATTGTTTATTGACGGTAGAGAAAATTTTACATTAAAATTTGGTGAGGAAAGTATGTCGATTGAAATGCAACTGGCTGGACAGTCAGTCAACCACAACAACAAAATGGAGGTCGAAATCTAAAAACCAGTATAAAAAAATTAAAATTAAAATTGGTAGCAATAGTAATTTACGTAACAATTCCGGAAAATACTGTTTTTTTTTTTTTGGACGAGTGGACAAAAAGTGGAAGTCTGCGAGTCCAAAAAAACTATTTTCGGACGTGTTGCGTACACTATTTTTTCGACAACCGTGTAGAATAACAAATCATCTAGACACATTTCTTTATTATATTTTCTCTTTCTTAAACAAAATTTCGAACATTATAATTTCTAATTCTTATTTATATCAACATTTATATTAAAATTCGAGCGATTGGTAATATTGAAGGGATTCAATTTGTTTGAAATGTTTGGTATATTTAAATCCCTTATGTTGAAGTTAGAACAAGAAGGTACGGGTTCAGTTTGACACTGATTGTTTTCATCTGATGATTTTTGAATGGTTTTGGCAATTTTAATTTTGTTTGTAAGTGAATTGTTTCAGCGAGATTGGTTATCAGCAAATAACGTCGCTGAAGTTCGACGAATGCTATGGCCTGTGTAATTTTTAGTATTGGGTAAATTTAAAAATTCTGCGATTCTTAATCCGAGATTACCAAAACTGTGGGTACCAACAGGTTGAATCGAACGTTTTCCTTTTTTGTAATTCACGAATTTGGAGTATGAGATGGTCGTAAAGATAAATATTGCCTATATAACAGCAGGTTTTCTTGCCCATTTACAACAAAATTTCTCTCAATATGTGTTTTGGAATCTGGTATTTTCACAAGCAACATGTCTTCTTTGTCATTTATTAGATCAAGTGACATTTTTGTTAGTTCTTCCCATCTACACGCATCGGCTAACCCAATAATGGACTAGTTTAGTGATTTTTTTTATATTTGCATCTTATAAAATAGGTTTTTAGTGGTTCAACTGTACAAATAAAATTTTTATAAAATTAATCCTCTAGCCATAATCGGCTTTTGAAATTTAAATTTAATGGTTACATACGTCATAAGTGGTAAGTGACGTGTTTCAATAAGATTGGTAGAAAATTTGCGATGTTGTCGATATGCTTTAATATTAACCAAGAAACTTATATCTCTCTCTCTTATTTGTTGTCATTAAAAAGAGATAAACATATCGATATTTTTGTTCTCTGATTGACACTTTATCAAATAAGGAGTAAAATACTAAACAAAATATTCTGTCATTTTCGTTAATTTAATTTGTTGTTTGGTTGTGTTTGGTTTATGAAAGAAATTACTTCTATACTATTTTTGGTTCGAAAATAAAAATCCCTAACATCTTCTCTTGGTGTTATAACGGTTCCTTCAAAAATAACCAATAGAAGTAATTGTTCTCTAGGGGAGCAACCCTTCTATCGGTACTGTGAGAGAACGAATTTCAAGAATACGGTTTTGGCATTTTCAATAGAACCACGCCCACTTTCTATTGGCTGTTCTATTCTATCACCGTCAAGAATAGGGGTCTTGTTTGTTTATTACAGATAAACACGGTGTTTTGTGCCGCCAGTTCTTTGAGAATACTTGAAACGAACGTAGCTAAAATGTGACAACGTTGACTTTTAATCACACTTCATTATTGGTTGTTAGTTGGCGCTACGTTTAAAACTTACTAATTATTTATTGCTAAATTTTACGAAATGAGAAAAATTAATTGCAAAATGAATACCAAAGTTAGTAGGTATCTTATTCTAAATATATATTGCTATCATTTTGATTAATATGATCCTAGTAAACTAGTCCATTGTTGCTACCTGAAAATTGAGCAAATTGAGTTGATACTTTTAAATCCTATAATCGTAATATTTTGTTAAAATACTTTTAGCATTAGATATGTTTCATTATCTGCTTCCCTAATGAATTTGTTGATCTGCTCGCTGCTGAAGACTTATGATTTTTTTTGCTTTATAACCAATATTAAGAAACGCAATAACTTTTGGGAAAGTTGCTATGTTTACATTTTTCTACTCTAAAATGGTACTTTTCAACATAGAGTACATGCTCCACAGGGTAGAGGATTTGACAGTTTGAGATTTTTGCGCCAAATAAGCCAAAATTACATCCTCTGTAATAATGGTTTTGCATTTCTTCGAATCCATCCGTTTCGTGAACAAATCAAAAACGTTTTCGTACCTGGACTTTGATTTTTCAGGCAATAATTGTGCTGTAGCAGCAGCTGCTGCATTGGAAATTTCGCAAGGCACATTTTCAAACTCACTATCGCTGCTGTTTTCCATAGTTTTTTTCGATAATTGCCACCAAAGACCATGCAAAGTTTGAAAAATCGAAATGTCAACTAATAACTTGTCAAATAGCTGTCAGTCGAAAAACCATAGATGTTTTTTGGCGACTGATACATGCTGATACGCAAGATACTTGAGTATCACGAGTATCTAAAATGTTGCATTCGAGCGACTTAGCTATGACGTCATATCTGATACGCATGATACATTAATCTGAGAGTGGTAAACTCAAGCGTTAACTTTCTATCTCTCTCTCTGATGTAATCTGATTGGTCAAATTTTCCTAAACCACGTGCTTGAAAGAACCTTTATTACTCTTAATAAATAATACGTATTTCTTGAAAAGAAGAAAGAGGTTAGAGCAACTGTCACTTGCCGAACTTGAGTATCTATCCAACGTCAAACTGATACTTATGACGGCATTAGTACATGATACTCAAGTATCTTGAGTATCTGTCGCCAAAAAACATCTCATATTTCTGCTTTTTGTAGCACTAACTTCCTAAGTAATCACCGGTACCGCCACAGTCGTTTGACATTTTTGACATATATTCGTAATCACCATTGGCAACAGATGGCGCTTCAAAACAACGCAAACGTCATTTATTTAGTGTTGACAGTAAAGCATGGAACAAATTCATTTTTACCTAGGCCCAGGCCATTTTTAGAAATAATCCTATAATACTTTTTGCTTTTAATTTATTGTATTTTAATTAAATTGATTGTACTAACCCTTACTTTTTGGAAGTCCATCTTATTAAGAATAATAAAAAACTCTTCGTTTTACCAAAACTTCCAATATTTATTTAAAAAATTGCTTTATTAACTTTAATGACAGCCGTTTCGCTAGACTTAGCATCGTCAGATTGACATATTGAAGTTACATTTTGTTTGTTTGTAGCTAGGTACCTGATGTTTAGGTAGTTATAAGGCTAGACCAAGTATGGAAGTAATAAGACATAACAATATTAAAGCCTAGATGTTATTAGCCCTAAGGGATTATCCTGGATGTACTTCCCTCTAAGATCAGTATAACTGTGCAATGATATAGAAAAACCAGGAAAAAACTATATCATGCTGATCTTTACAATAACTTAATATATTTGTGTTACAATTACGTCTTATCTATGTATAAAATGGAGACTCAATCAAAGCAAACACTTTAAAAGTGGAGAACTTCCCAGATTTATTTGTTCATTAACAACTTTAAATTGTGGATCTGCTAGATGTCTTATAATTCTATGATACATAGGGCATTTTCAATTCCAATGAACAAAATTAACTTTGATAAAGAAATTGATATCATAAAACAAATAGCTACATCCAATGGCTACCCAATTCATTTGATAAATACATTAATTAATAAGAAAGAACAGAAAGTGTCACTAAACCTAATATTTCCTAAACAAACTAAAGAAATTAAAAGTTATAAAAATATTACATATTGTGGGACTATTTCCAATAAAATTTCAAAAATAATATCTTCGGCAACATCAACATTAATATCATTTAAAACACAAAATAATATTGGTACAAAATTGTTAAATGTAAAAACAAAATTACCTAAATTAAAAAAATCTGGTGTTTACAAAATTAATTGTCCAAAGTGTAATGCTGTATATATAGGTCAAACACAAAGAAATTTTGAAGTAAGATTTAACGAACATTTAAGAGCATATAGATTAAAACAACCAGATAAGTCAAATTATGCAATACACCTACTTGAACATCCAACCTCACTCTTACACATCAATGACATCCAAATACTACACACTTGTAATAAAAAACAAAATTTAGATTTCCTTGAAGTACTTGAAATAAAAAGACATCTAGCAGATCCACAATTTAAAGTTGTTAATGAACAAATAAATCTGGGAAGTTCTCCACTTTTAAAGTGTTTGCTTTGATTGAGTCTTCATTTTATACATAGATAAGACGTAATTGTAACACAAATATATTAAGTTATTGTAAAGATCAGCATGATATAGTTTTTTCCTGGTTTTTCTATATCATTGCACAGTTATACTGATCTTAGGGGGAAGTACATCCAGGATAATCCCTTAGGGCTCATAACATCTAGGCTTTAATATTGTTGTCTTATTACTTCCTTACTTGGTCTAGCCTTAACTACTTATCAACATCAAGTACCTAGTTACAAATAAACAAAATGTAACTTCAATATGTCAATCTGACGATGCTAAGTCTAGCGAAACGGCTGTCATTAAAGTTAATAAAGCAATTTTTTAAATAAATATTGGAAGTTTTGGTAAAACGAAGAGTTTTTCATTATTCTTATTGTATTTTAAAATAATATGCTAAGATACAAGGTGAATTACTTTTCAGTAATGACATTTTTTTTAAAGTCCTGGTATATTTAGTGTCCTCAATATTTGTAATAACCTTAAACTTGTAAATACTGTAGGTGTAAATATAAACAACAATACTAATATTATTAATTATTTAAGATTCCCCGTTAATAGAGTGGCCAAAATATCCCCTTGTATTTGTTTTTCTTATTGATGTGATTGTGTATATACATAAACTTATGTTAAAAAATGGCAGCAGTCCGCAGCTAATTTAGGTGACGGTAAGAAAAAAGTGGAAGACATTGACGAGGCCACCCTTCTCAAAGATTGGGATTTCGACAAATTTTTCCCAATGAAATTGAACAATACACAGTCGTCTTCTTCTTCCACCAGTTCTGGAAATAAGAAAGATGAAAAGAGTAAGAAACAATCGCACAGAAGAATGGATAGCGATTCCAAAATATCTAATCCGTTTCTAAGAGGATTCCGAAGAGAAAATTCGGATTTTTTTCCGATGAGTTCGCGACATTCTGCCATTTATATAGATAAGAACGCCAGATCGAGCGGTATTTTTAACAACCGTCGAGGTTCTGACGTCGGTATGGCGAAAAAGACTAGCGGCGAGCCGGTCCTGATGGACTATGTCAAAAAAACCGATTCTTTAACCACATCGACGCCTAAAAAAGAAGATTCTAATATATTATCGAACTTTGTACGTCCGAGGAGAGAAAAGACCGAATCTGATTTGGTTCTAAGACATTCTGAGGCTCGAAGAAGCATTAGAGAAACTCTAGAGGCTCGTAGGAAGGAAGTAGAGGCTCAATTCGCCAAAGAAGCCGAGAATATGCGTAGGCGGAATTCCAAACCGATAGAAATGAACGCTCTCAACATTTCGAATATTTCTAATTCGTCAACGGCTTCGAATTCGACAGTTGGAGACGAATTTTCTTTTATCAAGGTAATTTTTGGTTTATTTTTTGTTTGATTTTTACTTAACCCGGTGCTTACATTTGATATTGTATATATACGATATTGACTAATAGAATTTCTATGTAGAATATCTTTAGATTTAGGCACTGAATACTGATTTCTAGTTAGTTATCATTTTTCTCTTCGGTGAAGGACTGATATTAAGACTTAAATGATTGTGGTCCCCTTCAATATATTTATTTCAAGAAAATTTCACTAAATGTTGCTTTTGAATAAATTGTAGCTGCTTAGCACTTCAAATTTAAAAATTGTACTATAGTTTTGAATAAACTTATTTATAAAGACAAATAGTTGAAGAAATTTGGCAGCATCCAGCATCAATTTTAATCTTACATGTTACTCCTTAGCTTTTGTCCTGCTGGTAAATCCATTTTTGTGTTTAATATACAGGTTTCTTTGTTTTTAAATTACACAAAACATTTGTCTTATTAACTTTGTTGGTAAGGGTGTGTTTTCACATTTATCAAAACCATCAATTGCACAACCAATTGTTTATGTTTATCGATGAGTAATACCAAAAGAACACTTGATGTTAGTGACACATAAATATATTTATTCATTTTTCCAACTATTTTACGTTAATTATCACCGTTGGCTGTTTCTTTTTTTAATGTGGGTGCAAAACAAAATTTGATACACGTCATCATCCATCTCGCATGGATCCTCACTCTTTTGGAGGGGGGTACACCATATTTAAATGCTTGTTGCGTAGTTTTTACAAGCTTGAACCTGGACGAGTGATCTTTAGCGTAATAAAAATCAGTGACATGACAAAATGTCGTAATTGATTAAACTTGTTGACGTTACTAAGACCAAACAACGTATCTGCAGCCAGAGCTTCGACATACGACAAATGGACCTAGTATTGGTCAGATACGATAGTTTGATCTAGCAAACAGCCTATATTGGTAGTTATGACTAATCTTTACCACCACCGAATACGGAACTACGAATAGAATGGCAAGAACCTAGTTACTGTCTAGATCCGTATGCGACATCGAGTAGCAGCGGTTGTCTTAAAAAGTATTGTCGATAATACAGATTCCTTAAATTTATATCTAGTGCCATCTATCTGTCAATAAGAAGTACTCTGCGATAAAATAGACAGCTACATTTCAACGAAACTAAAGTAAATATATATGTTTACAATCAAAAAATGATCATTTATTTATTTATTTTGCTTAAAATAAAAGTCATGTTTCAAAAGATTATTTCTCAAACATTTGAAAATATGAGGGACATCAAATATGAGAATAAATTCTTGGTCATTGATCACAAAACTAAAATTTCTATTCTCTTCTTTTCTTTTTAAATATTCCTCCTTCGTTTCACTCGTTGGCAGTCTAATAGCTCCGACATTATTTTCACTTTGGTCACAAACTGTCGATACTACCTTCAAACCTATACTTTGACATTTACAGATTAGAACCTTCAGCAAATTTTTTAATGCCATGGATTTATGAGGTCCTTCACTAAATGTAAAAGCTAATGGTTGCTTCCACTGTTTATACAGTCCTTTCAGCATAAAAACGTTTGCACGATCTGCTAGTACAGGTTTTCTTTCTTTATAAATTACAATTTGATTTATTCACTTACCAGGTAAATTTAAAGTTGGAACTGCTGTTCTTATAAGACCTCTTTTGGTACCTAAAACTTTACAGTTACTAGAAAAATGTTCCTCACAAAATACATATTTTTTATAAATGTCTTCGACTGACAAGTCTTTATAATTTAAAGACTGTATCTTTAAAATCCACTCACTAAACACACTTGGTTCATTTTTTGGAAAACGATGCATTTTGCCTTCACGATTTGTACATGTAGGTACACAACATTTCCTTTTAGATAAGGGGGGTTGATAGTTTGAATCCATTTTAGGGACAGAATTATTTGGAAGCACAAAACCAAAGATGATATACACCAACAAAACTAAAAAAAAACTGAAGACAAAACTCCTGCTCTTTTGCTGATTCTCAGAACTACTGTCTCTTTTCTTAATTTTCTTAAAACTGTTTCTCACCAAATACAGATTGATACAGATCTGTTAAATTAAAAAGTATTGTCGTTAATAGTATTAGTAGAGAGACCTCTTCCGAAAAATAGAACAATTAAAATGAGACGCAACGATCAGCGCCATCCTATGGTTGTGTTAAAAATATTAATAAGTTTTGGGGGGAGTATATTTGCTTTCATTTCTATTCGTAGTTCCGTATTCGGTGATCAGTAATACAAAATGAACACTTGATATTAGTGACACATAAATATGTTTATTCATTTTTCCAACTATTTTACTTTAACTATTACCGTTCGCTGTTTCTTTTTTTTAATGTGGGTCCAAGAACTATAGTCGGTGCAAAACAAAATATGATCCATCTCGCATGGATCCTCGCTCTTTTGGGGGGAGGTACACCATATTTAAATGCTTGTTGCGTAGTTTTTACAAGCTTGAACCTGGACGAGTGATCTTTAGCATCATAAAAATCAGTGACATGACAAAATGTCGTAATTGATTGAACTTGTTGACGTTACTAAGACCAAACAACGTATCTGAAGCCAGAGCTTCGACATACGACAAATGGACCTAGTAATGGTCAGATAAGATGGTTTGATCTAGCAAACAGCCTATATTGGTAGTTACGACTAATCTTTACCACTCAATTTGACGTATTTACAGCACAAATATGACTACCAAAGTTTGTACTATGATAAGAAATGTTATAGACAACCCAAATAATGCGAAAAACCAGAATTCGCAATTTTGACAGATACGACCTCCTGTCTTAGCACGACAGTATAGACAGTGTTACCGGACTTTTTGAGTTTACAGGATTTAAAGATCGATTCGAATAAAAGGTTATAGCGTGGTCAGACCGGGTCAAACGGTGCCAAAGCAGGGCATAGCGGGGTCAGACCAAGCCGTACTATGGTACCTAACCTAACCTAACCTCACCTAACCTGACCTAACCTAACCTAAGAATTAACAATCTGTTTGAGTAAGATTAATAAAAAC
The DNA here is from genome assembly GCA_035357415.1 of Ophraella communa. Classification (NCBI taxonomy): domain Eukaryota; kingdom Metazoa; phylum Arthropoda; class Insecta; order Coleoptera; family Chrysomelidae; genus Ophraella; species Ophraella communa. Next base: position 4,158,001 of record CM068982.1, on the reverse strand, counting down.
TCTTCGTTTTACACTGTTTTTGTTCTTAAAAGAACAGTTTTTTATATTCCAAAATAACAAGAAAGAATAATACAAAAACCACAAACAAAAATACAAATACAAAACTAAATATACTAATCGTTGACAACGGCAACAACGCGACCTGTCAATCACGGCTACCAACTTTATGTAAACAAATTTAAGTATTTTACATTGATTTATTGAATGGAACATTTAATTTGAAAGTTGGGAACGATGTTTGGCAATTAAGTCGAAAGTAGTGACGTGAATCAAATTTTGTTTTGCACCAACTATAGATTTATTTCATTTGAAGTACTTTTCCCTTACATATTTTTCTATACGATCAGTATAAACCAGAAAAAACTATACCCTACTGATCTTTACAGTAACATAATGTTTTTTGTGCTACATCTATATTTTATTTATCAAAATATACAATAAAGTATCAGTTTAAGTAAATTTTTCATCGGTGCTGAACTTTCCAGAGCTATCGACAACCTCCTAATGCTGATTTGCTAGATGTCTTTTAATTTCCAGCTTTTCAAGAAAATCAAATTCTTGTTTTCTGTCACAAACATGCAGAATTTCTACTTCTTTCCATATGGTGGTGCTGTTGTCAAAGTAGACCTGTCAACCTGTTTTTCCATGGTAAAATCATTATAAAATTCCTATGCTTCTAATCTGAAAATATAAAATATACCTCGAGTTATTTATTAATTAACTTGGATTATTTTTCTCAGGAAATTACTCAGTTTATCATTTAAACTTTATTTAGATAAAAAAATGACATACAAAAGTTTTGTTAATTGACAAAAACAACTTGACGTTACTAGTAAACAAACTTGAATAACTAGATTTTATTTATAAAAATGAATATCACAGGAACAGCGTATACAATGTGAGTAAATAATAATCAAAGATTGAGTTTTGATCTCAACACTTTCGATAAAGGCTCAAGTATCAATGTTCGTTTCTAGTAAAATAATTTGAGGTTAGGTTCATTTCACATCTTTTAACTTTGTATAAGAACTTCTTTTTTTGCCTGTACATTTGGCATTTCTCTTTTTAAGCTCGGATTTTAACACTGCATTCTATTTATCAGAATTTTTTTATTAAATTCACTCACTCAAAAATAACTAAATGGATCTCCTCGTCGACTAGCACCCCCTAGTGTGAGAAAAAATCAGACACGCTGTCACAGTGAATCAGTGAGTATTATCTGAACCATGGGAATTATTATCGCTTAATAAAAAGTGAAATTCACTGAAAAATCAGTTAATGTCACTAAAATTTAAGGGAACCTGGATTCGCTAATTTAGAAATTGAATATTCACTTCAGTAACAGTCAAAATATCACGAGTTAGGTTTTCATTTGGTATTACCTTGTTGAAAGGGACTACTTTGGACTAACAAAGGTTTAATACATATTTAGTAAATCAATAAAACTCACTTGGTCAATGTAGTGCCTTTGCAAAAAATTGTTAAAATAATTTTATTTCGATATTCTTGAAGATGTACTTTATTTTGAAAAAGTTGAAGCTTTTATAGTATTTGCTGTTAGGCTGAGTAAAAAATAGGTTTTAGATTAATATAAATAGGTTTTAGATTATTATTATTAGAAATATTTTAAGGGTAACGCATTTGATCTATTTGACATTATGTTTTCATGCTCAGTTATTTTTTCAGAGCCACTTAACGTTTATAAAGGATCATATCGACGTGTAAATTATATTCAAAATTTGATATTCTTTATTAATTTTATTCAACGTCATTATTATACCAATTATAATAATCTCTCTAACGTTTCAATTTCAGTTTAGTACATCATTCAACAAATTATTTGGTGAAAGGCTTTTTATGTCTTATAAATAAACTTTTCTCTTTTAACAAAAATTCATCGTCGCCATTTTATAATCGTCTGTCAAATTTTTTAGTTGTTTTCATTGATTTATTGATATTTTATATCAGCCTGGCGACGATATTTTTTGTTTGAGAAATTTCTCTAAAAAAAAGCTTATGGCGCAAATTCATTATTTTTTATTACAGTATTCAGTAAATTTGTACAGTTTCTCATAACTAACGTTCAAAAATAATAACAACGCTTCTACTAAACTATTGTGCATGTTTTATAACAAATTGTAATAAACCGTTACAGGAAGATTCAGCTGTTTAAACAGCAATAAATTTTATTCAAGAAAGTCTTATGTATATACAAAAGGAAAACATAAAAAAAAAATTTAGTAATTGAAAAGATGACCCAACATTTCTTAATATTACTTGGTAGGTAACTTCTTAAGCCCTAGAAAAACTTCATCAGTGACTTTTTTATTCACAAAGTTAGACTTGACCTTTTTCTACTCTAGTAATGTGAGTAGTAAGACTTCCCTTTCATTTGCAAAATAACAGAGATGGTATTTTCCTTTTGAAATGTAATTCAGTTTCTGTTGTGGCATAATCTTCAGACAAACAGAATATGCTGGATCGTTTCTTCTTGTTCACACCTTCTGTTACTTACTTCCATCCTGTACAGGTGTCTCCAATGATCCCAGATACTAGTCTGCATTGCTTCCTGGTTAGTTATAGCAATCTCTGGGGTAAATTAGCCCTGGAATGTGCAAACACCCCACTGATTGGACCTGAACTATCTTTGGAATCGCAAATACACTTCATTCATCAGTGAATGGATGCAAAAAAAGTCTTTTAAATGGTGGGAAGATACCCTTAGACTCATGAGTCTTATATGCAAGACAAAAAGACTTTTGCAGGTTATGTCTGGAAGAGGAGGAAACCCCAACCACGTCTTATGCCAATGTGAAGGCTTGACAAGACTGAAGTTTTATAGAGAGGAAAAACCAGAAACAGCAGGCCACTATCAAGGTTGTTAAACTTCGTTAGAAGGGCATGGCTGGATAAGGTCTTTTGAAAATACAAGAGTTGCACAATAGATCTGCAAAAGTAGCAATGTATCAGGTTGTCAAGCTGGTCCAATCTGTAATCGCTTAGCTATATTCTTGTTTTTGTAACTCTGTAGGTACTTTGAAAGTCCTGCAATCTTCTGTCTTTATCACTAAATCAGAATGCTGCATGTTTTATAAATATAGCAGCATCATTGACCAAGAAGTTAGAAGATAGAATGTCCAAAGTTGTCTGGACCATTCTGCATTAGAAGATAGAATGTCCAATGTTGTCTGGACCATTCTGCATTAGAAGATAGAATGTCCAAAGTTATCTGGAACATTCTGCATTAGAAGATAGAATGTCGAAAGTTGTCTGGACCATTCTGCATTAGAAGATAGAATGTTCAAAGTTGCCTTTACCATTCTGCATTAGAAGATAGAATGTCTAAAGTTGTCTGGACCATTCTGCATTAGAAGATAGAATGTCTAAAGTTGCCTTTACCATTCTGCATTAGAAGATAGAATGTCCAAAGTTGTCTTTACCATTCTGCATTAGAAGATAGAATGTCCAAAGTTGTCTGGACCATTCTGCATTAGAAGATAGAATGTTCAAAGTTGCCTTTACCACTCTGCATTAGAAGATAGAATGTCTAAAGTTATCTGGACCATTTTGCATTAGAAGATGGAATGTCCAAAGTTGTCTGGACCAGCGTTTGATGACATTCTGCATTAGAAGTTATTCTAAAATTTCTTATGAGCAGTAGTGCTTGTTTACTCCATTTCTATCCATGCATCACTGTATTTTGGATGCACTAAGACTCCAGTTGTTATTGTCTTCCTCTTATTCTTAATAGGACCTTTTTTTCCTGGTCTTAGATAAAGCTAAAAATGATTTCAAGCTGAGAACTGTTTTCCAGCATATTATTCATTGTATTATTTGCTGCTATATCTGCTCTTCTTCTGACTGTTGAGCCCTTTTTGCTACCTTAAGTTCAATTATACATCCATATATCTGGACCTTTTGGTGTTGATGTTTCCAAGGAGCCAGAGATTTCCCCAGATGAGTTCTTTATGCTTCTATAACCAAACAACTTTGTGCTAAAATACATAAATGTGACAAAGTATCATATGTTTGACCTAATCTTGAATATTTAGAATTTCAGTTACATTGCAAGTGTCTTTCTCTGAAGTCATTGATGATGCGCTAAAGAAATTGTTTTGGGAATCCAGTATTAGCATCTCCATATTTTTAAAAATAATTTTACTTAATTATTAAATATGTTCTATAAATATTTTGAATATTTAAATTAAAATTTTGTTTGATGTATCTGTTTTACAAGAATTTTCCTGTAACAAACTACTTGTTATTGACATTTTTCCGCTTCAAATTAACCTATTTACCGATTTGAACCAACATTAACCAGTTATGTCGTCATCAAAATAATTATGAAATTGGAAGACGGACGTCGTCAAAGCGCATGCGTAACTCTCGAACTTGAGTACGTCATTGATTACGTCAACGATGAGCATGAAGATTGATGTTGAAGCTGACTGCGGCACTGCTGCCATCTTTTGAGTATTTTAAATTTGTCTTGTGATTGTTTTTTTTTATTATTTTTCGTTTTTGTGTGCATTACGTAGTTTTTTTTAAGCTAGGGTATTTATTTTGTTTAATGCATTTGATAAAAATATTTTAATGCAGGAAAAGGTAAGATATTTTTGTACTCATGTGAAGTTGGTTATTGCAATAATTTATTAATGAAATTATACACTTATTTGAAGTACATAAAGTCTAATTGTAATTGAATTATCTCTACTTTTGTTTTTGTTGACATGAATGTTTTTATATGGATAGTTATTATTTTTTTATAATACATTGAATGCATTAATATTTTTGACAAATGGTTAACGATCTCTTGGAATATAATTTATTTACAAAACAGGGATAAAAATGACTGTCTTTTGAAATAATACATTGAATATTTAGTTACACTTTTGTTCAATCTACAGTATGATGCAAATGTATGGAATAAATTCATTATTTCAGAAACAGATGACTTTAAAAAAAAATCTTAAAACACGTAAACCCTGTAGAAATAAATATTTAAATGATTACATTGTTGCAAAGGCGATAAGGAGACCTTTCAAATGAGTGACCTCGGTTTGTATTTAAAAAAAATCGTTGATAACGTCATTACGCCATCACTAATGACGTAATGTCCAACACATCTATAGCAGTTGATGGCCATTCAAAAATTAAAATTCTGAAATAATGAATTTATTCCATACATTTGCATCATACTGTATGTAGCTCCACTAGAAATAATTATTGTGTGGGTTTTACAACTGTATCGACAATAATAAAGTTTCTTCTTCTTTTATACAATACTGTTTTACTTTTTATTCATTTTTGATATAATTTATTTATAAATAACTGCTAATTGTTGATTATTTTTAAAATCTTTTTTTTAGATCTATATCTTTCCATCTTTTGGCCAAATAGATTTTCTCTAAGCAAATGGATTTCTGGAAACTGTGTAAAAGTTGTCAGATTACCATCTGTTAATATTTTGTGATTTGTTTTTAAATTAAATTCCAAGAGATTAAAAGTTTAATTGTGATAATAACAAAATGTGTTTGTCAAACTGCATTAACTATAAACCACGATTCAACTAGAAATCATTCAAGTTTCTCAATAGTTTTTTTATGATATAAGTGTTAAAAGTACATTTTTAAGGCACGCATCTCCAGAGGAGATAATTTTAAATTGCATCGTATATTACGGACCTTAGCAACAATTGTTGATTTAATTGTTTACGAATGTTTTAATGCATCCGTCAGACGTTTGTTAGTTTTATTTAAAACGCAGTTAAGGTTGTAGATTTTTCTTAAAATGGAAGAAAGTAATAAAAATGATCCATTTGAAGACATAGAGAAAACAAATTGCACAAAATGCACTGTTAATATTAATGTTAATAAATAAAATCTAAATATTTTGACGTTTGCTTTCAAAATCTGACAATTGACTTTTGACGTTTGCTTTCAAAATCTGACAATTGACTTTTGACGTTTGCTTTCAAAATCTGACAATTCACTTTTGACAGCAGTGCAATAAACATTTTAAGGCACTCAGTGCCCTAAAGTGACATTTTTAAGACTTCTATGTGCTAAAAATGGCATTTTTAACATGTTTGTAGAAAAATATTTTTAATACCTTTCTATTTGAATCACTAATGGCAGGTCATTTATTATCTAGATGTCAAAAAATCATTTGCAGATTGCTTTTCTGGTATAGAATATAGTTAATATACTAATTATTTGAATGAAAAATGTTATTTGTTATATTTATATAAAAATATTTGCATAAGAGAGTTTTAAAGCAATTTCTCATTGATTAGAAAATTGTATTATCCACAAACTTAGTATTTCTTATCCTTTGTATTGCACATATACTTTTTGCCAACATCTAATTATTTTCAGCTGTCAATTTAATTTATATATCGTAGTTCATTTGTACCCACTATGAATACGTCTACCTGTCACACCTTTTCTTACTTTTTGTTTATCATCTTGATCAAATTTTATTTTTAATTAACTAAATAAACATATCCGAAATAGCAATCACCAATGATATTATTTCTGACAAGTGTTACTGTATTAAATTTTTATAGAATGGCAGAAGTAACGACCATCCTAGACAAAGTGTTTTACCTGATCTACTTAGTCAAGCCAGTGGTAGTCCTGGTACACCTTCTACGAGAGATAAATCCACCAATGAAGAGGTACGTTATATTATTGTTTTTATATATTTTTTTAAATAAATCGTACTGAATACAGATATTTTGAAAAATGAAATTTATTTTTGGGATATGCCATCTGAAATCCTACCAGCGAAAAATTAATTATTATGGTTTAGGGCCGGTTTATCAATAGCAATTCATCTGTCAGTTAATGCTTAATTTCCAGTTATTTTGGAAAGGTCGGTTTATCAAAATCAGGTTAACTTTATCTGACAGCTAAAATGTCAAATATTTATCTGGACTTTCAATTGGCGGTTAGGTCGATATCTAGAGGTTAAGGTCTAATACATAACCTCACTTTATGCTGGTTTGTTTTAATTCCGAAGTTTTTTAGTGTGTCTAATTTACTTGGGTTTGATCAAAGAGAAAAATGGAAATTACTAGTATGACTAAGAAGAGAGGATGCAATTTCACGGCAGATGAGAGAAGTTTCCTTTTAAAAATTGCAAATAAACATAAAGATGTCATCGAGAATAAAAAAACCGATGGGGTAACCTGGAAATCGAAAATCACCTACCTATCAGTACAAAACTCAAATGAATCCTCAATGAGTTTTAATATTGACAGAACAGTCTCTTTTGTCTTCCTAAATCTTACATGAAAATCCCACTTTTCTTTGTCTACTCTTTCCCTAACTTTCTAAACTTTTGCATAAACAAAAACAATCAACAATAACCTAACATCTCCATTAATGTGACATGACCTTGTTCTTGTAACGACCAATGAGATTGCTTACATTGATCCTTCAGCATTGCCAACTTTCATTTTCTATCAGTTAACTAAGTAGAGCAGGCGTGTCCAACATACGGCCCCCGGGCTACAATGAGTAGGCCCTTCATCCGGCCCGCAAGCTATCCACAAAGAAGCTCATTATGTTAGAAAAACAACTGGAACAAAAACAGTTGGTTCATTGGGAGACTCTTATCTGCCAGAAATCAAGAAATTTGGACTTCTAAAATACCAGCTGTTAAGCAATTATGCCTTTGTGCAAATATTGCCCGTAATGGGTCCACCCGATGGGACGAGGCCATAGTGAACTTGATCATGAATATCATACATTGAACTAGTCGTCTATGCATTGCTGTGTATTTATTTCTATCTTTAGTTTATCACAGACACGATGTAACATTGAACGATAAACAAATTAAGGTGGTCTAGACCATCGATATTTCTAATAAACAATTTAATTAAATATACGAAGTATACGGGGTGTTCACACCACAGAAGGATAAAACACCAGCTGACATAGATACACTGTACAAACATCTCATTAGTAATAATGAGAGGCCTGAACTAGAGGATAAAAACGAGTTGATGAACCGCTTCCGAACAAACTGGAACTTTAGTTAGTGTTATCTGACTGTTATTGGCAATTGATAAACTGGCACTTAATCTTGTGTTTTAGCTGTTAGGATATCAGCTTTCTGAATCTATGGTGTAGGGTTTGTGGTAACCACCCGTTGATTTGGTTAGGTATTAAGTTGCAAAATATATTTATTTAAATAAATTATTTATAATTATATTTCCTCGGTTGTGTTCACTTAGTTCCTTTGTGTGGTAACTATCACCTTTTTCTTCCACGTATGTTTTGTATACTAAAGTTTCACATATTATCTCTTAAAAAATAGTTGTTAGAAAATCACAAAGATGTAGGAAGAGTTCACCTCTGCAAATTGTTGTTGTTTAGTCTGACATGCAGATAAAGAAATTTTCCTTGTTTTATTGAATGTATAAAATAATAAATTAAGAATTAATTGGAGAAAAAGAAATTGTTTTGAGTAATTTTATATTTTTGACAAGTGTTGGTAAATTGTTTAGGATGTTTTGCAAAGTTGATTTCCTTGTGCTCATGTCAAATTCTTGTCGTAATTTGTTCCAATACCCAGAAAAATTTTAGAACTTATACACTCCCACATAATGTGAACGTACAACAAACAATATGATTGATTAGAAAACGCTCAGTAGATCTGTTTATGCAAAAAATACAAAAAAAATGTATTTACAAGAAGTACTACTAACAAAACTTCAATTTTTCCTTTTCTATTGTAAAATAATTGGATTTTTAAATTTTTAATCCAAGTAAAGATGACAGGAGATTAAAATTCAAATTTCGTGTATTTTATGTTGCCTACCTATAATCTAATTTATTAAAACATTAATAATCAACAGACAGAAAGGAAGTGCATAGCAGGATAAGTAAATAGGAGGGATAACGACATTCGGTGGTATTATGTAAAAAAGGGCGAGATAAGGGAAACGAAAAAGTCAAAGGAAACTGGCATAAAGAACTCGCAAATGTTTTGAATGGATTTCTTGTTTCTTTTTCTTTAACAGGCGCTATTTTATTGACGTTATCAATGCCGTTACCCTTCCTATTGATTTAACCTGTACACTAGATAGTATTGACAGTTTTCAGTTGTCGTGAGCACAGTAAAAACACAGTTACAATTTGAATAAATAAATATTTTATACCTATTTATACAATTATACCTACAAGACCACATTTATTTGTAGGTACCTTTCTATATGTTTTAAATGTATACAGAATCTACCTATTTGAATTTTTATTGTCGATTAGACTAATTGAATTGTGATCATATTAACAAAATATATTTCAGAATATTTAAATATAAATGAATGAAGCAAGAAATTTAATTGTTTGATATTGTTATTGAATTTTTGACAGTTCTAAGATTTTACAAAAAGGACAACAGGTAAATTCAGACCTTCAAGTCTGAAGAAATTCCGCTTGCAATGTAGAAGCAGTCTAAGTGTTCATGCAAAATCGAATATATTAAAGTGAAACTAATATGCTAAAGTGATTCTATCTCTCTATATGTCGTGGCACAACAATAGATTTGAGACTACCTTTTTAGCATTAATCGGCGATCGAACTATGGCCACTATTAACTTTATACCAGCGGTTTGTGGTGTTTCTTTATTCCCATACAAAGAATTTAGTTCATTGATATATTCTTAAGAAGTTGTAAATAATTAACCAACAAAAACCTTTTCATAAAATATCCATTTTTTTAAATTTGTTTTTGTTCTGACTGGATTGTTCTGAATCTTAACAATTTTTTGTAAATAACTTTTGTATCTTTTACTATAGCAGATCTCTAACTAATCAATCACCATGTATAAAAAAAAATTACATTTTTTCCTTTCTGAAATGTGTTTGTCACTAATGTTTATGTCTTTCTCTTTGGTTTTTGCCTTACGAGTGACGTCCGTTACTACCTGTGTTATTTAAAATGTAAGTATAAATATTTCACTGTTGTCTATGTACTTATCTACATAAATATAGTGTTATGACCGCGCTATGTATTGACCCGTAGATTGACCTAAACATTTGTTAGCATGCAGGTACCATTTTAACATTTATTTTTCTATAGTTTTTATATGTAAAAATATACTTAGATTATACAGTATGATGCAAATGTATGGAATAAATTCATTATTTTAGAAACAGACGACTTTAAAAAAAAATCTTAAAACAGTTATTGGCCATTTAAAAATTAAAATTGACGTGTTTTAAGATTTTTTTTTAAGTCTGTTTATGAAATAATGAATTTATTCCATACATTTACATCATACTGTATATGGTGCGAAGGAATTGTTTCCCGATTCATATTTTCTATTAACCCATCAGTATTACGTAGTTTATGCATTTTTTCTTCATAAAATTAAGGGAAAAGAGTATAATATTAAACCTTCTAACCAAATACTAACCCTTTTTTTTATGTCCGGTAATAAACAAATTTCCAATCTCGCCAAACAAATAAATCTATCGAAAAAAAAAAATCTGTGAATGTCGTTATGTTTATTCATATTCACACGTGTTTTCAACTCAGAATCAGAATACATTTTAACACAACATAGTTGGATTGTTGCCCGCATCACATGTTTTTGTATTTTAGTTTTATTTTTATACTCGTTAATACTTCCTATTAAAGATATTTGTCTAGTTGTACTTTGAAAAAATATGTGAAGTTGTGTTTCTCGACGTATCGATATTTTTAAGATGGATGTAAGTTTTTAAAAATAACTTTTTGTTTTATTAATACGTATAGGTTATGTGTTGCATGTTTCAAGCATGTATGATAGCGATGTGGAATTGAAGAAATATGTATACTTAAAATTTTTCAATCTTGCATGGATTTACTAAACATTTGGTATTATAATGGTTTGATCATGATGGTTATTTATTTATAAGATAAAAAAAACAATCCAAAGTTTTCTTAAAACAATATTTTTCAGTGCATTCAAGAAAATTTATTGCTATGTTATAATTACAATGTTTTATCCACTGCCTTCTTTACGTCAACTCACTTTACATTATTTTTTTGTATAATATTTTATTAATCTTTATACCGGTTTCAAAATTAGGAATTTCGTAATCGGGGTCTCCCAAGTTCATCCCACATTTATCAATTTGTTGTATGTTTAGGATCTATTGTGTCCCACCTTACTTGCCAAGTTCTGATGTTTTCTCAGATTTATAGCAGCTCTTCGAGTCCTATTTTCCTGAGGAAGTTTAGGACATCGTCGGGCTTCAAATCAGGTAGATTCCCCTCTTCTATTTCATGTGCTCTTAGGTATCTGGCCCTAGAATTCTGCAAGGCAGGGCATTCTGAGAGTATGTGTATTGAGGTTACATCCTCTTCCTCACAGAATCTGCACTTTGCTTCATTTGCTAACCCTAGTTTCTTCATGTGGCTTTTTAACCGGCAATGCCCGGTTAGTATTCCCGTTAGAATTCGGAGCCTTTTTTTACTGAAGTTGAGGCAGCTAAGAGATCTCTTCTGGTCATAGTTCCTCAGTAGTATCTTAGATTGCCTCAGTCCTTCCAGCTGATTCCGGTACTTGGATTTTTCCTTCTCCATTTCTTCCGGTTCTGGTCCCCAATATAGGGTTTCAGCTCCTTTTTTTGCCAGCTTCTCTGCTGTTTCGTTCCCCTCTATTCCTATGTGTCCCGGGACCCATAGGAGGGTGACAGTGTTCTTCTGGCCTAGTTCATTTAGTTTGCCTAGGCATTCCCAAACCATCTTCGAGCTGATTGTATTTGAGCTCAGCTCTTTGATGGCTGCTTGACTATCCGACATGATCACAATATCTTGTCTGCCGTAGTTTCTTCCAATATTGAATTCCACACATCTTTCGATGGCCCGGACTTCTGTTTGAAAGATGCTCAGGTATGTGCCCAAGCTTTCTGAGTATTTGGCTCTCGGTCCAAAAACTCCTAACCCAGTTCCTTCGTCTAGCTTGGAACCAGAATACCACTTTATGGTATTCTGGTTTAAATTATGTATGGTGTCTTCATCCCATTCAGATTTATTACTCAACTTTGTGATGAATTTTCTCACAAAGTTGAATTTCTTTGGCATATATCATCTTTGTTTGATCAAAATGAAGTGATCGAGGTTTTTCCCTGATAATTCCTTCTTTGATCATTCTATATATCGTTTTCTTCCTTACACCTTCTAACAGAAGGTGCAGTGGGGTTAAGTTTAAGATCACCTCCATTGCAGCAGTGGGGCAAGTTCCCATTGCTCCAGTGATACATGAACAGGCTAGTCTCTGAATTATCAATTTGTTGGTCAGTTTAGTAAAATTTCTCTTGTTCTCTATTTTCCGCAATAACAAAGATTCTGGTCCAACCAACGCAGATTCTTTTACCATTTTTACAAGAGTTTTTCATTGCCTTCCACGCCAGCTTAGATGCAGTTGCCTGAGGAGTTTCCTGAGGTGTTGCTCTTGGAATCATAATTGAGCTATGATGTCCTTCCTCTCTAATCATTCTTAAACACTGCCGTGTTCCTACTGCACTTTACATCCACACAAAAACCTTGATAAGATCAAAATATCATTTTCTGGCTTTTAGATAAAACCGATTGCAGTATACATAAATAATTTTTCTATTTACACGATTAACGGCTGCCTTATCAATGACAATGGATAACGAAGGTTGTGGGAATTTCCAAACCAACATCGATAAACATTTAAAAAAATGTTATTTATTTATTTTTTGCAGTTTTTAATAACTCCCCCATCTTCCAACAACAAATTACCCTCTCAACATAATCATCTGCATGCTCATGCTCTTGCCTTACAACAGAAACAACGTTCCTTCTTGGCTTTCGGTTTTGGGGCGAGTTCAGCGCCATCTAGACGAGAATCGCACGTTAACGTCAACGTAACGCCGACGTCGCACGATATATCGTCAGATACGCCGGAAATCAGGAAGTACAAGAAGAGATTTAACAGTGAAATATTGTGTGCCGCTCTTTGGGGTAAGTCAAAACCAAATATCATCTGTTCAATCTAAAAATTTTCGTCAAATATTTATTAATCGATATTGTAACTAGTTTCTGCCTTGTAACACCACCCTCAGGTTGTAAATATACAATATGATAAAATAAAGACAGCAATTAAGTAAAATAACTAGGTGTCACGGTGTACGATCGATTTTCGTGAATATAGGTTAAGGTGGAGAATCGGACAACATCTGTTTTAATCCCCCTAAAAGTTAAGGTGCACCTATAACTAAAATAGCAAGATAAAACCGCTTAAATATCAATTGGCTTCTACGGTAGCTGATTTTTTTTACCAATTACTAAGATGACATTGACATTTCTTAGCGCCATCTATGGAATTCTACATCGAGAACACCTTATCACAAAAGTGCAAAAATCAACTGTAAAGATTCTTGAAAATGATGTTCAGAAATGTTGTGGTTAATATTCGTGACTTTCTGTTTCCACGAACCTAATTTGTATCCATCCAAATATGAGTTATGGATGACTTAGATGAACAAAATGTTTTTAATTCTTCCAGGAGTGAATCTTCTCATCGGCACCGAACACGGACTGATGTTACTAGATAGAAGTGGACAAGGTAAGGTCTATCAGCTAATTTCTAGGCGAAGATTCCAACAGATGGAGGTACTGGAAGGACAGAATATCCTCGTTACCATATCAGGAAAGAAGAATAGAGTTAGGGTATATTATCTCAGTTGGTTGAAGAGTAAAATCCTACGAACGGATGGAGTTAGCGATGTAAGTTAATCGACCGGTTTGGTTGGGATTTGGTGTCACTTTATGTCGTTGTTTTTGCAGCAAGTGGAAAGGCGAAACGGTTGGATCAACGTTGGAGATCTCCAAGGAGCCGTCCACTTTAAAATTGTGAAATACGAACGGATCAAGTTCCTGGTTATTGCTTTGAAGGACAGCATCGAAATTTACGCTTGGGCACCTAAACCTTACCACAAGTTCATGGCTTTCAAGTCGTTTTGCGACTTGCAATACCGACCGTTACTCGTGGACCTTACAGTAGAAGAAGGAACTCGTTTAAAGGTCATATACGGAAGTAGTGATGGGTTCCATGCAGTCGATTTAGATTCCGCTAGTGTTTATGATATTTACCTTCCCAAAATCGTAAGTAAACTTTTACAGGGTTTTCATGGACATTGTATTTTATTTTTATTTGGTACATTTAATCATTTTCCAGTTTTTCCCTCTTCAGGGGGAAGTCTGAAGGCGATTATGTGGAATATTCTACTGGACGATTGCCAATAGAAAGTATGTCTCTTGTATTCTAGATTTCCATTTTTTTTTTCTGGTTAACTGTTAGAGTTTCCTTTTCTGGTCTTCATTGAGCAGATCCAATTCTGTCAGACCAAAGTATCTAGTTAAGAAGCCTACTACTATTCACAGCTGAGTCTTTCTTATTTATAGCATTTCCTCAGTCCTTATATTTAGGCTTTTGTCAACCCAACAGCTGTTTTTGGACCAACAAAATAAGCTGATGATCCTGCACAAACTAATTTCTATCTCAATCTAATCCAGAGTATCCTGGCACAGCAAAGTATCTTGTTAGGGGGCCTACAACTATCCACAGCTGAGTCTTTTTTATTTATAGCATTTCCTCAGTCCTTATATTTACGTTTTTGTCAATCCAACAGCTGTTTTTGGACCAACAAAATAAGCTGATGATCCTGCACAAACCAACTCCCATCTCAATATAATCCAGAGTATCCTGGCACTCTTATAATTTTCTAAATAAATTAAGGTATGTTTAAGCAACTCTCAAACTTGGTATCAAACGGTTTGATACCAAGTTAAGTGCCCCCTCAACAAACATAGAGAGTTAAATTCTTCATATAGTGGTTGTGGAATTTTTGGCAGGGCTATCCGGCCAAGTTTGTTGTCTCGGTAGGAGACCGAAAGCAAATTCCGCTCATGTTCAAGCAACAAACGGTTTGATACCAAGTTAAGTGCTCCCTCAACAAACCTAGAGAGTTAATTTCTTCATTTAGTGGTTTTGGATTTTTTGGTATTTTATCCAAAATGATAAAATCACAAATATAATATATAAAAAAGACACAAAATGAAAACAGCAACAAACTAATGCAACAAACCTAACCTAACTAATCGGATCTTCTTTTTCTTATGTGTAATTTGTGTCCTGAGCTGTCAGGGCTATCCGGCCAAGTTTGTTGTCTCCACAGGAGACTGAAAGCAAATAAATAATAAATTTAATAATTTACAAACAGAATATGTTTTATATTATAACAAAAATGCAATATCAGTAACACAATGAGTTGAATTTATACTTTTGATTCATAAATATAGTAAATTGAGATCTAAAAATCACTTTATTGATATTTTTGATAGGAGGCAACTTCCCAGTTATAAAAATGACGTAATCGTTGCTGAGGAAACTATTATTATGACAAATGATATTGAAATATTCATAAAGAGTGAATAAATTTCCGAAATGAATTCAGATGTGGGACTTGTTAAACCTTACGAATATCCCTTGGAGCGTATTTTAAACGATGAAGCCGATGAAAACTTTATATATGCCATTAGAGAAGAAATTATCGATAGGGTTATGCTGGAAATCGATAAAATTGATCAACAACAACGTATGGTTTCTTTTATAGCAGATATAGCTTGCGATGCACTTTGGAGGTATTAACTCATTTCATCTATGCTTTATATATTTTGATTTTGTTTTCCACGCACCATTATTTCCTTCAAATTGTATTCCTCAAGTATTCTGATAATCTTGTTGTCTTCTTAGCTTGCTTCTTAATTTCTCTCTTTATTCCATCTAAACTATAGTTGCTTTGTCATTTTGAAGGATTATGAACATAGAATTTATTACCGGATGTAAATGCACCGAGTTGGTGAGGAGATGCTGAGGCTGCGCCAATTTAATCCAAAATTCTCTTGGGGCTCTTAAGATTATGATTGGTGGCGTTGGTTGAAAGACAAAAATGGTCGACAAAGGAGCAACAGAGATAAATTGAGAGTTAACTAAGCTGAGAATTTTCTTACTGGGGTTGTATTTCCTTCCTATTGGTCATTTGGTGAAGTTAGAGGATTGTTGATCGGGAAGATCATCTGGTGGTACTGGTTGAAGAAGACCAAAGGAGTGGAAAGAGTTTTTAGCAGCTGGGTTGAGTGAGAGAATGATGGACGTGGTGACCTTGGAAGTTTCTGAAGTTCCTAGTAAGAGGACTGAATTTTTAGTCGGATTGGAGATTGGAGCTTTATTGTCTCGAATTGGGTGAATCTTTTGTAGAGTCCAAGGTGGTCTACCAATTGAGATCCTCCCAAGTAAAATGGTTTGGTTGTAGTGGATTTAAAAAAAAATCCTTTCCCAGTTGGAGAATCTTCTTTTTGATGGTTTATACTGTTGTTTTAGACAGTATAAATGTCTTGGGCAGCCTTCCAGTTCGGTTTTATGGTGGTCCATTGATCCCACCAGTCCCTTACTCGTTTGGTCTATGCTTTAGAGTTTTTAGCAGCTGGGTTGTGTGAGAGAATGATGGACATAGTGACCTTGGAAGTTTCTGAAGTTCCTAGTAAGAGAACTGAATCTTTAGTCGGATTGGAGATTGGATCTTTATTGTCTCGAATTGGGTGAATCTTTTGTAGAGTCCAAGGTGGTCTACCAATTAAGATCTTCCCAAGTAAAATGGTTTGGTTGTAGTGGATTTAAAAAAATCCTTTCCCAGTTGGAAAATCTTCTTTTTGATGGTTTATACTGTTGTTTTAGACAGTATAAATGCCTTGGAAAGCCTTCCAGTTCGGTTTTTTGGTGGTCCATTGATCCCACCAGTCCCTTACTCGTTTGGTCTATGCTTTATATCTTCTGATTTTGCTTTCCACGCACTAGTATTTCCTTCAAATTATATTCCTCAAGTGTTCTGATAATCTTGTTATCTTCTTAGTTTGCTTCTTAATTTCATCTGAACTACAGTTGCTTTGTCATTTTGAAGGATGATGAACATAGAATTTATCCACCATGCTCAAATACCGGATGTAAATTCACCGAGTTGGAGAGGGGATGCTGAGGCTGCGCCATCTCCTAAAGATTTTTTGGCTGCCAAAACGGCGCCTGTACCAATCAAAAGGGATTTGGAAGTAAGATTGAATGAATCGGTATCGGGATTGATTTGCGAGTGTTTTCCGAAAGTAAAGGATCCCTGCGAGTGTTTGCTACCAAATGAACAAAGAAATCGGGTTAAGTATTACACTATTAGAGTTTTATAGTTGCTAAAGCAATGTTTGTTTTAATAAATAGAAAGCTTATGAAATACTGGATCAACCTCCAACTCCCGAACAAGACGAACTCAGTCAATCGTTCGTAAGCGGTACTTTTACAGAAAATACAGAACAAGTTAGCGAAGAAGTTGAAGAAATCAGCGATCTTGGTGAATTTGAATCGCTGCCTTCTTTAGCTGTTTCAGAAGAGTCTGTAGTACGAAAAGACGTCAGGTGGAGTAGATCCTTATCTATTTTTTTCTGCATCAATTAACTGATAGTGATGATAAAATTTACTCCAGGTGTGTTCTGAGCGAAGGTTTCTCCCGAATCCGTAACGTGGGCAATAGGTTTACTCTCCCGAAAATTGACGTGAGTAAACCTACTAGGATGTCGAAAATCAACTGTATCGTAGAATTGCCCGATGTAAGGGCTTGCGTTACTCACGAATTTCATTCGGACGAAGACGAGAAAAAGCAGAACGAAAAGAGAAAACGAGACGCCGAGAAACACAGAAAATCAAATAAAATATAAACACTTTGTTTTCTTTACTAATTTATATTACTTTACGTATTGTAAATTGTCCTTGGACATTAAATGTTATTTCATATTTGAAGAAAACTAAGAAACGGGTTTCTATATAATTTATTTCTTTTCTGACTCTGCCAGTAACCGGCAACATCCGGAGTAAAAAATAAAAGGAAGTAAATTCATAGTCAGATTGATAGCAGATACAATGAGTGAATGAATGTAGCGGGCGGGGTGGCTGATGCCTGACAAGTAGCCCCTTTTTGCCATACCCCAGGTTGTCCATACCCCAGGTGTATTTAACTCGTTTGACGCCCTCTCGAAACGCCTCGACCTTCGTATGAAGGCCATGACGTCCCTTGGAGGAAGAGTGTGCAAGTCTACTTCCTCGATTCTTCGCACCCCAAAGATGTCATGTCTGAGTTGTGCGTACAGTATAGAACCAATGGAGAGCCTTAGAATTTACTCCCCACTTCTTCCCTACAGCTTGACGCAGTTGCCACAGTGTGATTATTGACTTGCTTGTTGCTTGTCAATATGTGGTTTCCAGGTCATCTTTTTTCACCAACACCACCCCAAGGTATTTGGCCTCCTCCAGAAATTCTAGAGGCGTGCCTCTAGACAGCAATTCAGTCTCAATGAGGCTTGCTCTCGCCTTGTCAAAGGCGCCTTCTACGTCGAAAAAGACAGCTAAGGCTACTTCCTTGAATTCCAGCGCTTTTTGCACCCTCTGCACTACGGTATGGAGAGCTGACTCTGTCGACCTACCTTGCCTGTAAGCTGGTGCTGGAGTGCGTGGAATGGGTGCTGCTTTAAGCTTCCTTCTATTAAATATATACCTACCATCTTTTCCAGAAATAATGTGAGACTAATTGGTCTAAATGATTTGGCTATTGTGTAGTCTTTCTTCCCAGCTTTGGGAATGAAGACAACCTGCTTTTGTCCATTCCTTGGGGACCCATCTAAGCGCAATGCTGGCCCGAAATATTCTCCCTAGGGATAGCAGATACATGTTTCTGTTGCTATTCTACCTACAAGATTTATTATAGTCCCTATAGTCCCTCATCGGGTTGAGTCTGCGGACAATGAGTGCAGGGCAGTTAAATATTATGTGGAACACTGTTTCATTATCCTCCCCCACAAAGTCTGCACAGGGTTGATGACTGAGATTTAGGTGAAAGCGCAAAGAAGTGAAGCCGGTTATGAGACCAACTATTTTTCTGAGCTCCTAGCGGTTTAGCCTAAATCTCAGTCATCAACCCTGTGCAGACTTTGTGGAGGAGGATAATGAAACAGCGTTCCACATAATAGTTGACTGCCCTGCACTCATTGTCCGCAGACAACCTCTCTGGGGTCCCGATGAGAGACTTCTATAATAAATCGGTGGCAAACCAGGAACGTGTCCTTCATTTCGAGCCCATCTTCTGGCAGTTTGTTTCCATACCTTTACTCACTCATTGATGGTCTTCCTGAAGGTAGTCTTGGGAATTCCAACTGCTGGCTCAGGTCCAACGATGAGTGTTTGAGAGTCCTTCCTGGCACCTACTCAAGAGTAACCCTGTTGTGTTTAGCCAGTTCACAAAGAGTCTTTTCACAGTCCTATACCACCCTTGATGAGATGGCAGGAGCAGTGAGAGCTTTGATCTACGCTTGGCTGTGCTCTCCGAAGCACTTGCGTCAATCGCTAATATTTCTGCCTGGAATACTGAGGTGTATTGCCCTAGTGGATTATAATGTTTTCACCTGGATTTATACACCAGGTTCAGTTTCCATTTTGGAACAGCAAGCTGCAAACCTTTGCCCCATGAACGACAAAGATTGCGTATAGCTAGGAGGTTGAGAGGGAGTTTTGGGCATGACATCAGCCACGATTTCATGCAGTGGTTCGTGCATCATGTTCATTATCTTGGTGTGGCCTTGATGAGGTGATTCCCGCCTAGAACCAAATCCATTTAACTCTAAGGGAGGCCACAGCTGTCTCTTCTTTAATGAAGATATCCAGCTGGGGCAATTCATGGTGGTACAATTTCGCATGGAGTCTAAGGATTCTTTTTTGTTCCCACGAAACCTTCATTTATCTGATCGTACCAGATAGATTTCCTACGGAGTAAGTACCCTTGAAGAAATTCTTAATTTGTAATTTTTTTATGAATAAATTAATTGGGAAGCTGCTTTAAAACAGTCTTTAATATTACGTTGACACTTCTTTACTATGTTCAATCTTAGGTCAATTCGTATTTTACTTTGGTGGTTGTGCAAAATTTCTGAATAACTCTGTGGACAAGCTCATGCTCATAAAAGAAATCCAGTACATAATCTGAATACAATATTCAAGACAAGATAGTTATGGAGCAAATAATTTTAAATTTAGTGTCCATGAAAACCTTTAATTGTCATTTTGTACTGTGATTCAAGAATGGTAGGCACTAAATTCTCGGAAAGGGTTTTTATGAAGGGTTTTGCAATAAACTGGTTCTTCCAGTTTTTGGGCTCGAGTTGATCCAGACCAAATTTACTGATCCTTTGTCTCTCGAGCTCGCGACACAAAGGGAGAGCTTTGCTTTGTTGCAAATTCTCTCCAATTGAGCCTTTGGGAATTTGGGAAAGAAAAACAATTTGGCCAATTTTTATATCGTTTTGGACCAACTTCCAGTAACCAAACTTGATATTTGACATCTGTCTCTCCTGTATTAAATATGAGAACAGTGTTTTCGGTTTAATGTAATATTTCTGAGAATTTGGTGCCTACTATTTTGAAATCGCAGTATAGTATAGTTGGGTT
The DNA here is from genome assembly GCA_035357415.1 of Ophraella communa. Classification (NCBI taxonomy): domain Eukaryota; kingdom Metazoa; phylum Arthropoda; class Insecta; order Coleoptera; family Chrysomelidae; genus Ophraella; species Ophraella communa. The sequence continues at coordinate 4,137,438 of CM068982.1, read as the reverse complement.
GTGCAATTCTGATGGGTTACAATTTTTTGTTTAAAGGCCCAAAACGGGATATGTCCACACTGTATAGTTACTCTACCGAACAGCAATGGTATGCAGCTTTTACTGTGTTACGACAACGAGGGCGTGTACGTGAACACGTATGGTAGGATATCGAAAAATATGTTACTTCAGGTAAGTCGAGGTGTTTCTTTTTTTTTTGTGAATAGAATGTTTTCTAATCGCATCTGGTTTTTGTTTCAGTGGGGAGAAATGCCAACATCGGTGGCTTACATAGGCACCGGTCAAATAATGGGTTGGGGTAACAAAGCCATAGAAATCCGTTCTGTTGAATCGGGACACTTGGACGGTGTGTTTATGCATAAAAAATCGCAGCGGTTAAAATTCCTATGCGAACGAAACGATAAGGTGTTCTTTTCTAGTGCAAAAAGCGGTTCCTCCTGTCAAATTTATTTCATGACGCTGAACAAACCGGGAATGGCGAATTGGTAACGGCCCTTCGGCCAACTGGTTGAGATGCTGTAGAGCCGGCAACACCGCAAATCGAACAACGGCTGCGAAAAATTGACGTTTTTCGTGGGTTCCAAAAATTGACGTTTTTCGTGGGTTCGAAAAACTAACGTTTTTAGTGGGGTTCTAAAAACTAATATTTTTCGTAAAAACTAATATCTTTCGAAAAACTGACGTTTTTCGTGGGGTTCTAAAAACTAATATTTTTCAAAAACTGATGTTTTTTGTGGGGTTCAAAAATTTGATGTTTTTCGTGGGTTCGAAATTTGGACGTTTTTCGTGAGGTTAGAAAAACTAACGTTTTTCGTGGCTTCGAAAAACTAATATTTTTCGTAGTTTCTTTCGAAAAACACGACGTTTTTCGGGGAGTTGGAAATTTTGACGTTTTTCGTGGGGTTCTAAAAACTAACATTTTTCGTGGCTTCGTGGGGTTCTAAAAACTAATATTTTTCGTAGTTTCTTTCGAAAAACTAATTTTTTTCGTAGTTTCTTTCGAAAAACTAATAATTTTCATAGTTTCTTTCGAAAAACTAATATTTTATTCGTAGTTTCTTTCCAAAAACTAATATTTTTCATAGTTTCTTTCGAAAAACAGAGGTTTTTCGTGGGGTTCGAACATTTGACGTTTTCCGAGGGGTTCGAAATTTTGACGTTTTTCGTGGGGTTCTAAAAACTAATATTTTTCAAAAACTGATGTTTTTTGTGGGGTTCAAAAATTTGATGTTTTTCGTGGGTTCGAAATTTGGACGTTTTTCGTGGCTTCGAAAAACTAATATTTTTCGTAGTTTCTTTCGAAAACCACGACGTTTTTCGAGGAGTTGGAAATTTTGACGTTTTTCGTGGGGTTCTAAAAACTAACATTTTTCGTGGCTTCGTGGGGTTCTAAAAACTAATATTTTTCATAGTTTATTTCGAAAAACTAATATTTTATTCGTAGTTTCTTTCCAAAAACTAATATTTTTCATAGTTTCTTTCGAAAAACAGAGGTTTTTCGTGGGGTTCGAACATTTGACGTTTTCCGAGGGGTTCGAAATTTTGACGTTTTTCGTGGGGTTCTAAAAACTAATATTTTTCAAAAACTGATGTTTTTTGTGGGGTTCAAAAATTTGATGTTTTTCGTGGGTTCGAAATTTGGACGTTTTTCGTGGCTTCGAAAAACTAATATTTTTCGTAGTTTCTTTCGAAAAACACGACGTTTTTCGAGGAGTTGGAAATTTTGACTTTTTTCGTGGGGTTCTAAAAACTAATATTTTTCGTAGTTTCTTTCCAAAAACTAATATTTTTCGTAGTTTCTTTCGAAAAACAGAAGTTTTTCGTGGGGTTCGAACATTTAACGTTTTTCGAGAGGTTAGAAAAACTAACGTTTTTCGTGGGGTTCTAAAAACTAATATTTTTCGTAGTTTCTTTCGAAAAACTGACGTTTTTCGTGTGGTTCAAACATTTGACATTTTTTTGTGGGGTCCTAAAAACTAATATTTTTCGTAGTTTTTTTTTTTGAAAAACTGACGTTTTTCGTTGGGTTCTAAAAACTAATATTTTTCGTAGTTTCTTTCGAAAAACAGACGTTTTTTTCTGGGGTTCGAACATTTGACGTTTTTCGAAAGGTTCGAAATTTTGACGTTTTTCGAGGGGTTCGAAACTTTGACGTTTTTCGTGGCTTCGAAAATTTGACGTTTTTTGTGGCTTCGAAAAACTGACGTTTTTTGTGGGTTCGAAAAACTGACGTTTTTCCTGGCTTCGAAAAACCGACGTTTATCGCGGGTGATTGTTTGGTTTGCTGGGTTGCCGGATCCATTACCTGGTAAGGTATATATGTAGGTATACACGTGCGTGTGAGAAAGTGATTTTTTTTGGAAACTCGGAAGCTAGTACTGTAAATGTTATGTTTAGAAAAGTGATTGTGAAACGTGAAAAGAGTTTTTTTGATATGTACACATATATAAAAGAACTGTGTTCTCTTTTATTTTTATTTCAATTCAACCTACTTAGGTAGATTAGGGAAATTGTGAACCGTGAATGGTATGAGAAAAAAAAAACAAAATTCAATTTGGAAATGCGAAAGATTTTTTTAAAACTTTTTTCGATACGAATCATGTTTTATATTCAATAATTCCACACATTAGGTAGAAAATTGAGTAGTTTCTAGTCCGGAAGGGCGTGCGAGAAAAAATTGGTATGCTCTCCAGTAAAGAACATTATTTTTTCCACGATCTTGAAAAACTAAACTATACACACGTGAATTTTAAGTAAGAAATCAAATATTTTTTAATTTTCTTATGTAAATTATGGTAAATTTTCATTCATACTAGGTTACTCTTGATGGAATTATATCTGGGACCACTTTTTCATTATTGACGTCAAAAATAGTTGTTGCGAGTTTATCTTGACCAAAAATTTTATTTGAAATCTCAATTTTGTTAGACATATTATCGTTGGTGTCAAAACTGTCAAAAGTTTTTTTAAAACTCACTACCGAAAGAGGCAAAATCAATTGTTTAAATAAATTCAATATTTTAAATATTAGCAACTAACGAATCGAGTTTGTAGTTTGGAACTAGTTTGTTATTTATTTTAATTGGTTCGTATCGAATAAATTTCTGAAAAAATTCTTGCAAAAAAAAAGAGTTAAGTACAATTTTTAACATGGTAAAGAATTCCTTGCAGTGTCGATTAAAAATAATGCAAAAATCTCAAATGCAAAAAACAATTTTTTTAAACTAAGAAAATTTTATATTGTTTATTTTAAAATCGTATAAATATTCAAACTTTAAGAACATTGAAGTGATTTTTTCAGTCGTAAAAGTTTGCTCGTAGACTATGAACTTAAAATTTAGTTTCTAATCGGTTTTATTGTACTAATCCTTACTTTGTGGAAGTCCATCTTACTAAAAACAAACAACAAAGAAATTTTTAACAAAATTTCCACGGTTTATCTGAAAAAATGTACTTTTTAGTTCAACGACAACTTTTTTAATATATTGATAAATAAATAAATAAACCGTGGAGGTTTTTATGAACAATTTAATTGTTTATTGTTTTAATTACGTTCATTGTCATCTACTAAGTAATTGGTTATATTTATTTGAATTTAAAAATGTTTTTAAATCTTCCAGATGCAAATGTGTTTCGATTTTTGGATGAAAATCATTCCAAATTGGTCCAAAATTAAAATTTTCTTGTTTTAAAAAGAACTTGATTAAAAATGGTGCTATATTTTAAGCTTTCCAATAAAAACAACGCGAACTATTGACACTGCACAGATTAGTTGAAAGAAATAGTCGTTTCTGGCTAAAATTGAAAAAAAAACGCATTCGAATCTTAGACACGTTGGGTGCCAACAGTAAGTTTAGTCAAAGTAAAAAAAAATGCTCACTGAGGTGTAGATAAGTCAAAACAAACCTAGTTTAATTAATTGTTAGTTAACTTTTGTAAGTAGTTTAATTAAAAATACAAATTGAACTATATCGGTCAACTGATATAAAAAATTTTCGATCAATTCGAAAAAAAAAGCTGCTACTATTTATAAAAAACTTGAGACAGTTCTAAAATACTTTCACTAGAAGTAGTAACTAGAAAAATGTAATGGATTCATTTTGTATTTTCAATTTGACTATTTCTTGTAAATACATAAAATTAAAAACCTTTTAATAACAATTTTTATTGCAATATAGTGTGTAGCACTTTGCCCTGGTAAACGTTTATTAGACAAAATTAGGGTAATTTAAGGTAACCATTTTTATACTAGTCTTTAAAAAAAATTGAAAATAAGCCTTGTGTTTTGTAATACAAAAAGAGTGCAAAAAAAAGTTACAATGATTTAAAAATTCTTGCTCAGTTTATATATTCTAAAAATAACAAAAATCATACTTTATTATACAGGGTGTTCTATAAACCATCTTTAAATATTCAGTTACCAACACAATTTACAGTAACGCGTGTAAGTTGTGATTCCCAAATTCAAAAATGTTGAATAGGATCACCCTGGTTACTGAAACTCCTTGCTCAAGGTAGATTTAATTTGAACGCCCTGTGTATTTTACTTGTTTGTGTCCAGTTGCGAATTTTTGTTTAGTGTTGTAACAATTCAAGAAATACAACAATCAACTGTGTTAGTTTATAGTCACGAGAATCCTGTACGTATTATTGTTAACTCTGTTTTGTCTAATTGTAAACTTTCCTTTAATTTTGAAGTGAAAAACTTTGTATGGAAAACCGTTTTAAAAATTATGTTCAATTTATTTAAAATCAGAAAATCGAGATTTGCTTTGAAGCTGTAGAGACTGCCAGGAGAATTTAAACAGGGCTGTTTGTTGTTTTTTCCGTCCCTTTTAGTTTTTCCAAAGAAGTGAAGAAAATTTGGTTCAGGTGTCATTGGATTCTAGAGTTTGAAAAAAAGTTTTTGAAAATTGATCAGTTAAAAAAATGTTTTTAAAAAATTAAAGACGTCTTTGGTTTTTTGAACATATATTAAAGTCTGATAAAGATTTTCGAAATTAAAAAAAAAAGATTTAAAAAGAAGAAATTTTTGACTTCCAAATACTGTAGGACCAAAATTTTTATATTCCTAGAGGGATGAAATAATTGGATGGTTAGTTGAACTCATGCAAAGTCCGTTGGGGCCATTTTCACTATAAATAATTTTTAAACTTATAAAAAATTAAAATTAAGACATGATGAAATTGAAATACACAATAAATTACAAAATTTCGATATGAAAAAGGTCAATAAATGATTTTTAATTATTTTTATTATTATTAACTTTTTTTCTTCTCATCAAAAGCTACATAAAATTATTTTTTTTTAATCTTATTTCTCATCGCATGAAAATTGATCATAAAATAATAAAATATTCAAAAACAAGGCAAATAATTATCCTTTAAAAATTTTTAGAAGCAAATGCATTTAAATTTAAAAAACCTAATCTTAATATTAAATAATAAGACAAATAATTATTTTTAAAAGAGGACAACAAATTGTTAAATATCAAACGCGTTTTTTTTATTTAATAAAAAAAATTAATTTTTAAGGAATTCTTTTTAAATCAAGTTTTAGTCGAAATTGATATTTAGAAAAAAATCAGTTATGGTGTAAACACAGAATTTGTTTACAATAAATTTTTAAACCAAAGAATTAAAAAAATTCATTATTTTTACTTCTGACGGAAAGAAAACAGATTATTAACATTATTATAAAAAATTAAATTATTAAACATTTCCATTTTGACTGAAAAACCTGATTTTTAAAAAAGTTTCCCTAGAAAATATTTTAATACAAAAAAAAAATGCATTTGTTAATGAACAATATTTTCCTTATTATTAATATCACGGAATCATTTTCTTGAATCATTATTTATATTTTTAATATTAAAAAATTAAATTCAAAAGCATTTCCTAAGAGATGGATATTTAAAAAAATCAATTATTATAAATACAAAATAGTTATTTGTGTACCAAGGCCGTAATGTTGATCTTTTTTGGCCGAATCTGAAATTTGCGGCCGAGGCGTAGCCGAGGCCAAGCAAATTTCAGGTGAGGCAAAAAAAGATCATACGGCTGAGGTGCACACAAAATTTTTTAAGCGAGTGTCTCATCAAATAGGTAACAACTTTTTTTTACAATTTTGTTTCTAAACAGAGACGAAACTGGAAGATTAGTTCAAATTTTTATTAACCAAATGAAAAGTGTATTATTAAGTAACAAAGATGTGTACAGAATTACTTACAGTAAGTATGATAAACAGAAGTTGGGTCATAACGAAGTTAATAAATTAGGGCATTATTTGCTATTAATTGTTATGTTAAATGTACATTATACACCGTAAATGTGGTTTTTATTATTTGTTAGTTATTTACTTTAAATTTTATTTTACTGACAGAAACGAAAAGCTTGTAAATAAACAGCCTGGCAACGGAACCTTTTCTTTTGTTTTATGGGTAAATAACCCAAACATGCAAATTAAGTGCGTCTAGTAGGCCGCCTTCATAATTTGACAATCTTAATATCGGACGTGGAAATAACTCAAATAAGCAAATTAAATGTGTCTAGTAGGTTGCCCTCATAATGACTTTGTTTGCAAAAGCGGCCGTAAAGTAAAAAAGCGGCCGTGAAGTAAAACAGCGGCCGTAAAGTAAAAAAGCGGCCAAAAAAGATACACTTTAGGGACGTTAATAGATCCGTAAAACTTCATTTTTTGTGACACTCGCTTAAAAAAATATAAAAATTACGCATAAATCTCTTTTCGGCCGATTATTGTTAATTCAGCTGTCCTGAATTTTCATATTTTATATGTTTAAAAGATTTATCGCCCAAACAGATTTTCTTGCACCCCATTTCCAAAATATTTTCACCCCTCTTGGAATATTATAAACATTAGTCCTACAAAAGTGGGACTTTTTTATAGAAAATATCGTTTTTTTGATTTCGAAAAATTTAATTAATTTTTGAGAAACATTTAAAGAGCAATCCCAGTTTTTCTTTTCTTTTTAAAAACTTTCTGGATCTTAATCCAAATCGAATGACACTTCAACCATATTGTTCCAGAACTGCTAAAAAAATTTCACACTTCTTGACTATACTACTTTGATCTCGATTATTTCCTAACCTTACTTTTTAATTGTCTTATTTCAGATGTTTTCTTCTTCTTTTACAAATAAACTGTCAGTACTAACGGTAAATAGATCACGTGCCTTTCCAACTGTCAAAATAGTTGAAACCGTTTTCTTGATCTTCAATCTTTTCAAGTTAAAAAAAAACACAAATTTGTTTTGGTTTGATTATTTTATTTATAATTGGAAATTTTATTGACAAATTTATATAATTACTGGATGGTATAGTAGGAGCAAGTTTTGATTTTCTGACTAGTACTTACATTTTGGTCTAATACCAAAACCGTATATTAGAAGAAAAAGATGTATATTATATTTGGTGCAATTAAGGACTGTTTTATATATATATATTAAAAAAAAATTAATAACTATTTGTGTTACATGTAAAACTGTTTTAAGTGAAAAAGAAATGACTGAATTAAAAACCAACAAACGAAAACAATATTTTAGGTTTGCAATTTTTGACTTCCATCTCCGATATTCATACATTTCTATTTGCACTATATACCTATCCGTAATAATTTTTTTATTTAATTTACAGTACTCTTTCCATTATTTGCATATGATGCCTTTTTTTATAAGCCACTCGCTCTTTCTATTGCTCTTTTATAATTATTTCCAAAGAGACGGTATATGTGTGATTTTTTATAGTTAATAACATTTATATAAAAATATCATTTTATTAATATTATTATTCAAAATATTAAAAGTTATATTATGAATCGTTTGGTCTATTTTATTAGCGGCCTCTTCATAACACGGCCGCAACTCCTGGATATCCTCGGGCGTTCAGACCTGTAACTTTGTAGACGCTGCCGTGTTCTGGCTGCTGAAGGACCACACCGTTGACGGTAAATCTTGCAGAAGTGACGTATAGTTCTTCCAAGTTCCGTCCCCCAAACGCAACAGACGTAACCTAAAAATACAGCAGCCTAATTCCCTTTTTAAATTTCAAAAAAATGTTTCAAGGTTAATATTTTCCGTTCAAATCTCGACTATTTAATTTCGTTTCTTACTCTAACAATTTATTTTGACTTTGACAGCCGATCACAGAACAAATTCTATTTGTATCGTCCTATGACACTTACTCTTGCTACTGTGGCGCCACCAATTTGTTCCCTTTCGTCGGACACTTTCTTCTACCCTCCATAGGCAAGACGTAGTCATATTTTAGCAGGGTAAGGGAAAAATTCAGAAATAATTGCACAACAACCTGATAGATCTATTGGTTGATTTAAAAAAAATCTTCATTGGCCTCAAATTCAACCGAATTCCACCCGATATTTACGATTTATCTGACTAGTTTTTGTCCCCTTGAAGTCTTTTTGTCCAGTTTACTACCCATCCAGTAGTTTTTCAGAAATACAGAGAAGCCACATGCCCATAACACCGAGAACTCATACATGATGACCACTCAAAAAGCCGACCATCAAACGTAGGTTCTTCCTGGTTATGATCCATTATTTTAGGTTTCCTTAGCAATCTACATCTTCAAAAACCGGTTGGTGAGTGGTGTTGTGACAATTTTGCAGCTGCCGTTGCTGGCAGACCAAAAAGTTGACCAGGTCTTTTCCCCTTTGACAACTGAGCAACCAATTACTGGTCAAAGAGGGTAGCTAAACCCTTAAGAGGTTCAACTAATAACAGTCCCTTCTTGTAGACTCACTGTGGTCTACTATAACTTATGGGCAGAGAGCCTTTACCCAGCTTGGGGCACAGTTGGGTCCCCTTGAACTCTTTTTGTTCGGTTCACTACCCATCCACTCGTTTTTCAGAAATGTAGACCCATAACACCGAGAACTCATACATGATGACCAGTCAAAAAGTCGACCATCAAACGTAGGTTCTTCCTGGTTATGATCCATTATTTTACATCTTCAAAAACTGATTGGGGAGTGGTCTTTTGACAATTTTGCAGCTGCCGTTGCTGGCAGACCAAAAAGTTCACCAGGTCTTTTCCCCTTTGACAACTAAGCAACCAATTACTGGTCAAAGAGGGTAGCTAAACCCTTAAGAGGTTCAACTAATAACAGTCCCTTCTTGTAGACTCACTGTGGTCTACTATAACTTATGGGCAGAGAGCCTTTACCCAGCTTGGGGCACAGTTGGGTCCCCTTGAACTCTTTTTGTCCAGTTCACTACCCATCCACTGGTTTTTCAGAAATGTAGACCCATAACACCGAGAACTCATACATGATGACCACTCAAAAAGTCGACCATCAAACGTAGGTTCTTGCACCTGCTCATCTTTGACAACGAATTTTGTACCCAGATAGTCTACAATATAGACCTTTCAGTGGGAGCTTCATTCATCTTTTGACAATTTTGCAGCTGCCGTTGCTGACAGACCAAAAAGTTCACCAGGTCTTTTCCCCTTTGACAACTAAGCAACCAATTACTGGTCAAAGAGGGTAGCTAAACCCTTAAGAGGTTCAACTAATAACAGTCCCTTCTTGTAGACTCACTGTGGTCCACTATAACTTATGAACAGAGAGCCTTTACCCAGCTTGGGGCACAGTTGGGTCACCTTGAACTCTTTTTTCCAGTTCACTACCCATCCACTCGTTTTTCAGAAATGTAGTCCCATAACACCGAGAACTCATACATGATGACCAGTCAAAAAGCCCACCATCAAACGTAGGTTCTTCGTGGTTATGAGCCATTATTTTCAGGTTTCCTTAGCAATCTACATCTTCAAAAACTGGTTGGTGAGTGGTGTTTTGACAATTTTGCAGCTGCCGTTGCTGACAGACCAAAAAGTTCACCAGGTCCTTGCACCTGCTCATCTTTGACAACGAATTTTGTACCCAGATAGTCTACAATATAGAAGACCTTTTAGTGGGAGCTCCATTAATCTTTTGACAATTTTGCAGCTGCCGTTGCTGACAGACCAAAAAGTTCACCAGGTCTTCTCATCTGTTCATCTTTGACAACGAATTTTGTACCCACAAAGTCTGCAATATAGAAGACCTTCTGGTGGGAGCTCCATTCATCTTTCTGAAGCTTCCCGTGGTACTCAGTATTGTGCAGAGGTCCAGAAATGTAAGAACTTAACACATAAATGTGGAGAGTTTTAAAAGAAATGCTGCAAGATCAAGCATTTATATTTGAAACATGGATTATTCTTCCAGATTGCTACAGTGAGGTGGAGGAGTGAACATTTGGAGTCCTGACCATCTTCGTACCGACATATTCAAGCTAGCAATCGTTCTTTTACTTGAGTCTAATTAAAAGTATAATAAGAAGTCGACTAATAATTGGAATTTTTGTCTTTTTATATTTCCTATCTGTGGGCATCTCTTTTTGACCAATTCACTGAGGTCTTAAAAATCTCTGTTGGAAATTGGAAGTGTAGGCAGAAAAATGGAAAAATTTATAAGACAGGTGCTATTAGGACATGGGAAAGGGGTTCAGGGAATGGCCCTTTGACAAAAGACCAATGAGTGCATGTATGAAGGGATGATGCAAGGGGGCTGAACTAAAATTGGAATTGGCTTTAGCAGTGGGAAACTTGGTAGAGAAAATGATAAACAGAATTGGAGTTAATGTTGAGGATAATAATGACAAAGAAGGAACTTGAAAGGATGTACAGTAGGAAGGAACAATCTGGGATGCAACAAGACAGTTTAAAGGAAATGTTTTGTTTGAATGTGTCCAAAGATTTTGTTATGTAAATGTTCATGGTGGTGGTTTTAAGATGGTAAGCTCTTGTCTTGAAGAGTCTCACAGTTTCGGGGAAGGGTAGAACAAGGACCTGGGGAAGATTTGTACAAGATGCAGAAGATTTACAACCTTCATTTTCAGCAGTACAAACATTATTATGCCCTGAGCTATTATATAACCTTACAGTCCTGCAGAAGATATAACCGCTATCTGGGATTTAAAAATACTTTTGAAAATGAAAATTTTGTCATATAATTTTTTTTGGCAGAATCAAGTTCCAAAAATAATTGATCCTATAGAAAAAAGGGGTAATTTATTTAATAGAATTGTGTTTACCTGCTTGGCTGGTATCGGTATGGTTGCTAACAATGTTTCAGGTTTTCTGGGATCAATCTTAATGACTTTGTACCCATTGAAGACTGCAATCCACAGATTACCGTCTGTATCGATGGTCATTCCATCTGGACCACCTTCTATATTATTTTTAGCAAAACTAAAAATCGATTTACCATTGGCTGCAACAAGAACAATTAATGTATATAAATCACATAATAAATACAATTTTTGACTTACTTAGTTTTCCTTCTTTTATGTCAAAGTCATATTCCTCTATACAATGCTTAAACGTATCAATGTAATACATTTTCTTAAGCTCCTCATTCCAAGCTAATCCGTTGGAAATGCCCAACTCGCTGAAATGTTTCGTTGTCGTCTTATTTTGAAATGAATATAGAGAACCTCTTTTATCTTTTGCTTGGCCATTAACTAGTTCCTCGCCCATAGTACCTGAGAGTTATTTAAAATATTTAGTTACAGGTGATATAATTATTGGGTAGTTTCTCACCTGCCCATATTCTTCCAGATGGATCACATTTACCATCGTTGAATCGATTTGTGGGATAATCTGGATCGACTTCATACAATTTTTCTAAACCCGATGGTTTTTCGCTGATTCCGTCCCACGTAACGATGAGCAGTTGTCGATCTACGCTTACGATAAATTTATCTTTGTGTCCTTTGATTGGAAGGATTAGGGACACCATGTTGAATTCTAAAAAAATGTATTGAAAATCAAAATTATTTTCCTTCCTGATAACCTGTTTGGTTTCTTAAATTTGATATAGAAAACCATTCTTCAATCACTTTTTCCAACACAAACTCTAGGTATTTATGCTGTTTATTTTTATTTAAATAATTCCTAATAGTTAATAAACTAAGGTTTAATTCTTGAAACAGCTAAATTTTTTACAATATATTTAATTAGTTTACATTTGTGAAGGTGGAAGAAGGTAAGTTTAGTTTTTTGTTTTACAACCCCTAAAATTTTTTTTAAGTTGTTACGCCTATGGGATTCACATTTTGGTGGATCTTTATGTTACCTATGGACTATAAGACATAGTTGGAATTCTTATTAAAAGTAATTTCTGAAAAAATACTACATCAAAATTTAAGGGTACTTCTTTAAAATTTGAAATATCCCAAAATATACTTTATTAAAATTTTTATAACCAATTGCTGTTTAGGGGATGAAAAATGGAAAATTTTAAGAAGTCTGCTTTATATAGAATGTGGAATCGATTGGTGGTGGTACGGTTTTGATGGGGTTGATAGTTTAGCCACCAGCAACCCTCAAATGATAGTCCATTTTTTTTTAATTTTCAACTTTGTTGGATTATCTACGAAATGGGCAAAATGAAACATTTTTAAAAAACCTTCAAATCCCCGGAAAGCCCATTTAATTACGAAAATTTCCTTTTAGATTACTGTTCATTGTAGTTTTCCATTTTTTTTCTCATGACCGGATTAAGTAAATTCAAGACTTTACTAAAAAGACCTTGTATGTGTTTTTTTGCTTACGTTTTTAAAGCTGTGTTGTGGAATTGTTGCATTTTTGGTTTTTTATCTAACACACTAAAATCACTAATAAAATAAAATATAAAAAAACACAAAACTAAAACACCAACATAGATATTATAACCTAAAATGGATGTGCCTTAGAAAGAGATAGTATGGGACCATAGCAACCAGACAAAGATAGATAGAGAACAGTGGCAAAAGGAGCGCGAAAGCATTGTAAGTAGTGGGCTTATTTGTGCTTTTTAAATTTTTAACGTGCTATTCCGTAAATATTATTCAATATTTTCACATCGCGAATACATAGACTTATTAATTATATACGTGTGTATTGAATTAAAAAAGAAAAAATGGTGAAATCATGTTCAGCTTACAACTGCACGACTAGATTTACTAAGGGAACTGATATAAAGTTTCACCAGTAGGTACATAACTGTTTGTAAAATTTGAGAATATATTTTGAAATTGTATTATTTTGATGCCTTATCAAAAATTTGTCTCCATTTTTAGTTTTCCTAAAGATCCGAATCATCGCAAAAAGTGGATTTTGGCTTTACGAAGAAAAAACTTTAAAGCAAGCGATTCAGCTGTTCTTTGTAGTAAACATTTTCTTCAAAGTGATTACTACCAAACTGTTATGGAAAGCTTTCGATTGAATAAAGACGCTGTTCCAACTATTTTTGATTTTCCCGTTCATTTAAAGAAAAAGGAAAGAACGCGAAGACCTTTAAGAAGTGTAACTACTAGTGTAAATGGTGAGTAATAGGTGCCTTTTTTTATTTCATTTTCAAATAATTTCTTTTTGCTTTTTACATTAGTAGAAGTCTCCCCTAGTTGTAGAGTTATACAGGAAATACCTGCTGAGCCCTCAACTTCGGTTGTACCTGTACCTGATAATATTACAATTAGAAAAAGGTCAGTATATTAAATTAATATTAGTAAGGCAATATTAATTTTAATTTGTGTTTCTATTTTAGAAAGCAAGATCCTATTTTAGTAGGAGATTTTACCGAAAAGGATTTAGAAAATCCATCAAATAGGCATAGATATTGGATACTTTCCCAATCATTAATAAAAAGACAAAAAGTACTTAACAGAAATTTTAGAAGGCAGAACTTATGTTTAAAACTTAAGTACTTTACTCTTCTCTTGTGTTTTGATGTATCAATTAGTAATAATGTTGATTTATCATTAGAATATATTGTATTTTCTTATGATTTGCTTTGTATAATTAAAATTTTTTTAAAAAAGTTATTAGAGAACATAAACAATATTATCATTTTGGCTGCATGTTTTATATTTCTATGCGGTGATCTCTTTGGAGATTTTCATATGTATTAACATAATTTAATGTTGTCTATTTTATGAGTTGTAAGTTGATAATTCACCTACAACTATTTTACTGCGGTCTTGATTTTTGTTTCCATCACATTAAGTCTTACTACTGTCTTCCTTTCAATTGACATTGTATTGTATTTTTAGCCTGATGATGGTCCTGTGGACCGAAACTAGTTGCAAGTAACTTTCATTATTAAATTAAAATTGTGGGATCGACTTTGTGTTTTTCTTTGAACCCTTAATTTTTTATAATTTAATTGTGGAATTTCTACATTTATTTATGTTGAGAAAATGCAAAAATAAATATTTACGCTTGGAAAAGTTATTTTAATTCATTTCCAAACCAAACTTCCTAATAACTTTATAGTGGACAAAATTAATTTGATTTTTGTATTTATTTTACATTGCCAGCTGGCGTATTTTGCCACCGTTCTATCTCCATCTCTCTCGCACTGCTAGTGCGACACACGGTAGTATACGCTGTGTATTGACAGGGCACATCCATTTTAGGTTATAATATCTATGAACACCAACAAACAAATTGACCATTCCAGAATGACGTCATTGACGGTCGGCTGGGTGGCACACAAACTCATTAATTCCATTTGTTTATACAGAGTTTTGCACTTTTTGCAATTTCTTGAATAGACCCAGCTTCATATTGTTTATAAGCTTGGGTGCTTTTATAAGCAATACTTTTATAAGCAATATATAAGACTGTGTGCCACCCAGAGAAAATGACGGATCTTGTCAAAAAAGTGTCAAAGTCACGTGTTCTGGAATGGTCTATAAAACAAATCAATCGGATCTTCTTATTCTTCTCTTCTGTATAATTTGTGACCTGAGCTGTCAAGGCTATCCAGCCATCTGATATGAATCCAAATAAATAATAAATTTAATAATATTACAGACACAAAGAATTTTATATTATAATAAAAATGCAATATTGGTAAGACCATCAGGTGATTTTATAGTTTTGACTCATAAATAAAGTAAAAATTAAATGCGCTGTTGCCACTTTTGAAAACACGAACAGAGCACTTTAAAAATTAAATACTCTAGTTTAATTATCAATTTAAAAATAAGTTAATTAAATGCTCAAAAAATTTGGTAATAGTTTATTTTGTTACCTTCTTTTCATAACGGTAATTACTTTATTGTTATATTGATAAGGTAGACTTCTTTATTCAAGGCTAAGTGATACTCACGCCAATTCAGACTAATGGAGAAACATACTGTATTATTATAGTAGCGTTTAGTGTACCACAAATTACTTAAAATAAATTATAAATAACTTTACTAGGTATACTTACTATCATAATTTGCATTAGGTGAGGCAGCATACAGCTCTACAATGAAAAAAATATTTACGAAATAATAAAAAAGATATCCGTTTATAACAGCATATAGGTATACAATAATTATTATAATTGAAACTGAGCTAAAAATAAAGAACTTAAACATTTTAAAATAAATTATAAGTCAAATATAAACATTTCACATTTATTTGTTGTTTATTAAATTTATTTTCTTACCAATCACTGCTTGTGTGTGTTTTTTGGTGGCCGGTACATATTTGTGAATTGCGTGTCCAAAAATATCAACAAAATATAAAGATTGAGTCTCGGCATCCCAATGTGGTCCTTCTCCCAATTCTAAAGATGGGATATTCTCTATTCTTTCTACTTTAGGATTCATATCAGCAGTACTAAAATTGTAGGCATAGCAATAATTGTACAAAAAACTAATTATTAAAATAGTAACTACAGCTCTTATTTTGATAAGCATTTTTTGATTTTAACAACATTCAACGTAACAAGTGTAACTACCTATTTTATTAAAAAAATATAAACCAGAATTAATGTAAAACTGGATTTAAGTATTTTTTTAAGTACCTACATGATCTTAACAAACAGGTTTGAATGGGGAAAAAGTAGAACTATAATTTAAAATTAAAATCAATAAAAATACCATGCAAGATTAGCATATAGAAAGTAAATCATGGTAATGAGCCGCTAGTGATAAAAAATATCTTCCAAATTGTTTAGTTATAGCAACAGAGTTCATTCATTTAATGTTTTTTATTATTATGTAAAAAAATTTTTAAAAAAGCTAATTACCTATTAGTTAATTTGAAAAAATTACCTACCTTTGATATAAAAATAGTTAATATGTCTATAAACAATACTAATATTGTACAATAGATGATAAAGACTGAAGCTGCGTTTAACAGCAGGAATTAACTTTTATCTTAATTATATATTTACGCCAGTGACGGCGAGAAAGAATACTAACATTTAATGATTGATTGACCTTCAAAACACGAATGGAAACCTTAAAAGAAAAATATCAGTTGAGGAAATGTAACAAAAATGTAAAGTGGGAAATTTTTTATACCAATTACAAATTATCCTATATTAAACGATATCCATTTTCCATACATCCAAATTTAATTTAACCACGAACAAAAGTTTATAACATTTAATAGTACAGTAAATAAAGCAATTTTTTGGTCCTCCATGGATTGACTTGAAATTTTAATAGAAGGTAAGTGATAGCCCAAGGATCAAAATTTATATCGAACGTAGGGAGGTTGTCACCCCATCTAGCGGACAGACATTTTTTTATTACATTTCAACCACAGAAATCGATTGAAAACGCAAAAAATATTCCATAATTTTGATTTGTAAAACTGGTAGGTATTTTTCAGGTTTTTCGTGATTGGAAGGAACATTTTTTGGAAGAAGATTTTGTAGGGTTTAGTACTTACTGAAGCATAATAAGTAAATGATAAAAATTTCAAAATGATTGCATTGCTTTAAAGCCCTTTTACCTTTAATAATGTGTGGATGCACCCGCCCGATGTGTTCCGCATTCTCCAATGCGCCTATCATGCTTCTGATCAGGTGGTCAATGTCCTCCTGTGGTATCTCATTCCAGGCAACCACCAACTCCTCTCGAAGTTCTTCTAGAGTCTGAGAAGGACGTTACAAATTGAGCAATCTCAAGAAAGAAGTCTATTGTGACTCTTGCGACATGTGGTCGGGCATTATCTTGTTGAAACGTTGGATTTGCCAGGGTGTCAAGATAGGATAAAAGATGGGGTTCTAAAACTTCTTGGATATAATGCTGCGCGTTCATGTTACCTCTGATGACGATTAAAGGTGATCTCGAACCATAAGCTATAGCAACCCAAACCATAACTCCAACAGTTCGATGAACATGCCTTTCAACAAAAAACCGTGGACCCAGTGTATGAAAACAGGCCAAAACGTCTTATTCGTCGGTAAACACTTCGCATGCCAATAGGTCTTCCATGTTCTGCAAACCATGCATTTGCAATGGACCTGGTAGTGGAGAAACGGTCCCTTAAGGCCATCTTCACAGTCTGTTGTTCTACGGGGGCGTCCAGAGCCCCTTGCTCTTTGCGTACGGCCTTCTCGAAGCCATACCTGACAACACCTTATCACGGTGTCTACTCTTCTTTGCACTCTAACTGCAATTTTCCGAAAAGAAAATCCAGTTTCCAGAAGTCCCACTATAAGACCCCCATCAAACTCAATAAGTTGACGAAATCGTACAGGTCTCCGTACCCTAGGCATCGTAACCAATCGTAAAGAATGTCAAGAACCAAAATCCGCAAAATTTGGATCTTTACTACGGCTACAATATTCATTTTTGGATTGTTAGTGGATTTCAAAAAAAGCAGTATAAAAACCGGAATCTTCAACTGATAAGGCTGAAAATTTTAGGAGAAGGTTCCGATTAACTCCCATTGGAAATTCATTACCAAAAATGGCTAACCTACTATTCCGAATATGCGGAACTTGAAAATCGTGTCCAGAAGTTGCATGCGCATTGAATTTTTTCTACAAAAACGCGAGTATTTTTATGCCGAATTGTCTCATATACCCGGATATGATCTTTTCACCTAACCTAACCTAACCTAACATATTTTTTAAAACAAAGATGTGAGAAGATGTTCAAACAAAGTAAAATCACTTTTAGCAAATACTTCATACACTATTATTACCTATCATAGACATATAATTTTATTCTTAGTCTGAGATTATTATGATATCAAAGTTTTAAAAACTGTATTAGTTACATTCTGTAAGTGTTGTTTACAAGTATAAAAGTATAAATAAAGGTTTAATATGAAAATATGACATTATATAAATGCTATCAGTTACACTATATTATAAATATCATCACACGTTTTAAAGAAAAAAAAAATTATAATTTATTTTCAAATATTCCACCAAAAATTATTTATATAGGGTTAGTCATAACTATTGGGACATAGACTAAGGACAGGTTATTTGGACCAAAATATGGCTATTGGGCCAAATATGCCTTAATATAATGTTGCTGAGAAAAAAGATACAGGGTGTTAAAGTTAATTTTTGTTTTTCGTTTTTTGCTAATAGTTTCCCTGTATCAAAATTGGCACAGAGGCATAATCTTAGACAAGAAATAGTATTTTATTTACAATTTTACGTTTTGTAATAGAGGGCGCCACGTGGATCATTCCTAATGATAAAATTGAGTCTAAACTTTTTCTGATGAAATTTTTTAGTAATTTTTATTAGAAAATATGACGTAAACATCATTTTTACGTAAAATTGGTACTCTTGTTTAAACATGATAATTTCAACCGTTTTCGATAAAAACGCAGTCGAACTGTTTAGAGTCTTAAAAAAGGATTTCAAATATTAATTCATTTATGAAAAGTATGCTTTGGACTGTCAGATAATTGTTGTTGGTAAATGTCATTTGTTCAGAGTAAATTATTTTTGATGTGACAGTGTAGTGTAATGTTGCATATTTTAAAAGTAATCATTACTTTTTTTGATTGAAATGCCTCGTCACAATCATTTTACTAATGAAGAAGTGCGAAATATGATTTGCGTACACGCACAAGAAAATACTATTTCTTGTCTAAGATTATGCCTCTGTGCCAATTTTGATATCAATTTATAAATATACAGGGAAACTATTAGCAAAAAACAAAAATTAACTTTAACACCCTGTATCTTTTTTCTCAGCAACATTATATTAAGGCATATTTGGCCCAATAGCCATATTTTGGTCCAAATAACCTGTCCTTAGTCTATGTCCCAATGACTCACCCTGTATACTGAGGTATTTTAGTTGAGTTGCCATGCGAAATTTGCGTTTGGAAACGTCTACCTTTTACAATCTAACCTTG
This sequence comes from Ophraella communa, assembly GCA_035357415.1. NCBI lineage: Eukaryota > Metazoa > Arthropoda > Insecta > Coleoptera > Chrysomelidae > Ophraella > Ophraella communa. Next base: position 4,118,260 of record CM068982.1, on the reverse strand, counting down.
AGCAAATGTATATTGTCATGTCATATTTTGTTTCTGTTATTTCCAGCAAACGATAAATTATGAATGAATTATTGTTTTTAATCGATAATAACAATTTTTAATATCGTCACGCTGTAGTGAAATTTGGTATAAACATCTTATCATTAATAACTCAACCACGTTGAAGTTCCTGTTTAATTTACAGCGTGTGTCAATAAAATTCAAGGGTGAATATTATGTCAAATTATGAATTTGTGGCTATTAGTGAACCGCTGGATGTGGGCACCAGGATCCATTACGACGAATGCACAAATAACGCATTTTTTGTTGATTTGCCCAATGGTACGGTTTACAGATATGATGTGAATTCTGGGGAGACTATAAAAGCAAAAGTAGGTACGTAACCTTGAACAAAACAAATAAAGCAACTTTTAAATGTTTTATTTTTTCAGGAGACGAACCGTTGAGTTTTATGTTCCCAGTAGCTGGTACGAATGTGAAATTCATTGCAGGTATAGCAAGAAAACTTGCATTTGTTGAATGGGACGGACTTTGCGCACAAGTATCTAAAATTGAAACTATAGTAGAAGTTGAGACTGACCCTGACGTAAACCAAAATCGATTAAATGGAGGTAAAGTTGACCCTTGGGGAAGACTATGGACGGGTAAGTTGATTGTACAAAAAATCTAAATTTAGTTTGACTGATACGAACGTCAAATTATTGATACAGGTACGATGGGACCGTCTGACGAAAATGGGCAACCTATACCTGAAAGAGGAGCTTTGTATAGCTTGAATAAAGGCGTTTTAAACAAACATATCTGCAATATTGGAATATCTAATGGTCTAGCATGGAACAAGGATCTTATGAAAATGTATTACATCGACAGTTTACAACCTAACATTGTCCAGTTCGATTTCTCAGAAGATGGAAGAATAAGTACGAAAAACAATCATTTTAAACCTAACCTAACCTAACCTAACCTAACCTAAAAGATATTACATTATATATTATTTTACAAAAATTACTCATTAACAGAGATTTGTTGGTGCAGGTAACCAGAAAGTAGTTTTTGAGTTGGGTCCCAATGGAATAGAAGGAGCACCAGATGGTTTAACGATCGACACAGATGGCAACTTATGGTTCACGGCATTATTTGGCTCAGCAATCGTTAAAATTAATCCAAATGATGGAAAATTGCTAGAAAAAATTGATCTTGATGTATCACAGGTAGTAATCCGATGATTTTTTATTGGTATTGGTATGTTTTAAAAATAAATGAATGTTCAGAAAGAGATAAGTATCTATAGGCCAGTTTATATTTGGCGCGCTGTCAAATTATATCAACTACCAACTGATAATAATTGGCGCTAAATTTAAATTTTTGATATATTTATATAAAATCTCTGTTGAAATTGCTGTTTCAATATTTACAAATGTTTTGTTACAGCCCACTTCAATTTCATTTGGTGGTAAACAATTTAACGAATTATTCTTAACCAGTGCGAGAATGCCAGTCGATGGAACCGTTCCTCCAGATCCAAATGGCACAACTTATAATATTAAAAATGTTGGCTGTGTTGGAATGAAGGGAAATAGATATAAAGAAAACTAATGAATATTATGTTTTATCTTTTTAATTCAATTAAATGTGATTGTTTTGTTTATTATTTATTTCTATTATTTAGCAGGACTATTAAAAATGTTTGCAACCTCCAAATTGGAACCATTCCTCTGCGTTATATCTTCCAAGTATAGGTGAATAACACATTTGGAACCTATCATTGATATATTTATTAATATACTAAAAGAACTGATGACACAAATGAATTTGTTGCAAATTTTCACTAAATAGGTTAAGAAATATAAAAAAGAAGAATCTGTCATACAAAACCGCTGGCCTCGGGGACCTTGGAACATAAAGCTTATGTTCTAAGTCGGGGAACAATACTTTTAGACTTATGTTGCTAACCTATATACAGTTGACAGAAGCAAACATGAACCCTGGGTGGGCGTGTCCTTGTCGCTGTAGTTGTATTTTCATCTCACTTATGCAGCCACTAAAATTGATATTATCGTTAACATTGGCTCGTGATTGGCTGATTGTGATAACCTTGAAATTAGTTGGCATATTTTCCGCGGACCATGTTTGCTTCTGTCGACTGTAGAATGTATGTTGTGGTAGTAAAGAGATTTCAGTAAATATCTAGTATAATTTGTATTAATAAGGGGTATTAGCTTTTGTTAGTCATATCATGGATAGCTCACGATGAACCACAAAACATTAACCTAGTCCGTAGGTTAATGTTTTGTGCGATGAACTAAGTGGGTTTCTCTAAATCGGATATTCCAAAGTGCTAGAAAAGGAAGGTCTTTGACTAATTTTCACTTTTGGAACAGAATCATTGACACTGGAAAAATTATAGATTCAAGTGGCACATAGAGCAATGGAGATGTCAATATTTAACAAATCTCTTATATATGTGAGTTTGTTTTCGGGCTGATGTAGGAAACTCATGTTCGATGGATCCTTAACCAGAACCCTATAGTGTTGGACTCATCTCTTAGAGGATACCTCGAAATTACTACCCTAGGATACTTCAAGACGGGCGGTGGTCCCTCACACACTCGCCATATATTAATATGGCATCACACCCTCCACTGCTTCGATTACCTTTACCCATTCTTTCTCCCCTCGCAATATTATCTCCACCATGTTCTTCCAATGCACTACCTCTCCAAGTTTTCTTTCCAACTTCTTTAACACTTCCTCCTTCTTCCAAACATCTAAACACCTGCGACCTATAACATCTACTGTTTTTCCCTCTTAGTTTTTCTAAGATCCCACAAGTTGATCCTGGTCCCAGAAGTGGGGTTTCAGCTCCTTTTTTGCAAGCTTACCTACTATTTCGTTCCCTATGTGTCCTAGGACCCATAGGAGAATGACAATGGTTCTGGCCTAGTTCTTTTAGCTTTCTAGACATTGCCAAACCATTTTCAAACATCTCGTCTGCAATAGTTTCTTTCATTGCTAAATTCTGCACATATCTGTCGATGGCGCGGATTTCTGCTTGTGACTTATTCAGATCCAACGGTCATGGATCCAGCAGCCTTTCTGGTCAGGGAGTCAGCAATGTGGTTACCTTCTGAGCCCGGGAAAACTATGATAACAGACAGCTCGGAAAGGGCAGAAAAAAAGCAAAAGGTAAAATGATGGAGTCTGTCACATAAAAGTTAAAAAGAATGAGGAAGCAAAGAGCAAGGAAGCCAGTTATGAGAAACTGGATAACTCTTCATTTTCAAGATTTGTTGTTTGTTAGAGACAAACAAAGGAAAACCTTTAAGAAAACTTCCCATAAATAACTAAATATACCATTTTTATAAGAAACATGAGTGTTTAATATAATGTAATTAAATCTAAACAAAAATTTTGATACGGTTGTTAATTTTTGTAAAATTTGATATATTATATACAAAATTATTTAAGGATTTGAAATCTGTCATAATATGTGTATAAAAATTATTGTATAGACAAAAGCTAAACACTTATATCGCAAATGGAATTTTGAAAATCAAGCAAGTTAAAAATGTCAAACAAATTTTCCTTCTATCATTAAATATTCTCGTGAAATGGCTCATTTAAAATTATTTCGTCCATTTAAACCAACAATAGATGTTGTTAAATGTTTCAGCAGGTAAGAAATTTATATTTAGGTAAAATAGATTCCAGCAAATCTTACTTTCAGGGTACCATTAAGAAATTTTTGTGAAGGTAAAGGTAAAGATTGTCCTCCTAAACCGGAGTTCGTGCCAATTTGCGAACCGCTTGGAATCGGAACTCGAATTTCTTGGGACCACCAAACTAAGAAAGTATATTGGGTGGATATACCCAACGGATGTGTTCATACGTATGAACCCGAATGTGGAAAATGTACCAAAGCACATGTCTGTAAGTTTATTCGTAATAAAGCACAATAATTTAAAAAAGTTATACGCGGCACCTGATTTATAGGTATAAAATCATAAAGCGCATACATTTTTAATGAAATACACAAATTCTAGCCTAACCTGTTTTTAAAAAACTACATTTTACTTGATAAAAATTAGCATGACTGCTAATGCCCGAACTATACATTATGCATCATGTTGTTTAAAAATTTTATAAAAAAGTATTGAATAATAGTTATGTTACTTTTTTATATACGAAATATAATAATCACCACAGTTATTTGTAAAACTATTAACAAAATTACTCACTAGTGTTACAATATAGTTATTTTTTGTGTAACAGTTGGTAATTGTGTGCATTTTATTAGACAGGTGCCAGAACATAGAACATCAAATCATAACATAACCTAAAATGCATAACCAATTAATAAAAATGTTTAATGAACACAAAAAGTACTAATTGTTAAATAATTTTATTTAAAAAAGCATAAATGGATGCGAGTTATAAAAAATATTGTGTAAAACTTTTGCTAAATGATAATTTGTAGCATACAAATAACTATTGACATCCTGGGACCAAGTTGCCAAATATTTTCGAGACTGTAATAAAATTATTTTAGGATGAATCTCTCCTTGTCTGGATGAATTGATACGTAATCTCACTTATCGAAAAACATTAATTTTATTACAAATCACAAAATACAAGTAGTAATGATTTAGCACCTACATTTCGACGTAACAGTTTTAAAAAAGATACTACGAATTTGATCTTACATACACAAAGTTATTAATCGAATTTTTGTAGGTAATGAGCCGTTGGTATTCATGTTTCCAGTGGAAGGATCGGACACACAACACATAGCAGGAATCGGTAGAAAGTTCTGTTTTGTCGAATGGGACGGAAAATGTGATAAAGTTGATAAGGTCGAGCTTATTCAAGAAATCGACACAGAACCTGAACGGTTAAAAAATGCAATTAACGGTACTAAGGTCGATCCTTGGGGAAGATTATGGTCAGGTATGTGAAGTGAAATTTTTCAAAAATACAGAGCTTTTAACCGAAACCTTCATATTTCAGGAACCATGGGGCCTATGGACGTAGAAAAAGCTTTCTTCGCACCAGGATTAGGTCAGTTATACAGCATAGAAAAAGGCGTTGTCAAAAGGCAAAAAACCAAAGTTGGAGTTTGCAATGGGATGGCTTGGGACACGAAAACCATGAAAATGTATTGGATAGACACTCTCGAGCACAAAGTTTTTGAATATGATTTTGATGAGGGGAAAATATGTAAGTTGTATCTCAGCTAGTTAAATATTTTAAGCTGTTCTACACAGAAATTGACCATGAAAATGAACAATAATCTCATAAATTCTGTATTATACTGGTAATTAAGACATTTCTTTAGGTGTAAATCTATAAATGTTATTTCTTGTACACTATTTCTTTCGTAAAAAGAATATTAGCATAAGGATAAGAACAGTGGTCATCTTCACTAGGAAAAATGCACAAGTCCTTCAACCATCAGCACTCAAAGGGATGGAGATTTCCGTTTTTAAAGTGGAACTAAATCCCTAGGTATAACATTGGACTAAAAGCTAATAGGAAACCACATATGCAAAGATTATACAAATGGAAAAGTGTAGAAAATCCCAATCTCTTAGTTCGTTAATGGCCCAAATTTAATACTCATGCGCGAACCAACTCCCACTCTAGTATTTCCCCCTAAATGTTCGTGCCCCTTATAAAATTATGTTGGCAAGCCTATCAATCCGTATATTTATTGTGCATAAGACCATAAGAGGTTAGTTTATTGTTTATTTTATTTGAGTGGATCTGTATTTTGTTTTTTGGACCATCACAGTATTTTTATTGTTCTATGCACTTTTAAAAATAACCAAAATAAAAATTGGAACTTCTTTGTGGCCTGAGCTGCCGGGGCTATACGGCAAATATAAGGGTTTTTTTCATTTAAATTGTGGTATTCCATGGGTAGCAATACGTTGTGTTCTATGGCAAAAAGTAGTCATATTTTAGCAGTGGAAGGGGAAATTCAAAAATATTCGCGCATGAGTATTCAATAAAGAGATAGGTCCATTAGAATGACCCAAAAGCCAAGGAAAGTATTACCAAATCTATCACCATTGCATCTTTAAATTCAAAGGGAAGCCTGGTCAAAAGTACAATGTCAAGCCCCATTAAAGTGTAGGCAAGGAAGTAAAAATAGAGCTAGTTCCATTTATTGGTCGAAATATTCTCCAAGAAAGGAAATTTACAGTCAAATGTGTATTTGTTTCAGGTAATGAAAGAGTTGCTTTTGACTTCAAAGCCAATTGTTTGGAAGGTAAACCAGATGGCTTAACAATAAACAATAAAGGTGAATTGTGGGTGTGTGCAGTCTTTTCGGGATTTCTTGTAAAATTTAATCCAAAAGATGGAAAAATTATACAAAAATGGAAAACCCCGACGCCCCAGGTTGGTCTAGAAAAATTTTACTACTTAAAGTAATTAGAAAAAGTTTAAAAATACATCAAACATTTTTTTAGGTGACGTCAGTATGTTTTGGAGGTGAAAAGCTCGACCTAATGTTTTGCACCACCGCAAATATTAACTTTGGAGGAAAGAAACCTCCTGGTTTAGCCGGTGGTACTTTCATGATCAAAAACACTGGAGAAATTGGTACTATCGATCCTCGTTACAAACCTTGTTAATCTGTCTTGTAGAGAATGTGAGAAATTATAGAAAATGTGTAAATTTTAATGGGGGTGTATTAAAAAAAATTGTAGTGTAGAATTTTGCGTTTACTTATCCAGGGTAATGGAATTTTTAAACTTAATAACAAATTAAACTTCAGTGCTTATCTCTGTCACTCAGTAAATCCTCTTATTAAATAGGTTGTTTAACTCCAAATTTGACCCTATTTGTTTTTATGTTTCTAATTAGACTTACTTGATTGTTTTCCATATAATTTCATGATTTTTATTTGCTTAATTTGCCAAAAAAAATTAACAAGAAAATTTTTACGATTTTATGCAATCTGCAATACAGATACGTCACTGATGCTGGGCTGATTTCACTTACGGTAAAAGGCCAACATAAAAAAGAAGCACGCCGCATAAGAAGAAAAATAATGACAATTGACTAAAAAGAGAAGAATTACTGTTTTAATTAGAATTTAATTTCTTGATTATGTTTACAGTGTACTGTAAAAGCAATATTTGCATATAAATGTCCAAAATGAGCGCATAGGCGTATCATTCGGTTCTTATAAATACTAAATTATTTAGAACACCAATTGTATTCACTCATAGATTGGTTGAAATTTATTAAAAATAAAAACCTTGATATAATCAAAGGCAACCAAAGAGACGGTCAAGTACATGAGCATTTTTGTTCGATTGTCCAATAAAATAATCCTGCTAGCTCTAACCTTGTTTAGTTCACAATTTTATGAAATGTCACATCTCTGTCTTATTTTTGGAAAGTTAGCGCAGATGGCACTAGGAGCATGGAATTTTTGACACAACGGCAAACCTTAGAACATAAAGTTAGTTTGATATTCTGTGGTAAATGTGTCAACTGCCAAAGTATTCAGTCGCCATTATTGTTTTGACGAGTTGTATTAACTGTGTTTTTTGTGGCGTTTTTAAATAGAATCTAAAAATTAGTTAACAAAAATTTAACCTCTCAAACTTCTGTTCTAAATTCTGTCTCAGAAAATGGAATTAAAAATATCTCAGGATCTTTGATAGTATTAATAAAAATACCACAAAAAGTAAAACAATTTATTTGTCCGAATTAAATAACAAGATTTCAACACTGATTTGCTTCTTTCATAAAAAAATTATTGTCCACCACATATCTAACACACTGTAATAAAATGTTTCTTTCGCGTCTAATTTCACTTTCTAAAAGTTTTTCTAACAGTGTAACTTTCCGCTTTTTAAACTTGTAATTAAAATTATCTTTGGAACTCTTAAGTTTATCGTTCCTACTAGTTTTCTTAAATGTTTTTCTTTTACTTTGAATAACGCGTCTTTTTCTCTTCCTATTTTCTAAAACAACCAATTTACTCTCTTTGATCGTTTCCACTTCCGGTTCTTTAACCACCTCTCTCTTTATCCTTACTTCCGTTGGAGGTTCATCGTCACTATTTGGTTTGACTTCCTCGCTTTCTTCTTTCTTTTCTTCAACAACTTCCTTAGGTTTTTCTTCAACTTCCTCATCCGACTCACTATCACTACCATAAGCCCCCATTAGAGCTCCCAAAGCGTTATTTAATTTGATCTCCACTCGTTTATTAGATTTACTGCTCCATTCTTCGTCTTCGTAATCACTTTTTTCTTCTTCGCGTTCAGAATCCAACGTGGTGGTACCTTTGAACGGAAACATGGAACCGTTCCAATCAATTTTCTCATCAATCAAGGACGCCTGTTTCTTTTCCTTCACGAAAGGTCGTTTTGTTTTTTTCTTGGCCATTATTTTCTTCTGTTCCGCTTTAGCAACTAAAAACGTCAAAAGATTATTGCTGCTGACTTCTTTCAACATAGACCAACAATAATTATAAATAAATATCTAGTGACTTGGTTGGTTAAGATGCTTTAAAATATCAACCAGCATCAGTTGGACATCAGTTAAGTTTGATTGTGATAAGCAGCTTGAAGATGTTATGAGTAACCACCATAGAAGGGTCTAGCAGAGAGTCCATAGAGGCAGCTTGAAGATATTAAGAGTAACCACCATAGAAGGGTCTAGCAGAGAGTCTATAAAGGCAGCTTGAAGATATTAAGAGTAACCACCATAGAAGGGTGAGAGCAGAGAGTCCATTGAGGCAGCTTGAAGATGTTATGAGTAACCACCATAGAAGGATCTAGTAGAGAGTCCATAGAGGCAGCTCGAAGATATTAAGAGTAACCACCATAGAAGGGTCTAGCAGAGAGTCCATAGAGGCAGCTTAAAGATATTAAGATTAACCACCATAGAAGGGTCTAGCAGAGAATCCATAGAGGCAGCTTGAAGATATTAAGAGTAACCACCATAGAAGGGTCTAGCAGAGAGTCCATAGAGGCAGCTTGAAGATATTAAGAGTAACCACCATAGAAGGGTCTAGCAGAGAGTCCATAGAGGCAGCTTAAAGATATTAAGATTAACCATCATAGAAGGGTCTAGCAGAGAGTCCATAGAGGCAGCTCGAAGATTTTAAGAGTAACCACCATAGAAGGGTCTAACAGAGAGTCCATAAAGGCAGTTTGAAGATATTAAGAGTAACCACCATAGAAGGGTCTAGCAGAAAGTCCATAGAGGCAGCTTGAAGATATTAGAAGGGTCTAGCAGAGAGTCCATAGAGGCAGCTTGAAGATATTAAGAGTAACCACCATAGAAGGGTCTAGCAGAGAGTCTATAAAGGCAGCTTGAAGATATTAAGAGTAACCACCATAGAAGGGTGAGAGCAGAGAGTCCATTGAGGCAGCTTGAAGATATTAAGAGTAACCACCATAGAAGGGTCTAGCAGAGAGTCTATAAAGGCAGCTTGAAGATATTAAGAGTAACCACCATAGAAGGGTGAGAGCAGAGAGTCCATTGAGGCAGCTTGAAGATGTTATGAGTAACCACCATAGAAGGATCTAGTAGAGAGTCCATAGAGGCAGCTCGAAGATATTAAGAGTAACCACCATAGAAGGGTCTAGCAGAGAGTCCATAGAGGCAGCTTAAAGATATTAAGATTAACCACCATAGAAGGGTCTAGCAGAGAATCCATAGAGGCAGCTTGAAGATATTAAGAGTAACCACCATAGAAGGGTCTAGCAGAGAGTCCATAGAGGCAGCTTGAAGATATTAAGAGTAACCACCATAGAAGGGTCTAGCAGAGAGTCCATAGAGGCAGCTTAAAGATATTAAGATTAACCATCATAGAAGGGTCTAGCAGAGAATCCATAGAGGCAGCTTGAAGATATTAAGAGTAACCACCATAGAAGGGTCTAGCAGAGAATCCATAGAGGCAGCTCGAAGATATTAAGATTAACCACCATAGAAGGGTCTAGCAGAAAGTCCATAGAGGCAGCTTGAAGATATTAGAAGGGTCTAGCAGAGAGTCCATAGAGGCAGCTTGAAGATCAAAGGATGCTAAATTTTTATAGATAGTCAGACAACTACTATTTTTTTACTGGTCATAGTTAGTTTGGAATTTGGAGCAAATAACAGAGTAATACTACTCTGGGTTACAGAAATGCAGGAGTGGGCTGCGATAAGAGTCGATACTCTGCCGGAACCACTTCTTGGCAAAGCGAAAAGCACCACCAAGTTGGGCAACAAGGGAAACCCTTTTGTACTTGGAGAATAAACCGGGGCTAACCCACTCGAATAGCAAAACTAACTGGACTGTTGACTGGACACAGTCGTCTGAGGAACCACCTGAAGAAGCTTCGGCAGAGCACAAACTTTGTTACTGCTTCGCTCTTTTGGTTTCATGTAATATGAGCCTATTGACTTTAGACAGGTTCAAAAAAGTTCAAGAGTTTGCAGCACCAAATTATAGTTATAACAAATGATTTTTAAATTAACCCCACTCACGTTGAACCTAACCTAGCCTGGAATCATTTAATAAACTGGCAGAAAACAACAATGATAAGATGGGAACGGAATACCAGAAGGAATGAATGGCTTAAGCCCAAGGTCACATATCCTTCACTCTTGTGGTGGCTACAAATTCAAAAAACAAATGGCAAATGCATAAAAAGCAGCCCTAGAAATTGTGCCATTTATAATGAAGTAGACTGCACTTGGTGATCTTCATTAAAAAAGATATAAAACAATTAAAATTTGGTGAGCAGTTGGTCACTAAAGATCCTAGAAAAAAATACACCAACATTCATAGAACACTAGGTCTGCTTTTGATACACAGTTTGAAGATGTTATCAGTAAACAGTGGAAACACCAGGATAGATTTCTCCATCTTTTGTGCCTCTACCTAGCCAGCTGTAAGATTTAAAATTGGGAACTGAAGTAGATGAAGATATCCATTAAGGATGGTTGTCTTAAAAGGTTTAAATGAAGATATACTCCAAAATCTCTGCAGGTCAAAGTGCAAAGCAGAAAATCTAATCCAACCTTCAATCAAAACCACCAAAAAAATAAAAGATTGCGTCTGCAATGTAACTTTAATATTCAAAAATTATTTGCAAAATGGTGGCAGTAAATATGAACTTTCAACGATTTTAACCAAGATACTTACACCTAAATTTATTCCTTCCGAATCGATTTTCGTTTTTCTTAATTCTCTCTCCACGTTTCAACATCTGTTCTTGTTTTTCCTGTCTCTTTAGTATATTCTCTTTATTAGGGTAACGTTTTTTTCTTTCTTCCACCCATTTGGCAATCTCTTCCGGAGTATTTATATTTCTGATTTTGTCGTACAATCCTGAAGCGTGTTGCATCGCCACGTGTCTTTCCACGATTTTTTCATGCGCCGTAAACTTGCAACCGTCCAAGTTGCACGTTCTGTGTTGTGACATGTGCTTGTCGTATTGGAATTTTGAGTAGAAGTCTCTATCGCAAGGTTCGCAAGAAAAAAGTATCTCATTTTCTTCGTGGTATCGATATTCCGCATTGGTATCTTGCCCACCGTCGCCATAGTTGTCGATTCCATCGAGATATTCATCTTCTGGGTAAAAATAGTCATAATCTACCTAGCGAAAACATTTGTTAGCAATGACAATAAATGCATAACTGTGAATGCTTTTTGTGGTGATTTTTTTACAAAAGTGCATAGTGATTAAAATAAAGAAAGTTGTTTGAGGTTCAAATTGAATGAAAACTTTAAAACAAAAAGTTTACTAACATTAAAACTTTAATTTTTGATACAAAACAATTTGCACTTTTAATAAATGAAAGTTGACATTGTCTCGCCAATAAAAACATCCACATAGAAAGAAACAGAAACGAAAAACATAAAAATAAAGAGAAACACAAAAGCAGACGAAGTTGATGAGATAAATATTTTGGTAAAACTACTTTGAAAAATGTCCTGAGTATTTGAATATAACTGAAGATTTAAAACTCAATAATGAACTTACTGGAAATTTCCTGAGAAACAACAGTTTCTCTGTGGGTCTGATGTGGAAAATTCTCCAATGATTGTATAAAATTTTCAAAATGAACGCTTCACTTTTTTTTATTTTGATGATCAAAACTCGAAGATCAAAATTAAATAAAACTGTTGGTAACAAAGCTGGATCTTTCCAAATACTACACGACCTGTTTTAATCCAACTTGAAATCGGTACACTTTACACATTTATATAAGGTTATGTAAGTAAAACTAAGAGAAAAAATATATTATGGCAAGATTTTACTGTTTCTTTTTTTATTTTTCCTGAGCAGTTTACTTAAATATATTAACAGGATCTTAGTTTTCCTAAATACCGAGGAAAACTATGGATTTTCTTTGTGAATAGGTACAATTTTGACACTATATAATAAAACTAAACAACTTGGTATATTTGGCGTCAAAATATTACATTTTTCAGTGTACACACCAGTGATCAAAAATAGAACAGTAAATTTACATTATACTTAAAGCAAAATAAACATTTTTTTTACATAAAATGCATACAATTTTTATAATTTTAGATAAACGACGTTCATGTAACCTTAAAAGTAAAATGTAATCAATTTAAAATGTATAAAACAATATTTTTATCAAAAAAACCTCCCACAAAATCACCAGATCCTCAAACATTCTCAATATATTTGTTGTTGGGGCATAAAAAACTAAAAACAGATGACACAGATCACTCCTGTACTTTAGAAATCACCCAAACTGACCAAAATAAGTTTCCAGGATCAGAAAATGTCAATGCAGTCCACTCTCTAAGGAGGAGATTCTCAAAACTATTGCCATGCTACACAAAAAACACCCAACACAGTAGTTTTGTTGCAAATTCATATATGGCGGACTTCCATAAAGTAGGGGTTGGTACCTAACTCTAAAATCGAACTGGGTAGCTTCATGGTTTAAGTTAGAGGTTTTGAGACACTCAAAGGTATTTGTAAGACAGGACCACTTGGATGCCGCAACTGCTATCTACAAGAATCGCAGAAATGGAGATAGGATGAGACACTATCCCCACTCATGTGGACAGCTTACTCTGTTCAATGACCAAGGAAGTCACATGGTTATCCTTGCAAAAAGGAAAGTATGAAAATGTTCTTTGTGGCATAGTTCAAAGAGGACTAAACATTGAGAAACAATGGTGACCCAGTGGAAGGCAACATCAACCCCACCAAAACCAAACTAGTAGCCTTCACAAGCAAAGAGGAACCTAATTTAAAAGCCATAAAAATAGGGGAGAACATCGAAAGCGCTGAGCTCACATAGAATCAGTTTGGTGATGGTTTAGGAATGCCTAGGCAAGCTAAATGAACTAGTCCAGAAGAAGGAACCAAAATTCCACATCTGGGACCAGAACAATCTTGTGGGATCAGCAGTACCACAATATTAGGAAAACTACTGGAATCAGATAGAAGGACTGATAAGTGAAGATACTTCTGGGAAACTACCACCAGTAGAGATCCCTTAGCTGCCTCAACCTTAGTAAAAAGACTTCCTCAATACACATACTCTTGGAATGCCCTGCTTTGGAGGAAACTAGGGTCAGATACAGAGCTCACATAGAATCAGTTTAGTGATGATTTAGGAATGCCTAGGCAAGCTAAAGAACTAGGCCACAAGAAGGAACCAAAATTCCACATCTGGGACCAGAAAAATCTTGTGGGATCAGCAGTACCACAATATTAGGAAAACTACTGGACTGATAAGTGAAGATACTTCTGGGAAACTACCATCAGTAGAGATCCCTTAGCTGCCTCAACCTTAGTAAAAAGACTTCCTCAATACACATACTCTTGGAATGCCCTGCTTTGGAGGATACTAGGACCAGATAAAGAGCTGTCATAGAATCAGTTTGGTGATGATTTAGGAATGTCTAGGCAAGCTAAATGAATTAGTCCAGAAAAAGGAACCAAAATTCCACATCTGGGACCAGAACAAACTTGTGGGATCAGCAGTACCACAATATTAGGAAAACTACTGGAATCAGATAGAAGGACTGATAAGTGAAGATACTTCTGGGAAACTACCACCAGTAGAGATCCCTTAGCTGCCTCAACCTTAGTAAAAAGACTTCCTCGATACACATACTCTTGGAATGCCCTGCTTTGGAGGATACTAGGACCAGATACAGAGCTGTCATAGAATCAGTTTGGTGATGATTTAGGAATGTCTAGGCAAGCTAAATGAATTAGTCCAGAAAAAGGAACCAAAATTCCACATCTGGGACCAGAACAAACTTGTAGCAGTAGCACAATCTTAAAAAAAACTACTGGAATCAGCTGGAAAGACTGAGACAAGCAAAGATACTTTTGGGGAACTACCACCAGAAGAGATGCTGCCTCAACCATAGTAAAAAGACTTCCTCAATACACATATTCTTGGAATTGCCCTGCTTTGGAGTATACTAAGGCCAGATACAGAGCTCACATAGAAACAGTTTGGTGATGGTTTAGGAATGCCTAGGCAAGCTAAATGAACTAGGCCAGAAGAAGACATTCTCGCTCCTATGGGTCCCAGGACAAATAGGAATAGAGGGGAACAAAAAAGGAACCAAAATTCCACATCTGGGACCAGAACAATCTTAGAAAAACTACTGGAATCAGATAGAAGAACTGATGATTGAAGATACTTCTGGGAAACTACCACCAGAAGAGATCCCTTAGCTGCCTCAACCTTAGTAAAAAGACTTCTTCAACACACATACTCTTGGAATTGCCCTGCTTTGGAGGATACCAAGACCAGATACTTTCTTAGGAAAATAAACAGTAGAATAGGTCCATGAACTGTTTTATTTATTTTTGGTAAATGTGATTCAAATTAAAAAAATTTTTATGCATTTTGAGGAATGTTAATAATTTTATGAAAAAAAAAACAAAGATTTGATTATTTTTCACTGGTGATTTAACTACGTACTTTTATACTGATTTGATAAGTTAAATATAAAAATGTGTAAGTTATACTGGAAAATGAAAGTACTAATGCTTGTACGATAAAAAAGTTATATGTATATTTTAATAAAGTAATTTTATAACAATTTTTAGCAGTTAGTAGTTTCAATATTTTCCTTGTTTTACAAATCAAAATTTACTCTACATTTTTAATAATTGACTTTATTAAAAAAAATAAAAGTATTCAACTGAATCAACAAATTAATAGTAACTATTTTTGTAAATGTTGATTATAAGATGATTTAATTTTAATGAAAACAAAACAGAAAATATTACTTTGAAATTACATCAATTTTTTAAAAATACAATATTAACCACTCTTTCAAGATTGATATAGTTCCTAATAATAATTCCTTAGTTCTGTTTTCAACTAGTTAATCTTACCTACAAAAAATGATTTAATTTCAGCTGAATCTTTTTTAACATTATTTCTTCATTATCATTAATTTTAGTTACTTTGTATTTAACTGGCCCAGGAAAAAAGTGAACGCTGTAATCAATTCTTCAAGACAAAATAGAATTAAAAAAATATTTTTAAGTTTTAAGAATGTTTTTTATTAAACACTAAATTATTACACATATAGTACTCCATATTTAAAAAGGTACTGAGTTACTTTATATTATAAAATAAATATTTTGCAAACTTTGCAACAGTCGGCAAAAAAAATACTAAATGTAAATTAAGTCTTGCTCGTTAAAAGCAAAATAGGTTTTTATTTAGTCTCTATCACTATACAATCATAAAAGGATCCACAGACAAATACGAACAAAAACCATTATATTTAAACAAATTAAAATACCACCAAAAACTTGTTTTAAATAAACACAATATTGAATTTGTTTAAAATGTTTGGCCAGTTTATTTGTTTAAAGAAATTGGTTGGGCTCAACTTAATCTGGAGTCACTTCTGACACTGAAGTCTCAACAACAGGCTGAGACGTGACTATTTGTTGCCCAGTGGGCTCAGTTTCAGATTTTTTGTTCATCTCTGTTTCAGCTGACATTTTGCTACCGTCCTGTAAAGATATCCAATTGATTTAGAAAGTCCAGCAACTGCTGACATTCCATATAACAATAATTTTGGTTTCAAAATACTTCAAAGCAGTTTTTATATTCAAGATTTCAATAAATGTCACTGTTTTTATTAACAAAAGATTCTGTTTTACATATTTCATAACATAAATATGAAAAACAAATAAAAATAAAGTTTATTACCCTATAAAGACCTAAATTGGAATTTTAAGCTGTTAAAAAAACAGTGAAACTCATTTATATTGAATAAATATAAAATTATGCCGTTAAATGAATATTAAATATTCAAATTTCAACCAACATTCAAGATTTGAACAGCTTTGATTCAAATATTGAATGAAACAGCCTGTTAAAAGAAACACATATAGTTTTTCATTTGAGTTATGTTCAAAAATGTCTTTCTTTAAAAAGGCAGCTGCTGCAATTATCAAAAATACATTAGTTTAATTTCTTGCACCTTCAATTATCAAATACCGAGACATTAAAAACTGTAATCATGGGTATCAACAAATGTATCGACTAAAATGAAAATGATCTCCCAAATTAATGATGCCCATGAAATTTATGACTGTATTCCATCCTAGAAACAAAAAAGGCGATTTTATTATTGTTTAATCTCTGGAATACAGCGATAAATTGCCTCCACTAGGGGGTACTTTGGATAATTGCAATAGTGTTTGAACACTTTACCCACATAGTGGAGTACTGGGAGAGACAATATAATGAAATTGTAAAATACCTATAAGTGGATGTCTGCTGTATAATCAATAGGTGCCGTTATTCGTGTGAAATTAGTTTCTGGCAAAAGCTGAGGGATACGCACCTCCTGCTGCCCACCAGACGCTTTTTCGGCTTCTTCATACAACTTTACGCATTTTTCTCTCTGTTCTCTAAAATTTGTCCAATCCTCTTTCTTCTGTGAGTTTTTGGCTGTAGCTAATAATTCTTCTTTCTTAGCGAATTCTGTTTTAATAGCTTCCGTTACAAATGATTTATTCAGGTCCAAATTTATTCTGGCTGGCTTAGTTGGTTTTTTGATAATCTTGCTTTTTTTATTTACCCCTCGAAAATTATTAGGACCCATAGGTCCCATAGGGAACTTCCCTCTTCCTCTCATACCTCCTCTAAACATACCACCCCGCATCGGTGGTGGCATTGGACCCATCATCATCATTGGTGGTGGAGGTCTCATACCTGTAGGGTTTTTAATGAAGAATTTTTGTTTAATTGGAATCTTCCAATTTTATTATGACAATTTAACACAAACCCAATAATACAAAACTATTTGAATACCTTTTTATCAGTTAGTTCAGTGTTGTTTTAAGTGTTCCTTTGTAAATGATGAACTCATATAAATACTAGTATAATACCAAAAAAAAACAAATTCTCTAGCACAATTGTACATACCTGGATGAGGAGGTCGCATTCCGGGTGGCGGAGGTCTCAGTGGAGGAATCATAGGTCCCATCATTCTTGGAGGTGGAGGAAGAGGTCGTCCGCCTCTCATAGGAGGTCGCCCACCCCGCATCGGAGGGCCTGGAGGTGGCCTTAAACCTCCTCTAAAAGCACCTCGTGGACGCATCATACCTGGACTGCCGAATGGCGGTTGCTGTTGTCCATTAAACGCACGCCCTTGGCCACGAACTTTTCCACCTCTTCCTCTTTGATTTCCGGGGCCCCTTTTATTTCCTCTATTTTGAACTGGTGCACCCATTGAAATCTACGGAATAATTCAGTTTTATTACAATTTAAATTCAAATTACATTACCATCATCGTTTTACCTAAACTAGCTTGGCGTCTCTTACTTGATCAATGATGTCATCATTGTCATATATAAATTGACAGCACCACCAACATTAAAATGGTGATTTTAAATTTATGTCAACAATAACAAAGGACCTGTGCAAAGGACGATACTTTTGAAAAAAATCATTTTATTTCCGACTATGTTATCTACTGCAAGTAAAAGTACTGCAGGTTATTTTTGGTCATTCGCATTTCATACAAGTAACACATGAAAAACAAAAAAGATCCTGTTGATAAACATTCAAATATTTGTAAACAAGTTCCCGTAATTCGTTTTTTTTTGTAATTTAATTTGGTAACCAATAACTTCGTTATTTTTATCATTGGCATTATAAAATATAGTGGGAAATAGGAGTGGGAATTGCTTCTCGTTCATTGTACAAGCTTTGTTTTGATTTTTGATTCAAAATTTCGACTAGTTTTCACATAATTTCATTTGGGTTTACTTCGTAGAATTTACTGAAAACTTTTTTAAAATTATTCTTAGGTGTTTTGTGACAGGATAATCCCTTATGGAAAAAACTAGGTACATGCGAAATTGGAAACAAAAATAGCCCATAGTTAATAAAGAAAACAACAAATCTACTCCTGTCAACTCCTCACAGAACAGAAAAGAAATAGCAGTTTTGCCAACTGAGATTTTCAAAAGTTGCAAATTGGGCACTTTAGAATCACTAAAATCTATAAATATTTAAGGAAATAGGAAAAAATACGCCGTATTCAATTTTTTTTACAAATTTAATGGTTTTCTGGTGGTTTCAACTTTAAACCATAAAAAAACACTAGATAATGAAATTCTAGCAGTCAACGAGTGATAGTTGAGCAACCACTAGATGCCATATTTTGTCACAAAACGAAAACTTAAACCATCAGTTCTAGTGGAAAATCTACTAGGTTGGTGATACTGAAAATAAGGTTACTTTTCACAGGACGAAAAGTTGCTGATGACTGATGACATAGAACACTAATAAATAAAATAGTAAAAAGTCATTGGATGCTGTGAATGAGGAGTAGCCAATGTAGTTCCAGTAATCGACACGGAATCGCCGGAATATTTCTTTCTCTTTTTAAG
Source organism: Ophraella communa (assembly GCA_035357415.1). Lineage (NCBI taxonomy): Eukaryota > Metazoa > Arthropoda > Insecta > Coleoptera > Chrysomelidae > Ophraella > Ophraella communa. The sequence goes on along the minus strand of CM068982.1, from coordinate 4,099,364 downwards.
AGAAATATGATGCTTTTCCTTGTAATTAACGAACAAAAATCCAGATTGCCGCCATTTTTTGTTGAGTAAAGCGTCTTGTTTTCGTTTGTTTGAGGGTGGTTGTTTATTCATTTAGTTGCTATATTGTTTTATTGGTAAGATTATTGTTAAACTACATTAATTTTTTTCGCTGCTAATTTATAATTGTATTACGAATATAAAATACCGGTAGTCGATATTGTAATACCAAACTTTTCTTCATTTTAGCGAAGTATTAGTTGAAATCGTCCTGATAAAATATGGGAAAAAAGAAGGTGGAAGAAAGCGAGAGCGAAGAAGAATATTCCGTCGAGAAAATCATTGATAGAAGAGTTGTTGATGGCAAAGTGGAATACTTCTTGAAATGGAAAGGTTATTCCGAAGACGACAATACGTGGGAGCCAGAAGACAACTTGGATTGTCCAGAACTTATCGCAGAATTCGAAAAGAACCGGAAAGCTAAGAAAGCAAGTGCTAAGGATAAGGATAAAAAACGAACAAGAGAAAACTCGACTTCTTCTGTAGATTCAAACACATCAACTTCAAAAGACAAAAAGGTAAGCAAATACTATGATGGCTTATTTAAATTATTAACATTGTCAAACGTATTACCTGTAGAATTTTGAAAACCTGTGCAAGCACCTGTCAAACCTAGTATCAAATGGTTGGAAAAACATGTGCAAAGGTTTAATATGTAGTTTAACTGCTGCTTGAACAGACCTCTTATTTTTAAAGTATTTTCAATGGATATAATAATTGCAGTAGTATGATTTCATTATAAATGGTAATTTTGGATTTTTTGTAATTTTTAATAATTTTTTATTGCATAGATATTTCTTTTAGTCATGATAATAGCTTCTTTAACAGATTTTATAATTTTTTATATCGATGATTTGGTATATATAAAAATTACTTAAATCTCAACAAAAATAGCTCAAGAAGCGTATGATTCATGCAATGCACTTTTAATACAAGTAAATGTAACTTTTAAATAAGAAAATATTCTAAAATAAAATTTACTTAATGTGTATATGCTTAAATTTATTATATATATGCAGGAAAAAAGTAATTTTATACAGTGACATTTTGTTACATCGGAATTAAAATGTCAAACTTATTTCTAATCACAGAAAAAAATATTTTTCACATTTGTTCTGTCTGGGTACTTTTATAATTTTGTTAATTGATTTTCATAAAAATTGCTTTAAATTTTAAAAATTTGTTAAATATATCACACTACAAATTATCTGAAAAATAACTGGCAATTTTATAAGAAATTGCAACTTTTGAATGCTGGCATTTTTCAGAAAAAGAAGACAAGATCTCCCTCACCAGATTCCGATGATGAGCCTGCAGTGAAAAAATCTAAGGTGGATGACTCAGATGATGATAAAAAAACGAAGAAAAGGGCATCTAAAGATTCAGACTCGGATGAAGACAAAAAGAAAAAATCCAAGAAGGTTGATTCCGATTCTGAGGATGACAAGAAAGAAGATAAGAAGAAGAAGAGTAAACGTAGAAGCGGACCTAAATCAAGGAAGGCCGAATCCGACGATTCTGACGATGATGAAAAGCAGAAAAAGAAGAAGGACGACGATAAACAAAAGGTGAAGAAAGATGATGAAAAGAAAAAGAAATTGGATGGTTCAGACGATGATGAACCTAAAAAGGCAAAAAAGAACGATTCGAAAGATAAGAAAGGCACAAAATCTAAAGAAAAAGAAAAATCTGCTTTTGAAAAGGGCCTAGATGCAGAAAAAATTATCGGTGCATCTGATACAACAGGTCAATTAATGTTTTTGATGAAGTGGAAAGGTAGCGATGATACAGATCTGGTGTACGCTAAAGAGGCTAATATAAAGTGTCCCCAAGTGGTAATTAAATTTTACGAAGAAAGAATTGCATGGCACACTCCCGAAGAGCCATAAAAGAACCATAAGAACATTATATGTTTTTTTGTTTATATAATTAATTATGATTCATCCTGATTGCAAAAGTAGGTAGAGTGTATGATAAATACAAAATCATTTTTCGTCTTAAAATTGAACTATGGGTTCTATTTCAGAATGTTATTTTGTTTATTTTACAATCTTACAACTGTTGAAATTATTTGTATAATAAACTTTTTAAATTTACTTTTATTTTATTTGTAATGTGATTTTTATAGGAAGAATTGCTGCCTTAATTGTTCCAAAAGAAGGTGAGAGGTGAATTAAACTATAAATTTTTCCTATTATATTTTTATTTGATGTTGAAATAGCATAAAACTTCCTAAAACTAAAAACCAATATTCCTAAACTTTATATTCTCCCCCTGTATCCTGTATATCCTTTTTAAACTATCCTGTATCTTTATTTTTCGCCTTTACTGCCATAATTGTTCCAAAAAAAGGTGGGAGGTGAATTAAACTATACATTTTTGCGATTATATTTTTATTTAATGTAGAACCCACAAAACTTCCTAACTTTGACAAATTTTTGGTAAAAAATCAAAGGTTATAGCCTTGCTTCATTTTTTGAGAAAAATGCTTATGGTCTTGAAAACGCTTGAAAATGAGTAGAACGGGGTTTTTTGAGACGCTGAATTCACTGGTGCAATCAGTTCCTCAATAGCATGTCTAGAACACATTTTATTTTTGGTGGAAAGAATTGGGAGCAAAAGTAGTACAGTCTATAACCTTCAAGCGTTTTCAAGACCATAAGCATTTTTCTCAAAAAATGAAGCAAGGCTATAACCTTTGATTTTTTACCAAAATTTTGTCAAAATTAATTTTCGATAAAAATGGTCTAGAACCACTAAATCGACCCCGTAGAACACGAAAATCGGGTCAAAATCGCAAAAATGTCAATATTTCTAAAGGTAGCTCACTACTTTTGACTGCGACTGTACTACTTTTGCTCCCAATTCTTTCCACCAAAAATAAAATGTGTTCTAGACATGCTATTGAGGAACTGATTGCACCAGTGAATTCAGCGTCTCAAAAAACCCCGTTCTACTTATTTTCAAGCGTTTTCAAGACCATAAGCATTTTTCTCAAAAAATGAAGCAAGGCTATAACCTTTGATTTTTTACCAAAAATTTGTCAAAATTAATTTTTGATAAAAATGGTCTAGAACCACTAAATCGACCCCGTAGAACACGAAAATCGGGTCAAAATCGCAAAAATGTCAATATTTCTAAAGGTAGCTCACTACTTTTGACTGCGACTGTACTACTTTTGCTCCCAATTCTTTCCACCAAAAATAAAATGTGTTCTAGACATGCTATTGAGGAACTGATTGCACCAGTGAATTCAGCGTCTCAAAAAACCCCGTTCTACTCATTTTCAAGCGTTTTTAAGACCATAAGCATTTTTCTCAAAAAATGAAGCAAGGCTATAACCTTTGATTTTTTACCAAAAATTTGTCAAAATTAATTTTCGATAAAAATGGTCTAGAACCACTAAATCGACCCCGTAGAACACGAAAATCGGGTCAAAATCGCAAAAATGTCAATATTTCTAAAGGTAGCTCACTACTTTTGACTGCGACTGTACTACTTTTGCTCCCAATTCTTTCCACCAAAAATAAAATGTGTTCTAGACATGCTATTGAGGAACTGATTGCACCAGTGAATTCAGCGTCTCAAAAAACCCCGTTCTACTTATTTTCAAGCGTTTTCAAGACCATAAGCATTTTTCTCAAAAAATGAAGCAAGGCTATAACCTTTGATTTTTTACCAAAAATTTGTCAAAATTAATTTTCGATAAAAATGGTCTAGAACCACTAAATCGACCCCGTAGAACACGAAAATCGGGTCAAAATCGCAAAAATGTCAATATTTCTAAAGGTAGCTCACTACTTTTGACTGCGACTGTACTACTTTTGCTCCCAATTCTTTCCACCAAAAATAAAATGTGTTCTAGACATGCTATTGAGGAACTGATTGCACCAGTGAATTCAGCGTCTCAAAAAACCCCGTTCTACTCATTTTCAAGCGTTTTTAAGACCATAAGCATTTTTCTCAAAAAATGAAGCAAGGCTATAACCTTTGATTTTTTACCAAAAATTTGTCAAAATTAATTTTCGATAAAAATGGTCTAGAACCACTAAATCGACCCCGTAGAACACGAAAATCGGGTCAAAATCGCAAAAATGTCAATATTTCTAAAGGTAGCTCACTACTTTTGACTGCGACTGTACTACTTTTGCTCCCAATTCTTTCCACCAAAAATAAAATGTGTTCTAGACATGCTATTGAGGAACTGATTGCACCAGTGAATTCAGCGTCTCAAAAAACCCCGTTCTACTTATTTTCAAGCGTTTTCAAGACCATAAGCATTTTTCTCAAAAAATGAAGCAAGGCTATAACCTTTGATTTTTTACCAAAAATTTGTCAAAATTAATTTTCGATAAAAGTGGTCTAGAACCACTAAATCGACCCCGTAGAACACGAAAATCGGGTCAAAATCGCAAAAATGTCAATATTTCTAAAGGTAGCTCACTACTTTTGACTGCGACTGTACTACTTTTGCTCCCAATTCTTTCCACCAAAAATAAAATGTGTTCTAGACATGCTATTGAGGAACTGATTGCACCAGTGAATTCAGCGTCTCAAAAAACCCCGTTCTACTCATTTTCAAGCGTTTTTAAGACCATAAGCATTTTTCTCAAAAAATGAAGCAAGGCTATAACCTTTGATTTTTTACCAAAAATTTGTCAAAATTAATTTTCGATAAAAATGGTCTAGAACCACTAAATCGACCCCGTAGAACACGAAAATCGGGTCAAAATCGCAAAAATGTCAATATTTCTAAAGGTAGCTCACTACTTTTGACTGCGACTGTACTACTTTTGCTCCCAATTCTTTCCACCAAAAAATAAAATGTGTTCTAGACATGCTATTGAGGAACTGATTGCACCAGTGAATTCAGCGTCTCAAAAAACCCCGTTCTACTTATTTTCAAGCGTTTTCAAGACCATAAGCATTTTTCTCAAAAAATGAAGCAAGGCTATAACCTTTGATTTTTTACCAAAAATTTGTCAAAATTAATTTTCGATAAAAGTGGTCTAGAACCACTAAATCGACCCCGTAGAACACGAAAATCGGGTCAAAATCGCAAAAATGTCAATATTTCTAAAGGTAGCTCACTACTTTTGACTGCGACTGTACTACTTTTGCTCCCAATTCTTTCCACCAAAAATAAAATGTGTTCTAGACATGCTATTGATGAACTGATTGCACCAGTGAATTCAGCGTCTCAAAAAACCCCATTCTACTTATTTTCAAGCGTTTTTAAGACCATAAGCATTTTTCTCAAAAAATGAAGCAAGGCTATAACCTTTGATTTTTTACCAAAAATTTGTCAAAATTAATTTTCGATAAAAGTGGTCTAGAACCACTAAATCGACCCCGTAGAACACGAAAATCGGGTCAAAATCGCAAAAATGTCAATATTTCTAAAGGTAGCTCACTACTTTTGACTGCGACTGTACTACTTTTGCTCCCAATTCTTTCCACCAAAAATAAAATGTGTTCTAGACATGCTATTGAGGAACTGATTGCACCAGTGAATTCAGCGTCTCAAAAAACCCCGTTCTACTTATTTTCAAGCGTTTTCAAGACCATAAGCATTTTTCTCAAAAAATGAAGCAAGGCTATAACCTTTGATTTTTTACCAAAAATTTGTCAAAATTAATTTTCGATAAAAGTGGTCTAGAACCACTAAATCGACCCCGTAGAACACGAAAATCGGGTCAAAATCGCAAAAATGTCAATATTTCTAAAGGTAGCTCACTACTTTTGACTGCGACTGTACTACTTTTGCTCCCAATTCTTTCCACCAAAAATAAAATGTGTTCTAGATATGCTATTGAGGAACTGATTGCACCAGTGAATTCAGCGTCTCAAAAAACCCCGTTCTACTCATTTTCAAGCGTTTTCAAGACCATAAGCATTTTTCTCAAAAAATGAAGCAAGGCTATAACCTTTGATTTTTTACCAAAAATTTGTCAAAATTAATTTTCAATAAAAATGGTCTAGAACCACTAAATCGACCCCGTAGAACACGAAAATCGGGTCAAAATCGCAAAAATGTCAATATTTCTAAAGGTAGCTCACTACTTCTGACTGCGACTGTACTACTTTTGCTCCCAATTCTTTCCACCAAAAATAAAATGTGTTCCAGACATGCTATTAAGGAACTGATTGCACCAGTGAATTCAGCGTCTCAAAAAACCCCGTTCTACTCATTTTCAAGCGTTTTCAAGACCATAAGCATTTTTCTCAAAAAATGAAGCAAGGCTATAACCTTTGATTTTTTACCAAAAATGTGTCAAAATTAATTTTTAATAAAAAATGGTCTAGAACCACTAAATCGACCCCGTAGAACACGAAAATCGGGTCAAAATCGCAAAAATGTCAATATTTCTAAAGGTAGCTCACTACTTTTGACTGCGACTGTACTACTTTTGCTCCCAATTCTTTCCACCAAAAATAAAATGTGTTCTAGACATGCTATTGATGAACTGATTGCACCAGTGAATTCAGCGTCTCAAAAAACCCCATTCTACTTATTTTCAAGCGTTTTTAAGACCATAAGCATTTTTCTCAAAAAATGGAGCAAGGCTATAACCTTTGATTTTTTACCAAAAATTTGTCAAAATTAATTTTCGATAAAAGTGGTCTAGAACCACTAAATCGACCCCGTAGAACACGAAAATCGGGTCCAAATCGCAAAAATGTCAATATTTCTAAAGGTAGCTCACTACTTTTGACTGTGACTGTACTACTTTTGCTCCCAATTCTTTCCACCAAAAATAAAATGTGTTCTAGATATGCTATTGAGGAACTGATTGCACCAGTGAATTCAGCGTCTCAAAAAACCCCGTTCTACTCATTTTCAAGCGTTTTCAAGACCATAAGCATTTTTCTCAAAAAATGAAGCAAGGCTATAACCTTTGATTTTTAACCAAAAATTTGTCAAAATTAATTTTTGATAAAAATGGTCTAGAACCACTAAATCGACCCCGTAGAACACGAAAATCGGGTCAAAATCGTAAAAATGTCAATATTTCTAAAGGTAGCTCACTACTTTTGACTGCGACTGTACTACTTTTGCTCCCAATTCTTTCCACCAAAAATAAAATGTGTTCTAGACATGCTATTAAGGAAATGATTGCACCAGTGTATTTAGCGTCTTAAAAAACCCCGTTCTACTCATTTTCAAGTGTTTTCAAGACCATAAGCATTTTTCTCAAAAAATGAAGCAAGGCTATAACCTTTGATTTTTAACCAAAAATTTGTCAAAATTAATTTTCGATAAAAAATGGTCTAAAACCACTAAATCGACCCCGTAGAACACGAAAATCGGGTCAAAATCGCAAAAATGTCAATATTTCTAAAGGTAGCTCACTACTTTTGCCTGCGACTGTACTACTTTTTGCTCCCAATTCTTTCCACCAAAAAATAAAATGTGTTCTAGACATGCTATTGAGGAACTGATTGCACCAGTGAATTCAGCGTCTCAAAAAACCCCGTTCTACTCATTTTCAAAGGTTTTCATGACCATAAGCATTTTTCTCAAAAAATGAAGCAAGGCTATAACCTTTGATTTTTTACCAAAAATTTGTCAAAATTAATTTTCGATAAAAATGGTCTAGAACCACTAAATCAACCCCGTAGAACACGAAAATCGGGTCAAAATCGCAAAAATGTCAATATTTCTAAAGGTAGCTCACTACTTTTGACTGCGACTGTACTACTTTTGCTCCCAATTCTTTCCACCAAAAATAAAATGTGTTCCAGACATGCTATTAAGGAACTGATTGCACCAGTGAATTCAGCGTCTCAAAAAACCCCGTTCTACTCATTTTCAAGCGTTTATAAGACCATAAGCATTTTTCTCAAAAAATGAAGCAAGGCTATAACCTTTGATTTTTTACCAAAAATTTGTCAAAATTAATTTTCGATAAAAATGGTCTAGAACCACTAAATCGACCCCGTAGAACACGAAAATCGGGTCAAAATCGCAAAAATGTCAATATTTCTAAAGGTAGCTCACTACTTTTGACTGCGACTGTACTACTTTTGCTCCCAATTCTTTCCACCAAAAATAAAATGTGTTCTAGACATGCTATTGATGAACTGATTGCACCAGTGAATTCAGCGTCTCAAAAAACCCCATTCTACTTATTTTCAAGCGTTTTTAAGACCATAAGCATTTTTCTCAAAAAATGGAGCAAGGCTATAACCTTTGATTTTTTACCAAAAATTTGTCAAAATTAATTTTCGATAAAAGTGGTCTAGAACCACTAAATCGACCCCGTAGAACACGAAAATCGGGTCAAAATCGCAAAAATGTCAATATTTCTAAAGGTAGCTCACTACTTCTGACTGCGACTGTACTACTTTTGCTCCCAATTCTTTCCACCAAAAATAAAATGTGTTCCAGACATGCTATTAAGGAACTGATTGCACCAGTGAATTCAGCGTCTCAAAAAACCCCGTTCTACTCATTTTCAAGCGTTTTCAAGACCATAAGCATTTTTCTCAAAAAATGAAGCAAGGCTATAACCTTTGATTTTTTACCAAAAATTTGTCAAAATTAATTTTCGATAAAAATGGTCTAGAACCACTAAATCGACCCCGTAGAACACGAAAATCGGGTCAAAATCGCAAAAATGTCAATATTTCTAAAGGTAGCTCACTACTTTTGACTGCGACTGTACTACTTTTGCTCCCAATTCTTTCCACCAAAAATAAAATGTGTTCCAGACATGCTATTAAGGAACTGATTGCACCAGTGAATTCAGCGTCTCAAAAAACCCCGTTCTACTCATTTTCAAGCGTTTTTAAGACCATTAGCATTTTTCTCAAAAAATGAAGCAAGGCTATAACCTTTGATTTTTTACCAAAAATTTGTCAAAATTAATTTTCGATAAAAATGGTCTAGAACCACTAAATCGACCCCGTAGAACACGAAAATCGGGTCAAAATCGCAAAAATGTCAATATTTCTAAAGGTAGCTCACTACTTTTGACTGCGACTGTACTACTTTTGCTCCCAATTCTTTCCACCAAAAATAAAATGTGTTCTAGACATGCTATTGATGAACTGATTGCACCAGTGAATTCAGCGTCTCAAAAAACCCCATTCTACTTATTTTCAAGCGTTTTTAAGACCATAAGCATTTTTCTCAAAAAATGGAGCAAGGCTATAACCTTTGATTTTTTACCAAAAATTTGTCAAAATTAATTTTCGATAAAAGTGGTCTAGAACCACTAAATCGACCCCGTAGAACACGAAAATCGGGTCCAAATCGCAAAAATGTCAATATTTCTAAAGGTAGCTCACTACTTTTGACTGTGACTGTACTACTTTTGCTCCCAATTCTTTCCACCAAAAATAAAATGTGTTCTAGATATGCTATTGAGGAACTGATTGCACCAGTGAATTCAGCGTCTCAAAAAACCCCGTTCTACTCATTTTCAAGCGTTTTCAAGACCATAAGCATTTTTCTCAAAAAATGAAGCAAGGCTATAACCTTTGATTTTTAACCAAAAATTTGTCAAAATTAATTTTTGATAAAAATGGTCTAGAACCACTAAATCGACCCCGTAGAACACGAAAATCGGGTCAAAATCGTAAAAATGTCAATATTTCTAAAGGTAGCTCACTACTTTTGACTGCGACTGTACTACTTTTGCTCCCAATTCTTTCCACCAAAAATAAAATGTGTTCTAGACATGCTATTAAGGAAATGATTGCACCAGTGTATTTAGCGTCTTAAAAAACCCCGTTCTACTCATTTTCAAGTGTTTTCAAGACCATAAGCATTTTTCTCAAAAAATGAAGCAAGGCTATAACCTTTGATTTTTAACCAAAAATTTGTCAAAATTAATTTTCGATAAAAATGGTCTAAAACCACTAAATCGACCCCGTAGAACACGAAAATCGGGTCAAAATCGCAAAAATGTCAATATTTCTAAAGGTAGCTCACTACTTTTGCCTGCGACTGTACTACTTTTGCTCCCAATTCTTTCCACCAAAAATAAAATGTGTTCTAGACATGCTATTGAGGAACTGATTGCACCAGTGAATTCAGCGTCTCAAAAAACCCCGTTCTACTCATTTTCAAAGGTTTTCATGACCATAAGCATTTTTCTCAAAAAATGAAGCAAGGCTATAACCTTTGATTTTTTACCAAAAATTTGTCAAAATTAATTTTCGATAAAAATGGTCTAGAACCACTAAATCAACCCCGTAGAACACGAAAATCGGGTCAAAATCGCAAAAATGTCAATATTTCTAAAGGTAGCTCACTACTTTTGACTGCGACTGTACTACTTTTGCTCCCAATTCTTTCCACCAAAAATAAAATGTGTTCCAGACATGCTATTAAGGAACTGATTGCACCAGTGAATTCAGCGTCTCAAAAAACCCCGTTCTACTCATTTTCAAGCGTTTTTAAGACCATAAGCATTTTTCTCAAAAAATGAAGCAAGGCTATAACCTTTGATTTTTTACCAAAAATTTGTCAAAATTAATTTTCGATAAAAATGGTCTAGAACCACTAAATCGACCCCGTAGAACACGAAAATCGGGTCAAAATCGCAAAAATGTCAATATTTCTAAAGGTAGCTCACTACTTTTGACTGCGACTGTACTACTTTTGCTCCCAATTCTTTCCACCAAAAATAAAATGTGTTCTAGACATGCTATTGATGAACTGATTGCACCAGTGAATTCAGCGTCTCAAAAAACCCCATTCTACTTATTTTCAAGCGTTTTTAAGACCATAAGCATTTTTCTCAAAAAATGGAGCAAGGCTATAACCTTTGATTTTTTACCAAAAATTTGTCAAAATTAATTTTCGATAAAAGTGGTCTAGAACCACTAAATCGACCCCGTAGAACACGAAAATCGGGTCAAAATCGCAAAAATGTCAATATTTCTAAAGGTAGCTCACTACTTTTGACTGTGACTGTACTACTTTTGCTCCCAATTCTTTCCACCAAAAATAAAATGTGTTCTAGATATGCTATTGAGGAACTGATTGCACCAGTGAATTCAGCGTCTCAAAAAACCCCGTTCTACTCATTTTCAAGCGTTTTCAAGACCATAAGCATTTTTCTCAAAAAATGAAGCAAGGCTATAACCTTTGATTTTTAACCAAAAATTTGTCAAAATTAATTTTTGATAAAAATGGTCTAGAACCACTAAATCGACCCCGTAGAACACGAAAATCGGGTCAAAATCGTAAAAATGTCAATATTTCTAAAGGTAGCTCACTACTTTTGACTGCGACTGTACTACTTTTGCTCCCAATTCTTTCCACCAAAAATAAAATGTGTTCTAGACATGCTATTAAGGAAATGATTGCACCAGTGTATTTAGCGTCTTAAAAAACCCCGTTCTACTCATTTTCAAGTGTTTTCAAGACCATAAGCATTTTTCTCAAAAAATGAAGCAAGGCTATAACCTTTGATTTTTAACCAAAAATTTGTCAAAATTAATTTTCGATAAAAATGGTCTAAAACCACTAAATCGACCCCGTAGAACACGAAAATCGGGTCAAAATCGCAAAAATGTCAATATTTCTAAAGGTAGCTCACTACTTTTGCCTGCGACTGTACTACTTTTGCTCCCAATTCTTTCCACCAAAAATAAAATGTGTTCTAGACATGCTATTGAGGAACTGATTGCACCAGTGAATTCAGCGTCTCAAAAAACCCCGTTCTACTCATTTTCAAAGGTTTTCATGACCATAAGCATTTTTCTCAAAAAATGAAGCAAGGCTATAACCTTTGATTTTTTACCAAAAATTTGTCAAAATTAATTTTCGATAAAAATGGTCTAAAACCACTAAATCGACCCCGTAGAACACGAAAATCGGGTCAAAATCGCAAAAATGTCAATATTTCTAAAGGTAGCTCACTACTTTTGCCTGCGACTGTACTACTTTTGCTCCCAATTCTTTCCACCAAAAATAAAATGTGTTCTAGACATGCTATTGAGGAACTGATTGCACCAGTGAATTTAGCGTCTCAAAAAACCCCGTTCTACTCATTTTCAAGCGTTTTCAAGACCATAAGCACTTTTCTCAAAAAATGAAGCAAGGCTATAACCTTTGATTTTTTACCAAAAATTTGTCAAAATTAATTTTCGATAAAAATGGTCTAGAACCACTAAATCGACCCCGTAGAACACGAAAATCGGGTCAAAATCGCAAAAATGTCAATATTTCTAAAGGTAGCTCACTACTTTTGACTGCGACTGTACTACTTTTGCTCCCAATTCTTTCCACCAAAAATAAAATGTGTTCTAGACATGCTATTGAGGAACTGATTGCACCAGTGAATTTAGCGTCTCAAAAAACCCCGTTCTACTCATTTTCAGGCGTTTTCAAGACCATAAGCATTTTTCTCAAAAAATGAAGCAAGGCTATAACCTTTGATTTTTTACCAAAAATTTGTCAAAATTAATTTTCGATAAAAATGGTCTAGAACCACTAAATCGACCCCGTAGAACACGAAAATCGGGTCAAAATCGCAAAAATGTCAATATTTCTAAAGGTAGCTCACTACTTTTGACTGCGACTGTACTACTTTTGCTTCCAATTCTTTCCACCAAAAATAAAATATGTTCTAGACATGCTATTGAGGAACTGATTGCACCAGTGAATTCAGCGTCTCAAAAAACCCCGTTCTACTCATTTTCAAGCGTTTTCAAGACCATAAGCATTTTTCTCAAAAAATGAAGCAAGGCTATAACCTTTGATTTTTTACCAAAAATTTGTCAAAATTAATTTTCGATAAAAATGGTCTAAAACCACTAAATCGACCCCGTAGAACACGAAAATCGGGTCAAAATCGCAAAAATGTCAATATTTCTAAAGGTAGCTCACTACTTTTGACTGCGACTGTACTACTTTTGCTCCCAATTCTTTCCACCAAAAATAAAATGTGTTCTAGACATGCTATTGAGGAACTGATTGCACCAGTGAATTCAGCGTCTCAAAAAACCCCGTTCTACTCATTTTCAGGCGTTTTCAAGACCATAAGCATTTTTCTCAAAAAATGAAGCAAGGCTATAACCTTTGATTTTTTACCAAAAATTTGTCAAAATTAATTTTCGATAAAAATGGTCTAAAACCACTAAATCGACCCCGTAGAACACGAAAATCGCGTCAAAATCGCAAAAATGTCAATATTTCTAAAGGTAGCTCACTACTTTTGACTGCGACTGTACTACTTTTGCTCCCAATTCTTTCCACCAAAAATAAAATGTGTTCTAGACATGCTATTGAGGAACTGATTGCACCAGTGAATTTAGCGTCCCAAAAAACCCCGTTCTACTTATTTTCAAGCGTTTTAAGACCATAAGCATTTTTCTCAAAAAATGAAGCAAGTCTATAACCTTTGATTTTTTACCAAAAATTTGTCAAAATTAATTTTCGTTAAAAATGGTCTAGAACCACTAAATCGACCCCGTAGAACACGAAAATCGGGTCAAAATCGCAAAAATGTCAATATTTCCAAAGGTAGCTCACTACTTTTGACTGCGACTGTACTACTTTTGCTCCCAATTCTTTCCACCAAAAATAAAATGTGTTCTAGACATGCCATTGAGGAACTGATTGCACCAGTGAATTTAGCGTCCCAAAAAACCCCGTTCTACTTATTTTCAAGCGTTTTTAAGACCATAAGCATTTTTCTCAAAAAATGAAGCAAGTCTATAACCTTTGATTTTTTACCAAAAATTTGTCAAAATTAATTTTCGTTAAAAATGGTCTAGAACCACTAAATCGACCCCGTAGAACACGAAAATCGGGTCAAAATCGCAAAAATGTCAATATTTCCAAAGGTAGCTCACTACTTTTGACTGCGACTGTACTACTTTTGCTCCCAATTCTTTCCACCAAAAATAAAATGTGTTCTAGACATGCCATTGAGGAACTGATTGCACCAGTGAATTTAGCGTCCCAAAAAACCCCGTTCTACTTATTTTCAAGCGTTTTAAGACCATAAGCATTTTTCTCAAAAAATGAAGCAAGTCTATAACCTTTGATTTTTTACCAAAAATTTGTCAAAATTAATTTTCGATAAAAATGGTCTAAAACCACTAAATCGACCCCGTAGAACACGAAAATCGGGTCAAAATCGCAAAAATGTCAATATTTCTAAAGGTAGCTCACTACTTTTGACTGCGACTGTACTACTTTTGCTCCCAATTCTTTCCACCAAAAATAAAATGTGTTCTAGACATGCTATTGAGGAACTGATTGCACCAGTGAATTTAGCGTCTCAAAAAACCCCGTTCTACTCATTTTCAAGCGTTTTCAAGACCATAAGCACTTTTCTCAAAAAATGAAGCAACGCTATAACCTTTGATTTTTTACCAAAAATTTGTCAAAATTAATTTTCGATAAAAATGGTCTAGAACCACTAAATCGACCCCGTAGAACACGAAAATCGGGTCAAAATCGCAAAAATGTCAATATTTCTAAAGGTAGCTCACTACTTTTGACTGCGACTGTACTACTTTTGCTCCCAATTCTTTCCACCAAAAATAAAATGTGTTCTAGACATGCTATTGAGGAACTGATTGCACCAGTGAATTTAGCGTCTCAAAAAACCCCGTTCTACTCATTTTCAAGCGTTTTCAAGACCATAAGCACTTTTCTCAAAAAATGAAGCAACGCTATAACCTTTGATTTTTTACCAAAAATTTGTCAAAATTAATTTTCGATAAAAATGGTCTAGAACCACTAAATCGACCCCGTAGAACACGAAAATCGGGTCAAAATCGCAAAAATGTCAATATTTCTAAAGGTAGCTCACTACTTTTGACTGCGACTGTACTACTTTTGCTTCCAATTCTTTCCACCAAAAATAAAATATGTTCTAGACATGCTATTGAGGAACTGATTGCACCAGTGAATTCAGCGTCTCAAAAAACCCCGTTCTACTCATTTTCAGGCGTTTTCAAGACCATAAGCATTTTTCTCAAAAAATGAAGCAAGGCTATAACCTTTGATTTTTTACCAAAAATTTGTCAAAATTAATTTTCGATAAAAATGGTCTAGAACCACTAAATCGACCCCGTAGAACACGAAAATCGGGTCAAAATCGCAAAAATGTCAATATTTCTAAAGGTAGCTCACTACTTTTGACTGCGACTGTACTACTTTTGCTTCCAATTCTTTCCACCAAAAATAAAATATGTTCTAGACATGCTATTGAGGAACTGATTGCACCAGTGAATTCAGCGTCTCAAAAAACCCCGTTCTACTCATTTTCAGGCGTTTTCAAGACCATAAGCATTTTTCTCAAAAAATGAAGCAAGGCTATAACCTTTGATTTTTTACCAAAAATTTGTCAAAATTAATTTTCGATAAAAATGGTCTAAAACCACTAAATCGACCCCGTAGAACACGAAAATCGCGTCAAAATCGCAAAAATGTCAATATTTCTAAAGGTAGCTCACTACTTTTGACTGCGACTGTACTACTTTTGCTCCCAATTCTTTCCACCAAAAACAAAATGTGTTCTAGACATGCTATTGAGGAACTGATTGCACCAGTGAATTTAGCGTCCCAAAAAACCCCGTTCTACTTATTTTCAAGCGTTTTTAAGACCATAAGCATTTTTCTCAAAAAATGAAGCAAGGCTATATCCTTTGATTTTTTACCAAAAATTTGTCAAAATTAATTTTCGATAAAAATGGTCTAAAACCACTAAATCGACCCCGTAGAACACGAAAATCGGGTCAAAATCGCAAAAATGTCAATATTTCTAAAGGTAGCTCACTACTTTTGACTGCGACTGTACTACTTTTGCTCCCAATTTTTTCCACCAAAAATAAAATGTGTTCTAGACATGCTATTGAGGAACTGATTGCACCAGTGAATTTAGCGTCCCAAAAAACCCCGTTCTACTTATTTTCAAGCGTTTTTAAGACCATAAGCATTTTTCTCAAAAAATGAAGCAAGGCTATAACCTTTGATTTTTTACCAAAAATTTGTCAAAATTAATTTTCGATAAAAATGGTCTAAAACCACTAAATCGACCCCGTAGAACACGAAAATCGGGTCAAAATCGCAAAAATGTCAATATTTCTAAAGGTAGCTCACTACTTTTGACTGCGACTGTACTACTTTTGCTTCCAATTCTTTCCACCAAAAATAAAATATGTTCTAGACATGCTATTGAGGAACTGATTGCACCAGTGAATTCAGCGTCTCAAAAAACCCCGTTCTACTCATTTTCAAGCGTTTTCAAGACCATAAGCATTTTTCTCAAAAAATGAAGCAAGGCTATAACCTTTGATTTTTTACCAAAAATTTGTCAAAATTAATTTTCTATAAAAATGGTCTAGAACCACTAAATCGACCCCGTAGAACACGAAAATCGGGTCAAAATCG
Organism: Ophraella communa; assembly: GCA_035357415.1. Taxonomy (NCBI): domain Eukaryota; kingdom Metazoa; phylum Arthropoda; class Insecta; order Coleoptera; family Chrysomelidae; genus Ophraella; species Ophraella communa. The sequence goes on along the minus strand of CM068982.1, from coordinate 4,082,941 downwards.
CAAAAATGTCAATATTTCTAAAGGTAGCTCACTACTTTTGACTGCGACTGTACTACTTTTGCTCCCAATTCTTTCCACCAAAAATAAAATGTGTTCTAGACATGCTATTGAGGAACTAATTGCACCAGTGAATTTAGCGTCCCAAAAAACCCCGTTCTACTTATTTTCAAGCGTTTTTAAGACCATAAGCATTTTTCTCAAAAAATGAAGCAAGGCTATAACCTTTGATTTTTTACCAAAAATTTGTCAAAATTAATTTTCGATAAAAATGGTCTAAAACCACTAAATCGACCCCGTAGAACACGAAAATCGGGTCAAAATCGCAAAAATGTCAATATTTCTAAAGGTAGCTCACTACTTTTGACTGCGACTGTACTACTTTTGCTCCCAATTCTTTCCACCAAAAATAAAATGTGTTCTAGACATGCTATTGAGGAACTGATTGCACCAGTGAATTTAGCGTCCCAAAAAACCCCGTTCTACTTATTTTCAAGCGTTTTTAAGACCATAAGCATTTTTCTCAAAAAATGAAGCAAGGCTATAACCTTTGATTTTTTACCAAAAATTTGTCAAAATTAATTTTCGATAAAAATGGTCTAGAACCACTAAATCGACCCCGTAGAACACGAAAATCGGGTCAAAATCGTAAAAATGTCAATATTTCTAAAGGTAGCTCACTACTTTTGACTGCGACTGTACTACTTTTGCTCCCAATTCTTTCCACCAAAAATAAAATGTGTTCTAGACATGCTATTGAGGAACTGATTGCACCAGTGAATTTAGCGTCCCAAAAAACCCCGTTCTACTTATTTTCAAGCGTTTTTAAGACCATAAGCATTTTTCTCAAAAAATGAAGCAAGGCTATAACCTTTGATTTTTTACCAAAAATTTGTCAAAATTAATTTTCGATAAAAATGGTCTAAAACCACTAAATCGACCCCGTAGAACACGAAAATCGGGTCAAAATCGCAAAAATGTCAATATTTCTAAAGGTAGCTCACTACTTTTGACTGCGACTGTACTACTTTTGCTCCCAATTCTTTCCACCAAAAATAAAATGTGTTCTAGACATGCTATTGAGGAACTGATTGCACCAGTGAATTCAGCGTCTCAAAAAACCCCGTTCTACTCATTTTCAAGCGTTTTTAAGACCATAAGCATTTTTCTCAAAAAATGAAGCAAGGCTATAACCTTTGATTTTTTACCAAAAATTTGTCAAAATTAATTTTCGATAAAAATGGTCTAAAACCACTAAATCGACCCCGTAGAACACGAAAATCGGGTCAAAATCGCAAAAATGTCAATATTTCTAAAGGTAGCTCACTACTTTTGACTGCGACTGTACTACTTTTGCTCCCAATTCTTTCCACCAAAAATAAAATGTGTTCTAGACATGCTATTGAGGAACTGATTGCACCAGTGAATTCAGCGTCTCAAAAACCCCGTTCTACTTATTTTCAAGCGTTTTTAAGACCATAAGCATTTTTCTCAAAAAATGAAGCAAGGCTATAACCTTTGATTTTTTACCAAAAATTTGTCAAAATTAATTTTCGATAAAAATGGTCTAAAACCACTAAATCGACCCCGTAGAACACGAAAATCGGGTCAAAATCGCAAAAATGTCAATATTTCTAAAGGTAGCTCACTACTTTTGACTGCGACTGTACTACTTTTGCTCCCAATTCTTTCCACCAAAAATAAAATGTGTTCTAGACATGCTATTGAGGAACTGATTGCACCAGTGAATTCAGCGTCTCAAAAAACCCCGTTCTACTTATTTTCAAGCGTTTTTAAGACCATAAGCATTTTTCTCAAAAAATGAAGCAAGGCTATAACCTTTGATTTTTTACCAAAAATTTGTCAAAATTAATTTTCGATAAAAATGGTCTAAAACCACTAAATCGACCCCGTAGAACACGAAAATCGGGTCAAAATCGCAAAAATGTCAATATTTCTAAAGGTAGCTCACTACTTTTGACTGCGACTGTACTACTTTTGCTCCCAATTCTTTCCACCAAAAATAAAATGTGTTCTAGACATGCTATTGAGGAACTGATTGCACCAGTGAATTCAGCGTCTCAAAAAACCCCGTTCTACTCATTTTCAAGCGTTTTCAAGACCATAAGCATTTTTCTCAAAAAATGAAGCAAGGCTATAACCTTTGATTTTTTACCAAAAATTTGTCAAAATTAATTTTCGATAAAAATGGTCTAAAACCACTAAATCGACCCCGTAGAACACGAAAATCGGGTCAAAATCGCAAAAATGTCAATATTTCTAAAGGTAGCTCACTACTTTTGACTGCGACTGTACTACTTTTGCTCCCAATTCTTTCCACCAAAAATAAAATGTGTTCTAGACATGCTATTGAGGAACTGATTGCACCAGTGAATTCAGCGTCTCAAAAAACCCCGTTCTACTCATTTTCAGGCGTTTTCAAGACCATAAGCATTTTTCTCAAAAAATGAAGCAAGGCTATAACCTTTGATTTTTTACCAAAAATTTGTCAAAATTAATTTTCGATAAAAATGGTCTAAAACCACTAAATCGACCCCGTAGAACACGAAAATCGCGTCAAAATCGCAAAAATGTCAATATTTCTAAAGGTAGCTCACTACTTTTGACTGCGACTGTACTACTTTTGCTCCCAATTCTTTCCACCAAAAACAAAATGTGTTCTAGACATGCTATTGAGGAACTGATTGCACCAGTGAATTTAGCGTCCCAAAAAACCCCGTTCTACTTATTTTCAAGCGTTTTTAAGACCATAAGCATTTTTCTCAAAAAATGAAGCAAGGCTATATCCTTTGATTTTTTACCAAAAATTTGTCAAAATTAATTTTCGATAAAAATGGTCTAAAACCACTAAATCGACCCCGTAGAACACGAAAATCGGGTCAAAATCGCAAAAATGTCAATATTTCTAAAGGTAGCTCACTAGTTTTGACTGCGACTGTACTACTTTTGCTCCCAATTCTTTCCACCAAAAATAAAATGTGTTCTAGACATGCTATTGAGGAACTGATTGCACCAGTGAATTTAGCGTCCCAAAAAACCCCGTTCTACTTATTTTCAAGCGTTTTTAAGACCATAAGCATTTTTCTCAAAAAATGAAGCAAGGCTATAACCTTTGATTTTTTACCAAAAATTTGTCAAAATTAATTTTCGATAAAAATGGTCTAGAACCACTAAATCGACCCCGTAGAACACGAAAATCGGGTCAAAATCGCAAAAATGTCAATATTTCTAAAGATAGCTCACTACTTTTGACTGCGACTGTACTACTTTTGCTTCCAATTCTTTCCACCAAAAATAAAATATGTTCTAGACATGCTATTGAGGAACTGATTGCACCAGTGAATTCAGCGTCTCAAAAAACCCCGTTCTACTTATTTTCAAGCGTTTTTAAGACCATAAGCATTTTTCTCAAAAAATGAAGCAAGGCTATAACCTTTGATTTTTTACCAAAAATTTGTCAAAATTAATTTTCGATAAAAATGGTCTAGAACCACTAAATCGACCCCGTAGAACACGAAAATCGGGTCAAAATCGTAAAAATGTCAATATTTCTAAAGGTAGCTCACTACTTTTGACTGCGACTGTACTACTTTTGCTCCCAATTCTTTCCACCAAAAATAAAATGTGTTCTAGACATGCTATTGAGGAACTGATTGCACCAGTGAATTTAGCGTCCCAAAAAACCCCGTTCTACTTATTTTCAAGCGTTTTTAAGACCATAAGCATTTTTCTCAAAAAATGAAGCAAGGCTATAACCTTTGATTTTTTACCAAAAATTTGTCAAAATTAATTTTCGATAAAAATGGTCTAAAACCACTAAATCGACCCCGTAGAACACGAAAATCGGGTCAAAATCGCAAAAATGTCAATATTTCTAAAGGTAGCTCACTACTTTTGACTGCGACTGTACTACTTTTGCTCCCAATTCTTTCCACCAAAAATAAAATGTGTTCTAGACATGCTATTGAGGAACTGATTGCACCAGTGAATTTAGCGTCCCAAAAAACCCCGTTCTACTTATTTTCAAGCGTTTTTAAGACCATAAGCATTTTTCTCAAAAAATGAAGCAAGGCTATAACCTTTGATTCTATACCAAAAATTTCTCAAAATTAATTTTCGATAAAAATGGTCTAAAACTACTGAAGCGACCTCGTAGAATACGAAAATCGGGTCAAAATCGCAAAAATGTCAATATTTCTAAAGGTAGCTCACTACTTTTGACTGCGACTGTACTACTTTTGCTCCCAATTCTTTCCACCAAAAATAAAATGTGTTCTAGACATGCTATTGAGGAACTGATTGCACCAGTGAATTCAGCGTCTCAAAAAACCCCGTTCTACTCATTTTCAAGCGTTTTCAAGACCATAAGCATTTTTCTCAAAAAATGAAGCAAGGCTATAACCTTTGATTTTTTACCAAAAATTTGTCAAAATTAATTTTCGATAAAAATGGTCTAAAACCACTAAATCGACCCCGTAGAACACGAAAATCGGGTCAAAATCGCAAAAATGTCAATATTTCTAAAGGTAGCTCACTACTTTTGACTGCGACTGTACTACTTTTGCTCCCAATTCTTTCCACCAAAAATAAAATGTGTTCTAGACATGCTATTGAGGAACTGATTGCACCAGTGAATTTAGCGTCCCAAAAAACCCCGTTCTACTTATTTTCAAGCGTTTTTAAGACCATAAGCATTTTTCTCAAAAAATGAAGCAAGGCTATAACCTTTGATTTTTTACCAAAAATTTGTCAAAATTAATTTTCGATAAAAATGGTCTAAAACCACTAAATCGACCCCGTAGAACACGAAAATCGGGTCAAAATCGCAAAAATGTCAATATTTCTAAAGGTAGCTCACTACTTTTGACTGCGACTGTACTACTTTTGCTCCCAATTCTTTCCACCAAAAATAAAATGTGTTCTAGACATGCTATTGAGGAACTGATTGCACCAGTGAATTCAGCGTCTCAAAAAACCCCGTTCTACTCATTTTCAAGCGTTTTCAAGACCATAAGCATTTTTCTCAAAAAATGAAGCAAGGCTATAACCTTTGATTTTTTACCAAAAATTTGTCAAAATTAATTTTCGATAAAAATGGTCTAGAACCACTAAATCGACCCCGTAGAACACGAAAATCGGGTCAAAATCGCAAAAATGTCAATATTTCTAAAGGTAGCTCACTACTTTTGACTGCGACTGTACTACTTTTGCTCCCAATTCTTTCCACCAAAAATAAAATGTGTTCTAGACATGCTATTGAGGAACTGATTGCACCAGTGAATTCAGCGTCTCAAAAAACCCCGTTCTACTTATTTTCAAGCGTTTTTAAGACCATAAGCATTTTTCTCAAAAAATGAAGCAAGGCTATAACCTTTGATTTTTTACCAAAAATTTGTCAAAATTAATTTTCGATAAAAATGGTCTAGAACCACTAAATCGACCCCGTAGAACACGAAAATCGGGTCAAAATCGCAAAAATGTCAATATTTCTAAAGGTAGCTCACTACTTTTGACTGCGACTGTACTACTTTTGCTCCCAATTCTTTCCACCAAAATAAAATGTGTTCTAGACATGCTATTGAGGAACTGATTGCACCAGTGAATTTAGCGTCCCAAAAAACCCCGTTCTACTTATTTTCAAGCGTTTTTAAGACCATAAGCATTTTTCTCAAAAAATGAAGCAAGGCTATAACCTTTGATTTTTTACCAAAAATTTGTCAAAATTAATTTTCGATAAAAATGGTCTAGAACCACTAAATCGACCCCGTAGAACACGAAAATCGGGTCAAAATCGCAAAAATGTCAATATTTCTAAAGGTAGCTCACTACTTTTGACTGCGACTGTACTACTTTTGCTCCCAATTCTTTCCACCAAAAATAAAATGTGTTCTAGACATGCTATTGAGGAACTGATTGCACCAGTGAATTTAGCGTCCCAAAAAACCCCGTTCTACTTATTTTCAAGCGTTTTTAAGACCATAAGCATTTTTCTCAAAAAATGAAGCAAGGCTATAACCTTTGATTTTTACCAAAAATTTGTCAAAATTAATTTTCGATAAAAATGGTCTAGAACCACTAAATCGACCCCGTAGAACACGAAAATCGGGTCAAAATCGCAAAAATGTCAATATTTCTAAAGGTAGCTCACTACTTTTGACTGCGACTGTACTACTTTTGCTCCCAATTCTTTCCACCAAAAATAAAATGTGTTCTAGACATGCCATTGAGGAACTGATTGCACCAGTGAATTTAGCGTCCCAAAAAACCCCGTTCTACTTATTTTCAAGCGTTTTTAAGACCATAAGCATTTTTCTGAAAAAATGAAGCAAGGCTATAACCTTTGATTTTTACCAAAAATTTGTCAAAATTAATTTTCGATAAAAATGGTCTAGAACCACTAAATCGACCCCGTAGAACACGAAAATCGGGTCAAAATCGCAAAAATGTCAATATTTCTAAAGGTAGCTCACCACTTTTGACTGCGACTGTACTACTTTTGCTCCCAATTCTTTCCACCAAAAATAAAATGTGTTCTAGACATACTATTGAGGAACTTATTGCACCAGTGAATTCAGCGTCTCAAAAAACCCCGTTCTACTTATTTTCAAGCGTTTTCAAGACCATAAGCATTTTTCCCAAAAAATGAAGCAAGGCTATAACCTTTGATTTTTTACCAATAATGTGTCAAAATTAATTTTCGATAAAAATGGTCTAGAACCACTAAATTGACCCCGTAGAACACGAAAATCGGGTCAAAATCGCAAATTGTCAATATTTCTAAAGGTAGCTCACTACTTTTGACTGCGACTGTACTACTTTTGCTCCCAATTCTTTCCACCAAAAATAAAATGTGTTCTAGACATGCTATTGAGGAACTGATTGCACCAGTGAATTTAGAGTCTTAAAAAACCCCGTTCTACTCATTTTCAAGCGTTTTTAAGACCATAAGCATTTTTCTCAAAAAATGAAGCAAGGCTATAACCTTTGAATTTTTACCAAAAATTTGTCAAAATTAATTTTCGATAAAAATGGTCTAGAACCACTAAATCGACCCCGTAGAACACGAAAATCGGGTCAAAATCGCAAAAATGTCAATATTTCTAAAGGTAGCTCACTACTTTTGACTGCGACTGTACTACTTTTGCTCCCAATTCTTTCCACCAAAAATAAAATGTGTTCTAGACATGCTATTGAGGAACTGATTGCACCAGTGAATTCAGCGTCTCAAAAAACCCCGTTCTACTCATTTTCAAGCGTTTTCAAGACCATAAGCATTTTTCTCAAAAAATGAAGCAAGGCTATAACCTTTGATTTTATACCAAAAATTTGTCAAAATTAATTTTCGATAAAAATGGTCTAGAACCACTAAATCGACCCCGTAGAACACGAAAATCGGGTCAAAATCGCAAAAATGTCAATATTTCTAAAGGTAGCTCACTACTTTTGACTGCGACTGTACTACTTTTGCTCCCAATTCTTTCCACCAAAAATAAAATGTGTTCTAGACATGCTATTGAGGAACTGATTGCACCAGTGAATTTAGAGTCTTAAAAAACCCCGTTCTACTTATTTTCAAGCGTTTTCAAGACCATAAGCATTTTTCCCAAAAAATGAAGCAAGGCTATAACCTTTGATTTTTTACCAAAAATGTGTCAAAATTAATTTTTAATAAAAAATGGTCTAGAACCACTAAATCGACCCCGTAGAACACGAAAATCGGGTCAAAATCGCAAAAATGTCAATATTTCTAAAGGTAGCTCACTACTTTTGACTGCGACTGTACTACTTTTGCTCCCAATTCTTTCCACCAAAAATAAAATGTGTTCTAGACATGCTATTGAGGAACTGATTGCACCAGTGAATTCAGCGTCTCAAAAAACCCCGTTCTACTCATTTTCAAGCGTTTTCAAGACCATAAGCATTTTCTCAAAAAATGAAGCAAGGCTATAACCTTTGATTTTTTACCAAAATTTGTCAAAATTAATTTTCGATTAAAAATGGTCTAGAACCACTAAATCGACCCGTAGAACACGAAAATCAGGTCAGAAATCGCAAAAATGTCAATATTTCTAAAGGTAGCTCACTACTTTTGACTGCGACTGCTCATTTTGCTCCCAATTTTCCACAAAAATAAAATGTGTTCTAGACATCAATGAACTGATTGCACCAGAGCGTCCCAAAAACCCGTTCTACTTATTTTCAAGCGTTTTTAACCATAAGCATTTTTCAAGCAAGGCTATAACCTTTGAATTTGTCAAAATTAATTTTCGTTAAAAATGGTCTAGAACCACTAAATCGTGAAACACGAAAATCGAAAATCGCAAAATGTAAATATTTCCAAAGGTAGCTCACTACTTTGACTGCGACTGTACTACTTTTGCTCCCAATTCTTTCCACCAAAAATAAAATGTGTTCTAGACATGCCATTGAGGAACTGATTGCACCAGTGAATTTAGCGTCCCAAAAAACCCCGTTCTACTTATTTTCAAGCGTTTTTAAGACCATAAGCATTTTCTGAAAAAAAATGAAACCAAGGCTATAACCTTTGATTTTACCAAAAATTTGTCAAAATTAATTTTCGATAAAAATGGTCTAGAACCACTAAATCGACCCCGTAGAACACGAAAATCGGGTCAAAATCGCAAAAATGTCAATATTTCTAAAGGTATGACTGCGACCGTACTACTTTTGCTCCCAATTCTTTCCACCAACAATACAATGTGTTCTTGAGATTCTTTAGTGGATACGATTGCACCTGTGAAATTAGCGTCCCAAAAAACCCCGTTCTACTTATTTTCAAGCGTTTTTAAGACCATAGCATTTTCTGAAAAATGAAGCAAGGCTATAACCTTTGATTTTTTACCAAATTTGTCAAAATTAATTTTCGATAAAAATGGTCTAGAACCACTAAATCGACCCGTAGAACACGAAAATCGGGTCAAAATCGCAAAAATGTCAATATTTCTAAAGGTAGCTCACTACTTTTGACTGCGACTGTACTACTTTTGCTCCCAATTCTTTCCACCAAAAATAAAATGTGTTCTAGACATGCTATTGAGGAACTGATTGCACCAGTGAATTTAGCGTCCCAAAAAACCCCGTTCTACTTATTTTCAAGCGTTTTCAAGACCATAAGCATTTTTCTCAAAAAATGAAGCAAGGCTATAACCTTTGATTTTTTACCAAAAATTTGTCAAAATTAATTTTCGATAAAAATGGTCTAGAACCACTAAATCGACCCCGTAGAACACGAAAATCGGGTCAAAATCGCAAAAATGTCAATATTTCTAAAGGTAGCTCACTACTTTTGACTGCGACTGTACTACTTTTGCTCCCAATTCTTTCCACCAAAAATAAAATGTGTTCTAGACATGCTATTAAGGAACTGATTGCACCAGTGAATTCAGCGTCTCAAAAAACCCCGTTCTACTCATTTTCAAGCGTTTTCAAGACCATAAGCATTTTTCTCAAAAAATGAAGCAAGGCTATAACCTTTGATTTTTTACCAAAAATTTGTCAAAATTAATTTTCGATAAAAATGGTCTAGAATCACTAAATCGACCCCGTAGAACACGAAAATCGGGTCAAAATCGCAAAAATGTCAATATTTCCAAAGGTAGCTCACTACTTTTGACTGCGACTGTACTACTTTTGCTCCCAATTCTTTCCACCAAAAATAAAATGTGTTCTAGACATGCTATTAAGGAACTGATTGCACCAGTGTATTTAGCGTCTTAAAAAACCCCGTTCTACTCATTTTCAAGTGTTTTCAAGATCATAAGCATTTTTCTCAAAAAATGAAGCAAGGCTATAACCTTTGATTTTTAACCAAAAATTTGTCAAAATTAATTTTCGATAAAAATGGTCTAGAACCACTAAATCGACCCCGTAGAACACGAAAATCGGGTCAAAATCGCAAAAATGTAAATATTTCTAAAGGTAGCTCACTACTTTTGACTGCGAATGTACTACTTTTGCTCCCAATTCTTTTCACCAAAAATAAAATGTGTTCTAGACATGCTATTAAGGAACTGATTGCACCAGTGAATTCAGCGTCTCAAAAAACCCCGTTCTACTTATTTTCAAGCGTTTTCAAGACCATAAGCATTTTTCTCAAAAAATGAAGCAAGGCTATAACCTTTGATTTTTTACCAAAAATTTGTCAAAATTAATTTTCGATAAAAATGGTCTAGAACCACTAAATCGACCCCGTAGAACACGAAAATCGGGTCAAAATCGCAAAAATGTCAATATTTTCAAAGGTAGCTCACTACTTTTGACTGCGACTGTACTACTTTTGCTCCCAATTCTTTCCACCAAAAATAAAATGTGTTCTAGACATAATATTAAGGAACTGATTGCACCAGTGAATTCAGCGTCTCAAAAAACCCCGTTCTACTCATTTTTAAGCGTTTTCAAGACCATAAGCATTTTTCTCAAAAAATGAAGCAAGGCTATAACCTTTGATTTTTTACCAAAAATTTGTCAAAATTATTTTTCGATAAAAATGGTCTAGATCCACTAAATCGACCCCGTAGAACACGAAAATCGGGTCAAAATCGCAAAAATGTCAATATTTCTAAAGGTAGCTCACTACTTTTGACTGCGACTGTACTACTTTTGCTCCCAATTCTTTCCACCAAAAATAAAATGTGTTCTAGACATGCTATTGAGGAACTGATTGCACCAGTGAATTCAGCGTCTCAAAAAACCCCGTTCTACTCATTTTCAAGCGTTTTCAAGACCATAAGCATTTTTCTCAAAAAATGAAGCAAGGCTATAACCTTTGATTTTTTACCAAAAATTTGACATTTTCCGATTTTGACCCGATTTTCGTGTTCTACGGGGTCGATTTAGTGGTTCTAGACCATTTTTATCGAAAATTAATTTTGACAAATTTTTGGTAAAAAATCAAAGGTTATAGCCTTGCTTCATTTTTTGAGAAAAATGCTTATGGTCTTGAAAACGCTTGAAAATGAGTAGAACGGGGTTTTTTGAGACGCTGAATTCACTGGTGCAATCAGTTCATCAATAGCATGTCTAGAACACATTTTATTTTTGGTGGAAAGAATTGGGAGCAAAAGTAGTACAGTCGCAGTCAAAAGTAGTGAGCTACCTTTAGAAATATTGACATTTTTGCGATTTTGACCCGATTTTCGTGTTCTACGGGGTCGATTTAGTGGTTCTAGACCATTTTTATCGAAAATTAATTTTGACAAGTTGAAAATGAGTAGAACGGGGTTTTTTGAGACGCTGAATTCACTGGTGCAATCAGTTCCTCAATAGCATGTCTAGAACACATTTTATTTTAGGTGGAAAAAATTGGGAGCAAAAGTAGTACAGTCGCAGTCAAAAGTAGTGAGCTACCTTTAGAAATATTGACATTTTTGCGATTTTGACCCGATTTTCGTGTTCTACGGGGTCGATTTAGTGGTTCTAGACCATTTTTATCGAAAATTAATTTTGACAAATTTTTGGTAAAAAATCAAAGGTTATAGCCTTGCTTCATTTTTTGAGAAAAATGCTTATGGTCTTGAAAACGCTTGAAAATGTGTAGAACAGGGTTTTTTGAGACGCTGAATTCACTGGTGCAATCAGTTCCTCAATAGCATGTCTAGAACACATTTTATTTTTGGTGGAAAGAATTGGGAGCAAAAGTAGTACAGTCGCAGTCAAAAGTAGTGAGCTACCTTTAGAAATATTGACATTTTTGCGATTTTGACCCGATTTTCGTGTTCTACGGGGTCGATTTAGTGGTTCTAGACCATTTTTATCGAAAATTAATTTTGACAAATGTTTGGTAAAAAATCAAAGGTTATAGCCTTGCTTCATTTTTTGAGAAAAATGCTTATGGTCTTGAAAACGCTTGAAAATGAGTAGAACGGGGTTTTTTGAGACGCTGAATTCACTGGTGCAATCAGTTCCTCAGTAGCATGTCTAGAACACATTTTATTTTTGGTGGAAAGAATTTGGAGCAAAAGTAGTACAGTCGCAATCAAAAGTAGTGAGCTACCTTTAGAAATATTGACATTTTTGCGGTTTTGACCGGATTTTCGTGTTCTACGGGGTCGATTTAGTGGTTCTAGACCATTTTTATCGAAAATTAATTTTGACAAATTTTTGGTAAAAAATCAAAGGTTATAGCCTTGCTTCATTTTTTGAGAAAAATGATTATGGTCTTAAAAATGCTTGAAAATGAGTAGAACGGGGTTTTTTAAGACGCTGAATTCACTGGTGCAATCAGTTCCTCAATAGCATGTCTAGAACACATTTTATTTTTGGTGGAAAAAATTGGGAGCAAAAGTAGTACAGTCGCAGTCAAAAGTAGTGAGCTACCTTTGGAAATATTGACATTTTTGCGATTTTGACCTGATTTTCGTGTTCTACGGGGTCGATTTAGTGGTTCTAGACCATTTTTATCGAAAATTAATTTTGACAAATTTTTGGTAAAAAATCAAAGGTTATAGCCTTGCTTCATTTTTTGAGAAAAATGCTTATGGTCTTGAAAACGCTTGAAAATGAGTAGAACGGGGTTTTTTGAGACGCTGAATTCACTGGTGCAATCAGTTCCTCAATAGCATGTCTAGAACACATTTTATTTTTGGTGGAAAGAATTGGGAGCAAAAGTAGTACAGTCGCAGTCAAAAGTAGTGAGCTACCTTTAGAAATATTGACATTTTTGCGATTTTGACCCGATTTTCGTGTTCTACGGGGTCGATTTAGTGGTTCTAGACCATTTTTATCGAAAATTAATTTTGACAAGTTTTTGGTAAAAAATCAAAGGTTATAGCCTTGCTTCATTTTTTGAGAAAAATGCTTATGGTCTTGAAAACGCTTGAAAATGAGTAGAACGGGGTTTTTTGAGACGCTGAATTCACTGGTGCAATCAGTTCCTCAATAGCAAGTCTAGAACACATCTTATTTTTGGTGGAAAGAATTGGGAGCAAAAGTCAAAAGTAGTGAGCTACCTTTAGAAATATTGACATTTTTGCGATTTTGACCCGATTTTCGTGTTCTACGGGGTCGATTTAGTGGTTCTAGACCATTTTTATCGAAAATTAATTTTGACAAATTTTTGGTAAAATATCAAAGGTTATAGCCTTGCTTCATTTTTTGAGAAAAATGCTTATGGTCTTGAAAACGCTTGAAAATGAGTAGAACGGGGTTTTTTGAGACGCTGAATTCACTGGTGCAATCAGTTCCTCAATTGCATGTCTAGAACACATTTTATTTTAGGTGGAAAAAATTGGGAGCAAAAGTAGTACAGTCGCAGTCAAAAGTAGTGAGCTACCTTTAGAAATATTGACATTTTTGCGATTTTGACCGGATTTTCGTGTTCTACGGGGTCGATTTAGTGGTTCTAGACCATTTTTATCGAAAATTAATTTTGACAAATGTTTGGTAAAAAATCAAAGGTTATAGCCTTGCTTCATTTTTTGAGAAAAATGCTTATGGTCTTGAAAACGCTTGAAAATGTGTAGAACAGGGTTTTTTGAGACGCTGAATTCACTGGTGCAATCAGTTCCTCAATAGCATGTCTAGAACACATTTTATTTTTGGTGGAAAGAATTGGGAGCAAAAGTAGTACAGTCGCAGTCAAAAGTAGTGAGCTACCTTTAGAAATATTGATATTTTTGCGATTTTGACCCGATTTTCGTGTTCTACGGGGTCGATTTAGTGGTTCTAGACCATTTTTATCAAAAATTAATTTTGACAAATTTTTGGTAAAAAATCAAAGGTTATAGCCTTGCTTCATTTTTTGAGAAAAATGATTATGGTCTTGAAAACGCTTGAAAATGAGTAGAACGGGGTTTTTTGAGACGCTGAATTCACTGGTGCAATCAGTTCCTCAATAGCATGTCTAGAACACATTTTATTTTAGGTGGAAAAAATTGGGAGCAAAAGTAGTACAGTCGCAGTCAAAAGTAGTGAGCTACCTTTAGAAATATTGACATTTTTGCGATTTTGACCCGATTTTCGTGTTCTACGGGGTCGATTTAGTGGTTCTAGACCATTTTTATCGAAAATTAATTTTGACAAATTTTTGGTAAAAAATCAAAGGTTATAGCCTTGCTTCATTTTTTGAGAAAAATGCTTATGGTCTTGAAAACGCTTGAAAATGTGTAGAACAGGGTTTTTTGAGACGCTGAATTCACTGGTGCAATCAGTTCCTCAATAGCATGTCTAGAACACATTTTATTTTTGGTGGAAAGAATTGGGAGCAAAAGTAGTACAGTCGCAGTCAAAAGTAGTGAGCTACCTTTAGAAATATTGACATTTTTGCGATTTTGACCCGATTTTCGTGTTCTACGGGGTCGATTTAGTGGTTCTAGACCATTTTTATCGAAAATTAATTTTGACAAATTTTTGGTAAAAAATCAAAGGTTATAGCCTTGCTTCATTTTTTGAGAAAAATGATTATGGTCTTAAAAATGCTTGAAAATGAGTAGAACGGGGTTTTTTAAGACGCTGAATTCACTGGTGCAATCAGTTCCTCAATAGCATGTCTAGAAAACATTTTATTTTTGGTGGAAAAAATTGGGAGCAAAAGTAGTACAGTCGCAGTCAAAAGTAGTGAGCTACCTTTAGAAATATTGACATTTTTGCGATTTTGACCGGATTTTCGTGTTCTACGGGGTCGATTTAGTGGTTCTAGACCATTTTTATCGAAAATTAATTTTGACAAATTTTTGGTAAAAAATCAAAGGTTATAGCCTTGCTTCATTTTTTGAGAAAAATGCTTATGGTCTTGAAAACGCTTGAAAATGAGTAGAACGGGGTTTTTTGAGACGCTGAATTCACTGGTGCAATCAGTTCCTCAATAGCATGTCTAGAACACATTTTATTTTTGGTGGAAAGAATTGGGAGCACAAGTAGTACAGTCGCAGTCAAAAGTAGTGAGCTACCTTTAGAAATATTGACATTTTTGCGATTTTGACTCGATTTTCGTGTTCTACGGGGTCGATTTAGTGGTTCTAGACCATTTTTATCGAAAATTAATTTTGACAAATTTTTGGTAAAAAAACAAAGGTTATAGCCTTGCTTCATTTTTTGAGAAAAATGCTTATGGTCTTGAAAACGCTTGAAAATGAGTAGAAAGGGGTTTTTTGAGACGCTGAATTCACTGGTGCAATCACTTCCTCAATAGCATGTCTAGAACACATTTTATTTTTGGTGGAAAGAATTGGGAGCAAAAGTAGTACAGTCGCAGTCAAAAGTAGTGAGCTACCTTTGAAAATATTGACATTTTTGCGATTTTGACCCGATTTTCGTGTTCTACGGGGTCGATTTAGTGGTTCTAGACCATTTTTATCGAAAATTAATTTTGACAAATTTTTGGTAAAAAATCAAAGGTTATACCTTGCTTCATTTTTTGAGAAAAAGGCTTTTGGTCTTAAAAATGCTTGAAAATGAGTAGAACGGGGTTTTTTGAGACGCTGAATTCACTGGTGCAATCAGTTCCTCAATAGCATGTCTAGAACACATTTTATTTTTGGTTAGGTTAGGTTAGGTTAGGCATTGAGATAACAATAATAAATAAACAAGTTTATTTTTAACAATATTTATTTACAAGTTTCGTATTATGGAAAAATGGCACATTTAAAACAATCTAATCGGTATATCACAATAAATTACACTGATTTACAAAATAAATAAAAAAATATAAAGACAACCTTATAAAATTTCAATTACCTATAATAAAAAGTTGTACTCGTTATTAGATACAATTAAGACGACATTTACGTTAATTTTTGATCTAAATAAATTTAAAACATTTTTGTTTGTCATGAGGTATTCTTGTTTTGAATAAAATGGAATCGGCCCTGTATTGAGTGTTCAGCAGCGGAGTATAACCAAATACCTGAAAAATAAATAAAAATAATAATTGTAATATTAAAAAAACGTTCAATCCACCTAAAACTAACTGTTACAGATATGAACCCTATGTAGTTCTATGATCTGTGTTCTACTCGTTCATGAAACTACGTTCTGTGTTATGACATATGTCATTCATTATTATGCCATGGTGTATTTATTCCTGAAAAATCCAAAGTCATCTCAGAAAATTAACACTAACCTGTGTAAAAAAGTTTATACATTTATGCCTCTCTTGGAAATGAGTATCGTCTTCGGAAAGACTTTGCGGACATCCTGGACACCTGAATGTCCACCTCGAGGTTACCTTCACCGGAGGTTTTCTCGTTACGTGGCTGACGAGGAAATTCATAGCAATATCCTCACAATTCATATACTCATCGACTTTATCCCTGATTGCTTGGGGTAACCATTTCCAATAAAGGTAAAGGTAGTGCCGGTGAAGAAAAGCTGCCCCTGTGAGTACCATGCTTAGTTCACAGCTGTAATTGGAGTTGTACAGCCAGGTGTTTTTCGTGTTCAAATCCCAAGCGTGATATCTGAAATATCACAAATATTTCGTTCTGTCCAACAAATATAAAAGAATATGTACCTGCCGGGAAATCCGACTATCCTGTCTCTGTGTTCTCTCCATACTCTGAATCCAAACAAAATTTCGTCGTGTCGTAAATGAGCGTCGTCGTCGACAGAAAGAATAGCTTCGGTTTTTAAATTATCCAATGGTAGAAATCTATTATTAAGTGAGTTTCTAGCTGCCTTAACTACATGCACGGGAGCTCCGATGTCTGGCCATCTTAGCTCCGGATTTGGGGGCCTGGGAGAATTCCAAACAACGACCTAAATAATGAATATTTATTATAACTGGTAGGAGCTAATCTACCTTTTATAAATAGAGGTGTTCTAGACAAGCCAATTAAGAACTAATTTCACCAGTCGATTCAGCTCCACCAAAAACTCTATTGTCCAACATTTTTGCAACTTTAACTTCATTTTCGTTTCTACGGGGTCGATTTAGTGGTTCTAGACCATTTTTATGCAAATCAAGGCATATCACAATTTTTCGATAAAAAGCAAGACTAACATTCATCAACTTTCTAGCTACTTTTTTGGTAGTACATTTTTTTGCTTAAAAATGCCTGAAAGTATGTAGAAAGGGGTTTTTTGAGACGCTGAATTCATTGGTGCAATCAGTTCCTCAATAGCATGTCTAGAACACATTTTATTTGTGGTGGAAAAAATTGGGAGCAAAAGTAGTACAGTCGCAGTCAAAAGTAGTGAGCTACCTTTAGAAATATTGACATTTTTGCGATTTTGACTCGATTTTCGTGTTCTACGGGGTCAATTTAGTGGTTCTAGACCATTTTTATCGAAAATTAATTTTGACAAATTTTTGGTAAAAAATCAAAGGTTATAGCCTTGCTTCATTTTTTGAGAAAAATGCTTATGGTCTTGAAAACGCTTGAAAATGAGTAGTAAGGGGTTTTTTGAGACGCTGAATTCACTGGTGCATTCAGTTCCTTAATAGCATGTCTAGAACACATTTTATTTTTGGTGGAAAAAAGTGGGAGCAAAAGTAGTACAGTCGCAGTCAAAAGTAGTGAGCTACCTTTAGAAATATTGACATTTTTGCGATTTTGACCCGATTTTCGTGTTCTACGGGGTCGATTTAGTGATTGTAGACCATTTTTATCGAAAATTAATTTTTGGTAAAAAATCAAAGGTTATAGCCTTGCTTCATTTTTTGAGAAAAATGCTTATGGTCTTGAAAACGCTTGAAAATGAGTAGTAAGGGGTTTTTTAAGACGCTGAATTGACTGGTGCAATCAGTTCCTCAATAACATGTCTAGAACACATTTTATTTTTGGTGGAATGAATTGGGAGCAAAAGTAGTACAGTCGCAGTCAAAAGTAGTGAGCTACCTTTAGAAATATTGACATTTTTGCGATTTTGACCCGATTTTCGTGTTCTACGGGGTCGATTTAGTGGTTCTAGACCATTTTTATCGAAAATTAATTTTGACAAATTTTTGGTAAAAAATCAAAGGTTATACCTTGCTTCATTTTTTGAGAAAAATGCTTATGGTCTTGAAAACGCTTGAAAATGAGTAAAACGGGGTTTTTTGAGACGCTGAATTCACTGGTGCAATCACGGTGCGATTTTGACCCGATTTTCGTGTTCTACGGGGTCGATTTAGTGGTTCTAGACCATTTTTATTGAAAATTAATTTTGACAAATTTTTGGTAAAAAATCAAAGGTTATAGCCTTGCTTCATTTTTTGAGAAAAATGCTTTTGGTCTTAAAAACGCTTGAAAATGAGTAAAACGGGGTTTTTTAAGACGCTAAATTCACTGGTGCAATCAGTTCCTCAATAGCATGTCTAGAACACATTTTATTTTTGGTGGAAAAAATTGGGAGCAATAGTAGTACAGTGGCAGTCAAAAGTAGTGAGCTACCTTTAGAAATATTGACATTTTTGCGTTTTTGACCTGATTTTCGTGTTCTACGGGGTCGATTTAGTGATTGTAGACCAGTTTTATCGAAAATTAATTTTGACGAATTTTTGGTAAAAAATCAAAGGTATAGCCTTGCTTCATTTTTTGAGAAAAATGCTTATGGACTTGAAAACGCTTGAAAATAAGTAGAACGGGGTTTTTTGAGACGCTGAATTCACTGGTGCAATCAGTTCCTCAATAGCATGTCTGGAACACATTTTATTTTTGGTGGAAAGAATTGGGAGCAAAAGTAGTACAGTCGCAGTCAAAACTAGTGAGCTACCTTTAGAAATATTGACATTTTTGCGATTTTGACCTGATTTTCGTGTTCTAGGGGGTCGATTTAGTGGTTCTAGACCATTTTTGTCGAAAATGAGTAGAACGGGGTTTTTGAGACGCTGAATTGACTGGTGAAATCCGTTTCTCGATAGCATGTCTAGAACACGTTTTAACGGAGGTGAAAAAAATGAGAAATGAGTCGAAATCCCAGCTAGTAAGTTTCTCATGAAATTACTAGTTTTGAGTGCGACAGACTTGCCAATAAAAAACTGATGTTACCAGTCGATCCAGCTCTTAAAGAAACCTACTTCCTATACTTTTATACATTCTCAAGACCAAAAGTTTTTCCTTTTGAAGTTTTCTTAAAATCTGATTATTTTATTGTTTCAGAACCAACTAGAAAGAAAAACCAAATCGATCCTGCAGAACACGATAGTGATCCAGACCGTCGAGAGCATCCCAAAACTCTTTGAAGTAAGTATACAAAACATTTAACCAAAATACCCACAATTTGTTGGGATTTTTATTTAAATATTATGCTAATCCATTTTTTTTCTTTCCAGGTTTCCAGATCCTAAATGCCCAATCCAGTTGATGTACACGTGGCTCACTGTTGTTTATTTTAGATACTTTAATTACTTATCATACTATTAATGTTATACTATTGTGTTATTAAAACCATAGTCTTAAGAAGACTTGTATTTTAGTAAAGGTTCGAATAAATAAATTCTCAAAAAAATGTTCACTGTAATAAAAGCTTTGTAATTTTTGTACCAAACTGTATTATATTATTTTTATTTATTATCTGTTTTATATTGTAATGGGTGATAAATAAATTATTTTTTCTATAAAAACCTTTAGTTTTATTTCCCGCGATTCCCACATTTTCAAATAATCTAAAAACTAAAAATCTACAACATTTTATTTTTGATAAAAATAGTTTAGACCCTAAACCAAACTTTTAACAAAGAAAACTTTCCAAAAACTTCCAGAAAATCTCATTTAAATCAAGCAAACTACAAACTTTTTAACCCCAGATAAAATAAATATAATATTTTTCCACACTTACCACAGAATTTAGATAGGGAAGTCCTCTCAATCTTGCTATAGAATCCAATAAAACTTGTTCCCTCTCATAAGTTAAAAGTAACACCGTAAACTGCTCTCTTGGTGAATTTCCACCCAAAGCTTCAGAAAATTCTTTACCAGACCCTCCCTGTCCTTGTCCAATTGGTCTGAAACCTCTTCCAGAACCGATGAACTTAGCATCGGAAGATAGAAGAGGATCCATAGGTAAAGCGGGATATAGCCGGAAAGGATCACCCCAATCGTTCCAAACTTCAGACCCTTGCACCAGAGATATACTGTAATTCCTTCTATAAGCAGGACTATCGAATGGAGGTTCCAAAGGACCTAAACTCTCTTCCTGCTCTACCTCACTAACCACCTAGGTAACAAACAATAATAATACCCTTAAAATATTGTTAATAAATACACTTACTGAAACTTGGATTGGCTGAAAGGTCTCATTGAAGACACTGGTAGCCGTTACGGTTTCAGCAGCTGAAGCAGGTATGTTCAATCTGTCTCTCAATACAGCTACGATGGTATCAAGAGTACTTTGCACCGAAGCTAAATATCTTTCCCAGATTAACCGACCTTGTCGTCTCATTAACAGAACGTCTTCGTCTGGGATAGCTCTTAGTATAAAGTGCAGTTCAGTGATGCGAGGTCGAGGTAAAAATAGAGCTGCACGTTTCCACTGAAGAACTTCATCGTATGCCAGCCTGATTTGATCCCCTCCTAAAATTACTGGGACGGCTCCTACATAAGTATAAAATATAAGTCTACTGCAGAAAGGGTGTTCCCAAAGAGAAAAAGCAACCACCTGACATGTTTAGAACAAAAAAGTGTAGAAACCTGTAGAAAATCCCTTGGTTGAACCAAATATTTTAGTTCCAACATGAAACGGTAAAACTTAAATTCGAAAAATAAAGATGATTCGAATTCATAAATCTGTCTGTATTTCTCAATAAAAACAAAAATATATAATAAAACAACAAACATAGTCATAACTAGGAAAGTAAAAACAAAAATCATATTCGTTAAATAGAAACATTTCTTCTTTTATCTAACGTATAACATTCGATATGTTATGAACTAACTTTTGAATTGAAATTTCGAAATAAATGTGTCAAATGACATGACATATGACATTGACGTGAACCATAAAACATACAATCTAGTGAGAGAGTGTCATAGAACAATTCGAATTATGACAAAGTTGTTTCTCTCCTCTCTCTCACACGGATATATGTGAGAATGAGTAGGCAAATGCCGGTCATCAACCATTGTGTTTTGTGTATTTAACCTACAAAATTTGAGTTTTTGTTTCCATTTTTCTCGCAAAATACTGGATAACCCGCAAATTTTTTTACGAAAATTTACTATAGAAACCAGTCCCTTTTTAGTGTTAATATTTTTTCGCGAATACCCGAACCTAACTTTTGGAGAATAGATTTTCAAAATAGGTATCAGTTTAACATTATTAGCTTGATGTGTAAAATGTATTTTTAGTAACAATAAAAGAAAAATGACAAAATAAATCATAGGACAGAGATAAAACACGTTTTATAAAGTATTTACCTGATCTTAAGGCTTCATAAATTCTAGCTTGCAAAAGTGTAGTAGATATCAAATTTTCATGTCCAGGAGCAAAGATCAACACAAATGTGGAATCTTTTAAAACTGTCCTTCTACTACTGTCTGTTCCACAAAGTGCCCAATCTTGATAACCGCTATTAAGATTATTATCGCTAGCTGGATTGCACTCAAATTCAAATAAAAATTTGTCTGATGTCGTTGTTTTCGAAAGTTGCACAAGATGATCTAATATAAACCTATTTAAAAACAATCACATATGATCCTATTCCTAGATAAATTGTTTAAATATTTTTAATACAATATATAATAACAGATTTAACTCACCTATTAAGTTCTGTTGTACTATCTTCAGAATCATCAATTTGAGGTGCGGTAGATACAGTTTTCTGTTTTTTTATTTCTCCTTGAAAAGTCAATAAATAATGTCTACGAGCAGGTAGCATAGGATTACACTCCTGCCAAACATCACCCCCTGGGGGGCCCAAAACTGGGGAAATAATGAGATCAAAACCAGGGCGGAAGAGATCATAAGTAAATGTAGATTGGACTAGAATTGCACGACCTGTGTCAACACCAGAAAAAACATCTCCAGCAACAGACATAAGATCCCTCCGAGCCAAATTTAATAACACGTGGTTCCTACCATCACCTCCCCAATAAGGCAACCTTTTCAGAGCATTCGAGTCTAATGGAGGAAGATTTAAATGATTCCCTACATTCTCACTAACATCATCTGTGTCTTTTAGTGCTTCTCCTACTAAAACTAAGAATATGCAAGCTTGTTTGGGATCGTTGGTCAAATGGGGGTTGTATCCTAAGGTTTGTTTTAAAGTAGTTTTTAGAAAACCATCTACGTCCCATCCATCGTGCATTACAGGATACTGATCAGGATCATACAGATAAACAGGAAATCCAGATGTTAAAGAACATCTTGAATGATCAAAACAATTATACATTCTACATTTTGTCGATAAGTGTTTTGGAATGGCAGGTAGTATTGAAGGTAATACATCAGCTGTTAATTTTTTAGGTAATGCTAACTCTGGAGTGTTTTGCTGTAGAGCTTCTCTTTGTGCTACTTGTGCTTGCTCCACTGAGATCTTTAACCTAAAAAATCTTACTAAGTACACTATTGCTAATAATTGACAAACGAATCATTTGTTTACCTGTTTAAATTAGTCTGTTGGTGCGCTAACTCTTGTTTCAGTTCCTCAATATTCTTTACATATGTTTGTATTTCTGTTTTGTATTGTTGCCTTTTTCTCTCAATGTCCCTTAATTCACTTAAAACAGATCCTCTTATTCTACGTAGTTCTTCAACGCCTACTAATAGATCAGCTTGTGAATAAATCTCTTCAGGAAGATCTTCGTGTGAATGTGCACTATGCTCTATAAAGTAAGAACTTTTTTCAACTTTTGAGAGATAAAAATGTGTAATTAGAGGTGTTAGGATGAGAATGGCCAAGACCATAATAACTATTCGAGAAAGTTTGACATGTACAAGCCAGCTGCATACATCTCTGCTGGAATCTCCATTCAAAACAGACATTTTTTAAATAATCTATGGAGAGGTTCTGTACTATAACCTCACTGTGGCTTAGAATTACTGTACATTGTTTCTTCGGTATCATTTATTGTTCCCAATTTAAAACTAAATAAATCTTAATTTATATCATTATTGCACAAACAAATGCACATCACTCCAACGCAGTCAGATAAACAAAAATAAAAATATAGGCAAAGATCAAAATTAGTGGGTAAAATTGGTTGTCTGCTGCATCAACTGTAGATTTATGCAACCAACACTTCTTCTGCTTCTTTTTTATGAAAGATTCTTTAAAATGCAGTAGCCTGAAACTGTAAGTTAAGAAAGATGAAGGCATAATACTTCATGTGCACTTACTTCATTTACACTTTACACTTATTGTGTTATAGTCCATCTTATTAATAACACTAAACAAAGAACTTTGTAATAAAACTTTATTCGATAAACTTTTCTATTCAATGACAGCTGTCATTAGTTTGATTAGTTTGAGTGCGTCCTCGGTGCGCACTGAATTAGCTCTTGTCTTGCACTACCCCAGTTTTTACTTCGCACTGGCAACAGACAATTTTAAAAGAATGCATTTGATATAGTGCACTTTTTTGGTTATTATTAAACCATAGATAAACACACACTGATTGGTACTTGAAATTTTATTCTAAAATTACCGAAGGCGAATATACGTTGAAGCAGAAATTGAAGTATAGTGCGGTTGTTGATTCTCTTTTCTTCATCTTCTACTGAAGATAAATATGAGATTACAGCAGTCTGTTCAAAAGAACACAACTTGCTCTCAGTGTGCACTCAGTACGTTGCTCTGATCTCAAAAAAAAACGCGATTATATTATAAAAAATTAAAAAAAGAAGAAGAAAAATAATGTTAAACCAAAAAAGTGCTGTACTTTTGTTGAGTTTTTAAAATGGATTATTTACTGATCTTGCAAGTAAACTGTACTAACACCAAGATCACTGTGCTCAATGAATTTCTTTGATAATTTAAAAGGGAAAATGAAAGAGTCTTGAAGTACCATACAATTTTATTGTAGTTATAAGTTATTTCACGTGTTACAGCCTAGGTAAATGCTAGGTACGTTAATAAAATAATAAAAATTTATCAATTTGATTGATCTTCTACGTTTTTTTTAATAGGGGTCCTTTCATTCACAACAACATTACATACCACCTGCAACAAACAATATCTTTACAGAGTCTTAAAATATAATTTTTGAAATATGTTTGGTCTTTTACAATTCCTAGAACCTTAAACTATTTGTTATATTTTAACGAGTGTGTTAGGGATTACAGAAATACATGTGTTTTTCTTTTAATTAGAATTCTTAATTTATTTTAATACATTTTTTGATTGAGCATTATAGTTTTGAGCCCATCGGTAAAAATATATTTTTCTGTAACCACTAGTATTTTGGCTTTTTAGAATTAGCAAAATTAAACGTAAATGCCGAAGAAACAGGTGATAGAGGTTATAAACTCTTTTAAATGTAAATTACAACAAGATTTATAATATTTTGAAAATAGAACTACTTAAATGTTAGTTCAAATTTCGCACAGAAATATTTCTACTGAATTCTATTAAAATATACGAGCACAAACATTTTCAACGTACCTATTAAGTATTTAATAGTTAAAATAAGGATTAAAAATATTTGCTAAAGTCAATAAATCAAGTCCTTAAACAATTTTATTGTTTTGATACCTACCTAAAACCTTTTAAAGGTTTGGTATTAATTAGTGTAAGAATTCAGTAAAAAATGGATAAAACATACATCAAATATGTGCAAAATTTGAACTATAAATGCACGAAATATACCAAGATCATCTTGGTACATTCTGTACACCAAAACATTACTTTGGCTTTGAAAGATTTCCTAAAAATACAAATTCCTTGTAACAAAACATTAAAAACAATACGAAATACACAAATTGTAATAAAATATGGAAAAAGTCACATAAATATAAACATCTCTCATCTTTTTTTTATTTAGTAATACTGATAAATACGACATCAACGATTCATCTAATGAATTAAGCTACCAAAAACATCAATAAATATGAAATTATTGAAGAGCCATCACATTTTTTAATTGGATTATGGATTTGTTAAACTTTTCCAGCAGTTATAAGCGTTAATAGGAGCATGTGTTAATTTCATTACATGTCAGCTATTGCCTTGAAAATATCTGCGTAATTAAGAAATTTTGTAAAACATTAGGGCAGTTTGTAATGGACTGGGAAAGTGTGACGTCAAAATTTGTGTTCTATGCTGTTGAACTGGGAAATGTCAACAAAATGATTCCAAACGGCAACATTACAAATCTCCAGAAATAACTTTTGTTTGAGGTATTTTGTTATTATTATACTTTGAAATATAACGGAAGTATCATTATTAAATACATATAAGCAAAATCTTTCCAAATTCGATTTTTAAGGTACCATTTTTGTAAGTATTCTTAAAATTTATGACAATGCACAACTTTGAAGGTTATGTTATAATATTTTTACGGGAATAGTTCGTCTATCTACTTTAGTGATATGTAAATCATATAAATGAACACTTACCAATGAAAAAACAGTAATTAACTCCCAAAAATCAAGAAAATACATAACACTTATAAAACATACCATAAAAAAAGTTGTTTGGAATCAGTTGGTTTGACGCTTACGTCACTACTTTCCCAGTCCATTAAATCAAAGAATACCCCGATAACTAACAAGAAGCGAATGCCGATGAAATCCTTTGATGTTCGTATGGCCAGAATTGATGACTTTGACAGATAACTTTGTCACAGAACACAGAATACACTTTTTGCGTTGTATGAGTGAGCACGACAGTTCTGCAAATGACAACTATCTAATTATAAAAATGGCGATGTCAGACATGCTTAAACAAAAATGAAATTAACAAAAGCATGGTAGTTGGGATATTGTAACAGTGGTCTTTGGTTTTATTTCAAGAAAATGTAGCAATTTGGCTGCAGTTGATTATAGAAACACGTTTTTATCTGCCTTTATACCTAACTAACATCTAATTTTAAACACATGCTCCTGTAAAATAAGTGAAAAGTTTTTGCTGTGGCTCTTCTTGGTTCGTTTAAATAAACTATCTCATATTTAGCGAAAGATTTTCTGCCATTCGGTTATTATAACCTACAAATTTCAACAATTAATGCTTTTATCTAAAGCAACATAATCTTTATTTACATAAACACACATCCAAAAATGTTTGAACATTTTCATTGCAAACATTAAAAACTAATTTTGGAATGATCGTCAAACATTTAATCGATCTAGTTTACTAAAACTTTTGAGAGAATCAAAATAGGAGTGCAAAATGCATTAATAAACTAGTAAATTAACCATCACAAATAATTCAAATTAAAACAGCAATAAACTTTTTATAAATTCAATGTTCAAACGTTCATGGCATAAAAAAGTGGCTTCGAAGTAGTATGTGATATAGAAGTTGGTGATGTATTAGTACTAGTACTTTGTAAATTTACAGAATCCTGAGGAGATACGCTAGCAGCCCCTTCAGGTACTCCTCTTTCTATATATCGAGCTTTAGTAGGGCTGTTGGCAGGAGATTCTTTTGTCGGAAGATAATTGTAATAACCGTTGAGGTGATTAACGTGTTGCATACCACCTTCATCTACGTACGCATGCTCAGAAGCATCACCGGAATTATATCTCGGTCTTACTGCAGGAAAACTGTGACGCTGCACCTTGTTGACGTAATCTGATTTGTACGATTGCCGCAAGGAGTCTCTGTACCGAAAAGCAGACGGCACTGGAAAAACATTTAACGAAATTAGAAACAATTTCAATAATTTAGTTATTTAATCAACAAGTGTATTAATAAGGGCTACTGACTTCAGGACTTTTTCCGTCTATCAAATTATTTATCAAACAGTGTTGCCAACTGTTTAAAAATTTTCCCCCTAAATGAATTTCAAAACACACTAAATTCAAACCAAAACTCACTGTGGCTCGACTATTTATATTACCACAGACAACCTCTCTGATATTATTTAAAACTACCCCAACTAACACACGAGAGCCAGAATGACTTTGAATAACTGACATTGACAGATAACTTACAATTGAATTATATATAATTTAATTTACATCATACAGTTCAGATTTGAACTATATTGTAAATATTAATTGGTAAAAAACGCAATTTACATTTTCCCGTGAAAATACCTCTAAATAATTTTCCCCCTAATAGAGTTCTTTCTTATTTTTCATATTCTGTGGTTCATTTTTAAAATTTCGCGCCGGCCATAGACTAACTGTTTTTTCATCAAGCCACGGTAAATTTATAATTCTGTGGTTGTCGTTCGGTGGAATTGACGTTTTGACATTTGGCTGTTCTGTAAAAGTATAGAGTGAAGTTGGGTAGAGTACGAGATAGGTGAAGGTTAGTTAGAAGGTTGTATTTTTATGTCGATTGTGTTAGAGCCATCTTTATACAATATATTAGTGATAACAGGGATCATTATCCACAGATCAACGACGGAAAACGTTTATTTAAACTCACCTTGATAAAAACTACAACCGGAAATGCATCCCACCGACGTCTGGGTAGATCTAGCCATGGAATAGTTTCCCATTAATGGACTTTCACTCCTTGAAGGTACTAACAAAGGTTGGTAGCTATTCAGATACGGCGTTTTCGCTATAACTTTATGCTGCCCGTTCGCCATAGAATACTGATCGTCCACGTAAGTCATTTTCTGTTGATAAATAGGCTCGATGTATTTCTTGTTGATTTGATTTTGATTGTAGCGGTAGTACTCGTTCGCTTGATAAGGATTCGGGGTCGACGAAATTGGTTGTTGGTAATTTTCTATGTGATTGTATGGAATGTATACCATCGTTTGATGGTAAGTTTTAGACAATTCTTGAGGCGGTGGCGAAAGTGGTCTGTTGTTTCTGTATTTTTGGAAACTTTGGCAATCTAGTTCTACTCCGACCTGCAAATAATTGTCAAAGATTAAAGTTATTGCTAAAATCTGATAAAGGTAAACACACACAACTTTACAAAACAATATAGGTAAAATAACAACCCAACTATTTCTTCTTTTTTAAGATTTGACACAAAACAAATCCTGGTAGATAATTTACCCCGATTATAAATCAAACTATATGTGGCCTCTTTTCAGTAAAACTTACCTGAGTTTTGTACGTATCCTTGTAGCAGTTCTGATTACTGCAACTTTGATAATTATCGTGCAGACTCGCAGGTCTGTATTGGTAACCGCGACCTTTGGCTTCATCGGAAACATTTTGGTACTGCGTCATAGCGTTCTGTTTATTGATTCTGTCATCGTCTCGATTAAGATTGGTTTCCGAGTAGTAGGGCCAGGCGACGTTTGCATTTGTCGGAGGTAACTGTATTTGATTTTGGATTTGTTGAAGAATTTCAGTCGTAGAACCGAAACGTGGTTTGATGCCGCGCACGCTCGGTCGGTGATTAAAACCGTAATCGTCGTTTTCGTCGTCGTCTTTCCTAGAGTTGTTATCGTTTTCGTATCTAAAGAAAAATACTTTCAGCATTTATTTATAATAAATTACGAACTCTTTGCTTACTTTTTTTTTATTCGTTCTATCCTGTTGGCGTCTTGCTGTACGAAAACTACAAGTTCGTCGCCGGATTCGGAAGCGGGTGTGCCTGCCAAAACGTCAGGCGTTATTTTTTTGTTTTCTTCATTGACTAACGCTTCGTCGATATCGTCCAAAGTGTATTCGCTACCTGTGGAACTGATCACGGAACCGCCGTGGTTGCTTAAGTGGTAGTAGTGATCGTCGGGGTGACTTACACCACCAACGCAAGCCGTTAGGGGGGCTAACGTTGACAAAAACTGTTTTCTACCGTCGTTGATTGCGTTAGGTTTGTTGACATCTTTTCTGAAATTAATTAAAAAAAAAATACGTAATTTGCTGAGCTCGTCCAAATGTAGAGTTATTATACTTCATTTAAAAACTAAGGAGTAATTTGAATTTAAGTTGGCAATTCTGTAGATCTAATATGTCAGTTTCAAACAGCACTTTTTGACTTCTCATAATAAATTGACAGTTCAGACATTGTTTGTTTACATATCATCTAAACCCTTAGAACAAAAAGAAACAGGAAGATTATTAATGCGGGTACAAGTAGGTCGTAGGTAAAGTATAGTACGTAACTATTGCTGCAAAGCATTTTACGCACTCACGGAATTACGCACGTTAAGTAATATACTATTATACCTGATCTGCGACCATGTTAGAAGCTGTGGCAGGCCATTACTTTTAAATTTACTACTTTGTATTATACGTATGTGTTTTTTATACAATAAATGCAATATTTATATTAATAATTGAGTTTCTTTTATAAAGAAATACGCAAATGGTAATACAAAAAATTTGAAAAGTATAACCAAAAATTCGGGCCACCTCGAATACAGCGACATCTAAAGGTGCGGCCGGTTACTAGAATTCTATTTTTACTTTTAGCATTGCAGTTTCCGTTCTAAATGAAATTGGATTTGCATGTAAATCTCCCCAAGTGAAATTTTGAATGTGTATATCGTTTATAATGTGCAAAACAAAATCATTCTGATATAATTCTGTAGTAAGTCTTGCATAGTTATTCATAAAAAAATTAGAAATAGTATTACCAGTTTTATTATATGAATAAATATTGTTACGTCGAAACTGTAATAAGTTTATGTAAAGGTCAATGAGAAAAAAGAAGAAGATACATCTAGACAATTTTGACAGAAATTAATTTTTGAAGTATTGGGGATTTGATTTGGGTTTTTAAAGTTGAATTTTAATTGTAAATGTTAAAGTTGTAAAGAATTAAAGTTACGAAGTAAAAGGAGTAACAATATTTTATGAGAAGGAAGTGAAGTTATGTCATTAATTATGGTTTGTTTATTTTTAGTGGATTGAACGTTTCAGTGAGACGGTCTCACTATTATAGTTATGTGCTTTTTAACTTATATATTATTTCCTCAATTCCAACTACAAAGTCAAGTTTGCTTGTAAATCTAACTGCACCATCAAATATTTTCAGTTTATCTTTGCATCTTTTGATTTCCTCTACAGTCAAGTCTCTCTTTGTGTCTAATACCTGCATATATGCTAAGTAAGTAGTAAGTTTATTTCTTCAATCACTAATATATTCCAAAAGTAAACTATTTTATAGATAGGTAACTCGATAATCATAATCAAAGAATAAAACACAGGACTATCTTTGGCAGTACAACTAAAAATACCCACAAAATATTAAATTGTGACTGTAAACTACACCATTGCAAAGACATTAGCAAATAAGAGACTAGACTTTTTTGTATACAATATAAAGTATGTTTCGGTGAATATTTAGAACAAAATATAATTAATACAAACTTACTCGAACATTTCGTGGTTGTAGGGTCCTCCAATATCCGGCAAAGTTTGCGTTTGTACAGTTTTAGGTTCGTAGCTGATCGGCTGAGTGGAATTTTCCAAGACCTTTTCTCTTTTTCCGAAGAGATCGGTGATTTTCTTGTAAGTGGAAGACATCGAAGAAGAGTTGGAGCTAGCCGTTGAAGAAGATGACGGTGAAAAATTCCTCGGTTCCTTAACCTTGTTTGAAATCTGCAACGAAACAAACAAATAAGTAAAAATTAAAACCAAAAGATGAGAATGTTTTTGTTACCTGATTCACGTCCAAGTTGTTGCTTCCTTCTTCTCCTGTTGGACTCACTCTAGCCGACAAATCATCCGAGTCTTGACTAACGTCATCAATATCACATGTTAATTGCTTGATTCGCTCTACTAGAGAATTATCAGTCTTTTGCAAGTTCTTTTTACTTTTCGGCTCGTAGCGAACAAAAGATCTTCTTAAAGCATTCCTTTCTATCACCCTTTTTATGTTATCTGTAGTTCCTACAAATAATAAAGATTCAATTAGAATAAACTATGTAAAATAGTGGAAATTCTGTTAGATAGTTATTTAATCTGCATATAAAATAAGAATATTAACCTGTATTCTGGATAATTTGTGGAAGCTTCGATCTTTTAGCTTCCTCAAAGGCCTTGAGAGACTCTGCAGTCACCAGATACTGTTGATCGTCTTCTTGTCCTGTTTTAGGTTGCAATGCTTTCGTACAAGGGAATAATTGCCTGACAGCCGAATTAGGCTTCAGGCTGTTGTTGGATATTAACACATGGTTACCTAAAAAATTATTTATCTTAATATTTACACATCCCATAATTATATAATATAAAACAAAAAATAGGTAATGGTGCATAGTACGTTTGAAAAATAAGGCGGAGTAAATTCTCAGAAAAAAAACTATTTTTTTATGCGTATTGTAGTACGTGTGCTTTTCATACAACGTCAATATTTTAGCTTATTCTACATTGGGTTCTAACAGGTCGGCTGAAAAGTCCCCGGTCTGACCTATAGATGACGACACTAGAATTAAATCCATTTCATTTTTAGATAGTATCAACCTTCAAAAGGTTCGTGTAAAAATTTGACAGCTGTCGGACTATTAGTTTGTGAGATATTGCATTTTTAGTGAAGCAACTTTTGTTATTTTCAAAAAGATGGAAAAAAAGAATTTCGTGTGCTTATTAAATATTGTTATTTGAAAGGAAAAAATACAGTTGAAGCAAAAGCTTGGCTTGATAATGAGTTTCCGGACTCTGCGCCAGGAAAATCAACAATCATTGACTGGTACGCAAAATTCAAGCGTGGTGAAATGAGCACCGAAGACGGTGAACGCAGTGGACGCCCAAAAGAGGTGGTTACCGACGAAAATATCAAAAAAATCCACAAAATGATTTTGAGTGACCGTAAAGTGAATATGATCTAGATAGCTGACACTCTAAAGATATCTAAGGAACGTGTTGGACATATCGTTCACGAATATTTGGGTATGCGGAAGCTCTGTGCGGAATGGTTGCCGCGCGTGCTCACAATCGACCAAAAACAGCAACGAATTGATGATTCTGAGCAGTGTTTGCAGCTGTTAAGTCGTAATAAACTCGATTTTTTGCTATGTGACTATGGATGAAACTTGGCTCCATCACTACACGCCTGAGTCCAATCGACAGTCAGCTGAGTGGACTGCGGCCGGTGAACCGCCACCAAAGCGTGGAAAGACTCAACAGTCAGCTGGCAAAGTTATGGCCTCAGTTTTTTGGGATACACATGGTATATTGTTTATCGACTATTCGGAAAAGGGAAAAACAATCAACAGCGACTATTACTGTGCATTATTGGAGCGATTGAAGACCGAAATCGCGAAAAAACGGCTCCATATGAAGAAGAAAAAAGTGTTGTTTCATCAAGACAATGCACCGTGTGTCACAAATCATCGAAAACGATGGCAAAATTGCATGAATTGAGCTTCGAATTGCTTCCTCACCCACCGTATTCTCCAGATCTAGCCCCCAGCGACTTTTTCCTTTTCTCTGACCTGAAGAGAATACTCGCGGAAAAAAAATTTGGCTCTGATACTGAGGTAATCGCCGAAACTAAAGCCTATTTTGAGGACAAATTGAAGGAGTACTACAAAAATGGTATCGAAAAGTTGGAAGGTCGCTATAATTGCTGTATCGCTCTTGAAGGCAACTATGTTGAATAAAAAAAATGAATTTTGTCAATATATTGTGTTTTACTATGGTAGACTAGGCTAGGGATTATTCAGCTGGTCATAGACGTACTTTAAGGGAATTACATTATTTGTTTCGGTTTATTAGATATTTATAATTAAACCATTTTCAAAACATTTTATATTTATGAATAGTAACCTTATTTATGGTTATTTTTGTCGTTATAATAATGACCCATTAAATAACAAGAAATAAAGAAACTGTCAAAATGAAATGAAAAATATATTAATCACGTTATGGATATTGAGAAAAATATGTGGGAGCTTGATCGTATAATAGATAGCAGTATAGAACCTACCATAATTTCGTTCGGATCGGATGACAATTCGTCTGAAACAGAATATGAGGAAGCATAACCATAAGATTATGCTTTAGTTAGAAGTTGTGCACGCCTATGTACTTCGAGGTTTCGGAGATTAGTATTCTGAGAATTTACTCCACCTTATTCTTCAAACGTACTATACTATCATCAACGAAAGTGGCCTGACATGGCTAGGGCTAGTTTTAAC
The DNA here is from genome assembly GCA_035357415.1 of Ophraella communa. NCBI lineage: Eukaryota > Metazoa > Arthropoda > Insecta > Coleoptera > Chrysomelidae > Ophraella > Ophraella communa. The sequence goes on along the minus strand of CM068982.1, from coordinate 4,049,888 downwards.
TGATACTACAAATTCAATGTTACACTTTCAAAGTAATTTTATTACCTAATTTAAACGTTAGTGTCATTTCTGTAGAATCGACAGCTGAATCCGATATTATTTGTTTGTTTGGAGATACTTCATCTTCTTTGGTAGCTTCTTTTCCTTCTACCTCTCTATCGTTTTCGGGCGATGCCTTGCAGCTATCTTTCTTTTCCTCTTCTATGAAACGGACTGTCCTCGTATTGGATTCTTCATCTGATATAGAATCAGTTTTCTGAAATGAATAATAGTATGAATAAAAAGTTTATAGACCAAATCAGATAACAGCCATACAAAAATTGGAACAGAAGAAATTGGAACTCTCCCTTGGACCAAAAAACCCAACGATAACTAACTTAACTAAGATGAGAGAACAGATGTTTTGGAGGTATCAACTGAGGTAAAGAAAATTAGTAGTAAAAATAAAGACTGAAAACATAAAGACTAAGAGTAATCATGTTAACACGGAAGAAAAAATCATGTTGTGGGTCTCATCAAGAAGTTTCAGTCTTAAAATTAGGTAGTGGTCTTACCAAAAGTTCTGTTTTAACAGGATTTTCTCCACTCTGCTGCCTCCATAGTTTTCCTCCTTTTAGAATACCGGATACTGGCGAATCTGCTGTTGGTAGAGGTTTTATGTTCTCCTCGAAAGACTGATCTTCGTCCACTGAAGACTCTAAGATGTATTCCTTCCCATCTGAAAATAAAAGTGTTCCGTTCATGAAAGTATAAGCACAGATGGACCCAGCAATAAGATATAGACAGAAAGTTACATTTCCTCAATGAACATGGGCGCGCTTAAATTTTTTTTTTCGGGGATAATTAGTCACCAACTTGCCCCCTGAAACTTCACCAAGCTATTTTTTAATTCGTGATGTTGATGATCTCGATAGTTTCATTCTACGGATGTTGTTTTATTTGGCGATTGATTGTCTGGAATTAGTCCATGAGATTTATCGTCTGCTTGAGTGGATCCAGCTGTTAGATCTTCCACTAAACGTAATATCTTGTTAATAGCCTCATAGCAGATATCTCTGGATGTCCCTTGTGAATATATTTTAATGTTTTTCTTGTTGTTGTTGGTAACAAAATTCTGCCATGCCACATTATTATTTTGTTTTCTATAGATAACTCGTTTCTTTTTCTAAAGTACGGTTTAAGTTCATTTGCTTCATAATAATTGCACCAATTGACCTTCATAAGATTTGAAACTATTTTTAAGATGGCGTCATTCATCGTATGTTCTCTAATGATTTTCTCTGTTTGCACAATATCGACAAACTTGTTTGGATAAATATGTTTATATGAGAAAGAACATTAATTATTTCAAATTCCTTTTAAAGGAAAAATGTCAACAACTACTTCTTTCTCACAAAACCTTTTCTTCTTTTTTATCACTGACATCTTGTTGTTCTGTGAAATATACTTATTAGAGACCTCTTCTGGTGGTCACAATGAACTACAAAAGCGTTCCTGACCTTGACTATTTGCGTGAAACGTCTGTTAAGTAAACTCGTACATTTCAGCCTTTTGTCAAATAATTTCAACATGGTTTATTTTTTAATCAACAAATGAACGCTTCAAATTTTAAGTATACTGGAAAATTTGTTTCGTTTTACAGCAACATTAATTACTAATTAAAAAATTGAAAACGATTGCTATTTATGACCAACAATCACAAATCAAAAAGTGATTTATTGCTAAATATTTTTTGACGTTAAGATAAGTAATAAACTAGTTAATCATGTAGGATATTTAATTACAGGTTTGTATTTTTACGTCACATAAAATTAGTTTACAATTGACCTGTTTCAGAATTTAGCATTATATATATAAAATAGTACAGGAAATGAAGTTCAAAAAAGGTAAAACCTGGCAATTCTTTTGTCCTGCATGGATTTACTGGAAATTTTAACAAAAGGTAGGGAACAGCCTTCAGGATCTGATACGTCTGGGGGAAAATAACAGAGTAACCATACTTTGGACACCTGTACATACTGACGAAGTGTCGTCAACGACCATGATGATCTTCAAAAGAAGCATAGCGCTGATAGAACGACTATAACCCATGGTTGAGCTACAATAGATCTTTCATCTTTCATCGCAGTGGAACGGACGTTGAACCTAACCTATTCTATTCTATTCTATTCTTCTGGGGTGCGTTTCATGCATGTACTGGAGCTCTAGGCTCATTGTACCCCCCTGAAGTAATCATACCAGGTTCGTTTCCTTCATGTATTCTAGAATGTCCCTGATATTCGCTTTCACGATTTCCTCTGGCTCAGGAAACTGAATGCCAAAGTGTCTCTGTCTAAGCCACTTAAGGCTCGGACAGTGACATATTACGTGAAGAGGAGTTTCGTCTTCCTCACCACATTTTCTGCATAATGGGTCCTCAGCGAGTCCTATTGTGTTTATGTGTTTTCGGAGATGGCAGTGTCCTGTAAGCAGTCCCACTGCCTTTCTCAGTTGGGTTCTACTTAGGCTGAGTAGTTCTGTGGTTTTCTTCCTGGATGGACCTGTTATGAATAATCTGGATTGCCTGAGTCCAGGCAGTTCCATCCAGAGTTTCTTATGTTGTTCCCTTAGTCGTTCCTCTATTGTTTCCCTTACATGTTGGTATGAGACCCCACATGTGGGGGTCAAGGATAACCTTGTGGCGTTGTGCCAGTTCAGCTACAGTTCCTTGGCAGTGCTTCACTGTTCGTGACGCAGTGTGTACGCTCTCTATTGCTTTGAGAGCTGCTTGGCTATCACTTCTGATCCTGACAGTCCTGTTAGGGACTGTCTCGTTCAGGATGATCTCCGAGCATGTGTTGATGGCAACCACTTCAGCTTGCAGGATAGTCTCTACTGAACCCAGGTTGAGACTATACGTCTTCCCTGTATTTTCATTGTAGATTCCAATCCCAGTGCTGGTGCTTGTTTTGGATCCGTCTGTGTACCAAACGGATTCATGTTGTTTCCTAGTCTTGGTACGAGCTTCGTCCCTATCCGGAATATGAACCGTATATGGTTTGAAAAGGTCGTAGCAGATAGGTATTCTATCTGAGGGCATGCTCAGTAATTGATTATGTTCAATCTCTTTCGAGATTGTGGAATGGTACCTAGGGATCGCCCTGCCCCATTCGTTGTTTATTTTCAGCCCGTAAGCAGCTGCCAGTGCTTCCCTTTCCACAATAAGATGTAGTGGAGGTAGTCCCAGCATAGCTTCCAGGGCCGCCGTGGGCGTTGTTCGCATCGCCCCGGTTATGGCTAGACAGGCTACTCTTTGTACCCTCCCTAGCTGTCTAGATGCTACTGAGCAGCTCGCTTTATGCCACCACACAACAGAACAATAGGTTATGATGGGTGCCACCACCCTCGTATAAAGCCAGTGCATCATACTGGGTTTAAGCCCCCACGTATTGCCCACAGCTCTTCTGCATGCCCAGAGAGCTCTTAGGCCTTTATCTGTTGTGTTTCTAATGTGGTTGGAAAGGGTTAGTTTGCTATCTAGGGTTACCCCTAGGTATTTGACTTCCCCTTTAAACTTTAGCGTTTGGCCCCACATACGAAGTTCCCTCAAGTCAAGGTTCCTTCTGAGGGTGAACGCTATCACGGAGGTCTTTGCCGGATTAGTTGACAATCCCTCTTGTCTGCACCATTTTTCGGTAATCCTCAGTGCCAGCTGCATTCTCTCGGACACAGTGGCCCCGAATCTACCGTTTACAACTATGCTGACGTCATCAGCAAAGACTTGGGCATAGATACCCTCGTCATTGAGTCTACAAAGGAGCTCGTCAACCACCAGGTTCCACAGAAGAGGAGATAACACCCCTCCTTGCGGACACCCCTTAGTGGCTGAGACCATTCTCGTCTCCCCAAAGAGCGTACCTATTATTCTTTCCCGTAACATATTACCAGTCCATCTTACAATGTCCTGTTCTATGCCACGGTTCTGCATGGCCCTAAGTATGGAATCGAAGGAGGCAACATTAAATGTCCCTTCAATATCCAGAAACGTACCTAGGGCTAAGCACCGTCCCGTAGGTACCTGTCCACCAGTTTTTCCAAGGTTTTAAGAAAAAAGGAGGTCAGGCTGATAGGTCTGAAGGAGCCCGTCTCAGCATACGTGGCCTTACCAGGCTTCGGTATGAAGACTACTCTTCCAGACCTCCAGTTCATAGGGATATAGCTCAGTGCCAAGCTAGCCCTGAGTAGTCGGCACATTGGTCCCTCGATGATTTCCCTGCCCTGTTGCAACAGTGCTGGGAAGATACCGTCTGGTCCCGCAGCTTTGTATGGGTGAAAGGATTTTATCGCCCATAACCTAACCTAACCTAACCTAACCTAACCTAACCTAACCTAACCTAGTTTTCCATCAGTCATCTTTAGATACTTCTAGAATAAATAAAACATTTTCCGAATGTAAAAAAAAACTTATGTAATAAAACTGGTTGAAACCCTCACAAATAAAGCCAGGCTACTACAATATTTTGTTATATAAAACGACCAGCTATATTTCTTAATAAATTTGTTAGACCGTCAATTAACTGCGTATTTGCTTTTTCTTTTTAATTTTTCCGAACGAGGCTTAAAATTTACGACTGTCCGGGAAACTGGATGGAAAATAACGTAGCACTTATTTTTAATGACCCGAACAAAATGGCACGATTTGCTTGGCGAAATATTCGAAATCTGATACAGAAATGTTTTATACACAGCAAAACGGGGAATTTTACATCTTGATAAAACGTAAACAGCAAAATCGACTTTATAACTGTGTATATTTAAAAAATTTCCACTTCAATCGTTGAGCAGTATATTTGGAATTAATAATCTTTTTAAATAAGGAAAACACAAATTTTTTGCTTACCTGAATTGTTTGGTGAGGTAGGTGTAGTTTGCTGACTTTGGTCAATTGTTTCTTTTTCACATTCCTCGTCGTCTAAATCTATCTTTGGCTTATTAATATCACTAATTGTTTGACAAGTATCACCTGCAACAATAAAAAATAAAGTAGAAATAAAAAAAGTTTCTCATTTTATTTAATAGTAATAAAAATCTTGCTATATTGATTACGTTCAAAAACAATGTCGGTTGTTTTAGTTCTTTATTGGACGTCGATTTAAAACAATTAGAAAAAAGAAATAAAGAAAAAAATAAATTAATAAGCAAAAAAAGGTTTTTAAATAAAATAAATAATCAGTATTTCCTCCATGGGCCTGTATGCATGATTATAGGCGATGTGGCATGCTATCGATTAAAAGGTCGAGCTGTGCTTGCGGAATTCTCTCCCATTCTTCACGAGCAGCATCTTTCAGTTCTCGTAGAGTAATTGGGGAGGGTTTCGCTTCTTAATGCGTGTTTTAAGAATGTCCCAGGCTTGTTTAATGACGTACATGTCAGGGGAATTTGATGGCCATCTTAATGTGGATATTCCTTCTTCTTCCAAAAAATTTTGTACTACAGCTGTTTGATGTGGAGGTGCATTGTCATGCATAAACACAAATCCATCACCTACCGCCCCCCGGAATAGATGCACAACAGGATTTAAAACTTCCTCGATGTACACAGCACCAGTGATTCTTCTCTCCAAAACCAGGAGAGGCGTGCGTGTACCCCTTATAATACCACTCCAAAACAAAATACTCTCACCTTCAAATGGAACACGTGGTTGGGCTGTTTCTAATCGGGCATGTCGTCCTGGGGCCCTCCAAACTAGCGTTCTTCGCGAATCAGAAACCAAGCCAATTCTTGATTCATCAGAGAACATCACGTAATTCCAGTTAGGGCCATGGTGTAACATTTCTTGAACCCATTGCAACCTTACAATTTTTTTTGATAGCTTAGTTTGGGAACACGTAGTCTTCTGCGATACAAATTTACCGCATTTAATCTTGGTGTAATTGTTTGCCTTGAGATATTCAGTCCTTCAAGTCTAGCAATTTCTTTGGATATACCACTTGTAGATTCCTGTCGATTTCTTCGAGCTATCAATGTTATCTACCGGTTTGTGCTGCTGTTGTACATCGACTTCTGCCACTTCTGGGACGATCCTTCATATAATTTGTGTCTTGGAATTTTTTTTTAATTTTTGATACAGCACCCTGAGTAACACCAACAATATTCACGATATCACTTTGACCAAAGCCCTGTTGTAACAAAGCAATTACTCTAGACCTATTAAAATATGATATCATGTCTCGGTGCATTTTTAAACAGCTCAAATGAAATTTAAACAAGAATTGGAATAATGTGAAAGCACCCAAATCAATTAAATATGACCAAATTAATACAAAAACGAATCAAATTTAGTATTATTTTGATTTAAAAATGCTTTAAAATAAATATCAACAAGATTTTTTAAAAAACCATAGGCGTAGATAACAGGTCGCCTGAAAAGTCCCCGGTCTACCATAGTAAAACACAATATTTTGACAAAATTCATTTTTTTTATTCAACATAGTTGCCTTCATGGGCGATACAGCGATTATAGCGACCTTCCAACTTTTCGATACCATTTTTGTAGTACTCCTTCGGTTTGTCCTCAAAATAGGCTTCAGTTTCGGCGATTACCTCAGTATCAGAGCCAAATTTTTTTCCCGCGAGCATTCTCTTCAGGTCAGAGAATAGGAAAAAGTCGCTGGGGGCTTGATCTGGAGAATACGGTGGGTGAGGAAGCAATTCGAAGCTCAATTCATGCAATTTTGCCATCGTTTTCGATGATTTGTGACACGGTGCATTGTCTTGATGAAACAACACTTTTTTCTTCTTAATATGGGGCCGTTTTTTCGCGATTTCGGTCTTCAATCGCTCCAATAATGCACAGTAATAGTCGCTGTTGATTGTTTTTCCCTTTTCCAAATAGTTGATGAACAATATACCATGTGTATCCCAAAAAACTGAGGCCATAACTTTGCCAGCTGACTGTTGAGTCTTTCCACGCTTTGGTGGCGGTTCACCGGCCGCAGTCCACTCAGCTGACTGTCGATTGGACTCAGGCGTGTAGTAATGGAGCCAAGTTTCATCCATAGTCACATAACGACGCAAAAAATCGGGTTTATTACGACTTAACAGCTGCAAACACTGCTCAGAATCATCAATTCGTTGCTGTTTTTGGTCGATTGTGAGCACGCGCGGCACTCATTTCGCACAGAGCTTCCGCATACCCAAATATTCGTGTACGATATGTCCAACACGTTCCTTAGATATCTTTAGAGTGTCAGCTATCTCGATCATATTCACTTTACGGTCACTCAAAATCATTTTGTGGATTTTTTTGATATTTTCGTCGGTAACCACCTCTTTTGGGCGTCCACTGCGTTCACCGTCTTCGGTGCTCATTTCACCACGCTTGAATTTTGCGTACCAGTCAATGATTGTTGATTTTCCTGGCGCAGAGTCCGGAAACTCATTATCAAGCCAAGCTTTTGCTTCAACTGTATTTTTTCCTTTCAAATAACAATATTTAATAAGCACACGAAATTATTTTTTTTCCATCTTTTTGAAAATAACAAAAGTTGCTTCACTAAAAATGCAATATCTCACAAACTAATAGTCCGACAGCTGTCAAATTTTTACACGAATCTTTTGAAGGTTGATACTATCTAAAAATGAAATGGATTTAATTCTAGTGTCGTCATCTATAGGTCAGACCGGGGACTTTTCAGCCGACCTGTTATATTATTTCTAAATATTCCAAACTTTTCGACATATGTGTATATTCAACACAGAAGAATGTGATCTTCTATTACTGGAAAAGATGCAGGTGTGTTTCAGGAGCTTAAAAATTATTTACAGGAAAAATTAAAACTAAAAATATAATTAAATAATTTCTAAGAGTACTTAACATTTGTTTCAAAATAAATTTGACTAAAAATTACCTAAATATCTCATTATGTTACTTTTAAAAATATATAAAACTAACAGCATTCCAAATCGTCAAAACTTGATTAATTTTCCTACTGCTAGAATGTGTATTGTATTGAAATAACTAAGGTTAAACGGTGAGAGTAGGTAAATACTTAATATATTAAAAATTAAAATTCACCTTGAAAACAATACCACTGCTGTGAAGATTTCTTCATCACTGCTCTTAACAAACTAACAATACCGAATCTAAAATCATTGTTTATCAACAATTCTGGTAGACACTTAATGTTTTAATTCAAAACAAACTCTTAACTATCACCGACCTACTAACAAATAACTAATGCACTTTGCATACCGTTTTCACTTTTTGTCGTTCAATGTAATGTTCTGTACACCTTTGCTAGCGACACAATATTACTAGTGTACTATGTACCAACGCATTAACTGCATCTTACGCGAACTTAATTTTCATTTTTAATGGATTTATGTTTGATAAATTATTCAACAAACTAAAAAATATGTTTTTCTACTACTGTTACAAAAAACCCTCCATTTTGTAACAGTTTTGTATGACTGAAAGTCGAACTTTTCAAAAAAACTGTAGGATTTTTGTCGACTCAGTACAAAACAGGTTGTGGGGTTAAACACAATCGGTAGTACACCACGTAAAATTGCTGAAAACCTTTAGCTGCCGGAAACAAAGCATTATATACTGGCCACTGTTTTAGGAGATCGGCAGCCACTATATTAGTTGATGCAGGAGGTGATATGCTATCATTAAAGCGACTAGGTGTCTGGCAATCTTCTACAGTGGCGGAAGGCCACTGTATAACTAATGATTTATAAATTAGATTGATTTGGTGCTGCGAACCTCGCTGCGCTCGGCACGCAGTAATTCATTTAAAATAATATCAAATTTAAACTTAATTGAGTTATAAGATATACAGTGCGGTCCATATGTATGGAATAAATTCATTTGTAGCGTTATTATGTACTATATGAAAAAAACCTGAAACAGGTCGATTTTTATTCTTAAATTGACAATTTACAGTATGAAAATATTATCCCCCTCCAGCACCCCTTCGGAATTATAAGCACCCCCTCGAAAATTTTAAATTACAAAGGGGGTCGTGGCACCTCGTTGGAAAGGGATTTTAGTCCTCTGTTCAGCAATATAAAGTTTTTTAAGTTTGGTGCAATCATAACTGAGAAAATTGATTTTTAAGATGTAAAATTTTGATAATGTCTCTAACACAAAACTTTACGTAGAATGAAGATAATAATGTCGCATAATGATTAGAATGTGTTTTTCAATGTATTTGACACTTAAATTAAATGTTCAAAATGACCACCATTCACTTCTTGACAATAACCGAGGCGATATTGGATTTCTCGTACATTTTGTATGACTTCGGGGGTTATTTTGTTAATTTCTTCCGTTATCCTAACTTTTAAATCAGCAATATTGTTTGGTCTATTAAAATATACTTTAGATTTTAAATAACCCCATAAGAAGTAATCGAGAGGAGTCAAATCGGGGGATCTAGCCGGCCATTCGATCGCCCCACGTCTTCCAATCCACGTATTGGGAAAAACCTCGTTTAAATAATTTCTAACAATACGTGCAAAATGCGGTGGAGCTCCGTCTTGTTGGTAGTAAATAGATCGATCTATCTCATTTGGATGATTAACATTAGGAAAAACTCTGTGTAATGTAGGCACTAAAAAGTTAATCAAAAAATCTAGATAAACCTCACCAGTAACTGTGCCCTCAAAAAAATAAGGGCCAATAATTTTATTGTTAATGATACCAGCCCAAACGTTAACTTTTTTAGGATATTGAGTGTGAGCCTCACACATCCAGTGAGGATTTTCTCTGCTCCAATATCTACAGTTCTGTTTGTTAACCGTTCCGTTTAAATGAAACGTCGCTTCATCAGAAAAAACTATTTTGTTTATGAACTGCAAATCTGCGTTCATTCTATCCATCATCAATTCACAGAATTCTTGCCTTCTATCAGGATCATCTTCATGTAACTCCTGAACCAACTGAACTATGTAAGGGTGGTATTTTTCTTTATGCAGAACTCTCAAAATAGATGATTTACTTACATCATTGTCGGCGGCAAGTTCTCGAGTTGTCTTATGCGGATTTTCCTCAATCTCTAGAAGTACATCTAACTTTTTTTCATCAGTAAATTGAACATTTCTACCTGGTTTTTCAATATTTTTTACATGTCCAGTTTCACGAAACTTTTTTTCAATTTTGCTAACTGTAGACTGCGAAACGTGTTGACCAGGGTATTTATTATTAAAAATTTCACAAACCTCCTTTTGAATTCTGGTTTTATTACCACAACCAATCATAATTAAAATGTCTATTCTTTGAGTCTCGGACAAATGAGCCATAATTAAATTTAATACGCGCACAAATATTATACTGACGTCTTTTAGTAACTTTAAATACCTAAATGACAACAGCCTACTAGATTTATATCAATTGTTTATTTAGTTTTTTGACTATTATTTTAATATCTTCAAAGTTTTTTCCTAATATTTAGCAGAACAGAATGGTGGTCATTTTGAACATTTAATTTAAGTGTCAAATACATTGAAAAACACATTCTAATCATTATGTGACATTATTATCTTCATTCTACGTAAAGTTTTGTGTTAGAGACATTATCAAAATTTTACATCTTAAAAATCAATTTTCTCAGTTATGATTGCACCAAACTTAAAAAACTTTATATTGCTGAACAGAGGACTAAAATCCCTTTCCAACGAGGTGCCCCTTTGTAATTTAAAATTTTCGAGGGGGTGCTTATAATTCCGAAGTGGTGCTGGAGGGGGATAATATTTTCATACTGTAAATTGCCAATTTAAGAATAAAAATCGACCTGTTTCAGGTTTTTTTCATATAGTACATAATAACGCTACAAATGAATTTATTCCATACATATGGACCGCACTGTATAGTTGTGTATTGTTCTTAGTTTTCAATTTTACAATAAATAAAAGTATGCAAATACTTTTTCAATATCATATCACTGCCGTGCGTGTCTGTGACACTTGTCATTGATATACCTACACCAAAATGACTATTATATGTACCACAAACTGCTTGGATGATACATCATCTTTTGTCTCTAAATCAATTTCAACACTGCAAACTACTTTTGATGTCAAAATACTCGTTATTGGAAAAACTCACCCTTTTAAAATCATAACAGAATTTCCGATCGATCAATATCTAACTGAAGTTGCGAGCAGAGTGTTAAACAAATGTTTTCTGTTTGTCACAAGCGAAAAAGGGTTTCCGCAGCCAATATTGCCGGTAGGTAGAGGTGCTGTTATTCTTTCGATAGAATAACGCGCCTCAAAAATAAGGAAAGATAAAAAACCTACTAAAATTTTGGAAGCGAACCAACTTTTCTACCCGAACGTGATTAGAGAGACTATAGTTTCGATTACCTAATATCTAGACAATTTTTTATTTTTTTTATTTTCGTATTCTTCTTCGGTTTTAAGAGAATAGCTTCTTTAATCTTGTCGGTAGTTGATGAACTCCCGAGATAACAAAGTTACGAGAGGAGTTTGATGATGAAATAATTGAGCGTGAGTAAAATTTCTAAACGTGAAGCGGAATATCTGGGGGATTAATATATGAGTCAACGTAATAAATTTCAATTCAACAACTTGTTTAATCTTTTAGAGGTACGTTTTGAGTGAAATAAAACTTATTTATGGTCACGTTTAGAAGCCATTATAAAGCTGTTTCTTTTAATAACTTTCTTAAGCTACATTCAATGTCGAAGAAATCATTTACTTCTGGATTAAAAGTTGTAAAGTAATTTGACGTTTGCGTCAAACAATTTAAATATTTAAAAATTCAAAAACGATTTCAATTGAAGAAAAAAAGCAACTATTTCTAAGTCAAAATGAAGTTGAAGAAAGTATTGCAAATATAAGAGATAAAATAAAATGGTTCGCCCAAAAGCAATAAATAAAAGTAAAAAAAAATATTACAAATTATAATGATTGCAGCCTTGTATCAAACTTTAAAACCTTAATTTTCTTCATGGTATTTCGCAAAAAATACCTAATCAGTTTTTTGTTATGATTGAAATTTTCAGGAAAGTCAACAACAATCACAATTATCGCGCTTTGATGCTGTTTCTCATTCAATATTAACAGATGAACTTATTACATATGTGAGAGGTTTGCTATACGGTAAAGACTACAAATTTATACGCTACCTATTAGTAAGCAACACGAGTTTTGTACTATACTTTTTCTACTACTGAAAGTCTAACATCTGAGTACCTTGCAATTTTTATTTATTTACTTATATTTATTGTTATATTCTGGCAGCTATTGAATACAAACGACCCAGACTTTTGAGTCATCACCAGTTTTTCTGTATTTTTGGTTGCTGTTGGTGCGCATTGCATTTTTGAGCAACTGGGATCCTGATTTTCTGGAGCGTTGGGCTCGACGATAAATTTTCTTCATTATACTCCTCATCCGGACAAATCGAAGAGATTATTTTGTCAGCTGTGGAGTTCTTTGCACTCATGGATTTGTCTACGTAGCCTTCTGGTACTGTGGACGATTTCAAGCTCTCATGTTTCTTAAGTTGCAGCAAATCTCCTCCTGCATCTACAAGCAGCGTTGCAGAGCTGCTGCGAAAACAATTAAGGATAACTTGAAAACCCATTATTATGTGATGATGATTTTTTACTTTTAAATCCATCCAATCGCCGTTTCAGTAGGGTGATTAGTTTTGGATAAGTTGGATATGTTAATGTTATTATTTTGTTTAGTGTAGTTCTCAGCATCGAATAAATGGCCCATAGTGAGATTAATTTCATAATTATTAATAATTCTTCAAAATACGTAACGAAAACATTCTCCGAAAATGATTTTACGTTGTTATGTCGCCAAACCATTTCCTATCTTTCTTTGGATTTTCACGGTAACAAATTTTGTACTGCAGCTTGAGCTTTTTCTAATATCTCCGGCGGAGTGCTCATAATGTCATCGTTTTCACTACTAGAAGACATTTTTGTAGGTGAAGTTGAGAAAATGTTCATTCGCATACAAAACTTGACAGTATAAATGACATGAAGTTTATTTCCATAACATATTTTTGAGAAATTGTATATTTTTGTTACTTTTACGTCTTATCTATGTATAAAATAAAGGCTCGATCAAAATAAACAGTTTAATAGTGAAGAACTTCCAAGATTTATTTGTTTTTAATCCGAGTTCTCCAAAGGAAATATAAATTTTGTTTTTTATCACAAATGTGTAGTATTTGAATGTTCTTGGTGTGTATGAGTGATTTTGGATGTTCAAGTAGGTGTTTTGCATAATTCGACTTATCTATATGCTCTTAAGTGTTATTTCACTATTTTTTCGCAGCGTTATTTATTGAAACAGTTTTTTATTATTACAATATATCTTTATAAAAATTATCTTAGGTTAGACCGACATTATTTTAGGTTAGACTAAAAGTTATCTTAGGTTAGAACAAATTTATCTTGGGTTAGACCAAAAATATCTTGGGTTAGACTAAAAATTATCTTGAGTTAGACTAAAAATTATAAAACTTTAATTTCTGCATTTCCTGTGGAAACAATAGACTTTTTTGTTTGATTTAAAATTATATGGATAGAACTGAGGAGTAACTATAAAAATTCCAATAAACCGTATGAATTTTTGTTCTAAAGCTTCTAATATTAGTTGGTCGTTGGGCGACAATTTGTTACCATATTACGTTGGACGTCAATTTGTAATATGATTTACCTGTTGATAGTGAATTTATAAAAATATTTAGTTAACTTTTATGAAAAAAATAACAATATACCAAAAGAAAAAATGTAATTTACAATAAAACAACCATTAATCTTAATTTCGTCTTTAATTATTTGTAAAAGATACTTCAATAATTAACAAAATTTATAAATGTTTATCACAGCAAAAATTATGATAGTTAAATACCTCGGCTAGGGGTGAGTAAGTTCATTAGCTCTGACTATAGTACAATATTTGTTTCTTTAAGAAATTATAAGGGCGCCACTGAAATCTTTTTATTTTTTATGATACTACTGAAGAAAGTTGTTTTAAGCTGTTATTTAAATAAGTATCATAAGATGACAGAAAGATGTCAGAAAAAAACTGTCTATGAAGATAAAAAAATGAAAATGTACCAAAAATATGAAAATGTACCAAAAGATAAATAGATTTCCTTGGTGCTTAAATGAATGAAATTGAGAATACGTTACAAAAAAATAATCCGCAAACAGTTCTTTACAAAAACTTATTCTAATACAGTTGACGATACTAAAATGATTTTTATAATTTACGTTTAAGAAATGAAGAAAAACGAGACAGCTGTATAATATTATAAATGCATTTACGTTGGTCGACTTATCTTTTTTTACATAGGATCCGTTTGTTGATCCAGGAGAGGGCTGGTCCAGTGAAGGGTTGGTCTGATGAACCGTCCACCAATGTAGAACCAATCAGTGTAATGTCTTTGAAATTTGTAGTACCTATCTTTGGAATTTGTAGTGTCTTTTAAATTGAAATTTGTCACGTCTTTTGACTCGAAATTTGTAACTTCTTTTAACTTGTGTAACGTCTTTGGTACCTATTGTATATTCCAATGCTGTGTATAACACCAATAACAATAAAAGAATGAATCGTGGTTTAAGGTATTGGACTATGCCACATTAAAGATCGTGTATAAAGTTGGAATTACTGACAGGAATCGATTATAACAATTAACATGTTAAGAACTCTATACAATAGATGGTATTAGTGTTAGCCATATAATTAATTTAAAAATACTACATTTTTAGTTAACATATTATGTTACAAGCTTATTAAAAATAACACCTTTACAAAACCTCTTCAATTTATCATTAACCCTTCAAGCTCCCAGCTTACCGATGGTTTTTTTTTGAGAAAAAAAGACCAATTCGGAAATCTTGAAAGAGAAATTGATTAACCACATCTGCGAGCAGTACGAATAGATGTCACGAACATGATGACATTTTCTCGACGATATTGGGCCCTTTTTTTTTCTTGCGGCAATATGAAAGGGACTTCAGCCACAATCAATACCAATTACGCTCCCGACGACGTCAAACTAGAAACCTTCCCCAACACCGACCCCGACAATTTTTAAAGATACAATCGCCTCCAGAAAAGTTTTAAATTGATGGCGTCTATACAGGGAAGCAGAAGCGTCGAAAAAAGTATCTGCATTTTATTAATTTTAAAGAAATAATTCTGATGATGGCTTAGAGCACCGAAAACGTTTAATTATTGAAAAGTAATGTCCTAGTTATCCTCATTTAAAGAGGCTTGCATATTCTGTTTGTTTTAGCTTGCTAGGCATGCCCAAACCGTTTTCGAACTGATTATATGTACAAGATAGTCTCTGAATCTACGAATCTTCTCTGAATGTTCTACTCAGGGTTTCTACAATATTATTGGCACCTCTAGGTCCTGGTATGCCTATTTCCATCTCTTCTGGAACATTTTCTTTCATCTTGACGCAAGCAAACCGAAAGTACCTCTCATGTCTGGAAAGTCCTAACAAAAATGTTAATCCTTAAAGCAAAAGAGACAATCTACGTAATCCCCAGTTTGCCATACTTTTCTTTTAACCACATCAACTGTTGTTATTTCTTATTTATCAAGTATTTGACATTTAGCTCTACAACTGATGGTTTAATTAGGTTCTATGATAAAAAGTTAAGTTATTAAATTAAATTTCAACCTACGTAAACTCATCAGAACATTTAAACGAATAATGCTATTGATTTTAATAAAAAACCACAAATGTATCCAGTATTTATTTTCCTATACCCCATATTATTAAAGACGTAATGAAAACGTGGAAAGGTCAAAACTGAAAGAACAAAAGGATGATGGACAAGGATTATAACCCACATGGAAACCTTTACTAACTCGCCAACAATACCTTCCGCTTTTGTTCTTCTACAATTGCGACTGTAAAAAGCCATAAATTTCCATCACAAATTTGCCATTCAGCAGAAACAGAATTCGGAAGGAATTAAACTTGTCAGACGTCAATCAAGGTTGATGATGTAGGGTTTACCAAGAAATTTATTCAACTTATTATAGATTAGTTTGTTATTCTGTAAATGTCAAAGGAATTATTGATAAAGGGTTTTTTCGGGGTAGATATAGCAAAATCTTTTATTGGATATCTGATTTACGAGTAAAATCAAATAAATTAAACGTTGGATGATATGATAAATTATAATTTCATTAAAAAACAAAAGGACATCTATCAACAGTGTCGATAAATCCATAGCAAACATGGCAGCTGTTGGAGCAAATTTGGATCAATGTTTCCCGTATGTAATTGGTTGTTCATAGGTGTGCTATAGAAAGATTCCGGATTTCTATTAAAATAACATAGTTTTTTACATAAATTTTGAAATTTTTAAGACATTCTAAGTAAAAGGTAAGTAACAATTGAAGTGGATATTACGAATATACAGCGTGTCCACGGATGGTGTATCCTATAGGTGAAAAATGTTTAATTTCGTTAATCCACACCGCGTAATGTTTACATCTGGATATTTTTCGTGAACTTTTGCAATTGCATACTATAGAACGAAATTTCCCCAATACCATAACACTTTTAATAAGATAGTTAACATTGTTGTCAAATATTTATTAAAGAATGACAATTTGAAAATTGTTTATAAAAGTTGACAGTTACTTGGGACACGTAAACGTCACTAACTATAGTATGTACAAAAAGTACGAGGAGTAATAAACCCTAATTGAGTATGCAAAACCTTTACAGGGAGCAGCATGAAATTTTTGATAAATCTCTTACTTTACATTACATTTCTTCCGTAAATCTAAAAACCAAGTAGATCGACCCCGTATTTGTTTCAGTTGTAGCAAAGTTTAGGGTTTCTTCATTGTTAAAGGATTAGCAGATAAGCAATAACGCAATGCAGTGGTGTGTATTTTGGGAAAAAATACGTTTTAAATTATATTATAATAAAAAATAAACAGAAATAATTATTGGAATACAATTTATTACTTACATTTTATTCTATATCCGACTCGGAAGAGGAAGAATCGTTGTTGACATTAATAATAATAGTGTCGATTAAATAATCACAAATATTGTCAATTTTCCACATATTTGCCTCTACTTTGATAACATGCTCGATACAGTTTGTCCAATTTTCCTTACTAACATGACTTACAGCACTCTCAAAAAATTTCACATCATTTATTTTAAAAGTAGTATTTTTTCCCAGCTTCCCCCTTTACCTGAGCCCATATTAATTATTATATGGGATTAAGTTCACAATGATAAGGGGGAAGTCGAAGAACTGATATACCACGAGAAGAAGCCATTTCTTCTACAATGTAGGTTTTGTATTTATTCTTGTTCATTTTTGCAATTCTGTAAAGTTCTTTCCTTAGTGGATCTTTTGGAAACTTAATATTTTTCGAAATAAGCTACTCCAAAAGCTCTGCTTTACGCCAACGACTTGTGGGCAATGCTTCTCGTAACCGTGAATGGTAACTTGCGTTGTCCATAACAATAACAGCCCCTTTTGGAATCAGATCCAACATTTGGACAAACCATTCCTCGAAGACACACCTATTCATATCTTCGTGATAGTCCCACGAGCATTTTGAAATAAAAGTTAATAATCCACCATCAACAAAACCTTCAGAACTTCCAACATGGACAATGATAAGTCTTTTTCCTTTTCCAGATGGTGGCTGCAAACCTAACGACAAACCTTCCACGAATGCCTGCCTTCCGCTTTTAATGTTTTCATCTTGCCAAGATTTGGAAACTGTATATCCAGCATTTATCCAAGTTTCGTCTAAGTAGAAGATTTTCAAATTTTGTTCTCTGGCATGTCGAATGCTTCTTAAATAGTCTCTTCTCCAAAAAACTATTTCCGGTTTATCTATCAAGAGAGATTTTCTATTATGTTTTGTATATCTGAAACCCACATCTTTCAAAAGTTTGCATAATGTCATTCTGGAGAATTTTGTATAGTCCGTATCTTATTGCACTGATGTCATAATTTTGTCAAGTGTTGGAATTTCCTTTCGTAAGTAAAATCCATGGACTTTACGCCTTAGTCTTTGTTTTAATGACTCATCAATCTCAATTGGTTTTCGGCCTGAAGGAGTTTTAGGGGTTCAAGAGTTCCATTCTTGTTTTCTTTTAGTAATCTTTAAATTGTTGATTTAGCAACACACAACAGCAGCCGTTAATTCCATAATATCATCAACAC
Source organism: Ophraella communa (assembly GCA_035357415.1). NCBI lineage: Eukaryota > Metazoa > Arthropoda > Insecta > Coleoptera > Chrysomelidae > Ophraella > Ophraella communa. The sequence continues at coordinate 4,031,682 of CM068982.1, read as the reverse complement.
TTGCACTTGGATCCTTGTTTTTCAATGATATATAACAATTCAATATCAGAGTTTTTTCATTTAAAGATAATGGACCTGTTTTTGGTCGTTTAGATGGTCCTTGGCTTATCGACATTGCTTGGTACTTGCACAATTAACATTCAACAAATGTTTTAAATATATTCCAACTGTTTACAATATTATGAAAACCGTACAAATTCATACAACTTTACTTAAAGAACTAATACTAAGTACTGATTTAATGTACCTACTTTCTTTTAAAATAATATTCCCGATAATGTTTCTAAGAAAACTGGGTTGTTTGGAAAATCCCTCTCAATAATCGAATAATCTGTAAATAGGTGTAACCGAGCTTTATTTATAACATAAAAGAAGCTGCTAGTCGTACAATTTTATCAGTAGAATGCCCTTATTTTAATTACAGGACGCACAATAATTCATGGACCAAAATCAAAAGCAGTTTTCTACAAATTCAGGTGTACCCCAAGGATATAACTTAGTACCACTTTTCTCTCTATTAATAGACGATTTATTAAAAGTGCTTTGTCTACTGACGAAAAGAAATCTACAAATGAAAACTACAAACACAGAACCTTTAAGAAAATGTTGTCAATTAGAAATATGCACAAAATTAATTAAAAATAACGTAGGAAAATAAAGTTTTAAATAATGAAATTGATTGTACTAACCCTTACTTTTTGGAAGTCCATCTTATTAAGGATAATAAAAAACTCTTCGTTTTAACAAAACTTCCAATATTTATTAAAAAATTGCTTTTTTAAAGGCTCAATGACAGCTGTTTCGCTATGAAGCATCGTCAGATTGACATTTAAGTTACATTTTGTTTGTTTGTAGCTAGGTACCTGATGTTTAGGTAGTATTAAGGCTAGACCAAGTATGGAAGTAATAAGACATAACAATATTAAAGCCTAGATGTTATTAGCCCTAAGGGATTATCCTGGATGTATTTCCCTTTAAGATCAGTATAACTGTGCAATGATATAGAAAAACCAGGAAAAAACTATCTGACGATGCTTCATAGCGAAACAGCTGTCATTGAGCCTTTAAAAAAGCAATTTTTTAATAAATATTGGAAGTTTTGTTAAAACGAAGAGTTTTTTATTATCCTTTTTAAATAATGCGTATAATAGACCAGAGTATTATGATCAGGTTAAATAAAAACACTACTAAAGTTATAAGACATTGTTTATTTTGGTCTGTGAAGATTATTCTCAGTAAATTACAGTTACAAACTCTCCCTCGTGAATCCAGCACGTAAAAATGTTGTCTCTTGTCCCGACAATCTCACTGTTATGAACTCTAAAGCTCTACGTTGTTTGTCACGTTTTCCCCCAAGTTATTTTACTTAAACTTACTGTTCAACGTTACTGTTGAACTCCGTATTTTTTTTATCATTTTAGCGCTCTCACCATATTTAGAGTTACCACCAAAAAATGGAAAAATTAAGTAGGTGTATACAAATGTATACAATAGTCCAGTTTTTAGACAAAATCATCCTCAATTATATTTTTATACATTACAACTCGAGTTCGCCAAATCTCTCCTAAATCGATTAGAAATATTGAATGTGTCAGACAGACAATGTTTTTTCGTCAGACAGAGAAACGAGGATTTGAAAATCTGCGACTGATAATTAAATGTGTCATCTCAAAGTATCGTTCTCTCTTTGCAGAGAGGATTTTATCGGTGTTGGCGTTCATCAAAATGTTTTTTCAATAACACTTTGCGTCTTTCCGACAATGTCACAAACAGCAAATCTATTGTAGACTATATAGATATACCGTAAAATCCATTTTTTATTGTTTCGCAAACATCTAAAAAAAGGTGCAGGCACAGGACCAAAAATTGTTTATCGATGGATTAAGTATGTTGAACAACCTATAAAAAATTCCAGATTGTATAGAAAAGTTGGTGGCTAACGGTATCACACAAGTTTTGTTAAAAACTTTCTTTTTTAATGGTCTTATTAACATTTCCAATTACCCACGTATAGTAATGAAATACATTTGCAGTGAAATAAATCACCAGGGTAGTTTATTTTTAGGATAGAATGGGTATATCTACTCAAACCTACATCACGACCAATAAGGGTCTGTTGTGGTTTTTCCCCATTTATATTTTATCCAATAAATTCATCTTCTTGACAAAATTATAACCGTGTCCGCAGAGAATTATATTTTGGGTCAAAAATCAATGAAATATTAAATTTATTTATGTTTTTAGGTGTATATCTTTGGGGGAATGTTAATATTCGCCGTAGCAGAAATTGTTTGTACAACAGGATTGTAAATTAAAACACATTTCAACAATATTTAGTCAGAAAATGAATTTTTACTTCATTTTAAAAAAAATAAATTAAAAGCCAAATGGAATAAATTCATTATTTTGGTTACGTACATATTTATAAAAAATCCCGAAACACGTCAAATTTAAATTATAACTTGACATTCTTTAACGTGAAAATGCAACCCCTACCTTCAACCCCCTTAGAATGACAGGTACAACCCCCAATTTTTTAAATGGGAAGTATATAGGCTTATGATATATCATTTGAAAGGTCTCTTCATTCTCTATTCAAAAATTGTTTTTAAATTTAATGCAAAAATTAACATAAAAAAATTAATATCATGTTATTACCGAAATTCGCTACAATACAATCAAAAACTAAAATGTAATGCAAAACGTAATAAAATGTAGAACACGAAAAAGAACTATGAATGTTAATGAAGTAGATGTTCAAAATGTTCTCCGCGAACGTCTTGGCAACATCCTAATCTCAAATAAAACTGTCTTCTAACATTATTTAACATATCAGGCGTGATCGACCTAATCGCACGCAAGCGTTATTCGTTCTTTTAAGTCATTTAAATCAGAAGGTTTAGTTTTGTACACATGGCTCTTCACATATCCCCATAAAAAGAAATCTAATAATGTAAGCTCAGGTGATCGCGCTGGTCATTCAATCGATCCTCGCCTCCCTATCCACCGATTGGGAAATATTGTATCGAGGTACTGCCGGACATTAAGTTGGTAATGTGGTAGTGCTCCATTCTGCTGAAACCATATCGTATTCGCTGGAACTTGAGGGTTACCTGGATCAGGATATAAATTTGCCAACGTTGGAATGACATCATTTTGAAGTAGTGCCAAATAATTGTTGCCATTCAAGTTGCCCTCAATAAAAAGGGACCAATGATATTGTTCCCTACAATCCCTGCCCAAACATTAACCTTTTGAGGGTATTGAGTGTGTTCTTCTTTCATCCAGTGAGGATTTTCCGTGGACCAGTAGCGGCAATTTGGCCGATTAGCATGACCGTTAAGTAAAAAAGTACACTCATCAGAAAACATAACGTCTTCTAATTGGATAATATTGTTATCCAACATGTCCATCATTTGCTCACAAAAAAAAGTTCTCCTATCAAAATCGTCTTCCATGAGCTCCTGAGTAGGTATCATCTTATACGGATGCAATTTATTTTTTTTTTAATATGTTTGCTATCGATGTATGGCTAGCATTGAATGTAGTGGATGCCTGTCTACTCGATGTATGTGGGTTTTCCTGAAACTCAAGCAACACATCTAATTTGAGTTCATCACTCAGTGCATTGGCAGCTGCTTTTTTTATCTGCCTTACATGACCAAACTCGCGAAACTGCTTTTCTATTTTACTTATTGTTCCTTGGGATATAGGCGGTAAATTAGGAAATTTCTCATGAAATAGGCGAGTTACTTCCTGTTGTGTTCGGATGTTATCTCCGTAACCAATCATTTGTAAAACTGTTATTTTATGCATTTCCGTTAATCTAACCATTTTTCAGAATTGAATTGAACAAACTTTATACTTAAATTACAACAATGACAACTTAAATAAAACAATTTACTACTGCTTATTAAAATAGCGTTGCCACGGAAATTCTTTAAAGTTTTTTAATGGTTACCATCTAAAAACCACATTGCTATGGTTTTTGTTCACTTTCTCATAATCAAGACCTAAACGAGAAATAAGTTTTAGGTATATTGTAATAAGTTTCGAGTATATTTTAGCGAATTTCGGTAACAACATGATTTTAATTTTTTTTTGTTAATTTTTGCATCAAATTTAAAAACAATAACATTTTTAAATAGAGAATGAAGAGACCTTTCAAATGATATATCACAAGCCTATACTTCCCATTTAAAAAATTGGGGGTTGTACCTGTCATTTTAAGGGGGTTGAAGGTAGAGGTTGCATTTTCACGTTAAAGAATGTCAAGTTATAATTTAAATTTGACGTGTTTCGGGATTTTTTATAAATATGTACAGTAACCGAAATAATGAATTTATTCCATTTGGCTTTTACACACTGTATGTCAATAAAACATGAAGGTAAATTACAATATTTACTGTTAAATTTATGTTAAAAATGCGCAAATAGTTTCGGTCTTAGAACATCATTAGGCTAAAAAGTAAAAGATACAGTTCAAGATAATTCCTTCGGAATCAAAAATATGTTCATAAGGATTAGAAGTTGAAATAGATTGGTATTAGCCTGATATTACTGAGGAAAAAACCATGAAGGTTTGGGTTTGGGTTGACTAATATGGATTTTGTCCAGTTTTTCGCATATATGATGAATCCGGGAAAATTTGGACATTTTATTCTTAATACAAATTGGAAATAATTCAAAAACTATTAAAGATAAAACACAATAAAAAATTTAGGTATTCCACAGACGATTTAATCGTTGAAATTTATTTTTAGTTAACAATACATCGATTTGATGGTAATAATATACTCAAAAAAACGTGTAATATTTTTGGAGGTGTCAACTGACACACAATGAGCTGTCGGCTGTCAGATACTCAAGTTTTATTGGGTATTTAATCTGTATTTAATTGAATACATATTTTATAGTATTACCCAACGTTGGTTTTACAGTTTCAGATATTTTTTTAAACCGCATTCAGTAGATTATATAATAAATCAACTTAATGAATCTTGCCAAAAAACCTGTTGCTGATTTATTTGTCCTGCACGTCCTTTTCAACGAAATTTATTACGGAAATATGACAAACTGTGTATAGTTGAATTATCCCGCCCTCTTGTTTAGTTTATTATCTACTTCCTTTGTTTCTACCACCTCCACATTTCGTTCAAACTGAAGAATCCCTTCTGAAAACGATATTTTATTCCACTACTTTTACTCTAGAAGAAACCATTATATTGGGTGATATACAGGGTGATTCATTACTAATTGGAAATAATTTAATACTATAGAGCGGGTCACAGTTATTATGCAGCGTGGCCGGCATAGGCCAATGTAAATCTTATGGGCGAATATTCAACACTGTTGCCGCTTTGGTTACGGCTTGAACCACAATTAACTCAGCCAATTTATTTTCGTAAAAACGTTTTATTATGAATTTTGCAAAACAGATGTATTCTATATTATAATATTATTAAAAAATGGAATTCAAATCTATTTATGTAGATTGTAATCAGTATATACCTGATCACTTGATGGATTATTTAGGTCTCTACTAAATCTTTCAGACAAATCCTAATCTTATTGCCAGTGAAAATATTATTTAATTACAAAGATGCTAATTATTTTTACCTGTATGATCCCTTGATCTTCGTAAACCGTTATGTAATAATCCTGGAATGTAGAGGTAAGTAATAACATAGGCAGATACCTATCTGTTTCTGCTAATCAGTCGAATTCAAGACTGATCACCTACGAGGAAGGTATCCAATCGCAAATACGAAAAGCTGTGCATGAATTCTACTCCGAAAATATTCCACCAACACTGGCAAAAGTTCTTGCTAAAATAAATTTAGACGAAAATGTACCAAATTTTTCTAAAAGTACGCTAAGACGCTTGCTTAACGATATGGGGTTTGTTTATGGAAAGAGAGGAAGAGACTCGATTCTAATAGAAAGAGCTGATATAATCGCCTGGAGGCATAAATATTTAAGATCAGTGAAGAAGTTCCGCGAAGAAGGATATAACGTAATATATTTGGACAAGTCATGGATTAAAGTGGGCCACAGTGTAAATTTTGAATGGAAAGACATTTGTCAAAGGACTGACAACAGGACTGAAGGCTCCAAGTCAACGAGGACCGAGATTTGTTCTTCTTCATGCAGGCTGGAAAGACGGTTTTCTTGAGGGTGCAGAAAGAACTTTTCTGGCAAAGAAAGGTGCAGACGATTACCACGACGAAATGGACGCAGAAGGCTTTGAGGCCTGGTTTAAGGATCAATTGATCCCTAATTTGCCGAAAAACGGATCAAAGAACGTTGTAGTGTTGGAAAATGTGTCATACCATTCGGCGAAGTTACATTTTCCAAAGACAACTTGGAATAAGGAACAAATAAAGTACTGGCTACTGGACAAAGAGATTTACTTCGAGGATGATTATTTAAAAACAGAATTATTGGCTACTGCAAACGCGTTTAGAGAGCAGTACGACCTAAGAAAAATAGACGACATTGCCACGGAACATAATATAACAGTCCTACGATTACAACCTTATCATTGCGAATTAAATCCTATTCAAATGGTGTGGAGCCAAGTGAAAGGATATGCGGCTCGTAATAATAGTACTTTTAAAAAAGAGGATGTGGAAAAACTTATAAAAACAGCGTATTCGCAAATAACCCCAATGCAGTGGTCTAATTATAAAAAAAAGGTAGAGAAGACAGAGGAAAAGATGTGGCAAACAGATCATTTAATGGAAGGCATTGAGCCAATAATAATAAATCTAAATGAAGACGATGAAGATGAAGACTTGGATGACGATAAAGATCAGTAATATATTTCTTAACCCTCAAATGTTCCATTCAATTTTCATTTATTTTAGTTATTACCTGCTAATCATTGTCATGTTAAAATACGTAATTATTAATTCATTTACTTATTCTATATTTTGTTTGTTACAACAACCCGCCAGAAGAAGAAATATCCTCGGAAAAATTATCGAAACGTCGGCAAGATTTCATTAGCTTTTCTCTGTTAATCGTTCTCCCTTAAAATTTAGATGACAGCTGACTTTTTTACCACTCGTCTTGTAATTTATGTATATATTATTATTATTATTATTGACATATTTTTATTATTAATTATATTATTATATTATTATTTCATAATTTGACAAAGGTCTTTTGTAAGGCCGCTGTATTCATTTATTTCTTTATACGTGATAATTAAACGTATAAAATTTGAATATTTTAGCGGATTTTAATATTTTCCTTTAAACGCGTAAAATTTATCTAAAAGCATAATTATAAATATTCCAACCGATTTTCAAATGAATAATTTAGTCAACATTTAAATCATAATGGTAACACAATGGCAAGTTATATTCCCGCGCCAGTTGGAACCAAATTCGAAGAGCATGCCGATATGGCAACGCCGTCGTCCATAAACGCAATGCTGCATAATAACTGTGACCCGCTCTATAGAATCCTGACTTCAAATTATGAAGATTTAACCCTAAACACCTAAATACCTACTTACTTAGTTACAGGGTGTTTTGTTTAAAAATTTAAAAACTATTTGGATTCAGTACTTTAAGACTGTTTTTCGTATTCATTTCATATTTGGCAGAAAATGTAGACACTATATTATACACCCTACAAAATTATATTAAACAAACGTTTCTGGCTACCACCAGAGGCGTACGACAGGGGCAAGTGACAGGTTATTCGTTCCCAAATTCTATGCCACTGGCGGAATAGAAACTATAGTTAATTACCTTTTTCATTTTCGTGTTCCTGATTGGCACTGCACTCTTTGCACACAGCCATCCTTTGCGCTCTATTCCTCGACATCTGCTTGTACGCCAATTCCTCCAACTCCATATCCTTGTATCCTTCCGGAGGGCTGAGCGTTACTGCGTCTACGAATTCGATGGGGGGCGCGAATTTGGGACTCTGTGGTGTCTGATTCTCGACTTCCAATTCCTCGTAGACTCCCCCGCAATTGCAGTCCGGTTCGCAGCACGTCAATCGCACCATCTCCTGCTGGTAACAGGTACACACCCCGTCGTCTTCTTCGTCTTCGAAATCGCATTCTTCTCTGGAAAATAGAAAAGAAATTCAAATTCTCTTGGAATCAGTCTCTGATTTGACAAATTTATTACTTTGTAATTTAATAGTAAGTAATTTAATAATGGTTGATTATTTTACTGCATGTATTTTTAATATTACATGTATTACTTTAACATAAACAGCTTTTAATTAATGCAAAAAAATTTTCTTCTAGTTAGTAATCAATTAATACATACGATGTTAATTGCTCTGCTACCAAAATCAAACGAGAGATGAATCATCAATTTTCCGGCCTTTTTATAGGCTTCCAGGAAAAATGACAAGTATGACATCAAAAAACGAAATTCCATTGTTTAAATGCAAAATTCTAACCAAAATTCTTGAATATGAAGGTAATGAAATTACAAAACTAATAGTATCTTTGTTAACTTACAGTGAAATCTTATCCTTATATTTACTAAAATTTTGTTTGTATAATTTTCTAAGTGACTTTTCCTAAGAAAATTTTAGATTCAAAATGCACAACTTTCTTGAGCTGTCAACTTATTTTAGACCTTCAAAATTTGAAATAAAACCATCATTTGTATTAAAATTACTATGAATCTGTTAAACTAATACTATTTTAGCTGATAACTACTATTTTAAACTCTAACAACTAAAATTTAAACTTTTAAAAGATTCTGTTATTTGTAGGTATCACTTATGCATTATATAAGATAAGATTCTCTGTGTTACAAAAGACTCACAACTTAAAATTTATATAAAACATTTACTTAACTATCCTACATACATTTTGTTACATAAAATGTCTTTGTTAGTGTTTGTACACTAAGTTTTTCAATATTTATTTCACTATGCACTATTAAAGTGTTCTATCAAAAACTTATGTGATTATGTCCAACATTATTGATATGGGAATTAGTTTACTGTATTTTACCACACCTGCTACATGTTTTTAATTGTTCTTATGTCTTTTTAAGGTACTCATGAGCTATTGGAATATTTGTTTGTACAATATCGAAGACTATAATTTGTCTTTTTATAATTTTGTAAGTACTTCCTTTTTATAATATTAATTTAAATACTTTACTAACTAAAATTACATGTTGATTTCTTAAACATGTGAAAACCATTAATACTTTTGATTTTTATTTTCTTTTTATTGTTTCAGATTAAACTTAGAATTTTAAAAGAGAACTAGGAAAAAGATGAATTGTTATGTAAAAGTGTACTCATTATGGATTGGAAATATTTAATTGTTATAAAATAGCAAAATATGGATCCTATTCAATATAAAATGCCCATTACATTCTTTGTTTATTTTAAATGTTTGTCTTGTGAAAATTATGAACTTGGAAACTTTAGATGTACAAAAGAAAAAGTAAATGCTGATTCTATAAAACTTATTAATATATCCTTTTATTGTAAATTATAAGGTAAGTTCTACTTATTAAATTTTTAACTATTAGATATCTATCTCAATATATATATTCTAGTTACATATTTTTATTGTTTCTTTATTACATTTTGAAAGAGATTTTCAGGTAAAAGCGATATTAATTTATGCTACACTTTGATCTGTGTCAGTTGGTCGGGATGAGAATATAAGTATCTTTGTTTCCTTTAAATTTTCAGCACACTATGTATAAAATTTGGTTTATTATTGTAATGATTTGCTTACCTGATTAGGATTATGTAATCAGCATCGAAAAATTCGTTTTTGGTTTCGTTGAAGACGACGCGATTGTGTTTCTTGTCCTTCTTGCTGGTGGTTTTCTTCAAGAGAGATTTTAAATTTTCTACGTCGGGGTTGTGCTTTGTCTTTTCGACGGCACCGTCCCCAGTTCCCATATTGCGTCCAGAAGAAGGTCCTTTTTAATCCTGTCGTTCCTAAGTATAACTCAGGTCTGTTTTCGGTATCATTTTCGCAGACTGAACTGAAACCGAAAGAAAAATTAAAGATAATATCGAAAGTTAATTAAAATTCTGTTATATATAAAGTTAAAAGCAAATTATATTCCCGTGGATACTTAAGATAATGACGTTATTGGAGTTATCGGATCTCGAGTTTTATCCAAAAAAGAGAAGATAATCGATTGTCGAAAGTCGAGCGGTATTGAAACGAACTATACAAAAGCTCTTAAAGGGGTTTTGAAGTTTGTATCTGTTGGAGCGTTTTATCGTAACTTATACAGGTAAAATTCAACATGTAAAAAGTTGTAGAGTAAAACGGATGTCCTGAAAAGGCATACAACTAGTTTTTGATGCGTTTTAGGAATGCCACAGTAATATTTAAATTAAATTCCTGTTTTGTACAACGGAAGTTGATTGAAATGAAATAATTTTCTGAATTTTACTCGACCGATGCGAGTTAAAAATAGAAAAATAAAAACTATTCATATCCAGGTTTTACACGACGTACATTCCAGATTGTAATGAAAGGAAGGCTGGATGATATTTGATTTAAAACACAACTGTTTTTTGATACTGTCATATAAAAAAATATGAGATATTGCTTTTCAGCAGAATATTTTATACATTTTATGTAATAAAAAAAATATATTACACTGTAAATCTGTTGATTCAGCGTATTTTTTAAATCATTTTTTTGGTCTACACACCCCTATAAAAAACCAAGCAGAGTCTTGAAGATTTCCTTCATAAAAAACAGAAATAAATTTTGGATATTTTATTTTAATATTCACAAGAAGGGAGACAAAAGAAACTGTCAACTATGGAGGAATAACCATATCTAGTAAACCAGGAAAATTGTTTGCTAGAGTAATGGAGAAAATAATTAGAGAGATTAGCACCAAAGGGGGTTTAGGATTTAGGATTTAGGAAGAACTGAAGCACGCAAGACATACTCACCACCAGGCAAATGAGGAGGAAGACAATATACAGCGTGTCCATGGATAGGGTATTTTTTTGCAATGGACTAGTTTAGTAGGATCATATTAATCAAAATGATAGCAATATATATTTAGGATAAGATACCTACTTACTTATGGTGGTATTCATTTTGCAAGTAATTTTTCTCATTTCGTAAAATTTAGCAATAAATAATAAGTAAGTTTTAAACGTAGCGCCAACTAATAACCAATAATGAAGTGTGTTTAAAAGTCAACGTTGTCACATTTTAGCTACGTTCGTTTCAAGTATTCTCAAAAAACTGGCGGCACAAAACACCGTGTTCTGTGACTAACTGATTGTACCAGTTGACAAGATATATGACAGGAGAGAAAATCGTGTTTATCTGTAATAAACAAACAAGACCCCTATTCTTGACGGTGATAGAATAGAATAGCCAATAGAAAGTGGGCGTGGTTCTATTGAATATGCCAAAACCGTATTCTTGAAATTCGTTCTCTCACTGTACCGATAGAAGGGTTGCTCCCCGAGAGAACAATTACTTCTATTGGTTATTTTTGAAGGAACCGCTATAACACCAAGAGAAGGTGTTAGGGATTTTTATTTTCGAACCAAAAATAGTATAGAAGTAATTTCTTTCATGAACCAAACAACAAATTAAACTAACGAAAATGACAGAATATTTTGTTTAGTGTTTTGCTCCTTATTTGATAAAGTGTCAATCAGAGAACAAAAACATCGATATGTTTATCTCTTTTTAATGACAACAAATAAGAGAGAGAGATAAGTTTCTCGGTTAATATTAAAGCATATCGACAACATCGCAAATTTTCTACCAATCTTATTGAAACACGTCACTTACCACTTATGACGTATGTAACCATTAAATTTAAATTTCAAAAGCCGATTATGGTTATAGGATTAATTTTATAAAAATTTTATTTGTACCTACAGTTGAACCACTAAAAACCTATTTTATAAGATGCAAATATAAAAAAAAAATCACTAAACTAGTCCATTGTCGACTATGATAGCTTGCGTTGTCCATTACTATAACGCTGTTTGGCGAAATGTTGGGTAACATACTGTTTTTAAACCGATCTTCAAAAAGCTCTGCTGTCGTATCTTCGTGAGTCCTTAATATTTTTGGCAGAAAGCCACATAGCGTTTGGGATCCAACCATTTTCTGATCCTGCGTGTAATATTGTGATTCTCTTTCCTTTATTTGATTTTGCTTTTGTTTTACATTTATCAGAGGAATCAGATCATCTTTTGGAAGGGGTGTCATGCGTGTAAAACCACGTCTCGTCGAGGTAGAGTATTGGCCGATTTTCAGACCGGTATTTTTTTTATTGACGTTATATATTTAGAACGTCAGTGTGTGGATTTCATCACCGAATACGGAACTACGAATAGAAATGAAAGCAAATATACTCCCGCCAAAACTTATTAATATTTTTAACACAACCATAGGATGGCGCTGATCGTTGCGTCTACTCATTTTAATTGTTCTATTTTTCGGGAGAGGTCTCTCTACTAATACTATTAACTACAATACTTTTTAATTTAACAGATCTGTATCAATCTGTATTTGGTGAAAAACAGTTTTAAGAAAATTAAGAAAAGAGACAGTAGTTCTGAGAATCAGGAAAAGAGCAGGAGTTTGGTCTTACATTTTTTTAGTTTTGTTGGTGTATATATAATCTTTGGTTTTGTGCTTCCAAATAATTCTGTCCCTAAAATGGATTCAAACTATCAACCCCCCTTATCTAAAAGGAAATGTTGTGTACCTACATGTACAAATCGTGAAGGCAAAATGCATCGTTTTCCAAAAAATGAATCAAGTGTGTTTAGTGAGTGAATTTTAAAGATACACAGCCTTTAAATTATAAAGACTTGTCAGTTGAGGACATTTATAAAAAATATGTATTTTGTGAGGAACATTTTTCTAGTAACTGTAAAGTTTTAGGTACCAAAAGAGGTCTTATAAGAACAGCAGTTCCAACTTTAAATTTACCTGGTAAGTGAATAAATCAAATTGTAATTTATAAAGATAGAAAACCTGTACTAGCAGATCGTGCAAACGTTTTTATGCTGAAAGGACTGTATAAACAGTGGAAGCAACCATTAGCTTTTACATTTAGTGAAGGACCTCATAAATCCATGGCATTAAAAAATTTGCTGAAGGTTCTAATCTGCAAATGTCAAAGTATAGGTTTGAAGGTAGTATCGACAGTTTGTGACCAAAGTGAAAATAATGTCGGAGCTATTAGACTGCTAATGAGTGAAACGAAGGAGGAATACTTAAAAAGAAAGAAAGAAAATAGAAATTTTGGTTTTGTGATCAATGACCAAGAAATTATTCCCATATTTTATGTCCCTCATATTTTCAAGTAATTGAGAAATAATCTTTTGAAACATGACTTGTATTTTGAGCAAAATAAATGAATAAATGATCATTTTTTGATTGTAAACATAATATATTTACTTTAGTTTCGTTGAAATGTAGCTGTCTATTTTATCGCAGAGTACTTCTTATTGACAGATAAATGGCACTAGATATAAATTTAAGGAATCTGTATTATCGACAATACTTTTTAACACAACCGCTGCTACTCGATGTCGCATACGGATCTAGACAGTAACTAGGTTCTTGCCATTCTATTCGTAGTTCCGTATTCGGTGGATTTCATTATTACTTGTCAGTAAGTGTAAGTTGCAATCCTCTACAATCCCTCTATGAGAAACAACATTACCTAAATCAGGTCCTTTTACATTTATGATGTGCATATCGGATTTTACAACTTAGGGGTCTAATTGGTTTTATAATAATCCTTCAGTCAATACCATTTATTGTGAAAACTACTATACGTATAACCTCAAAAATGTCCAACTTTACGATAGAGCTGTCAGTTGACAGATTGCAACACCAGGGTTGCCAAATATTGAAATATAAAAGGTAACCCTCGTATATCGAGCACGAATCTATTGCATCTTCTAGTTGCAACAGTTGTCACTGAACTATAAAAGCTTATTTTTTAAATAAAATAAAGTTTTGTTGAAAATTTTCGTTGTTTAATATTATCTGGTTTATTTCCATATTTCCTGCTGGTTAAAAATGACTGAAAAACAGTGGGGAAACGTTGTAAGCTTAAAATAAACAAACACAAATAAAGATTACTTTAGTCCTAGCCCTTGAGCGTTAAAATTACTTTTTTATTTCCCCTCAGGAATGATTTACGTGAAGGTAGGATGGGACTAGTAAAATAAACCGGTTTGTCCAATCTGGAGAGTCTCTAGAGTTCTCTATGTGTCGTATTTGGAACTTGTTGAGTAACAGAAGTCGTTAAAATAGAATGGGAAAGTTGCTCGGACGTGACGATCAATTCGGACTGACAAAAGAAGTAGATTGGAAGTTACATCCAATTCGTTGCGAAAGAATTGTTGTACGACACTTGGAAAAAATCGTAAAGAGCACATTTCTTGTATCCTTTTTATTATATAAGTTAGTTTAAGACCACTCTTAACAATTCATTTGATCCCTGATTATTTTTTCGGTGAAAACGAACCAGTTGTACCAGTTACCAGGTTTAATATCGAGCATAACGCACATATTGCATGCGTTCCATGGAAACATTAATGTTAAAATCGTTTTTCCGAAGAAACTTGATACCATGATGGTCCTATTAATAATTTCTCAAGATGAATGTGATGTTTAATTAATTTTTTTTAAATATCTCAGCTGCTAACTCCTTTGACAGTTGTGGTTCAGTAAATAATACAATCATCCATTTTCTTTTTAAATTGTTAAAACAATATTTTTAATTTCTTATTAACAATTGACAATACATCATACATTTTTATTTTTATTCATGAAAAATTGTTTTTTTTTCGGGGTATGTTGTATAGTGAAAGAATAAATAAATAAATTACAGATCTTTGTAATATCCTCTTCAATTGTTGACCACTGTATATGGTATAGAAACGTAATTTTAGCAAAATAGATACCTGCAGTCGTGTGTTAATTTAATTTATCTTCCTTTCTGCAGCATGCCCTCACACTATCATTGCCAGCCCACTATTTATTTACAAATCAATACTTTGTTAATGCTTCATACAATATTAGGTAGCAACTAAGTATGTAGTTAAACAAAATATAACAAAAATTAATAGTTTTTTATTGAACTCGTGTCAAAACTGTGTTAACTGTCGTTTTCATAGGGAATTGTAGGAAAAATTGTTTTTTAGCATAACAGAAATTTGCAAATTTATACAAACTTAATGTCAAATTGATTGTACTAACCCTTACTTTTTGGAAGTCCATCTTATTAAGGATAATAAAAAACTCTTCGTTTTAACAAAACTTCCAATATTTATTTAAAAATTGCTTTTTTAAAAGACTCAATGACAGCTGTTTCGCTATGAAGCATCGTCAGATTGACATTTAAGTTACATTTTGTTTGTTTGTAGCTAGGTACCTGATGTTTATTAGGTAGTTATAAGGCTAGACCAAGTATGGAAGTAATAAGACATAACAATATTAAAGCCTAGATGTTATTAGCCCTAAGGGATTATCCTGGATGTACTTCCCTCTAAGATCAGTATAACTGTGGAATGATATAGAAAAACCAGGAAAAAACTATATCATGCTGATCTTTACAATAACTTAATATATTTGTGTTACAATTACATCTTACCTATGTATAAAATGAAGACTCAATCAAAGCAAACACTTTAAAAGTGGAGAACTTCCCAGATTTATTTGTTCATTAACAACTTTAAATTGTGGATCTGCTAGATGTCTTTTTATTTCAAGTTCTTCAAGGAAATCTAAATTTTGTGTGTAGTATTTGGATGTCATTGATGTGTAAGAGTGAGGTTGGATGTTCAAGTAGGTGTTTTGCATAATTTGACTTATCTAGTTGTTTTAATCTATATGCTCTTAAATGTTCGTTAAATCTTACTTCAAAATTTCTTTGTGTTTGACCTATATATACAGCATTACACTTTGGACAATTAATTTTGTAAACACCAGATTTTTTTAATTTAGGTAATTTTGTTTTTACATTTAACAATTTTGTACCAACATTATTTTGTGTTTTAAATGATATTATTGCTGATGTTGCCGAAGATATTATTTTTGATATTTTATTGGAAATACTTCCACAATATGTAATATTTTTATAACTTTTAATTTCTTTAGTTTGTTTAGGAAATATTAGGTTTAGAGCCACTTTCTGTTCTTTTTTATTAATTAATTTTACTTTAGAAGTTGAAGAGAATAATTCAATTAATTTTCTAGATTTAAAAATTGAAAAAGTTAATAATTTACTAAATTATTCAATATACAGAAAACCAACACAAACAGATGTAACCATACCATATAATTCAAATCATCCTATAACACATAAATTAGCAGCTTATAATTCTATGATACATAGGGCATTTTCAATTCCAATGGACAAAATTAACTTTGATAAAGAAATTTATATCATAAAACAAATAGCTACATCTAATGGCTACCCAATTCATTTGATAAATACATTAATTAATAAAAAAGAACAGAAAGTGGCACTACAACTAATATTTCCTAAACAAACTAAAGAAATTAAAAGTTATAAAAATATTACATATTGTGGAACTATTTCCAATAAAATTTCAAAAATAATAGTTTTGGCAACATCAGCATTAATATCATTTAAAACACAAAATAATATTGGTACAAAATTGTTAAATGTAAAAACAAAATTACCTAAATTAAAAAAATCTGGTGTTTACAAAATTAATTGTCCAAAGTGTAATGCTGTATATATAGGTCAAACACAAAGAAATTTTGAAGTAAGATTTAACGAACATTTAAGAGCATATAGATTAAAACAACCAGATAAGTCAAATTATGCAAAACACCTACTTGAACATCCAACCTCACTCTTTCACACCAATGACATCCAAATAAATAAAATGTAATAAAAAACAAAATTTAGATTTCCTTGAAGAACTTGAAATAAAAAGACATCTAGCAGATCCACAATTTAAAGTTGTTAATGAACAAATAAATCTGGGAAGTTCTCCACTTTTAAAGTGTTTGCTTTGATTGAGTCTTCATTATATACATAGATAAGACGTAATTGTAACACAAATATATTAAGTTATTGTAAAGATCAGCATGATATAGTTTTTTCCTGGTTTTTCTATATCATTGCACAGTTATACTGATCTTAGAGGGAAATACATCCAGGATAATCCCTTAGGGCTAATAACATCTAGGCTTTAATATTGTTATGTCTTATTACTTCCATACTTGGTCTAGCCTTAATACTACCTAAACATCAGGTACCTAGCTACAAACAAACAAAATGTAACTTAAATGTCAATCTGACGATGCTTCATAGCGAAACAGCTGTCATTGAGTCTTTTAAAAAAGCAATTTTTAAATAAATATTGGAAGTTTTGTTAAAACGAAGAGTTTTTTATTATCCTTAAACTTAATGTCAGTACTCTTTATAGATTTTCTATGATTCTATTATTTCTATTTTCCATTATTTTTATAAAATTTTTTTTATCGTTCAGTTATAACAAAAGTTTTTTCTGCTGTTTTAAAACACAAACTTCATATTTCAATTGTAACAACATCCCTAAAAACAACTGGAATAATTCTAGTGTAAATACTGTTTTTCCATCAAAAAAGAAATATTTTTCAAGCGAATAAGAGCAAAACACACTCAATAAAGTTCACTCGCAGAGTCAATTAATCGTATGCTGATTCTATCAAAAATATTTTTTTGTTATTTCGTCGCTGCGAAGCAATGACCTCGACGAAGATAAACAAACATCGATTTTGTTTAATTTTTTCTTACAATAAATTCGAGCTGGCTGGTCGTAAATCGAGAATGTTTTCTTGAGCTTTTTGGAGACGAAAGTTTCATAGTAGAAAAAGTGCTGGCTCTTTAACCCCTACATATATACGAAAATAGCTTGAGTAGCAAAAGATTTCTAATGGAAAACGTGATGTAAATTGATGCAAAAAAATGAATAGTGATGTCCTCCGGAATAATAATATACACTCGGGTTTATCAACCCTAAAAATGCTGACAAAGATTCAATTATGGAAATCTGTAAGGGTATGGTAGCTACGCAAACAATGTATAATTAAAATCGAAATAGGTGTAGTTTATATTCTACAATCTTGATGAAATTTAAAGTTTCAGGAAAATAAAATACGAAAGCTAGACAAGCTGATTACTTTTGGTATAGTAGTTTTCACAATAAATGGTTTTGACTGAATGATTATAATAAAACCAATTAGACCCTTAAGTTGTAAAATCCGAGATGCACATCATAAATGTAAAAGGACCTGATTCAGGTTATTTTGTTTCTCAGAGAGGGATTGTAGAGGATTACAACAGCTAACACTTCTTGTTCATTTTAGTCTTTGTATTTCATTGGAAGTGTTCACTTGTGTTACGGCGTATAATAATTTTATAACATTTATTTGTTATTACAGACATTAATAGCAAAGATTTTATATCCCAAAGTATAGAATATAGGCAGTATATGTGGCGTCCGTGGATAAAAAGTAATAGTGCTTCTTCCAGTGGTTCGTTAAAGAAGAATCACGTATCTTGTGACGCGAAAATCATTATAAAAAATGTGTATAGTTCCTTACTTCAGCAAGGATATAACGCGGGTGCTACAGCAAGAGTAACCAGTAATTTGACGAAGGTGCTTACTTCAGTTAGACCAATTGTTGAAAATGCCTTGGAATCAAGAAAAAAACGTGAAGATTCCGGTGTCACAAAGATTCTAGACGACTGGGAAAAAGATTTGATAAGGCAAAAAATCTACACTATGTAGGATGAGCAGCGTGTCCCTACAATCAAAAGTCTGAAACAGCGGCTCATCAATGACGAAACTCACATCAACTGTGGCCTCACTACTCTTTGGCGAGCTCTGTCTGCAATGGGCTTTAAATATCGCAAAACTGACAAGAGACAAGTAATAATGGAATCCACATGTTTAATAAACTGGTGTTCTGAATATATAACGTCAAAATACCCGTCTGAAAATCGGCCAATACTCTACCTCGACGAGAAGTGGTTTGATACGCATGACACCCCTTCCAAAGGATGGTCTGATTCCTCTGATAAGTGTAAAACAAAAGCACCATAAAATAAAGGTGCAACCATATTAGTCCCAAAAAGACAGGAAGCCAATTTGCAACAATATTCTTCCAAAGAGGCAGGGCGCCAATTTGCAGCACTACTAGCTCCCAAAAAAAGATCCCGGCTAAGAGACTCTCCCAAGGAGTGGTTCGACTCCAAGTTAATGCTCACTATAGAAAGGATTGGTGGTATATAAGGGTTAAGGGCGCCACTATCTTTTAAACGTTACGAATAAACAACAGAAAATACACAAAAACTAAGGTGAAAAAGATAGAAACACCTTATAATTAAGCTGAACTTGATGGCAAGAAAATAAACTACATTTAATATCAACCGAACACGCTGCACCCTTAAGACTTATAGTCCATGGGTATATAAATCAAACTTTGAATAAAGAATATTGGTTTATTGATAATAAATTGTAAATTGCCACAGGAATTATAAGTGTATAAACGGACTTGACTTATCTTTAGTGTTTGTGTGATCCGGTGGGCTCGGTTAATCCATCGAGGTTGTAGTTGAAGTATTGGTTGTTGGGGGTTGGTTCTTCATCAAAGGGACTGCTAACGTGGGCTATATTTCTTCAGAAGAAGGACTGCAACTATTGGCTAGATTTCTCCATAGAAAGGACTGCAACTATTGGCTAGATTTCTCCATAGAAAAGACTGCAACTATTGGCTAGATTTCTCCATAGAAAGGACTGCAACTATTAGCTATATTTCATGCTGGAGGTAACGTAGCGGTAACGGTAACTTAGCGGTAACCTAGCGGTAACTTAGTGGTAACCTAGCGGCTGTATCCTCTGTGATACAGCCAGATAAATGTATTTTCTGAATCTCGTGAACGACTGGTCTCTAGGAGTGGTTTAGTCGAAAAGAGAACGAAGCGTGGCGTTTTGCTAATTTATAAGGGTGCTGACAGGGGCTTCCGGTTACGTTCGTTCGTTTGCAAGGGTTTTGTACGTTCTGTTGTGGGGGGTAAGTTTGACAGTGGTACGGTTGTGTCTAATAATACATTGGGTCGGAATTGATTTTAGAGTTCGGGGGGACGGTGACTTAAGGAAAGGTAGCATGGCGATAGACATGTTACAAAGGGAAGAGAATCACAATATTACACGCAGGATCAGAAAGTGGTTGGATCCCAAACGCTATGTGGCTTTCTGCCAAAAATATTAAGTACTCTTGTGTTGATTATCACGAAGACAGCAGAGCTTTTTGAAGATTGGTTTAAAAATTGTCTCTTACCCAACATTCCGCCAAACAGCGTTATAGTCATGGTCAACGCAAGATATCATAGTCGATAATTGCAAAAAATTCCTGGCTCAAAGAATACGAAATGACTGCAAATGACATATATTTTGAGGAAAATTATACAAAAAAAGAACTTTTACAAGTGCTGCAGTCATTTTTATTAAAAAAAACGTATGTTTCTGATACAATTGCAGAAGAATTGGGACATACAGTGTTAAAGTGTTACCTTACACATTTTGTAATGCCGAGAATTCCACCATTAGTTTCGACAAAACCTTGTTTTACTTCAGAACAAACATGAAATATGAATGAAATTTAAGAGTAAAAGACAACAAATAACGCCAGTAGTAACAAAATATTGAACATAAAGAAAAATCGACATGCAAAGTCGAATTTCCCTTTAATCGGAAGCAGTTGACTGACGCCTATCGCCGTAACTCATAAAAACAGATCTTACATAACCAATAAATGTTATAAGAGCGATTTATGATGAAGACGTGCGAACTTTAAATCACATCCGATGAATAAAATGCTGCCGAACGGCAAAGAATTACAGAAGACGGTCAAAGCAGGTACTACTGATCCATCAAAGAATCTAAATATATCCGCAAGGTAAGATGTAAAGTATGAAGCTTACGTTGCACCGAATATTACTCTTCGTTTAAAATATCTCGAGAAACTATTTTTTTTTACTTTTATAGCAGATAAAACGTGAAAATTAGGTTTGTACATAGTTATAGAAGGTTTTTGTCTAATTTTATCATACCCCACACTATTCTGACGTAAGCGTCCGCCATTTTTTAAGATAGGTCATAGAATTTTATCCAAACAATTTTTGGGTTTATGGTAGTTTACATATAAGTTGTTTGTATTGTATATTTTATTGTTTTTGTAAAGTTTTTGAGACAATATAATTCTATATAGACACATTTCTATACTTAAATTATATTTCACGAAGTTTTATTTGATTTTAAGGTAAGAGAAAATTAAAATAATACTACTTAACCTCAAAATTTTTAAAATTTTACTTTATAATTTTCTTCTTTATACTTACACTAGCAAAGCGTGACAGTGCGCTCCATACTTGCCTTCTCTTACCCCCTTTGCCCTAATGAAGTATAATTTTAAATTTAAATCTTATTTAAATATATTTAAAATAGTATCAAATGTTTCAAATATTAAATGGCGAGTGTCCTAAATGTTTAATATCCCAAATGTAAAATGTCCTAAATTTTAAATGTCCTAAATTCCAAATGACCGAATTAAATGACAAATAACAGCTGAAAATGACAAATGACAGATCAAAAATGTTGTGCTGCTGAAAAATGACAGTTGACAGTTCAAAATGACAGTTGAAAAATGACAGTTGACAGTTGAAATATAATAGTCGACAGTTGAAAAATGAGAGTTGACAGTTAAAAATGACAATTTTGAAAGTTAAAAATGACAAATGACAGATCAAAAATATTCTGCGAACCTCGCTTCGTTCGGCACGCAGTTGACAGTTAAAGATGACATTTGATAGTTAAAAGTGACAGTTGACAGCTGAAAATGATATTTGACAGTTAAAAATGACAGTTGACAGCTGAAAATGACATTTGACAACTCAAAATGACAGTTGACATTTGAAAATGATAGTTGACAGTTAAAAATGACATTTTACAGCTGGAAAACGACTTTTGACAGCTAAAAAATGACAGTTGCAGTTTAAAAAATGACAGTTGACAGTTAAAAATGACATTTTACAGCTGAAAAACGGCTTTTGACAGCTAAAAAACGACAGTTGCAAGTTTAAAAAATCACAGTTGACAGTTAAAAATGACAATTTTGAAAGTTAAAAATGACAATTTTGAAAGTTAAAAATGACAAATGACAGATCAAAAATATTCTGCGAACCTCGCTTCGTTCGGCACGCAATTGACAGTTAAAGATGACATTTGATAGTTAACAGTGACAGTTGACAGCTGAAAATGATATTTGACAGTTAAAAATGACAGTTGACATTTGAAAATGACAATTGACAGTTAAAAAATGACATTTTACAGCTGAAAACCGACTTTTGACAGCTAAAAAATGACGGTTGCAAGTTTAAAAAATGACAGTTGACAGTTAAAAATGACAATTTTGAAAGTTAAAAATGACAAATGACAGATCAAAAATATTCTGCGAACCTATTCTGCGAAATCGTACAGGTCTCCGTACCCTAGACATCGTAACCAATCGTAAAGGATGTCAAGAACCAAAATCCACAAAATTTGGATCTTTACTACGGCTACAATATTCATTTTTGGATTGTTAGTGGATTTCAAAAAAAGCAGTATAAAAACCGGAATCTTCAACCGAGTCTTCAACTAATAATGCTGAAAATTTTATCAATTGTTGATTTCAGTAAAATAAAAAAAATTCACCAAACTGAAAAAGTAGAAAAATTGTTTCCACCTGCACCCAAGGTAAAGAAACTTAACAGTTTGCTTGACCGTTTTCTATGAAAAAACAACTACTTCCTGGACTATATGCCCCAACGGACATTGAATTACATTCCAAATTTTATTAAAATAAAATCATTTAAACTGGATGTTCTGTTTTTTATGTTAGTATAAATTGGGTAAATATGGAAAACGAGATGAAAATTATTGACTTATTTCTTAATTCCTTGTGCAATATTTGTAGGTTCCTCTTCAAACTGTCTTGAAACAAAAACTTACACCTGTAAATATATGCTTTTTAAGTTTTAGCCTCACATATTTCGCAAAACATCATCGTCCGGCGCGCCCAGCACATATGCGAAAACCACCTGGAAATACAGTGTTGCCTAGTCTAATATTAATTCCCCGGGTTGACTATTTAAATCTAGCAATACAAAGCGGGGCTCAAAAATAATACGGAGAGGCATAAAATTTGATAGTTTGAGACAAATTCTTAAATAATATTGTTTTCGAGCATTGAGTTTCAACTTTAGCCTCCCACGGTAGCGAGTATTTAACTGACAGGGGATTGATTTACCTAATTAAAACTGTCATTCGTTTCATTTAGCACGTCACTCGATGTTTAATCTTTAATTTGCTTCCTCCTGTGTTGCTCCTAAACCCAGACTAATCCTCTCTACATGTTGCAGACTCCAGTTCCCTTTTGAAACAACAAAATCGATTTTTCCAGCGGTGCTAATTGCTTTCTCAAGAGAGTCGAGGGATGTTTAATACAGCCAAATCGTTTCATTTGCATGTAAGGTAATCAGTCATTTTCCGTATAGTTCAAGTGCCACGAGAATTTTTTGTAAACGACGGTTAATCTCCAATGTATTATCACGATTAATGGGGTGTTTTTCAGGTCAAATATCGCGATTGAAAGCAATTCAAGCCAAAGTGTTCTGATTATTATAAAAGTAGCAGTTTTTTCCACGAGTTATACTAATGTGGGAGGATATTAGAACTCCTGCGAAACGGCTGATTTTCGTGAATCTTAGCGTGCATATCGGCTATGGTGGAGAATCGGACAACATTTCTATTTTTCATTCCCCTAAATGTGAAGGATGGTCAAGATGGACTAAGTTTTATGTTATTTTTATGATAGAGCGTACAAAAATACATACAACTTTAAATTTTTACCGAGGATCAACCCTTATTTTTTATTTGTTAATTAACTCTCCAAAACCAGAAGAGGCGTCTGTGTACCCCTCATAATACCACTCCAAACCATAATACTTTCACCTTCAAATGGAACACGTGGTTGGGATGTTTCTAATCGGGCTTGTCGTCCTGGGGTCTTCCAAACTAGCGTTCTTCGCGAATCAGAAACCAAGCCAATTCTTGATTCATCAGAGAACGTCACGTAATTCCAGTTAGGTCCATGATGTAACATTTCTTGAGCCCATTGCAACCTTACAATTTTTTGTTGATAGGTTAGTTTGGGAACACGTAGAGGTCTTCTGCGATACAAATTTACCGCATTTAATTTAATATTCAGATATTCAGTCTTTCAAGTCTAGCAAATTAAATTACATTTCTTTCGTAAATATAAAAACCAGGTAGATCGACCCTATATTTGTTTCAGTTGTAGCAAAGTTTAGGGTTTTCTTCATTGTTAAAGGATTAGCAGATAAGCAATAATGCAATGCAGTGGTGTGTATTTTGGGAAAAAAATACGTTTTAAATTATAATATAATAAAAAATAAAAATAAATAATTATTGGAATACATTTATTACTTACATTTTATTCTATATCCGACTCGGAAGAGGAACATTAATAATAAAAGGGTCGATTAAATCATCACAAATATTGTCAATTTTCCACATATTTGCCTCTACTTTAATAACATGCTCGATACAGTTTGTCCAATTTTCCTTACTAACATGACTTACAGCACTTTCAAACAATTTCACAACATCGTTTATTTTAAAAGTAGTATTTTTTGTTTCCAACTTCCCCCTTTATCTGAGCCCATATTAATTCTATGGGATTAAGTTCACAATGATAAGGGGGAAGTCGAAGAACTGATATACCACGAAAAGAAGCCATTTCTTCTACAATGTAGGTTTTGTATTTATTCTTGTTCATTTTTGTAAAGTTCTTTCCTTAGTGGATCTTTTGGAAACTTAATATTTTTCGAAATAAGCCACTGCAAAAGCTCTGCTTTACGCCAACGACTTGTGGGCAATGCTTATCGTAACCGTGAATGGTAACTTGCGTTGTCCATAACAATAACAGCCCCTTTTGGAATCAGATCCAACATTTGAACAAACCATTCCTCGAAGACATCCCCATTCATATCTTCGTGATAGTCCCCAGTGCGTTTTGAAATAAAAGTTAATACTCCACCATCAACAAAACCTTCAGAGCGTCCAACATGGACAATGATAAGTCTTTTTCCTTTTCCAGATGGTGGCTGCAAACCTAACGACAAACCTTCTACGAATGCCTGCCTTCCGCTTTTAATGTTTTCATCTTGCCAAGATTTGGAAACTGTATATCCAGCATTTATCCATGTTTCGTCTAAGTAGAAGATTTTCAAATTTTGTTCTCTGGCATGTCGAATGCTTCTTAAATAGTCGCTTCTCCAAAAAACTATTTCCGGTTTATCTATCAAGAGAGATTTTCTATTATGTTTTGTATATCTGAAACCCACATCTTTCAAAAGTTTGCATAATGTCATTCTGGAGAATTTTGTATAGTCCGTATCTTCTTGCACTGATGTCATAATTTTGTCAAGTGTTGGAATTTCCTTTCGTAAGTAAAATCCATGGAATTTACGCCTTAGTCTTTGTTTTTATGACTCATCGATCTCAATTGGTTTTCGGCCTGAAGGAGTTCCATTCTTGCTTTCTTTTAGTAATCTATAAATTGTTGATTTAGCAACACACAACATAGCAGCCGTTAATTCCACAATATCATCAACACCTGTATCAACACGGTATACCCTATTAAAATATATTTTGGTACGTCTATGAAATCTACTTAAATGAATGATTTATTACTCCTTGTCCTTTCTATATAGACTATAGATATGCCTAATAATTTTCATTATGGCAATTTTTTCTTAATATAATTTTGTAAATAGGTACAAAAATAAATGTTAATTAAAATTATAATTGTGTTTTTACAACTGACAACTGCCAATACTATCTAGAATGCGATAGAAAGAAATGTCAAACATTCTCGAGTTTTAATGCCAGCTGGCTTTGACTTTTTCGTTTCCCTTACCTCAGTTGAGAAGATATTTGTTAAAGTTATTGAAAGATCAAAAGATTACGAGTATTTTCTCTTAAAAAACAATGTCCCTCTGTCTCTCCTTTCTGTTTTTTTCGTATTTTTGCCAAATAAAAAAGTGTATCGATCAAATTTTAAGGATTCGTGGGATAACCTTTGATAAAAACAGTGCTCGGAAATATTCACATCATCAAAATGAATAAAAAATACAATTTTAAATATTTTAAAATATAATTCCGTTCAAAAAAATTGTTTCGTTTCCGAAAAACATACAGAACCGATGTTTTTCTTTTCAAAAGCTCTGAAAACAACTCTCTTTCGAACAATAAAAAAATACGAACAGAGGCAAAATAAAATAATTTTACTTGTTTTATCCGTAAAATGTCTCTCGAGACAAGGATATCGAATTCGGGGGGATTTTTTTAGGTTAAGGACGAAATAGGCTAACTCCGAAATAAAGAAAAAAGTAAGAAACGCCAAATAAGAGTTTAAAATACATCAATCAATCCGTAAAACGTAGATAGAAGCTCTCTTAAATGTTCTTGTTTTTCGGTGAGCGTCATCAAAAATGAAGTTATGCCATAATTAACGACGCTCGACCTTCAATCGAGGACATATCTGCCCTGAAAAAGGTTTAGCAAAAAGGACCGCTTTATTCGAATTAATCAAATAATCTCGCAGTTAGGAATGAAACAATCCTTAATTGTCAATCAGTGTTAAGAATAAACAGACCGATTAAATTATTTTGTAACGAGATATACAAAGTCTTTTAACGATACAAATATCGTCTGTGAGAGTTAGAAAATTAAATCGTGGATGGTACTCGTGGGAAATGAACGTTTTGGCTCTCTTTAATTCTGTGTACCGCTGGGAGAAGTAGGGAACAATCAGTGAGGGTTTAAAACAACATAGGGTCAGCAACTTGTTGGTTGTGGGTAATTATTTGTCGATAAATTGTAGAAATTTATTAAAAAAAACTAATATGTCAGCGAAATGTCAAATAATAATTAAAAAGTAATTGAAGCGTGAATTAAATGTTGCGTTGGGAATTAAAAGAAATGATATTTCTAGCAAAAACAAGGATAAGGATAAGAAGGTCTATTTTTGAAAATTTTCATTTTTTCGAAGGTATAAGTATGGAAAAAAGTCGATTTTACGAAGGTCATCTTTTGGTTTAGATAAAATTGGTAGAAGTTATAATAAAAAATTGAAATTTTTAGGGTTTGTAGGAAATTTTCTTGGCTTTTTAACGGCGCAAACTAAAAGTTGCTGAGATTTTTTGTTTTTGAGTTATGCGTCAAAATCTGAGACCATGTCAAAACACTCGATTCACTAGTCCCTACAAGGCAAGATAAATTTTTAAGAATTTTTCTAATGGCAGATTCGTTTTCAGGAGGGTCAAATTAGTTCAAACCTACATTTTCAACTCTTTCTAAAAGATTTTAAAAATTTTCATTTTTCGAAGGTATAGGTATGGAAAAATGTCGATTTTACGAAGGTCATATTTCGGTTTGGATAAAATTGGTAGAAGTTATAATCAAAAATTGAAATTTTTAGGGTTTGTAGGAAATTTTCCTGGCTTTTTAACGGCGTAAACTAGAAGTTGCTAAGATTGTTTGTTTTTGAGTTATGCGTCAAAATCTGAGACCATGTCAAAACACTCGATTTACTAGTCCCTACAAGGCAAGATAAATTTTTTAGAAATTTTCTGATGGCAGATTCGTTTTTGCGAGGTTAAAATTAGTCCAAATCTATATTTTCAACACTTTCTAAAAGATTTTGAAAATTTTCATTTTTTCAAAGGTATAAGTATGGAAAAAAGTCGATTTTACGAAGGTCATCTTTCGGTTTGGATAAAATTGGTGAAAGTTACCATAGAAAATTGAAATTTTTAGGGTTTGTAGGAAATTTTCTTGTCTTTTTAACAGCGCAAACTAGAAGTGGCTATAATTTTTCATTTTTGAGTTATGCGTCAAAATCTGAGACCATGTCAAAACACTAGATTCACTAGTCCCCACAAGGCAAGATAAATTTTTTAGAAATTTTCTGATGGCAGATTCGTTTTTACGAGGTTAAAATTAGTTCAAATCTACATTTTCAACTCTTTCTAAAAGATTTTAAAAATTTTCATTTTTTCGAAGGTATAGGTATGGAAAAAGTCGATTTTACAAAGGTCATCTTTCGGTTTGGATAAAATTGGTAGAAGTTACCATAGAAAATTGAAATTTTCAGGGTTTGTAGGAAATTTTCTTGGCTTTTTAACAGCGCAAACTAGAAGTGGCTATAATCTTTCATTTTTGAGTTATGCGTCAAAATCTCAGACCATGTCAAAACACTCGATTCACTAGTCCCTACAAGGCAAGATAAATTTTTAAGAATTTTTCTGATGGCAGATTCGTTTTTACGAGGTTAAAATTAGTCCAAATCTACATTTTCAACTCTTTCTAAAAGATTTTAAAAATTTTCATTTTTTCGAAGGTATAGGTATGGAAAAAAGTCGATTTTACGAAGGTCATCTTTCGGTTTGGATAAAATTGGTGAAAGTTACCATAGAAAATTGAAATTTTTAGGGTTTGTAGGAAATTTTCTTGGCTTTTTAACGGCGTAAATTAGAAGTTGCTAAGATTTTTTGTTTTTGAGTTATACGTCAAAATCTGAGACCATGTCAAAACACTCGATTCACTAGTCCCCACAAGGCAAGATAAATTTGAAATAGAACAGCCTGTGTATTTTTATATTTTTAAATTCCTTGTGAAAATAAGAAATTTTTATTGAACAAATGAGGCTTTAATCACTAAATAATTGTATTTGACTTAGGTTGCCGTGAATGAAAAGTCAAAACTTTAATTGTCAACTAAATTAATTATTGTGTAATCTACCTACAGTAAAATTGAAACAAAAATCGTTGCACGTCATAATTGTGATGTTGCCACATATCAAAACTAGTTTCATATTTCATTTAATGAATCTCCAGCAGGATTTCACAATTTTCTTTTAAAAAATATTCCACTTAAAAGCCATATATTCAACGTTCTGCTAAAAATTAGAAGCTTCTGAATGCTCGACAAGAGGAAAGCTCACCTAGATTATACAAATATTTTTTTCGAGAGACTCTAAATCATGCCATTCTTTTATAATTTAAATGCCTGAATTCAAGCGAAAAAATTTCTGTTATGGTGAATTGTTCTCCGAGCAGAGTTTTTGATGTTAAATGCTTTTGTTTGAACTCTTTTGTAATGTTTTTATATAAAATTGTGCTTTAAGTTAGTGTCAATATTACCGGAGTATGAAATTATAATTTTACGGAAATTGGATAAGGCTTTGAAAATGTAAAAGTGTATAGAGTTTTTCAAGAAAAATGAATGACTGCAGTTAAGCATATAACAGAAGTTAGGTATTCGTTGAAACAAAAAGTAAATTAACTGGTAGATATTTTGAAAATTTTTATTTTTTCGAAGATATAGGTATGGAAAAAAGTCGATATTACGAAGGTCAACTTTCGGTTAGGATAAAATTGCTGTAAGTTATAATAAAAAATTGAAATTTTTAGGGTTTGTAGGAAATTTTCTTGGCTTTTCAACGGCATAAACTAGAAGTTGCTAAGATTTTTTGTTTTTAAGTTATGCGTTAAAATCTGAGACCATGTCATAACGCTCGATTCACTAGTCGCTACAAGGCAAGATAATTTTTTTAGAAATTTTCTGATTGTAGATTCGTTTTTATTAGAAAACGAATCGATGTTTAAATTAGTCTAAATCCTGATTTTCAACTCTTTCGGAGAGATTTTGAAAATTTTCATAATTTCGAAGGAAGATGTACGAAAAAAAGTCGATTTTACGAAGGTCAATTTTCGGTGAGGATAAAATTTATAAAAGTAAAGATAGGAAAACGAAATTTTCAGTATTTGTAGGAAATTTTCTTGGCTTTTTAATGGCGCGAACTAGAAGTGGCTATGATTTTTCATTTTTGAGTTATGCGTCAAAATCTGAGACCATGTCATAATACTCGATTTACCAGTCCCTACAAGGCAAGATAATTTTTTTAGAATTTTTCTGATGGCAGATTCGTTTTCAGGAGGGTCAAATTAGTCTAAATCCAGATTTTCAGCTTATTCCGAGAGATTTTGAAAATTTTCATTTTTTCGAAGGAAGGTATAGGTATGGAAAAAGTCGATTTTACGAAGGTCAACTTTCGGTTAGGATAAAATTGCTATAAGTTATAATAAAAAATTGAAATTTTTGGGGTTTGTAGGAAATTTTCTTGGCTTTTTAATAGCGTAAATTATAAGTGGCTATAATTTTTCATTTCTGAGTTATGCGTCAAAATCTGAGACCATGTCATAATACTCTATTCACTAGTCGCTACACGCCAAGATAATTTTTTTAGAATTTTTCTGATGGCAGATTCGTTTTCAGAAGGGTCAAATTAGTCTGAATCCAGATTTTCAGCTCATTCGGAGAGATTTCGAAAATTTTCATTTTTTCGAAGGAAGGTGGAAAAAAGTCGATTTTACGAAGGTCAACTTTCGGTTAGTATAAAATTGCTATAAGTTATAATAAAAAAATTAAATTGTTAGTATTTGTAGGAAATTTTCTTGGCTTTTTAATGGCGTAAACTAGAAGTGGCTATGATTTTCCATTTTTGAGTTATGCGTCAAAATCTGAGACCATGTCATAATACTCGATTTACTAGTCGCTACACGCCAAGATATTTTTTTTAGAATTTTTCTGATGGCAGATTCGTTTTCAGAAGGGTCAAATTAGCCCAAATCCAGATTTTCAGCTTATTCGGAGAGATTTCGAAAATTTTCATTTTTTCGAAGGAAGGTATAGGTATGGAAAAAGTCGATTTTACGAAGGTCAACTTTCGGTTAGGATAAAATTGCTATAAGTTATAATAAAAAATTGAAATTTTTAGGGTTTGTAGGAAATTTTCTTGGCTTTTTAATGGCGTAAATTAGAAGTGGCTATAATTTTTCATTTTTGAGTTATGCGTCAAAATCTGAGACCATGTCATAATACTCGATTTACTAGTCGCTACACGCCAAGATAATTTTTTTAGAATTTTTCTGATGGCAGATTCGTTTTCAGGAGGGTCAAATTAGTCTAAATCCAGATTTTCAGCTCATTCGGAGAGATTTCGAAAATTTTCATTTTTTCGAAGGTATAGGTATGGAAAAAAGTCGATTTTACGAAGGTCAACTTTCGGTTAGGATAAAATTGCTATAAGTTATAATAAAAAATTGAAATTTTTAGGGTTTGTAGGAAATTTTCTTGGCTTTTTAATGGTGTAAATTAGAAGTGGCTATAATTTTTCATTTTTGAGTTATGCGTCAAAATTTGAGACCATATCATAATACTCGATTTACTAGTCGCTACACGCCAAGATAATTTTTTTAGAAATTTTCTGATGGCAGATTCGTTTTCAGAAGGGTAAAATTAGTCTTATAATCCAGATTTTCAGCTCATTCGGAGAGATTTCGAAAATTCCCATTTTTTCGAAGTAAGGTATGGAAAAAAGTCGATTTTACGAAGGTCAACTTTCGGTTAGGATAAAATTGCTATAAGTTATAATAAAAAATTGAAAATTTCAGAGTTTTTAGGATATTTTTTTTGCTTTACAAATGCGCAAACTAGAAAATTCTAAGATTTGTAGAGTTCTTATAAAAACATATGATTAATATTAAAACATGCACAGTTACTTCAACCCAATGAAAAATTATACGTAGAGGTCGTGAACCATTTATTACAGCATTGAAATAAAATTCTTGAAAGCCATTGTACTCTCCGAGAGAGAATATAGTTGGCTTTCGTCATTTTTGCACTTAGCAATCTTTTGTGAGTAATTCATGGTGTAGAAAATGGCCAAATCCGTTATACCAACTTATATTTCTTATGAATTTTTTAGTCTAGTTAATCTAGGTAGAAATTTTCCTTACAAACAAGCAGATATTAAAAAATAACATTCAATATTGACAATTCATGCATCATCAGCGTTATACAGTTAAGTAGATTACGTAGAACGGATTTCAAATCAGTAAAAATTAATAATAAGTAACTTATACTAATTGAGATGTAAGTCTAAACGTTATTTGGACGAAGTAAAAGAACTATTTGATTATTTCAATGTCAAAATGATGTTTTTCAAGTAGTAAAAAGAATTTTACCACATTAAA
Organism: Ophraella communa; assembly: GCA_035357415.1. Taxonomy (NCBI): domain Eukaryota; kingdom Metazoa; phylum Arthropoda; class Insecta; order Coleoptera; family Chrysomelidae; genus Ophraella; species Ophraella communa. The sequence continues at coordinate 3,999,463 of CM068982.1, read as the reverse complement.
TAGGGTTAAGATACCAATTTTTGGGTACAGGGATGTAAAATTATTCAAAAACTTTAAATTAAAAGAGAAATTTGGATTATAAATTTAGAAATTTGACGTTTAAATCCAGAGTTAGATTATTATGACTTATAAAAAATTAATTAATAATTAAAAGTTATTGGTACCTCATTTTATATTCATTGATATCGTTTATAAAAAGATTTTTGAAACGTTTGTTTTAAAAACGAAGGAAAAACATGCTAGTTTTATTAATGAACTTGTTTTGTTTCTATAATCAATTGACAAAAGATTTATTCTTATTAATAATAATCCATTATCCCAAAAAAAACAAGATAAGTGCCTGTCACAATGCCAGCAAAGAATTTGCGGTTCTTTCTGAAAGTTTTATAAGTTTGTCTCTCGAATAACTCCCTTTCTTCGGAACGATTTTATATTCCCCCAAGCTTCTCCATTAGTTATTTCTATTGATAAGTATTTTTTGCTATAATAAGGAATGGAACAAGTTTCAACTTTAAGTTTCTAGAAATTTTCATTTGTATACAGTGCAGAAGATGCTTGTGGAACTTGATAACTTTCGAGTTAAATCTGGAAACAATTTCACAAAACAATTTATTTAATTGGAAAAATAAATTTTCTCGACTGTGACAGCTGTTTACTTTGCGGTCTCGATATTATGGGTTGCCTCAAAGTAAGGGTTCAATCTAATTAACTGAAGACAGTCAATGTTGCTATCGGTCATTGTTTAATTAAGGTTTTAGAGATACTGATTTCGATCATGAAATGAAATTCGCGAAAGCGGAGCCATGCCAGAAAGTTATAAAAATAAAATTTCAGCAGTTTGATAAAAAAAGATAAAATGTGCTTTTTGGTTATATAATTTCACTACAGCCAAAAATGCAAGTTGATAAAAATATTGGATAAATTTACTGTTGCGTATCAGTTTGACAATTGTGAATGTCAAAAATAGAAAGAATGTCTAGATTTGGATATATTTACGAGGCAGGAATAGTAAGAAGGTTGAAAAATCAACTCAAGAAAATACTAAAAATGTCAATCCTTCTATATACTTTTCTGCAACTGAAGAACTCTTCCATCCACCGTGCTGTTTTAGAACTTTAAGGTCAGCTCCAGCATTGGCCAACAACGTTGAGGATGTTCTCCTGAAGCAATGACCTGTATACTTTTCTGGTTGGTCTAGTTTTAAGAACTCAGCTATTTTCTTAGGTGCTCCGCCAACAGTATGTATACCAGCAGCTCTTTGAGACAGACATTTTCCTTGTCTATATAACCCACCAAAAGAGCTTTCAGGGAGACGTGTTGCCGTAAATTCATGTATTTTCTAAACACATCCAAATAGTGAACCTCATCACTGTTAATCACAGTGAAAGCTCGTCGAATATGCAACTCCAAGTAATGCTATCACTTTGACAACCTGTATATAAATATAACTTCAACCAAAAGCAATTTAACCAAGATGTTATTCTGGGAAAATAAAAGCTCTGTGTATTGTTATTTTAATAGTAGATACAAAAATATTGCAACATACTCTCTTATATGTTAAAAAGTTGAATTCAGCGCTACTAAAACTGCACACAAACGTAAAACGAAAAACAATGGGTATCTCACAATAAGCAGACTGTGTGTATTCTGATAATAACTTGATATTGTGACATTCAGCGACCTACACAATTTAAGAGATGAGGTTTTTAAAAATATCAGATCAAATAGAAGCTGTAAAAAGGTTTTTTCCATAAATATACGAAGTGATATTTGTTTTTAGACTCAATATGCGTTCGCCATATTATTATACAGTCTGTTATAAAATTTCACATTATCTGTATGAAAATTTTAGATGAAAATCTGTTCTTTAATCAGTAGGTAATTGTGAGAAATTGTAATATAGACCTTTTTTGTTAAGATAAGTCTAGAAAAATTTACTATATTCCAACCACATTGAGATCCCACTTTTGTACAAAATCAACACGTCTCCCTGAAAGCTCTTTTGGTGGGTTATAGACAAGGAAAATGTCTGTCTCAAAGAGCTGGCAGAGCACCTAAGAAAATAGCGGAGCTCTTAAAACTAGACCAACCAGAATAGTATACAGATTAATGCTTCAGGAGGACATCCTCAACGTTGTTGGCCAACGCTGGAGCTGACCTTAAAGTTCTAAAACAGCACGGTGGATGGAAGAGTTCTTCAGTTGCAGAAAAGTATATAGAAGAATCGATTGAAGGCAAAAACAAGATTGCAAGAATGATCCAAAGGGGCGAAACACACGTCCTAAAACTAAAAATGCACTAACAAAATGGGGTCAAAGACGCGTAATATACGAGGTGCATTCGAAAATTTGATTGTAAGTAAAGAGTGAAGTGCCCTTATTTCAGTACATATCAAAAAGTTTTATTTGAAAAAAGTTATGGCCTTTCAGGGGAATTCCAATTTTTTAAAATGGTGGATTTAAGAAAAATGATCAATAATTGGAAACAAATCTTATTGAAAAAATTGCAAATAACGGTTTTCAGTATGATTCTCATCACAGAAGAAAGGACCAATGACAGTATGTACAAGTGTACTGTAAAGTATGAAAAAAAAAACCATTAACAGGTCGGCTGAAAAGTCCCCGGTCTACCATAATAAAACACAATATTTTGACAAAATTAATTTTTTTTATTCAAAATAGTTGCCTTCAAGGGCGATACAGCGATTATAGCGACCTTCCAACTTTTCGATACCATTTTTGTAGTACTCCTTCGTTTTTTCCTCAAAATAGGCTTCAGTTTCGGCGATTACCTCAGTATCAGAGCCAAATTTTTTTCCCGCGAGCATTCTCTTCAGATCAGAGAAAAGGAAAAAGTCGCTGGGGGCTAGATCTGGAGAATACGGTGGGTGAGGAAGCAATTCGAAGCCCAATTCATGCAATTTTGCCATCGTTTTCGATGATTTGTGACACGGTGCATTGTCTTGATGAAACAACACTTTTTTCTTCTTAATATGGGGCCGTTTTTTCGCGATTTCGGTCATCAATCGCTCCAATAATGCACAGTAATAGTCGCTGTTGATTGTTTTTCCCTTTTCCAAATAGTCGATGAACAATATATCGTGTGTATCCCAAAAAACTGAGGCCATAACTTTGCCAGCTGACTGTTGAGTCTTTCCACGCTTTGGTGGCGGTTCACCGGCCGCAGTCCACTCAGCTGACTGTCGATTGGACTCAGGCGTGTAGTGATGGTGCCAAGTTTCATACATAGTCACATATCGACGCAAAAAATCGGGTTTATTACGACTTAACAGCCGCAAACACTGCTCAGAATCATCAATTCGTTGCTGTTTTTGGTCGATTGTGAGCACGCGCGGCACCCATTTCGCACAGAGCTTCCGCATACCCAAATATTCGTTAACGATATGTCCAACACGTTCCTTAGATATCTTTAGAGTGTCAGCTATCTCGATCATATTCACTTTACGGTCACTCAAAATCATTTTGTGGATTTTTTTGATATTTTCGTCGGTAACCACCTCTTTTGGGCGTCCACTGCGTTCACCGTCTTCGGTGCTCATTTCACCACGCTTGAATTTTGCGTACCAGTCAATGATTGTTGATTTTCCTGGCGCAGAGTCCGGAAACTCATTATCAAGCCAAGCTTTTGCTTCAACTGTATTTTTTTCTTTCAAATAACAATATTTAATAAGCACACGAAATTCTTTTCTTTCCATCTTTTTGAAAATAACAAAAGTTGCTTCACTAAAAATGCAATATCTCACAAACTAATAGTCCGACAGCTGTCAAATTTTTACACGAATCTTTTGAACGTTGATACTATCTAAAAATGAAATGGATTTAATTCTAGTGTCGTCATCTATAGGTCAGACCGGGGACTTTTCAGCTGATCTGTTAAGTAATTTAAAAACCGTATTATAAATGGCGGAATACATTATCGTCGTTAAATCTTTTATTATTCTTCTTGTGGATTCAATTTAAATAAGAACTTTTGAAATATTTCTAACCGGAGAAACATTTTATTATCCCAGTTTCGTCAATTAATGTTAGAGAGAAAATCCCAGTCTGCCTGCTCATTAATTTCGCAACATTACAAAAGACTAACGTTTATTTTGATCTCGCTCTATTATTTACTCTCCCCTTCTACTTGATACGGATACGGAATATTTTTGTACTGCACCCTGCACCCTTTTGTACTGTACTGCACACTTAGTTTTTACGCCGTTTAGATCCGCGCATAAAATATAGCAAGTAGAAAAGTATACACACAGAATGTGAATATGTTTAATGTACTTTCTTTGACATAAAATCATTATCCTATTTATGTAACATAAAAAATGCTCCATTCGACATCCAGGTAGCACAACGAGGCTGAAAATAAAGATCGATATCGGGGTACGAGAGTTATTTTACTCAAATCGGGAACACGGAAGAGGTTTGTCACCTCAGTGATCATTTTATCAGCGACCGATGACTTTAAATTGTCCCGATCGCAATAAGAACTGTTTGAGTGTTAAAATTTAACTGAATTATATTTAAAACGGTAAAATAGCTACTCAATTAGAAGAATTGTGACTTGTAGTTCAATTTTTTTAATATAACAATAAATAGCTTACAAACAAGGGTTTTAAATTTATTACAACTTTACACAGATGCTCTTGAAGACACTAGTATAGTTGTAACAGTATCTGCTAACATTTTAAGCACCTGGTATCCTAAATATGTAGGTAATTAAATTATAATTCTTTTCTGTTAAAATATTTATAACACAATGAAACTTATATTATATTTTATTATATCAGATGAGAATTTCCACATATTTCTTTATTATTCGAAGAATCTTTTTATGGTAATTTAAAAGTATTGATGATAATTTTTTATAAAATGGCTAGTGAAAGTACATTTCTGGAATTTTAATTAATATGTAAGGTTGTTACAAAGTAAATTTAATGTAAGAATGTATCTTTTGTAATCTATTAAAATACGTTAGCATCTAACTGTAGATTTCGGACTATGCTGATTTGTACTTTTTGTGCCAGAAAAAGTAAATGTAACACGTGTTTGACACTGGTAATTTTCAGAAAGTTGGAATATTATACAGTAAACTTGAACATCTAATCTCTTAAACTTGAAGCATCTTCTAAACTTGAAGATTTCGTAAACTTGAAGATTTCATAAACTTGAAGATCTCGTAAACTTGAACATTATTTAAATCTGAACATCTTTAACTTGATCACTCTTTTTTGTGCGGCCATGGGGTTTATACAAGTTGATTTGGATGTAGTTAATCAATACATCTCTTATATATCTTTCCAACGTGTACTTTAGGGTTATTATTTTCTACTGTTCTAACATTTTTTATGAAACTTTAAATGAATAAAATTAATACAACAGCTAATAGTATTTTGTAATATTCAATATAGAATAAATACGTTCATTTTTAAGTTTATTGGGGATTTTATTATCGATAAAGGTTCACCAACTATGAACTGATTTTTTTTGCCGAATCACCAAGTGACCGGCAGGTTTTTTTCATAATAAAATTTTATTTTCAAATCCGTAGCAAAGTAAATGTATTGAAAAAAGTTTAGGGTGGCCATAACATCCTTAGAACGTAATTTTTTGTTAAAAGGATCTGAAATAATTTTTGGACAGGAGAAAAATAAGAACTGACCGAAGTAACAATGTCTTTTAAACTTGTTGAATATAAAAATAGGTCAAATATACTAAACGTATTCTTAGGAATGATGTACGAAGTTTAATTACTTATTGGATTATCTGATTATGCATTACTAATAGGAAAAGAAAGTAATTTACAATATACATCACCTCTTTGAATAAAACAAATCAAACTGTACCTTGTTTAGATCTAAAACTCAAGACTTGATTTATGTTGTGTGAACTGCAGACATTCCAAATCGAATAACAAACTGTTTTAAGTTAGTTTTCGAAGCTACAGAAAATTAGAATATTAAAAATTCACTAGGAACTTGATATATGTGCCTTGTTTAATCCTCGGGTTCTTTATTGTTCAGTAAACAAAAAAACAACAACAATTACCATTTATTTTAATTAAAAGAAAGTAGATATAAAATAAAGAAAATTGTTCTAGCTCTTACTCTGTGGAAGTTCATTTCAAACATTAAAACAATGAAACTTTTTAACAAAAACTAATTTATCTTCAGCAATTCGAGTTTCATCTTAATTAAATCTGAGGCAGAATAAAACAAAAGTAAAAAGAATAATAAAAAACTCTTCGTTTTAACAAAACTTCCAATATTTATTTAAAAAATTGCTTTTTTAACCTTAATGACAGCAGTTTCGCTAGACATATGTCAATCTGACGATGCTAAGTCTAGCCAAATTGTTTCTGCATCTACGGGTACACCTTTTCCACAGGTACCTGGTAATCCAAACTAGGGTGATTAGAATTATAATCTTTTATAGGATCATTGATTGTAGTGGTATGAAACGACGTGGAAGATTATAGAAACCAGTGTAAGCGTAATACATCCTAATTAATTTATATTTTAAACACAAATGTAATAAATTCATATCTTATTTTAAAAAACACAAAAAAAGCGATAATGTATTTGTATAAACCATTCTTCTTTAAAGTTTTCATGTTATGGTGGGTTACTGAATACTTTCCAGACGAACATACATAAAACAACTCCACAAGGAGTTGCGTGTGACACAACTAAAGTGTAGGGCAATTAAATTATAAATCAGTTTCATACTTAGGAGTATATTCTATCATTTAATGGAAAGTAATAATACTTACAGTTAGCTTTAGTTGATATAGAGAATTCAAATTCTTAATATATGTATGTTTATAATTTTAAGGTAAGTAAATATAAAATAACCAAATAAAAAAGTATAAATTAAAAGAGAATTTTACAAATACAAAACTCTTTTCTTACTGATTATGAATTTAAAATTGCGAAGACTGAACTTATGAAGCTAGAATATTAAAATATAAACGATGGATTTCTCTTGGGACAGATTATTTGGTAGTTTTTACGTTAAGATTAATTGCTGTGAGTGAAAACCTGTGGATTTCGTATAAATTTTATGAAAACTAGCTTGTATTTAACAGGGTTTGGTTAGAAATAAATGCAAGCAAGCAATTTAAGGCATGCCATGTTTATTAGATTGTTTTATAAAACTGAAATACTAGCAGATACTTTGTAATTATAATATTCCTTTGTTTTTATTGGCACTGGCGATAAACCTTTTGAATAGCCCTTACTTTTGCTACTAACAGCAACTAATTGACCTTAGAGACAAAAACCCTAACCAACTTTATGAATAATACATAAGTGGACTCAAAAACTACATTTTCCCTCTATCTACATAAAATATATAAGATTGGGATATATAAGAAATAATTTATTTGAATTAAGAATAATGAAAAACTCTTCGTTTTACCAAAACTTCCAATATTTATTTAAAAAATTGCTTTCTTAACTATAATGACAGCCGTTTCGCTAGACTTAGCATCGTCAGATTGACATATTGAAGTTACATTTTGTTTATTTGTAGCTAGGTACCTGATGTTTATTAGGTAGTTATAAGGCTAGACCAAGTATGGAAGTAATAAGACATAACAATATTAAAGCCTAGATGTTATGAGCCCTAAGGGATTATCCTGGATGTACTTCCCTCTAAGATCAGTATAACTGTGCAATGATATAGAAAAACCAGGAAAAAACTATATCATGCTGATCTTTACAATAACTTAATATATTTGTGTTACAATTACGTCTTATCTATGTATAAAATGAAGACTCAATCAAAGCAAACACTTTAAAAGTGGAGAACTTCCCAGATTTATTTGTTCATTAACAACTTTAAATTGTGGATCTGCTAGATGTCTTTTTATTTCGAGTTCTTCAAGGAAATCTAAATTTTGTTTTTTATTACAAGTGTGTAGTATTTGGATGTCATTGATGTGTAAGAGTGAGGTTGGATGTTCAAGTAGGTGTTTTGCATAATTTGACTTATCTGGTTGTTTTAATCTATATGCTCTTAAATGTTCGTTAAATCTTACTTCAAAATTTCTTTGTGTTTGACCTGTATATACAGCATTACACTTTGGACAATTAATTTTGTAAACACCAGATTTTTTTAATTTAGGTAATTTTGTTTTTACATTTAACAATTTTGTACCAATATTATTTTGTGTTTTAAATGATATTAATGCTGATGTTGCCGAAGATATTATTTTTGAAATTTTATTGGAAATTAATTGTCCAAAGTGTAATGCTGTATATATAGGTCAAACACAAAGAAATTTTGAAGTAAGATTTAACGAACATTTAAGAGCATATAGATTAAAACAACCAGATAAGTCAAATTATGCAAAACACCTACTTGAACATCCAACCTCACTCTTTTACACCAATGACATCCAAATACTACACATTTGTAATAAAAAACAAAATTTAGATTTCCTTGAAGAACTCGAAATAAAAAGACATCTAGCAGATCCACAATTTAAAGTTGTTAATGAACAAATAAATCTGGGAAGTTCTCCACTTTTAAAGTGTTTACTTTGATTGAGTCTTCATTTTATACATAGATAAGACGTAATTGTAACACAAATATATTAAGTTATTGTAAAGATCAGCATGATATAGTTTTTTCCTGGTTTTTCTATATCATTGCACAGTTATACTGATCTTAGAGGGAAGTACATCTAGGATAATCCCTTAGGGCTCATAACATCTAGGCTTTAATATTTTTATGTCTTATTACTTCCATACTTGGTCTAGCCTTATAACTACCTAATAAACATCAGGTACCTAGCTACAAACAAACAAAATGTAACTTCAATATGTCAATCTGACGATGCTAAGTCTAGCGAAACGGCTGTCATTATAGTTAAGAAAGCAATTTTTTAAATAAATATTGGAAGTTTTGGTAAAACGAAGAGTTTTTCATTATTCTTAATAAGATGGACTTCCAAAAAGTAAGGGTTAGTACAATCAATTTAATTTATTTGAAGTTTAAATCAAAATATTTTTTTCTCATCAGAAAAATATACCAAATATTTTGTTCACTATTTGATTTCAGATATCAACGTGAAAGACATTAAGTAATTTATTATCAATTAATAGACTTTTTCCAGGGATGTGAGATAAGATCTTATAATAAGTCATCTTATATGGAAAGATATCAATTAAATCATCAAATATTGTTGCTGTCTAAGTAATATTTTCTTTTCTAATAAATTCAAGTTGAGATACAGCTAAATATATTTATTAAACGTTTGGTTCATCAGAAAAGATATATAGTTAACCAAGAAAATACCAAATGTTCATTTAAAATAGAAATATGTCTTGCATTTTAATCTTCATCGTCTTGTTATTCAAACTACAACCTTACAGACAACAGACAGTTTTATTTATGTACCTTTTCCATTTACTAATGAAAACTTACAATATAAATTTCCATCATATTTTTTGTGGCATTTTTATAACCCGTAAAATTTTCATATCCCAAATCATCCCATTAATTATTAAATTTGGTTTATATCAGTAATAAATCTATTTATATCATTTTAATGTCCAAGATAACAGATACAGTTTTTCAAATATACATAACTGTCAATAAAGAATAAGTAAAATTAATATTAAAAAGTATTTTTCCTACGACTATACTGAAATACTTCACTTGTAAATCTCTCACTGATTACTCTGATACACTGATGTAGTATATTGTACACTGGTTTCTATTTCGCACTAGTTACACTAGAAACCTGTGTCAACGACCACCTGTCAAAAGACAGGTGTGCCAACGGCCAGTTACAAAATTCCCTAAACCCATTATATGGAAATTTCCATGGTATTTACGGACACCTTTTTAATGCGGCCGCGGCCAAATAACCATCAAATTTTTAAAGCCCATTACCTACCTAAAAAGGGATGAAATCGTTAGTTTAAAGCTTCCTCCTTGCAGCACGCAGTTTAAAGATGGAAAATTTTGCAGCATCAAATGGATGGTTGGAAAGTTTCTGCAAGCGTCATAATTACGTTTAAATCAATTTGTGGTGAGTCTGCAGAGGTTAATTTGGACGACATAGAGGATTGGAAAACCAAGTTACCATTGATATTAAGGAATTATTCTCCACGAGATGTATACAATGCTGAAACAGGACTATATTACCGAGCCATTTGCATTAAAAAATGAAAAATGTGCAGGGAAGAAGGCAGCAAAACAACGTTTGACTATTTTGCTATGTGCAAATATGGAAGGTGAGAAAGAAGATCCATTAGTAATTGGAAAAAGTAAAAATCCCCGCTGTTTTAAGGGTAGTCATGTTGATAAATTACCCTTAGAATGGGTTTCTAACAAAAAGGCTTGGATGACAACAGAAATTATGACAAGATGGCTGCATAAATTTGACAATAGAATGAAAAGTGCTTATTTTCCTGGATAATACCACGTCAAATCCTAAAGTTCCAATAGAAAATGTTAAAATAATCTTCCTGCCACCCAAAACCACATCACATTGCCAGCCCTTAGATCAAGGAATAATTCAGAATTTCAAATTGATTTACCGAAATTTTTACATTAGAAGACTTCTAGCGTTTATTGACAGTGGATGTGATTTCGAGAATTGCAAAAAAAACATACTACAGTTAAGAAATGTTTTTGTAAAGCCGGCTTCTCCGATATTATCCAAGAAGATCCACATTTTGATGATGAGGATAATATACCCCTTGCCCATATTTTCCCTACAGTACCTACAGAGACTTCAGTATTACGGACATTTTTGAAGAAAACGACAATTCTGACAATAGTGATGTGGACGAATGTGAAACTCCAAAAACTATTTTATCTAATATGAGCGAAGTGTGTGAAAAATTGAGGGACGTAGAAAATTATTTATTGTACAAAAATAATGGTGAAATATTTATGGATGTGTCTCGAATTTTACTTAAATGTGAAGCTCAGGTTCTTAAATAAAAGCTAAAAAATGTAAAAAAACAAAAATTGACACCTACTTTAAAAAAACTTAACATCTGTTTTCTTCCTAGTATAGTATGTATGTAGTTTTATGTTTTGTATTATGTAGTACATATATTAAAATAGTTTTAGTAATTTTCCGTTTATGTATAGAATTATATTTGCTTTAATTCATGAAATAAACAAAAATCCAAATATTTTTTATTTGTCGACTGCAAAACCTGACAATAACGGCCACTTTTATAGTACAGTGCGGTCCATATGTATGGAATAAATTCATTTGTAGCGTTATTATGTACTATATGAAAAAAACCTGAAACAGAACTTAAAAGGAGGTTTGTGAAATTTTTAATAATAAATACCCTGGTCAACACGTTTCGCAGTCTACAGCTGGCAAAATTGAAAAAAGTTTCGTGAAACTGGACATGTAAAAAATATTGAAAAACCAGGTAGAAATGTTCAATTTACTGATGAAAAAAAGTTAGATGTACTTCTAGAGATTGAGAAAAATCCGCATAAGACAACTCGAGAACTTGCCGCCGACAATGATGTAAGTAAATCATCTATTTTGAGAGTTCTGCATAAAGAAAAATACCACCCTTACAAAGTTCAGTTGGTTCAGGAGTTAAATGAAGATGATACTGATAGAAGGCAAGAATTCTGTGAATTGATGATGAATAGAATGAACGCAGATTTGCAGTTCATAAACAAAATAGTTTTTTCTGATGAAGCGACGTTTCATTTAAACGGAACGGTTAACAAACAGAACTGTAGATATTGGAGCAGAGAAAATCCTCACTGGATGTGTGAGGCTCACACTCAATATCCTAAAAAAGTTAACGTTTGGGCTGGTATCATTAACAATAAAATTATTGGCCCTTATTTTTTTGAGGGCACAGTTACTGGTGAGGTTTATCTAGATTTTTTGATTAACTTTTAGTGCCTACATTACACAGAGTTTTTCCTGATGTTAATCATCCAAATGAGATAGATCGATCTATTTACTACCAACAAGACGGAGCTCCACCGCATTTTGCACGTACTGTTAGAAATTATTTAAACGAGGTTTTTCCCAATAGGTGGATTGGAAGACGTGGGGCGATCGAATGGCCGGCTAGATCCTCCGATTTGACTCCTCTCGATTACTTCTTATGGGGTTATTTAAAATCTAAAGTATATTTTAATAGACCAAACAATATTGCTGATTTAAAAGTTAGGATAACGGAAGAAATTAACAAAATAACCCCCGAGGTCATACAAAATGTTGTACCTACGAGAATTCCAATATCGCCTCGGTTATTGTCAAGAAGTGAATGGTGGTCATTTTGAACATTTAATTTAAGTGTCAAATACATTGAAAAACACATTCTAATCATTATGTGACATTATTATCTTCATTCTACGTAAAGTTTTGTGTCAGAGACATTATCAAAATTTTACATCTTAAAAATCAATTTTATCAGTTATGATTGCAGCAAACTTAAAAAACTTTATATTGCTGAACAGAGGACTAAAATCCCTTTCCAACGAGGTGCCACACGACTCCCTTTGTAATTTAAAATTTTCGAGGGAGTGCTTATAATTCCGAAGGGGGCTGGAGGGGGATAATATTTTCATACTGTAAATTGTCAATTTAAGAATAAAAATCGACCTGTTTCAGGTTTTTTTTCATATAGTACATAATAACGCTACAAATGAATTTATTCCATACATATGGATCGCATAATATATATAAAAATGTATACACTATATTATGAAGAACACACTGTAGACGAGAATTAAAGCACAAATAGAACAATATCTTGCAGCACAAGTATATACGTGTCTTTATAGATATTGAGGAAAGCTTTTGGTATAAGATTAGAGAAATGTATAAAGTATGGAGGACAGTATAAAGAAAGTAGAAAAAAGCAAACAACAAATTATAAACAACTATGTGAAACAAGATCTACAACTAGAAAGATATAATGGAATTGAAAGAAGTGAAAAAAATATATTTTGAGTGAAAGTAAATGCAGGTAACTTGTTTCATTTGATTACGAAATTGTTGCAGTTTTTACAAATGTTTATAAACATATTATGTAGCTTGATTTTATGGATAATAATTAAAAATAGTGTAAACAATCACCTTTACACTTAAAATCGTTCAGATGATTCACAGCTGATACAAACAACTACAAAGCATGCTGGTAAATATCGCTTATAAAAACCAACAGTGTCAGATTCTCTTTCAACAATAAAAATGGATTAAAAAAATTGGTTGCCTAGTTACCGATTATCAGGATTTTGACGTGTCCAATCCAAACCACCAGCCACAACCTGTGAACACTTCCGATTAAAAAAATATGGCAAAACTCGAGTGGAAATCAATTCCGACCGCAACTAAAGTTCTTATTAACTAGTATTATTAGTACTGACGAAAAAATTAGGCCGTGTTTTCATCTATTTAACTTGGTTTTGTAGTGTGAGTTGGATGTCACGACGAGAGACTCGTCGAGGTGTTAAAGTAGCATCGAGTTTTCCGAATTTTCCAAGCAACGACTGCACCCTGCGTTGTCGGTGATACTCGATGTGCGCGGGCTTAGATCGATGAAGGCAGACAGTGGCGTACTGTTTAGAGGATGACGTCTGGATGATGAAAATCTTTAGACCAGTAAAGAATATTAGGGTTTTCCCTTTTCCACTTTTATTCAAATAAAAGTCAAGTGTGCCAATAAAAGTGATAACAAAATATTTTATTAAGCAAACTGATATGTCAAAATTTTTAAAGTAATTAATTATACGAGGGTGGTCTGAAAAGTTTCCGACTTCAACATGAAGATGGCAGCTCTGGTAAACAAAAGTTGAGGAATGTGTTTGGTACCCACTAAAATTTCCGCCATTTTGGACGCGCAGTTGTTGTTTGACCATCATTTGAGTGAGTCGATGTGAGTGTTTCTATGAAAATGGAAAAAATCGAGTATCGAGCTGTCATTAAATATTTGTTTTTGAAAGGCAATACGCCTACGCAAATCAAAGATGAGTTGGATGCTGTGCACGGGGACTCTGCACCGTCATTTACCACCGTGAAATTTTGGGCTGCTGAATTTAAACGTGGCCGTACCAGCTTGGGTGACGATGAACGTCCGGGACGTCCAAAAACTGCAACCACTGACGATAATATCGCTCAAGTTCACCAAATGGTGCTAGACAACCGTCGAATTAAAATTAGAGAGATAGCAGAGGCTATAAACATTAAGAATAATGAAAAACTCTTCGTTTTACCAAAACTTCCAATATTTATTTAAAAAATTGCTTTCTTAACTTTAATGACAGCCGTTTCGCTAGACTTAGCATTGTCAGATTGACATATTGAAGTTACATTTTGTTTGTTTGCAGCTAGGTACCTGATGTTTATTAGGTAGTTATAAGGCTAGACCAAGTATGGAAGTAATAATATTCAATATACAGAAAACCAACACAAACAGATGTAACCCTACCGTATAATTCAAATCATCCTATAACACATAAATTAGCAGCTTATAATTCTATGATACATAGGGCATTTTCAATTCCAATGAACAAAATTAACTTTGATAAAGAAATTGATATCATAAAACAAATAGCTACATCTAATGGCTACCCAATTCATTTAATAAATACATTAATTAATAAGAAAGAACAGAAAGTGTCACTAAACCTAATATTTTCTAAACAAACTAAAGAAATTAAAAGTTATAAAAATATTACATATTGTGGAACTATTTCCAATAAAATTTCAAAAATAATATCTTCGGCAACATCAGCATTAATATCATTTAAAACACAAAATAATATTGGTACAAAATTGTTAAATGTAAAAACAAAATTACCTAAATTAATCTGGTGTTTACAAAATTAATTGTCCAAAGTGTAATGCTGTATATATAGGTCAAACACAAAGAAATTTTGAAGTAAGATTTAACGAACATTTAAGAGCATATAGATTAAAAAAACCAGATAAGTCAAATTATGCAAATAAATCTGGGAAGTTCTCCACTTTTAAAGTGTTTGCTTTGATTGAGTCTTCATTTTATACATAGATAAGACGTAATTGTAACACAAATATATTAAGTTATTGTAAAGATCAGCATGATATAGTTTTTTCCTGGTTTTTCTATATCATTGCACCGTTATACTGATCTTAGAGGGAAGTACATCCAGGATAATCCCTTAGGACTCATAACATCTAGGCTTTAATATTGTTATGTCTTATTACTTCCATACTTGGTCTAGCCTTATAACTACCTAATAAACATCAGGTACCTAGCTACAAACAAACAAAATGTAACTTCCATATGTCAATCTGACGATGCTAAGTCTAGCGAAACGGCTGTCATTAAAGTTAAGAAAGCAATTTTTTAAATAAATAGTGGAAGTTTTGGTAAAACGAAGAGTTTTTCATTATTCTTAATAAGATGGACTTTCAAAAAGTAAGGGTTAGTACAATTAATTTAATTTTTGGCTATAAACATGTCCAAAGAACGTGTTTGTCACATATTGAATCAAGATTTAAGCATGAGAAAGCTGTCCGCGCGTTGGGTGCCGCGTTTGCTCACTTTGGGCCAAAAACGTGTTCGAATGAACATTTCCAACTCTCTGTTGGCGCAGTTTAGGCGCAATAAATCAGTTTTGGCGCCGATTAATTACTGTAGATGAAACTTGGATACACCATTATACTCCAGAAACAAAAACTAAGTCAAAACAATGGACTGGGAATGGGAAATCGGCTCCAAAAAAAGCAAATGTTGTTCCTTCGGCTGGGAAAGTGATGGCAACTGTTTTCTGGGATAGTCATGGAGTTATCTTAATCGATTATCTTCAAAAAAGAAAACCCATTACAGGAGGACATACTACGCATCATTACTTGACAAGCTGAAAGCAGAAATTGCGGAAAAACGGCCACATTTCCAGAAAAAAATAATTTTGTTTCACCAAGACAATGCGCCGTCTCACTCCTCAGCGGTTGCCATGGCGAAAATCCACGAATTACGGTTTGAACTGCTTGACCAGTCTCCTTACTCACCAGATCTAGCCCCAAGCGACTTTTTTTTGTTCCCTAAGCTAAAAGTTGCGCTCGGAGGACAGAGATTTTCGTCGAATGAGGAGGCCATCACCAACTATTTTGCAGAGAAAGACGCCGAGTACTATTTGGACGGGTTGAAGAGATGGGAGCATCGCTGGGAGAAGTGTAGAGACTTACAAGGAGACTATGTAGAAAAATAAAAATTAATTTGACTTTTCATACCACCCTCGTACACTGTTTCCACCTTATCTTTTTAAAAAACACTTTTTACATTTGTTTGTGTTTGTAAACAACTTTAAAAAATTAGTAGATTGTAATATTTATATTATATTCTAAAAATATATGAAACATTTATTTACTCCACTGGCTAATCTCGATTAGAACTAGGTAATTACAAAATGGCTTCTACCTGCATGTTCCGCATCCCCACTCAAAGCTCTGTATGTTTAAGTTTAACTGGAAAAATCAACGGTATTGGGGATGTTAAAAAGTTATTAAAACTATTTACTTTTAGAAATCTTAAATAAATATAATAAAATTAAACACAGTTATTTTAAATTTTAATTAATAAAAGTCAAAAATATTCATAGGTAGGTATTAAAAAGAAATAAACTGTAATGTTTTTTGGTTCAAATGTGCTAATTCTTTGAAACTACTGATTGGAATTGAAAATTTTTTTCCTCGACTTTTGTACCTTAATGGTTCTAAAAAGGTATTTTCTATTACAATTTATTCAGCACAATTCGTAATGAAGTATGGATCGTTTCCTGAAGCAGGATAAATTTGATACTGATCCACATTCACCAAATGCCACTCAAGAAAGGAAGTACTGGCTGAAAACTTTCGAAAACTTTATGGCCTCCTTCCAAGATCTGGATGGTGAAGGTAAGCTGAGTTTTCTCTTAAATCATGTCTCTCACAATGTATATCAACTGATAGCTGAAAGTGACGCTTATAGTACAGCGATAGAAATTCTGAAATCAATTTACGTGAAGCCAACGAGTGAAATCTTTGCAAGGCATAAACTGGCAACTAGAAAGCAACAATCCGGAGAATCAATTGATCAGTATCGTCAAGCTCTGCAACTACTCAGCAAAAATTTTGGACTTTTTAGCTTCGTATCCTCCACTCAAGTTTTTTAGCAAGGTGGTTAACTTGCTGAATTTAGAAACGTCACAATTTTCATTCACCTACAACTTGAAGTCTTGTCTATACAGGGTGTTTCTTAAGTAATCTAAAATATTATATGGGGCGCTTCGTTACTCAATTTTAAGACGAAAAGTTCATATAAACATGTGTGATAGGTGTTGTCGTTTATGAGATACAGGGTGTTGAATTTATTGTAATAAGTCAGTTCTGATTGTACGTGAAATTAATTTTTGCCGGTGACGCTACTGGTTTTTAGAAGTAATACGCAAAAACATGCTTATTCTAAGTGGCCTTTGAAATAATGTTGACAAGTGTCAAATTTGAAAACCAACGCAAAAATCGTACATTTTTATTTGATTGACTCTGTGTTTAGTTAATAACTATGCCAGTGTTTACTAATGTTGAAATGGCTAATATGCATTTTTGTACGGATTAGCGAATGGTAATGCCTTAGAAGCTAGACGTACGTATGCCCAGCGTTATCCAAATAATCGTTTACCATGTTCAGATACGTTTACTAAGTTACATATTCGTTTACAAGAAACTGGAACTTTTGCTAAATCGAAGAATATTATTGGACGACCCAGAACTGTGAGAAATCCCCAATTGGAAAACCAGATTCTTCAAATTATTGACCAACATCCAGAAACGAGTACAAGAAAAGTTGCAGATGAAGTAAATGTTAGTAACAAAACTGTTTGGAATATTCTAAAAGATAATTTATTGTATCCATATCACGTTCAACGTGTTCAACATTTGTTACCTACTGACTATCCATTACGCATACAGTATTGTCAATGGATTTTACGTGAAATCGCGAACAATCCGAATTTTTTGGCCAATATTCTATTTACGGATGAAGCCAACTTTTCTGGACATGGGATTATGAATTTTCATAATGACCACATATGGGCAGATGTAAATCCACATACCATAAGTGTAAAACGATTTCAACAAACATTTTCGGTCAATGTTTGGCTTGGCATCATCGATGATTATTTAATTGGACCATTTTTCCTTCCTGTACGGTTAACCGGTGAGACATACCAACATTTTCTAGAAAATGAACTTCCACTTCTTTTGGAAGATGTACCTATTATTATTAGAAGGCGCATGTGGTTCATGCATGACGGAGCTCCTCCACATTTTTCAGTGATTGTACGCGAGTTTTTAAATAATGTTTTTCCAGGCCATTGGATCGGACGAGGATCTCCACACCCGTGGCCCCCTAGATCACCTGGACACAATCCTCTGGTTTTTTGTGTGTGGGGATATTTGAAATCGCTTGTTTACACAACACTGATATTAAACGTACAAGATCTTCAAAATCGTATCATAGACGGCTGTAATGTTATTGGTAACAATCCTGGTATCTTCGAACGTATTCGACAATCCATTAGACATCGAGCGGATTCTTGCATTTTAGCTGGAGGTGGACATTTTGAACATTTGCTCTGAAATGTATTATTTTTTCTTTATGTTTAACACATGTTGCTTGTAATAAAATAATAAAAAAATATAAATCAGTAGCGTCACCAAGAAAAATTAATTTCACGTACAACACCCTGTATCTCATAAACGACAACACCTATCACACATGTTTATATGAACTTTTCGTCTTAAAATTGAGTAACGAAGCGCCCCATATAATATTTTAGATTACTTAAGAAATCCCTGTATAAAAAGTAGGTATCAAATTACTTTAAAAATAATACAATATGAAAATTGACATATTACTGACGTTGAGATGATCTATACAATACGAAAAACCAGGTAGAGATGTTTAATTTAAAGTAAAAGGAAACTGGTATATCAACAGATGATACAAAGGACAGAAAGAAGAGTTTAAATATTTTAAATTTCGTAACTGGACTAAATCTTAAAAAATAACGGTTCTAAAATATACTTGAGACGGCGAGCGATAAAATATAAAAACTTCTAAATGATTCGGTATTCCTAAATGGTATTTTTTATTATTTACGTAAAGACTGACTGAATTTGAAAGATAAATATATTGTGTAAAAAATATTGTTTACTTTGAGCCTATAGTTAAATTAATTTCATGAAAAACGTTCGTCGATAGATCCTGCCGGAAAACGTATCTACTGGAGCGAGGATAATAATTATTATATATCAGAAAGTCTATATACAGTGCGGTCCATATGTATGGAATAAATTCATTTGTAGCGTTATTATGTACTATATGAAAAAAACCTGAATCAGGTCGATTTTTATTCTTAAATTGACAATTTACAGTATGAAAATATTATCCCCCTCCAGCACCCCTTCGGAATTACCTATAAGCACCCCCTCGAAAATTTTAAATTACAAAGGGGGTCGTGTGGCACCTCGTTGGAAAGGGATTTTAGTCCTCTGTTCAGCAATATAAAGTTTTTTAAGTTTGGTGCAATCATAACTGAGAAAATTGATTTTTAAGATGTCAAATTTTGATAATGTCTCTAACACAAAACTTTACGTAGAATGAAGATAATAATGTCACATAATGATTAGAATGTTTTTTTCAATGTATTTGACACTTAAATTAAATATTCAAAATGACCACCATTCACTTCTTGACAATAACCGAGGCGATATTGTTTGGTCTATTAAAATAACTTTAGAAATAATCAGGTATTTTCGTATCTGTTCTGCTAAATATTAGGAAAAAACTTTGAAGATATTAAAATAATAGTCAAAAAACTAAATAAACAATTGATATAAATCTAGTAGGCTGCTGTCATTTAGGTATTTAAAGTTACTAAAAGACGTCAGTATAATATTTGTGCGCGTATTAAATTTAATTATGGCTCATTTGTCCGAGACTCAAAGAATAGATATTTTAATTATGATTGGTTGTGGTAATAAAACCAGAACTCAAAAGGAGGTTTGTGAAATTTTTAATAATAAATACCCTGGTCAACACGTTTCGCAGTCAACAGTTAGCAAAATTGAAAAAAAGTTTCGTGAAACTGGACATGTAAAAAATATTGAAAAACCAGGTAGAAATGTTCAATTTACTGATAAAAAAAAGTTAGATGTACTTCTAGGGATTGAGGAAAATCCGCATAAGACAACTCGAGAACTTGCCGCCGACAATGATGAAAGTAAATCATCTATTTTGAGAGTTCTGCATACAGAAAAATACCACCCTTACAAAGTTCAGTTGGTTCAGAAGTTAAATGAAGATGATCCTGATAGAAGGCAAGAATTCTGTGAATTGATGATGGATAGAATGAACGCAGATTTGCAGTTCATAAACAAAATAGTTTTTTCTGATGAAGCGACGTTTCATTTAAACGGAACGGTTAACAAACAGAACTGTAGATATCGGAGCAGAGAAAATCCTCACTGGATGTGTGAGGCTCACACTCAATATCCTAAAAAAGTTAACGTTTGGGCTGGTATCATTAACAATAAAATTAATGGCCCTTATTTTTTTGAGGGCACAGTTACTGGTGAGGTTTATCTAGATTTTTTGATTAACTTTTTAGTGCCTACATTACAAAGAGTTTTTCCTGATGTTAATCATCCAAATGAGATAGATCGATCTATTTACTACCAACAAGACGGAGCTCCGCCGCATTTTGCACGTACTGTTAGAATTTATTTAAACGAGGTTTTTCCCAATAGGTGGATTGGAAGACGTGGGGCGATCGAATGGCCGGCTAGATCCCCCGATTTGACTCCTCTCGATTACTTCTTATGGGGTTATTTAAAATCTAAAGTATATTTTAATAGACCAAACAATATTGCTGATTTAAAAGTTAGGATAACGGAAAAAATTAACAAAATAACCCCCGAGGTCATACAAAATGTTGTACGAGAATTCCAATATCGCCTCGGTTATAGTCAAGAAGTGAATGGTGGTCATTTTGAACATTTAATTTAAGTGTCAAATACATTGAAAAACACATTCTAATCATTATGTGACGTTATTATCTTCATTCTACGTAAAGTTTTGTATTAAAGACATTATCAAAATTTTACATCTTAAAAATCAATTTTCTCAGTTATGATTGCACCAAACTTAAAAAAAAACTTTATATTGCTGAATAGAGGACTAAAATCCCTTTCCAACGAGGTGCCACACGACCTCCTTTGTAATTTAAAATTTTCGAGGGGGTGCTTATAATTCCGAAGGGGTGCTGGAGGGGGATAATATTTTCATACTGTAAATTGTCAATTTAAGAATAAAAATCGACCTGTTTCAGGTTTTTTTTCATATAGTACATAATAACGCTACAAATGAATTTATTCCATACATATGGACCGCACTGTATATTTTCGTTTCATTTCTATAGAAGGTAAAAATAAACACTAACCCTGAGTTACGTGTGCTTTCAATTATATTAAAGCTACACGAAAAAAAGAAAGTTTTATTTTATTGAAATAAAAATGTGCCATAGCAAATAAATGTTCAACGTTTGGAAAAGATTGATTGATCGCTGTGAACACATAAAAGTGTAAATAGTTTATTAAAAAAGTAAGATTTATTTGAGATTTTGCACCTAGATAATTTTTGAAATTGTTGGTTTAGTTTACTTTTAAAATAAATAATAAAACATCAAGTCTGACTACGTAAAGGTTATATATTGATTGATATGTTGTTATTATAAATCTATCACTGCGTGCCGAGCGAAGCGAGGTTCGCAGCACCAAATTAATTATAATTAATCCAGCACCAAGTTATGATGTCCACCGCAACTCGCCTTTTTTTCGAGGCACGTCGGAATACTTGCCGCCATTACCGTATTTGTTAATATTTTTTTGTGAAAATTTTACAGAACATTCTTCAAATGTTATACTTCAATGTATCATTGGATTTAATAAAGAAATTCCAACTGGTTCCTCACAAAAAATTCATAAAAACATGCCTTTTTTTCAACTAAACTTTACCCCCCCACTTAAGGATTTCGATTATATTGCCTCCAATAAATCTTCCTACCGGCCGGCAGGGTCGGAGTACATTGAAAAGCAATTGAAATATTGATAGATAGATATAAATTGTCTAAAAATATGTACAAATGTGCAAACAGGTATGTAGTTAGTATTTCTAAACATAATTTTGGGTAATAGGTAACTTTTATTACAATTTGAATATTTAAGGAAATAATATGAATAATATGGTTACCTACCTTACAATATACATTAAATACATTAAAGAAAATATTGTTACCCTCCAAATGCCAAATAACCTTGTTGCAATTTAGAATAAAAGACCGAAAATTGTACTTTTTTTCATTAAATTTATCTAATACTTTAAACCAAATGTAATGAAGTTTCTATGCACACATTTTAATTATGTCAAAAAAACTGAACTCCAGATTATTGGTAGTGTTCCAGAACAATCCTTTTTCAAATTCACATTCAGTTAGTCAGTAAAACAAAATGATTCGTCCAAGAAAACAATAAAAAGACTAAGATTTTATTCAAAATGTTTTCATCGGTTGAAAACTGAAAACAAATTGATCTCCGCCAATGTTTTTTCTTGTCCAGCCACGAACAGACCACTAGGCACAAACATTACTGTCATTATCATAGTTGGAAAAGTCATTTTCAACGGAGTTCTCTGTTTTATTAAATTTCTTTTTTCTTCTCATAAAAAAAGTGGTCTCTGAGAAAACACTTCAATGTAAGATTAGAAGAATTTGTTGAGAGCAAACGGAGTCGAGCAACGAACGTTCTGAATAACACTACGGTGTCCGTGTGAAAGAAAACAAAAGAAATTCCTTAAATAAAATAGTGATGTGGTAAAAATCTGGCATACAGAACTGCTTCAAAAGAGTAAAGTACAAGGAAATGTAAACATGTTTGACTAGTAAGAAAATGAGCAAAAAGAACATTAATTCTTGGTTAATGTTTGTTTTTAATTTATTCTAAAATAATTAAAATAGAAAATTAGGAAATTTGAAAACCTATTAAATTACAAAGATTAAAACTGTTACTATTTTTATTATAAACAAACTGGCTTCTTAGCATATGGAAAATATAGTTTTTATCATACTGTAACCTAAAACCTACTTTTACGTACTTGATTTCAATCCGGAAAGTCGAATTTTACCGGATAGTATTTCGTTACGTACTACTATCCTTTAATGAAATTTACAGGTTCCTACATATTAAAAACTATTAAAAACTCAGGTTTCAAACGGATGAATATACGTTTATTGAAATTCAACAGCAAGACAATAAACAGAACTTGCCTAATTTTCCAAGGAATGAATTAATCTTGAGCCATTTCCTGCAAATTGGATAATGACACTAACAGTATCTACAGGCCAGCTATAGTTGGCAAACGCCGATAAATATATTAATATTGTATTTTTTCACTGTTCTTTTGTGTATGAAATAAAATGTTGTACGCAGCAAGTCCTTGTAGGTAGTTTTTCTCAACAAAAACTAAAACACTTAAAGATGAGGGTTTCGAGAAAAACAAGTGACAAGTGGACATAAATTGAATTTTTATATAGGAGATTTTAAATGAACAGATATCAAATAAAAAAGGGTTTCCACATCTAAACGAACATTCTTCTTTTCTATACGATAAGTAAAAATTTCCTTTTTTATTTGGTGTCCTCTTTTGACATCTAAAGTTAGGATTATCAAGTCCGCACTTGGCACCGCACTTAGCACATATTATAGTGCTTGATTTAATCATCCTGTGATATAATAAAAACTGCACAATATCAGCTTTATTCAAGCGAAGACTTGAATATTAAAATTTTCATATTTAGCTGCCATTTTCTAAACTGATGATCTACGATTTATTTACGGCACAATCTATTTTGAATTAGGGAATTTATATAAAATATACTCGCCTCCCGACCAACTGACACAGATCAAAGTACGGTATCCGCCAAAATAAACAGTACTGAAACAGAGAGTGCTGTGGAGTTGTTTATGTAACATGGATTTGTCATATTTGACTTAATTATCATTAGTTGATATATTAATAGTACGCTGCAGTTAAATTTGATTTAAAAATGGTTCTAACAACGGAAGAAAAAGTGTTTTTGGTAGAGCATTATTTTCGTTCATACGGAAAAGGTCGTAATGATGGTCCAAGCTTAGAACAGGTGTCAATAAAATATCAACAAAAATTTAATAAAGCAGCTTCTAGTAAAAGTGTGATGTTAGCTGTTGTTGAAAAATTTCGTCGCACTGGTAGTGTATTGTGTCAACGTAAACGTTCTTCAGGTCGTCGAAAAACAGTATGCACTAACGAAAATGAAGGACGTGTTTTTAACCAAGTTGTGCAATCACCTCAAAGAAGTCTTGTAAGAACTGCAACATTAGTGAAACGTCTTTAACAGGTCGGCTGAAAAGTCCCCGGTCTACTATAGTAAAACACAATATTTTGGCAAAATTCATTTTTTTTTATTCAACATAGTTGCCTTCAAGGGCGATACAGCGATTATAACGACCTTCCAACTTTTCGATACCATTTTTGTAGTACTCCTTCGGTTTGTCCTCAAAATAGGCTTCAGTTTCGGCGATTACCTCAGTATCAGAGCCAAATTTTTTTCCCGCGAGCATTCTCTTCAGGTCAGAGAAAAGGAAAAAGTCGCTGGGGGCTAGATCTGGAGAATACGGTGGGTGAGGAAGCAATTCGAAGCCCAATTCATGCAATTTTGCCATCGTTTTCGATGATTTGTGACACGGTGCATTGTCTTGATGAAACAACACTTTTTTCTTCTTCATATGGGGCCGTTTTTCCGCGATTTCGGTCTTCAATCGCACAGTAATAGTCGCTGTTGATTGTTTTTCCCTTTTCCAAATAGTCGATGAACAATATACCGTGTGTATCCCAAAAAACTGAGGCCATAACTTTGCCAGCTAACTGTTGAATCTTTCCACGCTTTGGTGGCGGTTCACCGGCCGCAGTCCACTCAGTTGACTGTCGATTGGACTCAGGTGTGTAGTGATGGAGCCAAGTTTCATCCATAGTCACATATCGACGCAAAAAGTCGGGTTTATTACGACTTAACAGCTGCAAACACTGCTCAGAATCATCAATTCGTTGCTGTTTTTGGTCGATTGTAAGCACGCGCGGCACCCATTTCGCACAGAGCTTCCGCATACCCAAATATTCGTGAACGATATGTCCAACACGTTCCTTAGATATCTTTAGAGTGTCAGCTATCTCGATCATATTCACTTTACGGTCACTCAAAATCATTTTGTGGATTTTTTTGATATTTTCGTCGGTAACCACCTCTTTTGGGCGTCCACTGCGTTCACCGTCTTCGGTGTTCATTTCACCACGCTTGAATTTTGCGTACCAGTCAAGGATTGTTGATTTTCCTGGCGCAGAGTCCGGAAACTCATTATCAAGCCAAGCTTTTGCTTCAACTGTTTTTTTTTTCTTTCAAATAACAATATTTAATAAGCACACGAAATTCTTTTTTTTCCATCTTTTTGAAAATAACAAAAGTTGCTTCACTAAAAATGCAATATCTCACAAACTAATAGTCCGACAGCTGTCAAATTTTTACACGAATCTTTTGAAGGTTGATACTATCTAACAATGAAATGGATTTAATTCTAGTGTCGTCATCTATAGGTCAGACCGGGGACTTTTCAGCCGACCTGTTACGTCGCATGTTCAAACCAATTGGTGGTTATCCATACCGTATTCAAGTTGGACAACGACTAAATGCTGCGGACAAACTTACAAGAGAAATTTACTGTGGTCCAGAATTTTTGAAAAACAAATGGTTTTCAGACGAGAGTCGCGTTCATCTTAGCTTCTATATTAATCGACAAACAACCAGATTCCTTGGATTTGAACGTCCTGATAGCATTGTAGAGAAACCACTACACAGTCTTCGAGTTACCGTTTGGTGCGCGGTATCTGGTAATGGAATGATTGGTCCTTATTTCGTTGAAGATGATAATCAGAATCAATCCACTTACTGTCAACCAAGAACGTTATGGAGATAAAATTATTATACCTTTAGTGAGAGATCTAAATAACTTTTGCCGTGCACGAAATCTACAGTTTCGCACACAATGGTTCCAACAAGATGGTGCAACGAGCCATACAGCTGTGCGCACCTTGGACTTACTCCGTCAGCATTTCGATAATAGAATAATTTCTCGGGGAACAGACTTCGAATATCCTTCTCATTCACCTGATCTGATGCCACCTGACGCATACATTTGGGGCATAATACAAAATATTTTTCGGCAGTTCCATCAACCACTTTTTACAAAAATGTTTATTGACTTACAAAATCGATATGAAGCTTGTTTGCATAGAAATGGCGAACATTTTGAACACTTACATTACAGAAATTAAAAATTAATTTTTATTTTTATTTTCGATACTGTTTATTTTGGTGGATACTGTATATTTCATGTTAATATACATAGTAGCTGCTAAATAATTACCGATATTTTTGATACCCATTTGATGTCATCAGATAAATTATTTTTAAATAAAACTTTAAGAAAATTTTTAAAATAATGATTACAGACAGGGAAATTTGGAAAAATGATCAGAACATAGAAAAATGCCTCAGGATATCACAGTATTTTGGACGAAGATATCTTAAATCCCCTTTTGAGTCAATATAATAAAAAACCAATTGTAATTAGAGGTCATTAACAGACAATATTCGTGTAAATAGAGAATTACAATCAAAATCATTCGTTCAAATGAAGCAAATAATTTATGTTTGTTTAAATTGAAAATCCCAATTAAATTTTTCATCAACAAAACGGGATTTTCAATTTAAAAAGTATAGTTTTTTTTATGTAGAGACAGACCATTACAATTTTTGTTTGTTTTAAGTTATATGAAATGGAAATAATCTTTTAATTTACAATTAGAATAATTTCATGTTTTTGTGTTAAATTAAATTAATTAAATCCAAATATCCTTTGTGAAAACAAGAGTTTATAAATAGTAAACAAAAAATAAAATATATAAATAAAAAGATATACAGGGTGTTTCAAAAAAAGGTAACACCGTCTCTAGGATAGGTAAAAAACTGAAAAATAATTGGGGTTTGCTTAGTAAAATTTTTTTCTAACGCCATCCGTTTTCAAGATAAAGGGCGTTGAAGAAAATGAAAAATTACACATTTCTTACGATTTTGCCGAAACTACTAGCACCATTGCAATGAAATTTTATACGAATATGTTTTGGAAGCTGATATTTCCCATGAATTTGTTTTTATAACTAACTCTCATAGAGGGCGCTAGTTACACGATTCATACAACGTAGTATTCAACATAACTTTTTTTAGGGTAGAATTATTAGTCAAAACTCCAAGTGAACATAAACATCGTTTAATTCTACACCAAAAAGGTACTCTTGGTAAAACTCGATATTATGTACCGTTTTCGGAATATTTTGAAGTAATAATCGCTCCTGGTATAAACTAATGATAAAGTTCGCTTTTCTCTAAGTTTGCCAAGTAAAATTGACATTTATTGATTGTTATGACAATAAGTCAACAATAAATAGAGTTTTGAAACCTTGTTATTTGTAAAATTAGATATTGTTAAACAAAATGTACTCAAATGTTGAATACACCGACATGTTATTAACTTTAGGCGAGTGTTTAGGAAACTCTAGTGCAGCTTTTACGCGTTATGCAGAAAAGTTTCCTAGAAGAAACTTACCAAGTAAAAAAACATTTAGAGCAGTTGAACGACGTTGTCGAGAAACTGGGAATGTAAGACCAAAGAAAATAAATTCAGGTAGACCAAGAACAACAAGAACAATTAATAAAGAAAATATTATTTTAAATTTAGTTGATCAAAATCCAACATTAAGTGTAAGGAATATGGCAAGACAAACAAATACATCTTCTTTAACTACTTGGCGGATACTTAAAGAGCAGCAGCTACATCCTTACCATTACAGACAAGTTCAAGAACTCTTGCCGGACGATCTACCGGTTAGAGTCGATTTTTGTGAAACATTGCGAGAAAGGACAGCCCTCAATCCAAATTTTTTAAAATGTATTCTTTTTACGGACGAGGCCACCTTTACGCGACAAGGTATGTTTAACTCCCATAACGCACACTACTGGTGTGATGAGAATCTACAAGCCAAAAGGGTATCACATTACCAACACTCATTTAAAGTTAATGTTTGGCAGCAACTTTAGGTAACAGATTCATAGGTTATCATATTCTACCTGGAAATTTAAGTGGTGATATGTACCTTGATTTTCTAAATAATCACTTATTTGAGATATTAGAAGATTTATCGATAAATGAGCGAACATCATTATTTTTTATGCATGATGGAGCTCCACCGCACTTTGATAGAAGGTGTCGTAATTGGTTGAGTAACAATTTTCGGAATCGATGGATTGGTAGAGGTGCAGAAGCTCCGATTCATTGGCCTCCTCGGTCATGCGATTTTAATCCTTTGGACTACACAGTCTGGTCGTATATTAAGGAAAAAGTTTATGCTACAGAGGTAAATTCTCGTCAAGAATTAATAAACAGAATTAAACGTCACTTTAATGACATCATAGATGATCCCCAACCGTTAAGAAGATTAATGGATTCTTTAGAAAAAAGGATAGACTTGTGTATTCGTGAAAACGGAGGACATTTTGAACATTTCCTCTAATTGAATTTTATGTTATGTTCTTTGTCTTTATTTTAATTCTCTTATTGTAAGTTTTTTTAATTAATACATTTATCATTAACTTATACGAGGAGCGGTTATTACTTCATAATTTTCAAATCAAAATATTCCGAAAACGGTACATAATATCGAGTTTTACCAAGAGTACCTTTTTGGTGTAGAATTAAACGATGTTTATGTCCACTTGGAGTTTTGACTAATAATCCTACCCTAAAAAAAGTTATGTTGAATAATACGTTGTATGAATCGTGTAACTAGCGCCCTCTATGAGAGTTAGTTATAAAAACAAATTCATGGGATATATCAGCTTCCAAAACATATTCGTATAAAATTTCATTGCAATGGTGCCAGTAGTTTCGGCAAAATCGTAAGAAATGTGTAATTTTTTATTTTCTTCAACGCCCTTTATCTTGAAAACGGATGGCGTTAGAAAAAAATTTTACTAAGCAAACCCCAATTATTTTTCAGTTTTTTATCTATCCTAGAGACGGTGTTACCTTTTTTTGAAACACCCTGTAGAAGATAAGCAACAGTTTGTTAATTTATTAGGGAATTTAACCCAAGGTATAGAAACTTGATAGTTTTATACCAAGCTTGACCGTTTTCTATTAAAAAAACAACTACTTCCTGGACTATATGCCCCAACGTACATTGAATTCTATTCCGATAGAAAACGTGTTTTTTATAATTTTCTTATCTTCCAATTTAATTTCAAAAAGTTTAAGCTGCGCCTGCATGCTACGTAATTTAAACACGTACCTTCTTTGGTTAGTTACAGACAAAGCCCATACTCTCCTGCCGCAGAGGAAAAAAGGGTTGAAATGAATAAGAGAAAAACGTTATAAATTGAGGAAACGAGGACGTCACCGGCAGATTTTAGGTGAGTTGCAGATTTCGTATTAGATTTACTAACTTCGCGCTAAAAAATAAACGTAGACCACGGGCATATATTTATTCAACTAAGCTGAATTTAATCTGACGCTTGTTGGTTTAATTTAAGTTTGTAACCGTGCAGTTTTTTCGATATGTAAATTATAAAACTTTTTTTAACCCAACCACCTTAAACGAATTATGCAAAATATGCTTTCATATTTGTTTTTAATGCGAATTTAAAATGTTTTCCAAAAATATTAATATTTTTTTCACTACTAGCTGTAGAACCTGACTATATTTGGTTTTGTTCAGATAGTAAAGATAGAAAAATACAGAGCATACTTGATTAGAAGTAAATCACAATCTACACATACGGTGCGGTCCATATGTATGGAATAAATTCATTTGTAGCGTTATTATGTACTATATGAAAAAAACCTGAAACAGGTCGATTTTTATTCTTAAATTGACAATTTACAGTATGTAAATATTATCCCCCTCCAGCACCCCTTCGGAATTATAAGCACCCTCTCGAAAATTTTAAATTACAAAGGGGGTCGTGTGGCACCTCGTTGGAAAGGGATTTTAGTCCTCTGTTCAGCAATATAAAGTTTTTTAAGTTTGGTGCAATCATAACTGAGAAAATTGATTTTAAAGATGTAAAATTTTGATAATGTCTCTAACACAAAACTTTACGTAGAATGAAGATAATAATGTCACATAATGATTAGAATGTGTTTTTCAATGTATTTGACACTTAAATTAAATGTTCAAAATGTCCACCATTCACTTCTTGACAATAACCGAGGCGATATTGGAATTCTCGTACAATGACGTTGTATGACCTCGGGGGTTATTTTGTTCATTTCTTCCGTTATCCTAACTTTTAAATCAGCAATATTGTTTGGTCTATTAAAATATACTTTAGATTTTAAATAACCCCATAAGAAGTAATCGAGTAATCCCTATTGGGAAAAACCTCGTTTAAATTATTTCTAACAGTACGTGCAAAATGCGGTGGAGCTCCGTCTTGTTGGTAGTAAATAGATCGATCTATCTCATTTGGATGATTAACATCAGGAAAAACTCTTTGTAATGTAGGCACTAAAAAGTTAATCAAAAAATCTAGATAAACCTCACCAGTAACTGTGTCCTCAAAAAAATAAGGGCCAATAATTTTATTGTTAATGATACCAGCCCAAACGTTAACTTTTTTAGGATATTGAGTGTGAGCCTCACACATCCAGTGAGGATTTTCTCTGCTCCAATATCTACAGTTCTGTTTGTTAACCGTTCCGTTTAAATGAAACGTCGCTTCATCAGAAAAAACTATTTTGTTTATGAACTGCAAATCTGCGTTCATTCTATCCATCATCAATTCACAGAATTCTTGCCTTCTATCAGGATCATCTTCATTTAACTCCTGAACCAACTGAACTTTGTAAGGGTGGTATTTTTCTTTATGCAGAACTCTCAAAATAGATGATTTACTTACATCATTGTCGGCGGCAAGTTCTCGAGTTGTCTTATGCGGATTTTCCTCAATCTCTAGAAGTACATCTAACTTTTTTTCATCAGTAAATTGAACATTTCTACCAGGTTTTTCAATATTTTTTACATGTCCAGTTTCACGAAACTTTTTTTCAATTTTGCTAACTGTAGACTGCGAAACGTGTTGACCAGGGTATTTATTATTAAAAATTTCACAAACCTCCTTTTGAGTTCTGGTTTTATTACCACAACCAATCATAATTAAAATGTCTATTCTTTGAGTCTCGAATAAATGAGCCATAATTAAATTTGTACGCGCACAAATATTATACTGACGTTTTTTAGTAACTTTAAATACCTAAATGACAGCAGCCTACTAGATTTATATCAATTGTTTATTTAGTTTTTTGACTATTATTTTAATATCTTCAAAGTTTTTTCCTAATATTTAGCAGAACAGATACGAAAATACCTGATTATTTCTAAAGTTATTTTAATAGACCAAACAATATCGCCTAGGTTATTGTCAAGAAGTGAATGGTGGTCATTTTGAACATTTAATTTAAGTGTCAAATACATTGAAAAACACATTCTAATCATTATGTGACATTATTATCTTCATTCTACGTAAAGTTTTGTGTTAGAGACATTATCAAAATTTTACATCTTAAAAATCAATTTTCTCAGTTATGATTGCACCAAACTTAAAAAATTTTATATTGCTGAACAGAGGACTAAAATCCCTTTCCAACGAGGTGCCACACGACCCCCTTTGTAATTTAAAATTTTCGAGGGGGTGCTTATAATAATTCCGATGGGGTGCTGAAGGGGGATAATATTTTCATTTAAGCATAAAAATCGACCTGTTTCAGGTTCTTTTCATATAGTACATAATAACGCTACAAATGAATTTATTCCATACATATGGACCGCACTGTATGTCCAAAAGTTTGGACGCCTATGGTTTTTTAAAAACTCTTCAAGATTTATTTAGTATTGGTTAGAGTGAATTTACTTCATTTGCCTTTTCCACCCTGTATATATCTTATAATTCAGTTGATAAAAATGTTATCGTGCCTTTGACATTTCTCATACTGTGTAGACACAGTCTTTTCCGCTGCGAATAAATGTTTTCCATTAAACACTTTCGGAAAAATGTCTGCAATAAATGTTTTATGTATTTGCTTTGTTACGGAGCATTGAGCGTATACCTGCAATACGTTTATTTAGAATTTTCCCATAAAAGTTGCAGTAGCTCAAAAATAATAGAAAATATCTTTGTTTTTGTTAGTTCAACAATAACTTCATAGAAGAATTGAGAAACTGTTTACCATATTTCCTCTTAGTACATTAAAAATAAGAAATATTCTCGAAACTTTGGAAGATGACGTGTGTAATCCATCAGAAGAAAATTATGAACCTGTCTCAATTTATTTGAAAGGATATTAATTGTAAGTATAAAGGTGGTATTAAATTCTTTTGATGTATAAACCGAAATGATTGGTAACAAATGATTTTTCTTTATTATTACCAACACTGAGAATTATGGAGAATTCTGGAAAAACTACAGAACAATCACCGATTATGGAAAATATATAATAATGATTTAAAATTTTAGATTAAAAAAATTGTACACCAAGGTAAAGAGATTTTGAAAATTTTCATTTATTTGAAGGAAGGTATAATAGGTATGGAAAAAAGTCGATTTTACGTGGATCATTTTTCGGTTAGCATAAAATTGGTAGAAGTTATAATAAAGAATTAAAATTTTCGGGGTTTGTAGGAAATTTTTTTGGCTTTTTAACAGCACAAACTAGATGTTGTATAATAATTTTTGTTTTTGAGCTATGCGGTAAAATCTGAGACCATGTCGTAACGCTCGAATCACTGGTCGCTACACGCCAAGATAATTTTTTTAAAAATTTTCTGATGGCAGATTCATTTTCAGGAGGGTCAAATTAGTCTAAATCCAGATTTTCAGCTCTTTCAGAAAGATTTCAAAAATTTTCATTTTTCGAAGGAAGGTATAGGTATGGAAAAAAGTCGATTTTACGAAGCTCAATTTTCGGTTAGGATAAAATTGGTAAAAGTTACCATAGAAAATTGAAATTTTCAGGTTTTGTAGGAAATTTTCTTGGCTTTTTAAACGCGTAAACTAGAAGTGACTATGGTTTTTTGTTTTTGAGTTATTCGTCAAAATCTGAGATCATTTCATAACGCTCGATTCACTAGTCGCTACAAGGCAAGATAAATTTTTTAGAATTTTTCTGGTGGCAGATTCGTTTTCAGGACGGTCAAATTAGTCTAAATTCAGATTTTCAACTCTTTCGGAAAGATTTTGAAAATTTTCATTTTTTGAATGTATGAAAAAAAGTCGATTTCACGAAGGTCAATTTTCGGTTAGGATAAAATTGGTAGAAGTTATTATAGAGAATTAAAATTATCAGGGTTTGTAGCAAATTTTTTTGGCTTTTTAATGGCGCAAACTAGAAGTTGGTCCTATTTTTGGTTTTTGAGTTATGGGTCAAAATATGAGACCATGTCATAACGCTCGATTCACTAGTCGCTACAAGGTAAGATAAATTTTTTAGAATTTTTCTGATGGCAGATTCGTTTTCAGGAGGGTCAAATTAGTCTGAATCCAGATTTTTAACACTTTTAGTGAGATTTTGAAAATTTTCATTTTTTCGAAGGAAGGTATAGCTATGGAAAAAAGTCGATTTTGCGAAGGTCAACTTTCGGTTTGGATAAAATTGGTAGAGGTGATAATAAAGAATTGAAATTGTCAGGGTTTCTAGCAGATTTTCTTGGCTTTTTAACGGCGGAAACTAGAAATTTGTCATATTTTTTGTTTTTGAGTTATGCGTCAAAATCTGAGGCCATGTCATAATACTCGATTTACTAGTCGCTACACGCCAAGATAATTTTTTTAGAATTTTTCTCATGGCAGATTCGTTTTCAGGACAGTCAAATTAGTCTGAATCTAAATTTTTAGCTCATTCGGAGAGATTTCGAAAATTTTCAATATTTCGGAGGAAAGTATAAGTATGGAAAAAAATCGATTTTACAAAAGGCCAACTTTCGGTTAGAAAGTACAATAAAAAATTGCAATTTTCAGGGTTTGTAAGAAATTTTCTTGGCTTTTTAATGGCATTAACTAGAAGTGGCTATGATTTTTTGTTTTTGAGTTATGCGTCAAAATCTGGGACCATGTCATAACGCAAACTAGAAGGCACTAAGATTTTTTGAGTTCTTTTAAAAACATATGATTAGCATTAAAACATGCACAGTTACTTTAATATACTTGGAAATTTATCCGGAGAGAAAATATTATTTTTTTCAAGAAAGGTGGTGCTGGAGTCTATTTGACGAAGGTCAACTTTTGGTTAAGATAACCTTGATAATAGTAAATATAGAAAAACGAAAGTTATAGGGTTTGTGGCAGATTTTCTTGGCTTTTCAAAGGTGGAAATAAGAAGTGGCTAAGATTTCTAGTTTTTGAGTTATGAGCAAAAACAGGGAGGCATGACAGTTTTCGAGATTCTAAAATTTAAATTCAACTTTGACTAAGATAGAAACAATACTTAACAAGAAAAAAAGTTAGTAATTACAAAGAAAACAGAAAATCCAAGAGAATCGAACCAATGTCGGATTTTTCGGACCAGTTTTCTAGATTTTTTTTGGGGGCAGATTCGTTTTCAGTAGAGTTATATTATTCTAAAACAAAATTTTCAGCTAATTATATACAAACATTTTTTCATCTGTCAAATTTGATATTTTAACAATACTCCGACTATATTTCGAGTTTTGTCTTAGTCAATGGGCATGTGATAAGCGATAATTTTGCACTAGTGCCTACTGACAGTGATAGAGTGATATAGTGACCATTCCATTTGTTTTGATTAATAAAAAATTCTTTTTAAATTACATTTAAAAATAAAAGAATCAGAATTTCTTCTACAATAATCATATTAATACTTGCGAAGGAACTTTATAACAAAGAGGTGAACTAACAAGATTTAATTTGTAATTACCAGCCACTAGCAGCAGGATTACATCAGATTTTCGGGATTTCTAGAGGATAAACTCATGTCCTCTTATTGTTTGAAGGACAAGTTGTCTAAACTATGAAATTTAATTACAAAGGCCGGTCTAAAGAGGGTAATTTAATTTGAAACACAGTCGTAAGTATATAATATGAATAGGTCATGTTGTTACGACCCATATATCCCATAGAATTCCTTCAATCCTACTTATAGACCCACAAAAATAAAAAAGTGAGAAAACTATTGAAAAAATAAAACTAGATCTATAAAAATAAAGTAACCAGTAATTATAATTCTTCTATACTCGTATCACTTTTCTTGTTCTTCTATAAATAATTATGCTTGGTAACTGTCACCAGACTACTCACGAGATCCGTTAAATATTTATATAATATATAAGTACAGGACATTTTCTAACTAACATTGTCAATGTCGATGTCATTAAAATAATAACCGTTGCGCTCTTATGCTTGTAAGTCTTTTTATAAAACCGTTTAAAGCTTCTAATTGAGGTTTCTGCATTTTGAACAGAGCACCTAATACTAATGAATCAATTTTGACTAATTTTGTATGTCACGATACCATGAAGCATTAAGGTATTTTGTCCTTTGTCTGTGCAGCGTAAAATTACGATGTTAAGGAGGTCGCATACAGGGCGTGTAATCGTATGTGCCGCCATTGTTCTATTCAAAAGAGACTGTAATTTATTAAGATTGGTAGGTGAGAGATTTGTAGGTTGGTTCGAGATCCACCAGGTGTTTCAACCAATCAATCTTTATGTTGGTTTAAAAATGTAAAATTCCTGTAAACAAACACGTAAGAACATTCCCAATTTTTTGTTTTGTGAAACTACCAGCCATCTCGAACAAAACCACCTTTTTCACAAATAATTTAAATTTGCACATACCTTTTTAAAAAAACCGCAACTTTAAAGGATTTGAAAATAATAATAAATAATTTTTTATTCACTAATAGCTACAACACAAGATAATTCGTCTTCAGAAGGGTCAAATTAGTCTAAATCCAGATTTTCAGCTCATTCGGAGAGATTTTGAAAATTTTCATTTTTTCGAAGGAAGGTATAGGTATGGAAAAAAGTCGATTTTACGAAGGTCAACTTTCGGTGAGGATAAAATTTATACAAGTAAGGATAGAAATACGAAATTTTTAGTGTTTGTAGTAAACTTTCTTGGCTTTTTAATGGCGTAAACTAGAAGTGGATATGATTTTTCATTTTTAAGTTATGTGTCAAAATCTGAGACCATGTCATAACGCTCGATTCACTAGTCGCTACACGGCAAGATAAATTTTTTAGAATTTTTCTGATGGCAGATTCGTTTTAAGGAGAATCAAATTAGTCTAAATCCAGATTTTTAGCTCATTCGGAGAGATTTTGAAAATTTTAATTTTTTCGAAGGAAGGTATAGCTATGGAAAAAAGTAGATTTTACAAAGGTCAACTTTCGGTTTGGATAAAATTGGCAGAAGTTATTATAGAAATTTGAAATTTTAGGTTTTGTAGGAGATTTTCTTGGCTTTTTAAACGCGTAAACTAGAAGTGGCTGTGATTTTTCATTTTTGAGTTATGCGTCAAAATCTGAGACCATGTCATAACGCTCGATTCACTAGTCGCTACACGGCAAGATAATTTTTTTAGAATTTTTCTGATGGCAGATTCGTTTTAAGGAGAGTCAAATTAGTCTAAATCCAGATTTTCAGCTCATTCGGAGAGATTTCGAAAATTTTCATTTTTTCGAAGGAAGGTATAGGTATGGAAAAAAGTCGATTTTACGAAGGTCAACTTTCGGTGAGGATAAAATTTATACAAGTAAGGATAGAAATACGAAATTTTCAGTGTTTGTAGGAAATTTTCTTGGCTTTTTAATGGCGTAAACTAGAAGTGGCTGTTATTTTTCATTTTTGAGTTATGCGTCAAAATCTGAGACCATGTCATAACGCTCGATTCACTAGTCGCTACACGGCAAGATAAATTTTTTAGAATTTTTCTGATGGCAGATTCGTTTTTAGGAGAGTCAAATTAGTCTAAATCCAGATTTTCAGCTCATTCGGAGAGATTTCGAAAATTTTCATTTTTTCGAAGGAAAAAAGTCGATTTTACGAAGGTCAACTTTCGGTGAGGATAAAATTTATAAAAGTAAGGATAGAAATACGAAATTTTCAGTGTTTGTAGGAAATTTTCTTGGCTTTTTAATGGCGTAAACTAGAAGTGGCTATGATTTTTCATTTTTGAGTTATGCGTCAAAATCTGAGACCATGTCATAACGCTCGATTCACTAGTCGCTACACGGCAAGATAAATTTTTTAGAATTTTTCTGATGGCAGATTCGTCTTCAGAAGGGTCAAATTAGTCTAAATCCAGATTTTCAGCTCATTCGGAGAGATTTCGAAAATTTTCATTTTTTCGAAGGAAGGTGTATGGAAAAAAGTCGATTTTACGAAGGTCAACTTTCAGTAAGGATAAAATTTATACAAGTAAGGAATAAAATACGAAATTTTCATTGTTTGTAGGAAATTTTCTTGGCTTTTTAATGGCGTAAACTAGAAGTGGCTGTGATTTTTCATTTTTGAGTTATGCGTCAAAATCTGAGACCATGTCATAACGCTCGATTCACTAGTCGCTACACGGCAAGATAATTTTTTTAGAATTTTTCTGATGGCAGATTCGTTTTAAGGAGAGTCAAATTAGTCTAAATCCAGATTTTTAGCTCATTCGGAGAGATTTTGAAAATTTTCATTTTTTCGAAGGAAAAATGTCGATTTTACGAAAGTCAACTTTCGGTAAGGATAAAATTTATACAAGTAAGGATAGAAATACGAAATTTTCAGTGTTTGTAGTAAATTTTCTTGGCTTTTTAATGGCGTAAACTAGAAGTGGCTGTGATTTTTCATTTTTGAGTTATGCGTCAAAATCTGAGACCATGTCATAACGCTCGATTCACCCGTCGCTACATGGCAAGATAAATTTTTTAGAATTTTTCTGATGGCAGATTCGTCTTCAGAAGGGTCAAATTAGTCTAAATCCAGATTTTCAGCTCATTCGGAGAGATTTCAAAAATTTGCATTTTTTCGAAGGAAGGTATAGCTATGGAAAAAAGTAGATTTTACGAAGGTCAACTTTCGGTAAGGATAAAATTTATACAAGTAAGGATAGAAATACGAAATTTTTAGTGTTTGTAGTAAACTTTCTTGGCTTTTTAATGGCGTAAACTAGAAGTGGATATGATTTTTCATTTTTGAGTTATGTGTCAAAATCTGAGACCATGGCATATCCCTCGATTCACTAGTCGCTACACGCTAAAATAATTTTCTTAGAATTTTTCTGATGGCAGATTCTTTTTCAGGAGGGTCAAATTAGTCTAAATCCAGATTTTCAGCTCATTCGGAGAGATTTCGAAAATTTTCATTTTTTCGAAGGAAAAAAGTCGATTTTACGAAGGTCAATTTTCGGTGAGGATAAAATTTATACAAGTAAGGATAAAAATACGAAATTTTCAGTGTTTGTAGGAAATTTTCGTGGCTTTTTAATGGCGTAAACTAGAAGTGGCTATAATTTTTTGTTTCTGAGTTATACGTCAAAATCTGAGACCATGTCATAACGCTCGATTCACTAGTCGCTACAAGGCAAGATAATTTTTTTAGAATTTTTCTGATGGCAGATTCGTTTTTAGAAGGATCGAATAAGTCTAAATCCATTTTACATACATCTACATTTACATACAGCTTATCAGAATAAACGAAGACAAGTTTTAACATAACTAATTTACAGTTAGTCAAAGTGCGTTTTAAAATTTCATCTTATCTCAAACAGTCTTTGCTTTTTTATCAAACAATAATTCTAGTTTGTTTAAAAACGCGTCGAGAAATGCGTGTATCCAACAAAATTACTTTCAGTGTATTAACTTGTAAAAAATTAACTACGAGTTCATAATCTCTTTTAACTTTCACTTCAAACGCCTCTCCTT
Source organism: Ophraella communa (assembly GCA_035357415.1). NCBI lineage: Eukaryota > Metazoa > Arthropoda > Insecta > Coleoptera > Chrysomelidae > Ophraella > Ophraella communa. Next base: position 3,960,291 of record CM068982.1, on the reverse strand, counting down.
TTATGTCCATAGTAAAATAACCTTTTGAACATTTCCGAGTGAAATGTGAAAATGACTTTTTAAAGAATTAGTTACTTTCTACGTACTGACCTGTGCAGACCCCACAGAAGTATTGAAAAAGGTCATCACAAAAAGGAAATTGAAAGTTCAACGTTATTTCATGGTAAATTCCTTTTAATTTCCTCTTAAATAAATTGTTACTGGCAAATTAATTTGTTTATTTCATTCAGTTTGAATCTAAATTTAATTTTGAAACAATTCTCAACAGGTTACATACTTTTATTAATTTCAATATTTCTAATATTTCAATTGTTGTCCTTTGATTTTAAAATTGAAGATAAATAACAGGTCGGCTGAAAAGTCCCCGGTCTGACCTATAGATGACGATACTAGAATTAAATCCATTTCATTTTTAGATAGTATCAACCTTCAAAAGATTCGTGTAAAAATTTGACAGCTGTCGGACTATTAGTTTGTGAGATATTACATTTTTAGTGAAGCAACTTTTGTTATTTTCAAAAAGATGGAAAGGAAAGGAAAGGATTGAAAGGAAAAAATACAGTTGAAGCAAAAGCTTGGCTTGATAATGAGTTTCCGGACTCTGCGCCAGGAAAATCAACAATCATTGACTTGTACGCAAAATTCAAGCGTGGTGAAATGAGCACCGAAGACGGTAAACGCAGTGGACGCCCAAAAGAGGTGGTTACCGACGAAAATATCACAAAAATCCACAAAATGATTTTGAGTGACCGTAAAGTGAATATGATCGAGATAGCTGACACTCTAAAGATATCTAAAGAACGTGTTAGACATATCGTTCACGAATATTTGGGTATGCGGAAGCTCTGTGCGAAATGAGTGCCGCGCGTGCTCACTATCGACCAAAAACAGCAACGAATTGATGATTCTGAGCAGTGTTTGCAGCTGTTAAGTCGTAATAAACCCGATTTTTTGCGGCGATATGTGACTATGGATGAAACTTGGCTCCATCACTACACGCCTGAGTCCAATCGACAGTCAGCTGAGTGGACTGCGGCCGGTGAACCGCCACCAAAGCGTGGAAAGACTCAACAGTCAGCTGGCAAAGTTATGGCCTCAGTTTTTTGGGATACACACGGTATATTGTTCATCGACTATTTGGAAAAGGGAAAAACAATCAACAGCGACTACTACTGTGCATTATTGGAGCGATTGAAGACCGAAATCGCGAAAAAACGGCCCCATATGAAGAAGAAAAAAGTGTTGTTTTTCAACAATCAAGACAATGCACCGTGTCACAAATCATCGAAAACGATGGCAAAATTGCATGAATTGGGCTTCGAATTGCTTCCTCACTCACCGTATTCTCCAGATCTAGCCCCCAGCGACTTTTTCCTTTTCTCTGACCTGAAGAGAATGCTAGCGGGAAAAAAATTTGGCTCTGATACTGAGGTAATCGCCGAAACTGAAGCCTATTTTGAGGACAAACCGAAGGAGTACTACAAAAATGGTATCGAAAAGTTGGAAGGTCGCTATAATCGCTGTATCGCCCTTGAAGGCAACTATGTTGAATAAAAAAAATGAATTTTGTCAAAATATTGTGTTTTACTATGGTAGACCGGGGATTTTTCAGCCGACCTGTTCTTAGCTGCACATAGATTAATCTGGTTAAATAATTTACCACATAAAATTAATTCTTGTGTGATGTGTGGATGAATTCAAGCGCGTCGAACGAATGTGTGCCGGAAAATCTCCAGGAAAGTAACCTCTAATTTTTCTTTGACCTTATAATTTTTCTAAAGTTGGTGTCGTTTCTTTCTTTATTATTTTTGGCCTAATCATATTTATAAGAATCTCAAAATTTGTTTGAGATATGCAAGGAAATTTAAAAAATCTTGTTGCCACGTTGTCATCTTTGAAGAAAAATTTGCATTGTCCAGTAGCGTCTTTTATTTCTACTTTTATTTCGCTCACGGAAAATCCGCCAAGAACAGCTGGAGACTCTCACGTCAACTTATACAGTATGATGCAAATGTATGGAATAAATTCATTATTTCAGAAACAGACGAATTTAAAAAAAAAATCTTAAAACACCTCAATTTCAATTTTTGAATGGCCATCAACCGAGTTCATGTGACAGCTCATTTGAAAGGTCTCCTTATCGCCTTTGCAACAATGTAATCATTTCTATTTTTTTAAAGACGTCTGTTTCTGAAATAATAAATTTATTCCATACATTTGCATCATACTATATAGTAAATTTTCAAAAATAAAGAACGGATGAACACATAAAAGGTTTTTTAATTATTTTTTCCAACGTACTCAACTAACACACCCACGCAAATCTCCTACACATCGAAATACTAAAAAACCGACTACATTCCAGCTTCCAATAAATCTTACATAAATTATTGGCAGTCAATATATAAACCACGTAATACAAGTACGTGTGGGGTATTTGACATCGACATTTATTTGACTCGCGTCCAGTCAAAGAACGCCCTTGACGAGGTCTCTTATCGTGTGTGTTTTTCTCGATAACCCCTGTCAGGTAAATAATAATAAGTACCTTCAGTAGCCGCATACCTACATCAATATATAGCTTCCTCTCACAAACCATAAAGCGTGACTTACTTCCGTTCTGGGCATGGGAATTTCGAAAGTATTTTGTTCTTTGACATGAGAATGTATTCATTTAAATGGTCATTGTATTGTTTTATCGACTTGAAAATGGTTTTTTTATTATTTTAAATAACTTATGAACAAAGGATTAATACAGAAAAATGTTTCTATGTGAATTGTGAGTTGTATATTCTGGTGCAAAAATAGTTATAAATAACAAATTAGAAGGTACTTAACACTTTGTTGTAATAATTCGAAATCTGCGGTTAAAAATTGTTGAAACAATAATAAATAAAAATCGACGAAATGCTGTAACCACAAAATGCTTTATTAAAATTTTACACAAACACGAGACGTGGGTTGACACGCATGACACCCCTTCCAAAGGATGGTCTGATTCCTCTGATATGTGTAAAACAAAAGCACCATCAAATAAAGGGAAGAGAATCACAATATTACACGCAGGATAAGAAAATGGTTGGATCCCAAACGCTATGTGGCTTTCTGCCAAAAATATTAAGTACTCTTGTGTTGATTATCACGAAGATATGACAGCAGAGCTTTTTGAAGATTGCTTTAAAAATTGTATGTTACCCAACATTCCACCAGACAGCGTTATAGTAGTGGACAACGCAAGCTATCATAGTCGACAATTGCAAAAAAATCCTGGCTCAAAGAATACGAACTTGGAGATTCAAAACTTCATGGCTGCAAATGATATATATTTTGAGGAAAATTATACAAAAAAAGAACTTTTACAAGTGCTGCAGTCATTTTCTTAAAAAAAAAGTATGTTTATGATACAATTGCAGAAGAATTGGTACGACTACCTCCCTACTACTGCGTGTTCGACCCTGTAGCACATTTGCATCTTTTACCTGATGATTTTCTACACATTGAGATTAAATACCATTTACTGTGAAAAATACTAAGATAACTTTTAGTCTGTATTCATTACATTGATCTTTTATTTTTTCTAAAAGATGTTGTGTGTCTTCAAAGTTTGCTCGTTGCAGCATCAGTAAGAACACTGGTTCATCTTAAAGCTCTACTATGATTGTCTTCCTTTTTTTCTCTTAATTTTCTTTCTTTCTGTTGTTCTTTTTGTTCTTCTCTTTGTTCCTCATGTTCATCTTCTTTCTTCAAACCTAATGAATTTTTATATTTAATTTTTAAGCAAAATCATATTTTCAATATCTTTCTCTTTGAAATTCATCCCTGACAAATCATGTTTACTACCTTAAAACAAGTGATTTGTGGTTCTCGATGTTGTTATCAAAGATCTTGAATATTTTCTTTGTTTTTTTACCATCTTTCAGTCTTTTCAAATATGCATAACAACATATTTTTCTTTTCCTGATCGTTTTTCTAATTTTTTCCACTTTTTCATGTTATTTCTTATGTCTAATTTTAGAATTTATACTAGTAGACAGATATTTTTTTGTTATAAATATTGTTTATTATGTGGAATGCCATTCCATTTCCATTTTAGTTTGGTTTTTCAGCCATGAATCAAAACAATTGTTGTTTTTTTCGATTATATATTTAAAAAATGTACAAATTCCGCAACCACAATACCTACAAGTATCACATTACTTAAACTTAATATTTTCAAGGATAAATCACTACTTATATGATCTAAATGTAATTTGGTGTCAAAATTGATACATTTTTAGGTTAACCAATACTTTTCTAAAAAATAACATTTGAAGGAAGAGATAAACTGGTTTAATATTGATCTTAAATATCTGAGAATGTAATTAAAACGTGGCATTTCTCAAGAATGTTGGAATTTTAAGCTTAAAAATCTTGAAAAATTTTAAGCTTCTCTGTATTAATGGAAAGGAAGTAAAGGAAATAGTGTACAGATTGTCAACTAAACAAATCGAGCAAAATTATTTCCATTGATTCATCGTTGATTCCCAAACAAAGGAAATTTTATGGCAAAGAAAAGTAAGGTTATAAAATAATGTAGGTACTGACCTAAGAACATAAAATAGTAAGGAAGGAGTTTGTGTTATATCTACAATGTTAAAATCTGGCGACGGAAGTCGGCCATATTGGATAACCATTTATGACTCATACTTTGTTTACAAGTTATAAAAATTTAGTTTTCTGTTAAAAATTTGGATTAATTATTTATTGGTAAGTTCCTATTATTATAATAAATATACATTATATATACGTAAACTATATTTTTATGTTTAAATTAAATTAACACTTTGTATTGATCCCTAACCTATCTACTTAAATTGACATAGGCGTATCAATAATGGAAAGAGGATATTTTATTTTAATTATCATTAATTTACAATTTTTTGGTTAATCTCATAACTGTATATTTCAATTATTTTTATGTCTATGGAGTATTCTAAAGCAACTTTGTACAATAAATGTATTTGTGTATTAATTAACACATTATTACATTCACAGTTTCCCACGGGATGAAAATATTAGACGGAAATGGTTAAATATTGTGGATAAAGATAACTGGAGTCCAGGCAAAAATAGCTTTTTAGGCTCACAACATTTTACAGAACAATCATTTGATAGAATTTCTTCAGTAATTGTTTTACTAGTACCAAATGCTATACCTACAATTAAAATCGCAAGAATGAAATATGTAAGTAATTATTACATCCACAAATTGCTTTAATCACATTGACCAAATCTATATTTTTCTCAAATCTATTTACAGATATTTTACTCAAACATATGTTTCACTAATATATACCTTTTCTATGCAGGTAAGTACTAACCACCCTTAGAAGAGATAATAACTACCAGCAGTGTAACTATTTCACCAGTTCCTGTTCCTAAAACTCTACCATCTACTTCTGAAAGTCCTCGTAGGACACAACTTATAAAAAGCATCTGTGTAGTATATTTAAAAACAAGAATTTATTAAATATGTAAAAGTATAATAAATAATGTAGAAAAAATTAGACATGTTTACACAAAATTCAATTTAAGGGCCAATAATAGTGGTAGAATGAAAAATTTTAATAAAAATTGTGTAGTATATAACTAGTACTAGTACCCCCATTTTAGGCAATGTTATACTATTTTTTTTCCTCTACTTTCCTTATTAAAATGGTTATAATGATTAGTGTCCATACTGAATAATAATAGGTATGTTTCAATTAGGACATTATTTTTCTACAAATAAAAAATATAGGACGCCACTGTTAAAAAGTAACTTCCGGTAGCCATCTTGGATAACCATCCCGGTCACCTGTCCTTGAACGAGCAATACTTCCTTACTATTTTATGTTCTAAGGTACTGACAAAGATATAGTTCCGTTTTCTGCCACCAGATAGAGTACCAATAGCATTTTACTTTAATGTATTTACAATTTTAAGATTTAATTTTTCATGTGGTTTGTTTTTCTCATTTTTAATCGAATATTTTTGCAGTATTTCTTTTTATTCATTGAGATGAGCGATATTAACTCACTAAGTATACATTCTCTGTTATTTATAAATGAATTCAAATTCTACTCTCTCTTGGATTGGACGAGAAATTAGCCATCCCAGGACCCGATTAATATGAATTAAGTTCATTAGTTTGTAGTAATTTCCATTTCATATCAAAATTATTCAAAAACAGGTTTTTGGGTAAATCGTAGAAACTATTTACTACTGAAGGCATTTGTTTTTTGATATTAGAAAAACTTCGTATGACATTTTTACTAGATTCTAATACTATTTTAAATGTTTGGCAACAATCTGACAGCTGTGATTTTATACAAGGTATATTATAGTAATATCGATGTTTTTTTTTTAATACAGGCAGGCTTAGCCCTTCCTGCCTTCTTTAATGGGCCGCCACTGCCTTTTACTACTTCCTAATAATGTGTCGACATTTCTGTAATAGTAAACTTAATATACAGGGTGTACCAATCACGACAAAATTCGGTATATGGGTTGGGTTGTTTTAGAAGATATCATAAAATGTTTTTAACAAAAATAGTAGATGTGTTTAGGGTCCATATTTTGAAATTACCCTAAACTATACAGAGTGTTGTATAACTCCCTATAAACAAACCAAACATATCATTTAAAAAAAAACCTTCAGAAGGTTGATGTGAAAATCGTAGGTAAATCAACGCTCTGTATCTTATTGTACGTTGAAAAAAATATATTTTGCCTAAAAGAGTTTCGTAATATGATACAATATCACCGTATTCTATTAAATATTAATTATTTTCCTTTTTGTATACAGGGTGGACGATAACTCGAACCTTTCATTCTCTCTCTTCTTTCAAATGGAACACCCTGTATTTTATATTATAAATAGAATATTCGATTATTAATTCTATACCCAAAGTTTATGAAAACAGTTATTTTGTAAAATTTATTGTAAACCACAATTATTATTAACCTATTATGTGAAAAAAATAAACGTTGAATGTAACAAACAATCCTTAAAAATAATAAATTCTAATAAACAATTTATTTTAAATAAAACAAGTCACCAAAAGTATAATTCTAACCATAATATTAAACTAAATGTTCAAAATTTCAAAAGACATCTACATCTAACATTTTTTGATATCTCCTAAAACAACCTACATACCTAACTTTGTCGTAGGGATAGTACACCCTGTATATATTAGTCAGTGAAACGATATTTATTTACACTGGAATTTAATTTTTAAAGACATAAATAAACAAATTAGTTTTTTTAACCTAAGACAAATACGATAAACCCACTAATTTCAAGCTCATTGTACTTTTTTAACAATCACCAAAAAAAACAATGTATATAAAAAATGTTAATTTTAATTCAATGGCGTACTGTAATTAAGGAAATTTTCAAACATAGACCTTTTAATGTAAATATTATTGGGTTTTGAAAAAGTATTTCTAAATTACTTTATGTTGATTAGTGATTAATAGTTAATTCTAGTTTGAAACAATTTTTTGTATGAATTAAGTACCAAATTTCTTTATAATAAATTCTGTTTTAAATAACAATTCATATTTTGTTGTAAATTAAGTGTTACGTATAACAATCTTTTTTTAAAATGTGTTAAAACAATTACCAGTGTTTAATATTAACTCACGTACATTTCAGTTTGCTATATTTAATTTAAAATTATCCTGAATTAAAATAATGAATGTTACAGTAAATATTTACCTTAACTTCTTTCACAAAAAGGTATTCCAATTTATTATCCGTATTTAATCAACACAAAAACACGATTTTTTCAACGACACTCATCACAAAAACAACAAACACTCACTACACGTGACAACTTCTGGTATATACACCGCAACCATCACAAGTCGACTTTCAAATTATCATTCGTATTCGCTATGTACACCTTTGTTTTAAAACTGATCATTCATTTTACTATTTAGAAAAAGGTGGGCACGGACCCGACGTAATACCAGGTCGAAGGAACTTGGCGTGAAACTTTCATGGTGGGGCAATATTTTTATTCATTCGAGAGATCCGAGATACTTTATTGGGTGAAGTTTACGCACTTATACAGGGTTGGAATAAAGTATGCCACCAAGCGAATATCTTTGAAACGAAAATAACGATATTTAAGAAACCTTGCAAGCAACTACGTGACGCAAAAGGCATTTGTTATTACTCCCCAGGAGTAGGATTTAAGGATTATGGGACCAATAAAGGACATTCTGAGAGTATATGTATTGAGGTTTCATCCTCTTCCTCACAGAATCTGCACTTTGCTTCATCTGCTAACCCTAGTTTCTTCATGTGGCTTCTTAACCGGCAATGCCCGGTTAATATTCCCGTTAGAATACGGAGCCTTTTTTTACTGAGGTTGAGGCAGCTAAGAGATCTCTTCTGGTCATAGTTCCCCAGTAGTATCTTAGATTGCCTCAATCCTTCCAGCTGATTCCAGTACTCGGATTTTTCTTTCTCCATTTCCTCCCTTAGTTTTCCTAAGATTACTCTACTGCTGATCCCACAAGATGGTTCTGGTCCCAAATGTGGGGTTTCAGCTCCTTTTTTGCCAGCTTATCTGCTGTTTCATTCCCCTCTATTCCTATGTGTCCCGGGACCCATAGGAGGGTGACAGTGTTCTTCTGGCCTAGTTTATTTAGTTTGCCTAGGCATTCCCAAACCATCTTCGAACTGATTATATTTGAACTCAGCGCTTTGATGGCTGCTTGTCTATCCGACATGATCACAATCTCTTGTCTGCGATAGTTTCTTCCAATATTGAATTCCACACATCTTTCGATGGCGCGGACTTCTGCTTGAAAGATGGTCGGGTATGTGCCCAAGCTTTCTGAGTATTTGGCTCTCGGTCCCAGTTCCCTCGTCTAGCTTGGAACCGTCCGTATACCACTTTATGGTATTCTGGTTTAAATTCTGTATGGTGTCTTCATCCCATTCAGATTTATTACTCAACTTTGTGATGAATTTTCTCACAAAGTTAAATTTCTTTGGCATATCATCTTGGGGCATTTCCCAAGTTTGATCAAAGTGAAGTGATCGAGGTTTTTCCCTGATAATTCCTTCTTTGATCATTCTATATATTGTTTTCTTCCTTACACTTTCTAGCAGAATGTGCAGTGGGGTCAAGTTTAAAATCACCTCCAAAGAAGTTGGTTAATCTAGTGGAGGAGGTAGAACTCAGAACTGGGAGTGCCTCAGGGATTGGTTCTGAGACCGACGCTATGGAAGTGTGTGTTCCATGAGCTGTGTGGTTTAGTATGTGAAGAAAGATGCAAGATTACGGTGTATGCAGACGATAAGTATTTAGTTTGTCCAATAAAGAGAGAGGCAGAGAGACAGGAAGGCACAGAAGAAGTGCAGGAAGATTGTGCAGAAGATTGATAGTTACGGATTGGAAGTGGTCGAACACAACATGGTGGGATTATTAGCAAAGCCAGGGACCTAGAGGTGATGAAGAAAGGAAGAAAAATTAGCATGGAGGACTCGGTGAAATACCTGTGTGTGGTTGGATAGCCAGATGTCCTTCCAAAGGTGGCACAGAAAGCCAGAGTACATGCAAGGGGTACATGGACGGAAGCCAAAGATGGATCTGAGCTATTCACATGGAACCTAGCCTAACCTAACCTAACCTAACCTAACCTAACCTAAGAGTACGGGCAGTATAGTTGGGGAAATCGATGGGGGGCAGCAAGGTTGGGGAGATTGATGGGTAATGTAAAATGGAAGAGGAAGATTTATGGGTAGGATGCTTGAACAGAGTATGCTGTACAGGACGGAAGTATGGGGTGAAAGAGCAGGTCTTAACATTACTGAGGGTGTTGCAAGAATACAGAACATTGGTTGGTCTGGCAGCGACGGTATTGTCAAGATCCTACCCACTGGACTTGATTGCTACAGCAAAGAGGCAGTAGTGGAAAGGGACGACAAAAGAAGAAGTACAGGAGTAGTTAGAGGAGAAAATGGAAAGTAGGTGGGGGCAATTAGTGGTAAAGAGATTGAGTGGATCACAAGTTTGTCGAGATAAATGACTTTTTAACTGACATGGGTCAAGATTAGGGTACCTCCATAAGTTTGGGAAGAGGGGTGCGAAAGGTGTGAAGCAGAATTGGATGTTGGAAGAATTAGGGGGTATTAAAGAAGTTGGAGAGTAAACGTGGGAAGGCGGTCTATTGAGAATACGAATGGGAGAAGGTAAGCGTAGTAGTTGAGAGCATGGTTGAAAGGAGAGTGTGTGAGGGACTGCCGCCAGTTTTGAAGCATGCTAAGGTGGTGATTTCCGGACTGGGTCAACGGCTAGTTTCCAGGTGGGTTTGATTGGTAGGCAGACTTTCTTCTTGGTCTTTAGTGTGTTCTCAAAAATGTTTGACAGGTGCTATCCATGTTGCTATATTTATTTGGAAAAGAGGTATGTCATTTTATGTAAAGTATTCAGTCAACATTATAGAAAAATTAATATCTTGATGGGAGTATTTAATGACGCTCTTATCAGCCGATCAACATTAAATAAATATTTTAAAAAAATGTAGGGACTCTGCTTGATGTTGTATTAAATATGGAAGACTTATTTTACGTAAAATTGCTACGGAATTGAGTAAATTTCAAGAGAGGATATATTATTTGATCTGGAAAGACAGAAAGTACCAACTGTACAAAACTTAGTTTCATACATTGAATTTGGTGTAAATTATTCAGCGAATCGTTAAAATTGCAGATGCAAGAGTAAATATAATTCTTATTAATTAACTAAATGGAATCAGAAAATCAATGTCTGAGCGGGAATAGTTAATTGCACAATTATTGGTCCCAATTTTATTGAAGAATGTCTTACAAGGGGGTGTTATCTGCAATTTCCAAAGCAAATAATGAAAACAAATAATAAAAAAACATCGCAATTATAATCTTTGTATTGTTTGTATAAGTGAAGTTGAAGAATTTGTTTTCTAAATTGTAGGAGTTTTCATTGGAAAACCCTCATTTTGTTATTACAAGTAAAGCAATTTTCACTAATGGATACATCAATTATATCTGATATCATACCTGGATGGAAATTTCTTTGATCTAATAGCTTTTTAATAGAATACATTCTCTAGGAGAAGTTTTAGAAAACAAAATAGTTCTTTCCTTAGATATTCGTAATACTCAGGCATTTATAGAAAATATTTCGAAAGAGCAATCTAATGTGCTGAGTAAACAATAAAATATAATTAATAACTTGTGTCCAGGAGTACTATACCAAAAAAAATATTCATAAAAGTGGGTGAAAACATTCCTTTTTGTGTTCCACATAACCCCAATTTTTATGAATCCTGTACCTCTGAAATTTTCCGAGTTATTTCATTTTTCCGGAAAAATCGTCTCTTTTTCAATAGAAATTTTATTTAGTTTAGATTGAATAGAATAAATTTTTAAAAATTACAAAAACTTGCAAGACAACGTGGATGCTACAAACTTCCACAATGGTGAGAAAAGTTTAACTTTTCCCACTTATTGCACAATATACCTAATTTTTTCTTTGTATCAGTTAACCTCACGTTCTGTCAAATGAATTGAGATTTACTTCTAATTAAGAAGACTGTTTTTTTCTACCTTGATTAAGAATCAACAACTTTACTACCTAAACAAGTTACGATAAAGTTAGGTTATATAGTTAGTAGTGAAAAAAATTATTATATATTGTGATGGATTGATGTTTGTTGATTTTTTTTATAGTTTTTATCAACTTTTATTTACTGTTGTTGAAATAGTCTCTTAAATATTCACTATCTGAGTTTTTATAGTGACATAAAGTTACTCTGTCTATCACTGTAACATTTATAGTCTATACATTTATTTACACGGTTTTTATGTTTTTAGGTATTTCTCTGGTTGTGAGGTTTTTGCCTGAATACATATCTGTTATCGAAGACTATTCATCTCAATATATTAATATGATTTAAATTTAATGATTATTATTTTATAATTTTGTTTTGTTTTATTGGTTTTGTCAAATGTTTGATTGATATAAAGTTTACTTGTTCTTCTGTAATTCTATTTTTGGGCGCCTTATCAAAATTTTAACTAGCTCAGACTATTTGTTTTGAAGTTTAAATTTAAAATCTGACTCTTATCAGGGTAGGATTCAAATTAAAATATTATTTAATTATTGTAATACAATGAATTTAATTTCAAATGTATCTAAAATAAATTATACAAATAAATTAAAACAAACACTATTAATTGGTTTTCATATGCTTATTACATTTAAATGGATGAATAACCTGGTATGAATAGAATGAAGATGATATACAAAAATAAATCAATTTACAGATACAACAAAATAAAAACACAAATATAAAACCTTAACTTAAACCTTGTATCACAAAATTTTGAATATTGTCCTGGTCATGCGCAACGTAACAAACACTGAGATCGGCTTCTACTTCGTTTACTATCGGAACGGAAAAAGCGTATCCAAAATGCCAATATGTCTACCACACTTGGATGTATCAATGACGCTTGAATTTAATCTCATAAATTCTATTGGAATCTTGATATGTTTTGTACAATTTATTACTTTGGTAAGTAATTTAATAATAGTTGATTACTTTATTGCATGTATTTTTAATGTTACATGTATTAATTTAACATAAACAGCTTTTAATTAATGCAAAAAATTTTCTTCTAGTTAGTACTCAATTAATACATACGATGTTGATTGCTCTACTACCAAAGTCAAAAGAGAGTGAATCGATGTTGATTGCTCTACTACAAAAATCAAAAGAGAGAGATTCCACAAATTTCTGGCCTTTTTAAAGGCTTCCAGAAAAAATTGACATAACAAAACGGATTTCAAATGTTTTAACATACAAAATTTTGCAAAATTCTGGAAAATCAAGGTAATTAAATTACAAATCCAATAATATCCTTTATAACTTACAGTGAACTCTCATCTTTATATTTACTAAAATTCTCTTAATATAATTTTTAATGGACTTTTTGCTATGAAATTTTGGATTTGAAAGAGACAAGTTTCTCAAGCTTTAAGACTTTCAAAATTTGGATTAAAACTATCATTTATATTTAAAATTACTATAAATTCATTAAACTAATCCTAATTTAACTAAAATTTACTATTTTTAAACCCTAACAACTAAAATTTAAACTTTTAAAAGATTTTGTTATTTGTATCTCTTACATATTATATAAGATAAAAGTCTCTGTGTTAATAAAGGTTAACATTTTAAAATTTATATAAACATTTACTTAACTATCCTACATACATTTTGTTACCTAAAATGTCTTTGTTAGTGTTTGTACACTAAGTTTTTCAATAGGTATTCTACTATGCACTATTATTAAAGTGTTCTAGTTATATAAAAAAATTCTGTGATCATGTCCAACAATATTGATATGAGAAGTAGTTTACCTACTGTATTTCACCACACCTGCTACATGTTTTTAATTGTTCTAATGTCTTTTTTAGGTACTTATGATCTATTGGTATACTTGTTTATACAATATCGAAGACCACAATTTGTCTTTTTATGATTTTGTAAGTACTTCCTTTTTATAATATTAATTTAAATACTTTACTAACTAAAATTACATGTTGATTTCTTAAACATGTGAAAACCATTAATACTTTTTGATTTTTATTTTCTTTTTGTTGTTTCAGATTAAACTTAGAATATATAAAAGAGAACTAAGACAAAGATGAATTGTTATGTGAACATGTACTTATTATGGATTGGAAATATTTAATTGTTATGGAATAGCAAAATATGGATTCTATTCAATATAAAATGCCCATTACATTATTTGTTTATATTAAATGTATGTCTTATGAAAATTATGAACTTGGAAACTTTAGAAGTACAAAAGAAAAAGTAAATGCTGATTTTATAAAACTTATTAATATATCCTTCTATTGTAAATTATAAGGTAAGTTCTATTTATTAAATTATTAACTATTAGATATCTATCTCAATATATATTAAATAATTAAAATATCAAATAATACAATAAAAGAAGAATATGATTTTTCGATTTGCAGTATAAACAAAAGCGTGAACGGTAAGATAATCAGATTCAGTAGGTGACGATGACTTATTGAATCAAACAGAACGTACACAGTAGATTTTTGATTATGTAAATATCGCCGCATTGCCGCCCCTGTTTTCAAATGAAGAGCCCTCTATTTGGTTCTGTAACTGTAATCAGCGTAGTCTGTTCAATTGTGTTGTTCGTTCGCCGTATCACCGGTTTCCGCCAAGTTCGTTTTATCACACTGTCTCTGCCACGCTAGAATAACCACAATAGGGATATTCTCCGTCCTGTAAGCGAATGTAGGTAAAAGCATTGGTGGACAAAACGAGAAAAATTATCTCGATTTGCAAAAATAACTGTTTTGTTTGCAATTAAAACCAACCAAACACTCCATAGAGATCCATAGAGAGAGTTGAACCATTTTTAAATTTATCATCGAAAACAGTTTATGATAAACTATTAATTGTATATTTCCAAGCACAAAAGCCACAAATATTTGTGTTTTTTTAACAAATAGATGTATTGTTTTTTTTATTTGCGAAAAATCAAGAATAGGAAGGTAAAAAAAGTAAAAATGTAAATAATCAAATGCTAAAACGATGTAGAATTTAATTAAAATATATTATTTATTTATTTGAAAAGCTGCGTAGTTAAGATGGCAGAAATTGAACCAAAATATTGCAACGGGTGACAGATGAATGTGACGGATGATTGTGACAGATGCGAGAGGAATGCACGTATTTTGATGTAGCTGCTTGTTGTAAAGGGTAGAGTCCGTGAATGAGAAAGAAGATTTTGACAGGAACTTGACATGACATTGGTAGTTATACGAGAACATTCTAGTAATATTTGACTTTTAGTAAATAGTTGTTTGGAGAAAAATCGAGATGTCAAGTACAGTTGACAGAAGCAAACATGAACCCTGGGTGGGCGTGTCCTTGTCGCTGTAGTTGTATTTTCATCTCACTTATGCAGCCACTAAAATTGATATTATCGTTAACATTGGCTCGTGATTGGCTGATTGTGATAACCTTGAAATTAGTTGGCATATTTTCCGCGGACCATGTTTGCTTCTGTCGACTGTATTTTGGTATATAAAGCGGGTCATTCGCGTTTGTAGTTGGTAGTGCTTAGTGCTCGTTCAACCTTTGGGAAGTTCAAAAGTAAAGAGTGACAGTTAGTAATTTGTAATCAGCTGAATTCTTGTATTCAAACAATTGGTAAATAAATTGTGTTTAAAGTGCTCACAAGTGTTTCAATATAATAAGTAATAATGCTTTTGCTAACAATGGACTAGTTTAGTGATTTTTTTTTTATATTTGCATCTTATAAAATAGGTTTTTAGTGGTTCAACTGTACAAATAAAATTTTTATAAAATTAATCCTCTAGCCATAATCGGCTTTTGAAATTTAAATTTAATGGTTACATACGTCATAAGTGGTAAGTGACGTGTTTCAATAAGATTGATAGAAAATTTGCGATGTTGTCGATATGCTTTAATATTAACCGAGAAACTTATCTCTCTCTCTTATTTGTTGTCATTAAAAAGAGATAAACATATTGATATTTTTGTTCTCTGATTGACACTTTATCAAATAAGGAGTAAAACACTAAACAAAATTCTGTCATTTTCGTTAGTTTAATTTGTTGTTTGGTTGTGTTTGGTTTTTAAAAGAATTACTTCTATACTATTTTTGGTTCGAAAATAAAAATCCCTAACACCTTCTCTTGGTGTTATAGCGGTTCCTTCAAAAATAACCAATAGAAGTAATTGTTCTCTCGGGGAGCAACCCTTCTATCGGTACAGTGAGAGAACGAATTTCAAGAATACGGTTTTGGCATTTTCAATAGAACCACGCCCACTTTCTATTGGCTGTTCAATTCTATCACCGTCAAGAATAGGGGTCTTGTTTGTTTATTACAGATAAACACGATATTCTCTCCTGTCATATATCTTGTCAACTGGTACAATCAGTTAGTCACAGAACACGGTGTTTTGTGCCGCCAGTTCTTTGAGAATACTTGAAACGAACGTAGCTAAACTGTGACAACGTTGACTTTTAAACACACTTCATTATTGGTTATTAGTTGGCGCTACGTTTAAAACTTACTAATTATTTATTGCTAAATTTTACGAAATGAGAAAAATTACTTGCAAAATGAATACCAGTATAAGTAAGTAGGTATCTTATCCTAAATATATTGTAATGAATATTATGATTTGAGAGAAAGTTTATTGATTTGATTGATTTATTTATTAGATTGATATTACTTATTTAAATGTACTAATAGCAACAAGATTTTTTCTCAGGGGGTGTTTGGTTATGCTAGTTTCTATTGGGTTATTAGGTAGAAGGTATCTGAATAAAACTGATTAATTATAGTTATAAATTTATTATAAAATAGTTAAATCAAAACAGTAATGTTGAAAGTTTAATAATGAAACTAATTAGAAAAGATATTAAAAAGGAAGGCCTTTAGTAATTATAAAAGAACTTACTTGATGTGAATTAAGTTAAACTATCCAATGTTGTTTATGTGATGGCAAGTAAGATTATCAAATACACTAATTATTAAATATCAAGTAAATTCCTTTGTTTTTTTAACTTATAAAATTCAACTAACTACTACAAAATTTTTTAAAAAAATACAATTTTATCTGACCTTGATATGTAAAGTCCTGTTTCCTGATTGGTGGAAAAATCTGTAGTTGATCTATGAAAAACGGAGACGAACGAAGCGATACGTGGTATTTGCGATTTTGGTAAACTGAAGTGTTGTTAGACGATTAGTTTCTTGTGTAATTATTGTTCTTTGTTTGTTCCTCAAATTTTAGTGTTGATGGATTATATTTCCTTTAGTTGTATTAATAATAGTAAGTACTCTTCTTTTTTTTACATCAACCGAAAATGCTTTAATTTCACCTTTTGATTAGTTTTTAATGTCACTTGGCACTTTGTTTTACTTTATAATTGTTTTACTTTGTATTTTTAATGTCACTTTATTATAACTACTTTAAAAACTGTTTGTTCACTTATTAACTGATTGTTCACACTCACTGATCTTCTCTCTTTTACTTCCAATAATAAACTTCCTTTTAAAAAACTGTTTCTTCAAATTGACTATTCACACTCAGATCTTCAATGTCTGACTACCAATTATATACTACCTTCTTACGACCTCTGTTCAAGTCTCTTATAGGTTTTCAAAATTTCTAGAAGCTTCGTTTTTGTTCTATGGTTTAGACATTTCTGGAAAAAATATGTGTATCTCTTTCTTTCATATTTATGACTAGACATACTCGCTTTGTCTATCATCGATAATTCCAGAATAAAATATAGTAAAATATATCTGTCTCCTTTTTACACATTATCTGTCCTTTTTTTACACATTATATAATCAATTTTCGCGAAGTTTCTACTAAGTTCTAAATAACATATTTATGTACTAAATATAATATCGATACATTACATAATAAAATAATTTCTAACTTAAAATTTTCTTACAAATACACAAAATATACAATAAAATAATACAATATAATAAAAATTATTTGATTAAGTTATATTAAACAACTTCTGTTGATATTATAATCATTCTACTATTATAGAATATTTAATTATTACAATATATTGCTATCATTTTGATTAATATGATCCTACTAAACTAGTCCATTATTATGAAATATTAATATTATATATGTTTATACTAATTTGAAACTTAATTATGCATAATATTATTATAGCCATCCTTGACGAAGTGGACCAAATATACGGTCTAAACTTTTATTTCTAACACTTTCTATTTATTGTTTACGATAATTTCTTACAAAAAAAATTCAAATGACTGAATCTACCAAATACTAAAATATCAAAAACCTTTTAAAATGTTTATTACTTTTGTTTAAAATTGTACATTTGATCGTTTATACAAAATTATGGTGGAAAGTGAAATAACGCCGTTACTGGATATTCCAAGATAACCCAATGAAGTGTACCGCAACCCTCAATAACCACTTGATGTATAACTGAATAGAATACTTGTTTACGGTAGAGGAATTCGTTATCATATGGCTTCCCTCATCCTCTGTAGTAAAGTACTTTTGTGTTTAACTTCAAAGGAAATGTGGCTTATATTTTTTTGTTACAGATTTTTTTGTAAATTATTATTTATCACAATGTGAGGTTAAAATTTCTTTTACAGTTAATGTTTTTAAAAAGAACAACGTTAGTTTTTAAAATAAAAAGACTGAAATAAATTTTACATAATAAATAATTTTAACAACTTATATATTAATGTTACGAGTAAATAAAATACCTAAAGCAACTTTATTCTTTATATACTGCTCAACAATTTAAGTGGATATAACAAAAATTGTCTTTTGCCTTTGGTTAATAATAAATGAAAATTCGATATGATATGAATTATGATCATAAACTTTTTAGGGGTGAAAAAGGGGTAAAAAACTGAAGTATTGCTGTTTGCGGCTAAAATTGACGTCAAAATGAAAAGTGTAAAAATCTAAAACTTTTCTCTTGGTAATTTTCTCACATAACCTCAATTTTTCGAGGAAAATGAAAAAAAAACGATTTTTCGTTTTTAATTTTTAATTTTCCAACGGATTCGTCAATCTTGATGAAACTTGGCGAAAACGTACCTTTTTATGTCCAAAATAACCTCCAATTTTCTCAACCTTGTAACATAATAATTTTCCGAGAACTTTGATTTTTCTGGAAAAATCTCTTTTTTTTCAACTGTAAAGTTTGCTCGGAAAATATTATTGGAAAAGGTTTATCTGGGGTTCTTTTTTTTCGTTTTTACGTCTACTTTCACATAAAATAAAAAAAATACACTTCTCATTTAAAAATGTGCTCATAAATGAAAAAAAAAAGCAAAAAATGAATTTTGCAACAGCTAATTTTGCAATAGTTGTTAAATTTTTGTTAATAACATTAAAAACATTGGAAATCATTGAATTAATAGTAAATAAAAAATATTATTGATTCTTCCATGAATGAAATTTTGCACAGAGG
The DNA here is from genome assembly GCA_035357415.1 of Ophraella communa. NCBI lineage: Eukaryota > Metazoa > Arthropoda > Insecta > Coleoptera > Chrysomelidae > Ophraella > Ophraella communa. The sequence continues at coordinate 3,941,189 of CM068982.1, read as the reverse complement.
TAAAAAAACAATTCTCTTTCATCTGGTATATTCAAAAATTACTTACAAAAGTTTCAAGTAGACAATAAATGGAATTTAAGTGAATTTTTAACGCAAATTCGGATATATCCTTTGGAACTGAAGGTAAATGAAGATGTCATATCATTTTATACCTATTATTAGATTTCTTTTTTAATTTTGCATGTCTGTTTTCAAAATTAAACATTAGTGAATCACAGTGTAAGTTCAGACACACAAAAACTCACTGTATCACTATTAAGATATACACTAACAGTTCTCTAATATTTAAACGTCTGTAAAACAGTTAACCAAAGCACCTTACTATTAATTAACTTAATAGTAAAATCTTTTTTATGTATTGTTATCTGCATTTGCATAAAATACGTACAGTCAGGTGATAGGTCTGCTGAAAGATACAAAGAGGCCTCTACACAGGAAGTCGATACATATTATTTACTGATGGTATGTAAGTATGCATATATACGGGCAGTGATATTGTTTACGTAAATAATAATGATGGGAACAACGCGGATTTTTTTTATAAGGGTCATGTACTTTTATCTTAAAGATTACATCGTTGCCAACTGATGAAGATTATTAAAAAATACAAAAAAATTGATTATATATACTTTTGTTGTGACGGCTATAGACAATCTGTCATGTATTTTAGACCAGCTATCAATGAAGATGGAAGAAAAAGTAGCTAGAAAGCTAGATAATACAAAAATAAGCTAATTTTGTTAATAATAGGGTAATCATCAATTGAATAGTTCGCTGCTTCTGCTGTTTCGGTGATTTACATAACAAATACAAACAAACTAATTTGGTTGGTTGTAAATTTTAGATCTTAATTTAGATTGAATGAAATACGATAAAAATTTAAAAAAATTGTTATTGTCTTGCGGTTAAAGTTTCTTGATTTTATCTGTCAAAGTAAAATGATCCTCGCTTTAATTGTTGTGGTCAGTTACACAAAAACAGAACCAGTAAATTATAAAAAAGTCGTAATTGAAAATATTTATACATTTTCTAAACAAACAGTTTTTTTGAGCATAGGGATATACACGAATTTGCCAGAGAAATCATAACCAGTAACTAAAGATCTTTTTTGATTATGAAATTATTAAAATTTATTCACTAAATGAATTCGAAGTGGCAAACAAATATAAAATTAAAACAGAATAGAAAGTAACTACAGTACACGAAGTACAGAGAGCAATTTAGAAGAAACAGCAGCAAGAGAAACCTGTGAAAATAAAACAAATGCGTTGTTAACTACGATTATCAAAAGATTGGTCAATGGAATGAGTAATTAAAGGCTTGTCATAGTTGATTTTGTAATTATTTATAAAAATATGAACAAAAATTAAACTAGACAAAATAGAAACCAAAATATTAAAGATCGAATATGAACAACAAATAAATAAAACCTTTTTTGATTGATTTAATTTGAAGGTTTTCTTTTTCTGCGTGTAATTTTTAGTTCCATTTACTAAACAAAGGCTGGGTGTGTCCTTTTAAAGACAATGATAGTTAAAATTGCTTTTGCAAGCGACTGTATACACGACAATTCTTGTAGGTAGATAAACGTTTATATTTCAATGACAAACGTTACAAGAATTTCGTGATTATATTTATTGTTTATAGTAGTGCTTATATAAATTAGGCGCGTATGTCGGCTAAACTTAATTAGGAATATAAATTAGATTTAATATACGGAGTAAATCAAAATATAATTTAGCTAGCAGCTAACTAACTAGCTAGCTAACTTAACTAGCATCTGCGATAGGAATGCAGCACATTGTAAGGGGAACTGCAAGACATCAAAACAATCGTTGTGACGTGTGTTTAATATCTCATTTTTTCTATGACGTCGTTGGTAACAGTTTTGAATGATAACAAATAATCTTCAAAAACATCAGAGGTAATTTCCTCGTGGTAATCTTTGGTAGACTTTGATACAAAGTCTAATAAGCCATTTTCTACAAAACCATGTTCACTGCCAATGTGTCTGATTATTAGTCTGCGATCTTTTCCTCGAGGAGCATTTAATCCTGTTGAATATCCTTCCAAAAATGCCTCATAGTCCAGGCGTGCTGTACTTTTAGACGGAAATTCTGATACCTGGAATGTAACAGTTGGAGGTGGTAAAGGGGCTTATAACACATGAAAAAAAATACATTAACTATTTCAATTATGATCATAAACTTTTTTGGGGGTGAAAAAGGGTGAAAGGGGGATTAAAAACTGAAGTGTAGCTGTTTGCGGCTAAAATTGACGTCAAAATGAAAAGTGTCTAATAGAAAAGTTGTAGATCATGTAAAAATCTAAAATTTTTCTCTTGGTAATTTTCTCACATAACCTCGATTTTTCGTTTTTAATTTTCCAACGGATTCGTCAATATTGATGAAACTTGGTAAAAACTTACCTTTATATGTCCAAAATAACCTCGAATTTTCTTAACCTAACATAATAATTTTCCGAGAAATTGGATTTTTCCGGAAAAATATATTTTTTTTCAACTGTAAAGTTTGCTCGGAAAATATTATTGAAAAAGGTTTTCCTTGAGCTTATTTTTTTCATTTTTACGTCTACTTTCACATGAAATAAAAAAAATAAACCACTCATTTAAAAATGTGCTTAAAAATGAAAAAAGCAAAAATGAATTTTGCAACAGCTAAATTTGCAATAATTGTTAAATTTTTGTTATAAAATATTAAAATATGCAAAAGCCGACTCTTGCATTATATTCTACGGGAAAAATTACAAAAGAAAATGTATTTCATTATTTAGTCGGATTTTTATTTCATTTGAAATATTATTATAAACACTCAAGTCTATTAATAAAGTTAATAATCCGAGCGGGGATTTCATGGTTTTTACTATTGTTGTATGCTGATATGTTTATATTATAAGGTTTTTCATGAGATAAATAGATTTGTTGATATTACAAGGCCCAAATACCCTTTCATTAGAGCCCTATAGCCACCTTTCATAAGTGACAAAGTGTAGACATGACAACTCTAACTAGCCTAGGGGCCTAGGCCTTTTGTTTTCTCTTTGACCTTGCAACATTTCAGTATACAAAATATACTATCATTCGTAACAAACAAAATATTGTCTTTTCAATATATTTTTTAATTACAATTACGAATTACTTAAAACCGAACGATTATTATATTAAAAATAAACAAATTATTCCAAAAAGTCAAAGAAAATTGAAATTTTGATGAAAATTGGGCTATAGGGTTCTGATGGAAGAGTATTTGGGCCTTGTAATTATCACCAAATCGATTTATCTCATGAAAAACCTTATAATATAAACAAATCAGCATACAACAATAGTAAAAACAATGAAATCCCCGCTCGGATTATTAACTTCATTAATAGACTTGAGTTTTTATAATAATATTGCAAATGAACTAAAAATCCGACTAAATAATGAAATACATTTTCTTTTGTAATTTTTCCCGTAGAATGTAATGCAAGAGTCGGCTTTTGCATTTTTTAATATTTTATAACAAAAATTTAACAATTATTGCAAATTTAGCTGTTGCAAAATTCATTTTTTGCTTTTTTTCATTTTTGAGCACATTTTTAACTGAGAGTTGTATTTTTTTTATGTCATGTGAAAGTAGACGTAAAAACGAAAAAAATGAGCCCCAGGAAAATCTTTTTCAATAATATTTTCCGAGCAAACTTTACAGTTGAAAAAAAAAAAGAGATTTTTCCGGAAAAATCCAATTTTTGGAAAATTATTATGTTACAAGGTTGAGAAAATTCGAGGTTATTTTCGACATAAAAAGGTAAGTTTTCACCAAGTTTCATCAAGATTGACGAATCCGTTGGAAAATTAAAAACGTTTTTTTTTTCATTTTCCTCGAAAAATTGAGGTTATGTGAGAAAATTACCGAGAGAAAAGTTTTAGATTTTTACATGATCTACAACTTTTCTATTGGACACTTTTCATTTTGACGTCAATTTTAGCCGCAAACAGCAATACTTCAGTTTTTTATCCCCTTTTCACCCTTTTTCACCCCCAAAAAGTTTATGATCATAATTGAAATAGTTAATGTTTTTTTTTTAATGTGTTATAAGCCCCTTTACCACCTCCAACTGTTACATGCCAGGTCTCAGATATTCCGTATTTTTTATTTTTTTGGTACAGCACGCCTGGACTATCACGGGAATTTGAAATATTGGTGTGCATCCATGCTTTAAAAACAGCCTGTCTTCATTCAACCATGCTTCATCTAAATAAAACATAATTCTTCCCTCGTTCCAAAACTTTTTAATACTTCTTAAGTATTGTGTTGTCCAGCAAGTACCTACTTTACGTAATTTGGTTTCCAACAGACGTAAACCTGTAGCTTTTGATGAAAGTTTATGGTTTCAACAAGATGGTGAACTTCCACGTTATGCTGTTGTTGTTAGAAAGTATCTAAATGACATTTTTACGAACAGGTGGACTGGTAGACGTGGACCTATTGAATGGCCAGCGAGGTTACCAGATTTCAATCCTTTGGATGGAACCATCTGAAAAATGTTTTGTATCAAACGAAACCAGCAAATATTCAAGAATTAAAAGAGAAAATTCGGATTTTAATAAACAATATTTTTTAAATCCCTTAGTTGCTAAGTTTCTGTCCACCTGCGCATGAATTTCAATAAAAACGACGGAGATGACGTTCATGGTCCAAGTCAGGGCGCACCAGGTGTGCGTGGGGTGTTCGCCGATGTCATATCTTGGTACAGCTACCCAAAAAATCTTCAGATACCTAGTTTTCGTCCTTCCGTGCATAATATTGCAGAGGCGTTCCACAGGGATAATGTTCCTGACCTCCAGGTGTTCGGGGGTCGATTTGAACATCATAATCGTGATTAGAGACCTCAAAAACCCCCCGAGTACCCGTCTTTGCTTCATTGCCTCGACTAAGAGAACAAATAAAAATTTTAATTGTACCTCGACCTTCGTTCGTCAAACAAAAACGATGAATGTTGAAGTAAATTTAATTTTAAAAATTACAAAATTGTTGAAAAAACTCACACAGTTCAAATTTGAATAAGAATCAGATTTTTAGCAAGAACCAGTTTTCTTTGCGTGAGTAATTTTGAAATAAAACAAATTAGCGGTATAAAAATCGTATATTAGACGTAAATTACATTATTTTTTAAACGTTATTTACGTTAACGAACGTAGTCATGATACTAGTTTTTCTAGAACTGGTCAAAGATATTTTTCGAATTCTTTCCACAGCGCTTGAATTCTTCAGTTTTATGTAGTTTCTTTTCTTGCAAACAAAAATTAGGAAAATGAACAAGCCTGAAAATACAAAAACAAATCAATATTCAGTCACAAAAAGTGGAGAACTATTTTATCCTCCAGTTCTTCTAAAACCAAAGTATTTAAAACTTTGATCCTCATAACGTTAGTACCATATTGCTAGATGGACTTCAATTACTAATTTTTTACTGAAATACTCTAAAACAGTTCTGAATTAGGTACCTTGTAGGCAATTAATAAAGTCCCAGATAATTTCCAAAGTGGCAGTCACTTCGTAATCGTTGAAATCAAAAAACGACGTTATAACTTCGAACAAATACAGCACACCCATCGTCAATGATAATTTTATTACAAGTCTAAATCTAAAAATAAATAAAACTATATAATTAAATAAAATATAAACAAATGCTAATATCAAACATGTGATTCTCAATAAAGCATCAATTTCGTTCTTCGCAACTGCAATTTTGAGCACCCAAAACATGGATTTGATCATTCATCCGCCGTATAGTCCTGACTTGGCACCAAATGACTTCTTTTTATTCCCGTACGTAAAAAACAAACTGAGAGGTCAACGGTTTTCGACACCTGAAGTAGCGGTTGCTGCATGTTTTGGAGATACCTCAATCAGAGTGGCAAAAGTGCTTCAGGTCACACTGGAAGGGGCGCTGATTTACCAGTCACATAAAATCCAACCTAATCTAAAAGACCAAGGCTATGAGAGGTCAAATACCAAAAAGAACCCCAGCAAAGATGCTTAAAACATCGAAGAAATGAGATACAAACCAAGAGGTCCAAGAAGATACTGACTTCGACAGTACATGAGTCAATATCCGATATATTGAGATACAGCTAGGTAGGTACGTGTTTTGGGTTATAAACTTTGAACCCTGATTTATCAAATAATGTGGAATTGGTAAGAGGAATTGGCCGAATTCAACGAATTTTGCATGGTTGTGAAAGAAACTTCTTATATCTTTTATCGTTTATTGGATCATGCTAAAATATTGATTGCTTTGGTTCTTAGAGGGTGATTTTTAGAAAATTTCTTCAACTGATAGTCTCTGTAAAGATTAGTGACATTGGAAGACGCCGTTTGTGGTTGCTAAAGAACCTGAAGGTCCTTTGGTGTGATGATAGCGAACCTCCGATGTATGTATGTATGTATGTATGAGTTAGGGGTGATAATTACACTGCGACCTATAGGATCTATTGTGTCCCCCCTTACTTGCCATGTTCTGATATTTTCTCAGACCTATAGCAGCTTTTCGAGTCCTATTTTCCGGAGGAAGTTTAGGAAATCGTCGGGCTTCAAATCAGGTAGATCCCCTTCCTCTATTTCATGTGCTCCTAGGTATCTAGCCCTAGAATTTTGCAAGGCAGGGCATTCTGAGAATATGTGTATTGAGGTTTCATCCTCTTTCTCACAAAATCTGCACTTTGCTTCATCTGCTAACCCTAGTTTCTTCATGTGGCTTCTTAACCGGCAATGCCCGGTTCATATTCCCGTTAGAATTCGGAGCCTTTTTTACTGAGGTTGAGGCAGCTAAGAGATCTCTTCTGGTCATAGTTCCCCAGTAGTATCTTAGATTGCCTCAGTCCTTCCAGCTGATTCCAGTACTTGGATTTTTCCTTCTCCATTTCTTCTCTTAGTTTTCCTAAGATTACTCTACTGCCACAAGATGGTTCTGGTTCCAAATGTGGGGTTTCAGCTCCTTTTTTTGCCAGCTTATCTGCTGTTTCATTCCCCTCTATTCCTATGTGTCCCGGGACCCATAGGAGAGTGACAGTGTTCTTCTGGCCTAGTTTGCCTAGGCATTCCCAAACCATCTTCGAACTGATTATATTTGAGCTCATCGCTTTGATGGCTGCTTGACTATCCGACATGATCACAATCTCTTGTCTGCGGTAGTTTCTTCCAATATTGAATTCCACACATCTTTCGATGGCGCGGACTTCTGCTTGAAAGATGGTCGGGTATGTGCCCAAGCTTTCTGAGTATTTGGCTCTCGGTCCCAGTTCCCTCGTCTAGCTTGGAACCGTCCGTATACCACTTTATGGTATTCTGGTTTAAATTCTGTATGGTGTCTTCATCCCATTCAGATTTATTACTCAACTTTGTGATGAATTTTCTCACAAAGTTAAATTTCTTTGGCATATCATCTTGGGGCATTTCCCAAGTTTGATCAAAGTGAAGTGATCGAGGTTTTTCCCTGATAATTCCTTCTTTGATCATTCTATATATTGTTTTCTTCCTTACACTTTCTAGCAGAATGTGCAGTGGGGTCAAGTTTAAAATCACCTCCAAAGAAGTTGGTTAATCTAGTGGAGGAGGTAGAACTCAGAACTGGGAGTGCCTCAGGGATTGGTTCTGAGACCGACGCTATGGAAGTGTGTGTTCCATGAGCTGTGTGGTTTAGTATGTGAAGAAAGATGCAAGATTACGGTGTATGCAGACGATAAGTATTTAGTTTGTCCAATAAAGAGAGAGGCAGAGAGACAGGAAGGCACAGAAGAAGTGCAGGAAGATTGTGCAGAAGATTGATAGTTACGGATTGGAAGTGGTCGAACACAACATGGTGGGATTATTAGCAAAGCCAGGGACCTAGAGGTGATGAAGAAAGGAAGAAAAATTAGCATGGAGGACTCGGTGAAATACCTGTGTGTGGTTGGATAGCCAGATGTCCTTCCAAAGGTGGCACAGAAAGCCAGAGTACATGCAAGGGGTACATGGACGGAAGCCAAAGATGGATCTGAGCTATTCACATGGAACCTAGCCTAACCTAACCTAACCTAACCTAACCTAACCTAAGAGTACGGGCAGTATAGTTGGGGAAATCGATGGGGGGCAGCAAGGTTGGGGAGATTGATGGGTAATGTAAAATGGAAGAGGAAGATTTATGGGTAGGATGCTTGAACAGAGTATGCTGTACAGGACGGAAGTATGGGGTGAAAGAGCAGGTCTTAACATTACTGAGGGTGTTGCAAGAATACAGAACAGTGGTTGGTCTGGCAGCGACGGTATTGTCAAGGTCCTACCCACTGGACTTGATTGCTATAGCAAAGAGGTAGCAGTAGAAAGGGGCGACAAAAGAAGAAGTACAGGAGTAGTTAGAGGAGAAAATGGACAGTAGGTGGTAGCGATTAGTAGTAGAGAGATTGGATGGATCGCAAGTTTGTCGAGATAAATGACATTTTAACTGACATGGGTCAAGATTAGGGTATCTCCATAAGTTTGGGAAGAGGGGTGCGAAAGGTGTGAAGCAGAATTGGATGTTGGAAGAATTAGGGAGTATTTAAGAAGTTGGAGAGTAAACTTGGGGAGGCGGTCTATTGAGAATAAGAATGGGAGGAGGTAAGCATAGTAGTTGAGAGCATGGTTGAAAGGAGAGTGTGTGAGGGACTGCCGCCAGTTTTGAAGCATGCTAGGGTGGTGATTCCCAGACTGGGTCAAAGGCGAGTTTCCAGGTGGGTTTTATTGGTAGGCAGACTTTCTTCTTGGTCTTTAGTGTATTCTCAAAAAAAATTTTGACCGGTGGTATCCATGTTGCTATATTTATTTGGAAAAGAGGTATGTCATTTTATGTAAAGTATCCAGTCAACAGTATAGAAAAATTAATATCTTGATGGGAATATTTAATGACGCTCTTATCAGCCGATCAACATTAAATAAATATTAAAAAAAAATGTAGGGACTCTGCTTGATGTTGTATTAAATATAGAAGACTTATTTTACGTAAAATTGCGACGGAAATGAGTAAATTTCAAGAGAGGATATATTATTTGATCTGGAAAGACAGAAAGTACCAACTGTACAAAACTTAGTTTCATACATCGAATTTGGTGTAAATTATTCAGCGAATCGTTAAAATTGCAGATGCAAGAGTAAATATAATTCTTATTAATTAACTAAATGAAATCAGAAAATCAATGTCTGAGCGGGAATAGTTAATCGCACAATTATTGGTCCCAATTTTATTGAAGAATGTCTTACAAGGGGGTGTTATCTGCAATTTCCAAAGCAAATAATGAAAACAAATAATAAAAAAACATCGCAATTATAATCTTTGTATTGTTTGTATAAGTGAAGTTGAAGAATTTGTTTTCTAAATTGTAGGAGTTTTCATTGGAAAACCCTCATTTTGTTATTACAAGTAAAGCAATTTTCACTAATGGATACATCAATTATATCTGATATCATACCTGGATGGAAATTTCTTTGATCTAATAGCTTTTTAATAGAATACATTCTCTAGGAGAAGTTTTAGAAAACAAAATAGTTCTTTCCTTAGATATTCGTAATACCCAGGCATTTGTAGAAAATATTTCTACAGAGCAATCTAATGTGCTGGGTAAACAATAAAATAAAATTAATAACTTGTGTCCAGGAGTGCTATACCAAAAAAAATATTCATAAAAGTGGGTGAAAACATTCCTTTTTGTGTTCCACATAACCCCAATTTTTATGAAGCCTGTACCTCTGAAATTTTCCGAGTTATTTCATTTTTCCTGAAAAATCGTCTTTTTTCAATAGAAATTTTATTTAGTTTAGATTGAATAGAATAAATTTTTATAAATTACAAAAACTTGAAAGACAACGTGGATGCTACAAACTTCCACAATGGTGAGAAAAGTTTAACTTTTCCCACTTATTGCACAATATACCTAATTTTTTATTTGTATCAGTTAACCTCACGTTCTGTCAAATGAATTGAGATTTACTTCTAATCAAGCAGAATCAACAACTTTACTACCTAAACAAAAGTCGATAAAGTTAGGTTATATTGTTAGTAGTGAAAAAAATTATTATATATTGTGATGGATTGATTTTTGTTGATTTTTTTATAGTTTTTACCATTTTTTATGAACTGTTGTTGAAATAGTCTTTTAAGTATTCACTATCTGAGTTTTTATAATGAAATAAAGTTACTCTGTCTATCACTGTAACATTTATAGTTTATACATGGTACATACACGGTTTTTATGTTTTTAGGTATTTCTCAGGTTGTGAGGTTTTGCCTGAATACATATCTGTTATCGAAGACTATTCATCTCAATATATTAATATGATTTAAATTTAATGATTATTATTTTATAATTTTGTTTTGTTTTATTGGTTTTGTCAAATGTTTGATTGATATAAAGTTTACTTGTTCTTCTGTAATTCTATTTTTGGGCGCCTTATCAAAATTTTAACTAGCTCAGACTATTTGTTTTGAAGTTTAAATTTAAAATCTGACTCTTATCAGGGTAGGATTCAAATTAAAATATTATTTAATTATTGTAATACAATGAATTTAATTTCAAATGTATCTAAAATAAATTATACAAATAAATTAAAACAAACACTATTAATTGGTTTTCATATGCTTATTACATTTAAATGGATGAATAACCTGGTATGAATAGAATGAAGATGATATACAAAAATAAATCAATTTACAGATACAACAAAATAAAAACACAAATATAAAACCTTAACTTAAACCTTGTATCACAAAATTTTGAATATTGTCCTGGTCATGCGCAACGTAACAAACACTGAGATCGGCTTCTACTTCGTTTACTATCGGAACGGAAAAAGCGTATCCAAAATGCCAATATGTCTACCACACTTGGATGTATCAATGACGCTTGAATTTAATCTCATAAATTCTATTGGAATCTTGATATGTTTTGTACAATTTATTACTTTGGTAAGTAATTTAATAATAGTTGATTACTTTATTGCATGTATTTTTAATGTTACATGTATTAATTTAACATAAACAGCTTTTAATTAATGCAAAAAATTTTCTTCTAGTTAGTACTCAATTAATACATACGATGTTGATTGCTCTACTACCAAAGTCAAAAGAGAGTGAATCGATGTTGATTGCTCTACTACAAAAATCAAAAGAGAGAGATTCCACAAATTTCTGGCCTTTTTAAAGGCTTCCAGAAAAAATTGACATAACAAAACGGATTTCAAATGTTTTAACATACAAAATTTTGCAAAATTCTGGAAAATCAAGGTAATTAAATTACAAATCCAATAATATCCTTTATAACTTACAGTGAACTCTCATCTTTATATTTACTAAAATTCTCTTAATATAATTTTTAATGGACTTTTTGCTATGAAATTTTGGATTTGAAAGAGACAAGTTTCTCAAGCTTTAAGACTTTCAAAATTTGGATTAAAACTATCATTTATATTTAAAATTACTATAAATTCATTAAACTAATCCTAATTTAACTAAAATTTACTATTTTTAAACCCTAACAACTAAAATTTAAACTTTTAAAAGATTTTGTTATTTGTATCTCTTACATATTATATAAGATAAAAGTCTCTGTGTTAATAAAGGTTAACATTTTAAAATTTATATAAACATTTACTTAACTATCCTACATACATTTTGTTACCTAAAATGTCTTTGTTAGTGTTTGTACACTAAGTTTTTCAATAGGTATTCTACTATGCACTATTATTAAAGTGTTCTAGTTATATAAAAAATTCTGTGATCATGTCCAACAATATTGATATGAGAAGTAGTTTACCTACTGTATTTCACCACACCTGCTACATGTTTTTAATTGTTCTAATGTCTTTTTAGGTACTTATGATCTATTGGTATACTTGTTTATACAATATCGAAGACCACAATTTGTCTTTTATGATTTTGTAAGTACTTCCTTTTTATAATATTAATTTAAATACTTTACTAACTAAAATTACATGTTGATTTCTTAAACATGTGAAAACCATTAATACTTTTTGATTTTTATTTTCTTTTTGTTGTTTCAGATTAAACTTAGAATATATAAAAGAGAACTAAGACAAAGATGAATTGTTATGTGAACATGTACTTATTATGGATTGGAAATATTTAATTGTTATGGAATAGCAAAATATGGATTCTATTCAATATAAAATGCCCATTACATTCTTTGTTTATATTAAATGTATGTCTTATGAAAATTATGAACTTGGAAACTTTAGAAGTACAAAAGAAAAAGTAAATGCTGATTTTATAAAACTTATTAATATATCCTTCTATTGTAAATTATAAGGTAAGTTCTATTTATTAAATTATTAACTATTAGATATCTATCTCAATATATATTAAATAATTAAAATATCAAATAATACAATAAAAGAAGAATATGATTTTTCGATTTGCAGTATAAACAAAAGCGTGAACGGTAAGATAATCAGATTCAGTAGGTGACGATGACTTATTGAATCAAACAGAACGTACACAGTAGATTTTTGATTATGTAAATATCGCCGCATTGCCGCCCCTGTTTTCAAATGAAGAGCCCTCTATTTGGTTCTGTAACTGTAATCAGCGTAGTCTGTTCAATTGTGTTGTTCGTTCGCCGTATCACCGGTTTCCGCCAAGTTCGTTTTATCACACTGTCTCTGCCACGCTAGAATAACCACAATAGGGATATTCTCCGTCCTGTAAGCGAATGTAGGTAAAAGCATTGGTGGACAAAACGAGAAAAATTATCTCGATTTGCAAAAATAACTGTTTTGTTTGCAATTAAAACCAACCAAACACTCCATAGAGATCCATAGAGAGAGTTGAACCATTTTTAAATTTATCATCGAAAACAGTTTATGATAAACTATTAATTGTATATTTCCAAGCACAAAAGCCACAAATATTTGTGTTTTTTTAACAAATAGATGTATTGTTTTTTTTATTTGCGAAAAATCAAGAATAGGAAGGTAAAAAAAGTAAAAATGTAAATAATCAAATGCTAAAACGATGTAGAATTTAATTAAAATATATTATTTATTTATTTGAAAAGCTGCGTAGTTAAGATGGCAGAAATTGAACCAAAATATTGCAACGGGTGACAGATGAATGTGACGGATGATTGTGACAGATGCGAGAGGAATGCACGTATTTTGATGTAGCTGCTTGTTGTAAAGGGTAGAGTCCGTGAATGAGAAAGAAGATTTTGACAGGAACTTGACATGACATTGGTAGTTATACGAGAACATTCTAGTAATATTTGACTTTTAGTAAATAGTTGTTTGGAGAAAAATCGAGATGTCAAGTACAGTTGACAGAAGCAAACATGAACCCTGGGTGGGCGTGTCCTTGTCGCTGTAGTTGTATTTTCATCTCACTTATGCAGCCACTAAAATTGATATTATCGTTAACATTGGCTCGTGATTGGCTGATTGTGATAACCTTGAAATTAGTTGGCATATTTTCCGCGGACCATGTTTGCTTCTGTCGACTGTATTTTGGTATATAAAGCGGGTCATTCGCGTTTGTAGTTGGTAGTGCTTAGTGCTCGTTCAACCTTTGGGAAGTTCAAAAGTAAAGAGTGACAGTTAGTAATTTGTAATCAGCTGAATTCTTGTATTCAAACAATTGGTAAATAAATTGTGTTTAAAGTGCTCACAAGTGTTTCAATATAATAAGTAATAATGCTTTTGCTAACAATGGACTAGTTTAGTGATTTTTTTTATATTTGCATCTTATAAAATAGGTTTTTAGTGGTTCAACTGTACAAATAAAATTTTTATAAAATTAATCCTCTAGCCATAATCGGCTTTTGAAATTTAAATTTAATGGTTACATACGTCATAAGTGGTAAGTGACGTGTTTCAATAAGATTGATAGAAAATTTGCGATGTTGTCGATATGCTTTAATATTAACCGAGAAACTTATCTCTCTCTTATTTGTTGTCATTAAAAAGAGATAAACATATTGATATTTTTGTTCTCTGATTGACACTTTATCAAATAAGGAGTAAAACACTAAACAAAATTCTGTCATTTTCGTTAGTTTAATTTGTTGTTTGGTTGTGTTTGGTTTTTAAAAGAATTACTTCTATACTATTTTTGGTTCGAAAATAAAAATCCCTAACACCTTCTCTTGGTGTTATAGCGGTTCCTTCAAAAATAACCAATAGAAGTAATTGTTCTCTCGGGGAGCAACCCTTCTATCGGTACAGTGAGAGAACGAATTTCAAGAATACGGTTTTGGCATTTTCAATAGAACCACGCCCACTTTCTATTGGCTGTTCAATTCTATCACCGTCAAGAATAGGGGTCTTGTTTGTTTATTACAGATAAACACGATATTCTCTCCTGTCATATATCTTGTCAACTGGTACAATCAGTTAGTCACAGAACACGGTGTTTTGTGCCGCCAGTTCTTTGAGAATACTTGAAACGAACGTAGCTAAACTGTGACAACGTTGACTTTTAAACACACTTCATTATTGGTTATTAGTTGGCGCTACGTTTAAAACTTACTAATTATTTATTGCTAAATTTTACGAAATGAGAAAAATTACTTGCAAAATGAATACCAGTATAAGTAAGTAGGTATCTTATCCTAAATATATTGTAATGAATATTATGATTTGAGAGAAAGTTTATTGATTTGATTGATTTATTTATTAGATTGATATTACTTATTTAAATGTACTAATAGCAACAAGATTTTTTTCTCAGGGGGTGTTTGGTTATGCTAGTTTCTATTGGGTTATTAGGTAGAAGGTATCTGAATAAAACTGATTAATTATAGTTATAAATTTATTATAAAATAGTTAAATCAAAACAGTAATGTTGAAAGTTTAATAATGAAACTAATTAGAAAAGATATTAAAAAGGAAGGCCTTTAGTAATTATAAAAGAACTTACTTGATGTGAATTAAGTTAAACTATCCAATGTTGTTTATGTGATGGCAAGTAAGATTATCAAATACACTAATTATTAAATATCAAGTAAATTCCTTTGTTTTTTTTAACTTATAAAATTCAACTAACTACTACAAAATTTTTTAAAAAAATACAATTTTATCTGACCTTGATATGTAAAGTCCTGTTTCCTGATTGGTGGAAAAATCTGTAGTTGATCTATGAAAAACGGAGACGAACGAAGCGATACGTGGTATTTGCGATTTTGGTAAACTGAAGTGTTGTTAGACGATTAGTTTCTTGTGTAATTATTGTTCTTTGTTTGTTCCTCAAATTTTAGTGTTGATGGATTATATTTCCTTTAGTTGTATTAATAATAGTAAGTACTCTTCTTTTTTTTACATCAACCGAAAATGCTTTAATTTCACCTTTTGATTAGTTTTTAATGTCACTTGGCACTTTGTTTTACTTTATAATTGTTTTACTTTGTATTTTTAATGTCACTTTATTATAACTACTTTAAAAACTGTTTGTTCACTTATTAACTGATTGTTCACACTCACTGATCTTCTCTCTTTTACTTCCAATAATAAACTTCCTTTTAAAAAACTGTTTCTTCAAATTGACTATTCACACTCAGATCTTCAATGTCTGACTACCAATTATATACTACCTTCTTACGACCTCTGTTCAAGTCTCTTATAGGTTTTCAAAATTTCTAGAAGCTTCGTTTTTGTTCTATGGTTTAGACATTTCTGGAAAAAATATGTGTATCTCTTTCTTTCATATTTATGACTAGACATACTCGCTTTGTCTATCATCGATAATTCCAGAATAAAATATAGTAAAATATATCTGTCTCCTTTTTACACATTATCTGTCCTTTTTTTACACATTATATAATCAATTTTCGCGAAGTTTCTACTAAGTTCTAAATAACATATTTATGTACTAAATATAATATCGATACATTACATAATAAAATAATTTCTAACTTAAAATTTTCTTACAAATACACAAAATATACAATAAAATAATACAATATAATTAAAATTATTTGATTAAGTTAATATTAAACAACTTCTGTTGATATTATAATCATTCTACTATTATAGAATATTTAATTATTACAATATATTGCTATCATTTTGATTAATATGATCCTACTAAACTAGTCCATTATTATGAAATATTAATATTATATATGTTTAAACTAATTTGAAACCTAATTTTGCGTAATATTGTTATAGCCTTCCTTGACGAAGTGAAACCAAGAAAAGTGGACCAAATATACAGTCTAAACTTTTATTTCTAACACTTTCTATTTATTGTTTACGATAGTTTCTTACAAAAAAAATTCAAATAACTGAATATACCAAATACTAAAATATTAAAAACCTTTTAAAATGTTTATTTTAACATTAAAATTTGATGGCTTATACAAAATTATGGTCGAAAGGAAAGTGAAATAACGCCGTTACTGGATATTCCAAGATAACCCAATGAAGTGTACCGCAACCCTCAATAACCACTTGATGTATAACTGAATAGAATACTTGTTTACGGTAGAGGAATTCGTTATCATATGGCTTCCCTCATCCTCTGTAGTAAAGTACTTTTGTGTTTAACTTCAAAGGAAATGTGGCTTATATTTTTTTGTTACAGATTTTTTTGTAAATTATTATTTATCACAATGTGAGGTTAAAATTTCTTTTACAGTTAATGTTTTTAAAAAGAACAACGTTAGTTTTTAAAATAAAAAGACTGAAATAAATTTTACATAATAAATAATTTTAACAACATATATATTAATGTTACGAGTAAATAAAATACCTAAAGCAACTTTATTCTTTATATACTGCTCAAGAATTTAAGTGGATATTACAAAAATTATCTTTTGCCATTGGTTAATAATAAATCAAAATTCGATATGATATGAATTATGATCATAAACTTTTTAGGGGTGAAAAAGGGGTAAAAAACTGAAGTATTGCTGTTTGCGGCTAAAATTGACGTCAAAATGAAAAGTGACCAATAGAAAAGTTGAAAATCATGTAAAAATCTAAAACTTTTCTCTTGGTAATTTTCTCACATAACCTCAATTTTTCGAGGAAAATGAAAAAAAAAACGATTTCTCGTTTTTAATTTTTAATGTTCCAACGGATTCGTCAATCTTGATGAAACTTGGCGAAAACGTACCTTTTTATGTCCAAAATAACCTCCAATTTTCTCAACCTTGTAACATAATAATTTTCCGAGAACTTTGATTTTTCTGGAAAAATCTCTTTTTTTCAACTGTAAAGTTTGCACCGAAAATATTATTGGAAAAGGTTTATCTGGGGCTCATTTTTTTTCGTTTTTACGTCTACTTTCACATGAAATAAAAAAAAAATACACCCCTCATTTAAAAATGTGCTCAAAAATGAAAAAAAAAGCAAAAAATGAATTTTGCAACAGCTAAATTTGCAATAATTGTTAAATTTTTTTTTTAATAACATTAAAAACATTGGAAATCATTGAATTAATAGTAAATAAAAAATATTATTGATTCTTCCATGAATGAAATTTTGCACAGAGGTAAAAAAACAATTCTCTTTCATCTGGTATATTCAAAAATTACTTACAAAAGTTTCAAGTAGACAATAAATGGAATTTAAGTGAATTTTTAACGCAAATTCGGATATATCCTTTGGAACTGAAGGTAAATGAAGATGTCATATCATTTTATACCTATTATTAGATTTCTTTTTTAATTTTGCATGTCTGTTTTCAAAATTAAACATTAGTGAATCACAGTGTAAGTTCAGACACACAAAAACTCACTGTATCACTATTAAGATATACACTAACAGTTCTCTAATATTTAAACGTCTGTAAAACAGTTAACCAAAGCACCTTACTATTAATTAACTTAATAGTAAAATCTTTTTTATGTATTGTTATCTGCATTTGCATAAAATACGTACAGTCAGGTGATAGGTCTGCTGAAAGATACAAAGAGGCCTCTACACAGGAAGTCGATACATATTATTTACTGATGGTATGTAAGTATGCATATATACGGGCAGTGATATTGTTTACGTAAATAATAATGATGGGAACAACGCGGATTTTTTTTATAAGGGTCATGTACTTTTATCTTAAAGATTACCTAGTACATCGTTGCCAACTGATGAAGATTATCAAAAAATACAAAAAATTGATTATATATACTTTTGTTGTGACGGCTATAGACAATCTGTCATGTATTTTAGACCAGCTATCAATGAAGATGGAAGAAAAAGTAGCTAGAAAGCTAGATAATACAAAAATAAGCTAATTTTGTTAATAATAGGGTAATCATCAATTGAATAGTTCGCTGCTTCTGCTGTTTCGGTGATTTACATAACAAATACAAACAAACTAATTTGGTTGGTTGTAAATTTTAGATCTTAATTTAGATTGAATGAAATACGATAAAAATTTAAAAAAATTGTTATTGTCTTGCGGTTAAAGTTTCTTGATTTTATCTGTCAAAGTAAAATGATCCTCGCTTTAATTGTTGTGGTCAGTTACACAAAAACAGAACCAGTAAATTATAAAAAAGTCGTAATTGAAAATATTTATACATTTTCTAAACAAACAGTTTTTTTGAGCATAGGGATATACACGAATTTGCCAGAGAAATCATAACCAGTAACTAAAGATCTTTTTTGATTATGAAATTATTAAAATTTATTCACTAAATGAATTCGAAGTGGCAAACAAATATAAAATTAAAACAGAATAGAAAGTAACTACAGTACACGAAGTACAGAGAGCAATTTAGAAGAAACAGCAGCAAGAGAAACCTGTGAAAATAAAACAAATGCGTTGTTAACTACGATTATCAAAAGATTGGTCAATGGAATGAGTAATTAAAGGCTTGTCATAGTTGATTTTGTAATTATTTATAAAAATATGAACAAAAATTAAACTAGACAAAATAGAAACCAAAATATTAAAGATCGAATATGAACAACAAATAAATAAAACCTTTTTTGATTGATTTAATTTGAAGGTTTTCTTTTTTCTGCGTGTAATTTTTAGTTCCATTTACTAAACAAAGGCTGGGTGTGTCCTTTTAAAGACAATGATAGTTAAAATTGCTTTTGCAAGCGACTGTATACACGACAATTCTTGTAGGTAGATAAACGTTTATATTTCAATGACAAACGTTACAAGAATTTCGTGATTATATTTATTGTTTATAGTAGTGCTTATATAAATTAGGCGCGTATGTCGGCTAAACTTAATTAGGAATATAAATTAGATTTAATATACGGAGTAAATCAAAATATAATTTAGCTAGCAGCTAACTAACTAGCTAGCTAACTTAACTAGCATCTGCGATAGGAATGCAGCACATTGTAAGGGGAACTGCAAGACATCAAAACAATCGTTGTGACGTGTGTTTAATATCTCATTTTTTCTATGACGTCGTTGGTAACAGTTTTGAATGATAACAAATAATCTTCAAAAACATCAGAGGTAATTTCCTCGTGGTAATCTTTGGTAGACTTTGATACAAAGTCTAATAAGCCATTTTCTACAAAACCATGTTCACTGCCAATGTGTCTGATTATTAGTCTGCGATCTTTTCCTCGAGGAGCATTTAATCCTGTTGAATATCCTTCCAAAAATGCCTCATAGTCCAGGCGTGCTGTACTTTTAGACGGAAATTCTGATACCTGGAATGTAACAGTTGGAGGTGGTAAAGGGGCTTATAACACATTAAAAAAAAAACATTAACTATTTCAATTATGATCATAAACTTTTTGGGGGTGAAAAAGGGTGAAAAGGGGATAAAAAACTGAAGTATTGCTGTTTGCGGCTAAAATTGACGTCAAAATGAAAAGTGTCCAATAGAAAAGTTGTAGATCATGTAAAAATCTAAAACTTTTCTCTCGGTAATTTTCTCACATAACCTCAATTTTTCGAGGAAAATGAAAAAAAAAACGTTTTTAATTTTCCAACGGATTCGTCAATCTTGATGAAACTTGGTGAAAACTTACCTTTTTATGTCGAAAATAACCTCGAATTTTCTCAACCTTGTAACATAATAATTTTCCAAAAATTGGATTTTTCCGGAAAAATCTCTTTTTTTTTTTCAACTGTAAAGTTTGCTCGGAAAATATTATTGGAAAAGGTTTTCCTTGAGCTTATTTTTTTCGTTTTTACGTCTACTTTCACATGAAATAAAAAAATACACCTCTCATTTAAAAATGTGCTTAAAAATGAAAAAAAGCAAAAAATGAATTTTGCAACAGCTAAATTTGCAATAATTGTTAAATTTTTGTTATAAAATATTAAAATATGCAAAAGCCGACTCTTGCATTATATTCTACGGGAAAAATTACAAAAGAAAATGTATTTCATTATTTAGTCGGATTTTTATTTCATTTGAAATATTATTATAAACACTCAAGTCTATTAATAAAGTTAATAATCCGAGCGGGGATTTCATGGTTTTTACTATTGTTGTATGCTGATATGTTTATATTATAAGGTTTTTCATGAGATAAATAGATTTGTTGATATTACAAGGCCCAAATACCCTTTCATTAGAGCCCTATAGCCACCTTTCATAAGTGACAAAGTGTAGACATGACAACTCTAACTAGCCTAGGGGCCTAGGCCTTTTGTTTTCTCTTTGACCTTGCAACATTTCAGTATACAAAATATACTATCATTCGTAACAAACAAAATATTGTCTTTTTCAATATATTTTTTAATTACAATTACGAATTACTTAAAACCGAACGATTATTATATTAAAAATAAACAAATTATTCCAAAAAGTCAAAGAAAATTGAAATTTTGATGAAAATTGGGCTATAGGGTTCTGATGGAAGAGTATTTGGGCCTTGTAATTATCACCAAATCGATTTATCTCATGAAAAACCTTATAATATAAACAAATCAGCATACAACAATAGTAAAAACAATGAAATCCCCGCTCGGATTATTAACTTCATTAATAGACTTGAGTTTTTATAATAATATTGCAAATGAACTAAAAATCCGACTAAATAATGAAATACATTTTCTTTTGTAATTTTTCCCGTAGAATGTAATGCAAGAGTCGGCTTTTGCATTTTTTAATATTTTATAACAAAAATTTAACAATTATTGCAAATTTAGCTGTTGCAAAATTCATTTTTTGCTTTTTTTCATTTTTGAGCACATTTTTAACTGAGAGTTGTATTTTTTTTATGTCATGTGAAAGTAGACGTAAAAACGAAAAAAATGAGCCCCAGGAAAATCTTTTTCAATAATATTTTCCGAGCAAACTTTACAGTTGAAAAAAAAAGAGATTTTTCCAGAAAAATCAAATTTATCGGAAAATTATTATGTTACAAGGTTGAGAAAATTCGAGGTTATTTTGGACATAAAAAGGTAAGTTTTCACCAAGTTTCATCAAGATTGACGAATCCGTTGGAAAATTAAAATTTAAAAACGAAAAATCGTTTTTTTCCATTTTCCTCGAAAAATTGAGGTTATGTGAGAAAATTAAAAAAAAAAAGTTTTAGATTTTTACATGATCTACAACTTTTCTATTGGGCACTTTTCATTTCGACGTCAATTTTTACAACAAACAGCAATATTTCAGTTCTTTACCCCTTTTTCACCCCTAAAAAGTTTATGATCATAATTGAAATAGTTAATGTATTTTTTTTTTCATGTGTTATAAGCCCCTTTACCACCTCCAACTGTTACATGCCAGGTCTCAGATATTCCGTATTTTTTATTTTTTTGGTACAGCACGCCTGGACTATCACGGGAATTTGAATTATTGGTGTGCATCCATGCTTTAAAAACTGCCTGTCTTCATTCAACCATGCTTCATCTAAATAAAACATAATTCTTCCCTCGTTCCAAAACTTTTTAATACTTTTTAAGTATTGTGTTCTCCAGCAAGTACCTACTTTACGTAATTTGGTTTCCAACAGACGTAAACCTGTAGCTTTTGATGAAAGTATATGGTTTCAACAAGATGGTGAACTTCCACGTTATGCTGTTGTTGTTAGAAAGTATCTAAATGACATTTTTACGAACAGGTGGACTGGTAGACGTGGACCTATTGAATATCCAGCGAGGTTACCAGATTTCAATCCTTTGGATGGAACCATCTGAAGAATGTTTTGTATCAAACGAAATCAACAAATATTCAAGAATTAAAAGAGATGATTTGGACAACAATAAACAATAGTTTTCAAAAAACCCTTAGTTGCTGAGTTTCTGTCCACCTGCTTATGAATTTCGATAAAAACGACGGAGATGACGTTCATGGTCCAAGTCAGGGCGCACCAGGTGTGCGTGGGGTGTTCGCCGATGTCATATCTTGGTACAGCTACCCAAAAAATCTTCAGATACCTAGTTTTCGTCCTTCCGTGCATAATATTGCAGAGGCGTTCCACAGGGATAATGTTCCTGACCTCCAGGTGTTCGGGGGTCGATTTGAACATCATAATCGTGATTAGAGACCTCAAAAACCCCCCGAGTACCCGTCTTTGCTTCATTGCCTCGACTAAGAGAACAAATAAAAATTTTAATTGTACCTCGACCTTCGTTCGTCAAACAAAAACGATGAATGTTGAAGTAAATTTAATTTTAAAAATTACAAAATTGTTGAAAAAACTCACACAGTTCAAATTTGAATAAGAATCAGATTTTTAGCAAGAACCAGTTTTCTTTGCGTGAGTAATTTTGAAATAAAACAAATTAGCGGTATAAAAATCGTATATTAGACGTAAATTACATTATTTTTTAAACGTTATTTACGTTAACGAACGTAGTCATGATACTAGTTTTTCTAGAACTGGTCAAAGATATTTTTCGAATTCTTTCCACAGCGCTTGAATTCTTCAGTTTTATGTAGTTTCTTTTCTTGCAAACAAAAATTAGGAAAATGAACAAGCCTGAAAATACAAAAACAAATCAATATTCAGTCACAAAAAGTGGAGAACTATTTTATCCTCCAGTTCTTCTAAAACCAAAGTATTTAAAACTTTGATCCTCATAACGTTAGTACCATATTGCTAGATGGACTTCAATTACTAATTTTTTACTGAAATACTCTAAAACAGTTCTGAATTAGGTACCTTGTAGGCAATTAATAAAGTCCCAGATAATTTCCAAAGTGGCAGTCACTTCGTAATCGTTGAAATCAAAAAACGACGTTATAACTTCGAACAAATACAGCACACCCATCGTCAATGATAATTTTATTACAAGTCTAAATCTAAAAATAAATAAAACTATATAATTAAATAAAATATAAACAAATGCTAATATCAAACATGTGATTCTCAATAAAGCATCAATTTCGTTCTTCGCAACTGCAATTTTGAGCACCCAAAACATGGATTTGATCATTCATCCGCCGTATAGTCCTGACTTGGCACCAAATGACTTCTTTTTATTCCCGTACGTAAAAAACAAACTGAGAGGTCAACGGTTTTCGACACCTGAAGTAGCGGTTGCTGCATGTTTTGGAGATACCTCAATCAGAGTGGCAAAAGTGCTTCAGGTCACACTGGAAGGGGCGCTGATTTACCAGTCACATAAAATCCAACCTAATCTAAAAGACCAAGGCTATGAGAGGTCAAATACCAAAAAGAACCCCAGCAAAGATGCTTAAAACATCGAAGAAATGAGATACAAACCAAGAGGTCCAAGAAGATACTGACTTCGACAGTACATGAGTCAATATCCGATATATTGAGATACAGCTAGGTAGGTACGTGTTTTGGGTTATAAACTTTGAACCCTGATTTATCAAATAATGTGGAATTGGTAAGAGGAATTGGCCGAATTCAACGAATTTTGCATGGTTGTGAAAGAAACTTCTTATATCTTTTATCGTTTATTGGATCATGCTAAAATATTGATTGCTTTGGTTCTTAGAGGGTGATTTTTAGAAAATTTCTTCAACTGATAGTCTCTGTAAAGATTAGTGACATTGGAAGACGCCGTTTGTGGTTGCTAAAGAACCTGAAGGTCCTTTGGTGTGATGATAGCGAACCTCCGATGTATGTATGTATGTATGTATGAGTTAGGGGTGATAATTACACTGCGACCTATAGGATCTATTGTGTCCCCCCTTACTTGCCATGTTCTGATATTTTCTCAGACCTATAGCAGCTTTTCGAGTCCTATTTTCCGGAGGAAGTTTAGGAAATCGTCGGGCTTCAAATCAGGTAGATCCCCTTCCTCTATTTCATGTGCTCCTAGGTATCTAGCCCTAGAATTTTGCAAGGCAGGGCATTCTGAGAATATGTGTATTGAGGTTTCATCCTCTTTCTCACAAAATCTGCACTTTGCTTCATCTGCTAACCCTAGTTTCTTCATGTGGCTTCTTAACCGGCAATGCCCGGTTCATATTCCCGTTAGAATTCGGAGCCTTTTTTTACTGAGGTTGAGGCAGCTAAGAGATCTCTTCTGGTCATAGTTCCCCAGTAGTATCTTAGATTGCCTCAGTCCTTCCAGCTGATTCCAGTACTTGGATTTTTCCTTCTCCATTTCTTCTCTTAGTTTTCCTAAGATTACTCTACTGCCACAAGATGGTTCTGGTTCCAAATGTGGGGTTTCAGCTCCTTTTTTTGCCAGCTTATCTGCTGTTTCATTCCCCTCTATTCCTATGTGTCCCGGGACCCATAGGAGAGTGACAGTGTTCTTCTGGCCTAGTTTGCCTAGGCATTCCCAAACCATCTTCGAACTGATTATATTTGAGCTCATCGCTTTGATGGCTGCTTGACTATCCGACATGATCACAATCTCTTGTCTGCGGTAGTTTCTTCCAATATTGAATTCCACACATCTTTCGATGGCGCGGACTTCTGCTTGGAAGATGCTCGGGTATGTACCCAAGCTTTCTGAGTATTTGGTTCTCGGTCCAAAAACTCCTATCCCAGTTCCCTCGTCTAGCTTGGAACCGTCCTTATACCACTTTATGGTATTCTGGTTTAAATTCTGTATGGTGTCTTCATCCCATTCAGATTTATTACTCAACTTTGTGATGAATTTTCTCACAAATTTGAAATTCTTTGGCGTATCATCTTGGGGCATTTCCCAAGTTTGATCAAAATGAAGTGATCGAGGTTTTTCTCTGATAATTCCTTCTTTGATCATTCTATATATTGTTTTCTTTCTTACACTTTCTAGCAGAATGTGCAGTGGGGTCAAGTTTAAAATCTAACCTCCGATAGAAGATGCACTTATAAGAAGAGGAAGTAGTAATTATATAAAGTCGTTCAATATGTATGCCATATAATTGTTTCAGCAAGCTATAAATGCTTCTATATAAGACTTAAGATGATTTTTGTTCTTTTTCAGCAGATAAAAAGAAAAATGAGGCTCATTTAAAAAAAAACATCAAGAGAAAAACAAATAAAGGAAATATAGAGATGATAGTCTAGATAGAAAACAAAAAAAAAACATGAAAGGTGTATATTTAATAAACATAAAAATAAACTGGCAAATAATTTAAAAATACTTTAACTATTTCATAGGCTGTCGTAAAACATTGCGTTCAAGTTCTAGATTATTTGGAGACTGGGAAATTAATTTTTTATTATTCAAAAACTTCGGGCAAAAGTGGGAGCGTTATCTTCTTAAATAATGATCGTTATTTTTTAATGAACCAACTTTTGGGTAAAAATTTTTTACCGCTTTCGCTAAAATTACGATTAAGTTGTCAG
The DNA here is from genome assembly GCA_035357415.1 of Ophraella communa. NCBI lineage: Eukaryota > Metazoa > Arthropoda > Insecta > Coleoptera > Chrysomelidae > Ophraella > Ophraella communa. Next base: position 3,915,528 of record CM068982.1, on the reverse strand, counting down.
TCAATTAGAAATGACAGCAAGTAACTTTATCTAACAATTTATAAGGACCTTTAAAAGAAGCAGGGCTGTGTCATTACATATCCATGTTTCAATACTGTTTTGGATAATTTAATTAATTAATATATAAAAGTTTTTAAACAAAACTTCCACTATTTATTTAAAAAATTGCTTTTTTAAACTCAATGACAGCTGTTATACTGTATTTGAAAATCAAGAGAGAGTAAATTCCCAGAATAAAAACTAATTTGGTATGCAAAACTATAGTACAGTACGTGCGGTAAAACTTCAATATTTGTAGTGCATTCTAAATTGTTTTTGTTAATTTCAATACAAAATTTATTAAATTTCTTGGACTATCACATTATTTTATGACCTTTCATTGTTACTACAGTAGGCCTAAGAGGATTAACGTGCGTCATAGGCGTAACCAGATTAGAAAGGGATAGTTTTTATTTAACGACCTCCGAATTGCAACAGCTTCTAATGACAGATATTTTGACTTAAATAGTGCTTAAGTTTCTAGAAATGCAGTTATTTGATTTTCGATAAACGTGACAAATAGTAGTGCCTAAAAATGGAAGCAGTTTGTGAGTATACGCCAGTGAAAAAATTAAAACTAGACCATTTATCGCTCAATGAAAAGAGTGCTGTAGTGAATGTGTACCACTATTTTAAACATCAAAATCCCTCAAACACTATTGACAGTGTAGTTGAAACAACATCTAAGGCAATGGGATGTGGAAAATCTACAATATATAGAGTTCTAAAGGAGGAAAAATCAGGTGGAGTAACCTCACCAAAGCCGAAACCAGGTAGACAAAAACTATTAAAAGTCAACGTGGACGAGTTTTTTAAAAATGCTATTCGTAAGCTTGTTCACTTATTTTTTATAAACAAGCAAATACCAACTTTAGATGAAGTTTTGCAAGCCATTACGAATGATGTTGATTTACCCACAATAAGCCGGGATAAACTATGGAAAACGTTACATGAGTTAAACTTTAAATTTGAAAAAAATGGGCAGACACTCAATGCTAATTGATTCTGAAGAAATTGTATGTTGGAGAAGACAGTACCTCAGAAGAATACAACAAGTTAAAGCTCAAAATAAAAACATTTATTATTTAGATGAAACATGGGTTAATGAAGGACATTGTGTAGGAAGAGTTTGGAAAGACAAAAATATAAAATCATCCCATCAAGCTTTTCTAGAAGGATATACTACTGGTTTTAAGGAACCTATAGGAAAAGGTAAAAGATTAATTATTTGTCATATAGGCAATACAAACGGTTTTCTTGAGAATGGTTTACTCTTATTTGAATAAAAAAACCGTTGATTATCACGAAGAAATGAATGGAGACGTGTTTGAGGAATATTTTGAACAGATGATTCAATTCATACCAAAAGGATCGGTTATTGTAATGGACAATGCAAGTTACCACTCCAGATTACTTGAACCTTTACCAACCACTAAATGGAAAAAGGATGAAATTGCAAAATGGTTATCTTCTAAAAATTTAGCCTTTGATAATACAATGCTGAAGGCAGAATTGTTAACTATTGCTAAAAAATATAAGCAAAATTATAAAAAATATAATATTGAGGAGATAGCCAAAAAACGAGAAATTGAAATCCTTCGTTTACCACCCTACCATTGTGAGCTGAATCCGATAGAATTGATATGGGCTCAAGTTAAAGGTTATGTTGCCAGAAATAACACTACTTTTAAATTATCAGATGTTAAAAATCTCTTCAATGAGGCGATATCTGAAGTAACAAGTGAAAATTGGCAAAAATGTATTAGACACGTTACAGAAATAGAAAAAAAAAATGTGGGAGCTAGATAACATAATTGATAATACTATAGAGCCCATTGTAATTTCTCTAGAATCAGATGGTGAATCTTCTGACACAGAGTGCGAGGAACCATAACTTTAAAATTATTAATTTATGTACTTTAATTTTATTTTTAGATTTTTATTTTTTAAGATTTAATATTGTCGTATTTTGTGCATGTTGCTCGTCAAATTTTATCCTTGCGGTTGGTTTTTTTTCTCATATACCTACTTAATTGTTTTTTAGCTCCTCATATTAATTTATAAGTAATTGTAATTATCTGTACATATTATATACATATTTTGTAAATAAACATATGCCTAAAACAAAATGCCTAAAATAATATTGACTTTTTCTTCATTTTACCCAAATTAAATTACTACTTACGAATTATGTTTATCTATCTAAAATTGGTAATCTAGGTATAAATAAATAAAACAAATTAAATATTTCTATTTCCATATTAATTTAATTTTGAAAACGCACGTCTATGGTTTACTGCCTTTAACACTGATAACTGCAAAACATTTCTGGGAATTTACTCTCTCATGATTTTCAAATACACTATAAGTAAAAACTAGCATCGTCAGTGGAAGTTGTATTAAAAATAAATTTGATTAAATTATATTTTTAATTGAAGTTAAAGTATTCTGTATAACAGAATGTCACAAGTATAATCTACCTTACTGTAAACAATATTTTTATGATAATTGGGATCATTATGGATAGCTGCAGCTGTAACTCACTGATTAAATAACACTTTTCTTAAAATTTAATAATTTTTATAGTTACTTTGCTTTTTTCCTGAAAAATTTCCTCCGCTTTTCCAACGTAGAAGGTGTTTCCACCATTTTTTGAATTTCCTTCTTAACTGCCAATACGTACAAAACGGTTTTAATAAAAAATATTAAATTTCCTATTTCAATTATTGTCAACGGAATCGCTCTGAATACGATTTCAGCCTTGTTCCCTAAAAAAATAAAATTTATTAATTAACTATTGTTATTGCAAATTTTTGCACTTTTTGCTCACAAAATTCGTTCTATTTAGCCTTCATTTTAAACCATCACCATGGTTCTGTAAAATGGTATTCAATATCTCGAATTTATCGTCCCATGATTGTTAATCCGGGCCCACCTAATAGAGCAACTATCAAAGAGATTATTTTAATAATTATAGCCAAGAATTCGAGAACTGTTTGTGTTATATTGATCAACAAATAATAAGTTAAGTTGAACATATGGTTACGTTAATTCTTCAAGTACATTACAGATGTACCTACTATGAAAAGTCCCCGTCAAATAATAATACAAGGATGTAAGTACCTACGTCGTTGTTAAGAAAACAAATTCATCGAAAAATAACAAATATGTATAAATAAATGCATCACAACAACACGCCATGTGTCAATGTGTGTTAATGTCTTATTTTTGGTGATTGTTTTTCAGTTTACAGTATCACACAACGTAGGTACATTTCAAACCAAACAGATCTGAATGAGTTCCAGAGGATCAAACTGTAAACCAAACTTACTATTTGAAAGTTTTGGTAAAACTGCGAAAAACAAATAATAATAAAGAAAATATTAGATTTATGGAAATATACAAATTACCTTTTTCTATCGCACATCTGGTTACTGCCATTTCTATTTTGACAGCTTCTGGCAATGCATCGGTTAGATGAACTAGCACCAAAAAGGCTGTGTATAAAAGAGGCGTGCCCCATCCATACAAATTGTAATAAAAAAATTTAACCAAGTTCCTTTTCTGTTTCTCAATTTTTATCAGTTGTGTGTTAGAAGACCTGAAAAAAGTTAAAACAACTTTTACACCTTAGAAACAAATAAGTGAACAAACTACTTTATGCATTTACAGCTAAATATTTTACAAATGAAGATATCAACGAAGTAACTAATGAATTGAATTTAGATCGCAACTTTTTCGTATGTTTGAAGCCATTTTTCAAGCTTCTGATAATTTCTCAGTAATTAAAACTCTTCTTCAAGTCTTTTTCTTTAAAAACGTTCAGGATGATGAGTGGCTTTATATTGATAGACTCTTCTTCTACCTCGTAAGCACCTACATAACGTACTCTAAAGTATTTTGGACAATATCGTTTAGTTTCATCCACTATTCACTTTACCAAATGCTTTTGCTTGTTTCATGCCTTATAGAAATTGTCAATGGATTATTTTTTGCTAAATCTCCAGTATTCTAGCCACTCTACACTTCCAATACAGAGTCTCCTGGTATTCAGGGTTATTTTTGCTATAATTGTTTAGATTCTCTAAAAAATCCCACATATTTTTCATTTAATTATACTAAGTGACATAAAAATCCGGATACCCAGTTTAAATGGTTCTGTTTTTATAAAATTTTGCCTAGGCATGCTTCTGATCAGGTGGTCAATGTCCTCCTTTGGTATCTAATTCCAGGCAACCACCAACTCCTCTCGAAGTTCTTCTAGAGTCTGAGGAGGACGTTGCAAATTGAGCAATCTCCACGGCGTCTACACTTCAACTTCGTTGAACAAGATAATTGTTTATAACAGTTGGTTAATAATTTTGCCTAGCCCCAATTCAAGTTAATATCTGCTGTAGAAGAATTTCAAGCAGAACCCATTGGATGTCTCCAGCTCTTAACTGTCAATAGAAAAGTTCAATCAAACCTTTGCAAGAAGGATTTTAGGTGGAAGTCAACTTTTAGAAAATGAAAGGTTATTAAGTCAATAACCTTGCATGGAAAATGAGAAAACTGTTAGTTCCTAGAAAATGGAACTACTAAAAGACTATCTACAAACTTGAGCTAAATATAACAGAGAAAAAATGATCTGGAATTGTCTCCACATCTTGTGGATGAGACTATCAATCCTTAAAGATCTAGGATATACCTTCAAGCTAAATTAAGAATTCTTACAACACTGAAAGAACATTTGAAACAATTTAGAAAACTACTGGTCTTAAATGAACAGTTTTCTACTCCTATTAAAAAAAAACAGCTGTGACATTTTTACATCCAACAAAAAAATAATATATCCAGAGAATTAGGCATTAATTAGTTCTTCTGGATATAGAAAGAGATTCTTCTAAACTAATTTCCATTAAGCAGTAATTACAGTTGAGCTTCTAAATGCCACTTGTGGAAAATTTTATCTTTAGGTTTTGAAAGACAAGATTTTATCGTATTTTAGCACTTGAAAGATATTTTGAAGTTAAGTTTTTTGCTAAAATAGAAGAGATGTTATGAAAAATATGGTTTAAATATGTATTTTTCCCTGATAAAGTTGATGTTTATATTAAATCTGGAACACTGATATAAAAATAAAAGTACTTTATTTCTATTTTTGTTCATAAAAACTCGATTTCAAATTATTACAATCATAAATTCTGTTGCCATGCTTCGTTTAGTGTTTGTCTTCACGTGCTTGGAATATTACCACAAATCCATTGTAACTTTAAAGCTAAGATATTTGACTTTAGTTTTAGGAGTTTAAAGTTTGGGTCTATTTAAGAAATCTTTGCATACAAAGTTCTATCACAGTGAATTTCTGACTAGAAATTCAAATTTTATGTTGATTGTGTTTGAAATCAAACAATATTTTTCTGCTTTCGTTTCTCATTAAGTTGTTTTTTAAAATATTCCCAAGTTGATTGATATTTACTAATCAAAATTACTGCAATTTTAATTTGTCCAAAACCTTAAGTAGCATGTTCTTATAGGTAAACCGAAGTTTACTCAAGATTTGAAATAATTTGTCTTTTTAAGTAGATAACATTCCAAATACTCCAAATATTGGTTTTAAAAAGTAACTAAAAGATTGAAGATTTCATAAATTGCTAGTAATAAACACAGTAATAGTTAAAAAACCCAATAAAATATTAATATCAATGCTATATAAGTAGATACTGTACTTAAACTTTTTTCTTTCTGGCTGTGTCATGAATTATGAATTAATTTGCCAAACAGTTCATAAAATAATAAACTCAAAGAATTATGCAAATTATGTATTAACCAAACTAGTTGTATAAATAATAGTGTGTATATTATAACTAAATAAACGCTACATATTGTTATTTCTATTCAAATCTTTTGTAACTGTTAGGACACCCTGTATATGTATATGCATTAAAATAAACCACTTACCCGAAAGTACAGTAAATATCATAACACATCACTTGTAACCAAAAAAAGCTACAATATCCAAGATAAATGATACTGAACCCTGAAAAATAAATTTATTAACTTAATTAAGATCGAACAGACAGTGCTATAATAATTGGAACTTCTTTAATCAATCAAGAAGTTTGTATTGAGATGGTTTCTGGTACAAATTGATTCAATCTAGTTGTATTAATGGACGGTTCAAACTATCAGGTAATTATAATTCTTTGCGAAAATTTTTATTTTTTATGGAAAAAAGTCGATTTTACGAAGGTCAACTTTCGGTTAAGATAAAATTGATAGTAATTATGAAAAAATATTGAAATTTTTAGAGTTTGTCGTAAATTTTCTTGGCTTTTCAACGGCGTAAACTAGAAGTTGCTAACAATTTTTGTTTTTGAGTTATGCGTCGAAATCTGAGACCATGTCATCACGCTCGATTCACTAGTCGCTCCCAGGCAAGATAAATTTTTTAGAATTTTTCTGATGGTAGATTCGTTTTCAGGACGGTCAAATTAGTCAAGATCCAGATTTTTAACGCTTTTAGTGAGATTTTGAAAATTTTCAATTTTTCGAAGGTAAAGAGGTATGGAAAAAAGTCGATTTTACGAAGGTCAACTTTCGGTGAGGATAATATTGGTAGTAGTTATGATAAAAAATTGAAATTTTTAGGGTTTCTCGTAAGTTTTCTTGGCTTTTCAACGGCGTAAACTAGAAGTTGCTAAGATTTTTTGTTTTTAAGTTATGCGTTAAAATCTGAGACCATGTCATAACGCTCGATTCACCAGTCGCTCCCAAGCAAGATAATTTTTTTAGTATTTTTCTGATGGTAGCTTCGTTTTCAGGACGGTCAAATTAGTCAAAATCCAGATTTTTAACACTTTTAGTGAGATTTCGAAAATTTTCAGGTAAAAAGGTATGGAAAAAAGTCGATTTTACGAAGGTCAACTTTCGTTTAGGATAAAATTGGTAGTAGTTATAATAAAAAATTGAAATTTTTAGGGTTTGCGGAGATTTTCTTGGCTTTTCAACGACGCAAACTAGAAGTTGCTAAGAATTTTTGTTTTTAAGTTATGCGTTAAAATCTGAGACCATGTCATAACGCTCGATTCACTAGTCGCTCCCAGGCAAGATAAATTTTTTAGAATTTTTCTGATGGTAGATTCGTTTTCAGGACGGTCAAATTAGTCAAGATCCAGATTTTTAACACTTTTAGTGAGATTTTGAAAATTTTCACTTTTTCGAAGGTAAAAAGGTATGGAAAAAAGTCGATTTTACGAAGGTCAACTTTCGGTTAGGATAAAATTGGTAGTAGTTGTGATAAAAAATTGAAATTTTTAGGGTTTGTCGGAAATTTTCTTGGCTTTTCAACGACGCAAACTAGAAGTTGCTAAGATTTTTTGTTTTTGAGTTATACGTTACAATCTGAGGCTATGTCATAACGCTCGTTCTGATGGTATAGTTCAAATCAGAAATAACTTTTTAACAACTTCGGCACTATAAACATCTGTGGAGCGTTTTAGAGGAGATGGGCGTCCACAAACATCTGATAACTCTGATTGGAAACCTGTACGCTGATAGGGAGAATGTAGTCAGGGTCAACGATGTTGAGTCACGAAAAATATTAAATTTTTCAACCCAGCTCACTTCACTCTCTTTATGGAGGCTTACTGACCTCACGTTGACTTTTTACCCTTTTGCTACTCTCGCGCCATCTACTATTTGCTACTTCTACACTACTTCTACTTCTACAGTTTGAATTTTGAACAAAAATTTAACTTACCTACGAATTTGCAAATGTTTTTCGTGGGTTTGTAATGAAGGCGATTATTAAACGTATGATACACCAAAATCGTATACAAACATAACAATGACCAACAGAAACAGACCAATGTTTTACCGAAAATTTTCCTAGTTTCCCTTGAGAACGTATAAAAACCAATAGTGAACAACAAAAACACTCCTGACACAATCATGGCAGCTCGATTCCACAAAAATTTTATCGCCATCGGTGGATTGTCGCTTATGAAAAATCCGAAATAGACGTGACCAAAAACGACGCCATTTTTCGTAGCGTGTTCCAAGCAGTAAGGTTGTTGCTTAAGAGGAAAAACGGTATCTGTTTTGGTGTTGTGGAAATTCCCTCTGTCGTCCAAATAGAACAGATTCGTATTGATTTCCTTGTAAACTTTTCCGATGGGGTATCCGTGGATGATGGGAGTATCATCTACAATATAAATAAATAAGTAAATGTCATTGTAAATTGTTTATTCTAGTCAGCTTTTAAAATACTCCAAGCAATTTATTTGTTAACTGTGCTAGCCAATACTTTTGATTATATCATAAAAATAACATAAAACCGAAAAATTTTTGTAACCCTCATATTAACTAACTTTCTTAATGTTGAATCCTATATACAAGGTGTTTCTATCTTTTTCATCTTAGTTTATAAGTATTGTTGTTTTTCGTAAACAAATAAAAAAATAGTGGCGTCCATCAACTCTTATATTCACCAATCCAACCTATAAACAGCATTAACTTGGAGTCGAACCATTCCTTAGGAAGAATCTCTTATCCGAGCAGAGATTTTACGTTGCTACAGCTACAGCATCAAGCTTACATTTCTCTAATCGAGTCTGCGGTTTACCCCACTTGACGAAACATTTAAATGAAATCATTACCACCGAAAATACCTTGTTGGCATTTTCATAATTAAAATCCCGCTTAACCTTTTCTATTTGTGTGCGATGTCGTTTTAAATGCCCCTCTAATTTTGTTTTAATTTATCTAAGTAGAGAAATCTGCGTAGCATTTCGAATTTAAAATATAAATCTGGTAATTAAAAAAGGCATTTCCAGGAATTTAAAATTATAATTTCATTAAAAGTGAGACGACTAAGAAAACCAGAGAAATAATTATTTTATGTAAATAGGTACTGTCGTGTGAAATATTCATATGGAGTTAAGTATAAAACAAAAACTTGATATTATTATAAGTGAATCACTGCGCGCCGAGCGAAGCGAGGTTCGCAGCACCAAATCAATCTAAACTAATTGAAAACTCATTAGTTATGATTAATTTGGTGCTGCGCTTCGCTCGGCACGCAGTGCATTATCCAAATGGGATTTAATAGGTAATAAATTAAAGAGAAAATATCGAATTTGGTACACGATACAAGTTTTCAAAATTTAACCTGTGTTCTACAAAAAGAAAGATGACAAGGCCTAGCCCTACAATTTCAAGTTCTATGATTATATGAGTTGACATAGAAAAGCTGATTTTAAATGAACATTCAGAGGTCAAATGTCATATGTCAAAAACATACTTTCAAATTATGCGAATTTTAAGTTTTGCTTTTATACAATATGTGTTCAAAGCTTTTAGTGGGTAGTTCTCTTCTTGAGCCCCACACTACCCGTGTGATAAATAATACCCCCCGTATAATATTCGAGATTTAATAATTAAATAGTAAGTAAATAACTGAAGGTTTGTTAAAAAGCTGACCTTTAACAGATTTTATGAATGATAAAAGAATTTGAGATATTATATGGAGTTAGGTCATGTAGGGTAAACAATATTGTATTATAAAATAGCTAGTTGACTTTTATGTGGGGCAGTTCGAAATAACATATTTAAATTATTAGTTAGGTTTTTTAAAAAAAATAATAATCAGTATCTCCTCCATGGGCCTGTATGCATGACTGTAGGCGATGTGGAATGCTATCGATTAAATGGTCGAGTTGGGCTTGCGGAATTCTCTTCCATTCTTCACGAGCAGCATCTTTCAGTTCTCGTAGAGTATTTGGGGGAGGGTTTCGTTTCTTAATGCGTGTTTTAAGAATGTCCCAGGCATGTTCAATGGCGTTCATGCCAGAGGAATTTGATGGCCATTTTAATGTGGATATTCCTTCTTCTTCCAAAAAATTTTATACTGCAGCTGTTCGATGTGGAGGTGCATTGTCATGCATAAACACAAATCCATCACCTACCGCTCCCTGAAATAGACGCACAACAGGATTTAAAACTTCCTCGATGTACACAGCACCAGTGATTCTTCTCTCCAAAACCAGGAGAGGCCTCCGTGTACCCCTCATAATACCACTCCAAACCATAATACTCCCACCTTCAAATGGAACACGTGGTTAGGCTGTTTCTAATCGGGCTTGTCTTCCTGGGGCCCTCCAAACTCTCGTTCTTCGCGAATCAGAAACCAAGCCAATTCTTGATTCATCAGAGAACATCACGTAATTCCAGTTAGGACCATGGTGTTAACATTTCTTGAGCCCATTGCAACCTTACAATTTTTTGTTGATAGGTTAGTTTGGGAACACGTAGAGGTAGTGATGAGCAAATGCAAGACCAAGACCAAGACCGAGTTAGTGTTGGTCTTGGTCTTGGTCTTGCATACAAGGTCTTGGTCTTGGTCTTGCAGTCAAATAAGCAGTCTTGGTCTTGGTCTTGTTCTTGCAGGGTCGAGTCTTGGTCTTGGTCTTGGTCTTGCACCAAGACTCTTGCAAGTCTTGCAAGTCTTTTTTTAGATTTACTGGGGTCCATTTTTACAAAAAAAAAAGAAAAATAGTTTTTAAAATCATTACAAGTAAAGAAAAATTAAATGAAAGGGATAGTATTTTTCACTATAAAAATTTTGTTTTCTTTATATTACATTGTATCGATAAATCAAGTATGAAATAGTTATTACAACAAGTGCGGAAAAGATAATTTCCGCAAGAGTTAGGATCAATATTTTGTTTAAAAGCAAAATCACCTCGAAAATTATTTAGATACTTGAAAAGATGCGATTGTGACAATTAAATCTTTCATAGTGTCAATAAATACACGATTATAGCTATAGCAACCCTACTTATACAGGTGAGTTTGTTGTTGCTTTGAGTAAGGTTTACAGGGGTGATTTAATAAATTATGATTTTTTTTAAAACAAACTTTTTAAAAATCCCTGTTTTCATGTAAAATAATCTTAATTTTTTTACTATTTGTATGTAGTCCAACAAGATAAAGATAATAATACAATAATTTGTCAAAAAGGTTATCGGAAAACATCTCTAATTAATAAAAAAAATGCTTGCGGGAAAGAGATATAGTCTGAATTAAAATGTTGTTTTACGCATGCTTGTAGAAATTTTTTTTTTATTTTTTATTCATTTTGACAATATTATTCATTTGACAATAATAATAATATATAGAATCAGACGTGAAATCTAACATTTAATTATTTTATTTATGAGTTTGGAAATATATTTGAATATTAAAGTCACTGAATTTTGCGTCTCTCTATAAAAAATTATTTTTTGCAGGCCTATTAGCTGGGATTTGAAATAAACTAAAACTATGTTTGGTGTTGATGAATAAAAACAATAGGTAGAATACATTACCAATAATAGAGCTTATGTCAATATTTTAGAAAGATATATTTTAACAACAACTAAATACTAAGTTTTCACAACTGTTAGAAAAAAGTACCTACTATATGTAAAAATATTACAAAATATTTTTTTCTTTTGATTCAAATAATGAAATACAAAAATAGGATAAATGCTTCGAATAGATATCGGTAAAATCTATTTTAGTTTCGTTGCCCAACAATTGATACACAGTAACCAGACAATTAATCACGTGCAATTTTTGCCAAGATAAATAACGGTCAATAACGATAAACTCTTACTTTACATCTGTGCTCACCGATAGCGGCCGTCTTGAACGGTCGTCAAATTACGGCCGCTTTATTGCGGCACCGCTATCCGAGGAAACCAAAGCTTTAGAGTTTAAAATAATCCATGGCTGCTTTATTTTTCGGTTTATATATTTAAAAGACGCAAGACCGCAAGACTCTTGCAGGCTTGGTCTTGGTCTTGCGTATATCTTGCAATGCTAAGTCTTGGTCTTGCATAAGTCTTGCACTGCTAGGTCTTGGTCTTGTTCTTGCAGCCTGAAGTTGGTCTTGGTCTTGGTCTTGGTCTTGCATTTTCTGCAAGACCAAGACCAAGACCGCAAGACCAAGACCAGTCTCGCTCATCACTACGTAGAGGTCTTCTGCGATACAAATTTACCGCATTTAATCTTCGTGTAATTGCCTTGAGATATTCAGTCCTTCAAGTCTAGCAATTTCTCTGGATATGCCACTTGTAGATTCCTGTCGATATCTTTGAGCTAACAATGTTATCTGCTTTGACCAAAGCCCTGTAGTAACAAAGCAATTACTCTAGACCTATTAAATTATGATATCATGTCTCTGGGCATTTTTAAACAGCTCAAATGAAATTTAAACAAGAATTGGAATAATGTGAAACAACCAAATCAATTAAATATGACCCAATTATACGAAAACGAGTCAACTTTAGTATTATTTTGATTTAAAAACGCTTTAAAATAAATATCAACAAGATTTTTTAAAAAACCATAGGCGTAGATATATTATTTCTAAATATTCCAAACTTTTGGACATCTGTGTATTTTACATTTTGATTTGTTTGAAAAATGGTGCTACTGACCTTTCACCTGTCCCAAAAACGCTCCGAATTCGTCGAATCTAATACCATTCACAAACGTGTCTTGACAATGAGATCCATTGACGAAACTCTGACCATCAGGGCAACATTTTCTCACGCATTTAATCGTCTTGCAGTACCTCCAATTTCTACAAATCCTCACAACTCCATTACCATCTATCGTTTCGTCTAAACAAAACTGATTTTCGGTAAAAATTTCACCAGTTTTGATAAAAATGACATTCGTTTTATCGTAGACTACATCAGCGTTTAAATTAACCATCGAATCGGAGATTATTTCACATTGCGGCAGACCAATTTTAATAAGGGTGTCATTGAAAACGTTTCTTTTGTAACTAGAATAAACACAGGATCTTTCTTTGGGGTTGTAGAAATAGTTTAACGGACAACATTTGTTAAATACTTCTAAGCGTTTAGTTTTTTCAAATTCCGAATTGGATTTGCGAATAAAAACTGATACGGTTTTGTCGAAAACATCCAAACACTCGGTGGAATTGTCCGAAATGTCAAAAGTTGCACTAATTCTAGGGGTTGTAACACTAATTTCGTCGCATGAATAAACTCCTTTTTCGTACATCATTTCGTTTTCGCAGCATTTGTTTAAATTTTGTGTACGAATTAATAACTGTCCGTTTATTATGATTAAAAGTAAATATAACAAGTAACCGTACATTTTTATAGATTTTTTTTATCTAAAAATACAATGCGAGCGTTTCACTATCGTTTGTACAACTGACTTCATATCCAAACAGATCTTTCTCCCAAGTTTCGTACGTGTGACGATAGCAGTAATTCATCTGGAAATTATTTGTGTAGGAAAAATGTTGGTTTATTTTATTAATATTCAATTGTGTGTATACGAGGGAGGTTTAAAAGTTTCCAGCAGTGATTCGTTGTTAAAGTATTTATACAGTTTGTCCTCATAGACCTAACATCAGAGGAGACATAACTATTTATATTTTCACTAGCCCAAACATTTCTGATCTACTGTATTGTCATTTAAGGTAAGAGATTTGTGATTTTTATTGAATCATTCTACAGTATTTTTTCATTACATTTGCAAAAATATTAATATTTTATGAATTATATTCGAAGAGAGAGAAAATTTTGCAGGCAAAACGAAACATAATCTTTGTTTATTTGTTAACAATATAAAATGTACAATTATTATAAGTTATAGTAGTTTGCCCGTTCCTTTCTACTAAAGATTGATTTTGTGTATTATTCACATGTAACATTTGGGATCTCGAAGGTCCAGCTTCATTTTTTGTCCTGACATTCTCGATCAACTTCTCGTGGTGACTGGAATCCAGCTGCAGATAAGGTTTTAACGAGCTTGCATTTGAGTGACCCGTTAATTTAATTAACTCCTGTTCAGCAACACATTGTTTAACCAAAGATGTCACAGCTGAAGATCGATGAGAATGGTTTTGTTATTTGATGTTTTTTTGTGTCTATTCCAATTTTGTCATCAGTTTACCTTCGGTCTCTGAAGAAGATAACTTGGTTATCGAAACGCGCGTCAGGCTTATAATAGTGTGTGTAAAGTAAAGTCATAAATGGTTATCCAATATGGCCGACTTCAGTCGCCAGATTTTAACATTGTAGATATAACACAAACTCCTTCCTTACTATTTTATGTTCTAAGAGTGAAATAGTCACTTATAATTACACGACAGCTATTTTTTTGTCGAAGTAAACTTGACATGTATCAATAAGAATTTTTTCTGGCAGTTTTTTGACATTTCCACAATTGAAAACTTTTCTGAGAACGCAAGTTTGAGAAAAATTGACGTAACGTCATCAAAAATTTGCTGGTTGTCATGCTTTCAAAAGTTAGGTTCGTTATTGTCGCTGGAGAAGTTAGGGCAAACTTTTTTCGCTGTCATAATGACAAAATCACGCGGCTTATGGGATTTTTTATACGTGAATTAAATTGTCACCTAAATTATACAACTCTTGTTATGGAATGTTAAACCACTGAACTATTTCATCCGGTTAGATCATAGAAATTAGTTGCTCAATAAGGGACAACACCGCACGGCTTGTCTTAATTATTTCAAGCATTGTTGCCGAAGCAATTGCAATGAGATTTTTGAGTTATGTTGGTATTTTTTGACGAAATTTTAGGTAATATGAAGTGAAATTTAGTGAAAGAAATGGTTCGTCATTGTCAAGTGTGTAAAAAACCGGAATATTAAGCCTCAATGCTTCTTTTTACAATTAAGTTAAAATATTTGTTTGTTTACAATTAGAGTATAAAAATATCTTAAATTTAAATTGTTTTACTAGTCAATTTAGAGATTAAATACAAAATACAAATGTCTTCTCACTGGAAATTGCCCCTTAAGTTTTCTAAATAAGTGAGAAACAGTCAAACGAAAAAAAATTATAAATCCTTGATAACCAAAAACGTCATTAACTTTTCAGCTGCTCCTGCTATAACTATGTTCGATTATAAAAAAAAATTGAAGCATAATGTTGGTTATGTAGTTGTTTGGGATGTTTAGGTTATAAGAATTTTTTAATTCTATTTAGATTTCCTGTTACAATAAAATGTGAACTGTTACTTAAACAAATTTGCTAATTACGTTTTATTTTTAGATGATAAAATCTTTGCGATATTTCTATTAAAATGTAATAGGTTACTGAAAAACGGTGTCAGTATTATTTGATTGATTTTAACCATCGCTTTGATTTAAACAAACAAATTTCTAGAAAATATATTTAATAAAAGAAATCTTTACAAACCTTCGAAATCTTAGCATGCAGCTTTAGATGGTTATGACATAAAAGTAAATAATTCTGCTTATAACAATGTTTTACTAACATTGTGTCCTTTAAATAAATTATATACAATAATTAAGTAGTTATTTATTCTGTAATTAAATAAAACTCACCGTTGTATAGATATTTAATAGGTATATAATTTAACGAATATAAATCAATCAATACTTTTATGTACGTACATTTTTTATTTTAAAAACAATTTCAGTTGCGTAGTCTGCAGAACCTGTACTTCGTCTTATGCAACCAACTTTACAATCACCTATATAATATTGCATAAACTCAGAAAGAAAATATATATCACATATTTTTATACATTATTTCAAAGACTTTTGGTAAAAAGTAATTTATTTTACCATTTATTTTCAACTAAGATCACATTTTTTCATAAAGCCTAACAATTCTGTCTTTACACGTCTTCTAATTTTGTTTGCTTGCACATTCATTGTAAGGAACGTTATCTAATTTCACTGTGTCCTTGTTAATATTTGCTTTATAAACACCGGGTTTTACTTCTTCAGCTTGTATCACAGTTGTTCGTAATAATACTTCTACATCTTTAGAATATTTGATCATCTCCTCTATAGCACTGGTATCGGTAACATGTTTACTTTTTTTATATTCTTCATTAATTTTCTTTCTAGCTTCACTCAAAGCAAGCGTGTCATTTTTAAAAACGTTTTTTCTAGTTTTGTGGATTTGTTTGAACGTATTAAGTACTTCTCGTCTAAGAGACATTTTAACTGATAAATTTTGTAAACAATCACACTTCAACTTACATAATGTAAATGTCAACTTTCGTCTTCTTTTTTTAAATATGATATAACAGAACTACAAATGGACAGGGACGGGTTGGCCGCAAATAAAAAATTACAAAACTACATATAATATATATTTGACAAAATAAATACTTTAATTTCGTATGTTTCATACAAAATAATAAATTTAGACTACTTTTTGACAACTGTGGTTTCCATTAGTGGTTGAACCGACTCCGTTTAACGTCATAGATGAGTGAGTTCGAATGGACGACGTGCTGGGCGTATAACTAATCCCAAAAATTGTAAATTTTTTAGCCACGGCTTGTAGAACCTTCTTCTTGCAGATGAATATAATAAAAATAAAAACACCTGTAAAAAAACAAATTTATATTAAGTTTTAATAGAAATAATATCAAAATAATATTGTACCTTGGAGTGCATTGAACAAGTCAAAAATTATTTCTATATATTTGGCCACAACTCCCAAATCACTCATGTTGAAGAAAGCCGTTACCACCTCGAAGATAAGACTGATTCCCATTACTATGGAGAGCTTTAAGATAAGGTACAGCCTAAAAATAAAAAAGAAAAAGAAGTCTTAAAAGTAAAAATTTAGTTAAAAACTGTAGAGTAGTTTTAGATGTAATTTGTGTTGCCTATACTACACATCTATATTGTCTACTAAATTATCTACAAAGGTTTTTAAGTATTTTGGTAATTAATGTTACCTTTCTCTGTCGTGGTTGAATTTCTTAGCGGAGTTTGTCATTGTATTATTATTTCTTTTGTTGATCTCATTTCTAACTTGCACACAATAAATGACGGTTTTGACAAACAAAACCATGTTTATTATTTGGACAATTAATAGCGGAATGTTCAGGAATACGAGTTTGGCATAATTACCAGTTTCTGAAATCAAGAAAATTTAAGAAATAACATCTAAAATAAAACATATACACCACATATCAGATATCACGCGATATCACTTTGACTAAAGCCATGTTGTAACAAAGCAATTACTCTAAATTACAATTACTCTTAAAATATGATATCATGTCTCTGGGCATATATTATTTTGCTTTATTATTTATAGAATTTTGTTTAAGACAATCTCTCACTTTCTGAAATTTGGTCGAAAAATATATTATTTCTGATTTAAACATTCTAAATCTATTTTAAATGATCCGGCCCATATTTGGTGTTAAATTGATTGGTTTTTTGGAAAAAATAATGACAAGTAATAATGAATAGTATACCAGAGTATACTTGGTTGGTTTATCACATTTAATTAAAGCAAATCGTGATCAAAAATATTTGTTCCTTAATCTGAATTGTTATTTTTTTATTTCGACGAAAAATGAACGAAACTAGGTTATCGCCCAATTAATTAAAACCTTATTATTTCTTCCCAAACGTATCACTTCCGACACATTTGGTTATTACAGTCTGTCGATTGCAAATATAGAGATCACCAAAAGGATGTCGAAGAACAGGATAATTTTTTGCAAACAGTTAATCTAATCTGTACGGGGATATTAATTCATATAAAAGTGGGTTAGTATTCGGTGCAATAAAATATCATATTGTGAAAATATTTACGTAGCTGATTTCTTGTTTATACGATTGGTTCTAGCTATTTACCACACCTACGGTTATTGTATACTTTGAATAAATTTTTCTCACACAAACACACTGAATTGAAGATTTTTTAAGTGCTGAAACAGATTCTACACGTAAAAGGTTTGAATGAGTTGACAAAAATGAATAATGCAAGATGGGTAACTTCAAGTTGACATAGTTTTTAAATAAGTTGAACTTAGTTTAATAAAAACAACAAAAAAAGCGGTGATGACGTCATTAGACGAAAGTGGTTCACCCTGTATATTAGATTATGATCTGAAACATTAGTAAATTGAAATCAAAAATCGACTTGTTTTCGGAATTTCTAATTTTTTTGTTCATTTAGCCGATAATGAATTTATGTGTTACTTTATTGACGCACTGTATATCTGATTTTGGTATCGATGTTGGAGTTTAAGCAAAATTTAATCCTTTTGAAAGAACTAATACAAAAGACATAGATTACACCACAGAAGGTATTTAGACGCTAGGTATGTTGTTCCAAAACTTTTTAAAACATTACATAACTTATACAAGAAGCTGACACATTTTGAATGTCTACGAATGAAGAAAAATTACCAGAATATTGAAAAAGTAAGTTTTGCTACTGTTATTTTTGATATGGTAGGTAACTAAAGTTGACTTTAATAATACATAAAGTACAATATACGTGTGTAAAAGCCAATTGGAATAAATTCATTATTTCGGTTACTGTACATATTTATAAAAAATCCCGAAACAAGTCAAATTTAAATTATAACTTGACATTCTTTAACGTGAAATTGCAACGCCTACCTTCAACCCCCTTAGAATGACAGGTACAACCTCCAATTTTTTAAATGGGAAGTATAGGCTTGTGATATATCATTTGAAAGGTCTCTTCATTTTCTATTCCAAAATGTTATTGTTTTTAAATTTAATGCAAAAATTAACATAAAAAAAATTAATATCATGTTGTTACCGAAATTCGCTAAAATATACTCGAAACTTATTACAATATACTTAAAACTTATTTCCCGTTTAGGTCTTGATAATGAAAAAGTAAAAAAAAACCATAGCAATGTGGTTTTTAGATGGTAACCATTAAAAAACTTTAAAGAATTTCCATGGCAACGCTATTTTAACAAGCAGTAAATTGTTTTATTTAAGTTGTCATTGTTGTAATTTAAGTATAAAGTTTGTTCAATTCAATTCTGAAAAATGGTTAGATTAACGGAAATGCATAAAATAACAGTTTTACAAATGATTGGTTACGGAGGTAACATCCGAACACAACGAAAGTAACTCGCCTATTTCATGAGAAATTTCCTAATTTACCGCCTATATCCCAAGGAACAATAAGTAAAATAGAAAAGCAGTTTCGCGAGTTTGATCATGTAAGGCAGATAAAAAAAGCAGCTGCCAATGCACTGAGTGATGAACTCAGTTTGAGTTTCAGGAAAACCCACATACATCGATAGCAAACATATTAAAAGAAAATAAATTGCATCCGTATAAGATGATACCTACTCAGGAGCTCATGGAAGACGATTTTGATAGGAGAACTTTTTTTTGTGAGCACATGATGGACATGTTGGATAACAATATTATCCAATTAGAAGACGTTATGTTTTCTGATGAGTGTACTTTTTTACTTAACGGTCATGCTAATCGGCAAAATTGCCGCTACTGGTCCACGGAAAATCCTCACTGGATGAGAGAAGAACACACTCAATACCCTCAAAAGGTTAATGTTTGGACAGGGATTGTAGGGAACAATATCATTGGTCCTTTTTTATTGAGGGCAACTTGAATGGCAACAATTATTTGGCACTACTTCAAAATGATGTCATTCCAACGTTGGCAAATTTATATCCTGATCCAGGTAACCCTCAAGTTCCAGCGAATACGATATGGTTTCAGCAGGATGGAGCACCACCACATTACCAACTTAATGTCCGGCAGTACCTCGATACAATATTTCCCAATCGGTGGATAGGGAGGCGAGGATCGATTGAATGGCCAGCGCGATCACCTGATCTTACATTATTAGATATCTTTTTATGGGGATATGTGAAGAGCCATGTGTACAAAACTAAACCTTCTGATTTAAATGACTTAAATGAACGAATAACGCTTGCGATTAGGTCGATCACGCCTGATATGTTAAATAATGTTAGAAGACAGTTTTATTTGAGATTAGGATGTTGCCAAGACGTTCGCAGAGAACATTTTGAACATCTACTTCATTAACATTCATAGTTCTTTTTCGTGTTCTACATTTTATTACGTTTTGCATTACATTTTAGGTTTTGATTGTATTGTAGCGAATTTCGGTAACAACATGATATTAATTTTTTTATGTTAATTTTTGCAATAAATTTAAAAACAACATTTTTGAATAGAGAAT
Source organism: Ophraella communa (assembly GCA_035357415.1). NCBI lineage: Eukaryota > Metazoa > Arthropoda > Insecta > Coleoptera > Chrysomelidae > Ophraella > Ophraella communa. The sequence continues at coordinate 3,895,450 of CM068982.1, read as the reverse complement.
GAAGAGACCTTTCAAATGATATATCACAAGCCTATACTTCCCATTTAAAAAATTGGGGGTTGTACCTGTCATTCTAAGGGGGTTGAAGGTAGGGGTTGCATTTTCACGTTAAAGAATGTCAAGTTATAATTTAAATTTGACGTGTTTCGGGATTTTTTATAAATATGTACAGTAACCGAAATAATGAATTTATTCCATTTGGCTTTTACACACTGTATGAAAAACAAAAAAAAGTTCAATACAATTTTCAAACGTATTGTTTCTTTCAAAAGGAATACCTACCTAAATTTAAATTCAATAGGAAAGTTTTTAAATAATTAAATCTTTTATTTATTTTTTTAAATTTAACACAATAAAATATCTAAATATACATTTTAAAACTTTATTCTTTAAGATTTTATAGTGAATACTTTTAAATTTTAACGAGTTGTGGATGCATTTAATAATGAAGATTATGCTTTGTTCGGATTTCGCCATTTGCCTATTTTCGAACCGTCATTTAGAATATTTACAATACGTTGGAGGCGTGGACAAATTGCACCAATAAAGTAAAATTTAATCTGTCGTCTGTATTAGAACTTTTCTACAGAGTATTAGATAAAAGTAAAGCTAAACAGTATTTTTAACGTAAAATTGTTCGTACAATGAACTTTGAAGTTGTTTATTGTTCTATTATCCACTGTATTAATTTCGAAGAAAAATTGTTATACTTACTATAGTCATAGAAGCATTTTATCTCCCCAATAAACGGTTGTATCTCATAGGGTAACACCTTCCACTGAAAAAATAATAGCGTCACTAAAGTGAGTAAAGTAGGTCCACCCCATCCGTATAAACTGTAAAGCATAAATTTTTTTAATTCCATGTCTCTCTGATCCGCTCCCAAATATATTCTCGTTGTCCTGCGAACATAAATAATCCTTAAATACTTTTAAAGATATGCTTAAATCTTAATAAAAATAACATTTCTGTTGAAGCAAAATTATTAGAGGTAATGGATTTTAAGATGAAGTAAAGTAGTAAAGTTAGCCCTAAAATTTCATTCTTTGACTGTGTCTCGTTTAGATCAGATCAGCTCCCAAACCGATGTTTTTAGTTTTCACTTTATGAATTTGTTGCCTTGCATTACCACGCCGCTATTTTCAAGGCCATAACTCATCTTAAAATCCATTACGATTATGACATAGGTACTCACCCAAATGTAAACCATATTTCAAAGCTCATAACGTTCGCCCAAGAAAATTGGGCTATTGCCGAAAATATTAAAAGGAATGCTGAAAAAAAATAGAACAATTTTAACAGTTTTTCACTACAAAATAACTATAGGTATACAATGCGGTCCATATTTACGGAATAAATTCATATTAAGGATCAAGAAAAAATCTTTGAAGATGCTAAAATATTAAACAAATAAACCATGGATATAAATCAAGTGGGACGCTGTCATTTAGATGTTTAAAGTTATTAAAAGACGTCAGTATAATATTTGTGGGCGTATTAAAAATACCAACCTTACAAAGTTGAGTTAAATGAAAATAATCCTGATAGAAGGCAGGAATTCTGTGAATTGATGATAGACAAATGATTGCAGACTATAACGCCAGTTTGAATGTCAGCCATATGGAACTGTATTTGCAGGTTTTTAGGATAATAGGGTTATAAATAAATTAACTCTTTGCGGGTAAATAATGCACAAAACAAATAATTTTATTTTAATTTGAAAGCAACGATAATTTTAAGTTTATTATTGTCAAACCAAGCGGAGAAGTGTTCGAAGTTTGAGGTTAGTTTTAACGCAAACAAATTTTATTTATAAATAAGTTTGGTTCTATAAAACAACACTTATATTTTCAACTTAGCTATAAATACAAAAACATAAATTTCTAAAAGTTAATGTATGAAAATGTAAAGAAAACTTTTTACTTAAATATTTAATATAACGGATTTATTTGAAGCGGTGTTTTAGAAATGTTTAAAGTTAACTCAATCAGTTTAAATTGCATTGTTTGTCATAACAAATTTTGAATGTATTATACAGGGTGTACCAACAACCTTACGACAAAGTCCGGTATATGGGTTGTTTTAGAAGATATCAAAAAATGTGATTAACAAAAATAGTAGATATATTTAGGGTCCATATTTTGAAATTATTTTAAACTATACAGAGTGTTGCATAACTCCGTTACAAACCAAACATATGATTATTTAAATGGGAACCCCTGTATATTATACCGAATTCGGACTGCTCACATTTTTTTAAAGATTTTGATATGAGGTTTTGATACGTTATACAGAGTCCTTCAGAAGTTATGGACACGTTTGTGTGAAAATCGTAGGTAAAACTTAAAGTTTTGAAAAAACAAGGGGGGTCAAAATTTTTTATTTTTTTTCGGGGTTTTTATTATGCTCACGTGAATCCATTTGAAAAACTCTCTTCGGCTGACGCCCCCAATGCCCCCCCCCGAATTTTTTTTTGCTTGACGTATCGCTAAATAATGATCTAGAAAAAAGATATTTTGGGGATCTTTTTCATTGGTAAAAGGAATAAGTTTGACGGGGTCGATTTTTTTCTGACCCCCCTTAACGACCCCCCCAAGAATGACCTCAAATTGATGATGGAGCATTCGGATGGTGTTGTTAGGCATAGGCGTACGTTGGATATTACAAATTTACTAAAATTTTTGACATTAGTTTTGGAAAAAATAAAATATGGTTTCCCATAGAGTTGACGCCTAGAATTTTGATGGGCATAAAATAAAAAATTTTCTCGAAATTTCGCCATTTTGACCTTAGTTTATATCTCGAGACGAGTTTTGAAAATTTCTATGTAAAGGTCTTAAAATTCTTTACAAAAAAGTATTTAAAAAATTTTTGATAGCACTTTAAAGAAAAAAGTTGTATTTTTTTAAACAAGTGTCATTCCAAGGGGGGTTTGGGGGGTTTGTCGAATTTTTTTTCTTGGTACACTTGCACATTAGTCCAGGCGTGCTGTATAATAATGATCATAAACTTTTTAGGGGTGAAAAAGGGTGAAAAAGGGATAAAAAACTGAAGTATTGCTGTTTGCGGCTAAAATTGACGTCAAAATGAAAAGTGCCCAATAGAAAAGTTGTAGATCATGTAAAAATCTAAAACTTTTCTTTTGGTAATTTTCTCACATAACCTCAATTTTTCGAGGAAAATGGAAAAAAACGATTTTTCGTTTTTAATTTTTAATTTTCCAACGGATTCGTCAATCTTGGTGAAACTTGGTAAAAACTTACCTTTTTATGTCCAAAATAACCTCGAATTTTCTCAACCTTGTAACATAATAATTTTCCGAGAAATTTGATTTTTCTGGAAAAATCTCTTTTTTTTCAACTGTAAAGTTTGCTCGGAAAATATTATTGGAAAAGATTTTCTTGGGGCTCATTTTTTTCGTTTTTACGTCTACTTTCACATGAAATTAAAAAAAATACACCTCTCATTTAAAAATGTGCTCAAAAATGAATAAAAAGCAAAAAATAAATTTTGCAACAGCTAAATTTGCAATAATTGTTAAATTTTTGTTATAAAATATTAAAATATGCAAAAGCCGACTCTTGCATTACATTCTACGGAAAAAATTACAAAAGAAAATGTATTTCATTATTTAGTCGGATTTTTAGTTCATTTGCAATATTATTATAAACACTCAAGTCTATTAATGAAGTTAATAATCCGAGCGGGGATTTCATGGTTTTTACCATTGTTGTATGCTGATTTGTTTATATTATAAGGTTTTTCATGAGATAAATCGATTTGTTGATTTTTCCAGAAAAATCAAATTTCTCGGAAAATTATTATGTTACAAGGTTGAGAAAATTCCAGGTTATTTTCGACATAAAAAGGTAAGTTTTCACTAAGTTTCATCAAGAATGACGAATCCGTTGGAAAATTAAAAATTAAAAACGAAAAATCTTTTTTTTCCATTTTCCTCGAAAAATTGAGGTTATGTGAGAAAATTAAAAAAAGAAAAGTTTTAGATTTTTACATGATCTACAACTTTTCTATGGGGCACTTTTCATTTTGACGTCAATTTTATAGCCGCAAACAGCAATATTTCAGTTTTTTACCCCTTTTTCACCCCTAAAAAGTTTATGATCATAATTGAAATAGTTAATGTATTTTTTTTTCATGTGTTATAAGCCCCTTTACCACCTCCAACTGTTACATTCCAGGTATCAGAAATTTTAAAATGTAATTAATACAGATAGAATTTATCAAAATTTATTCTTTTTTTGTTTTTCAACAAAAAGGCAATTTAAACTAAGAATATTTTGGGCTTTATTCATCTAATGGATACCATACACTCATATTCAAACATTCTGAAAAATCTGAGATTTTATTTTACATCATAATTCAATTTTTAAAATTATGCCATACTTTTTGTTGCGAGTGTATTTATAGCTACTTAATATCACTATGAATAAAAACATATTCATTTTGTTTCCAGAAATCTTAATAAATTGATACATTTTCATTGACCTACTATTTTTAAATCGGTATATTTTAGATTTTTGTTTTTAGAAACCAAGTAATCGTCAAAATAATCGAGTCATTCATTTAATTAAAATTTAGACGGGATCAAAATGTGCTAACAGGTCTAATTCCAGCTAAAAATGACCGGCCTTGTTAAAAACAATATATGTCAGTTTTTTTTCTCCCTAGGGAGACTATTTAATCAGAAAAAATTTGCAATTCTAAATAAAGTATCTTTAGAGCAATAAATTAACACGTTATTCAGTAATTAAACCTGTTAGGGGAGGCACATTAGGCAAATTAATTTTTTGGTAATTAGTTTTGATACTTACCAATCCTAATATGAGTCACAGACTTTAATAATAATCTCAATAATAACAGACAAGAGGAAATTAACACAGACTTTCATTCACATGAAGTGGACTACAATTCTTTTATTATACACTCCTATTTCAAAACCACCATAATTGAGATTGGTTTAGCTCCTTGCAGGTTCATCTTTCATCAAGCATTCATCAACCATTATCTGGAGTTACATTTTACTGACCAGCGCAGCATCAAACAATTATTGAAAATCGTTATTACCTGGTCCGATACCTAACCTAACCTAACCTAACCTAACCTAACCTAACCTAACCTAACCTAACCTAACCTAACCTAACCAAAGAAGTTCCTAATGTAATCCAACATACAAATGATATTAGGGATAATCTAAGACTTGACGACCATACTAGCGATGACACGTCAAACATGAATCAACAGGAAAACCAAAACAAAGACAATAACCCACAAACCGATCAATACAAAAATGCTGTTGCCAAAATCTTAAAAGCAATAGCAGAATTTGATGGTAGCAACCCAATTCAGTGACCAATATTGCACAAACTCAAATCAAATAAAGATTCTTGCAGTTTGAATTCTTTCTTAAAGGGCTGCCGAACTCTAGAAGAGTTCACACCCTTATCTACTGAGGTGCAGTTGCAGTGGTATGAAGTCACAACCAACAAGTCTGGTTTGCGACCAAGAATGTAATGAACAGAAGAAGCAACATAAACCTTGGTGGCAAAGCTTTCAAAGCATTAAAACCAACACAGGACATCCAAGGTATAAGGAACATTTGGACCTTCTTAGACAAAAGCTATCGTTTATCTGGATACTTTAAAAAAAAGCAGCAAAATAATACGGTCTAATCCTCAAAAACACAACGAGGATGCATCATGGATAGAATCGGAAAAAGACATTGCTCCATTGTTTGATAACATAACAACAGTTGAAGTAAACCAAGCTGAAGAAGAAACTAGTAGTTGAGAAGCTCTAGGAATTGAAAATATTCAAAATTTCTGGTATAAAAAATTTGACAGATTACACGAGGTAATGTCATTAAAATTTACACATGTTCTTCAGTATCCAGAAGAAGTTACAGCATTTCTTACTCATGCTTTGACACATGAGGTTTCCAAAACCTTTTTTTGACTTAATTGTTTAATAAACTATATTATACACATATGTCCATAAGTTTGGAATAATGGAATATTTCATATTTCATATTAAATGGTCGAGCTGGGCTTGAGGAATTCTCTCCCATTCTTCATGAGCAGCATCTTTCAGTTCTCGTAGAGTAATTGGGGGAGGGTTTCGCTTCTTAATGCGTGTTTTGAGAATGTCCCAGGCATGTTCAATGAAGTTCATGTCAGGGGAATTTGATGGCCATCTTAATGTGGATATTCCTTCTTCTTCCAAATTTTGTACTGCAGCTGTTCGATGTGGAGGTGCATTGTCATGCATAAACAAAAATCCATCACTTACCGCTCCCCGGAATAGACGCACAACAGGATTTAAAACTTCCTTGATGTACACAGCACCTGTGATTCTTCTCTCTAAAACCAGGAGAGGCGTCTGTGTACCCCTCATAATACCACTCCAAACCATAATACTCCCACCTTCAAATGGAACACGTGGTTGGGCTGTTTCTAATCGAGCTTGTCGTCCTGGAGCTCTCCAAACTAGCGTTCTTCGCGAATCAGAAACCAGGACAATTCTTGATTCGTCAGAGAACGTCACGGAAATCCAGTTAGGACCATGGTGTAACATTTCTTGAGCCCATTGCAACATTATAATTTTTTGTTAATAGGTTAGTTTGGGAACACGTAGAGGTCTTCTGCAATACAAATTTACCGCAGATATTCTGTCCTTCAAGTCTAGAAATTTCTCTGGATATGCCACTAGTAGATTCCTGTTGCTTTCTTCGAACTATCAATGTTATCTGCCGGTCTTGTGCTGCTGTTGTACATCGACTTCTTCCACTTCTGGGACGATTCTTCACATCATTTTTGTCTTGGAATTTTTTTTTTAATTTTTGATACAGCACCCTGAGTAAGAGTTTTTAAAAAACCATCTACGTAGATATATTATTTCTAAATATTCCAAACTAACCTAACCTAACCTAACCTAACCAAACTTTTGGACATAATATGTGCAGTTTTGTTTATATACCAGCTTAATAATAATAAATAAATAAATATTGTTTGCGAGGTACAGTGGATTTTAATATATTTTACAAAAAGCACTCCGTAAATTGGTGTTGGTAAATTTCTTTATTTAAATAAATTAATATTTATATATTTGTTGTCTTGCCGATAGCAATCGTCTACTGTGTGTTTTACAATTGTCATAACTCAACGAAGGTCGATATTTATTTTTTTCTTAGACCTGCCATTGTTATGTCCAAACACTTGCAGTGATTTAAATGTGAATAGAAAATATTAATAGAGCGATCCTAATTTCTCGCACATATCTATTTATTTATTTATTTCGTCTGGAAGAATATTTTAAATGATTTCATTATTAATTCTCCTAATTGTTTTAATCGAGTTGAATGGGAAGAAACAGTGTGATAGATTAAGGAATGAACACATAAGAAAATAAAAAAAATTATTAATAAAGAATGTTCTTAATTATAATACAGTAAGCGCCAAAACAAAGGAGACTGGAAGGACAAAGAAGACTATTTCAACAGGTGTTAGAATCACCAAAAGGGAAATACCTATCACTAATAGTTTCTTTCTCAGACCAACAGATAAATTTGAATTAATCCATACTATAAATAGCATAAAAAAAAGGTTCTTGTGGTTTTGACGGCTTGTCCTCAAGAATTTTCTTAGGGCCGTATTCATAGTCAATACTTAAGACTTCCTAAGTTTTCCTTATGCACTAGATTAGATTTTTAATATTAAAACGGTAGTTATTGTGTTTTGTGATCGCTATACTGTATTTGAAAATCAAGAGAGAGTAAATTCCCAGAATAAAAACTAATTCGATATGCAAAATTATAGTACAGTACGTGCAGTAAAACTTCAATATTTGTTATGCATTCTAAATTGTTTTTGTTAATTTCAATACAAAATTTATTAAATTTCTTGGACTATCACATTATTTTATGATCTTTCATTGTTACTACAGTAGGCCTAAGAGGATTAACGTGCGTCATAGGCGTAACCAGATTAGAAAGGGATAATTGTTATTTAACGACCTTCCGAATGGCAACAGCTTCTAATGACAGATATTTTGACTTAAATAGTGCTTAAGTTTTTAGAAATGCAGTTATTTGATTTTCGATAAACGTGACAAATAGTAGTGACTAAAAATGGAAGCAGTTTGTGAGTATACGCCAGTGAAAAAATTAAAACTAGACCATTTATCGCTCAATGAAAAGAGTGCTGTAGTGAATGTGTACCACTATTTTAAACATCAAAATCCCTCAAACACTATTGACAGTGTAGTTGAAACAACATCTAAGGCAATGGGATATGGAAAATCTACAATATATAGAGTTCTAAAGTAGGAAAAATCAGGTGGAGTAACCTCACCAAAGCCGAAACAATGTAATAGACAAAAACTATTAAAAGTCAACGTGGACGAGTTTTTTAAAAATGCTATTCGTAAGCTTGTTCACTCATTTTTTATAAACAAGCAAATACCAACTTTAGATAAAGTTTTGCAAGCCATTAAGAATGATTTTGATTTACCCACAATAAGCCGGGATAAACTATGGAAAACGTTACATGAGTTAAACTTTAAATTTGAAAAAATGGGCAGACACTCAATGCTAATTGATTCTGAAGAAATTGTATGTTGGAGAAGACAGTACCTCAGAAGAATACAACAAGTTAAAGCTCAAAATAAAAACATTTATTATTTAGATGAAACATGGGTTAATGAAGGACATTGTGTAGGAAGTTTGGAAAGACAAAAATATAAAATCATCCCATCAAGCTTTTCTAGAAGGATATACTACTGGTTTTAAGGAACCTATAGGAAAAGGTAAAAGATTAATTATTTGTCATATAGGCATTACAAACGGTTTTCTTGAGAATGGTTTACTCTTATTTGAATAAAAAAAACCGTTGATTATCAAGAAGAAATGAATGGAGACGTGTTTGAGGAATATTTTGAACAGATGATTCAATTCATACCAAAAGGATCGGTTATTGTAATGGACAATGCAAGTTACCACTCCAGATTACTTGAACCTTTACCAACCACTAAATGGAAAAAGGATGAAATTGCAAAATGGTTATCTTCTAAAAATTTAGCCTTTGACAATACAATGCTGAGGGTAGAATTGTTAACTATTGTTAAAAAACATAAGTAAAATTATAAAAAATATAATATTGAGGAGATAGCCAAAAAACGAGAAATTGAAATCCTTCGTTTACCACCCTACCATTGTGAGCTGAATCCGATAGAATTGATATGGGCTCAAGTTAAAGGTTATGTTGCCAGAAATTACACTACTTTTAAATTATCAGATGTTAAAAATCTCTTCAATAGGGCAATATCTGAAGGAACAAGTGAAAATAGAAAAAAAAATGTGGGAGCTAGATAACATAATTGATATTACTATAGAGCCCATTGTAATTTCTCTAGAATCAGATGGTGAATCTTCTGACACAGAGTGCGAGGAACCATAACTTTAAAATTATTAATTTATGTACTTTAATTTTATTTTTAGATTTTTATTTTTTAAGATTTAATATTGTCGTATTTTTTGCATGTTGCTCGTCAAATTTTATCCTTGCGGTTGGTTTTTTTTCTCATATACCTACTTAATTGTTTTTTTTTATCTCCTCATATTAATTTATAAGTAATTGTAATTATCTGTACATATTATATACATATTTTGTAAATAAACATATGCCTAAAACAAAATGCCTAAAATAATATTGACTTTTTCTTTATTTTACCCAAATTAAATTACTACTTACGAATTATGTTTATCTATCTAAAATTGGTTATCTAGGTATAAATAACTAAAACAAATTAAATATTTCTATTTCCATATTAATTTAATTTTGAAAACGCACGTCTATGCTTTACTGCCTTTAACACTGATAACTGCAAAACATTTCTGGGAGTTTACTCTCTCTTGATTTTCAAATACACTATAGTTGTTGGAGATTTTTCTACGAAGATTTTATAGAATTTATAGACAAGTCTAATCTAAGATTCAAGCTAATTACAGACCAATTTCTTGGTTACCAAAGGCTAATAAAAATAATATTCTGAGGAAACATCATACTATAAAGTAGCTGAATTCTGTGATATATCTTAGACTTCTCAATGACATGTAATACGTAGTATTAAGTATTTCATAATTATTTTTTAGCTAGTAAGTAGTAATTAAAATTGATTTAAGAGGAGTGATGTGTTTGTATGTTTAAATCATGCATATCATTATTTTTCATTTTTGTTTGTGTGTATTTATTTATTTATTTAAATGATTTTTATGGTGACCGATTAATTATTGTTACTTGATGTTAAGAAATTAGCTTCAGTTTTTCAGTGTGGTTTGTTTTGGTGCATACTGTATTTTCAAATGAAAAAAAACTAATAAAATTTCAAAAAAGTACGCAGTTTTTTTATTGAAACAAATATGAATTTAAAAAGAAACGTTCAGAAAAGCAAAAATAGACCAAAACCTTGAGACAACAACTGATATCCATAAAAAACCAAGTATATTTAGAGAATTAATCATTGTTTAACGTTACGAAAATAGGAAAATAGATATCAATAAAATATAACTCAAAACAAAAGAAATCCGCATTAAAAATAACCCGCTATGTGTTGGCGTAATGCCCACAAGCGAAAAAAAAAATACATTTACCTCTTATTTGACATTCGGCCACGCTCGGCTGTTCCTTTGACTCGCCCAGAGTCAAAATCCCAAACACGAATAACGAAGCTATGCAATAGTTGATTAGAATTTTTCCAAACATCTTCTTCCATTCTTTGATGATGATGTAGACGACGATAGTTAAAATTAGAAAAACGCAGGACGTAACAAAAGGCCACAATCTCAAGTCGAATTTTGTCAAAGCCGTCGATTGTTCGGGGAAACAATGGAATATGAAATAGTCGTTGATTGGTCCTTTTTGGTAATGTTCCATGCAATAAGAATTCATGTTACCGACATGTTCAGTTATGAATCTGTTTGGTAACCATTCTGTGTAGCTTCCGTTTTTGTGAATGGTGATATTGGTTAGAGCGTTCACTATGTATATTTTCGGGCATGTTCGGTTGTGGATAATGGCGAAATTTTCTGGAAAAAACAACAGAGATTCAATTAATATCTTCACTAGTGCTTAAAAAATGCATTTCCCTTATTACAATCAATCAAATTATAAGCAAATTATAAATATCAACAAGCAAATAAAAATATTATCAAATTAAAGATATTTTCGTGATAAATTTTTTTATAAAACAATTAATTTTTAACAATTATTATTATTACTATTTTTTTGTATTAATTACTCTCCTTAATTAATCGAGGCATATAGTTTTTCGGCACTATGTAGTCATTCAATGTTACGATTAATAAAAATGACAATGGCAATGCGTCTATAGATTATAGAATATTGTTTTTTGTTGAAACAATCGCGATATGAATAATTCAAAATGTGTAACCGTGATAATATTCCCATCACCAATTAAAATTGGAACTTTTTTAAGAGCTATCAGTTATTTAAATAATATATTTTGCTACCTACGTATATATATGCATATTCCAATGATAAATATATGCTTTTTGCTTCCGTTATTTTATCTAATTTGCTATTCTCACGTTTGGTCTGCTTTTTTTATTGTTTTTAAATAATTTCAAAAGTTCAAGATAATCAACGAACAGTTTTATTTACGTTTTAACACTGACGATATTTAGGTATTTTAGACATAACTTCGGTTTTTTTGGATTATCTCGAGATGCCTTACAGATAGAGACTTCTAGTCTTGTCGATTAAAAGGAGCATTAAATTTTCTATAAAAGTGCCAAAATAGTTTAATATGTGTGATGTACTGTCTTCGATATTTTTCAACAAAGTTGACCTTTCATTTTGAAGCCTCGAAAAATGACATGCCTTCATATTTTTACACGCAGCTCAAAAACAAGAAGTCTTAGACACTTCTAGTTTACGCCGTTAAAAAGCCAAGAAAATTTTCTACATACACTAAAAATTTCGTATTTCTATCCCTACTTTTATAAATTTTATCTTCACCGAAAGTTGACCTTCGTAAAATCGACTTTTTCTATTCTTATTTGTATAAATTTTATCCTCACCGAAAGTTGACTTTCGTAAAATCGACTTTTTTCCATACCTATACCTTCCTTCGAAAAAATGAAAATTTTCGAAATCTCTCCGAATGAGCTGAAAATCTGGATTTAGACTTATTCGACGCAAAGCTTTCGACTCAGGTATGAAATATTCTAGATTGTGATTTTTGAACCTTTCAATAGATCATCTGGGAATTACTCATACTTATTTTGTTATAATTATTGATAGTATCAACTTGAAATAAACAAACGTTGACCTAAAAGAGTCAAGGAAATTTTCTAATTGGATTCATACGTTAAACACTTTAAATTGTCTTTTTTTTAACCTAAGTAAATAAAGTACTTTGAATACAACGACTAAATACCTAAATGAATAAAATTAAAAAGTATTTTTAGCATAACAGCATACAGCAACTAATGCGACGAATTTTAAGGCTTGCATTAATGAATTAATACCAGAGGTCGTCAATTGAACACAATCAGAAATATTTCAAGCTCGAAAAAATAAATACACTTTGAAATAATCTACATAGTTGGGTGTATACAAATGTTATTGAGTTTTTAAAATAATAAAAGGTCGAGTAAAGCTTTTGGATAATTTTTTGCATTATACAGTATAGGACAAAAGTGAAGCAATCATGTTATTGTTGTAACACCTTTTGTTAGAGATTTAGAGACCTTAGTCATAGTTTACTAGTTTACGTGCGAATGGGATGTACTAATAAAGTTAGCCTTAAAATTTCATTCTTTGACTGTCTCTTTCAGATCAGATCCCAATATCTTAGTAGTGCAGTAAATCTAGTTTCTTTTTTAGTGATTATAGTTTGTAGTTATTAATTATATTATTTTAATTGTTTAGTTAGCGTAGTAAAGACAATAAATTGTGGAAATATTTTGTTTGGTGAGTTGATAGTAAGGTATGTAATTTGATAACCGTTTTCCATTATCCTTATTAGAACCCCCAGGATTTATAATTGAAAAGCTTAGGAATGGTTTTTGTTTTTATTTTTCGGAAGGTTTAAGTGGAATTTTAAGGTTCTCAGGACAGTAAAAATAATAAAATAAGAAACTTGCATTAAAAATAACATTGACAGTAATTAGAATTCGTCGGACGTAATTACAAGGTAATTGTGGAAAAACAATCAATTTATTATCGTGCAGTAAATGGATAATTCTACTAAAATCATTTTAACATTGACAAAAACTACTGGAAATTTATAATGAAAAAAAAACTTTGATTTTGTAATGCACCTGTTTTTTTTATTTGTATAAATAATGCAAGATAACAAGCCAATAAATGTTCAATAAATTATTGTCTGAAATAAACAAAATAATTAAAAAAAAACTAACGCCAATTAACAAAACAAGTTTAAAATAAAATAATTGAAATTGCTAACCTCCAGATTGCACAAATTTACATACGTTCTTATCTTTACATAGATACAGAACATTTCTGAAATAATTCAAGAGACCATAACATAAAAATCAACGAAATACCAACCTGTAGTGGTGCCAATGTACCAATAGACACATTAGCTATGAACTTTCTTTCTATTTGATAATTTTTAAGTCATAGCTTATCATTTAAAATTAAAATGAAAAAATTTCTTCTATATTCTATATTCAACAAGACATAATTTTGTCGGCTGTAGAAAATCCACACTGTACAGTGCGAGGATTATCTAGGGATTTTGGTATTGGAAAGTCTTCAGTATCAAACATTTTCAAAAAGGTAAAATACCATCCTTATAAATTGGCTGAAGATGACTTTGAGCGAAGAACTGAATTCTGCGAGTATATGATGAACCAAAATAACAATTTCATTGATAACGTTTTATTTTCGGACGAGGCAACGTTTTATTTGAACGGTCATTGGTCTGATGAAAATCCACACTGGATGCAAGAGTACCATACGCAAAGACCACAAAAAACTAACGTATGGGCTGGTATTGTGAGAAATACAATTATTGGTCCATATTTTTTTGATGAAAACTTACCAGGAGCATTATATCTGGATTTACTACAAAATACATTAATTCCTGATCTAATCCAGCTTTTTCCTGATATTGAAATACCCTCTAATGTAGACCGCAGTATCTGGTTTCAACAGGATGGCGCATCGCCACATTTCGCACAACTTTTCCACAAAGGTGGATAGGAAGAAGGGGACCAATGGAATGGCCAGCTAGATCACCGGATCTGAGCCCATTAGACTTTCTTTTATGGGTTTATTTAAAATCCAAAGTCTACTTAAACAGACCTGGAAATATTCCTCAACTACAAGACCGAATCAGACAAGAAATTCAGAGCTGAACACCCGATATGCTACAGAATGTTAGAGACGAAAGTAATGTCCGGTTCAGTCATTGTCCAACGGTCAATGGAGAACAATTTGAACATTTATTGTAAATTTTCGTTTGTTCGTTTGTTTTTGGAAGTGTATCACATTAATTCCATAACTACATAATTTCATTTAATTTGTTTATTACATTAAGTAACGTATTACTTTCCATAAACAAATTTCGTATTTTTTTGCATTTTTGCCCACCCTGTACCAATTTGAAGCAACATATACATTTTTGGAATCAGCTCAGCAAAGGCAATTTGGAAATTGAAAAAAAGGACACGAAAATGGTTCACCCTGTATATTAGATTATGATTTGAAAGAATAGGAAATGGACTAGTTTAGTGATTTTTTTTATATTTGCATGTTATAAAATAGGTTTTTAGTGGTTCAACTGTACAAATAAAATTTTTATAAAATTAATCCTCTAGCCATAATCGGCTTTTGAAATTTAAATTTAATGGTTACATACGTCACAAGGGATGAGTGACGTGTTTCAATAAGATTGGTAGAAAATTTGCGATGTTGTCGATATGCTTTAATATTAACCGAGAAACTTATCTCTCTCTCTCTTATTTTTTGTCATTAAAAAGAGATAAACATATCGATATTTTTGTTCTCTGATTGATACTTTATCAAATAAGGAGTAAAACACTAAACAAAATATTCTGTCATTTTCGTTAGTTTAATTTGTTGTTTGGTTGTGTTTGGTTTATGAAAGAAATTACTATTTTTGGTTCGAAAATAAAAATCCCTAACACCTTCTCTAGAATTGTTCTCTCGGGGAGCAACCCTTCTATCGGTACAGTGACAGAACGAATTTCAAGAATACGGTTTTGGCATATTCAATAGAACCACGCCCACTTTCTATTGGCTGTTCTATTCTATCACCGTCAAGAATAGGGGTCTTGTTTGTTTATTACAGATAAACACGATTTTCTCTCCTGTCATATATCTTGTCAACTGGTACAATCAGTTAGTCACAGAACACGGTGTTTTGTGCCGCCAGTTCTTTGAGAATACTTGAAACGAACGTAGCTAAAATGTGACAACGTTGACTTTTAAACACACTTCATTATTGGTTATTAGTTGGCGCTACGTTTAAATCTACTAATTATTTATTGCTAAATTTTACGAAATAAGAAAAATTAATTGCAAAATGAATACTAATATAAGTAAGTAGGTATCTTATCCTAAATATATATTGCTATCATTTTGATTAATATGATCCTACTAAACTAATCCATTGAAATCAAAAATCGACCTGTTTCGGGAACATTCGTTACTTTATGGACGCACTGTATAAATAGTTTATTGCTAATACTATCCTTTTTCGTAGTGTATAATGTTTAAAAAAAAACAATCCATCCCAGTACCGATATTACAAACAAACTGACTAATTATGAATAATAAAACAATAAAAAATATTTGTCAGATACTTTAAGCACATATTTTTATTTAAAACTTAGGTAATAACACCGCAAAATTTCGTACATTTCACCAAAACTTGCTCGATATTCTTCTACTATTATTATTAATATTTTTGAGGTTATAACAAACGCAAACGTAAAAACAAGAAATAAATATTTATGAAGATACAATAATTATTTTTATAGTTACAGATTATACATAATTTTAGGCGCTAGCTACTAAACAACGACGTCAATGAAGGTCAACTTGTTTTTATTACAGCTGAGGTGTACTGGAAACTTTTCCCGTTTTGATTTTTCATCAAAATCACGGTATAAAACTGCTGTTTGCAAACGACGTGTGATGTAACCTTCCCGTAAGAAAATAAACAGAGTGTTATAGGTGAAGATAACACAAATTATCGTCCTATAACTTTTCTCAGCATAATTCCCAAAGTATTATTACTGATTATCTCCCCTATGACTGCTCGAGCATTATAACATCTCACAATTTGGTTTCACATCTAAAAGGGCTGCTGAATTGGGTTTACTCACATATGTTGACTTTTTGGCTGATGCATTGGAGAAGGGTTTGCACATTGATCCTATTTACACTGATTTTTCCAAAGCTTTTGACAGGGTCAATCATAAACTCTTGTTCCATAAACTTTGTTTGTATGGTGTGGATTGTCCTGTTTTGAAATGGTTAGGTAGTTATCTACTATTCTCATACTTTTCCAGTGACTTCTGGAGTTCCACAAGGGTCTCATCTGGGTCCTTTATTATTTAACTTGTTTATTAATGACGATGTATTGCTTTCAGAGTAGCAAAGCTCTTTTATTTACTGACGACCTTAAATGTTTTAAAGTAATTAATAGTGATGATGATGATGCCTTGATTTTGCAATCTGATTTGGATAGCCTATCAGATTTGTGTGCATATTATGCATTTTTGTCGAATACATCACCCAACAGCTTTTGATTACAGCATTAATAATGTCAGTTTAAATTGTGTTTCGCAAATTAAAGACCTTGGTGTTATATTAGACTCCTCACTCACGTATAAGTTTCATATGACTACTGTTGTTCAGAATTCTATGAAGATGTTGGGCTTTCTAAAGAGAACCACTTGTGATTTTACTAACATCAGTGCTATAAATAAAAAACAATGCCTGGGTATATTTAAACTGCTGAGTTATTGGAAGGAAAAAAGAGTGCCTCAGGGATCAGTATTGGGACCGACGCTCTAGAAGCGTCTATCAGAGATCTATCAGAGATAGAATGAAAAGCGGAGAAAAGGTTTAGAAAGATTGTGGAAAAGATAGAGCAATGCGGATTGGAAGTGGAAGAAGAAAATACAGTGGGATTACTCGTGGAGTACATATGAGGATTAATCCATTACTGAGGATTCAAAGAAGAATGTTGCTGAGGGTGGTGCAAGGTTACAGGACAATGGGAGGAATAGCAGCAGCGGTGCTGGCAAGAGCCTATCCATTGGGTGTGAAGATAGAGCCAGAAGTCTACAGAGGTGCTATAAAGAGAGAAAGTTTTGGATTAGATTTGATATTCTTAGGTTTCTAAGCCATTTAAAAGAAATATAGTTGGGGCGTAACCCAGGGGTTCAAATAACCCCTTTCTTCTATCATAGACCCTTCTTCTAGCTCTGGTTCAACTTTGCATAGCTGTTTCCTAGAACCACTTCCAAAAAGGTTGTTCCACATCAAACCTAACTGGCATAGTTGCACCAAAAAATTGAACCACCGACTCTATCACTCTATTTCGACATCTTGTCACTGTCTTATTGATTTTTAAATGTCATTTTTAGGAATTTCATGATTTTCCACTTCATTTGTTCAAAAGTATATATTGTATATGTTCAAATTATCATTTCCGTAATTTATAGAACATCTTAGGTATATATCCGGTATTTTGGTAAAACTCAAACAAGATTGTTATCTTAAATCTTAATTTTTAAAATAAAAATAGCAACAAAATACCAGGTTTTAGCTTAGGAATTAAACTATTATGATATGATTACATTAAGGGTTGTGACTGACGTTAAGGGAGCAAAAGAATATTAGATTAGAGCAATAAATAATTATTTGTCAGAGGTCGAGATTACTATGGGCTTCATAAGAGAGGAGATAACAAAAGGAGTACCACAGGGGTCATTGTTGGTACTGTATTGTTTGCGATATCCTAAAGTTTGACTACATGGGAGCAGTAACTTACATGATATGAATTTGGACGCTAGCTGTGTCAGCAGATATGGTAGACAGCTGGATAGAGACTGCTTCTAGCCAAGAAAAAACTTAAAGTAGCAATACTAAAGGCCCAGAAAAATCTGAAAGTGGCTACCTCTATGAAGTGGGTGCAGAAGCAGACACTAGAGGAGTGGTTGTTAACCACATATATAGAATGATCTCTGCAGATGTTATACGGGTCATGGCAGGAGCTGCTCCTGTAGATTTGATAATAGAGGGTGGTACTAAGGATAATAAAAAACTCTTCGTTTTAACAAAACTTCCAATATTTATTTAAAAACTGCTTTTTTAAAAGACTCAATGACAGCCGTTTCGCTAGACAACTAGCATCGTCAGATTGACATATTGAAGTTACTATTTATTTTTGTAGCTAGGTACCTGATGTTTATTAGGTAGTTATAAGGCTAGACCAAGTATGGAAGTAATAAGACATAACAATATTAAAGCCTAGATGTTATTAGCCCTAAGGGATTATCCTGGATGTATTTCCCTCTAAGATCAGTATAACCGTGCAATGATATAGAAAAACCAGGAAAAAACTATATCATGCTGATCTTTACAATAACTTAATATATTTGTGTTACAGTTACGTCTTATCTATGTATAAAATGAAGACTCAATCAAAGCAAACACTTTAAAAGTGGAGAACTTCCCAGATTTATTTGTTCATTAACAACTTTAAATTGTGGATCTGCTAGATGTCTTTTTATTTCAAGTTCTTCAAGGAAATCTAAATTTTGTTTTTTATTACAAATGTGTAGTATTTGGATGTCATTGGTGTGAAAGAGTGAGGTTGGATGTCAAGTAGGTGTTTTGCATAATTTGACTTATCTGGTTGTTTTAATCTATATGCTCTTAAATAGTCGTTAAATCTTACTTCAAAATTTCTTTGTGTTTGATCTATATATACAGCATTACACTTTGGACAATTAATTTTGTAAACACCAGATTTTTTTAATTTACGTAATTTTGTTTTTACATTTAACAATTTTGTACCAACATTATTTTGTGTTTTAAATGATATTATTGCTGATGTTGCCGAAGATATTATTTTTGAAATTTTATTGGAAATACTTCCACAATATGTAATATTTTTATAACTTTTAATTTCTTTAGTTTGTTTAGGGTGGTACTATTGGTGTAAGGAAAATGGCGTACAAAGTGGCGAGAAAATTGATACAGGGATGGTAGCAGTGCAGTTTGATTCATATACGATATTGCTAACTGTTTTTTTACCAGTTTCTGACTGACTGACGTAGCATCGGGATTTTAAACCATCAATAAAAATCAACGTAGCAATTTCCTCCCTAGTAACATAAATAATCTAAGAATTTTCTAAGTGAAACAGTTCCAATTAGTAATTAAATATGCCATGCAAATTTATAGAATTTGTTAAACAAAACCTGTTTCCATTAAATAGCTAATAGTAAGGCAGCAAAACAAATTAGATGTGTATTTATTCAGTATTAATTAAAAGTATGATATGACATTTACGGTTTTAAGAATTTGGTATTAGATAAATAAATGAAACATGGTAGAAATTAATGTTTACATTATACGAATTAGTATTTTGCATTAATATATTCCTAGATAGGAAAATACGTATAACAGCAACTCCAGATCGATTTTTCATTTTAACAGTTAGGAGGCAACCAACAATAACTGCTCCTGAGTTAGTTACTAATCAACGTAATTGAATTAGCAGTCAGCTACATTGGTCCTTTGAAGCTTTTCTTGTAAGAAATAGTCAACCGGATCGTTCAAAATGTCTACCATCTACCAGGAATTCTTTGAGTGAAGAAAGAAGACTTGTTCGTACAAGGTTAAAAAAAAGGGAACACCCTGAAGAGGATTTTACGAATGTTGGACTGGATAAAATATCCAACACAATTCAAAATCCAGTTCAAGAGGTCGGAAAGACAAGAGCTCGGGAAAATCAATCTGGAACTCAACTTGATAAAAATGACAGTTATAAAACAGGTAATGGGTCAGTAAAACAATTTGACAAGCAACTTGAAATCATTGAAAGTAACAAAGATGGTAAAATAATAAGCAGAAGTAAGGCTTTTGTTGCTGAGGGATGAAAACATATCTTCTATATCAAACAAGATGTTTCGCTTGACAGTTAGGAAGAGGAAGCCCTGACTCCTAACTGCGTGCCGAGCGAAGCGAGGTTCGCAGCACCGAATCAATTATAACTAATAATTTTCAAAAACCTGGTTTAAAAGGAAAAATTAAGTTTTTGGGAATCATCTAAATCCTATTGAATAGCATTTAAGGACCGGTCAATTTCGACAGATTCTGAGAGAAAAATGGGCTAGTATACCTTAAAGTGATATTGATAATCCTATTTTGTTTATGGACCAAAGTTGTAGCAAAAATAAACCAACTTGAAGGTCATTTTGATTTCTCACTCTTTACAAAGATTTTACTAAGATCTTAAAATTGGTTATACCGAATTATTTTTTTATCTTAATTATATTTCAAGTACAGGGTGTTTCTTAAGTAATCTAAAATATTATATGGGGCGCTTCGTTACTCAATTTTAAGACGAAAAGTTCATATAAACATATGTGATAGGTGTTGTCGTTTATGAGATACAGGGTGTTGTACGTGAAATTAATTTTTCTTGGTGACGCTACTGATTTATATTTTTTTATTATTTTATTACAAGCAACATGTGTTAAACATAAAGAAAAAATAATACATTTCAGAGCAAATGTTCAAAATGTCCACCTCCAGCTAAAATGCAAGAATCCGCTCGATGTCTAATGGATTGTCGAATACGTTCGAAGATACCAGGATTGTTACCAATAACATTACAGCCGTCTATGATACGATTTTGAAGATCTTGTACGTTTAATATCAGTGTTGTGTAAACAAGCGATTTCAAATATCCCCACACACAAAAAACCAGAGGATTGTGTCCAGGTGATCTAGGGGGCCACGGGTGTGGAGATCCTCGTCCGATCCAATGGCCTGGAAAAACATTATTTAAAAACTCGCGTACAATCACTGAAAAATGTGGAGGAGCTCCGTCATGCATGAACCACATGCGCCTTCTAATAATAATAGGTACATCTTCCAAAAGAAGTGGAAGTTCATTTTCTAGAAAATGTTGGTATGTCTCACCGGTAAACCGTACAGGAAGGAAAAATGGTCCAATTAAATAATCATCGATGATGCCAAGCCAAACATTGACCGAAAATGTTTGTTGAAATCGTTTTACACTTATGGTATGTGGATTTACATCTGCCCATATGTGGTCATTATGAAAATTCATAATCCCATGTCTAGAAAAGTTGGCTTCATCCGTAAATAGAATATTGGCCACAAAATTCGGATTGTTCGCGATTTCACGTAAAATCCATTGACAATACTGTATGCGTAATGGATAGTCAGTAGGTAACAAATGTTGAACACGTTGAACGTGATATGGATACAATAAATTATCTTTTAGAATATTCCAAACAGTTTTGTTACTAACTTTTGTTTATTTCATCTGCAACTTTTCTTGTACTCGTTTCTGGATGTTGGTCAATAATTTGAAGAATCTGGTTTTCCAATTGGGGATTTCTCACAGTTCTGGGTCGTCCAATAA
Organism: Ophraella communa; assembly: GCA_035357415.1. NCBI lineage: Eukaryota > Metazoa > Arthropoda > Insecta > Coleoptera > Chrysomelidae > Ophraella > Ophraella communa. Next base: position 3,873,727 of record CM068982.1, on the reverse strand, counting down.
TATTCTTCGATTTAGCAAAAGTTCCAGTTTCTTGTAAACGAATATGTAACTTAGTAAACGTATCTGAACATGGTAAACGATTATTTGGATAACGCTGGGCATACGTACGTCTAGCTTCTAAGGCATTACCATTCGCTAATCCGTACAAAAAATGCATATTAGCCATTTCAACATTAGTAAACACTGGCATAGTTATTAACTAAACACAGAGTCAATCAAATAAAAATGTACGATTTTTGCGTTGGTTTTCAAATTTGACACTTGTCGTCAACATTATTTCAAAGGCCACTTAGAATAAGCATGTTTTTGCGTATTACTTCTAAAAACCAGTAGCGTCACCGGGAAAAATTAATTTCACGTACAATCAGAACTGACTTATTACAATAAATTCAACACCCTGTATTTCATAAACGACAACACCTATCACACATGTTTATATGAACTTTTCGTCTTAAAATTGAGTAACGAAGCACCCCATATAATATTTTAGATTACTTAAGAAACACCCTGTATAATTTTTTTCCTAAATATTAACTCAAGAAAAACTGACATTGATTTTTAAAAATATCTGTAGACTTTTACCATGTGTGTACCTATCAAAACTTTTAAGTAAAACAAATTGCATCTCTTTTAACTAATTCTTTTTCAAATTCTTACCTTCGTGATTTTCCACAATAGATCCAAAGGTGCTCAAATTCATTCCATGTTCGTAACTGTCTCTGCATTTTGATCCGTTCAGATAGCTTTGACCATCAGGACAACACTTTTTAATGCATTTTAAACTATCACAGATTCCTATACTAGTTTGACATTCTCTCAAAACAAAATCACCAATTTCATTTCTATCAATACAAAACGATCCAAAATTATCCAACGAATTCCTGCTTACATTATTTCCACTATCGATTAATCCAAACTTAAAATATTTAGATTGTTCGTAACGAAAATCCACCACAGTTTTACAATTAGTCAAACCGACTTTAATAAAAGATTCTTTAATAAAATTGTTTGTAAACAAGTCTCTTGATGGTATGCAGGAATGAAGTTTGCTGTTGTAAAAGTAGTTCAAAGGACAACATTTTGGAAACAACGTTCCCTTAGGCCGAAAAACTTGTTTTTTGTTTACGTCAAGTCGAATAAAATTGTTATTCAATACATCGTAACACTCTTCAACTGTAGAATTTGTTAAAACATTCGTTATATTGGTGTTTATTTGAAGTCTTTTGGTTGTATCTGGAATGCATTTAAATACTTCTTCATCTTTGTTCAATACTTCGTCTTCGGAGCAACATTTCAACACTTCATCACTTACAATCACTTCAATAAAACTTAAACAAAGTATCAACAACGCCGATTTCATTTTAATACATCTTCTAGTTTGTTATTTTTAGCGGTTGAAATGATGTTAGCGCCAGACAGTGTACCGTTTACGAATGCGGAGAATACAGCGATATTTTTTGGACATTCTCACAGGACGAATGGACGAAGGAGAAGGGGAAAGCGATAAAGGACTTCCCAAACGTGTTCAAATGTTCGCACAATCATATTTTTTATCACTATAAAAATTATAAAAGGATTGTTGTTATGTAAACGGAAATAGGAAAATACATCATCTGAACAATTGTTTGTTTATTATTAGATCTGCAAATTATCTCATAGGTAATATTCTTTTGCGTGAATTGAATAAATAATTAAAATGGCTTTATTAGGTGTATTTATAATATAATTTTATTTTTTTATATACGAGGGTTGTCTGAAAAGTTTACGACCTAACAAAGATACTAGACATTTCTTCTTAAAATTAATTTTTATTTTTCTACATGGTCTTCTTGTAAGTCTATACACTTCTCCCAGCGATGCTCCCATCTCTGCAACCCGTCCAAATAGTACTCGGCGTCTTTCTCTGCAAAATAGTTGTTTACGAAGGTGATGGCCTCCTCATTCGACGAAAATTTCTGTACTCCGAGCGCAAATTTTAGCGTAGAGAACAAAAAAAAGTCGCTCGGGGCTAGATCTGGTGAGTAAGGAGGGTGGTCAAGCAGTTCAAACCGTAATTCGTGGATTTTCGCCATGGCAACCGCTGTGGTGTGAGACGGCGCATTGTCTTGGTGAAACAAAATTCTTTTTTCTGCTAATGTGGTCGTTTTTCTGCCTTCAGCTTGTCAAGTAATGATGTGTAGTATGTCCTCCTGTAATGGTTTTTCCTTTTTGAAGATAATCGATTAAAATAACTCCATGAATATCCCAGAAAACAGTTGCCTTCACTTTCCCAGCCGAAGGAACAACCTTTGCTTTTTTTGGAGCCGATTCCCCCTTCGCAGTCCATTGTTTTGACTGTGTTTTTGTTTCTGGAGTATAATGGTGTATCCAAGTTTCATTTACAGTGATTAATCGGCGCCAAAACTCTGATTTATTGCGTCTAAACTGCGCCAACAGAGTTGGAAATGTTCATTCGTACACGTTTTTGGTCCAAAGTGAGCAAACGTGGCACCTAACGCGCGGACAGCTTTCTCATGCCTAAATCTTGATTCAATATGTGACAAACACGTTCTTTGGACATGTTTATAGCCTCTGCTATCTCTCTAATTTTAATTCGACGGTTGTCTAGCACCATTTGGTGATATTATCGTAAGTGGTTGCAGTTTTTGGACGTCCCGAACGTTCATCGTCACCCAAGCTGGTACGGCCACGTTTAAATCCAGCAGCCCAAAATTTTACGGTGGTAATTGATGGTGCATGGTCCCCGTACACAGCACCCAACTCATCTTTGATTTGCGTAGACGTATTGCCTTTCAAAAACAAATATCGATACTCGAATTTTTCCATTTTCATAAAAACACTCACATCGACTCACTCAAATGATTTTCAAACAACAACTACGCCTCCAAAATGGCTGAAATTTTAGTGGGTACCTTTCAAAGCATGCGCAAACACATTCCCTAACTTTTTTTTTGTTTACGAGTGCTGCCATCTTCATGTTGAGGTCGGAAACTTAACAGACAACCCTCGTATATAATTGGTAAATGAATACTTTTTGTATAAAAAAATTACAGTTTTTACCTATATTTCTGTTATATTAAGAGGCACTGCAAGAATAAATAAAATATTAACATTACCACAAGATGCTTTGTATACAGGGTGTCCCAGGAATAGAGAGGTACTTCTTATAACTGTTTTTCTAAGGAAAATGTAGTTTTATCATGGAGACAGCTGTCAATGGCAGGCTGTTTAATTATTTCTACTTAGCTATAACCTATTACCTAATTAGTGATAGAATCTGACTGTGACTACAGTGTGTTAAGAAATTCCATATGTCTCGAAAACCACTGCATGTTATCGATTTGAACAAACAGTACCTTTTTTCAGAAAAATAATTGAACCATAATCTGACAGTGTTTTAAATTTTTTACCTTGTCACAAAAGTTCTGACCTTTTAATATCCGGTGAACCAAGTCCGATCCTGACTTTTTGAAACAATGCCTTACCGATATGGACAAAATAAAAGAATTTATATACTAGACAATCCACCAAATTTTCAGCCAGTTTGAAATTATAGTTTAGCAATTATGAATATCATTTTTTTTTAATTACTAACTTTAAAGCCCTATGACTCGACAAAGGAGAAAAACATGTTTTATGAAAGTTTTACAACACCTACTCATTACCAAGTTTTGACCTCTCATTCTTGGGACACCCTGTATGTTCACGTTCATATACTGATCTGAGAGAACCTGTTGGGTAGCATTTACCATCTTGCTGTTGTAAGAGGACTTCTCCAATTCCTACATTTCTAACATAGGTGTCTAAAATGAGTCCTCCTCCTGATAATTCACTAGAGGAATTTCTTATTCCTTCAGGAAAACATCAACTTTGAAGCTTTGTGACCCTTCCTTCCTATCATCGACGTTTTTTGGGGCATAACAGAATCAGCTCCAGCAGATATCTAGTCAAAGAGAGGTGATCTTCCACCTCTTCCACCAAATAGTTAACCAAGGTGCTGAACCCATGGACCAAGAGACTCACCTTATGGTCAATCAAGAAGAAGAATTGATCCAATAGATGAGTACTCAACGAAGAGAGATGGTCCAACTAAAAACAGAGCTCTTTGGTGGAATTCTAAAACAGCAAGTCCCGAGATCTCAACAAGGTGATGGAGATCCTAAGAAATATGAAAATAACCATCAAAGCACCAATGTTTGATGCCCATCAAGAGTCTTCAAAGCATGGAGATAAAGTATTAGATATAACCAGATTTGGAACGAGTTTGTAAGAGACCAAGAACAAATTTAAAAAGATGAGGCTCAGTAGAGAGGTTTGGATACATATATAGCCCAAATGGATAAAGATAGATCGGTAAAGCAAGTATGGGAAGCCAGAAGAAGTTTCAAAAGACCAAAAAGTAAGCCAATGAAAACATGGGACGAAGAAATTCTGAACAAAATATAGGAATCACCAAAAAGGAAATTAAGAAGTTAGCAAAAAAAGAAGAAGAATCTATCGTTTGTCCTAGAAAAACCAAAGGATTCCACCCGTGGCAAATGGCAATCACCGATAGGTATTTTCTTGTGCCTGAAAGAACCAACTATAGGGTAGATGACCAGCAATGCATTATTTTTTTAAATCGGTTATCAACTGAATTTCTATCTAGTTAAAATATCCAATTTTTTGTCTTTAAACTAGATATTGTAGTCATTTTCCCATCAGCTCGCTAATTAAAAAGATAAAAATAAAAAATGAGCAATTATTTTGTGTTACATTTTACATTAAAATGTTATTAGCTACAATTTATAATATTTATATTATTTTAGAGGAAACCAAACCGATTCCAACTATATTTCACTGTAAATATGTTTCATAGATTTATTTATAAAACAAAATGTTTAAAAACTATAAAATTAAGTTCGAAGTAAGTAGGTACTTAAAAAAATATTGGATTACACAAATTGTAAACACGTGTGGAAATTAAATAGCCACTAATAACTGTATTATTTCATACCTAAACACATAATTTTAAACGATCGTTTATGTAAAGTAATTTAATCAAACGTATATGATTTTCTATTTTAAATAAAAGTATTCTATTTTAAGGGAACTCAAAAAGAAACCAACGTGTAGGTAGTGTTTGTATTTTTAAAAATAATTGTTCGGCAAATCGTACATTTGTTCAATCGACTAGGTAATCGACCACGGATAAATTTATTTTATAACCCAAATATTTATATTATTAGTAATATTTATACAACATTACTCATTATCTTACAACACGATTCTTGCTCATTTATACCCAGTATATATACTACACCACTCACATATCAGTATTCATGGTTGCCTAACATAAAGGATTTACACAAGAAAATATTCAATCTAAATTCAGAAAACATAGTTAAAATCCCAAATAGTTGGTTATTATTAATTTAAAAGTTTATTTCAGTATTTTGGAAATATTAAAATTTTATATTCAAGAAAAATTCATAAATATCAGCAAACCAATAATGACAATTTAATTTAAAGGAATATTCAATACACTTTGAAGTGTATACTTTCTTCCGAAGTATAAGAAAAAAATTATAAGGAATTCTTCTTATTGAACAATAATAGCAGTAAAAGTAAAATATAACAAAATACATATCCTACTAGTTATATTATACCATTTACATTGATGTGTTTATAGTTGCCTATGCTAAAGTGAACACCATTAATAATAATTATCTTTTCATTCTTGTTTATTTTTAATACATAACTAAAATAATTGATTTTGTGATCTGACTGATAATTACTGTCGAAATATTGAAAATATTCAATCTAAATTAAGAAAACATAGGACATACATGTCCTACTAGTTATATTATACCATTTACATTGGTGTGTTTATAGTTGCCTATGCTATAGTGAACAGTATTAATAATTATTGTTTTATTCTTTTTGTGATCTGACTGATAATTACTGTCGAAATATTGGACTGGTTGGTTAATTTGTTTCAATGTATTTCAATTTCTTTATTATATTACGTCAACTCCATCTTCAAAATTATCTATCAATCCCTTATAATTCATCTTAGCGTGAGTTTTTTGTCAACTTCTAGATACCTATTTTAGATACAGTTTACTTTTGAATAATTAAATAAATGGATTTATAGAAGGAAGTGGTTTAGGGAATTGGACAAATAATAATTTGTTGTTGTGATGTCTTTAAATAAACTTTTTAAGATGCTTCTTTTATTGCCTCTCTTTTTATCTGCTAATCTAAGTATATTTTTAATTTTATCCTCTGCCTGTGTGTCAAGAATGTGGTTAAGGGAAATAAAAGTACTTCTACCAAAGGATAATGTATCACCTCTGCCTTCAGCTTGCAAAAAAAGGATGAAGAGTAAGCAGAAGATGATGATGATCATGCCTGGCGTGTGTTCAAATTCGAAAATCGTCCTCAGGGCTCCTTTTGCATCATTGGGATTCACCAGAAGGAAATTGGGAACGTATACACGTCGATTATGTAGGTCCATTTCTAGGATTTCTTTAACTTTCATGTATATTCTCCAATTATGGTTATTGGCAATGGTATTTTTCAAAAAAGTTACTGCACCGGGTGTGTATATTTATATAGTTTACGGTTTACCACTATTTTTCAATAATTTTAATTAAATTACAAACGGCAAAATTAAATTCAAACCTTACTGTTTGTTACTCAAAGATCCCCATATTTACCAATATTATGTCGCTTACATAACAAATCTTGCAACAACAAATTATTCCTTATTATGTCTCGGAAATAAAAATATGTTAAAAATAAACAATACCACGTCGGTAGACAAAGCAACTTTACAAGAATCTCGAAGGATTCTGTAGCAACAATAAACATTGTAGAAATGGTTCAAAGTACAACAAACATTTTCTTATAAGAAAACAATACATATCAAGAGAATTATGAAATGTTTGTTGATTAAATGGTGCATTTATCGTTAATCGTTGCTGACATACAACACGTAGGTACACGTGATCACGTATTTTTCAAATGCATGATTGAGACCGTTCAAAGTATATCTATATATAAAATTAAAATATTTTTTTTTGGAAAAAATGCTGTTTATTTGTTTACCATCTTCCTAGTATCACGAAAAAATTACAAATATACTGTGGTTTACATAAATAACATTTACATAAGTCAAGTAATATGGACATGTTGGCTCTAAACACTCAAATTAATTTTTTAAAGTATAATATTACGAGCTAGTATTAGTGTTAGCTCAAATTTAGCTACAAATGAAACAGAGCACATAACTTGCATTTATTTTATTTGGTATACTTGTCATTAATTGTCAAGAAATAGTTTTTCTGGCAAAACAGTATTTCCTGTGCTATAATTTTAATTTTTTAATATGTGATTTCAAATGAATAAAAAATATAAAATAATAATAAATACGTAGGAACAGAAGGAGCCGAGTGAAGAATATCTAATCGCGTATCGTAATAATCACTTTACGGACGTGTATCGTACTATATTTTTTTCATACACGCGAAATATCTGCGGAGAAAATGGATCTTAAATTAGATGAAATTGCTGAGAAAACTGCGCAAGCGATAGGGCAAATCATTCCAGTTAAGGCTGCGAAAAGATATGAAAAATAATATGTGCTGTTTTGCAACTGGCGTGAACAACACAATTTGAAAAGAAGTGCTGATGAAAATTTGATGTTGGCTTACTTTTTGGATGTGGTAAAAAAAGTTTTTTTAAAAATTTTCTTTTCAACAGTTTAAATTTTCAGTCAAAAACATTCAACCCTTCTTCATTATGGTCCAAATACTCGATGGTAAAATCAATGATTATGGTTAATGAGAATGTTAACATATGAAGTTTCCCAAAGTTGATAGCTTTTTTTGAGAAAAAACAAAATGTAGACCACCAGCCAAACCAGTCGAAGGTGCTGACAAAGGAACAAATTAAAAGCTTCATGAGGGACGCTCCAGATATAGAATATCTATTACTCAAAGTGATAACACCCAGATAACAATTTTAGGTACGATACATGTGATAGGAAAATCCTCTTGGGAATCATAATATGCCATGCATATGCGTTTTTGCATTCAGCATGTACTAAGGATGTTCCAAGAATATGAAAATGTCCCGCGTAAGTTTGTGCTACGGACATTCTATGTACATACCAAAGCATGTTCTTTGATTGTGCATTTCACATAGTTTAGAATTGTGTATGGAAAGCACATACATAGCACATTATGTAAATCTGCTGGGAATGTGATTCATGTGAAAAGCATATTCTGTAGTAGAACAAACTCACATCTTATGCATGTGCTATTCTATAATCAAAAGAATGAGTAGTATGTACTTGGCAAGTACTTAACAGAATGTAATATTTCGAATTTAAATAGCACAAACTTATTCTTTTCGCCACACACTATGAATGTCTTATGTATATACTTTAGAGAATGTACGAAATATCATCTTGTGAGCACATGCTAAGAATATGTTTATACCTTCAGTGTTATCTGGGCATTACTTGGAGTTGCTGGAGGTTGCCAAAGGGAAGAGATCTATAATTTAGAAGTTAGTGATGTGGAGGATACGGGTACTCAGCTAGTAGTTAAGATTAACCAGACAAAAACGCATATTCGACGAGCTGTCACTGTGATTAACAGTGATGAGGTTCACTATTTGGATGTGTTTACAAAATACATGAATTTACAGCATCACGTCTCCCTGAAAGCTCTTTTGGTGGGTTATAGACAAGGAAAATGTCTGTCTCAAAGAGCTGGTATACATACTGTTGGCGGAGCACCTAAGAAAATAGCTGATTTCTTAAAAGTAGACCAACCAGAAAAGTAAACAGGTCATTGCTTCAGGAGGACATCCTCAACGTTGTTGGCCAATGCTGGAGCTGACCTTAAAATTCTAAAATAGCACGGTGGATGGAAGAGTTCTTCAGTTGCAGAAAAGTATATAGAAGAATCGATGGAAGGCAAAAACAAGATTGCAAGAATGATCCAAAGAATAAAAGCTTAGTTTCCCAGATAGCACAGGAATATTATTAGAATACTCCTAGAAGCATCTGCTGGAACGTTTGAATATTCTTATAATATTACCACAACATACTTTATATATTACTGGAACGTTCTATGAATATTCAAAGTGGACTGATTTCCACATTCTATTAACTTTCCTAGAATATTCTGAGAGAACATTCTAGTAATACATATTGAATGTTCTGAGAATAAATATCAAATGTTATGAGAATGTGTATCAAATGCTCACATTGTTTTTAATTTTCTCAGAATCTGTGCATAAATATGCTAGGAATATTCTTACAAGATTACCACATCATACTTTATATATTATTGGAACGTTCTATGGACATTTTAAGTGGATTAAGCTCCACATTCTATTCACGTTTTAAAAATATGCTGTGAATACATGTTGAATGTTATGAGAATGTTTCATGGATAATCTTAGAACATTAATAAAACACTCTAAGAATGTATTTTGAATATTCTCAGAATCAGAGCACAATATGTTATGAATACAATATTATAAGGATGGTCCAAACATATTTTTGGGATATTTTAAGAAATTTCAAGGAATATTCTATTTTGTGTTAGGAAATATTGAGGGTTTTAATATTTTGAAATGTGTCAAAAATATAAAATTTCCAAATATTTCGTACCTTTAGTGTTGATTGTTCAATACATTCAATATTTCTATAACCCAATAAAACATTCTATCAAACTTCTCAAAAATGTATTAAAATCATCAACATGGTCAAATCTTTTTACTAACAATTTATTCTTCTAAAGATGTCATTAATTTTTAAATTTATAAATAAAACAGAACACATAAAAATAAATAAACAAATCACAGCTCTTAAAATATTTGGTATATTACTAGAACATCCTATAAATATTCTTTAGAATATTCCAGAATATTCAACTTTGGCACCTTATTGTAACATTCTGAGAACGTGCTATCTGGGTTATATTGATTCACTTATTATTTCAAACAACATTGGGAGAATTGAAGAATACTGTAAATGTACCGTCAATTAAACATGAAATCTTACGTTTTTTGAGTAATTAAAGTGTAAATTTTCTGAAAATATCTAAAAATTGTACATAATGATAAAAAAAAATTTTTCGAATTTGGATTTTTTCAATTTTTTGCATTTTCTGAGAACATTTCCTATAGTAATGTATATTCTTTTACACCATCAGAAAGTAGATATTTCAACGAACAAAAAGCCCCCAAATTTTTTTAAAAAAGCTGACATTTTGACGTCAGAAGTTTCGATTGAAAATTAGGGTGCTTTTTTGATATTAAGTGAAAATAAGGCGAAAAAATAAATTACAGTATATTTGGGACATAATAAGGTAAGTTTTCACCAAATTTCGTAAGAAAAAAAAATTTTTGAAAAAGATATAAATAAAAAAACCAAAAACTTGGTTTTTTGAATTTTTCACCCAAATTTGGAGGTTATGTGAAAAAATTGCGAATACAAAAGTTGTAGGTCTTTTTATTACCTACAACTTTGCCATTTAACTTTTTCGCATAGGACGTGTAGTTTAGCCGGAAATCAAGATAAACCATTTTTTACCCCTAAAAACTCACCCCCTCCCACTTTTATTTATTTTTCCCCTTCTTTTCTAATGGGTTTCATTCTACTGTAATTTTTTTTGGTTTCAAAAATTATCGACCCTGATCTATAAAGGTAAATTTTTTCTACTGTAAATACGGAAACTTTAATTAATAAAATAATTACATAAGTACATGAAATTTAAAAATTACCCTGGCAATAAATTACTGGTCACCAAGTCTCCAGTCAGAGCAATATAGCAAAACGCCCCATCTTCAGGCACTGGTTGATTCATCAAAAAATCGTTAGCTTCAGCACCAGTAGGATCTGTTATCGGTCGATTTTCCGCAGCTGCTTTAGCTGCTTCAGCTAGCGGACAAAGAGTTTTCCAGCTCGGTAGATCCACAAATGGTCCCACGGATCTTAAATCTTGAAGATACCCCAGCAAAGCCATCATATAGTCGTTTCTGATCGCCTTCATGCTTGAACAACATTGGCTTCCGTGTACTGAACACAACATTTGAAGCCAAGATGCCACCCGCGTTCTATCAGTTCCATTCCTTATCAAGTAAGCATACGGTCGCGCTACGTACAAATAAAACTGAAACTCTTGGTCCAAGATTTTATCTAGAGTGTGATCTTCCTTGCATTCCTGGGAAGAGGCATGTATACTGCACTCTAACATCTTGAAATCTTCTGGTAATCCGGACAAAGTATCTTGCCACATGTTGTCTCTCTCCCATTCAGCTTGCGCTACCTCCAGGTCTTCCAGTTCACTGCAGTTAGTTAAAGGTCCATCTGGAGGAAACATGGCAAATATACCGATAGCCTCATCGAGGAGCAACGTACAGCACAAATAAGCCAGATATCTATTCCGTTTTTCTCGCAATTTGGAACTGTGGTATTCCGGTCTAAAGAGCTTCTTGATCCATGGTATAATTAATTTTCTGTCGCGCTCCTGGGATAATGTAGGTCCGAGGACTCTTAACGCAGCGCTGTAGTAAAGGAATTCAGTATTCAAGGGATCTACTTTTGAAGGAGCAGGTAGACTTTCCACCGAGGGTGGAACCTCGTCTGATACCTCTTGAGGTTGAGGTTGTTCGGTTGCATCGGCTTCTGCTGCTTCTGGAGCCGCGGCTTCTTCTTCTGCCATAGTTGTTTGATTACTTAAAATTTTATTTTATCGAGATTTGGACAAAAAAGTTCAGTAAGTTTTTGGTTCTGTCAAATTAGTGTCATTGGAAAGGCTATCATCAGATTAATATGTCAACTGATAGGTTTTCAGCAGTCTACTTGACAATGTGAGCAGGAAAAGGAACCACAGAAATAAACATACTATCTATGTCCGGTATAGTTGGTGCAAAATAAAATTTTATTCACGTCTTAATTGCAAAGCATCGTTCCCAACTTTCAAATTAAATGTTCCATTCAATAAATCAATATAATCAAAATACTTAAATTTGTTTACATAAAGTATATAGTATTTTTCACAGTAAATGGTATTGACATATGTCAATCTGATATATGTGCTCGTTGTACCGAAACAGCTTTCATTGTATTATAAAATAGGCGTTTTCGGTTTTTTGCAACTTTGACCAATTTAACGATAAATAAACCACCAAATTACATACACCATTTTAAAGCAAACATTTCAAAGATAAAAATGATATTTATAGACCTTCGAAATACAAGAAAAAATCAAGACAATGGACTAGTTTAGTAGGATCATATTAATCCAAATGATAGCAATATATATTTAGGATAAGATACCTACTTACTTATATTGGTATTTATTTTGCAAGTAATTTTTCTCATTTCGTAAAATTTAGCAATAAATAATTAGTAAGTTTTAAACGTAGCGCCAACTAATAACCAATAATGAAGTGTGTTTAAAAGTCAACGTTGTCACAGTTTAGCTACGTTCGTTTCAAGTATTCTCAAAGAACTGGCAGCACAAAACACCGTGTTCTGTGACTAACTGATTGTACCAGTTGACAAGATATATGACAGGAGAGAAAATCGTGTTTATCTGTAATAAACAAACAAGACCCCTATTCTTGACGGCGATAGAATTGAACAGCCAATAGAAAGTGGGCGTGATTCTATTGAAAATGCCAAAACCGTATTCTTGAAATTCGTTCTCTCACTGTACCGATAGAAAGGTTGCTTCCCGAGAGAACAATTACTTCTATTGGTTATTTTTTAAGGAACCGCTATAACACCAAGAGAAGGTGTTAGGGATTTTTGTTTTCGAACCAAAAATAGTATAGAAGTAATTTCTTTCAAACACCAAACACAACCAAACAATAAATTTTTTTTTTTTTTTTTTTTTTTTTTTTTTATTTAAATTAACGTGCATGTGACAACTATGGCCATTAGCACGAGTTACAATTTACAATAAACAATTTATACAATATATATGAGCAATTTTAAAAATACAAAAAAAAGGGTAAGATATAAATACATTATATGTTGTTCAGAAGCTGTTCTTTCTCCAGGAACTTGAAAACTTTATATAGTTGGTCGGCGTGGCTGAGGATCTCTTTATAATTGGTTTTTATTCCATTTTGCTGTCGAGAATTGGTGAAATATGGGCATTCAGTTAGGATATGTTTGATGCTATAGTGTCTTGCGTTGCAATACAGGCAGTTAGGTTGTGGGGATGCAGTCATCAGGTAGCCGTGGGTAAGTCTAGTATGACCAATGCGAAGTCTTCGTACGATAGCCATCTTTCTCCTGGATAATCCAGGACAAGTAAATTGTTTTATTATCGGTTGGATTTCGTGAAGTGCATTATTAACTCCATTCCAGTGATTTTGCCAGGAGTTATGGATGGCAAGCTTTGTCGTGGAAGATGTGGCAGCTACATTAGCAAGGCAATCGGCTTTTTCGTTGCCAGTGATTCCAACGTGAGAGGGAACCCATATGAGTGTGACTACTGTAAGTTGAGCTATAAGTAGCTGGTGTATATTATGTATATCATGGACAATAGGATGAGTGGTGAATGTATTATTAATAGATTGGATGGAGGATAATGAATCTGTGCAAATTGCTATACGTGAGTTTTTGTACTGCTGAACGTGTTTGAAAGCTTGTAAAATGGCAAAGAGTTCACCCGTATGGACGCTGCAAATGGGAGAGATTTTGTAGGAACCGATGTGTGTTTGTATAGTGGTTACTGAACATCCAACTCCAGAATCAGTCTTCGATGCATCAGTGTAGAGAGTTACATTATATTGACGTTGTGCTAACATTTCGCGGAAGAACGTCCGTATAAGTTGAGAATTGTCATTACCTTTGTTAAACTTGTGGAGGGAGAGGTCAATTGCAGGAAGAATTTTTAACCAGGGAGGAGTATTGGAGATCGGATTAGCAGTGGTTTGCGAGAGGTTTATGTCTTTTATTAAAGGTTGAAGAAGTAGTGGAAGAGAACGAATTGCAGGGTTAAATGCATGGTTGCCGGGAAACGTATGAGTGGATGTGATGATGGGGTACACAGGATTGGAGAGGTTGGTAGAAATCGAAGCAGCAGTAGGAGATATTGTCGTCGAGGCCAAAGTGGAGGTTCATTGGCTTCACAATATAGCGATTCGGCTGGGCTAGACCGAAAGGCACCTAAGCATAGGCGGATGGCGGTATTGTGTACTGAGTTAAGGCAGTTGAGTATATTTTTAGTTGCAGTCATGTAAACAAAACTTCCATAATCAAGTTTGGAGCGAACTAATGCTCTGTAAATGTTCAGCAAAGTAGTTTCATCCGCACCCCAATGGTAATGTGATAGGGTTTTTATAATATTTAATCTCTTTAGGCATATTCCTTTAGTTTCCTGTATGTGTTGTTTCCAAGACAGTCTGGAATCAAAAATCAATCCTAAGATTTTGCATTCACTAACTACCGGTAGTTGAGAGTTGTTAACCAAGATTTTGGGAGTGAAGGGGCAGACTCTTCTACTGAATTGAATGACTTTTGATTTAGTATCGGACAAATGAAGTCCAAGTGATGCAATTTTTGTTTTGTAGGTCATTTACAGCAAGCTGGAGAATTCTACAAGTGGTGGGATTGGATTTACCGTGACAATACATCACAAGATCATCTGCATATAAAGCACATTTGACAGGCGAGGGAAGGTTGACGCATAAATGGTTGATTGCTAAGATAAACAAGGAGGTACTCAAAACTGAGCCTTGAGGTACACCGTCATATTGGGTGCGTGCTGTAGAGAGGGAATTGTTTACAGAAACTTGGAATGTTCTAGATGTTAGAAAGCTTTTTATAAATGCTTGTATGTTACCGGTGAGGTTATATTGCGCTAGCTTATCGAGAATAACTTGTCTAGAGATGGTGTCAAATGCTCCTTCGATATCAAATATAGCAGCTATTACATCTTGTCTGTTGTTCAATGCAGAGGAGATGTGGCTTTGTAGGAGCACATGGTTGTCTCTGGTGGATCGTTGCTGTCGAAAACCGGATTGTTCTTTAGGGATTATGTTATGTTTTTCGAAGAACCACAAAAGGCGTCTGTTTATCATTTTTTCCATTACTTTGCACATAGTACAGGTGAGTGAGATGGGTCTATAAGATTGTGGTAGAGTGGGTGACTGATCTTTTTTGAGCACTGGTATGATTATTGAGTTGCTCCATTGAGTAGGAAAGTTTTGTGAGGACCAAATGTGGTTGTATAAGTATAAAAGCTTGGAGAGGCTATAATCGGACAAGTTTTTAAGAAATATATATGGTATATCATCAGGTCCAGCAGCGGTGTTTTTACATTTATTTAAGGAATATATTAATTCATGTAGTGTGAAAGGAGAATTGATGTGTTTGCAATCTTCTGATAATAATGGACAAATAGAGGAAGGCACTATATCATGTAGAGGTGTGTTATTGTGATTGCTATTATTTTTGAACTTCTCTTCAAAGTGAGCAGATAGCATTTCGGGTATGTTGTCATGTGCACTTGTTACTAGGTGTTTAGAAACTAGGCGGGTGATTTTGGTATTGGTTTTGTGCCCTTGTATTTGTCGAATTTTCTTCCATAATTGTCCGGGGGAGGAGTTTTCATTTATTGTAGATACGTACTTTTGCCAAGATGATTTTTTACTTTGTTTTATTGTGTATTTGGCTTTAGCTTTCAGTTTTTTGTAATTAATTAAGTTAGCGGGACTTTTGTTTTTCTTGTAGTGGTTAAGGGCTTTTTTGGACAATCGTAGTGCTTCGTCGCAGGAAGAGTTCCACCAGGGGACAGCTTTATGATTTGGATATATTGTTTTTTTACCAATGTGAGTCTTGGCAGCTAGCAGAATGGAATCTGTTATCGATTTCAGCAGAGTATTAACATTATTGAGGGAGGAAGGGAAATATGCGGATAACTGGGCATCAACGGCTGTTGAGTACTCAGGCCAGTTAGCTCCATCGAGGCGCCAATAACTTTTTAAAGAAACTGATTGGTTATGGTAGTCAGATATTATTATTGGGTAATGATTGCTATCGTAAAGATAGTCAGCTGTTAGCCAGTTTAAAAATGGTGCAGTTTTAGGATCACTTATGCTTAAGTCAATAGCAGAGAAAGTACCGGTGGAAATATTAAAGTGAGTATTACTGCCTGTGTTAAGAAGGCAAGAATTTGTGCAACTAAGGACATTTTCCACTACCTTCCCACGTCCAAATGTGCTTTGTGAGCCCCACATGTTATTATGTGCGTTGAAGTCTCCTGTGAGAATAAATGGGAGGGGAAGTTGATATATAAGGTCGAGTAGCTCTTCTTCTTTTAGAGGATGATTGGGGGGGATATATACGGTGCATATCGTGAGTTTATTAGGACAATATGTCGTTATAGCAATTGCCTCAAGATTTGTCGTCAAGGGAAGAAGCGTGGAATATATTTCCTTAGAGGCGAATATTGATACACCACCACTGGCTCTAATGCAATTTGTTCTGATGTAGTGATAACCTTCATAGATATTGTTTTGATGTATATTAGTAGTTTTGAAATTAGTCTCTTGAAGACAAAGAAAATCTGGTTGATATATCGAAGTGAGGTGCTGTATTTGTTCTAAGCGCGGATAATATCCGTCGCAGTTCCATTGTAGAATAGTGAATTTGTATTTGCAAAAGTCAGAGAAACAAAAATAATTAAAATCCAGAGGTGAAATAATCAGTACATATCAGGGTCGTCGCTAATAGAGTAGGTCGAACTATTGGATGCGATACTTGCGAGTTCGTTAGCATCATCGGAGGTTAATGCCCGTTTTAATTTTTTTTGTAATCGAGTTATGCGGTTTTTGAGGGATCGATCTGTGATAACTGTATATATTTGAGTTAGGTCTTCAAGGAGAGCTTTTATATTAGTGGTAAAGTTATACGCTTCGTTTAGTGGTTCATTGTTACCGAAAGTATTTTCTAGGAATGCTAATAGTTGTATGGATGACATTGAGAATTTCTTTGGATCGGAATCAATAAGTTTTACAATATTTGATCGAGATGAGGGGCTAATTTTGCAGGTGTCTTTGTCTTCAGTTTTAGATTTCTTTTTTGGGGCTGATTTTGGTGTAACAAAGTCGGGAGCAGATTGAGAAAGTGTGCTATTAGGATCTAGGACTGGTGGGGAGACGGAGAGTGTTACTGGCGGAGATTCAAGGCTGGTGTCTGTAGAGTGAGTTCTTTTTATGCCGGCTGCTGATGGATGATTGGTAAGAATTTCAGGCAGTTCAATAGGGAGTACTGAGTCAGTGGGGACATGGGATTCCTTGGATGGGGAGGAGGACAGGGGCTGTGTATTATGTGGAGTGTTTGTGGAATCTTGACTAGTGGAGGTGGGTGGAGAGGGTATGTGGGATGTTTCTTGAGGATTATGACAGGAGTCCGCAGTGTGTCCAGTTTGCTTACACAAAAACATTCGAGTTTGTCTGATGATATAAAAATTCTATAGTTTGTATTATCATGTATAATTTCAATTGAGGCTTGAACATCAAATGGTTCTTTGTCGGGTACTACGTAGACGGACCGTCGGAAGCTAAAGATATGTGCATATTCATCTTCGGGTGATCCGCATCGGATAAAGGAGATGGGAGAGGAAAGTTGCAGTCCAAGCTCATTTTTGAGTGCGTGTTCGATAAGTTCGTTAGGTATAGAGGGAGAAACGTTAGAAAGTAGTAGTCTTTTGCAGGAGTGATGAGTCTTCGAATTGGTACAATCTTCTCTTTAATTGTTATGGTAGGATGGTTTGATATGAGATTGTCTACAATTGAGGTGGAAGACAGATATATACAGATACGTTGGTTAGAGATTCTAGAAGCAAAGGTTATCCCCTTAGGAGTAACGATTTCGCCGATTGTCTTGATGTAATCAAAAAGGACGACGTCAGGAATAGCGTTCATGATAATTGCTTGTTTTCTACTTGGGAATGATGTTGGTGTTTGAGATTTTTTTGGAGGATTCTTGGTAACTGCTGCAAAGCTGGGTCCGGTTGGTTGAGACTGGTTGATTGAGGTAGCCATTATGTGGTTTTAATATTTTGGATGCCAAAATATTAAGACAATTTGGCCAGAAGAAACTGGCCTATTTGTTTTAATGTCGATGTATTGTTGTTTAAATCGACTTACCAATATCCAAATCGGGTTTTACACTGTATTATTTGTTGAAAAACAGAAGGCACGTGTACTAATGCAAATTTAATTGATTTTAATAAAAACAGCACTGAACGAGAATACGTGTTTACTCGTAGACTGCTTCGTTCGGAATAAAAAAAACAATAAATTAAACTAACGAAAATGACAGAATATTTTGTTTAGTGTTTTACTCCTTATTTGATAAAGGGTCAATCAGAGAACAAAAATATCGATATGTTTATCTCTTTTTAATGACAACAAATAAGAGAGAGAGATAAGTTTCTCGGTTAATATTAAAGCATATCGACAACATCGCAAATTTTCTACCAATCTTATTGAAACACGTCACTTACCACTTATGACGTATGTAACCATTAAATTTAAATTTCCAAAGCCGGTTATGGCTAGAGGATTAATTTTATAAAAATTTTATTTGTACATTTGAACCACTAAAAACCTATTTTATAAGATGCAAATATAAAAAAAAATCACTAAACTAGTCCATTGTTCGTGGAAGATAAGGGTGTTTTTTTCGAAAAATGTACATAACTCAGAAAAAATCCGTCTTCTCAACTTCAAAAAAATCATGCATATTTAAGATAAAAAAATACATACTTTTACAAAATTTCATGCAAATTCAATTATTTTTACGAGAGAAAAAAATTTAATACTGAAAAATCAGTTTTTCGCCATTTTGACGGTTAATTTGAGGTTATGTCGAAAAGTGTTCCGTACAAAAATTTTAGATTTTTTTACCATACACAACTTTTGTGCAGAAAAATTTCCGCTAAGAGGTCAGGTTTTGTCACTAATCGCAGAAAACCGTTTCCAACCCCCAAATTGCATTTCCATTGCGTTTGGAGTCTTTCTTTAAGTATCTCTAGGAATTAACAAAATACTAGCATTGAAAACTTATTTATTCAAATGAAAGTGATAATAGAATCGTATTTTACCAAGAAATACGATATGCAGCTCTGTATTATTCACCGGGAAAATTTAATTTGATACGTATTCTTATACTTAGACATACCTACATTCTTACAGAAACTCAATATCAGATGCCATCAGATACAGTTGCATGAATTTTCGCAATTTCGTTATGCCCGACAAACTTTTTACCGTTCAAAACAATTACAGTATTGTGTGAGGATTGGTTACTTCTTTGTAATGGATAGGTAATTTTTTGTTCTATTTAATTTCTATATTTACCCAAAAGAACTTTTTTGAGGAATTGAAAAACAACCTTTTTATATAACTGTTGTTGGTGCAAGATTGCGAAATGTTATGAATAAAACATCAAACCAAATATCAAACCACATTTCGTTGAAGACTTTTATCTCCTGCTTGAAAAAAACTGTAATATAAAATTGTCATTTTTAATTAATTATTTCTCATATATATGACGCATTGAGACCTGATTCATTATAATAAAACACATTTTCCGCAAATCACTAGGTAATTATATCCTATTTTTAACCAGCTATTATATTAGCTTAGGTTGTAACTATGTTTCTATGTCTCTCACCGGTTTCTGGAAATCTGATTAATTTGACACTTTGCATACTTATCAAGTTCCGATGACAAAGCAATAATTTGATAAGAGTTTCCCATTATCCTTATTGGGACCGCCAGTTTAGGAAGAGTTTTTTGGTTGTAGGAAGGTTTAAATGGAATTTTAAGGTTCTCGGGACAGTACAAGCATACAGGATGGGTTATACAGTAAATAAAAAGTTTAAGAATAGGTTTTTTAATTTAAGAAAGGTTTGAGTGAAATTTTAAGGTTTTTGGAACAGTAAAAGTGGAAAGTAAATGTACAGGGTGGGTTAAAAAGGATATACAGTATACAGGGGGAAAATAAAAAGTTTAAGAATAGTTTTTTTTAGATTTAGGAAAGTTTAACTGAAATTTTAAGGAACAGACAAGTGGAAAAAAAATATACAGGGTGGTTTAGAAAAAATAAAGTATATAATGGGAGAATGAAAGGCTTAGGAATGGTTTTCTTAGTTTTAATTAAAAGTTTAAGGTTCTCGGGTCAGAAAACGTGGAAAAAAAGATACAGGATAATTAAACATATTTTTTTTATTCAAGATATTCTTACCTTGATAATTTACTTACAGTAAGGGAGGTTCTGATTGGCTAACCTCTTGCTGATAATTTTGTGAAATTTATTTGTGGTGCCTAAAAATACTACACTAATTTGAGGTTAGGTTAAGTTAGTCTCGTTTTCACTTTTGCCAAATTATAAATTATTGAACGAATTGCGCATGTCCGGTCAGTTTATTAATTTTCTTAACTTATGTTGCATCAACAACTGAATATTCTTAGTATAAATTTAATCTTCATCTTAAATTAATTTTACTTTAGTTGACGTTGCATGAATTCTGGTCTTTTTAATACTTGTTCATATAGTTCAGCTCGATATTGTTTTGCTTGGTAACAAATATCTTGCGACCGTTCTTACTCGAGAAAATCTTAAAAGCAAAAAAGTTGAAAACATCACTTGTTGAACGTGTGGTTTCTAATCTCTCAGTCACGGAACAAAATGGAATTGTTATCACAATGTAAAATATAAAATAATAGCCTTATTTGGAAATAAATTCGACGTTACTAAAGTTCATTAATGGCATTCTAAAAATTTAAACAAACATGGTGCGTGCGTTGACCTTATTATCTTGTGTCATTGTTTAGATTTTTAAAACTTGGTAGTTTTGCAATATGTAATAATAATAATGTGATTTTTGAAAAAATATTCTTATCGTTAGTACAAAACGGTCGATTCATAATCGTCTAGGGTTATTAACTCTCTTAAATACCTACTGGGTGTTGAACGTTTATCCGTCCAACACCAAAACTGTTATTGTTATTCTAATACAATATTTTTCTTTTCAGTAGCAAGGACAAGCTGATTCAGGTTAAATCAGGTCATGTTTATAGATAGTTTAAATGTTTATACCTAATTCTTGTAGTAAAACAGTAGTCCATTATTCCCAAGGGAGTTTACAGTATGGAGAACGTACTTCATGCAAAAAAATAACATTAAAATTATTTATTGTTATAGTCTATATAGAAAGGACAAGGAGTAATAAATCATTCATTTAAGTAGATTTCATAGGCGTACCAAAATATATTTTAAGAGGGTATACCGTAAGGTACATTTTGTATTGAACGAATGAGTTGCAGCTATGCTAAAGAATATACGATTTAGGTCAGAGGTAACGGGATGTACTAATTTTAATAAAAAAAAAGTGATAGAGGTACATACATTTTAGTAAGTTTGATAAAGAAAGGCAACACAGTTTATTCATAATAGAAAACAAACCAATCTGTAACAATAATTATTTTATATATTTTTGTTCTTTTTGTAAGAAGATAGATAAACCGGAAATAGTTTTTTGGAGAAGAGACTATTTAAGAACCATTCGACATGCCAGAGAACAAAATTTGAAAATCTTCTACTAAGACGAAACATGGATAAATGCTGGATATACAGTTTCCAAATCTTGGCAAGATGAAAACATTAAAAGCGGAAGGCAGGCATTCGTGGAAGGTTTGTCGTTAGGTTTGCAGCCACCATCTGGAAAAAGAAAAAGACTTATCATTGTCCATGTTGGAAGTTCTGAAGGTTTTGTTGATGGTGGATTATTAACTTTTATTTCAAAACGCTCGGGGGACTATCACGAAGATATGAATGGGGATGTCTTCGAGGAATGGTTTGTTCAAATGTTGGATCTGATTCTAAAAGGGGCTGTTATTGTTAGGGACAACGCAAGTTACCATTCACGGTTACGAGAAGCGTTGCCCATAAGTCGTTGGCGTAAAGCAGAGCTTTTGGAGTGGCTTATTTCGAAAAATATTAAGTTTCCAAAAGATCCACTAAGGAAAGAACTTTACAGAATTGCAAAAATGAACAAGAATAAATACAAAACCTACATTGTAGAAGAAATGGCTTCTTCTCGTGGTATATCAGTTCTTCGACTTCCCCCTTATCATTGTGAACTTAATCCCATAGAATTAATATGGGCTCAGGTAAAGGGGGAAGTTGGAAAAAAATACTACTTTTAAAATAAACGATGTTGTGAAATTGTTTGAGAGTGCTGCAAGTCATGTTAGTAAGGAAAATTGGACAAACTGTATCGAACATGTTATGAAAGTAGAGGCAAATATGTGGAAAATTGACAATATTTGTGATGATTTAATCGACCCTATTATTATTAATATCAACAACGATTCTTCCTCTTCCGAGTCGGATATAGAATAAAATGTAAGTAATAAATGTATTCCAATAATTATTTCTTTTCATTTTTTTTATATTATAATTTAAAACGTATTTTTTCCCCAAAATACACACCACTGCATTGCGTTATTGCTTATCTGCTAATCCTTTAACAATGAAGAAACCCTAAACTTTGCTACAACTGAAACAAATACGGGGTCGATCTACCTGGTTTTTAGATTTACGGAAGAAATGTAATTTAAAGTAAGAGATTTATCAAAAATTTCATGGTGCTCCCTGTAAAGGTTTTGCATATTTAATTAGGGTTTATTACTCCTCGTACTTTTTGTACATACTATATTTAAGTTAAATGTTACATTTGTACAATTTTTAAAATTAATTTTAGGAGGATTATTACTCACATTTAAAATTTTGGTGATTGTGCTAATAGTGGTACCAACTAAAACCCGATTAGGGATTTTGGTCTTATTTTCAATGAAGTTCTTGACATATTCATTAGTTCGACAAGCTCCCAGAATTAATCTAACCAATAAAAGAAGTGGCTATATTTATTTTATTATTTTACCCATAACCTCACTTTATTTTGCTTCGTTCTTTGCCTATATGTCTATCAATATTAAACAATTGGAATCTCTTAGTAATTTTTGCGAATTAGAATAAGGGATATTACAAGTTTTAGGGGGTGCAAATGACGAGTATTGTATATACAGAGTTTGTAGTTCAAAATTAGTTGATATCAACTTGCTTATTGCTGTTTTAGCGTTTTAATTAGAAACTTTTTTGCTTGAATAAACCGTGAAGATTTATTTTAACAATGTTAGGTCATTCTCGTAAGTAAATCTTAAGGAGCCCGTATCCCATGCAATCTGAAACGAAAATGTGTTAATGATTTTTTTGCCATGAAGTGCAGACATCTCTTAGTAATAGGATAAACTAACAGAAATAATAATAGAATCCTTTCACTAAATTGCTCTATTCATCGGACAAAATTTTACCTGCTAAAAACACATGTTTTAGGGCTAAAAACCAGTTATACAATTCTCATTTCTAGACCTTGCCAGCCAACAAAATATGTTTTGTATTTTATCTCGGGAAAGAACGAGGGTAGATCAACATTTAGTAATATCAATAGGTGCTCTATAGTAATTATTACTTTTATCTTTAGTTTTTATTAAAAACATTTTTTATTTGTATTTTTAATTCTATACCTATTTACCTAATCACCGGTAGGGTAAGTTTATTATTTTTAGAAGTTTATAGTTGTGTGTGATTCTTTTTAGATCAGTTCTAGGTAAGTATCAAAAAATTAATAAAATATTATTAACTTAGAGGCGATGCATTTACAAATGACAAATTAAAGTGGTCAACATATTTTAATTTTGTAATACCTACCTATTTACTTGCGTCGAAAATTCGGAGACTAGATACTTATGAAGAATAATAATGTTTTCTAGAACGTTGCATGGATTTAAACTAATGTTTTAAAATTTGATGAAGTGCTGGAAACTACCCACTATTACTACCCTTCAGGATTATTTGTTGACTTGAAATACGGTTTCTTAGGTGCATCGCCTGATGGCAAATGAATTATTGTAACTATTATATACATATCAGAGTTTAATAACATTATGTTTTAGGTTTAATTGATTCAGATGAACTTGTTGAAGTAAAATGTTTTTTAAAAGTAGTCACATCAAAAATATCATTGAGAGAGGCCGTAGAAAAGCGTATGGTTCCTTGCTTAAAAATTGAAAATAGTGAAATTCACTTGAAGGAAAACCACAATTATTATTATCAGGTAAGATTTGTTACTAGCTTTTTATTTTACTAATTTTTTTACAATATTACAAATTATTGTTTTTAGATACAAGGACAACTCGGCATCACAAGAAGAAAAACATGCCATTTTATTATTTATACAGGAGATATTAATCCACTTTTTACCGAAAATAAAAATTTTAACGAAACTTTTTTTAACAATATGGTAGAAAAGTTGAGACGATTCTATGAGGATTGCGATGGGCCGGAAGTTATTTTAAACAGGAGAGGCAAAAGATTAAAATATAAAGATCCACCAGAAAATATTTAAATGTAATAATAATAAAAGTATATTTTTTAAATAAAATATTTTGATGTCAGTTTTTCTATTTACTTAATTCAGAATACCACGTATACAAAATTTACACTATTTCTTCTCTCAGAAACCTGTGACCAGATTTCTTTCAAAATTTGACCAAGAAGTGTCTATGTGGCCACCAATAATTGGTATTTTTTTCAGGAATTTTGGATTTACAGTTTTTTGTTATTAACAATTTTATAATTTTTATATTTATTTACAACGATGTTTATTCTGTGTCTAATGTTTTTTTAATTATGCTGGGAAATTGGAATAATAAACACTTATTCTGTAAGCGATCGCTCGGCACACAAACAATAATTTTATTTACCCTCATATATAACTATAGATGGCCAGCCGTACGCTGGGCATATTATAATTAAAATTTCTTCAAGATATAACAATGATATAACTGGTCTGCTGACAATCAATATCCGCAAATCAGTATTCTTTTTTTCATTTTACTAATTTGTTTTATTGAATAATTGTTTTGTAAATATCGCAAAATATTTAAAAAACGTTACATTAATTTATAATACAAAAATTTTTTTTGACTTCGTTAATAAAAAAAGGAAAAAAATAAATAGTGCCTAGTTCCATCTATGATAAAAGTTATAAACTAAAGTACAATTATTTGGTCATTAACTACGTCCATTTTTGATCCAAAGTGAAAAAATAAAAATAAAATGCAGCATGATTTTAGTTTCTAACTATTTCTTATGTCTGATCTCTTTAGAAAATTCTGATTGGGCTATTTGATAGAAAAATGTTCAACTTAGGAAAGGTTTAGTTTCATTTTAAGAAAATTTATTTAGATTGTTGTTTATTTATACAAATGTAAAGGTCTAAAATAGTTCGCATTCAACATCTCTTTTTCAATATTAAACAATAAATTAACAAAAAATCAATGCAATCCTTACCTAAGTTAGACCTTTATATGCAATTTAGTGAAAAAAATAAAACGATTTGAGTTGTAATAACGGAGAAAGTTAGAATAAACTTTTGGTCTGCAGGTGCCATTCTGATGTACAGCGATACCCCGTCCTTAACTTGTTCGTGTGCATTCCATAAATGTATCTGGATTTTTGATATTGTATAACATTAACAGTACCAGGAAGTATTATTTTTGCTAAAAATAAAACTATTTAGAGGAAAATAACATGATTATCTATCTAAACCAAAGATGGTAATTTATATATAAAAATATACTTTTAATAACCCTTTATTTTGCAGACTTATACGGTGAGATGATTGTAGCAATAATTAAAAAAAATAATCTCTGTTTACGGAAATCTTAACATATATCTTCACGTTACGATACACAAGAAAATTATAGCGTTTTGATTGACTGGTTATGTGCCCATTTCGATGTTAATAAGTATTTTTATTTGTTAAATGAAGCAGTTATTTAATAAAATCTTACTCGAGCAATATCAAAGATTCAGTGTCTTTTAAATGTATAGTTTTTATATAAGAATTGTGGGGTAGATTATAAAACATGACTTTGGAGGGTGGATTTTCTGTCAAAATGGCTTGTTTCAGCAAACTCCATACGTTGTTAGAAGGGCAAGGAAAATTTGTGTTACGGGAAATTACACGGTCTTCAAAATTTTCTCGGATTAGATATAAGGAAGCTGTCGTGGTTTGACAATTAGCCCCATCCTGTTGGACCATTTGTATTTCTGACACGACATAATACAAACACGTGAGAATAGCTACAAAATTTAAATGAAATTTATTAAAAATATTAAAAACGTCGAATTTTTCGTCTAAATAGTTTATTCCAATAACAAACAACTTTTTTGGGCATAATTTCCTGTACTATTATTCTATGCCAATAAATACTCGTAAACCCCATACAAATAATTTTATTTATAACATTTGCGAATCTAGATCCACCTTCTATTTTGTCTATTTGTAACTAATACATTATTAAGACATATAAGAAGTGCATTAACTATTTATTTAAAGATAAAACTGTATAATGAGTAATAATATTGTGCAATCTTAATTTTATTGAAAATAAACACTTTTACCACTATTACAGTTATTTTCATTTGTTAGATTAATAAATAGTTATTGACTATATCAGTAAACATTTAATTAATATTGTAAACACTTTCTGTATGGCTCACCCTGTATTGTGAACGATTTATTTGTTTACAGAATCTTCATAAAGGTTATTTGAATGGCAACAATACTAATTTCCAACATAAACATTATGGGGATTAAAAATTAATTACAGAAACAATATTTGAGTCTAGCATTTGTTTTTGCCAAAGTTGGTTCACGTAAATTTGTATTGTTATTTTTACTTATCCTGTATTTTTAAAATATTGCCAGTAAACATTAAACCACAACGTAGATATTTATCAACTGTGGCATTTTTGTGTTCCTTATTTGAAAAGAAATATCATCAAAAGTGAATTTTATAATTTATTGTATTGTGTAATATTAGTTAAAGAGTAAATAGTTGTTGCAAATCGATTAGAAAGATGTTTGAAAATATTAGTCATGTTTTTGGAACATTCCAAATACTTTTTGTTCTAAATTAAATTCGTTTAGAACAATTTTAGATTTTATTTGATTATCTATATGTTTTTATATCAAATTTAAAAAATCCCATTGTTAGAAAAGCAGATAAAAATCAAACTTAATCAGGTTATTTAAGTGATTCTTATAATATTTTGTAATTGTGAAATATGGTGTTCTACAACGAAAAATTCATCTTTGTGTAATTGCATACAATAGAAGTTGAAAAAATGCTTTATTGCCAACGACAGTTGTTTCGATGATTAAACACCCATCGTCAGATTGATAGGTTACATTTTGTTTTGTTTGTTGTGAGCTACGAGCATATACAAATTAAGCCATCAGCACCTTTATATGTGTTGTTATAGTTACACAAACAGTAAAAATTTTGGAAAAGATCTTTAAATTGAGTTCGAAAAAATTAAATTAATGATATTTCTACCAGAGTTTTACTGTATTTACTGCTTTAATGAATAATCTTAGACAGCTGTCAACAAAAGACAATTTAATATGCTTCACGGTAAATATAGAGCTGTAAATTATTCCCAATGCATAACTTGAACAGGTCTATTATATTATTCCATAAGCTATAAAACGTGCTATCTATAAACCATTTTCAAATCTTTTGAGTATCTACCAGATGATGTGTTTTTTTTTTTTAATTTTTTTACGTCAAAAATATCAGAGAATCAAAGATCGTCGTATATAGTGGTTGGCATCTGCTCGACCCTTGAATTTTTCTTCAGCTTTTTTTATATAAAAGAATTGTAACACCTTGCCCACCCTCTCATGCGCACCTTGAGTCCTATTTCAACATGATTTATTTTTATGGGGGTACAATGAACACTTTGCGTTTCTTTAGGTATAGAGGTGCTTTCTACGAATTCAGGTAGCAGCATCAGTCATTTACACTGATAATTGGTTAAAGTTGTACCTTATTGAACCAGTTTATTTTGAGTTCTATAGATATTCCCTGATATTTTATATAAAACATTTTCGGCCAATTTTCTTAAAAGAATTTAAATGCCAGAAAAGGATTTTGCAATATGGTTTCTATTAATGAATTAATAACGTTAAAAATCTAGTAAAAAAATGGTTTTATTAATTGAGGCAAATGTTTATGTTAAAAAATAACCACATCAAGTGTTGACCAGTGTAATTCTTGAAATCGCTGCCACTGATATTTGGATTTGATACACACGGAACCATAATAAATCTCTGTGACTACCTAATTCAGTACACAGAACACTATTGACGTAAAATAGTATATTTATTTAAATCATTCCATTCTATTAGCCGTAAACAACATCAAGGTCAATGTAAAAACCTCAAGTTCTCATGACCTAAGACATTTTTTCCGCCAAAATATATAAAATCAAGGCTTGAATACATTAGGCAAATTGTTATTTAATTACTGTTTATATTTTATTACACCTTGTATATAGTTTTGTATACTGAACGAAGTGCAATTCAAGTTATCTTTGCCATTATAGTTAGGACAAAACATCTTTGAACATCATCAGAACCCAAAAAAATCGAGTGTAATAAACTGAAGTTCATTGACAACAAAAGCAAAATGAGAAATCTTTTATACACTTGAGTAGGTACTGTAGCTACTTGCTACTTATAATAGAATCTCTCGAGAGTCCGAGGGTAATAAATTGTTAATCTTTTATAGTAAAGTGACATGCTGAAATATTCTGATTTTAAATTATGGAAACAGTTACAATTTTTGGTACTTTTCATAAAACTGTATCTGTTGATTATTTCACACCGTTTGTCGACAGATTGTTCTTAGTTTTATGTATTTTTCACAATAAATGGTATTAATTGCAATAAACTACCCGATTTAATATCATTGTTTAGAAAATCATCAAGTAAAAGATGCAAATCAATTGCGTGAAACGTCTATAGAGTGAGTGGTTTGTGGTTGGTACTTCTGATATGTTTCTAATAAAACTGAATTTGCATATAAGTCACCATAAGTGAATGTTTCAATGTGTATATCTCTTATACTATGAAAAACAAAACCAATCTGATATAATTCTGGAATGAAGTCGCATCTAGGAGGTGGAATATTAGCCAAAACTGCACATGAACTATCCACTTGGACATTTACATTATTAACTTCTATTTTACTATTTCCTTCATTTATAATGATAGAATGTTTTTTCGAATACTATTTTGTAGGGTTTTTCAAGAGCTACAAGCATCTGTAAATTAAATCGCTTAAGATTTCTTGGTTTTTAAATGGGGTAAGTTTAAATGTCTCAAAGAAAGTGGTGCTCCTTCGTATATAAATGTTTTACCTAGCCAAATCTCGCCAAATATTCACTGTACAGAAATACTAATTAGAGAAAATTTTTAATTCTTAAAAAAGCTACAATTTAATACTAATTCATTTTTTTCGTATATTCAGTATTTTCGAAGATATTTTGAAAAAAAAAGGGAAAAAATATACGATTGTGAAAAATCGTTTTTCACTTTAACCTCTAATTTTTGTAGAATTAGGCATTTTGATTTGGTCAAACTTCTTGAACGTATTAACAACACATGTATTAAGAGATCTGCTGAAGGGTGATGATCAATTTTAATCAGGGGTGTAGTTAGGGGGTTGTTCTTATCCATTTTTTCTTATAAAAAATTAAATACCCAACTTATTTTTATTATAACTCGCTCAATTTTTATGCTAGAGACTTTTTTTAGTAAGAAGATCTGATTATGTTCTTTAAAGAAGATACTATGAGTTTTCCTCGACAAATGCAGCGTTTTCTAATCAGGGATCCGTCAAAGAAAAAAAAAAGTTAAAAATAGAGATATTGACTTTTCCTTACTGAATTGATTGATATATGAGTTACAAAATCGTTTCTGTAGCTCAAAATAGCTAAATTAAAGCTTCATTGACTGGACTATATGATTTATTTGCGACCAAGAACCCATTTAAACATTTGCTATGTAAAACGCTATGCTCTAAATTTATATATGGTGGAAAAATAAAAATTATTTTTAGAAAATGTAACAGCTTACTTTTGGAAAAACCATCATCATTTAATTAACATGAAAGATTAGAAATTAGTTACTTAGACTTCTACCTGCTCTTACCGCTATTAATAAGCCATTTCCAATAGTTTTATTCCAGGAAAAACGAGCTAACGACATGATGATTAAAAAAGTAAATTGTGCTGATTATCTTAAACTCGAAAAGGATCCAAATATTATTTGTGAAAGTTCAATTAAATGTAGATTAGTATTTGTCAATATTCCTCATAAACAGATAATGGCTTTTAGTGAATTTACCAATCTTACAGAATTGTTTTCAATACAAATTTTAACCTCTACAATCAGATGTTTGGCAACAATTTCATGTAGTAAGTCTTTGTCAAATGTGGGTCGAATCTACTGTGAGGTTTAAAGGAAATTCAAATTCAATTATATTACGAGAATTATAAAATGCCTAATAAGTAATTTTTGGATCTTAAGGAAAAACATCATCATCAGCAACGGGGGTTTATTTAAGATAAAATTGGGGGTACAAACAACTAATATAAATAAAAAATGCACATATATAATATACAAAAATAATAATTTAAATATACGTTTCATGCTATCAGTAAACTTAAAATAATATTTTATACTTTGTCATAAGGTTGGTACACTCTGTATATTTATTTTTTAATACACTGGGTTGATCTAATAATTATCTTATACAAAAATCACGTTTCAGCGGTTGCTCATACACTCCCGTTGCTATCTTCCATAGCTAACATGACCCGATGAGAAAATTGTTCGGTTAATGGATCCAGGGCTCAGAATTTTCTTTTTTTAAAGCAGAAACATATAAACATTTATTAAAAACTGTTTGATTTTACATTAATTTTTTAGAGCACCCTGTATTTTTTCCTATTACTGTATTTGAAAATCAAGAGAGAGTAAATTCCCAGAATAAAAACTAATCCGGTATGCAAAACTATAGTACAGTACGTGCGGTAAAACTTCAATATTTGTAATGCATTCTAAATTGTTTTTGTTCATTTCAATACAAAATTTATTAAATTTCTTGGACTATCACATTATTTTATGATCTTTCATTGTTACTACAGTAGGCCTAAGAGGATTAACGTGCGTCATAGGCGTAACCAGATTAGAAATATGGCAACAGATATTTTGACTTAAATAGTGCTTAAGTTTCTAGAAATGCAGTTATTTGATTTTCGATAAACGTGACAAATAGTAGTGACTAAAAATGGAAGCAGTTTGTGAGTATACGCCAGTGAAAAAATTAAAACTAGACCATTTATCGCTCAATGAAAAGAGTGCTGTAGTGAATGTGTACCACTATTTTAAACATCAACATCCCTCAAACACTATTGACAGTGTAGTTGAAACAACATCTAAGGCAATGGGATTTGGAAAATCTACAATATATATAGAGTTCTAAAGGAGGAAAAATCAGGTGGAGTAACCTCACCAAAGCCGAAACCAGGTAGACAAAAACTATTAAAAGTCAACGTGGACGAGTTTTTTAAAAATGCTTTTCGTAAGCTTGTTCACTCATTTTTTATAAACAAGCAAATACCAACTTTAGATAAAGTTTTGCAAGCCATTACGAATGATTTTGATTTACCCACAATAAGCCGGGATAAACTATGGAAAACGTTACATGAGTTAAACTTTAAATTTGAAAAAATGGGCAGACACTCAATGCTAATTGATTCTAAAGAAATTGTATGTTGGAGAAGACAGTACCTCAGAAGAATACAACAAGTTAAAGCTCAAAATAAAAACATTTATTATTTAGATGAAACATGGGTTAATGAAGGACATTGTGTAGGAAGAGTTTGGAAAGACAAAAATATAAAATCATCCCATCAAGCTTTTCTAGAAGGATATACTACTGGTTTTAAGGAACCTATAGGAAAAGGTAAAAGATTAATTATTTGTCATATAGGCAGTACAAACTGTTTTCTTGAGAATGGTTTACTCTTATTTGAATAAAAAAAAAACCGTTGATTATCACGAAGAAATGAATGGAGACGTGTTTGAGGAATATTTTGAACAGATGATTCAACTCATACCAAAAGGATCGGTTATTGTAATGGACAATGCAAGTTACCACTCCAGATTACTTGAACCTTTACCAACCACTAAATGGGAAAAGGATGAAATTGTAAAATGGATATCTTCTAAAAATTTAGCCTTTGACAATACAATGCTGAGGGCAGAATTGTTAACTATTGCTAAAAAACATAAGCAAAATTATAAAAAATAAAATATTAAGGAGATAGCCAAAAAACGAGAAATTGAAATCCTTCGTTTACCACCCTACCATCGTGAGCTGAATCCGATAGAATTGATATGGGCTCAAGTTAAAGGTTATGTTGCCAGAAATAACACTACTTTTAAATTATCAGATGTTAAAAATCTCTTCAATAAGGCAATATCTGAAGTAACAAGTGAAAATTGGCAAAAATGTATTAGACACGTTACAGAAATAGAAAAAAAAAATGTGGGAGCTAGATAACATAATTGATATTACTATAGAGCCCATTGTAATTTCTCTAGAATCAGATGGTGAATCTTCTGACACAGAGTGCGAGGAACCATAACTTTAAAATTATTAATTTATGTACTTTAATTTTATTTTTAGATTTTTATTTTTTAAGATTTAATATTGTCGTATTTTTTGCATGTTGCTCGTCAAATTTTATCCTTGCGGTTGGTTTTTTTTTCTCATATACCTACTTAATTGTTTTTTTAGCTCCTCATATTAATTTATAAGTAATTGTAATTATCTGTACATATTATATACATATTTTGTAAATAAACATATGCCTAAAACAAAATGCCTAAAATAATATTGACTTTTTCTTCATTTTACCCAAATTAAATTACTACTTACGAATTATGTTTATCTATCTAAAATTGGTAATCTAGGTATAAATAACTAAAACAAATTAAATATTTCTATTTCCATATTAATTTAATTTTGAAAAACGCACGTCTATGGTTTACTGCCTTTAACACTGATTACTGCAAAACATTTCTGGGAATTTACTCTCTCTTGATTTTCAAATAAATACACTATAATTAGGTACATAAAACCCCTTTTTAAATTAGGTAGTCTGGCAATAACTACGCCACTGGTATAAAGGGGGTGGATTCCGTGGGTGGTAAGCTGCACCTAACAACCCTCAACCCGCGCGTATACCTTATCTGTTAAAATTTCAGGTTCAGGTAAAATCTGAAATATTCCAAAAAAAACCCAAACGCGCTTGAATGCGCAGGCGCGAACCCCACTTACCGGCACATGCGAATGGATTTCGGATCTCGTGACGCCGCCGAATAACAAGAACAAAATATTTTTTGTTAGTACTGTGGTAACCATGTTATAGTGCGCACACAGTTAGCTACTTAGAATAAATAAAATACATCGCGTCGTCGTGCGAAACTTTATTTTCGTTTTAACATTTCAGTGGTTTTGTTATTGTGCAATTTTTGTTAACACGTTTCAAGGATTTGTTTTTACCTTTTTGGAAGTGCCGAGCAAGGTTAGTACTTGTATTATTATAGTCGACTGCTTTTTTTATTTTTTATTTCGAATGATATTTCGTCAATGACATTGTTGTTTAATTCGCTTTTTTGACCTTTTATCGTTTTGTATTCGTCGATTTATGATTTGGTAATCATATTTTAAGTTACATGATCGATATTACCTTACGAAACTTTTAATTGCTAGTATGTATTACCATTTAAAATATTCGCAACAGTTTCATTGTTCCCTTTATTTGTTAAGTAACACAATTTTGATATTTTAGTCGAAATTTATTCAACTTTATTCAGAAACAGGTAATATTTCATTTAGTATTCTTATACGGTTTTTCTTGACCAATTCCCGAAAATTAAAACAATTTTATTATATATTAGACATGATATAATAACAATTCTAGGAAAAAATACCATAAAAACTACCGCATTTGGAAATTTTGCTTGGATAC
The DNA here is from genome assembly GCA_035357415.1 of Ophraella communa. Lineage (NCBI taxonomy): Eukaryota > Metazoa > Arthropoda > Insecta > Coleoptera > Chrysomelidae > Ophraella > Ophraella communa. Next base: position 3,839,670 of record CM068982.1, on the reverse strand, counting down.
AATCATTGTACACACTCATTTCCTTCTGATTTAATTATTATTCAAATTAGCAATAATGTAGTTTATTTAAAGAAACAATGTAACTAGAACATTTAAAAATGTTCTTTAACTTATTTACATTGGTAATTGTTGCAATTTTTGCTACAGATATGTATAATGAATAAATTTTAATATTTGTCATTTGTGTGGTAGGATTTTCCGAGATTCCCTCTAATTATTATTAACATTAACAATTGTGAAATATTTTTTAAAATTATATAATTATGCTTGAAATATAACCACATGAACATTTTGTGGTCCACTTTATTTTCAGCTGATAATTTTAATATTATATTTAAAAAAACATAACTTTGATATTCTGGAAGAAGTATTTGAATAACAGTGAAACAGCATGTACATTTTCAAATTTTTGAAGGTAAAAATGACATTTTACAAAATATTTCCCGATTTATTATCAAATTATTACAGTCTGCAACAGACAAGTTGAAAAAAACATTAAGTAGCTATATAATAATAATAATTATATATAACTTTCCATTTTTAATGTCCTTATTGTTTAATACGATCTTGAAAGTTTAAAAATCATCTTATTTTACTATTTTTTTTTTGTAAATTAAAGATTTAAAATACATTTACTCTTCTTAACATTACGTTATTTGTTTAACAATCTGTTTTGTGTCAATTGGTAAATGTATAGAACTTAAACTGCTCAGTAATTTGTTCTTTGTCATTAACAATCCACAGGTATCACATTTTATCTAAATTGAACCTAACAACTAACAAACAAATCCGAAGAAAGTTCCAAACTGTCAGACATAAACAAACAATGCTCGAAAAACCGGTTTTCCGCAAATATCTGCTAAAACACGCGAATTGGAGAATTTTTTTTTAGAAAAAAAATGAAGATCGTTTTGTGATGTACAAAATTGGTAGTTATAGTTTTTTTTGTAAAATCGATAGTGTTAGAGATAATGCCACTCAAAGGTCCCCTCATCAACTTCAAGAATTCACTTGCAAACGGGTCGACGACCTGTCCCATCGCTGGGCAATATTGTACATTTTTTAATCATTCACATTTCATTGGAATGGGACAACTCGTATATACAGGGTGTTTCTTAAGTAATCTGAAATATTATATGGGGCGCTTCGTTACTCAATTTTAAGACGAAAAGTTCATATAAACATGTGTGATAGGTGTTGTCGTTTATGAGATACAGGGTGTTGTACGTGAAATTAATTTTTCTTGGTGACGCTACTGATTTATATTTTTTTATTATTTTATTACAAGCAACATATGTGTTAAACATAAAGAAAAAATAATACATTTCAGAGCAAATGTTCAAAATGTCCACCTCCAGCTAAAATGCAAGAATCCGCTCGATGTCTAATGGATTGTCGAATACGTTCGAAGATACCAGGATTGTTACGAATAACATTACAGCCGTCTATGATACGATTTTGAAGATCTTGTACGTTTAATATCAGTGTTGTGTAAACAAGCCATTTCAAATATCCCCACACACAAAAATCCAGAGGATTGTGTCCAGGTGATCTAGGGGGTCACGGGTGTGGAGATCCTCGTCCGATCCAATGGCCTGGAAAAACATTATTTAAAAACTCGCGTACAATCACTGAAAAATGTGGAGGAGCTCCGTCATGCATGAACCACATGCGCCTTCTAATAATAATAGGTACATCTTCCAAAAGAAGTGGAAGTTCATTTTCTAGAAAATGTTGGTATGTCTCACCGGTTAACCGTACAGGAAGGAAAAATGGTCCAATTAAATAATCATCGATGATGCCAAGCCAAACATTGACCGAAAATGTTTGTTGAAATCGTTTTACACTTATGGTATGTGGATTTACATCTGCCCATATGTGGTCATTATGAAAATTCATAATCCCATGTCTAGAAAAGTTGGCTTCATCCGTAAATAGAATATTGGCCGCAAAATTCGGATTGTTCGCGATTTCACGTAAAATCCATTGACAATACTGTATGCGTAATGGATAGTCAGTAGGTAACAAATGTTGAACACGTTGAACGTGATATGGATACAATAAATTATCTTTTAGAATATTCCAAACAGTTTTGTTACTAACATTTACTTCATCTGCAACTTTTCTTGTACTCGTTTCTGGATGTTGGTCAATAATTTGAAGAATCTGGTTTTCCAATTGGGGATTTCTCACAGTTCTGGGTCGTCCAATAATATTCTTCGATTTAGCAAAAGTTCCAGTTTCTTGTAAACGAATATGTAACTTAGTAAACGTATCTGAACATGGTAAACGATTATTTGGATAACGCTGGGCATACGTACGTCTAGCTTCAAAGGCATTACCATTCGCTAATCCGTACAAAAAATGCATATTAGCCATTTCAACATTAGTAAACACTGGCATAGTTATTAACTAAACACAGAGTCAATCAAATAAAAATGTACGATTTTTGCGTTGGTTTTCAAATTTGACACTTGTCAACATTATTTCAAAGGCCACTTAGAATAAGCATGTTTTTGCGTATTACTTCTAAAAACCAGTAGCGTCACCGGCAAAAATTAATTTCACGTACAATCAGAACTGACTTATTACAATAAATTCAACACCCTGTATCTCATAAACGACAACACCTATCACACATGTTTATATGAACTTTTCGTCTTAAAATTGAGTAACGAAGCGCCCCATATAATATTTTAGATTACTTAAGAAACACCCTGTATACCTTTCATTCTGAGTTTTCTAAAATATTAAAAAACGTCGTCAGAGTTTTTTTTCATAAACTTTTAAGAGTATTTAATCGATTTGTTGATATTTTTTTTTAAGAAGAAGGCGTTTTATTAAATTTTTTTTTATAATAAGACTTTTACAATAATCCCAGATAATTTTCTTTGACATCTTTCTTGCGTTTTGATATGAAATCAGTATTTTTGAGCCGTTTATTCCACATTTATCCATTGCGAAGTTTTCGACAGCGATTTTTATTAAATATATTGATGTTACAGAAAAATTATTACGATCATTTTTGTAGATTTCGATGTATTCTTTATTTTTTCCCCGAACAAAAATTCTCTAATCCGCATATTTTGGCAGATAAACGCGGAAAACTCATTTAAGACTCCGTTTTCAGCGAATTCCGAGACTTTCTATCCTCGTTTCTATTCACTAGGACCTAAGACAAGTTACTACTTTTTTTTACTGTTTTGATAGTTGACTGACAAAAATCACGCCTGTCAAAGTAATCTCTTTTTTGGTTTCAGCCGATTTGTCAGTGTGCGGATTTCTCTTGGATAAAAAAACATCGTTTTTCAGTGCGCGTGTGTTCCTTATAAGTTTATCTGAATCAAAATGCAAAACGTACACGAACTTCCGTCAAATGTTCGCCGTATCAACAATAAATCTTTGGAAATGAATCAATCAACCGGTGATGTAATGAAAATACGAGTACCACTGCCCGATACGCAGAACCGCGTACCTAAAGTGACTTCCGATAGGATTATCGTCCAACTCGGACCTTGTAACGGCGAAAGACATTTACAAAATTCTATTATAGCCGATAAATATCAACTGTTCGAACAAATCGAAGGATCGCTTTTTCGTTGCATGGATATCAACACGAAGGAGGAAATGCTGTGCAAGGTAAGTCATATTGTGCCATTAAAACAACCATTGATTCGTCATTAGTTACTTCCGGAAAGGTATTATGTAAAAATGTTTTTTTTTTGCCTTGTTTTTGCCTTCAATCGATTCTTCTATATACTTTTCTGCAACTGAAGAACTCTTCCATCCAACGTGCTGTTTTAGAACTTTAAGGTCAGCTCCAGCATTGGCCAACAACGTTGAGGATGTCCTCCTGAAGCAATGACCTGTATACTTTTCTGGTTGGTCTAGTTTTAAGAACTCAGCTATTTTCTTAGGTGCTCTGCCAGCTCTTTGAGACAGACTTTTTCCTTGTCTATAACCCACCAAAAGAGTTTTCAGGGAGACGTGTTGCCGTAAATTCATGTATTTTCTAAACACATAGTCCAGGCGTGCTGTACTTTTAGACGGAAATTCTGATACCTGGAATGTAACAGTTGGAGGTGGTAAAGGGGCTTATAACACATGAAAAAAAATACATTAACTATTTCAATTATGATCATAAACTTTTTAGGGGTGAAAAAGGGGTAAAAAACTGAAATATTGCTGTTTGCGGCTAAAATTGACGTCAAAATGAAAAGTGCTCAATGGAAAAGTTGTAGATCATGTAAAAATCTAAAACTTTTCTCTTGGTTATTTTCTCACATAACCTCAATTTTTCGAGGAAAATGGAAAAAAACGATTTTTCGTTTTTAATTTTTAATTTTCCAACGGATTCGTCAATCTTGATGAAACTTGGTGAAAACTTATCTATTTTTGTCGAAAATAACCTCGAATTTTCTCAACCGTGCAACATAATAATTTTCGGAGAAATTTGATTTTTCTGGAAAAATCTCTTTTTTTTTCAACTGTAAAGTTTGCTCGGAAAATATTATTGGAAAAGATTTTCCTGGGGCTTATTTTTTTCGTTTTTACGTCTACTTTCACATGAAATAAAAAAAATACACCTCTCATTTAAAAATGTGCTCAAAAATGAAAAAAAGCAAAAAATGAATTTTGCAACAGCTAAATTTGCAATAATTTTTAAATTTTTGTTATAAAATATTAAAAAATGCAAAAGCCGACTCTTGCAGTACATTCTCCGGGAAAAATTACAGAAGAAAATGTATTTCATTATTTAGTCGGATTTTTAGTTCATTTGCAATATATAAGTCTATTAATGAAGTTATAATCCGAGCGGGGATTTCATGGTTTTTACTATTGTTGTATGCTGATTTGTTTATATTATAAGGTTTTTCATGAGATAAATACCCTTCCATCAGAGCCCTATAGCTACCTTTCATAAGTGACAAAGTGTAGACATGACAACTCTAACTAGCCTAGGGGCCTAGGCCTTTTGTTTTCTCTTTGACCTTGCAACATTTCAGTATACAAAATATACTATCATTCGTAACAAACAAAATATTGTCTTTTCAGTATATTTTTTAATTACAATTACGAATTACTGAAAACCGAACGATTATTATATTAAAAATAAACAAATTATTCCAAAAAGTCAAAGAAAATTGAAATTTTGATGAAAATTGGGCTATAGGGTTCTGATGGAAGGATATTTGGGCCTTGTAATTATCAACAAATCGATTTATCTCATGAAAGACCTTATAATATAAACAAAGCAGCATACAACAATAGTAAAAACCATAAAATCCCCGCTCGGATTATTAACTTCATTAATAGACATGAGTGTTTATAATAATATTGCTAATGAACTAAAAATCCGACTAAATAATGAAATACATTTTCTTTTGTAATTTTTCCCGGAGAATGTAATGCAAGAGTCGGCTTTTGCATTTTTTAATATTTTATAACAAAAATTTAACAATTATTGCAAATTTAGCTGTTGCAAAATTCATTTTTTGCTTTTTTTTCATTTAGAGCACATTTTTAAATGAGAGGTGTATTTTTTTTATTTCATGTGAAAGTAGACGTAAAAACGAAAAAAATGAGCCCCAGATAAACCTTTTTCAATAATATTTTCCGAGCAAACTTTACAGTTGAAAAAAAAGAGATTTTTCCAGAAAAATCAAATTTCTCGGAAAATTATTATGTTACAAGGTTGAGAAAATTCGAGGTTATTTTCGACATAAAAAGGTAAGTTTTCACCAAGTTTCATCAAGATTGACGAATCCGTTGGAAAATTAAAAACGAAAAATCGTTTTTTTTTCATTTTCCTCGAAAAATTGAGGTTATGTGAGAAAATTACCAAAAGAAAAGTTTTAGATTTTTACATGATCTACAACTTTTCTATTGGACACTTTTCATTTTGACGTCAATTTTAGCCGCAAACAGCAATATTTCAGTTTTTTACCCCTTTTTCACCCCTAAAAAGTTTATGATCATAATTGAAATAGTTAATGTATTTTTTTTCATGTGTTATAAGCCCCTTTACCACCTCCAACTGTTACATTCCAGGTATCAGATATTCCGTATTTTTTATTTTTTTGGTGAACTTCATCACTATTAATCACAGTGAAAGCTCGTCGAATATGCGTTTTCTCTGGTTAATCTTAACTATTAGCTGAGTACCTGTATCCTGCACATCACTAACTTCTAAATTATAGATCTCTTCCCTTCGGCAACCTCCAGTAACTCCAAATAATGCTACCACTTTGAGTAATAGATATTCTTTATCTGGAGCGTCCCTCTTGAAGCTTTCAATTTGTTCCTTTGTCAGCACCTTCGACTGGTTTGGCTGATGGTCTACATTTTGTTTTTTCAAAAAAGCTATCAACTTTGGGAAACTTGATATATGTTAACATTCTCATTTGGACCATAATGAAGAAGAGTCGAATGTTTTTGACTGAAAATTTAAACTGTTGAAAAGAATATTCTTTAAAAAAACTGTTGCTGTTAGTTCTCACCAAAGTGGAGATTAATTTATACAGAATCTGTGTGATAGAATCGCCCTCAGTTCTAATGCCAATAAAATCTATTCTTGCCACCCTTCTTGCTTTTGGTGAGTAATAGCAAATTTTAATTTAAATAAACTACTCATTATTTAACTATGGCCGATGAAAACCCGTTTCGTTGGTCAAGGAGATGACGATAAACTGGTCTCGCGGCCAAAGATTTCGCCTTCCGAGTCTGGGAATGCAACACCATCAAATAGGACCATCCGGTTTGATACAAAAGACCTTTGCGCCCTTCTTCGCTTAAAGAATTAATGTATTATTTTTATTTCTCGATTAATTCGCCTATGTTGTGGGAAAACTGGGAAAAAAGTGGAAAATATATGCACCCTATATTTAAAAAAAAACTTGGTATATATTTATCTAAGTCTACAAGAAATTCTCATGTGTAAATAAATTGTATTTGCATATAATATAGGCATTTACTGTTGAATTTTAGGGAATACAGCTTTTTGTATAAAATTTGAAAGGGTTTCAGGTAAGAGGGACAATTTGGTGACTTATTGAATGTTTGTCACAGCTGGTTTTTTTTGTATTCCCGATTTTACCCCTTTTTTGTTGCTGTTGTCAAAGAAATTACCAAGAATTCAAAATTTTCGTCTTGATGACTTTGCTTTTATTTTTATTTGTTGATTCTCACAATCTAACAAAATAATTGAACAAAAAGTAGGTATGTAATTTTAAAAAAATAATTCTAGCATTACTAGAATTAATTGATTAGTTTTATAATAGTCCAGGCGTGCTGTACCAAAAAAATAAAAAATACGGAATATCTGATACCTGGAATGTAACAATTGGAGGTGGTAAAGGGGCTTATAACACATGAAAAAAAAATACATTAACTATTTCAATTATGATCATAAACTTTTTAGGGGTGAAAAAGGGATAAAAAACTGAAGTATTGCTGTTTGCGGCTAAAATTGACGTCAAAATGAAAAGTGCCCAATAGAAAAGTTGTAGATCATGTAGAAATCTAAAACTTTTCTTTCGGTAATTTTCTCACATAACCTCAATTTTTCGAGGAAAATGAAAAAAAACTATTTTTCGTTTTTAATTTTTAATTTTCCAACGGATTCGTCAATCTTGGTGAAACTTGGTGAAAACTTACCTTTTTATGTCCAAAATAACCTCGAATTTTCTCAACCTTGTAACATAATAGTTTTCCGAGAAATTTGATTTTTCTGGAAAAATCTCTTTTTTTTCAACTGAAAAGTTTGCTCGGAAAATATTATTGGAAAAGATTTTCCTGGGGCTCATTTTTTTCGTTTTTACGTCTACTTTCACATGAAATAAAAAAAATACACCTCTCATTTAAAAATGTGCTCAAAAATGAATAAAAAGCAAAAAATAAATTTTGCAACAGCTAAATTTGATATAATTGTTAAATTTCTGTTATAAAATATTAAAATATGCAAAAGCCGACTCTTGCATTACATTCTACGGGAAAAATTACAAAAGAAAATTTATTTCATTATTTAGTCGGATTTTTATTTCATTTGCAATATTATTATAAACACTCAAGTCTATTAATGAAGTTAATAATCCGAGCGGGGATTTCATGGTTTTTACTATTGTTGTATGCTGATTTGTTTATATTATAAGGTTTTTCATGAGATAAATCGATTTGTTGATATTACAAGGCCCAAGTACCCTTCCATCAGAGCCCTATAGCCACCTTTCATAAGTGACAAAGTGTAGACATGACAACTCTAACTAGCCTAGGGGCCTAGGCCTTTTGTTTTCTCTTTGACCTTGCAACATTTCAGTATACAAAATATACTATCATTCGTAACAAACAAAATATTGTCTTTTCAATATATTTTTTAATTACAATTACGAATTACTGAAAACCGAACGATTATTATATTAAAAATAAACAAATTATTCCAAAAAGTCAAAGAAAATTGAAATTTTGATGAAAATTGGGCTATAGGGTTCTGATGGAAGCATATTTGGGCCTTGTAATTATCAACAAATCGATTTATCTCATGAAAAACCTTATAATATAAACAAAGCAGCATACAACAATAGTAAAAACCATAAAATCCCCGCTCGGATTATTAACTTCATTAATAGACATGAGTGTTTATAATAATATTGCAAATGAACTTAAAATCCGACTAAATAATGAAATATATTTTCTTTTGTAATTTTTCCCGTAGAATGTAATGCAAGAGTCGGCTTTTGCATTTTTTAATATTTTATAACAAAAATTTAACAATTATTGCAAATTTAGCTGTTGCAAAATTCATTTTTTGCTTTTTTTTCATTTTTGAGCACATTTTTAAATGAGAGGTGTATTTTTTTATTTCATGTGAAAGTAGACGTAAAAACGAAAATAATGAGCCCCAGATAAACCTTTTTCAATAAAATTTTCCGAGCAAACTTTACAGTTGAAAAAAAAGAGATTTTTCCAGAAAAATTAAATTTCTCGGAAAATTATTATGTTACAAGGTTGAAAAAATTCGAGGTTATTTTGGACATAAAAAGGTAAGTTTTCACCAAGTTTCACCAAGATTGACGAATCCGTTGGAAAATTAAAAATTAAAAACGAAAAATCGTTTTTTTCCATTTTCCTCGAAAAATTGAGGTTATGTGAAAAAATTACTAAGAGAAAAGTTTTAGATTTTTACATGATCTACAACTTTTCCATTGGGCACTTTTCATTTCGACGTCAATTTTAGCCGCAAACATCAATATTTCAGTTTTTTACCCCTTTTTCACCCCTAAAAAGTTTATGATCATAATTGAAATAGTTAATGTATTTTTTTTTTCTTGTGTTATAAGCCCCTTTACCACCTTCAACTGTTACATTCCAGGTCTCAGATATTCCGTATTTTTAATTTTTTTGGTACAGCACGCCTGGACTATAAGGAAACACCCATTCATATTTTTTCTTTATTTTATTTATCCTGATGATGTCAAAGTTATGAAACTGCAACGTTATCAATCACCATTTCGAGATGTCTGTATGTGTATACAAATTAGTTTAGATTTTAGATTTTGTCACGTACATACGGGTCAAGCATGTTAAAAATATCAAATCCTCATGATTTCGCAATAATCGATATCGTTTTTAAGTTGGATTTATCCTTTCTTTATCTATTCACGTAACCACTTTATCTTTTTCTCACACAAATATTGCAAAAGTTACAATTTCAAGTATTTTGATGAGCAGGTTAACACTTTTATATGTCAATATTTGATGTTTGAACAAGATAAAATGTTCCAAAATAAAAAATATAGTGCGTACATATCATTTACGTGATAAATCAATTTTAAAAAACTTATTTCGACATAATTTATATATAGTAAAAGCCAAATAAGGTTGCTAGTACGTCACCAAGGTTGTAAAGTGTGTTCAACAATATAGTGCCTACAATAAAAGTCTCGATTGCCATGTTGCCGCGTCGTTTGTTGAGTATTAAATCAGTGTTCTGTGACTTTTGTACTCGTAGTGTCATCGATTTTTGAGGTTATCTTGTGAAAAACATTTTTAATACAAATTTAATTTTTTCTATTTTTAATGTTGTCAGTAAGATGGATTTCTACAAAGTAAAGGTTACTGCAGTCGATATTTATCTTCATTTACGAATTTTCTGTCCACTCTTACAGTTTTTGCCAGCTCGTATTTGTTGCTTGTTTTTTTTTAAGGAAATAAATCCTGTTTTATTTTACAATAAATTAACGAATTTATATTTGTCATAAAAAAATAACTTGAGTTTATTATCTCATATCCTGATTTACTTTTTCTTGATTATAATATTACCTACATGCAGTAGTTTTGCAGTACTACTAAAAAGCAAATAATTACTTTGGATTTTGCCCTAACCGTCGAGTTCTGACAGTCTAAATGTCAACAATCCACCAAGTCTTATGTTTTTTTTTATTTATTAAAAAAAAAATGTAAATAACGAGTCGCCACTGCCTGGGTCTAAAGTGATTTTTTTTTAATAAAAAACGCAACGAAGGTCATAGGAAAAGCACCAAATATCCGGTTTATTAGATTATGCATAATTTGAAATAACAGAAATAATTGCTTCCATGCAAATTTTTGTAAAATTGACTTAACAGACAAAAGTGTCATTTACAATATGACCTTGTCGGGGACAACTGTAATATATACTCGGGTAATACGACACCAAAATGTATCATTAACGATATTTTTACGATTTAAAATTTTCTTACGTACAGAAAAGTTGTTTTCTTTATTATATAATCAATAATGGATCAATATTTACTATATTTGTATATTTGTAAAACAGTAGACACTGTTTACTTGACTACGTAACCAATGCTGGATGTTTTAATTTTAGTGTTTTCCAATTGTTTAAAACTAGACTAAGTGACATAAAAATACGAACACCCAGTTTAAATGATTTTATTATATCATAGGCATCGAACCAATCGTATAGTGTATTTGAAAATCAAAAGAGAGTAAATTTCCAGAAATGTTTTGCAGTTATCAGTGTTAAAGGCAGTAAACCATAGACGTGCGTTTTCAAAATTAAATTAATATGGAAATAGAAATATTTAATTTGTTTTAGTTATTTATACCTAGATTACCAATTTTAGATAGATAAACATAATTCGTAAGTAGTCATTTAATTTGGGTAAAATGAAGAAAAAGTCAATATTATTTTAGGCATTTTGTTTTAGGCATATGTTTATTTACAAAATATGTATATAATATGTACAGATAATTACAATTACTTAAAAATTAATATGAGGAGCTAAAAAACAATTAAGTAGGTATATGAGAAAAAAAACCAACCGCAAGGATAAAATTTGACGAGCAACATGCAAAAAATACGACAATATTAAATCTTAAAAAATAAAAATCTAAAAATAAAATTAAAGTACATAAATTAATAATTTTAAAGTTATGGTTCCTCGCACTCTGTGTCAGAAGATTCACCATCTGATTCTAGAGAAATTACAATGGGCTCTATAGTAATATCAATTATGTTATCTAGCTCCCACATTTTTTTCTATTTCTGTAACGTGTCTAATACATTTTTGCCAATTTTCACTTGTTACTTCAGATATTGCCTTATTGAAGAGATTTTTAACATCTGATAATTTAAAAGTAGTGTTATTTCTGGCAACATAACCTTTAACTTGAGCCCATATCAATTCTATCGGATTCAGCTCACAATGGTAGGGTGGTAAACGAAGGATTTCAATTTCTCGTTTTTTGGCTATCTCCTCAATATTATATTTTTTATAATTTTGCTTGTTTTTTTTTAGCAATAGTTAACAATTCTGCTCTCAGCATTGTATTGTCAAAGGCTAAATTTTTAGAAGATAACCATTTTGCAATTTCATCCTTTTTCCATTTAGTGGTTGGTAAAGGTTCAAGTAATCTGGAGTGGTAACTTGCATTGTCCATTACAATAACCGATCCTTTTGGTATGAATTGAATCATCTGTTCAAAATATTCCTCAAACACGTCTCCATTCATTTCTTCGTGATAATCAACGGTTTTTTTTATTCAAATAAGAGTAAACCATTCTCAAGAAAACCGTTTGTACTGCCTATATGACAAATAATTAATCTTTTACCTTTTCCTATAGGTTCCTTAAAACCAGTAGTATATCCTTCTAGAAAAGCTTGATGGGATGATTTTATATTTTTGTCTTTCCAAACTCTTCCTACACAATGTCCTTCATTGACCCATGTTTCATCTAAATAATAAATGTTTTTATTTTGAGCTTTAACTTGTTGTATTCTTCTGAGGTACTGTCTTCTCCAACATACAATTTCTTCAGAATCAATTAGCATTGAGTGTCTGCCCATTTTTTCAAATTTAAAGTTTAACTCATGTAACGTTTTCCATAGTTTATCCCGGCTTATTGTGGGTAAATCAACATCATTCGTAATGGCTTGCAAAACTTTATGTAAAGTTGGTATTTGCTTGTTTTTAAAAAATGAGTGAACAAGCTTACGAATAGCATTTTTAAAAAACTCGTTCACGTTGACTTTTAATAGTTTTTGTCTACCTGGTTTCGGCTTTGGTGAGGTTACTCCACCTGATTTTTCCTCCTTTAGAACTCTATATATTGTAGATTTTCCATATCCCATTGCCTTAGATGTTGTTTCAACTACACCGTCAATAGTGGTTGAGGGATTTTAATGTTTAAAATAGTGGTACACATTTACTACAGCACTCTTTTCATTGAGCGATAAATGGTCTAGTTTTAATTTTTTCTATGGCGTATACTCACAAACTGCTTCCATTTTTAGTCACTACTATTTGTCACGTTTATCGAAAATCAAATAACTGCATTTCTAGAAACTTAAGCACTATTTAAGTCAAAATATCTGTCATTAGAAGCTGTTGCCATTCGGAGGTCGTTAAATAACAATTATCCCTTTCTAATCTGGTTACGCCTATGACGCACGTTAATCCTCTTAGGCCTACTGTAGTGACAATGAAAGATCACAAAATAATGTGATGGTCCAAGAAATTTAATAAATTTTGTATTGAAATTAACAAAAACAATTTAGAATGCATTACAAATATTGAAGTTTTACCGCACGTACTGTACTATAGTTTTGCATACCGAATTAGTTTTTATTCTGGGAATTTACTCTCTCTTGATTTTCAAATACACTATAAAGAATGTCAAGAACCAAAATCCGCAAAATTTGGATCTTTACTACGGCTACAATATTCATTTTTGGATTGTTAGTGGATTTCAAAAAAAGCAGTATAAAAACCGGAGTCTTCAACTGATAACACTGAAAATTTTATCAATTGTTTATTTCTGTAAAACATCGGGGACAGGTATTGCAAAAAAAGTGTGTTTGCAGGTGTACCTACCATGTAGATACTGCGAATAATCTTATAATATATTGTATTTATTGCTCAATTTCAATGATGTAACCGTATACAAGGTAAAGTACTTTTATTATAAATTGACGTGATTACAAGGAGACTTATATTTCAGAAATAAATATATGAGTCATATATAGACGGCTTTTATTCATGTTAGAATATGTTCAAAGCGAAAAGCACGGTCACCGACTGGCCTTACATTATGGGAACATGAAACTACTGTACCTAATTACAATATCATACGAGGGGATTCTGAAAATTTAACTAGCATTAGATGCGCTGTAACATGTAGAACCTTTATTTTGTTCCATGCTTGGTCCTCTTTTATGATGCTGACACTAATTCTACGAGTTCTTCATCCTGATTGTTAGAAAACGTAATTTCTTGCTTTTTAACCTGCTCATTTGGAGTTTCCATTTTCTAAATATACGTTTGTGCCGCAGCTCACAGGGTTTTTTTGGGTTTTATAAGTGGGAAACGTATTTTTATTAGATCGAAGCAGTTCTAACTTTTCCATACTTATGTATTTTGAGTGTTAAATTTATTGTACCAACCCTTAATTTTTGGAAGTCCATCTTATTAAGAATAATAAAAAACTATTCAATTGAACGTAACTAACCAAAAAATTATGTTTCAATTACAATAATTTTTTCAAATAAACAAAATACAACAATAAAAAAATATATACAAGGAATTTTAACAAACGATTAAAAAAACCCACTTTTAATAAACAATTAGTTTGTTAACAATTGAATAACTTTAACAAAAATCAACTTAATTTTTTTTTATATCGGGGTTATATTTCTTCAAGTGTCCAGATAAGGTTATAATTTTTTCAGAATTTTAAATTTGTATTAAATATTATAAAAAGAATGATTTCTTACGGAATCCTATTTTCAACGTAAATTAAAATTATAAATAATGGAGCTACAACTCCGGTGATCGATACTTTTTTTAGAGAAATTTTCTCCTCTGTTAGGATATATTTTAATATTGCCACAATCTTTAATAGTTTCGTAGTTATTGCCGAAAAACGGAGAGTATCTATTTGTCTTTTCGTTTTTTTCGTTAATAACAATTGAAATTCTTCGAGGGGTGTCTCATTCTCTCAATCTGGTGTACACTTTGATACCAATTCGCCTCGAATCTTGGAAATCTTAACAATCAGAGACTTAATCTCAGAAAACCACAAATATCTGATCCAAACTTTCAATTTTTCTTCGAATCTTGGAAATCTTGAAAATATTGTGACAATCCGCTTCGAATTTGGAAATCTTACCAATCCGAGACTCAATCTCAAACATCCACAAATATCTGTTCCAACCTCTCAATATTTCTTCGAGTCTCACAATCTTTGGAAATATTGTCACAATCTCTTGATTTCTAAATTTCAGACAACCCTCGTACCTACTCGTTTTTCACCACCATAATAAAGTTTCCATTAATGTTCTTAATGAAATGTACGCATTTACTTCAAACTTTATCTTATATACATTCTTTTAACTGTAATAATGAAAAAAATATCAATATTATTAAATATTATATTCAATAATTTTACTATAATTTGACTTTTACGATTTACCAAGGAATCTGATCTTAACTGTAATGTAAATTATTCAATGAAGAAATTGGACGCCTACAGCGTTTTGATCGGAACATTATTTTAATATAGGTAAACATAATTAAATGCTACGCCCTGTGTATCGTATATCGTAAATTCCTGAAATATCTAATTGCATTTTGAAAGGTTGTACACGAATTTTCACTGACATTTCCTTCACTCGTTTATAATTCCTACAGTTTATGTTTCTAATTTCTAAAGGTGGCAAGGTCATAATTATTATTATTTACATACGTCATTTAGTTTATAATTATAAATTAGAGTTTTCCCAGCTTAACAGTTTTGAAATACGTTCAAACTTAATATGTAAGTTAATAATTTACGAAATGTAATCTTTAAATTACCTTAATTTGAATAACTTGACAGGTCTATTTATTAAATTAACCCTTTGAACTCATACAACAATATTTATTTTAATACACCATTAGCTTTATTTTAATTTGAATACACCTTGCTGATAAAATAGCATCGCTGTCACCCTCCTACCAACATGTTTTAAAAGAATCCATTATATTACCCCTGGGAAAATTTCAGCGAAGTCGTGGGGTGTCTTACAATATATAGTAGTAGTAGGGTTCACCCACCCTATCTTATTCTTGCAAGATTTATTAAATAAATAAATTTGATGGGGGATTTTAAAAACTATGGGAGAGTAACAAAGGTTTTTATTTCAAAACTTTAGAGGTCTATAACTCGGAAACGAAGGCTCGTATGACAAAAATTTATTTGAACTCTTCTAACATTATTTTGACCTCTTCTATTTGCTCCCGAATTTTTGGCATTAAGTTCTTGGACACCCTGTATTATTTCTAAATATTCCAAACTTTTGGACATATGTGTATATACTAAAAATCGATGTTCTTTCGTAATTTTAGTTACATTATAAATTCAATAGTATATTGTGACATTTTCTCTGTGTTAGCTGCTGCTGCTGCTGCTGCTGCAACGTGTGTTAGATTTTTTTATACGATTTCATTTCACTCCTACTGACAATATAATTAATATTGAAATTTAAAATGCCTTTCAAGAATTCTCGGAATAACGCCCGTTGAATAAATTTCAAAAGTACACTATGATCTAATAATACATTTGTTGTTACGTTATATTTATTATAAGTATTGGTAAACCTTATATGGGAACATTTCGAGCGGTATTTAACAGCATAGGCGTGTCAGATATTCCAATGAAGACAAATATCTTTTGACAATGAATTACCAGTCGTTAAAATGTTTTTTTTTTAACAATTGTCCAATGAAAATTTAGAAAATGGGATACAAATAGAATAGAAATTTGAAAATCTTAGTTTCAGAAAAAAATAATACTTGTTTAATATTATAATATTAATTTTTGGTGGATGTATGCACTCTACGAGGGTTGTCTGAAAAGTTTCCGACCTCAACATGAAGATGGCAGCACTCGTAAACAAAAGTTGGGGTGTTTGCGCATGCTTTGAAAGGTACCCATTAAAATTTCAGCCATTTTGGACGCGCAATTGTTGTTTGACAATCATTTGAGTGAGTCGATGTGAGTGTTTTTATGAAAATGGAAAAAATCGAGTATCGAGCTGTCATTAAATATTTGTTTTTGAAAGGCAATACGCCTAAGCCAATTAAGGACGAGTTGGACACTGTGTACGGGGACTCTGCACCATCATTTACCACCGTGAAATTTTGGGCTGCTGAATTTAAACGTGGCCGTACCAGCTTGGGTGACGATGAACGTTCGAGACGTCCAAAAACTGCAACCACTGACGATAATATCGCTCAAGTTCACCAAATGGTGCTAGACAACCGTCGAATTAAAATTAGAGATAGCAGAGGATATAAACATGTCCAAAGAACGTGTTTGTCACATATTGAATCAAAATTTAGGCATGAGAAAGCTGTCCGCACGTTGGGTGCCGCGTTTGCCCACTTTGGACCAAAAACGTGTTCGAATGAACATTTCCAACTCTCTGTTGGCGCAGTTTAGGCGCAATAAATCAGAGATTTGGCGCCTATTAATTACTGTAGATGAAACTTGGATACACCATTATACTCCAGAAACAAAAACACAGTCAAAAATATGGACTACGAAGGAGGAATCGGCTCCAAAAAAAGCAAAGGTTGTTCCTTCGGCTGGGAAAGTGATCGCAACTGTTTTCTGGGATAGTCATGGAGTTATCTTAATCGATTATCTTCAAAAAAGGAAAAACCTTTACAGGAGCATACTAGGCATCATTACTTGACAAACTGAAGGCAGAAATTGCGGAAAAACGGCCACATTTGCAGAAAAAAAGAATTTTGTTTCACCAAGACAATGCGCCGTCTCACACCTCAGCGGTTGTCATGGCGAAAATCCACGAATTACTGCTTGACCACCCTCCTTACTCACCAGATCTAGCCCCAAGCGATTTTTTTTTTGTTCCCTAAGGTAAAAGTTGCGCTCGGAGGACAGAGATTTTCGTCGAATTAGGTAGCCATCACCTTCGTAAACAACTGTTTTGCAGAGAAAGACGCCGAGTACTATTTGGACGGGTTGAAGAGTTGGGAGCATCGCTGGGAGAACTGTATAGACTATGTAGAAAAATAAAAATTAATTTGAAGAAAAAATGTCTAGGATCTTTGTTAGGTTGGAAACTTTTCAGACAACCCTGACATGACGCTCGTGTCAAATGTCAACTAGCATGTTGTGTGTGTTCTATGGTAGCATGTATTTGGCGGTAAATGATTTTACTTAAAACACACGTTTTGTACCAATTAATTGTAAGAATATATTCTTAAATTGTTTCTACGTTTATTAATAAACAATGATACCATTACAAACTCTAATTGTATTAACCTTTACTTTGTGGAAGTCCATCTTACTAAGAACATTAAAATTAGTATCTTTTAAACAAAGGTACTTGACAATATCTTTATAAGAATGATCAAATTAGAAGTTAATTTAAAATTTAAACAATATGTAGCGCTTCTACTTTTCCTTTATATAACAAATTAAATATTCATATTACACCCAAAGCTAAGATCTTGCTTGGCTGTTTAACAATTTGTCTAATTGGTGTTATCTAAATTTATTGTTTTTTTTACTTGTTTCAGATCGTTTCTAGAGATAACCATTCTTTGGTATCGGCTCATTACAAAATGGATTTCTATCCACGGGTCGCGTCAATCCAGGAAGTGATATCTAAGAATCGCTACCTGTTCCTGGTATTCCCGAAAGCTCACGGTGATTTACATTCGTACGTTAGATCCAGAAAACGGTTAAGGGAGTCTGAGGCTAAAAAATTATTCAGACAAATAGCGGAAACGGTGCAAGTTTGTCACGAAAATGGGGTGGTGCTTAGGGATTTGAAGTTGAGGAAATTCGTCTTTGCCGACCAACAACAGTGAGTATTGTTTTTATTCTTTCTTTTAATCACTTTTTGATCTTGATAATTTCTTTCTTCCTCAATTTAATAATTGAAATAGCAAACTTTAAAAGTGAGCATTTCATGATTTATGATTAAATATAACTGTATTTTTATTGAAAATGATTTAGGTGCCTATTGTATGTCATGAAATCATTGAGAAACATCTGATTCAACAATACATGTATCGAATTGTTGACGCAATTGCTTATTTATTTATTATTAAACGTTTTTATTTTTAATTAATTTCGCTCTTTAAAGCAATCCACTCTCTTAATTTTATGTTCCGAATCTCAGATCGTTTAGTATTACAAAATCAAGTGTACACACTTGACGCATATAATGCAACGTGTAGTATGTAACGGTTGCGGCAAAACTCTTTTGAGAAACGTACAATTTCCCAACATCGAAAAAAAAATGAAAAAGAAACAGAAAGAGACAAGACTTGGTATCGTAAGAGCAAGCGGTTATTGGGAAATCGATAATGATAGCCGAGTCAAATAGAATCAGATACGTACTTAGCCCAACGTCATTCTAAAACTAAGTAAATTTTACTTTAAGTCAATAAAACTCTATAGTTCGTACACAATTTGTTGATAGTTCACCGCAAGTTTGACCCTCGTTAGAGAACTGAAGTACAGAGAGGACAGGTAATATGATATAATAATCAAAACCAACCTAAAACAGACAGTTTAAGATGTTTTCGACTAATCCACCTTGAAATGACTGACCAGTGTCGTAGAGTATATGATTAAAACATTGGTTACTTTAAATAAATATATTAATATAACCTCCGCCTATGATTTTACGACTTTTACCACCGTTTTATGACTTGGACGCACATTTTGTACTATCCACAATTTATGAACGGACTATTATAGCCTCGAGAATTGTAGAATGTTCAATTTACCAACAAATCAGCGTATCAAAGCCATCCTAGTTTGTTTCTATGAAGATAATCATTACAACAAAGCTCAAATGTCAAAATGTATTTGTCACAATAATCGCCATAATTAATTTGTTAATTTTGTTGTTAAAAATGAGTCTGATTCCCTACCTTGAGACGTTGAGGAAGCTGCAAAAGCCGTTGTAGCAAATTTGCTTCCAAGTAAATCAAAAGCAGCGTATGATAAATGAATTACTGCGTGCCGAGCGAAGCGAGGTTCGCAGCACCAAATCAATCTCTACTATAGTCTATATAGAAAGGACAAGGAGTAATAAATCATTCATTTAAGTAGATTTCATAGACGTACCAAAATATATTTTAAGAGGGTATACCGTAAGGTACATTTTGTATTAAACGAATGAGTTGCAGCTATGCTAAAGAATATACGATTTAGGTCAGAGGTGACGAGATGTACTAATTTTAATAAAAAAAAATGATAGAGGTACATACATTTTAGTAAGTTTGATAAAGAAAGGCAACACAGGTTATTCATAATAGAAAACAAACCAATCTGTAACAATAATTATTTTAGCACGGGAGACTATCACGAAGATATGAATGGGGATGTCTTCGAGGAATGGTTTGTTCAAATGTTGGATCTGATTCCAAAAGGGGCTGTTATTGTTATGGACAACGCAAGTTACCATTCACGGTTACGAGAAGCATTGCCCACAAGTCGTTGGCGTAAAGCAGAGCTTTTGGAGTGGCTTATTTCGAAAAATATTAAGTTTCCAAAAAATCCACTAAGGAAAGAACTTTACAGAATTGCAAAAATGAACAAGAATAAATACAAAACCTACATTGTAGAAGAAATGGCTTCTTCTCGTGGTATATCAGTTCTTCGACTGCCCCCTTATCATTGTGAACTTAATCCATAGAATTAATATGGGCTCAGGTAAAGGGGGAAGTTGGAAAAAAATACTACTTTCAAAATAAACGATGTTGTGAAATTGTTTGAGAGTGCTGTAAGTCATGTTAGTAAGGAAAATTGGACAAACTGTATCGAGCATGTTATCAAAGTAGAGGCAAATAAGTGGAAAAATGACAATATTTGTGATGATTTAATCGACCCTATTATTATTAATGTCAACAACGATTCTTCCTCTTCCGAATCGAATATAGAATAAAATGTAAGTAATAAATGTATTCCAATAATTATTTCTTTTCATTTTTTATTATATTATAATTTAAAACGTATTTTTTTCCCAAAATACGCACCACTTCATTGCGTTATTGCTTATCTGATAATCCTTTAACAATGAAGAAACCCTAAACTTTGCTACAACTTAAACAAATACGGGGTCGATCTACCTGGTTTTTAGATTTACGGAAGAAATGTAATTTAAAGTAAGAGATTTATCAAAAATTTCATGGTGCTCCCTGTAAAGGTTTTGCATACTTAATTAGGGTTTATTACTCCTCGTACTTTTTGTACATACTATAATTTAAAAATCACTAGTTATAAATAATTTATCAGAGAGAATTCACATTAATGATGGGGATGACATGTCATATACGAGTAATGAACAAAATGCACCAGTTTTTCGTGGCAGTACGTTTCAAAGAATGACAAAATGAAAATATTTTTATCTAAAATGAGTGTCAAAATTATGATATTCCATACCTGAATCTTATAACATCAATCAGAATAAAGGAACTCTTGCAAATAATATTTTATCCTGGAATTCTCACCTGACCTAAGACCTAAGAAAACTAAAATTGCCATAAATTCTTTACCTGTTCGTAAATTTCCTGTACACCTACGATTTTATCAACAGCTAGGTACTACTATTAGGACCTGCATAATCTCATACCTATTTTTTTCATTTTACTGTTTTTATTATAGTAAATTCATAATCCCTCAAAAGATTTCACCGATTGTTCCTAAATATCAACCCTTCAACTTCTACCTCACCGAAATAAGCCTTACCTAAAGCATGAATTTGTTAGTAGCCAAAGATGTAAACTTAAGGGGTCAGTAAATTTTTATGACTCTTCAATATTTGTGTATAAACCAAAGTGATGTTATAAAATTGTGGATTTCCGGAACTCGCACAATAAAATCTTTTACAATCAATCATTAATCGTCAGCAAGTTATCAGTAATATTTTCTTGGTCTACTGTTTTTCCTTCTAATATATTATTATTGTAATTTTGTTTTCTTACTATACTTTCTTCAAGTTTTTTTTCTTTATATTGGTTCACGAAAGTTTTTTATTTGATCTAACATTATCCTTAACATTTTTTCTTTTGTTTTTTAAATCGATTTTTTCTGTTTATAATTTTCTTTTAATTTCTCCATTGTTTTCAAAATCAGTGAACATTCAACTAGAAAAACAGGAAAAAACTATGTCGTGCTAATCTTGACAATAACTTTCGTAGTACATTTTATCAGTGGAGGACCCCCAAGATATGGATAAGACGTAAATGTTTCAAAGTTATTGTAAAGATCATCAAAATACAGTTTTTTCCTGTTTTTTCTATATCACTGCACAGTTATACTGATCTTAGAGGGAAATACATCCAGGATAATCCCTTAGGGCTAATAACATCTAGGATTTAATATTGTCAAGTCTTATTACTTTCATACTTGGTCTAGTCTTACTACTTAATCAATATCAGATATTTCGAAATAGATAATTTTATTTCGGTGGTAATTTTCGTTAAAATATTGCAATCAAATCCTCTTATTACACTAGGATGCCCCGTTTGTAGCAATATGTTGCTATAATAAAGGAAATTAATCACGCCTTGCATTGCAGTATTCCAAAGTTAAAATTTTGGTCAAAACTCTCAAGCCTGGAATAGGTAAATAAAACATTGTTTTTAAGTTTATGTCCAATAGCATAAGTTATTCAATTTTTGAGAAAACTTAGTGCTACTTAAAGCAATTGCACCCGGTTAAAACAATGTCTCTCGAAATTTTATTTAATTGACTAATTTTTTGATCAACTATTAAAAAATGTCTTACTATAAAACGTCGATAGTCCAGCACTGCTTTCGTTGAGGTGATGCAATTTTTTTTTCGAATCCTTGACAAAAATAACATCATGGCAAGAACTTGGCTGACGGCCATACACAATTTAATATCTACAACTATAAACGCTGTCAAAAACTTCAACTGGAGGTCAAGTTTAAAGGTTGTTTCATATAATATTAATAATCTGTGGGTGGACGTAGTTTAATTTTCATTTTTTGGTTACATTGTTAGGAAGGTTATCTGTTAATTAATACCGTTGACAAATTGGACTCGTATCTCTTTACGTGGCATTATTTCAAAATAATTTACTATCGCAGTTGTTGGGAAACAGTCGTCTGCAGCAATTATCGAAGCTATAACAGGCAATGATATTGAAAGATAAGTCGTTTTACCAAAATTTACGCCGATCGAAAAAGTTTAGGGATGATCTTAAAATATAATTAATTCCTGTGTCTATTAAATTGCTGGTGGAATGTTTGTATTAGTTCAAAAGAAATTAATAAGAAAAAAAAATTAATAATCAGTATTTCCTCCTCCTTCAAATTAAATTTAAACAAGAATTGGAATACTCAAATCAATTAAATATGACCAAATTAATTCAAAAACGAATTAAATTTAGTATTATTTTGATTATCAACAAGAGTTTTTAAAAAACCATAGGTGTAGATATATTATTTCTAAATATTCCAAACATATGTGTATATGTCGAAATGGTTGAACGTTTTGTGACTGTAATTCTATAATTATTTTGCTTGAATAGCCAGTTGTTATGTATTTTTTTTATTGAATAGTACCGGAAATCCAACTGTGAGAAACCGGATGTCGAAATATATCTTTTTTGTTGGCAAGGTGAGGATCAGTATAAAAGCAAATTTAATTCTTCGGCAAGTTTCTACTTATTTTTTTTTGATACCTTAAAGTTTACGTAGGTAAATAGAAAGATGCCGAAAAAGGATTAGGAAGTTTTAGGTCAGGTATGAATCAATCATAATGTCGCTTTATTTAAATATCTATTGTTAAGATTGCATTACTTTTAATCTGGTATCATCCACTAAATACCTCGATAAATACTTGATATACAGGGTGAGTCATAACTATTGGGACATAGACTAACGATAGGTTATTTGGACCAAAATATGGCTATTGGGCCAAATATGCCTTAATATAATGTTGCTGAGAAAAAAGATACAGGGTGTTAAAGTTAATTTTTGTTTTTCGTTTTTTGCTAATAGTTTTCCTGTATATTTATAAATTGATATCAAAATTGGCACAGAGGCATAATCTTAGACAAGAAAAAGTATTTTATTTACAAGTCCACTATCAAATACCAAACTAATAAACAAAGTTGCAACTAACGTAAGGTTTCCGTTTTGACGATAAATCAAAACTAAACACACTTTAACTTAAAAGAACTCACAAAAACTCAAACTAAATGTTCTACATGGTCTCCTCCGATTTCTATGCCTTTTCTAATTCTTTTTATAAAGGATTTTCGGACGTTAAAAAAAATGTTATTCTGTCTTCTTATAAGATTAGCTGCATTTTGAATGTATCTCCAAAGTTCGTCTCGTGTATTAATTTCATTGGCATAAACTAAGGACTTCATATGTCCCCAAAAATAAAAATCTAGCGGGTTGTACTCAGGACTTCTTGGTGGCCATTGAAAATCACTGCCTCTGCCAATCCATCGTTAAGGAAATATGTCATTAAGATGATTTTTAACAGCTAATGAGAAATGAGATGGCGCTCCATCCTGCATAAACCACATTTTTCTTCTTACATCCAGTGACAGATCATCTAAAATATCACTAAGAGTATTTTCCAAAAGGAATAAATAAGAAACTCCATTTAAATTCGGAGGAAGAACATAAGGCTCTAGTAGTTGGTCGCCTATAATGCCACACCAAATATTCAATTTAAACTCATGCTGAAAATGTCTAGCTTTAATAGCATGCGGGTTTTCTTCTTCCCAATAATGACTATTTCGCCAATTAAAAACCCCTCGTCTGGTAAAAGTTGCTTCGTCGGTGAACATAATATTCTTAATAAAGTGTCTGTCATTGCGATGTTTATTCAGAATACGTTGGCAAAACTGTAACCGTCGTGGAAGATCTATTGGAAGTAAATTTTGAACAGGAGTGAAGTGATAAGGATGGAGGTTCTCTTTTTTTAGAATTCTAATTATAGACGACTGACTTACTCCTGTTGCTGCTGATAGATGTCGTGAACTTATTTCAGGATTTTCATCTACTCGAACCAAAAGTTCATCTTCTTGATTAGGTGTGATTTGTTTTCTTGTGCGTATACGCAAATCATATTTCGCATTTCTTCATTAGTAAAATGATTGTGACGAGGCATTTCAATCAAAAAAAGTAATGATTACTTTTAAAAAATGCAACATTACACTACACTGTCGCATCCAAAATGATTTACTCTGAACAAATGACATTTACCAACAACAATTATCTGACAGTCCAAAGCATACTTTTCATAAATGAATTAATATTTGAAATCCTTTTTTAAGACTCTAAGCAGTTCGACTGCGTTTTTATCGAAAACGGTTGAATATATCATGTTTAAACAAGAGTACCAATTTTACGTAAAAATGATGTTTACGTAATATTTTCTAATAAAAATTACTAAAAAATTTCATCAGAAAAAGTTTAGACTCAATTTGATCATTATAGGAATGATCCACGTGGCGCCCTCTATGACAAAACGTAAAATTGTAAATAAAATACTATTTCTTGTCTAAGATTATGCCTCTGTGCCAATTTTGATATCAATTTATAAATATACAGGGAAACTATTAGCAAAAAACGAAAAACAAAAATTAACTTTAACACCCTGTATCTTTGTTCTCAGCAACATTATATTAAGGCATATTTGGCCCAATAGCCATATTTTGGTCCAAATAACCTGTCCTTAGTCTATGTCCCAATAGTTATGACTCACCCTGTATAACATAACGTCAGATTCAAAAAGCTATTTTAATTTTATATAAAATAAATAGTTTTTCCAAATAAATGTCAACTTCTATTTCCAAAAACGAAAAATTAGCATTTATAGCAAGGTGATGTTAGATAGAAAACAATATTTTGAAACTGAGTTATAAAAATACATCGGCAATTGCTTCATTTCTAATAGGTTACTGCGAGAGATTAGCAAATACATTTGGCTAGTAGTTTAAACCAGATTTTATATTTATCTTGCTTTATTGCAAAATGACATACCTTGGAATAAACGTTCACGAATGAGAAATAATTATTATTTATACCAAGGTGTTTTTACTACAGGGACAGAACAAAAAAAAAAGCATCTGCAAACAATCTCTTGTTTATTCACGTTCATTTAATATAAAATAAGATACAGACGTTTTAAAATATGATAAAAAACAGAGTCTTTCCAATATTAATTGCTAAAATCAATTTAAAAGTGTTATACAGAGTGAGTTAGTTTACTAGGCTTCAAAGTAGATAAAGTGGCATGAAAACGACATTTTTCTCCACTCTATAATTATTTCAATAAGTCACAAAAGATATAAGAACCATATAATGGTAACCTAATTACTTGGAGCATTCTGCAAAGGTTTCTTTCTTGAAATAAGTTCTTTATATAATTGAATTTAAGATACTTGAAAGAAGCTTAGACTTTTGATATCTGCATACAAAAGATTCCATGATTTAAGATAGGATTTATAGACTGTTTATCTAGAAATCTTTTATGAATAATACAAATTGTAATAATATCTAAAATTAAATTTGATGGCCGTATTATTAATTATCATTTATCAGCAGTTCAATAATATTGTTTATCATTTTAAGATTGTATCAATTTAAATCTAATTTAAAAATCATTAGATATAGTTCATTTGGTGCTGCGAACCTCGCTTCGCTCGGCACGCAGTGATTCAGTTATAATAACTCAATTATGTTTAAATTTGGTATTAATATAATTGAAGCACTGCGTGCCGAGCGAAGCGAGGTTCGCAGCACCGAATGCAGTGTTTGAACTCACGGCGGTCTCATTTTTGGGACTTTACACTATAGTACGTTTGAAAAATAGGGCAGAGTAAATTCTCAGAAAAAAAACTAATTTGTTATGCATATTTTAGTACGTGTGCTTTTCGTAGATATTTATAAATAAACCATTTTCAAAGCATTTTATATTTATATAAATCTGTTTATGAATAGTAACCTTATTTATGGTTATTTTTGTCGTTATAATAATGGCCCATTAAATAACAAAAAATAAAGAAACTGTCAAAATGAATAGGTATTTAGTTAATGGTGTTTTGATAGTTTAGTATTTGAGTATTTATATGTATCTTTTTATTTTATACCAGTATTAGATTGGATTAATTTCTTTGTTCTAAATATCCAAATAAATTTAACGTAAACTGTTCTTTTAAGATTACGTTTTCATTAGAAGTTGTACACGAGGTTTTCGGAGATTAGTGTTCTGAGAATTTACTCCACCTTATTTTTCAAACGTACTATAGCGTTATGCAGACTGTCGTTTCTATACAAAAATTTCAGTCGTTCAAATTTGAATAAATAATTCAAATAACTAACAAATATGTAAGGATTTTGCCTTTTCTATTAAGAGAAAATGCTCGAACTGTATTTCCTTTTCGACGCGTCTTGAGATTCATATTTTTAGAACAGGCTGCCGCAAATATTACGTCGTGCCATAAATCTTTTATTTTGCATTTAAATATATAATACGCGTTCGTATACTGAAAACATTTATACCGGATACACTTGTGACAGCTCTATTTTCGCGAGGAATTTTTGACGTCAATGATTTTAAAATGGTTCTAGACGAACTTCCTGTTGAAATTATTCTCGTACCTACTTATATATATACAGAACGGGAGACATATATTTTGTTATAAACTGGTCGTCCGGTAAACGGATATCGGTTATATCGAGGCTAGGTATTTCATTGATAGAATGCGGTAAAAGGCAGGAAATGATTTAATGATTTCTATTGTTTGTTTTGAGGTAAGGTCAAACTTTCATCTTGTTTTTTCGTTTTCGTTGTATAGTGAACCAGTTGTTAGCCAACTTATATTGAATATTAAGATTCTGTATACCTACAGTTAGTCGAAATTTTTGAAATGCTAGAAGAAATTGATGATAAAACAAAGAAAAAGCAAAAAATTGCTTATGTTGGAAAGTTTTACGTATAGGGAAGAAAATTTCGTAATACAAATATTAAACAACACAAAATTTATTGTTTCCCAAACACAACTTTTCAATTTTTCTAGTACCCTGACTAAAATTTACAAAAAATTTACTTACAACTCATAGTTTTAAAATTTTTCTCAATATTAAACTTCTTAATTGTTGTTTTCTTAAATATTTGTTAATCTATTTATTATTTAGACCCATTTCACATTCTTATTTAAATCGAAAATGATTTTAAAGAACTCAGTTGATCTTTAGAGGTATAGTTTGTTCAACCGTCCTTTGCAATTACGTCATAACCGATGACGTATTTTGCTCAACCTCAAAATTATAATCAATCGCATATAATGATGCTAAATATGACAGCTGAACTGTCAAAAATAAAAAATAAGATACGTTAATGGCGCCATAATTCCGTCTCATCCATTTCATGAATGAGAGATAAAGTTGGACAATGTTTGACGTAAGGATAAAGGATTATTGAACAAACTATACATCTGCTACTTACTGAAACATGACAGTTTATTTATTTATATTCTATACACATTCTTTATGACATTTACTGTAATTCGCTGAAAAAATTATGATTTAATACTTTAACAAACTTCTTGACCCTCGCATGCACAAATCTCCAATTTGCAAAACGTTTCATTATGAAGAAATCATCTATTGTTGTTTTTTTTTGTTGCGGTGAAAAAAATTGGGTTGACACACCTAGCCGATGATACATTTTTTTTTATTTTATTTTGAGAAGTACCGACATCGAGATATGATCGCACCGGTGATATTTTTGAGGTTTTCTATATTTACACGTGCTGTGGTGTAATTTCGGTGTAGCAATTCATCCCACAAAAATGTTTCGACACAATCTTAAAAAGATTTTAAATTGGAAAACATGTGTGATGACATATACTGCAATTTTTTAATTCGTTAATTCACAATACGGGGATATTGCAATGCAGAAACATGAAATTCTAATTTATTTTGTAGTGTATTTAAAATAAACACGCTAAAGTTACTGCCATAATAAAAGAAATAATTACAAAAGATTTAAAAATGTTTTCGCAGTTTAGAACTTCAAAGTAAACAAGAAACTACAAAAGAAATTTAATTGTATTATATTAAAAACAAATGTTAAATTGTTATTGTATCCTTAATGTTGTGGTTTTTATACTGTATTTGAAAATCAAGAGAGAGTAAATTCCCAGAATAAAAACTAATACGGTATGCAAAACTATAGTACAGTACGTGCGGTAAAACTTCAATATTTATAATGCATTCTAAATTGTTTTTGTTAATTTCAATACAAAATTTATTAAATTTCTTGTACTATCACATTATTTTATGATCTTTCATTGTTACTACAGTAGGCCTAAGAGGATTAACGTGCGTCATAGGCGTAACCAGATTAGAAAGGGATAATTGTTATTTAACGACCTCCGAATGGCAACAGCTTCTAATGACAGATATTTTGACTTAAATAGTGCTTAAGTTTCTAGAAATGCAGTTATTTGATTTTCGATAAACGTGACAAATAGTAGTGACTAAAAATGGAAGCAGTTTGTGAGTATACGCCAGTGAAAAAATTAAAACTAGACCATTTATCGCTCAATGAAAAGAGTGCTGTAGTGAATGTGTACCACTATTTTAAACATCAAAATCCCTCAAACACTATTGACAGTGTAGTTGAAACAACATCTAAGGCAATGGGATATGGAAGATCTACAATATATAGAGTTCTAAAGAAGGAAAAATCAGGTGGAGTAACCTCACCAAAGCCGAAACCAGGTAGACAAAAACTATTAAAAGTCAACATGGACGAGTTTTTTAAAAATGCTATTCGTAAGCTTGTTCACTCATTTTTTATAAACAAGCAAATACCAACTTCAAATAAAGTTTTGCAAGCCATTACGAATGATGTTGATTTACCCACAATAAGCCGGGATAAACTATGGAAAACGTTACATGAGTTAAACTTTAAATTTGAAAAAATGGGCAGACACTCAATGCTAATTGATTCTGAAGAAATTGTATGTTGGAGAAGACAGTACCTCAGAAGAATACAAGTTAAAGCTCAAAATAAAAACATTTATTATTTAGATGAAACATGAGTTAATGAAGGACATTGTGTAGGAAGAGTTTGGAAAGACAAAAATATAAAATCATCCCATCAAGCTTTTCTAGAAGGATATACTACTGGTTTTAAGGAACCTATAGGAAAGGGTAAAAGATTAATTATTTGTCATATAGGCAGTACAAACGGTTTTCTTGAGAATGGTTTACTCTTATTTTGAATAAAAAGAACCGTTGATTATCACGAAGAAATGAATGGAGACGTGTTTAAGGAAAATTTTGAACAGATGATTCAATTCATACCAAAAAGATCGGTTATTGTAATGGACAATGCAAGTTAAAAATGTTAAAAATCTCTTCAATAAGGCAATATCTGAAGTAACAAGGTAAAATTGGCAAAAATGTATTAGACACGTTACAGAAATAAAAAAAAAAAATGTGGGAGCTAGATAACATAATTGATATTACTATAGAGCCCATTGTAATTTCTCTAGAATCAGATGGTGAATCTTCTGACACAGAGTGCGAGGAACCATAACTTTAAAATTATTAATTTATGTACTTTAATTTTATTTTTAGATTTTTATTTTTTAAGATTTAATATTGTCGTATTTTGTGCATGTTGCTCGTCAAATTTTATCCTTGCGGTTGGTTTTTTTCTCTCATATACCTACTTAATTGTTGTTTTAGCTCCTCATATTAATTTATAAGTAATTGTAATTATCTATACATATTATATACATATTTTGTAAATAAATATATGCCTAAAACAAAATGCCTAAAATAATATTGACTTTTTCTTCATTTTAGCCAAATTAAATTACTACTTACGAATCATGTTTATCTAAAACAAATTTAATATTTCTATTTCCATATTAATTTAATTTTGAAAACGCACGTCTATGGTTTACTGCCTTTAACACTGATAACACTGATGCAAAACATTTCTGGGAATTTACTCTCTCTTGATTTTCAAATACACTATATGCATCTCTAAAACATTTGAGAATTCTATTGAAATAATGTCAGCAATACATTTCTTAGTTTTAAGTTATCATAATTATAGTATTAAGGTATATTTTGGTGATCACCTTTTATTATTTCTTTACAAATACAGGTAATTACAATTTTACGTCTTTTCGATTATTAATCTGACAATGAGAGTTATTTATACATACGCTAATTTGTAGAAAAAAAATCGTGTCCTTCCTCCAAGAAGGGCACATGCATATATTCACCAATGCCATGTAGACACACGTGACTTGTCTCTTAAATCTAACCGTGAAGCAACCATTCAATTCATTTTTCCACCACGGTGTTCGTTCGCAGGCAAGGTTATAAGTTACGAAATCTTGTTAATCTTTAATTTATTCTCGATGATAATCAAATAAAAAAACAATTTCCTATTCAGATTAAAAAATGATTTACAATAGGCTTAAATACATTTTCGAAATACCCATCCAAATGTATGCGAATTTATTATATACAAAAGATGAAAATAGATCACAGCCAGCAAAATTTCCAATGTATGTTTTACGCTGATAATCTATTGATAATCTTGATAAAATTTCGCGCAAGTCGACCGGGTTTAATTAAACGTAAATATTTATCAAGTTTTATAAACAAATTCATTCAGTGGATGTAGTGAAATAATCACGGCCAGATAAAACATTTTAATAATAAAAGCACACCACTGACAAATTTAAGTAGGTTCAAATTTTAAAGAAGTGGATGTTTCCGAATATAATTTTGCTCTATTACAAATTAAGTAGAATATCTTCACATAAACAATCTTTATTAGATAATACATTTATTTATGCATTTCAGTTGACAGGAAGCATTTAATAATGTCTTAGATTATAATCGTCCATGTAACACGTGTTTCAAATTGAATTAGGCAATGAGAATTGCCTCACACGCACATTTTTGGTTTTGATGAATAATATTTGAATCTAAAATTACTATTTTGTATTGAAATATTGTTTAGGAACATTAATTTTAACAGACGAAGTAATATTTATAAACAGAAAAGGTTAGGTTAGGTTAGGTTAGGTTAGGTTAGGTTAGGTTAGGTTAGGTTAGGTTAGGTTAGGTTAACCTAACCTATACCTTGAATATAAAAAAAGCAAATTTGGAACTTTAAAATATGTTTCACTTGACATGTGGATAATTTTTTAAGTATTTCCCTCAGTTGTAAGATTTTCAGTAAACCACGTGAATTTTCCAAGGAAAACTCAGTTTATTTAAAAAATAGAAGAATAGTTTGCAAATCTCAGATTTAAAACCATTCTGTAAGAAGGTTATTTTTGAAAATACACTGTATCGTAATACAAATAAAATAACTTTTCACGTAATTGTAAATAATTTACCGTCATTTCCCATTTATATAGACTTGTGTTAACAAACTACAACACTGTGCATATTAATCGAGCTATAGACGCAATAAAAACGATAAAAAATTCGTATAATGCGTCGAAAAGAGATGGAAAACAAAACTAGTTTCTTTTAAAATCGGATGTGTATTCATTGGTAAATTTTGCTTATTGCTTCAATGTGTTTTGATCTTTCGTCCTAAATTCGAGGGCTTGCAACATTATTGTTTTTTTTTTGTTCATTTTCACTAGGTCAACGTGGTAAATAATAGGTTGGTATACTTGTAATGTTGGTATTGCTACATTTTGTAAATAAAAAATGAGGTTTTTAGAGACGGGATCAATATGTAAAAGTGGGTGTTTATATCGCAATAAAATGTTGTTGATAGTGTTTGCAAATAATTAGGACTATTTAAAACATCTGATGAAGGCATTTGAACAACGTAATTTGTAGTTGTAATGAACTCTATAGCTCTATTTTACAACTAATTTTGTATTTTGCATAATTTTGTAGGTCTTTTGAAGACTAACAAAGGATGAAACATTGGTAAAACCATATTGTCTAGTATATATTATTTATAAAAAATTATCTCCAAAACCAGGAGAGACGTCCGTGTACCCCTCATAATACCACTCCAAACCATAATACTCCCACCTTCAAATGTAACCCGTGGTTGGGCCGTTTCTAATCGGGCTTGTCATCCTGGGGTCCTCCAAACTAGCGTTCTTCGCGAATCAGAAACCAAGCCAATTCTTGATTCATCAGAGAACATCACGTAATTCCAGTTAGGACCATGGTGTAACATTTCTTGAGCCCATTGCAACCTTACAATTTTTTATTGATAGGTTAGTTTGGGAACACGTAGAGGTCTTCTGCGATACAAATTTACAGCATTTAATCTTCGTGTAATTGTTTGCCTTGAGATATTCAGTCCTGTTTATGTCGTATCAGATTTTATACAATTCAAAAAACATTTATCGCTTCCTGAGTTTTTTTATACAAGCCTTCGAAATATGTTGTTAATACCAAGTCCTACTCGGTTGAAAATAACAGCCGCATCATATTGAATATCAAGTATCAAAGAACAACAGTATCTGCGCGTGCCTTCTTCTTTTGATTTCGCCAGCTACGACAGGATGTGGGAGAACTGAAAGTTAAATCCTTTTTCGGTCACTTCCTGGCGTGTGCCAAAACGTGAGATGTCGTTTCCCTTCCTATTCCTTTAGACTGAATACAAAACTAACGTCTTTCATTTCAACAATCTTATCTAATGCTTTGTTCAAACTCTACCGGTTCTGTCTGCATAAACATAGCGACTGCCCACTACTACATTGTGTTTTTGCAGCTATTATTAAAGGAATAAGTATCAAGGATGTATTGTTCGTACATTTAACGTACAAAAAAATAGTTTTAGCAACAGTAACAGACTATTTTTTTAAATTTACATGTAACTATTAAATATTAAGAAGGTTTAATACGAGAATTAGGTTTAATACGAGAATTAGCTTAGAAGATTTGTTGATTTATTGACAGCTAACTGAGCATTTACATAAATGTAGTAAGAATAATTATTATTGGGTGGGGTTAAAAGAATTTGGGAGTGGAAAATAGTAAAGCAACGGAAAATACCATTAAACCAAGACAATGATAAATTTGATGGATGTAAAGCTATCCAAAATTGGTGTTATTTACCAAATTATTGAATAAGAAGTGGGACTTTTAAGAAAAACGTGGCAATATTGCAAAAAGTTATCGACAACGCTCCTTGTGAACAAATTAGAGACTTATCGCACACTACTACTAATAAAGTTTTCCTTATATTGACAGTTAAATGCAAACTGGGTATGATTTTTTTACAAACTTGATATCAAAAATAAAATTATATAAAATATATAAGATACATTCAGTGGCTTTCAAACCAAATGGAATTATTCATAATTTTAGTTGAATTTTAACGATATCATTAAGAACCGTTTCCGAAAAATTTAAAATCAAATTAGTCAAATGCTATTTCCTCATAACCAATTTCCAATAACTATTTCGTAATTTCTTTCTATCGACGAAAGATACTAATCCAACTAATTTTTTCTGTAAATTTCCTCTTCCAATTCTATGTTCGTTATTATTTTGTGAACACTATTATGTTGTAAGTGATTTAATAAAGCGGCAATCGACTTGACTCTACCCAAAATTATAATATATAACCAGATGTGAGATTAGGAAATGCCGTATTTGAAAAACAAGTTTAATAACTACAAATATTGATGCAACACTTTTCGTTTTGAAACACTTCATCGAACAGCGAACGTATTCAAATTCAAATATTGTATGCGTGCGTTATAAGCCACGCAGCTTAAATATTCATCCGAAATAAGGACACCATCTCTTTGTGATCGATAAAACTTTCATCTTTACCAACTTCCTGTTGTAGTCATTATTTAGAAATACATTTCATGATCGAAGTAAACTTTTTACTCTAAATTTCTTAATGAAAATATAACTCTGTAAAATCAGAGTATAAAATTATTAATTCTCAATGATGGTGAACAAAATATTTGGTTACATCCGTTTTTATGTATTGGCAACAATGTCGAACGATTCCGATGTGGTGCTGGTTTAAATGCAAAATTAAAAACCTCGCGAGTTTAGTTAACGAGGCCTTAACCTACTTACCGTGTGAACTGAGTTGCATTTTGTTAGACTTGGCCTTCTTTTATGATAAAATGCTTGACTCTTAAGGTTATCTCTCGCGATTTTTGCCGACTATTGTCTACTT
The DNA here is from genome assembly GCA_035357415.1 of Ophraella communa. Lineage (NCBI taxonomy): Eukaryota > Metazoa > Arthropoda > Insecta > Coleoptera > Chrysomelidae > Ophraella > Ophraella communa. Next base: position 3,804,932 of record CM068982.1, on the reverse strand, counting down.
TTCAATGAATGTGTTTACTTTGTATGGTTTCAAACTCTTACTGCAATTAAATTCGAATTATTTTATTATTTTAGGCATATAACTTGAGTACAATGCAAATGTAATCAACTGTTTTGCAAAATTCATTTTGACACGTTTTCATAGTTTGTTTTTACATTGCAAAACTTCATCAGAAGCTATAAAATACAACAGACAGCACAATTGATCTGCAAGGGTCGTGCTGTATCAACCCACCCTTTTATCGGTGCCAGATTTTATCTTTGCCTCATTAGAGAGTGTCCTTACATTTCTGTAGCATCCCACGGGCAATTTCTACCCTTCCATGCATGCTCATCAATAGCTCTGTCTTTCCTTTGTTGATAAGTACATAATGACAGGCTCTATTTGGTCTCTTAATGTTTCCCGTTCACATTATGGTGCCTGCACAATATAAATTGTCTGGTTTCTATTCTTTATATCTTGTTTTTCCAATCTGGTCACTGAAAAAATCCATCTCTACATTTTCAATCTTTTACCTATCCTTGATTGATAACTGTCAGTCATTTCTGTCCTTGTAGGACCCTACATATCCTGTATCTATCTGATGTTCCTTCTCTTGTTGTAATGCTTCCCAATTTCTCGCAATTCTAATTTGAGGTTATCTGTCTTTTATATGTTTATTTTCAATCAAATCAATAATTTAAAAACCATCATTTATATTTAATTTATATAAAAGAAACAATTTTCAACGATAACTTGGTCATCAGCTACTGCTAGTGATGTTGAGAAGGATTTTGAGCACTCGTTTCTTTCTGAGCACTTCTTAAAGCCTTTTGTCTCATTCATGAAGTATCGAAAGCAAGGTGACAAGAGTTACAAGACGGAATTGAGGAATCCAAACGTAGTTAATTTATCTACTAATGAAAATTTGTTAATTAAATGATTGCAAATTGTTGTATAGCTTGCGTAAAAAATTCGCTGCAACTGCGAATAGTCTTGCAAAAACACTTATATAATTTGCATAAGCTTGATAAACAATTGCGATAACTTTACAATAAAAAAAATATATAGAAACCGGGTTTGTCGTAGCTGATTTGTAAAGAATTCAACTTTTTCGATAATTAATTCCATAAAAGTTGATTTGTTTTATTAATAACTGCTGTTTTTTTTTAAGTTTTTTATGGGTTTTATAGGAATTTGTAAAATTTAAAACTTCTTCGTTAGATATGCTTGTCATTGGTTGACAGCATTTTTATGAAATCTTCTTCGAGCACGAGAAATAGCATATGGAATCGTTCATACACTTAAACCGGGTTGCAACCTTCTTCAAATAAAACAAAAACACTTTTCTCAATAGTAAGGTATTGGTTCAGTTTTTTTACATCCTTTCTGATTATATTTGCAGCATGGATTGTGTCAATTTTATGTCAAACGTCATGATCTTTGATGATATTTGCAGCACACATTCATCAATTCTATGTCAAACGTCATGATCTTTGATGATATTTGCAGCACACATTCGTCAAATCTATGTCAAACGTCATGATCTTTGATGATATTTGCAACACACATTCTGTCAATTTTATGTCAAACGTCATGATCTTTAATGATATTTGCAGCACACATTCTGTCAATGGACTAGTTTAGTGATTTTTTTTTATATTTGCATCTTATAAAATAGGTTTTTAGTGGTTCAACTGTACAAATAAAATTTTTATAAAATTAATCCTCTAGCCATAATCGGCTATTGAAATTTAAATTTAATGGTTACATACGTCATAAGTGGTAAGTGTCGTGTTTCAATAAGATTGGTAGAAAATTTGCGATGTTGTCGATATGCTTTAATATTAACCGAGAAACTTATCTCTCTCTCTTATTTGTTGTCATTAAAAAGAGATAAACATAGCGATATTTTTGTTCTCAGATTGACACTTTATCAAATAAGGAGTAAAATACTAAACAAAATATTCTGTCATTTTCGTTAGTTTAATTTGTTGATTGGTTGTGTTTGGTTTATGAAAGAAATTACTTCTATACTATTTTTGGTTCGAAAATAAAAATCCCTAACACCTTCTCTTGGTGTTATAGCGGTTCCTTCAAAAATAACCAATAGAAGTAATTGTTCTCTCGGGGAGCAACCCTTCTATCGGTACAGTGAGAGAACGAATTTCAATAATACGGTTTTGGCATTTTCAATAGAACCACGCCCACTTTCTATTGGCTGTTCTATTCTATCACCGTCAAGAATAGGGGTCTTGTTTGTTTATTACAGATAATCACAATTTTCTCTCCTGTCATATATCTTGTCAACTGGTACAATCAGTTAGTCACAGAACACGGTGTTTTGTGCCGCCAGTTCTTTGAGAATACTTGAAACGAACGTAGCTAAACTGTGACAACGTTGACTTTTAAACACACTTCATTATTGGTTATTAGTTGGCGTTACGTTTAAAACTTACTAATTATTTATTGCTAAATTTTACGAAATGAGAAAAATTACTTGCAAAATGAATACCAATATAAGTAAGTAGGTATCTTATCCTAAATATATATTGCTATCATTTTGATTAATATGATCCTACTAAACTAGTCCATTCTTTGTCAAACGTTATTATCTTTGATGATATTTGCAGCACACATTCGTCAATTCTATGTCAAATTTCATGATCTTTAATGATATTTGCAGCACGGATTGTGTCAATTCTATGTCAAACGTCATAATGTTACATTAAAAAAATTACAAGCGCTGTGGATAGATTACTAGTGGTTTTTAAAAATAAAATTATTATCTGAAATTAAATACTGAAACAAAATTCATTGTTTGAATGTGAATTTATGTATACAAAGTTTTGGTTGCGTCTCAATTGCCTCAAACATACACCGCAGCGAGTCGCGTGGCAGATGTTGTGAACGGCCTCTCGAAAAAATTCGAAACAAAAGACTGACTGACTATCTTTTTCACTGGCTTCCTTTCAAATCATCTCTATATAATCCGGGGCACGTACCTGGAGGGCATTCAAGAAGTTTTTTTTGTGGATTTTTTTTCGGCCAGGTAAAAATTTGAAAGAGGAAATCGTACGGCAGATGTCCTCCGTCGAGTTTGGGTGGCTTACATTTGTTTCGTTGGCTTTTTGTTCTCATCCTGATTTCTGATTCATTTTATTATTTATACAGGAAACATGTGGACGACTCACTAATGGGGTGTTTGAAATAGGGCGGACAATTAACAATTCCGAGTGTTTTCTTTTATATATTGAAAGAGGTGGATTGTTGACAAAAAACTTAACATCCTCTCAAGATCAAAAGACAAACTTTTGTTAGTTAAAATCCATCTGAGTTTGGGTCAATTATATACTATCCCTCAAAACCCTCAAAACAAGCTCGAGAATGGTATTCTTAGTTGACATATTTCGCGTACTTGAGAATTCCTCCACAGAGGACGAGTCGAAACCTGCACGCTGATGAAATTGTCTTCTAATGGAAGGCCATTCGGTATAATGTGGAAATTTAATAAATTGGCCTAGTTTCAGTGTCAGCTGTTTCGATATCCTAGCCACTATCTTATAAACTGTAGCTTGACTTAATTTGTGAAGGTCTCCACAGTCAATCTGGAAAGAAAAGAAAATTTTGCATAAAATAAAGTTCAGACAAAATTATTGATTGAACTCAAATATACATAACAAACTTACCTGACATAATCCTGTAGCGTAAAACTCCATAGCCACTAGTAGTTGTATCATGGAAAAAACCTCGTTTAAATAATTTCTAACAGTACGTGCAAAATGCGGTGGAGCTCCGTCTTGTTGGTAGTAAATAGATCGATCTATCTCATTTGGATGATTAACATCAGGAAAAACTCTTTGTAATGTAGGCACTAAAAAGTTAATCAAAAAATCTAGATAAACCTCACCAGTAACTGTGCCCTCAAAAAAATAAGGGCCAATAATTTTATTGTTAATGATACCAGCCCAAACGTTAACTTTTTTAGGATATTGAGTGTGAGCCTCACACATCCAGTGAGGATTTTCTCTGCTCCAATATCTACAGTTCTGTTTGTTAACCGTTCCGTTTAAATGAAACGTCGCTTCATCAGAAAAAACTATTTTGTTTATGAACTGCAAATCTGCGTTCATTCTATCCATCATCAATTCACAGAATTCTTGTCTTCTATCAGGATCATCTTCATTTAACTCCTGAACCAACTGAACTTTGTAAAGGTGGTATTTTTCTTTATGCAGAACTCTCAAAATAGATGATTTACTTACATCATTGTCGGCGGCAAGTTCTCGAGTTTTCTTATGCGGATTTTCCTCAATCTCTAGAAGTACATCTAACTTTTTTTCATCAGTAAATTGAACATTTCTACCTGGTTTTTCAATATTTTTTACATGTCCAGTTTCACGAAACTTTTTTCAATTTTGCTAACTGTAGACTGCGAAACGTGTTGACCAGGGTATTTATTATTAAAAATTTCACAAACCTCCTTTTGAGTTCTGGTTTTATTACCACAACCAATCATAATTAAAATGTCTATTCTTTGAGTCTCGGACAAATGAGCCATAATTAAATTTAATACGCGCACAAATATTATACTGACGTCTTTTAGTAACTTTAAATACCTAAATGACAGCAGCCTACTAGATTTATATCAATTGTTTATTTAGTTTTTTGACTATTATTTTAATATCTTCAAAGTTTTTTCCTAATATTTAGCAGAACAGATACGAAAATACCTGATTATTTCTAAAAGTTATTTTAATAGACCAAACAATATAGCCTCTGTTATTGTCAAGAAGTGAATGGTGGTCATTTTGAACATTTAATTTAAGTGTCAAATACATTGAAAAACACATTCTAATCATTATGTGACATTATTATTTTCATTCTATGTAAAGTTTTGTGTTAGAGACATTATCAACATTTTACATCTTAAAAATCAATTTTCTCAGTTATGATTGCACCAAACTTAAAAAACTTTATATTGCTGAACAGAGGACTAAAATCCCTTTCCAACGAGGTGCCACACGACCCCCTTTGTAATTTAAAATTTTCGAGGGGGTGCTTATAATTCCGAAGGGGTGCTGGAGGGGGATAATATTTTCATACTGTAAATTGTCAATTTAAGAATAAAAATCGACTTGTTTCAGGTTTTTTTCATATAGTACATAATAACGCTACAAATGAATTTATTCCATACATATGGACCGCACTGTATGTAAAAGATGATGTTTACATTCACAAATACTTTTTTAAAGAACCATACAATATTAATAAATTGCTATTAGCCACAAATGTCATTGTCAATAGTCTTGTCATTATATACTGCAAGATTTTTATAAGTGCAAAATATAAAAATAAATTCTGTTCGGATTTTTATGTCACTTAGTTTTAAATGGGATATAACAACATAGAAAGTAATAATTAAAGAATTAAATAATTAATTTCATATTTACTAGTAAACAAATTTAATTTTTATTAGAGAAAGTATAGAAAAAGTTTATATAATTTTAATTATAAACCAACTACTAATTCTCGTTATTATTGTAATAACCAACGCGACTGGTCTAACTTTTGTTTCCAAAAGTGATGTAAACTAAGTTTATCAAACACCATTCATTTCTTCCGAAAGAAATTAAAAACGATTCTCATACCCAATTAGTTACAAGAATTATTTGTAGAAATTGTTAATAGTTACATAGCATTTAAGTGGCACGAAGAAATAGTATTGCACTAATAGTTATGGATGTCAGTGAACTTTCTATCCGTCTTTGTCTACTTTCAGTCTACTAACATTTTTCTTTCACTGCAATTTACGCCATGAACTTAATATTGAAAAACTTTCTTTTGCCGTGCAATAACGACATCGATTTACAAAGTTGAACGGTGCTGAATTAAAAGTTAATATTTTTATAGGTAAAATCGTAAGAAAGATAAACAAATACTGAAAATAATTTCAGATACAAGGTGCAGTCAATAGTAAAAATGACCGTTTTCTATGAAAAAACAACTACTTCCTGGGCTATATGCCCCAACGGACATTAGGAAACACGTCAAATTTAAATTCAACCCCCTTAGATTGACAGGTACAACCCCCAATTTTTTAAATGGGAAGTATAGGCTTGTGATATATCATTTGAAAGGTCTCTTCATTCTCTATTCAAAAATGTTATTGTTTTTAAATTTGATGCAAAAATTAACATAAAAAAAATTAATATCATGTTTTTACCGAAATTCGCTACAATACAATCAAAAACTAAAATGTAATGCAAAACGTAATAAAATGTAGAACACGAAAAAGAACTATGAATGTTAATGAAGTAGATGTTCAAAATGTTCTCCGCGAACGTCTGGGCAACATCCTAATCTCAAATAAAACTGTCTTCTAACATTATTTAACATATCAGGCGTGATCGACCTAATCGCAAGCGTTATTCGTTCTTTTAAGTCATTTAAATCAGAAGGTTTAGTTTTGTACACATGGCTCTTCACATATCCCCATAAAAAGAAATCTAATAATGCAAGATCAGGTTATCGCGCTGGCCATTCAATCGATCCTCGCCTCCCTATCCACCGATTGGGAAATATTGTATCGAGGTACTGCCGGACATTAAGTTGGTAATGTGGTGGTGCTCCATCCTGCTGAAACCATATCGTATTCGCTGGAACTTGAGGGTTACCTGGATCAGGATATAAATTTGCCAACGTTGGAATGACATCATTTTGAAGTAGTGCCAAATAATTGTTGCCATTCAAGTTGCCCTCAATAAAAAAGGGACCAATGATATTGTTCCCTACAATCCCTGCCCAAACATTAACCTTTTGAGGGTATTGAGTGTGTTCTTCTCTCATCCAGTGAGGATTTTCCGTGGACCAGTAGCGACAATTTTGTCGATTAGCATGACCGTTAAGTAAAAAATTACACTCATCAGAAAACATAACGTCTTCTAATTGGATAATATTGTTATATAACATATCCATCATTTGCTCACAAAAAAAAGTTCTCCTATCAAAATCGTCTTCCATGAGCTCCCGAGTAGGTATCATCTTATACGGATGCAATTTATTTTCTTTTAATATGTTCGCTATCGATGTATGGCTAGCATTGAATGTAGTGGATGCCTGTCTACTCGATGTATGTGGATTTTCCTGAAACTCAAGCAACACATCTAATTTGAGTTCATCACTCAGTGCATTGGCAGCTTCTTTTTTTATCTGCCTTACATGACCAAACTCGCGAAACTGCTTTTCTATTTTACTTATTGTTCCTTGGGATATAGGCGGTAAATTAGGAAATTTCTCATGAAATAGGCGAGTTACTTCCTGTTGTGTTCGGATGTTATCTCCGTAACCAATCATTTGTAAAACTGTTATTTTATGCATTTCCGTTAATCTAACCATTTTTCAGAATTGAATTGAACAAACTTTATACTTAAATTACAACAATGACAACTTAAATAAAACAATTTACTACTGCTTGTTAAAATAGCGTTGCCACAGAAATTGTTTAAAGTTTTTTAAAGGTTACCGTCTAAAAACCACATTGCTATGGTTTTTGTTCACTTTCTCATTATCAAGACCTAAACGGGAAATAAGTTTTAAGTATATTGTAATAAGTTTCGAGTATATTTTAGCGAATTTCGGTAACAACATGATTTTAATTTTTTTTTGTTAATTTTTGTATCAAATTTAAAAACAATAACACTTTTGAATAGAGAATGAAGAGACCTTTCAAATGATATATCACAAGCCTATAAGTCCCATTTAAAAAATTGGGGGTTGTACCTGTCATTCTAAGGGGGTTGAAGGTAGGGGTTGCATTTTTACGTTAAAGAATGTCAAGTTATAATTTAAATTTGACGTGTTTCGGGATTTTTTATAAATATGTACAGTAACAGAAATAATGAATTTATTCCATTTGGCTTTTACACACTGTATATCTATAACCTTAAATTTTAATTCAATCAGTTTTGTCTGAATAATAATCTATTCAAAATTCTAATAATTTGCTTATTATTCTTGAAGATTATCTTAATGCGGTGGTTCTTTTAGTCCACGAATATAATCCTCAAATTTTAGATGGTGGCCCTTTTGGGTTTACTTAATTGGGTAGGTATGATTAATATGGCGTTTTTGGGTAACCCCGCTTTAAATAACTTTGGTTCTACGGTCATCGGATCCATACAGCTACCTGTTGTGACAATATTATCTAGGGTTTCCATTGTGTTTGGGTTATCCAGCGAAATAATTGTTATTTTAAGTCAACCGCGCTTCTGAAATGCCTATGAACCTTTTTGACAGCTATTAGAGGCTAATTTTCATATGACACCTACTTTAAAAACCGCAGCCTTCAATTTCAATGAAACGTAGTATCGTCTAGCACTACTACTTATTTAATATTTCCTTCTTTGCGTCAACTATTCTAATCACAGCGAGAAAAAATTCCATCATTTGTGAATTAAAGTTGCAAGAGCCACGTGTTCTCTTGCGTAAAAACATTTTGGCCACTTTGACAATACCTACAGACGGGACCCAACCATATTTTGTTTGGTCCCTTTAAACACCTGGTGCGTATTTTACACCTACAATAGTTTTGGAAGATGCAACCAATGCATTGTGACGTAGTGAACAATGCAGATGGCCTTACACACTAGACCAATATAATATCGGTTAAGGTTACCTAAAAACCACGCCTATTAACTAGACGTTCAACTGTAGATCCTGTCAGAAAAGGACGAACAGGATTTCGAACAGCTGCTATACCTATATATATATATAATCTAACATTCGATCTTTGTTTGAAAATAGAGTTTTTGGTTTCTGACATGTTTGTTTTGTAAATACAGTTTGATGTGCCATTCTGTATGTTGTTAATAATTTAGCTCGATACTTTTGTATGTTTTTTAAAAAGGAATTAAGAAAAATCTGGTATTGTAATATAGCAGATTAAAAAATAAAACGTGGAAACTGTGAACAACGAGTGGTAATCAGTCTGATATTATTTTGGCTTCAACAAAAGTTTAAAATTATATGACTGATAATGTTTTTGAATTATAAAATATGATTGTAGAATAATTAAAATAATTAAAACATCATCTGGCTTATATTTCTTTTTACTAAAAAATCCATGTGCTGTCATTGTCACTTTATTACTATTTGGTGTTGGTTATGTAGTATTTATGCTAGATTAAGTATAGAAGAAACAATATTAAAAGCTAATTATTGTTGGCATTAATTATCCTGGATGTATTTCCCTCTAAGATCAGTATAACTGTTCAGAAAATCCAGGAAAAACTACACATATGTCCAAAAGCTTGGAATAATGGAATATTTCCTCTTTTCATGTTCAATGACGTTCATGTCAGGGAGATTTGATGGCCATCTTAATGTGGATATTCCTTCTTCTTCCAAAAAATTTTGTACTGCAGCTGTTCGATGTGGAGGTGCATTATCATGCATAAACACAAATCCATCACCTACCGCCCCCCGGAATAGACGCACAACAGGATTTAATGCACGATGTACACAGCACCAGTGATTCTTCTCTCCAAAACCAGGAGAGGCGTCCGTGTACCCCTCATAATACCACTCCAAACCATAATACTCGTACCTTCAAATAGAACACGTGGTTGGGCTGTTTCTAATCGGGCTTGTCGTCCTGGGGCCCTCCAAACTAGCGTTCTTCGCGAATCAGAAACCAAGCCAATTCTTGATTCATCAGAAAACATCACGTAATTCCAGTTAGGACCATGGTGTAACATTTCTTGAGCCCCCATTGCAACCTTACAATTTTTTGTTGATAGGTTAGTTTGGGAACACGTAGAGGTCTTCTGCGATACAAATTTACCGCATTTAATCTTCGTGTAATTGTTTGCCTTGAGATATTCAGTCCTTCAAGTCTAGCAATTTCTCTGGATATGCCACTTGTAGATTCCTGTCGATTTCTTCGAGCTATCAATGTTATCTGCCGGTCTTGTGTACATTTAAAACACAAAATAATATTGGTACAAAATTGTTAAATGTAAAAACAAAATTACCCAAATTAAAAAAATCTGGTGTTTACAAAATTAATTGTCCAAAGTGTAATGCTGTATATATAGGTCAAACACAAAGAAATTTTGAAGTAAGATTTAACGAACATTTAAGAGCATATAGATTAAAACAACCAAATTATGTAAAACACCTACTTGAACATCCAACCTCACTCTTACACATCAATGACATCCAAATACTACACACTTGTAATAAAAAACAAAATTTAGATTTCCTTGAAGAACTTGAAATAAAAAGACATCTAGCAGATCCACAATTTAAAGTTGTTAATGAACAAATAAATCTGGGAAGTTCTCCACTTTTAAAGTGTTTGCTTTGATTGAGTCTTCATTATATACATAGATAAGACGTAATTGTAACACAAATATATTAAGTTATTGTAAAGATCAGCATGATGTAGTTTTTTCCTGGTTTTTCTATATCACTGTACAGTTATACTGATCTTAGAGGGAAGTACATCCAGGATAATCCCTTAGGGCTCATAACATCTAGGATTTAATATTGTTATGTCTTATTACTTCCATACTTGGTCTAGCCTTATAACTACCTAATAAACATCAGGTACCTAGCTACAAACAAACAAAATGTAACTTCAATATGTCAATCTGACGATGCTAAGTCTAGCGAAACGGCTGTCATTAAAGTTAATAAAGCAATTTTTTAAATAAATATTGGAAGTTTTGGTAAAACTAAGAGTTTTTCATTATTCTTAATAAGATGGACTTCCAAACAGTAAGGGTTAGTACAATCAATTTAGGTGATTTTTACAATAACTTAATATATTTGTATTACAGACTCGATAAAAGCAAACAGAAAAATTGTTTTATTTATGCTTATCGACAATCTTAATTGTTGTCTTTTAAAATATAGTTATTGAAAAAAATATTGAATTTGTTTGTGAGGAAAAAAATACCAAAAAAATGACTCGTTATTCTGAGATGTAAGATACGTGAGGTTCGATATGTTATGTTAATTTCAAAACGGTAAAATATTAATAATAATTATTTGTTGTTTCGATATTCCATTTCGATTTTAGTTAATGCAATAAGTTGCCAGTTTATGTAAATGATTACCAACCAACAGTACCTGTCATCGCAATTCAGTTGTTTATTTCTAAATATTGCAACAGCTTGAAAAAAAATTAGGTAATAAAATTTCATATTAAATACGAATAGTATACAAAGGAATATGGCGACATGGTTGTTGGCTCTAATATTTACCAATTCCGCTATTGTTGAATGTTAAATCCGAAATTACGATAAAAACTCGATTTTTTATTTGACTTTCAGGATCTTATATATATATATATATTTTGTTTTGAAAAAAAAAAAATTCTTCAATAGTACCTACACACTAGTTCCATATTTGTTCGAATTAATTTGAATACAATAAATAAAATATGTTAACAACTTCGTAAATAATTACTATTGCCTATTTCAACTAGTTTAAATATTATGCAAATGCGCTAAATTCAATAATTTATTACAATATTGCAAAACGTTTATGCCTTGTTTGACCTAAAACTATCAATAAATACAAAAAAAAATTAAAACGTTTTCCAATAAAGGTAAAACCTTTTACTACATCATTTTTTCTTTCTCGCCTAGATTATACAGGGTGTCCCAGAGGTCAAAACTTAAGAATGAGTAAATATCTTTTTTCTACGGACCTACTCGTTCCCAAATTATGGCTCTTACTTTCTTTCTTTTAAAACCAGAAATATATTTTATTTTTTTGCTGGTCTCCGTCACTGGATGATATTTTATGTAAATAGCAAGGTGGATTCGCGTTGTTTCAATTATTGAGCAAGCAAAGTAGCTGAATTGGATAATAATCCACGCCCAAATACGAAACAAACAACCGTATATTGCTGGCGACGGGCCCACACCCGCCTTGCTTATGATCTGCTTACTTCACTTGACCACTATCGTTAAATGAATGGGTGTAGTTGTGGTTTCGTTTATATAAAGAGATCAAAACGTTGCATACCAATACAGTGTTCCATTTTTAATTTTTTATCAAATAATACTGTAAACCTTATTATTATTATAATTAAATTAAATAGGTACAGAGAATTCCAAACTACAAAACTAATGAATAATAATATTTGTCCACGACCGTACTATAAAACCTTAATTATACATTTGCTTGCTCAAGTATAATGTTACCCATTAATCACTAGTGAATAATGAACCATTATACACTGTATGATGTCAAAACAGCACGTATGTCTAAACTTGGTATGAGAATATTCTTTGTTCATAACACGGTAGCATACACTCCAATACACACATGCGTAATAAGTGTTGCCTATACAGAATGTACTTTGGTATACTTTATACAAAGATACACAAGAATATTATTCAATAGGAGTATTTTATATGAACTTTTATTTACATGCTATTCTGCAATTTTCTTTGTCTTTGCAGTCGCCGGATTTACCACCCCTAGATTTCTTTTTATGGGGGTATACAAAAACAAAAGTTTATGCTACCCAACCAGAATCTCTGGATGATTTACGAGAGAGGATAGAAAATGAATGTCGACAATTAAATCCAGTCTTATTAAGCAATCTCTGAGAGGCATTTCAAAATAGATTATACCATTGTATGGAAGTGAATGGTACTCATTTTGAAAACTTTTTGTAACTTCATAATATACAGGGTGTTTCAAAAAAAGGTAACACCGTCTCTAGGATAGGTAAAAAACTGAAAAATAATTGGGGTTTGCTTAGTAAAATTTTTTTCTAACGCCATCCGTTTTCAAGATAAAGGGCGTTGAAGAAAATAAAAAATTACACATTTCTTACGATTTTGCCGAAACTACTGGCACCATTGCAATGAAATTTTATACGAATATGTTTTGGAAGCTGATATATCCCATGAATTTGTTTTTATAACTAATTTTATGTTATGTTCTTTGTCTTTATTTTAATGTTCTCATTGTAAGTTTTTTTAATTAATAAATTTATCATTAACTTATACGAGGAGCAGTTATTACTTCATAGTTTTCAAAGAACAATAAACTTCCACTATTTATTTGAAAAATTCGCTTTAAAATCAATTACAGCTGTTTCGCTATAACTAGCATCGTCAGATTGACATATGTCAGAGATATATCAGCTTCCAAAACATATTCGTATAAAATTTCATTGCAATGGTGCCAGTAGTTTCCGCAAAATCGTAAGAAATGTGTAATTTTTTATTTTCTTCAACGCCCTTTATCTTGAAAACGGATGGCGTTAGAAAAAAATTTTACTAAGCAAACCCCAATTATTTTTCAGTTTTTTACCTATCCTAGAGACGGTGTTACCTTTTTTTGAAACACCCTGTATAGCACAGTTAAAAAGATTAAAGAGTTTGAAATGTTGTACAACCCATTTTATTACAGACAAATAAGGTAAAAGTAAAAAATAAGTAAAGTTTGTGCTATTAAAGTGTTTTCCTAGCATCAGTAAGATTTTCTAAATTGACTCATGTCCAGTTCTGACGTTCTGTGTTTTGTGTTTTCATTGCTTAAACCCAATTTATTAAGACTTCTTCTCTTAGTTTAATATACGAGCACATTGCGAGCAAAATCAACTAATTTTTTATCATTGTATCAGTCACTCTACTGTTTGTAACAGGCAGGTAATCTCTTAAAAGGGCCATCCCTTAGATTCTTAGACCATTGCACCCTTAATCTGATCAGCTATTGTAAAATACTGTTTGATTAAAAACTTCCAGGTTTACGAATTATAGTGAAATAAGTTTTCTTAATATTGGCAACAATAAGGATAGAATGTAACACTTCCGGAACTGTCGTAAATATCTGCTGACATCCGGTGATTCTGAAATGCCTAAAACTATTAAAAAAAGTATTAAAATGAATCAAAATAAAAATTTATAACGTATTGATATCGTCAACAGTATTAGAAGCCATTCGGTCCAAACGAAAACGAGTCTGGCTATTTGTTTTATGTCGTCCTCAAGACGTGGGCGACTCGAGACAATTTTTATTGGTTTTATTTTAGAAACAATACGTAGGCCAATATACCCGAGTCCCAAACAAGTTTGTGTGAATCACTCTTTTAAAATAAAAAAAGCCAAATGACATCTGTTAGTTAAATATTTTTGACTTGCCATAAAAATGTTGAAACCAAACTCAATCGCAATGCAGTAAACGGATATTAAAGTGAAAAACGGTTTAAAAATAAAAAGGAAAAGGCATCAAATTCATTATTAAACTTTGCAAATGCCCCGTCTCGACGTAACAACAATTTCTAATTCTGCAAACAGTACATTGAACTAACTAATAGTGCGCGCGCATTTTGCTGTAGAAGATAGACTTAGACATGCGATCGGGGCATCCATCGACCTGATATAATAGATGCGGAAGTGGGCTTAGTAGTAAAGTATGCACATTTTACATTTGAGTCATTTTTGACGGTAAGTTTCGCTCGCTATCTAAAAGAAGCTGCGTGGGAGAAGTAGGCAAGGTTAAATATAGAGGAAGTTGAAAAATGACGCACGTTTATTTGGTAGGATAAAAAACTAGATCTATGATTTAAGGTCCTCGACACTACTTACCAGTTTATACTGTTGTTAATTGGAAGAAATTGTTTAACAAACATTTGGTTAGAACAGGTTAACAAATTGCAATAGTAAAAGTCTATGTTTTATAAAACTATAGTTTAGTAGTTTTCACAATAAATGGTATTGACTGAAGGATTATTATTATAGACGCCCTCTGGAGGATAAATAATAAACCTACTTTGTGTATAGTTCCTTACTTCAGCAAGGATATAACGCGGGTACTGCAGTAAGAGTAACCAGTAAATTGACGAAGGTGCCTCTTACTTCAGTTAGACGAATTGTTGAAAATTCCATGGAATCAAGAAAAAAGAGTTAAGATTCCGCTGTCACAAAAAGTCTAGACGACTGGGAAGTTTTGATAAGGCGAAAAATCTACACTATGTACGATGAGCAGCGTGTCCCTACAATCAAAAGTCTGAAACAGCGGCTCATCAATGACGAAACTCACATCAACTGTAGCCTCACTACTCTTTGGCGAGCTCTGTCTGCAATTGGCTTTAAATATCGCAAAATTGACAAGTGACAAGTAATAATGGAATCCACACGTTTAATAAACTGGCGTTCTAGATATATAACGTCAATAAGAAAATACCGGTCTGAAAATCGACGAAACGTGGTTTGACCTGAAGATTTTCTACACAATTAGATTAAATCGGGCAGATTATTGCAGTTAATAAGCCAATACCATTTACTATTGTGTTTTACAATATATTATTCGTGTTAAGGCGGAAGTTAACTGCATTCATATCGAAATATAATTTATGGCGTCAAGTAGGTATGTGCACAGTATTATGCAAAGAGTATTGCACCAAATAACATAATCAACAGATATGTAATATCGCCGTTCAGTTAGATTGTAGGTTTTCAAAACTGATTGTTACCTAAACTTGAGCAATTACATCGCACAGTATGTAAAATGGGCGAGCGCAATGTTGCACTTAACCAGATCATTAGCGTAGGCCACATTTTTTTAATTAACTAAACGTATATATTTGTGTATTTAGACTCTTATGGATATTTGATGTCGAAATCAATTAATTTCTCCGTGAATTACTATGGGAAAATAATAATAACGAACGGGAATTTAAAAGAATCCATCAAAAATTGCACAACGGACTAGCGAGCATTGGCACTTTTTCCGGGGCTTTTGACTCCTTCATATTATACGCCGTTCATCGACCCAAATGCGGTTGTGTCGGAGAAAGCAATATGGCTGCTGCTATTGCTGCTTCCAATCGCTATAATGAAAGTTTATGCATTTCTTCACAATCGTCTGTGACTCTTGCAAAATCACCAAGTCATTACCATCTCTTGTTATATTATTGTTGCATTATTTTGTCAGATCGCAGCGAAACTTGAAAGCGTTTAAGGTGGGTTTGTAAATTGGGAAATAATTGGGCAGAATACGATTTTACAAATGTTGTGCTATAGAAACGACAGGTCTTATTAACATCGCTATGCCTACATCACGTAACTTTCTATCTGTATACAAGAGAACGGATTGTGTAGAAATAAATGTAGGTACGTCATATTTACTGAGAAACTGCATCAAGTTCGTTTTGCTTAATATATTAATAAATGTTGTTTATAGATAGTATTTAAGCATATATGTTTAGCCAAATTATATTCATTTTAGCCTTGTATATATTCAACCCGATTGAGCATATTTATGTGGAGTAAACTAAAGAACAAAGTGCGGACCCAACATACTATACCTACATTATATTCTTCTGTAATTGCATTAATCCGGCAAAATATAGATGACCCAGACGCTGATTGTTGGAAAAGAACAATAAACCATGTTATAAAAGTGGAGGATTCATACAGGACATTTCATACAAACAGAGAACCCCTTATAATTAATGTAGACGACGATAGTGATAATGAAACTGAATTGATATATTAACATTTTTAAATTTTTATTAAATTTTATTGTGAATATCCTTTGTTAAACAGTGTATTTAATTGTAGTTACAGTAATGCTAGTTTTTCATTTCCATTGACGATAAAACAGAATATCCCTTACATCATTTGGTCGTAAACTTAAAAATACAATCAAAATCTGAAATAATAAACATATACGTTTAATGTGTTTCACACATAAAGGTTTTGGATTTGCGAAAGAGCCGAGATTGCGTTGCACCAACTTTGTAAACTTTATAAATATTAACAAATTGTTCTCTAAACATAGTGAATTTTGTAATATCTATAGCCGTATGTAAGCGCGTTTTGTAACATATATATTTACTATATTAGCCAACTTTATTAACTAACATTAATTACTTATTATAAAGTTATTAAAAAAATATACGATTAGAAATTACGTAACAACAATTTATCATTTATCTGTATTAATTTTTTGGTGTATTTTTATTTTTTGAGTTGGATCAAGATTATAAGAATATACGTGACGACAATAATAGTAAACGTAACAAATAATAAAGAAATCTACGTAGAAATTAACAAATTTGGCCAGTTTACTGAGTATATTATCCAATTGATGTTTTCTTAAATCAAATAATTCTTGTTAGGATATGAGTCATTGATATGTCATCGAAGACAATCCGCAAGAAAACAACTGAATAAGTTTCTATTTTTAAAAGTTGGAACAACTTCTTGTAGTCTCAAAGCAGGTTTGGACTTGAATAGAATTATAAATTCTTATGAATCATTATCCATAATAAGTCACTATCTCACTGAAAATGTTTAATCACCCATTTTGAACGGCGAGTACAAACAAGTTGACAAATAAACAATTGTTTTATTGATGCTGTTAAAATCTAATTTAATTTTATATAAAAATTATTTGTTAATTAAAAATTGCTGTCTTTATTACACAATTATCTTCATTAAATATACGTCATGATGTATCATGGAAAATACACATAATATATAGGTATATTTTTAAAAATCAAAGTCAGTTTTTCTTGAGTTAATTTAATAAAAAATCAAGATTAACACGAAGCATGACCTCTACGTTGGTTTATTACTACTTTGAAACATAATTCCAAATTAAATTCCTGTCATTTCTCAAAAAAAAATGAAAAGAGAATCATAAAAACTTAAAAGTACTTTTTGTGAGGAGTGTAGTATATTTATCCCAAATAACATTATTTTCAATAGAGTATAAAACTAAGTTAAATAAATGTTGACTTTGTCAAAAGCTTTTCCAAAATCAATATAGAAGTAAAAAATGCTTTATTTTTCAAATTTTTTATTTTGTTCTACCTCATATTTATTCTATTCTATTCTATTCTATTCTTCTGGGGTGCGTTTCATGCATGTACTGGAGCTCTAGGCTCATTGTACCCCCCTGAAGTAATCATACCAGGTTCGTTTCCTTCATGTATTCTAGAACGTCCCTGATATTCGCTTTCACGATTTCCTCTGGCTCAGGAAACTGAATGCCAAAGTGTCTCTGTCTAAGCCACTTAAGGCTCGGACAGTGACATATTACGTGAAGAGGAGTTTCGTCTTCCTCACCACATTTTCTGCATAATGGGTCCTCAGCGAGTCCTATTATGTTCATGTGTTTTCGGAGATGGCAGTGTCCTGTAAGCAGTCCCACTGCCTTTCTCAATTGGGTTCTACTTAGGCTGAGTAGTTCTGTAGTTTTCTCCCTGGATGGACCTGTTATGAATAATCTGGATTGCCTGAGTCCAGGCAGTTCCATCCAGAGTTTCTTATGTTGTTCCCTTAGTCGTTCCTCTATTGTTTCCCTTACATGTTGGTATGAGACCCCACATGTGGTAAGAGGTCCGATCAGGGTTCCTTCTGAAGCTTCCCTGGCTAGGAGGTCAGCTTTTTCATTTCCAAGAATCCCTGTGTGTCCTGGTACCCATTCAAGGATAACCTTGTGGCGTTGTGCCAGTTCAGCTACAGTTCCTTGGCAGTGCTTCACTGTTCGTGACGCAGTGTGTACGCTCTCTATTGCTTTGAGAGCTGCTTGGCTATCACTTCTGATCGTGACAGTCCTGTTAGGGACTGTCTCGTTCAGGATGATTTCCGAGAATGTGTTGATGGCAACCACTTCAGCTTGCAGGATAGTCTCTACTGAACCCAGGTTGAGACTATACGTCTTCCCTGTATTTTCATTGTAGATTCCAATCCCAGTGCTGGTGCTTGTTTTGGATCCGTCTGTGTACCAAACGGATTCATGTTGTTTCCTAGTCTTGGTTAGGTACCTAGGGATCGCCCTGCCCCATTCGTTGTTTATTTTCAGCCTGTAAGCAGCTGCCCTTTCCCTCCTTTCCTCATATTTACTTTCATGTATTTGATAAAAATGTTTTGTTACAAAAGGTTTCAATACTTTTTACTTGTCACAAAGCAGGCTTGGACCTGTATAAAATTTTAAATGCTTTTGAATCATGATTCACAATAGTCGTCTCACCAACAAGTCGATACAAGTGAATTGCAATGTGAATCCCCATTTTTGAGAAGCGATTCTAAACTCGTTGATAAATATCGAATTTAATTACAATATTTACAGTTATTAATTTCAAATAAAATATTGCTTGGCTTGCTGTTAGTTAAATCGTAGTACGATAGTAACGAAGTCTAAACAAGGCATTAATTATGTCTTGTTGATCTATAAAATCGATCCTGCATAAATTTAAAAGTTGTTTTTGTTTCCTGTAGCCAGAAACTGTAACTCTGGCCGTGTGTAAAGAGATTATTTTTTGTGTGTCGTTTTGTATTCAAGTTTGCTACAACAAAATTTACCGTACGCTTAAGCGGGAGGTCAATTACCCTCTCGGAATTGACAAATGCCAAATATGCAAAACGGGCCAAATATTTGGAAAGTTTATTGTGGATTTGTGTGCCGACAAAATTTCCATAGCGTGCTACTTTGTGTAAAACAGAGTTCCAAAGTTTTTTAGCAAAAAATTAGAGACCCTCACAATGTTCATTATGTTCCAATGCAAATTTCACTATGTTTTTAAAATGTTTTAATTTATAACCAAGTAATTTGAATTTACAATTAATTGCTGAAGATACAATCGATATAAAAGTACATACAGGGTGATGTTTTTCGATGGTACATTCTTTCGACATTCTCTTATTATAATTTTTTTACGTCTGCTTTATTTGGTTGGTATTATAAATAATGGAGCTACAAGCTACAACTCCGTTGATCAGGACCTTTTTTTTTATGAAATTTTTCCCTCTTTTAGGATATTTTTTAATATTGCTGCTGTCTTTAATATTTTCATGGCTATAGCCAAAAAACGGAATCCATCTTTTTGTATTTTCCTTTTTTGTTAATAGTGCAGTCATTGTAGCATTATTGCTCTGAATTTTTTTACTGTGAATCGATTTGCATGAAATTTTGGAATTGAGTTCATCTTACCCTCAACTTCAAAAGTGACGATAATTTGAACTCCGCATCCACCCTAGGGGAGGTTGCCACCCCTTCTCGCGGATAATTTTTTTTAATAACCTCGAATATCGATAGAAGGCCTAATTTTAAGCAAAAAATTATTTATTAAGTTTTTCGAAATATCCAATACTTTTCAAGGTATTGGCAATTGAAAATTCACAATTTTTTAAATTTTATAAATGACAAAATTGTAACCGGTAAACAAATGAACAATTTGGTTTTCTATAAAGTATTCTAAGTGCAATATTAAGCTAGATATTAAGGCACAAAGCAGTTTTTTTATTTTGTCTGAAATTTAATCAATACACAGCTTCTCTTAAGCCCTTTAACCCTTCACCGTTTTAGAAAAAGCTTTTTTACTATATATTGCGATGATGAATGTTGTAGCTCTCTTAATAACCATTACAACAGTTTTTTAGAAATTGTGACTGCATGAAAAATGAAGAAGATATGGTCCAAAAACTTATATATATTTACTGTTTTAACTTAGGGGTAGTTTTAAGGGTAGAAAAGCTTAAGAATATGATAATTGTTATAGAGAATATAAAATATTACTTACTATATACTTACATCTTTTTATGTCATGTGATTTTTTAAATGTAGGGGTTGTTTGCAAGGATCGTAAGATTTTAAAGCGGTTGAAAATTATTTTAATAAGAGGTAATTGTGTTAGAAAACTTTAAAATTTCACCACTTTTTCGCTTCAGTGACTGCAACTGAAATTTTTTAAGGCACAAAACAAAAATTCCCCATTCTCAGAATTTAATTCTGAATCCGATAAAGCAAAGCCCATATTTTCAAATTTATTCTAAATATTTTTCACAGGAAATTCACTTCCTCACTAGTCTACATCGTACTGTAAGTTTTTTAGTAAAAGAATTATAATTTATTTCGAAATTAACAGAATTTTCTAATACACATTGAAACATCGATGTTCATAATTTCAGAATTTAAATCACTGATCAACTTGGAAGTACAAACAATTTTTTATATAAGTATAACGTTCAAATTTTTTTAGACTCATCTGGTAATTTCGTAAAATTATTTTTATCCCATTTTTATCTTTACAAAACTATTCATTACCTTTATTGTTTAATCGCCCAGACTAATTCAGAATATTTTTTTAGTTTATGCACTACCTACTCGAAAAAATATATACCTATTTACAGAGACTATTTAGGTAGTAGCTAGGCGTGATATTTACATACTTTTTTCTAATCAACGAATTGAGCTGATAAAGAAATTTTAGGTGTCATACATATATATACACACACATATTTCGCAATTTTTGCTAATACATAGTTTTTATGGGATTTGCTTTATTATATCAGTGTGTGTGATTAGACTGCGCAAATAAATTGTTTCACAAGAAAATTAGGAGACAATGTCATATGAAAGTCGCACGATATATTTGCTATATTTTAAGTTATGAACCATAAACTGATGTAAAATTTACAAAAAAACTTTTTTTTTTCAATCTCCGGCCAATAATATTTAATATTCTTTTTAAACATTTATTCCTCTCATAAAACCCAGATTTATTCATCACATATTTCAAATTATTCTGATTGACGTTTTTTTTAATACGGTTCCTATAATAAAAGCAAAACATTATTTCCAAAATTCATTATACATTTACGTTCATGAATAATTTATAGTTGATACGAAACCCGATTAAATTCAGCAGGTTTTGGGACCTTTATGAAGTTCTTTTTTTAATTACGTACAGTTTTAGGCAATACTCAATACAGCATCGTAAACTGATGCGTAATTCAAATTATAATAATTGAATTGATTCTTTTTGAATTAATATTTGAAAATGTGTTCATTTCCGAGGTTATTGTACTTTCTACAATTAGTCTACACCAGTTTGTACAGGTTCTTACGAGTACAAGAGTGATTTGTCGTGCATCGGATTGTTGTTGTCTTACTGTTAAAATATTACAACCTGTTTTGGTTAATATTGTTCTGCTATTGTTATGATCTTTATCCTGTTTTGTATTGTTGTATTCTAACGGGAATGATCATTGAACATATAACTTTATTTTTTGCAGACTATACTGTGTTTGAAAATCAAGAGAGAGTAAATTCCCAGAATAAAAAATAATACGGTATGCAAAACTATAGTACAGTACGTGCGGTAAAACTTCAGTATTTATAATGCATTCTAAATTGTTTTTGTTAATTTCAATACAAAATTTATTAAATTTCTTGGACTATCACATTATTTTATGATCTTTCATTGTTACTACAGTAGGCCTAAGAGGATTAACGTGCGTCATAGGCGTAACCAGATTAGAAAGGGATAATTGTTATTTAACGATCTCCGAATGGCAACAGCTTCTAATGACAGATATTTTGACTTAAATAGTGCTTAAGTTTCTAGAAATGCAGTTTTTGATTTTCGATAAACGTGACAAATAGTAGTGACTAAAAATGGAAGCAGTTTGTGAGTATACGCCAGTGAAAAAATTAAAACTAGACCATTTATCGCTCAATGAAAAGAGTGCTGTAGTGAATGTGTACCACTGTTTTAAACATCAAAATCCCTCAAACACTATTGACAGTGTAGTTGAAACAACATCTAAGGCAATGGGATATGGAAAATCTACAATATATAGAGTTCTAAAGGAGGAAAAATCAGGTGGAGTAACCTCACCAAAGCCGAAACCAGGTAATAGACAAAAACTATTAAAAGTCAACGTGGACGAGTTTTTTAAAAATGCTATTCGTAAGCTTGTTCACTCATTTTTTATAAACAAGCAAATACCAACTTTATATAAAGTTTTGCAAGCCATTACGAATGATGTTGATTTACCCACAATAAGCCGGGATAAACTATGGAAAACGTTACATGAGTTAAACTTTAAATTTGAAAAAATGGGCAGACACTCAATGCTAATTGATTCTGAAGAAATTGTATGTTGGAGAAGACAATACCTCAGAAGAATACAACAAGTTAAAGCTCAAAATAGAAACATTTATTATTTAGATGAAACATGGGTTAATGAAGGACATTGTGTAGGAAGAGTTTGGAAAGACAAAAATATAAAATCATCCCATCAAGCTTTTCTAGAAGGATATACTACTGGTTTTAAGGAACCTATAGAAAAAGGTAAAAGATTAATTATTTGTCATATAGGCAGTACAAACGGTTTTCTTGAGAATAGTTTACTCTTATTTGAATAAAAAAAACCGTTGATTATCACGAAGAAATGAATGGAGACGTGTTTGAGGAATATTTTGAACAGATGATTCAATTCATACCAAAAGGATCGGTTATTGTAATGGACAATGCAAGTTACCATTCCAGATTACTTGAACCTTTACCAACCACTAAATGGAAAAAGGATGAAATTGCAAAATGGTTATCTTCTAAAAATTTAGCCTTTGACAATACAATGCTGAGGACAGAATTGTTAACTATTGCTAAAAAACATAAGCAAAATTATAAAAAATATAATAATGAGGAGGTAGCCAAAAAACGAGAAATTGAAATCCTTCGTTTACCACCCTACCATTGTGAGCTGAATCCGATAGAATTGATATGGGCTCAAGTTAAAGGTTGTGTTGCCAGAAATAACACTACTTTTAAATTATCAGATGTTAAAAATCTCTTCAATAAGGCAATATCTGAAGTAACAAGTGAAAATTGGCAAAAATGTATTAGACACGTTACAGAAATAGAAAAAAAATGTGGGAGCTAGATAACACAATTGATATTACTACAGAGCCCATTGTAATTTCTCTAGAATCAGATGGTGAATCTTCTGACACAGGGTGCGAGGAACCATAACTTTAAAATTATTAATTTATGTACTTTAATTTTATTTTTAGATTTTTATTTTTTAAGATTTAATATTGTCGTATTTTTTGCATGTTGCTCGTCAAATTTTATCCTTGCGGTTGGTTTTTTTTTCTCATATACCTACTTAATTGTTTTTTTAGCTCCTCATATTAATTTTTAAGTAATTGTAATTATCTGTACATATTATATACATATTTTGTAAATAAACATATGCCTAAAACAAAATGCCTAAAATAATATTGACTTTTTCTTCATTTTACCCAAATTAAATTACTACTTACGAATTATGTTTATCTATCTAAAATTGGTAATCTAGGTATAAATAACTAAAACAAATTAAATATTTCTATTTCCATATTAATTTAATTTTGAAAACGCACGTCTATGGTTTACTGCCTTTAACACTGATAACTGCAAAACATTTCTGGGAATTTACTCTCTCTTGATTTTCAAATACACTATATTTTATTAAATTATTTAAAAATCATAATACCTTGTGTGTTATTTTTAGACGTAGAATAGTTATATTAATGAACATTCTGTCTAAAAATGTTCACCTACACACTTTAAACTTTATCTATGCAGGAAATACAGTCAGGAACTGGTAAATGAACAGAGTTAAGGTTTTGTCGGTATTTCTTGCATTTCATTTATTATAACAACATACGTTTTATATTTTAAATACGCTGCAATGTAGGCACTATGCAAAAATATCTTTATCGTTCATTAAGTATCTTGTTTTTTTCCAAAATTCAGAAATGTTGAAATAAATAATTATGTTATTGCTTAGCTTGGAGTACCTATTATTCCAGATGGGGAAATTTTATCTTTCTAAATCGTAAGAAAAGTTAATAATCTTATCAATTTTTAAATAATTAACTTAAAGAAATTGTGTATTTAGTAAAATTATAATTATAGATAAGCTTTAGACATCGTTAATAAAAATCAAGTAGTAAATTGCGATGCATCTAAAATCTAAATGTCATTTTTTTATAACTTTTTATAAATTATGGAGGGTAGAAGCAGTGTTGCCAACTTAGTGGATTTTACACTAGAACTGGTGGTTTTGTGAAAAAATATGGTATTTCGGTGATTTTTTGAAAAATATATGGCGAAATCTGGTGATTGCTAAGGTGATTGACAATAGGTTTGTTTTATATTAAAACCATTCTAGGACGGTACACAAAAGAACGTACAGAGCACAGTATAAAAGTCCGAAATATAAATTCTGTAGTTCTGTCATTTCCATGTTTTGTTTCGTGCATTTAGCAGTGGTTGTGTATAATTCTAACCTCAAATTGGATATATTATTTTGTATTACGTAAATATAGGTATATCGCAGCTAATATTCCGTTATTATCTAGTGTTTTTCTAGTGATTTTGAAGTTAAAACATCCCCTTTTTTCCTTCCCCCATATTTGGTGGTTTTTTAGTGATTTTGAAGTGTCCATTTTGCGACTTTTGAAATTCTGCTTTGGCAACACTAGGTAGAAGGAGAGAGGACAAACTTGTATAGGAATAATGTCGAAAAACTGTCCAGCGGTAAGCAGCAAATAGTAGATGGCGCGAGAGTAGCAAAAGGGTAAAAAGACAACGTGAACTCATAGGTTATAAACAGAGTTGAGTTGAAAAATTTTATATTTTTCATGACTTGTGTATTTGTAATTAAAAAGTACCTATGCAGTATTTAAAATCTTAACTATATACGTAGTCATATGTAATTTAATTTTTCGCTCTAACAATCCATTTTGACATAGCTGATCACGGGATAAATTCTTCTTTTCTATTTGTAACGTTCTGTGACACTTACTCTTGCTACTGTGGCGCCACCAATTTGTTCCTTTTCGATGGACACTTTGGTTGGTTCTACCCTACATACTATAAATGTATTGAACAATTTGAGCAAAAAATAATGAGCCTTTTGGACGTATGTATTAAATTTAAAAATAGTTTCTAAAGAAACCTTCAAATTTGTTTTTGCTTGTTTTATTTCAATTTCATTAGATGTGCCAATCAATCCAGTTATGTTTAAAATAAAAATACTTTTTACATTTCCAGTACTTTTATTTTCAAAGTAATCTTCAAAATATTACCTTTTAAAATGTTGTTTCATTAAAATTGTTGATAAAATTAGCCAGCTAGTAGACATTGTCGAATTCAACTGGATTAAAAATAAACAAAATAATTTAGGTTTTTAAAATGACAGAAGACAATTGAACTTACTGGTTTTGATATGTGGCAACATCGCAATTATGACGTAGCATACTTTTTGTTTTAATTTCACTGTATATTAACAAGCTTTCTGATTTTTAATTGCAAATTTTCGAGACTGTAAGCAGCCCAGAAAAAAAAGTAGCCAAAATATGATTAATTTCTTTGTTGAACGCTGAAAACTGGTTTTCTGTTGGTTGATAAAAGATAATTATCTTGTCTGGTCTAATTCGAGTAGCCGTAATTTGAAAAGTGGCACTAAAAAGCTCGTACCGCACGGTTAACAATGTAGGTAACATCTTTGGTCAACTCGGGTCAACTACACTACTTTATTACTTTAATTTTCGAGGTGAGGTCATCTACTCGGCTATTGGCGTGCAAAAAAAACTACAATTCATTTATCTGCACAAAATAAAATCGTTTTTCAATAAAACTGAAAAACTTAACAGTTTCTATACCAAGCTTGACCGTTTCCTATAAAAAAAGAACTACTTCCTGGACTATATGCCCCAACGGACATTGAATTACATTCCAATAGAAAACGTGATGGCCGTTGAGGCATATAGCCCAGGAAGTAGTTGTTTTTTTCATAGAAAACGGTCAAGCTTGGTATAGAAACTGTTAAGGTAGAAACAATTTTCTATTTTTCAGTTTTATTCTTGACTTTACCTTATCTGAAATATTTCAGTATGTATTGTTTATCGTTTTTCAATGTTTTATTTCTTTCGTTACAGAACGGAATTGAAATTGGAGTCGTTAGAAGATGCTGTGGTGTTGGAAGAACCTGATAGCGATTGGTTACATGATAAAAGAGGGTGTCCTGCTTACGTTAGTCCTGAAATTCTGAAAGCCGGTGCACATTATTCGGGAAAAGCTGCAGATATGTGGAGTCTGGGCGTCATCCTCTACACCATGTTAGCTGGCAGGTATGTATAAAATATTTGGAGCAAGTAATTTTATCGTATTTCTGTTCTCGTTCAGGTTCAGATTTTACATTGTCTTTACTTATTTCAGCTGGTTTTTAAACGATACAATCAATTTATTATTATTATAAATTAATAACTGCTTGCCGAGCGAAGCGAGGTTCGCAGCACCAAAACAATCCAAACTAATTCATCACCTAGTTATCATTAGTTCATAATCATTAGTTATAATTAACTGTCAATATAAGGAAAACTTTATTAAGAGGGGGATTCACCTTGTAAATATCAGTATTTGAAATGCTTTCGTAGTCCCCCAATTTTAAAGTTTATTTTTGATTTTAGGCTCGCGAAAAAATTATGTAATGTAGGTAAAAGCCCAATCTGTGTTCCTATGGAGAGATATTTTAAAAATTGAATCTAGTTTTTTCTAAAAAAATTGGTAAAGCGTCGGTTTTTTACCCATTTTTCTCAATTTTTTTTAAGAAAACCTAAATAAAATTTTTAAAAATTCTCTTCATAGGAACACAGATTGGACTTTTACCTACATTACATAATTTTTTCGTGAGCCTAAAATCAAAAATAAGCTTTAAAAATGGGGGACTACGAACTCTTTGCAATCCAATATTTTGCTATTATAAAGTGGCTCCGCCGATTGGAAAGTAAGGGAACTAATACTTTATAAAGATAATAAACTCATTCACAGATGTTTGCATTTTACCGGGGAACGATAAAAAATACTTTTTAATTCTTTGGTACCTTCATAAGTAATTTTTGTGTTCTCTTTATATAAAATATTTGTATCACTACGCATATTTGTATCATATTTAGTTATTAAAATCTGACATTAGTTTTCAAGTTAAAATATTAGCAAATATTCTAATATATAAAAAATAATTAGTAGTTCAACGCAATAAACAAAATAATTATTAGGAATCACATTTAAATAAATCAAATTAACTAAAAACTAAAATTGTTGTTTTTCTGGTGTTGATTTCAAGATTATTTTTTTTATTGGATTAAATTGGCAATAAAAATAGCTTCAATAAGGATTCACACTTTGAATTTTGTAAGTAACTATTGTGCAACGCACAAAACTGGTGTGCTGTAACTCCCTAATTTGTTCACAACAAGCGTTGTCGATAACTTTTTGCAATGTTGCCAGATTTTTCTTATAAATCCCATTTCTCATTCAATAATTTGGTAAAGTTTGTGTTGTCCACACATATACGAGGGTTGTGTGAAAAGTTTCCGACCGCAACATGAAGATGGCAGCACTCGTAAACAAAAGTTGGAGAATGTGTTTGCGCATGCCACAAAAATTTCAGCCATTTTGGACGCGCAGTTGTTGTGACAATCATTTGAGTGAGTCGATGTGAGTGTTTTTATGAAAATGGAAAAAATCGAGTATCGATATTTGTTTTTGAAAGGCAATACGTCTACGCAAATCAAAGACGAGTTGGACGCTGTGTACGGGGACTCTGCACCATCATTTACCACCGTGAAATTTTGGGCTGCTGAATTTAAACGTGGCCGTACCAGCTTGGGTGACGATGAACGTTCGGGACGTCCAAAAACTGCAACCACTGACGATAATATCGCTCAAGTTCACCAAATGGTGCTAGACAACCGTCGAATTAAAATTAGAGAGATAGAACGTGTGAATCAAGATTTAGGCATGAGAAAGCTGTCCGCACGTTGGGCGCCGCGTTTGCTCACTTTGGACCAAAAACGTGTTAGAATGAACATTTCCAACTCTCTGTTGGCGCAGTTTATGAGCAATAAATAAGAGTTTTGGCGCCGATTAATTACTGTAGATGAAACTTGGATACACCATTATACTCCAGAAACAAAAACACAGTCAAAACAATGGACTGCGAAGGGGGAATCGGCTCCAAAAAAAGCAAAGCATTCTCTTCAGGTCAGAGAAAAGGAAAAAGTCGCTGGGGGCTAGATCTGGAGAATACGGTGGGTGAGGAAGCAATTCGAAGTCCAATTCATGCAATTTTGCCATCGTTTTCGATGATTTGTGACACGGTGCATTGTTTTGATGAAACAATACTTTTTTCTCCTTCATATGGGGCCGTTTTTTCGCGATTTCGGTCTTCAATCGCTCCAATAATGCACAAAATAATGCAGAATCCCTTTTCCAAATAGTCGATGAACAATATACCGTGTGTATCCCAAAAAACTGAGGCCATAACTTTGCTAGCTGACTGTTGAGTCTTTCCACGCTTTGGTGGCGGTTCACCGGCCGCAGTCCACTCAGCTGACTGTCGATTGGACTCAGGCGTGTAGTGATGGAGCCAAGTTTCATCCATAGTCACATATCGACGCAAAAATCGGGTTTATTACGACTTAACAGCTGCAAACACTGCTCAGAATCATCAATTCGACTGTTTTTGGTCGATTGTGAGCACGCGCGGCACACATTTCGCACAGAGCTTCCGCATACCCAAATATTCGTGAACGATATGTCCAACACGTTCCTTAGATATCTTTAGAGTGTCAGCTATCTCGATCATATTCACTTTACGGTCACTCAAAATCATTTTGTGGATTTTTTTGATATTTTCGTCGGTAACCACCTCTTTTGGGCGTCCACTGCGTTCACCGTCTTCGGTGCTCATTTCACCACGCTTGAATTTTGCGTACCAGTCAATGATTGTTGATTTTCCTGGCGCAGAGTCCGGAAACTCATTATCCAGTCAAGCTTTTGCTTCAACTGTATTTTTTCCTTTCAAATAACAATATTTAATAAGCACACGAAATTCTTTTTTTTCCATCTTTTTGAAAATAACAAAAGTTGCTTCACTAAAAATGCATTATCTCACAAACTAATAGTCCGACAGCTGTCAAATTTTTACACGAATCTTTTGAAGGTTGATACTATCTAAAAATGAAATGGATTTAATTCTAGTGCAGACCGGGGACTTTTCAGCCGACCTGATATCTTTGTTAGGTCGGAAACTTTTCAGACAACCCTCGTACAGTGAATAAATGGATATATAATCTATTGTTGAATTGTATGGTAAAAAAATTGTATACGCCGCAGTAAAAAGCAGGTAATTATATAACAGGTTGTTCTTCTTTTTTACCACATACAACGAAACCAAAAAAAAAGATCGCGAGATACCATATTTATCCAGTTACACCTGCCTCGTGCTCGCAGCACGGGTTATTCCTTTGTATCTTTTTTATTTGTACCCCTATCGGCCGGCTACTGACAAGAAAGAGATGTGGGGCAGGTGAAAACTCTTTCGTTTGATATATTACGAGATCCGAGAGGAAGGAAGGGTGTCATTGGACGGGGTAACAGGTGAACAGGAGTACAGAACTGACCGAAAAAATTCAACAACTTTCGTCGACAGTGACAGATAATTTTATTTTTTGGGAGTGAAGTTATTGTCTATTATAACTAAAAATAACACCAAACAGTCAACTGTCATAAAATAAGGGTTGGTAGAATACATTTTTGTTAAAACTCGTATTGATATTTGGGTTGCATAACATCAAGGTGGAAATGTATAACTGGTTGAAGAAAACAATGCTCATGTTTGTTTAAAAAGGGTCATTGTAAATTAATTCTGTCCGAAAAAGTGATGATGACAAAGAAGTTCCTGTTCAAATGAATGTAATTTACATAAATTTGATTCGACGATATTAATAGAACTAATTTTCATAAATATTTATTAGAAGTATACCTTGAAAAATCTCGCAAATTGGAATCAAAAATATTTAAGAACTTTAATAAAACGTATCTACGTTCTTTGAATATCTGAAATATCGTTCTCCTTTTTTTTTTATTTATCTACCAGCTACATGAACATCTGATAAAATTTAAAAATTATACCTGAATGCTCGCGAAGGTTTTTTTTAACTAGCAGGTGCAGATTTTTAAGGGTTTATCGTCATCATCGTCCATTTGGGATTTTTTGAGACAGGGCCCTTAATTAGGACAGGTGGATGCATCCCAATTTAAAACTATTCCTTGGGAAACAATTCTTTAGTAACAATTTCAAAAAGATAATAATTTTTTATGAAATGTTATTAAATTAACATTAAATAAAATCCTCCACGATTAAAATAATCTGAACGGTTTATGTTTTTTTTTTACTTTACCGACCAATTTAGATTAAAATCCCCGAATATTTTTACAGTTTATTTCCATATTACACAATACGGAAATGGAATTATGTATTTGAGCTGCCTAATACCCTCCTTAAATGTATGAACGAGGTTCAAGGTCCAATTAAATAAAGTACGTACACGTTCTAGTATGACTGTTAGACCATAACTAAGTACGTAAAAAAAATCCGTACTGTATGCATTTTTAGAGGTATCCAACCATGAAGCAGTGCGGCCCGTTGTTGATGGTATACTTTATGGTTCTAGTTGAGGTTATGGGCCAGCGCGTTTGACGTCTTTTATCAGCTGAGTATTATACGTATGTGTATGTAAATGAGGAAATCATGGCTCTGTAATTTTTTTAACTCCAATAATGTGTCGGTGTTCTTGTTGTTAACAAACATTCCTGAAGCTTTTTACAGTAAAACGTTTCAGAATTATAATAGAAAACAAAAATTGGGTATTCTTGCAGTCTTCAACTGTTGTTTTCTTTGGTTAGTGACATAAATTTGGCACAAACACATCAAGTGATTATAAAAATCAACATGCCAGTTGTTGTTTGTAAAATGGGATGTAGAATGTGTGGATTCAATGAGAAATTTTTAATGCAACACGTTTATTTCTAAACATAGATGTTTCAATAAGGGTGGTAATGTGTAATGTTTCTATTTCACAGGGTTGATGTTCACTTATTAGAGGGTTATTTTTAATAACGAAATCAAAATAAAATATTTTCCTACAATACAATCAAAAACTAAAATGTAATGCAAAACGTACTAAAATGTAGAACACGAAAAAGAACTATGAATGTTAATGAAGTAGATGTTCAAAATGTTCTCCGCGAACGTCTTGGCAACATCCTAATCTCAAATAAAACTGTCTTCTAACATTATTTAACATATCAGGCGTGATCGACCTAATCGCAAGCGTTATTCGTTCTTTTAAGTCATTTAAATCAGAAGGTTTAGTTTTGTACACATGGCTCTTCACATATCCCCATAAAAAGAAATCTAATAATGTAAGATCAGGTGATCGCGCTGGCGATTCAATCGATCCTCGCCTCCCTATCCACCGATTGGGAAATATTATATCGAGGTACTGCGCACATTAAGTTGGTAATGTGGTGGTGCTCCATCCTGCTGAAACCATATCGTATTCGCTGGAACTTGAGGGTTACCTGGATCAGGATATAAATTTGCCAACGTTGGAATGACATCATTTTGAAGTAGTGCCAAATAATTGTTGCCATTCAAGTTGCCCTCAATAAAAAAGGGACCACTGATATTGTTCCCTACAATCCCTGCCCAAACATTAACCTTTTGAGGGTATTGAGTGTGTTCTTCTCTCATTCAGTGAGGATTTTCCGTGGACCAGTAGCGGCAATTTTGCCGATTAGCATGACCGTTAAGTAAAAAAGTACACTCATCAGAAAACATAACGTCTTCTAATTGGATAATATTGTTATCCAACATGTCCATAATTTACTCACAAAAAAAATCAAAATCGTCTTCCATGAGCTCCTGAGTGGTATCATCTTATACGGATGCAATTTATTTTCTTTTAATATGTTTGCTATCGATGTATGGCTAGCATTGAATGTAGTGGATGCCTGTCTACTCGATGTATGTGGGTTTTCCTGAAACTCAAGCAACACATCTAATTTGAGTTCATCACTCAGTGCATTGGCAGCTGCTTTTTTTATCTGCCTTACATGACCAAACTCGCGAAACAGCTTTTCTATTTTACTTATTGTTCCTTGGGATATAGGCGGTAAATTGGGAAATTTCTCATGAAATAGGCGAGTTATTTCCTGTTGTGTTCAGATGTTATCTCCGTAACCAATTATTTGTAAAACTGTTATTCTATGCATTTCCGTTAATCTAACCATTTTTCAGAATTGAATTGAACAAACTTTATACTTAAATTACAACAATGACAACTTAAATAAAACAACTTACTACTGCTTGTTAAAATATCGTTGCCACGGAAATTCTTTAAGGTTTTTTAATGGTTACCATCTAAAAACCACATTGCTATGGTTTTTGTTCACTTTCCCATTATCAAGACCTAAACGAGAAATAAGTTTTAAGTATATTGTAATAAGTTTCGAGTATATTTTAGCGAATTTCGGTAATAACATGATATTAATTTTTTTTATGTTAATTTTTGCGTTAAATTTAAAAACAATAACATTTTTGAATAGAGAATGAAGAGACCTTTCAAATGATATATCACAAGCCTATACTTCCCATTTAAAAAATGGGGGTTTGTACCTGTCATTCTAAGAGGGTTGAAGGTAGGGGTTGCATTTTCACGTTTAAGAATGTCAAGTTATAATTTAAATTTGACGTGTTTCGGGATTTTTTATAAATATGTACAGTAACCGAAATAATGAATTTATTCCATTTGGCTTCTACACACTGTATAATAATAAATAGAGGAGGTTTTTTAATATTGTTTTTATATTTTGCACTTATAAAAATCTTCATTATAAAACGCATTTGCGTATCGTAATGTAACTTTTACGCACGCAAATTTTTGTTTTAAATGGTTGGCGACATGAGTGAAGTTTCTAAAGGCAAGACTATTGACAATGACATTTGTGGCTAATAGCAATTTATTAATTTCATATTGTTCTTTAAGAAAGTATCTGTGAATATGAATATAATATTTTACTTATATAATATATTATTATTGGTATATTATTCATTTTAAAATATTTTAAAACATTAACATTTGATAATCTAAATGTCACAACTGTCAAATTTTATAAATTACACAGTGCTGCCGACATACTTTTTAAAATAAAAATTTTCGTAATTACATAAAAATAAAAAATTAATTTAAAAAATGGTAAAAAGGGCAAAATATAAAAAATATTATAAACAACTTATTTCATATGGCTGTTGTGACACTCGTTCTTTAAAAAACTCATCGCTTCGCGATTCGTTTTTTAAACTTGAACTCGTGTCATAACAGAATTCCATATGAAATGCGTTGTTTAATATACTATTTTGTATGTTTGGTGATAGTTTGAATCATGTTTAAATAAATGTGATAAAGAAAATTATCATTATTAGGTATATCATTAAAAAAAATGTATACCTACATTTTGTCTAAAGTTTAAAAAATGTCTTCAAATTCACATCTCTTTGAAGCCTTCGTCTCAATTCAAGCTAATCTTTTAGTTTGGATGGATTAAAGTAATCTGGGATTGATTTGAATTATTGTATTGGTAGGCACGAATTCTAGTAATAGTTTTTCCTGGTTCTATATCATTGGATCACAGGATCGAATTATTCTTACTGATTTTATTGATTAAAAGAAAAAAAACTACAAACCAATTTCTGCAAATACTTTAAATTAATATAAAATGAATTATGGAGGTTTCATTATTTGGTAAATTGTGGCATCTGATCATAATTTTATGATTTAGTTGTTTATTTGTTTTAAAATTAGTGTATTATTTTAACTAATCACAATTTTTAATGAAAATAAACTTTCTAAAACATTGCTTTAAACTGTTGAAGTTTTTTTAGGAGAAAGATAGACTTGGAGATTTGCGAAAAGCAAAAGTTATAGACAGATTTTTAAAATCAGAAATTAAAACTAAAATTATCAACTACAAAGTTTGGTTATATTTTTATTTCTAATTATAGTCAATGACCCCTAAATATATAGATGAGTATATAATTTTTTGTTGTTTCGTTAATATCTTTTTAAAAAGGCTAGATCATTACAATTATTCAGTAATCAATTAAATAGTAGGTATAAAAAATAATTCTGCCTATTTTTCAAGAATATTGATAATTTTTAACCTGCTACAATTTAAAATAGAAACTACTCGTTGATATATTATTGCAATAACTTTTCAATTAGGCCCTGCGTTATTAATTAATTTAAATGCAAAACGAGTCTAATGGACTATAAAACGCCCCTTCTTTTCTTCAACCCCTCGACGATACCAAACATCCGATAAAAAAAATTACGCGAATCCTCATTTCCTGCTTTCACGGAAAAAGTCCGTTAATTTTCGATATTAAACATAACCTCAATGTTTATTTCCCAAGCTATGGTGCGTAACGGATGCACCATATGTCGTGTAGAAAAATTACTAACCCCAATTCACAGGTGAACCTTTTTTCCTTAACAATTTCTTATTGTTGTGTCGGAATTGCCAGCGGCGGCGAACGCAATTATTACAGGTATTTCATTCAGATGTAAATTTTTTATTTGTTGGGTTTTTTTATATACATTCGTAGAGCAGAATATCAACTAGTTACAAGAAACTAACAATTCACGGAATAAAGAATCAGTATTTAAGATAATCTTGTTCATTTTCTACGTGAGTAATATCTTGTTTGTCAGCTAGTCGTGTTTTGTCATGAATTAATGATAAATATACATTACGAATGTAATTCACACGTTTTATACGAACATGATACAATCTGAAAGTATTTCATAATAATACGCGGCATTGATTTGTCAGGTAAATTATTATTTCCCATCTTAAGGAGCCCGTATCCCATGCAGTCGGAAACTAAAATGTGTCAATGATTTTTTTGTCCATGAAGTGCAGACATCTCTTAGTAATAGGATAAACTAACAGAAATAATAATAGAATCCTTTCACTAAATTGCTCTATTCATCGGAAAAAATTTTACCTGCTAAAAACACATCTTTTAGGGCTAAAAACCAGTTATATAATTCTTATTTCTAGACCTTGTCAGCCAACAAAATATATTTTGTATTTTATCTCGGGAAAGAACGAGGGTAGATCAACATTTAGTAATATCAATCTCTATCTCTATCAATCTCTATAGTAATTATTACTTTTATCTTTAGTTTTTATTAAAAACATTTTTTATTTGTATTTTTAATTCTATATATATATATACCTAATCACCGGTAGGGTAAGTTTATTATTTTTATAAGTTTATGTGATTCTTTTAAGATCAGTTCTAGGTAAGTGTCAAAAAATTAATAAAATATTATTAACTTAGAGGCGATGCATTTACAAATGACACATTAAAGTGGTCAACATATTTTAATTTTGTAATACCTATTGACTTGCGTCGAAAATTCGGAGACTAGATACTTATGAAGAATAATGATGTTTTCTAGAACGTTGCTGGATTTACACTAATGTTAACCCTTCAAGATTATTTGTTGACTTGAAATACGGTTTCTTAGGTGCATCGCCTGATGGTAAACGAATTATTGTAACTATTATATACATATCAGAGTTTAATAACTTATTATGTTTTAGGTTGTTTAGGTTGTTTAGGATGAACTTGTTGAAGTAAAATGTTTTTTAAAAGTAGTCACATCAAAAATATCATTGAGAGAGGCTGTAGAAAAGCGTATGGTTCCTTGCTTAAAAATTGAAAATAGTGAAATTCACTTGAAGGAAAACCACAATTATTATTATCAGGTAAGATTTGTTACTGGCTTTTCATTTTACTAATTTGGGAAAAAATGTAGAATTCGGTGAACTCTCCGATTTTCATAAAAATTTTATGAAGGGTCTAGGACACCATAATAATTACGAAAATGAAATTTTTTTTCCGCGGAAACAACTAGAAACAGTAAAAATTGCTAAAAATTTTAACCCAAAATAAACATAACCTAACGCTTACCTGTTGTAAATAAGAGAATTAATTCATATTCAGCAGCATCAAATGGTTTCCAAATACATTATTTTTTATAATTACATCATTTTTAAATTCAATAACATTTCCACAACTTTAAAATTTATATAGTTTTAAATAAATAAATTTCATAATTATTGACTTCATTTCGGACATATGTCAAAATAGTAAGAATATCACCAACTGATGTTGCCATGTTGCCAGACTAAAAAAATATAAAGCTATTCTTGTGTCTTATAAACAAATGTTGTAAAATGTACCTTATTATATAGGAAATATAAAATATATGCTTGAAATGTGTAGGAAATATTAACCTATCGTACAATACCAAATTTAATGCATTTATGAATAATAAAAAAAATATTTTTTAAAAGTAAAATAAATAAAGCAATAATTCTTAAATAAACTTCTAAACTAGACATAAAATATAAATAAAACAAAAACATTTAAATCCTCTTCCCGACCAACTGGCACAGATCAAAGTGTATTATAAATTACTATCGCTCACCTTAATATCTGAAATAAAATAGTGAAAACCCCAAATGAAATACTCTAAATACTTAGTTTTATCCCAACAGCAACAATAGATAAAATAAACATAAACAAAAAATAAGTCGGAAAACAAATACAAAATAAACCTTCATATTCACAACATATTTGACAAAAATCAAAAATTTCAAAATAGACCTTCATCATCAGAAGGACAAATTTCTGGAGATTGAATTTTGTTTGGATCGTACAGTTTGCTTTCTAAGTTTAAAAAGGCTTCTGTACGATTCAAAGAAATGTTTATAGAACATATACCCAGCTAAATTACTCAGTTTCATTTTAAACGCAAGTTCAAAGTTGAATAAAATCAAATAAACGTTATTTATCACTCAACGGTAAAACCAAACTAACATGAAAACGACTGAAATTCGACGGTAAAACAATATGAAAAACTAGCTATTCAAAACTACAAAAACCAAAACTTAAATTTTGAAAAAATTAAAATCAACCAAAAGTATAAATATCTGGTTTCTTAACAAATACTCGATATATGTATAGTAAATCTTGGCAACATTGTCAAATCATTTGAAGTTTTAACCAAATTGGCCAATAAGAGGTTTTGACAAAACTGACAGTTTGTTAAAATAAACAATAAAGTTAAAGATTCTGTGTAACAAAATTAATAAGAAAATAAGTTTTCAAATAGTAATTTTATGTTTTTTGTGTTTTAAATCATCTTAAGAATGTTTATTTAACACGAAAATGGTCTCAAGCTTAATATAATTGCCACATTTACAACTGGTAAGTGATAGGTTATGTTTACTTTGAACCTACATTTTTAAGAATTTTTACTATTTCTTAGTGTTTCCGCGGAAAAAAAACTTTATTTTCGTATTCATTACAATGTCCTAGACCCCTCATAAAATTTTTATG
The DNA here is from genome assembly GCA_035357415.1 of Ophraella communa. Lineage (NCBI taxonomy): Eukaryota > Metazoa > Arthropoda > Insecta > Coleoptera > Chrysomelidae > Ophraella > Ophraella communa. The sequence goes on along the minus strand of CM068982.1, from coordinate 3,766,809 downwards.
AAAATCGGAGAGTTCACCGAATTCTACACATTTACCCTAATTTGTTTAGAATATTACAAATTATTGTTTTTAGATACAAGGACAACTCGCCATCACAAGAAGAAAAACATGCCATTTTATTATTTATACAGGAGATATGAATCCACTTTTTACCGAAAATATAAATTTCAACGAAACTTTTTTTAACAATATGGTAGAAAAGTTGAGACGATTCTATGAGGATTGCGTTGGGCCGGAAGTTATTTTAAACAGGAGAGGCAAAAGATTAAAATATAAAGATTCACCAGAAAATATTTAAATGTAATAATAATAAAAGTATATTTTTTAAATAAAATATTTTGATGCCAGTTTTTCTTTTTACCTAATTCAGAATACCACGTATACAAAATTTACGCTAACATTTTTTTCTCTCAGAAACCTGTGACCAGATTTCTTCCAAAATTTGACCAAGAAGTGTCTATATGGCCACTAATAATCGGTATTTTTTTCAAGAATTTTGAATTTACAGTTTTTTGTTATTAACAATTTTATAATTTTTATATTTATTTACCACGATGTTTATTCTGTGTCTAATGGTTTTTTAATTGTGCTGGGAAAATGGAATAATAAACACTTATTCTGTAAGCGATCGCTCGGCACACAAACAATAATTTTATTTACCCTCATATATAACTATAGATGGCCAGCCGTACGCTGGGCATATTATAATTAAAATTTCTTCAAGATATAACAATGATATAACTGGTCTGCTGACAATCAATATCCGCAAATCAGTATTCTTTTTTTCATTTTACTAATTTGTTTTATTGAATAATTGTTTTGTAAATATCGTAAAATATTTAAAAAACGTTACATTAATTTATAATACAAAATTTTTTTTGACTTCGTTAATAAAAAAAAGAAAAAAATACATAGCGCCTAGTTCCATCTATGATAAAAGTTATAAACTAAAGTACAATTATTTCGTCATTAACTACGTCCATTTTTGATCCAAAGTGAAAAAATAAAAATAAAATGCAGCATGATTTTAGTTTCTAACTATTTCTTAGGTCTGATCTCTTTAGAAAATTCTGATTGGGCTATTTGATAGAAAAATGTTCAACTTAGGAAAGGTTTAGTTTCATTTTAAGAAAATTTATTTAGATTGTTGTTTATTTATAAAAATGTAAAGGTCTAAAATAGTTCGCATTCAACAGCTCTTTTTCAATATTAAACCATTAATTAACAAAAAATAAATGTAATCCTTACCTAAGTTAGACCTTTATATGCAATTTAGTGAAAAAAATAAAACGATTTGAGTTATAATAACAGAGAAAGTTAGAATAAACTTTTGGTCTGCAGGTGCCATTCTGATGTACAGCGATACCCCGTCCTTAACAACTTTTTTATTATTTCCTTAAGATATTCTTGCTCGTATTGCTTTGTACGGCACTGCCCACTACATCAGTTGGTAATTTACTTAATACGTCTGGGGTTGTTTGATTGTATCTTTTATACTATCGTTAGCCATATGGCGGGAAGTCAGTATTTTTGATAATTATTTTGCGAAAAGTATTGTTACGAAAGCTGATAAAAACGTCATTGATTCGCTAGCCAGAGATGCTGCTTCATCCATTATCTTTGGACCAGAGAAGTTTCTCAATCGTATATACAGCCAAAACCTTTCTGGAAATTACCAATTACCGAGTTATCCAGTTTACTTCAAATCAGTAGGGTGGAGGATCCATCTGGTTGGAGAGCTGTAGTTAACTCTTTATCCCAACAATAGCTTCTATTCTGTTGGTTTAATTGTGTCAATGGTTTGACTGCGACCCCACCCCATAACTCTTAGCATGTCTGCAATAATAGGAAAGCTCAGAAAGCTTCAAAGTTGATGATAGTCTAAAGGAATCGGCCATACCTGAACTGCTTTTTAATAGGATCAAAGTTGCAGCAAACTACGAATGCGTTATAGCTGCTCAATTTAACGGAAGAAAACCACCAGCAATGGACTAGTTTAGTGATTTTTTTTTATATTTGCATCTTATAAAATAGGTTTTTAGTAATTCAACTGTACAAATAAAATTTTTATAAAATTAATCCTTTAGCCATAATCGGCTTTTGAAATTTAAATTTAATGGTTACATACGTCATAAGTGGTAAGTGACGTGTTTCAATAAGATTGGTAGAAAATTTGCGATGTTGTCGATATGCTTTAATATTAACCGAGAAACTTATCTCTCTCTTATTTGTTGTCATTAAAAAGAGATAAACATATCGATATTTTTGTTCTCTGATTGACACTTTATCAAATAAGGAGTAAAACACTGAACAAAATATTCTGTCATTTTCGTTAGTTTAATTTGTTGTTTGGTTGTGTTTGGTTTATGAAAGAAACTACTTCTATACTATTTTTGGTTCGAAAATAAAAATCCCTAACACCTTCTCTTGGTGTTATAGCGGTTCCTTCAAAAATAACCAATAGAAATAATTGTTCTCTCGGGGAGCAACCCTTCTATCGGTACAGTGAGAGAACGAATTTCAAGAATACGGTTTTGGCATTTTCAATAGAACCACGCCCACTTTCTATTGGCTGTTCTGTTCTATTCTATCACCGTCAAGAATAGGGGTCTTGTTTGTTTATTACAGATAAACACGATTTTCTCTCCTGTCATATATCTTGTCAACTGGTACAATCAGTTAGTCACAGAACACGGTGTTTTGTGCCGCCAGTTCTTTGAGAATACTTGAAACGAACGTAGCTAAACTGTGACAATGTTGACTTTTAAACACACTTCATTATTGGTTATTAGTTGGCGCTACGTTTAAAACTTGCTAATTATTTATTGCTAAATTTTACGAAATGAGAAAAATTACTTGCAAAATGAATACCAATATAAGTAAGTAGGTAACTTATCCTAAATATATATATTGCTATCATTTTGATTAATATGATCCTACTAAACTAGTCCATTGTCCAGCCTGAGAATGATGACCAGTACTTGGGAATGGAATTTTGTTTGGAAAAACTCTTCCAAAGAAGTACTTTTCTGGTTAATGGAGGTGAATGGTCAGAAAGTCAGATTGAAATGAGCAAAATGTTTTTTTTTTATCAATATTACCTAAAGATTTAGATTTTTTGCGTTCAAGACAAGCACGATATTAGACATAACAAATAGAGTCATCAAATGACATGTCCTCTTTAGTAATGCATTAAAAATGACGCAAGGAATTTCCATTTTTGTTACTGGAATAATATCTAAAGTCAAATTGTTTGTGACAGCTTTCGTTTTTGAGATTTAAAAGGAATTTTTGGGAAAAATCTCTCTACTAATCTAAACGTTCACTGCGTGCCGAGCGAAGCGAGGTTCGCAGCACCAAATTAATTATAGTAAATGATTTTTAAATGAGTTTAGATTGATTGGTGTTATTTTTATAATATTAACTAAAATCTGAATTAAAAATGGAGTAATTTAATGAATTTAAAATGTAATTTAGAATAAAATTATAGAATTTCAGCAATAGAAAAAGTTATCCAGTGATATAATAATTTTCTTAAATGTCATTATAAAATTATAAATGGCAGCCATTAGATCGCTCTTTTTCATTCAACAATTTAACAGGGAAAAAGTGGAATTTAATTAGGAAAAGTTATTTTATTAATAATAATAATAGGTTAAGTTTAATTATCACTCAATTAATCAAGCAATAAGGTAGAATTAATTAAATTAATTTATTGAAACATTTCGAAAAATTGACTTAAAAAACAATTGAATTTAAATTTTTTATGTCATTTCTGGGCAAAAAGTATAAATACCGAGAAATTTCCAATTTTCTTACGAAGGCAGGTCTACGTTAAAAAAAGTTGAAAATCGGTTAAATTTAATGGCTGACCAGTCATAAGAAAATTAAAATTGTTACCCCCACCTATGTAAACTATCAAATTAAAAACTAACCAAATTAATGATAGTAAAGGATTTTTAAATGAGTTAAGATTGATTTGGACCTTAGATTATTTCTTGTCTAAACTATAAATTAAACACATTTGAGACTTAAATAGACTAACAGTTTCGTTTCTTTTGTTTCAGGTATCCCTTCAATGATTCTGAGCACGCATCCCTGTTCGCCAAGATATCCAGAGGGCAATTTGTCATTCCCGAATGCTTATCGGCGAGAGCGCGATGTCTGATTAGATCGTTACTCAGAAGAGAACCCTCCGAACGTATTACCTCAGAAGATATCCTCTACCATCCTTGGTTAGCGAAAGAAGACAACGACTGGTCTTCGACAGCCTGTGATCAATTGGTGCCGGAATGTAGTTTGTATGACGATTAAGTTCCTCGATTTTTTTCCATGAAAAAAATTGTGTAAAGTGCAAATATTGTGCTGTGTTTTTAGGTTAAGTCAAATAAAAAACCGACAATCGGACTTGGTAACAAAATTGATGTCATTGAAGAAGAATTTTTGTCCCAAATTTATTATATATTTAGAGTTGGTTTTGTAACGAGTCCGGTTGTTGTGTTTGAAGCCATTATTAGGTCTAAGTTTGAAAAAAAAATGTGGTATTGTTTTTTTTTTAATTTTGTTGATTATTATGACGCTGAAAAAAGGTTTCTAGTAAATTAATTTTCTTCTATTTATTTCGTTATCTAATTTTCGCGTTTACTTGAAACCTTTTTGAATGCGTAGAGATATTGATATTATTGGTTGGCGGATTTCTCATTGTCATCTTGGAGAATTGAAAGATGGATGTTATATTAATTTTATCTTAAAAGCATCACGTTAGGTTTACTATCTAAGACTGAGTAGGAAGTTTTTTAATATTATACTTTTTAAATATATGTATATAGATTCTTACTGCCACCTTTAGATTGATTCAAAAACTTATTGAGTGTTATTAAAATGGCAAAAATTAACTCTCAAACATTAAAACTAATTTTTTAATTAATCATTTTGCTAGATACACATTCTAATATCTTTTGTCCAACAATTTGATCACCTGTTGAACAAATTATAACATAATTGAACAATTTATAACAACAACAACAGCCTCATATTTTGAAAACAAAATGTAATAGTATATTAAAAGAAATCCTATCTACTAAAACTCTAATAGCTTGACTTGAAGGTCTTTTAAATTGTTTAAAACAGTTACTAGTAATCAATATTTGTCATAAATGATACAAATAAATATTTAGTGAAAATTATGACCTCGACTGTCTAGTACTTTGTTTGAAAAAATTTGCTATTTTAATAATAATCAATTTAACTAATTAGTATGTATGACAATAGATGGTTGTGATCAAATTATTTTGATGTTAAAACCCTATCAATCAGATAAAGATGACTTATCAGTTTCTACATTATAATCATAATTGCCATGTTACAATGTACACACATGATTATCTATCTTAATTATGGCCTTCGTGATGCGTGTTAGTATTGTGATCTCGGTCGAAATGTTAAATTTGGACCACACTGTATATTTTTTGAACTGAACTTGTATATAAAATTCGTTGTATATTTCGTTTTTAATTTATATATAATGTTAGTCACTATATTTATATCGTTGTATATCAAAAATGTAAATAGCTTCGCATCTGTGAGGAAAATTGTCATCGGTGGTATATACGTGAGATGTTGTTTATAAATAACAATAAAAAAACATTTTTTACTACATTTGCATTTTGTTATTATACCTATCTCCCCTTCCAGTACTTATAGGAGTACAGTAAATCACAAGTCCAACACAGTAGAACACTCAACCCTGACTGTATACCTTCCAGTAATTAAAATACATAAACTTATAGGAGTACAGTAAATGTAAATCACAAGTCCGACACAGTAGAACACTCAACCAAATTAAAATTAGTGTGGCTCAGTGATTTCCACTCACATTCGGTTCAGTGATTAACCCAATTAAAAAAATGTTTTTGTTTAATTAAATTCCAAATCACTGTGGATCCTAAACCAACAAAATCTTTGAGATATAGATAAGGTTTAACTAAAAATAATAAAAAGAACTAACAGACAATTGTGTAAAAAAAACTCAATGATATACTAATCATAGGTAACAAAACAAACAAAGAATACTAATAAGTAATAACAAGTTACATATTTCGATAACTAGAAGTCAATCTGACAGTTCTTCTTTTTTATTGGTCTGTGCCTTGTAGGGCGTAAGTCAAAAATATTTATTTAAAATTAAAAGGCTGCTATAATAATAGGCTTCATTTATTTAATATTAGTATATATTTATAAACAGTAACCAATCATTCTATATTAGAATTCTATAAAATCACGAAGATAATTCGTAGATCAAATGTCAATAAACGTCAAAACAAACAGAAATTGTACCAGTTGATTTGACTACGTCTTGAAGTTTTGCCAACCAGAGGACTGTAAAAGTAGTGACGTAAAAGTCAGACCAAATGGTTCCAAATAAATTTAGTTGATGGTATGTTTTGTATGTGTTATTGACTGTTTTATTGTGTTTTCTTGATTTTTGGGAGTTAAATACTGGTTTTTCATTGGTAAGTGTTCATTTATGTTTTACATATCACTAAAGTAGATAAACGAACAGTTTGCACAAAAAAATTATAACATAACCTTCAAAATTGTGCATTTTCAAAAATTTTAAAAATACTTACATCGAAATAGCGAAACGGCTGTCATTACATTTAAAGTATTTAAAGAATAAATAGTGGAAGTTAATTCAACCTTTTAGTTGTTTATTGTTCTGAATAAGATGAACTTTTACATAGTAAGGGTTAGTACCATAAAAAACTTACATGGTTTTTTAAAATATTTTGCTTATATGTATTTTATTATGATACATGGGTAATATTTTAATATATAATATTAATAAAATAACTCAAACAAAAGCTACTTCTGGAGATTTATAATGTTGACGATTAGAATCATTTCTTTGACATTTCACAGTTCGACATCATAGAACACAAATTTTGACGGCACACTTTCCCTGTCCATTGCATTATTTATTGAGTTTAAATTGTGTTTATGGTTGGTAAATTTATATTTATTCTAATAAGCAGGAAAGTAACTAAAAATTACATTATCGTCTTTTTATCAAAAGTATGGAGTTCAATGTATTAAAAAGTGTCCATCGAAAGGGCACAAATTAGTGGCGCCACAGTAGCAAGAGTAAGTGTCACAGGACGTTACATATGGTAGAATCTGTCCTTTGATCGGCTGTGTCAAAATGAATGTAGTTACTTGTGTAAGCAAGAAATTGAATTGTTCAATATTTTCATTTAATTTTTGTCAGTTCTATGATTTTATCAATACTACTGGTTTTATCAGTATAAAACGGAATGATTGGCTAGCATTTACCACAAAACATCGAAGAATAAGCGTTTTCATAGGACGAAATCACAAAACTGTGATATTTTGACATGTTGTTTTATCTGTGTCCTAGCTTATTTTCATTTCATTTATATCATTGGTATTATAACATTATTTTTAATTCTTCAGGGAGACTAAGAATTGAATAAAAGAGCATATGAAATTAAAATAGTCAAAATATTTCATTTCAAACTAGAATAATCATAGACACATAATAAAGAATAATTAAATTGCAGAGATTCAGGTCCATCAGTCTAAAAGGGTTTCTGTTTTTATTACAACAACCCATGTCAAAGTCACTCAATAGAACTGTAAACAAAACTAAACGTGGCATACCCAACGGGACTCACGAAAAAAGTGTCAACGTACAATAATAATAATACGGGTGTGTACAAACATTACCGAGAATTCTCTTATTTTGTATAGTATGCAATCTGCATACCTACTACGCGTCCGTATGTAGTTAAATTCTTAAAACGTACTACTTGAAGTAATTTATGTTTTAAGCGAACTCAAAATGAACGCACGGGAATTTAAAACACGTTTACTTAAGGGATCTCCAAGTTAATAGAAACGTCATCCGTTTAAAAAAACCTTCACACCATATTTATTTATATTAGAAGTAGTGAATAAAGGTTAATAATGTTCTTAGTAAGATGGATTTCCACATAATAAAACGCAAACTTGCTTTTACCCTTTTTTATTCAAAAGATCCGCCGCTGTTCAATAACCAACGAATAATTATTACGCTTCAGGGCATTGCTACTGGAACTGAGAAAATTATAATTTCGAAGAAATGTTTTTAATTGCTTCTTTTGGTATTCTTTACTTTTCTTAAGAACAATTTAATCTAAATGTGATTGTTTTTATTTACAAGAAAAATAGAAAGAATAAATGGAACGATGAAATTAAATAAGAAAATGTCTACCTACTAGTGTTTGATCACGTTTGACGACTATTTAACATTTTAGTATCCGAGTGGAAATGGAATTCTAGGTAATTAAAATGTCCTATCTATTCCTACTATTTTAAAAAACGAAAATATATTGTTTGAATAATATTTTAAGCATGAAAATCATCGACATAACCTTAAACTAGACTTCTATGCCCATATTAACAAAACTATAAAACTTCCAACACGAAATTTCGGTGAACCTTCAGGGTTACCAAATTACATGGGCGTATCTTAGGAAAGAGGCATTTGCAAGGTGAAAAATATTCATTTAAATTGTTTCCATAGGCGCAACTAGAAGGGGGCTTAGCCCCCCTTGCTCACCATTAGCACCCCCTTGAAATTTTAAATGAAACGGGACAAAGTGCCATGTCTGGACTCTTATTATTTTTATTAATTAACTTTACATGCATGTCCTAATCAACCAATATATCATTTAAAACAAATACCTAGGTATTTTTTTTTAAAAACTCTACTGAGATCTGAGATTAGTATGGTGGCTGGTATTTTTTATACGAAAAGCTATGTGGTTAATTTTTTAGCGATTTTGGGGTACTTTGGGCGTGGTACCTAAAAAAATTTGCCACCTGAAAAAATGGCGGGCTGTTTGGGTTCTATTTCTATTCCATATATAGCCTTGGGGTTTAAGCCCCCCAAAAAAATGACTCTAGTTGCGCCTATGATTGTTTCATTTTTTATTCAGCGAAAAGCTGAATTTAGATAAAAAGGCCTACTTGGCGTTTACCATAAATAACAATAACCAACTAAAGGTAATTTTAATGAGAACAAAAACTTTTATTAAACATAAATAATTATTCTATTTCAACAATCTTCATTCTGGTATTTTTGAGTTGAGTGCTGCACTTTCTTCTAATTTTATTAGCTATTTCTTGAGCCAGAGTATTATTTGGTTCCTTATAGATAACGAATTCTATATTTGCAAGAGCCTCATCGTATTTTCCCAACATATACAAAGCTTCGGCTTTTCTAGTATGAGCTTTGATATTACCCTTTTCCAAAGTTAAAACTTTATCGCAATCTTCAACTGCTTCTCGATACCTAACAAACAAATTAAATTTTTAGATAATTAATTGAGATTATTGGAATATTTTCTTACTTTTTTAATTTAAGAAACGTAACGGCTCTATTATTTAAACTATTTACTGTAGCTTTACTTTGTATACTGGTGGAGTAACATCTTAGGGCTTCTTCGAAATCGCCACTTTTAAAAAACTCGTTGCCCATTTCTCGTTGTCGTTCAGAAAAAAATACAGCTTCTGCTTCCGTTCCAAATTGATTGAATGTCACAGATTTCTTTGTTGGTTTTATTTTTTCTTTTTCAATACATTTTTCATTACATCCTAAAGCTTCTTTATTAGTTTTTTCTTCTTCGATATCCATTTTTAGCAACTCTGTATCGGGGTCATATTTATCCCAAGATTTATAGTCTGAATAAAATTTCAATGTTATTAAAAGTCAAACATCACCAATTCGAATGGGGTGTTAAAAACCGATATAAAATGTATTTAAAAAATTTTTGAATCAAATATTTTGGGAGACAACTGGAAATTGAGAATTCCTAAATGTTTGCAACTTTCACTACAGATACGTCACTAACTCATACAGGGTGTTTCTTAAGTAATCTAAAATATTATATGGGGCGCTTCGTTACTCAATTTTAAGACGAAAAGTTCATATAAACATGTGTGATAGGTGTTGTCGTTTATGAGATACAGGGTGTTGTACGTGAAATTAATTTTTCTTGGTGACGCTACTGATTTATATTTTTTTATTATTTTATTACAAGCAACATGATGTGTTAAACATAAAGAAAAAATAATACATTTCAGAGCAAATGTTCAAAATGTCCATCTCCAGCTAAAATGCAAGAATCCGCTCGATGTCTAATGGATTGTCGAATACGTTCGAAGATACCAGGATTGTTACGAATAACATTACAGCCGTCTATGATACGATTTTGAAGATCTTTTACGTTTAATATGAGTGTTGTGTAAACAAGCGATTTCAAATATCCCCACACACAAAAATCCAGAGGATTGTGTCCAGGTGATCTAGGGGGCCACGGGTGTGGAGATCCTCGTCCGATCCAATGGCCTGGAAAAACATTTAAAAACTCGCGTACAATCACTGAAAAATGTGGAGGAGCTCCGTCATGCATGAACCACATGCGCCTTCTAATAATAATAGGTACATCTTCCAAAAGAAGTGGAAGTTCATTTTCTAGAAAATATTGGTATGTCTCACCGGTTAACCGTACAGGAAGGAGAAATGGTCCAATTAAATAATCATCGATGATGCCAAGCCAAACATTGACCGAAAATGTTTGTTGAAATCGTTTTACACTTATGGTATGTGGATTTACATCTGCCCATATGTGGTCATTATGAAAATTCATAATCCCATGTCTAGAAAAGTTGGCTTCATCCGTAAATAGAATATTGGCCACAAAATTCGGATTGTTCGCGATTTCACGTAAAATCCATTGACAATACTGTATGCGTAATGGATAGTCAGTAGGTAACAAATGTTGAACACGTTGAACGTGATATGGATACAATAAATTATCTTTTAGAATATTCCAAACAGTTTTGTTACCTACTAACATTTACTTCATCTGCAACTTTTCTTGTACTCGTTTCTGGATGTTGGTCAATAATTTGAAGAATCTGTTTTTCCAATTGGGGATTTCTCACAGTTCTGGGTCGTCCAATAATATTCTTCGATTTAGCAAAAGTTCCAGTTTCTTGTAAACGAATATGTAACTTAGTAAACGTATCTGAACATGGTAAACGATTATTTGGATAACGCTGGGCATACGTACGTCTAGCTTCTAAGGCATTACCATTCGCTAATCCGTACAAAAAATGCATATTAGCCATTTCAACATTAGTAAACACTGGCATAGTTATTAACTAAACACAGAGTCAATCAAATAAAAATGTACGATTTTTGCGTTGGTTTTCAAATTTGACACTTGTCAACATTATTTCAAAGGCCACTTAGAATAAGCATGTTTTTGCGTATTACTTCTAAAAACCAGTAGCGTCACCGTGAAAAATTAATTTCACTTCAGAACTGACTTATTACAATAAATTCAACACCCTGTATCTCATAAACGACAACACCTATCACACATGTTTATATGAACTTTTCGTCTTAAAATTGAGTAACGAAGCGCCCCATATAATATTTTAGATTACTTAAGAAACACCCTGTATATGAAGTAAGCCACTTTCTGATTTATAGCTAATAGCCAGTTACAAAAAGGCCAATCTAATTTGAAGTTTGAACAACTCTAAAAATATATAAGTGTTCTGTATCTTACATTTGTCTACAGTTTATAGGAGCTTGACGTTTCAATAAAATATAAGCTTTGTTTTAAATTTTTTTTAGCTAAGTTTAGTTAGCCAATATGATATAAATCTTGTTTGTATCATACTGCACGAACACAACAGTTAGAACTCCTCATAAAAAATTTGTAATTGTGGTTTGAGGATTAAAATTTTAAAAAAGAAGACGACAGAGTTGCGGTTCTATGTCGACCCTTATGTAGCTAACTTTACTTTTGGGTTATCTACGTCACAGAACGAATGGCGGACTATTTAAATCATCCAAAAGTTTTTAACACCACATTCAAATCGAAAAAATATCAAGCCTTAATTATTTTTCATAATTTTTTAATAAACTTCGTATTTTAACTCGTAGACATATAAAACACAAAATATATGCCCAACATTAACTGTTTTACTTAGGTACTATGAATTATTTTGTAGTAGCAGCGTTGCCAGATGAATAATATATAATTATTTGTAATGCTTAATGTTCAATATCATTATTTAATATTTCTCTGCAAACTAATAGTATATTACATAACGAGTGTGGAAAGTGTAGTATTACGCACAAGTGAAGTTTAGTACGAGCCGCGTAGTGGCGAGTGCGGAAACGTAACGAGTGCAAGAAATACACTTTCCAACGCGTTGTGTACACGATTTTTCCTACGACCTCAATATTTCTTATTATAATAACTATTTTAAATTTATTTATAAGATTTATTTTAATTGTTAGTCATGTTAAAAATTAGGATTTAAACGAGTTTATATATTGCATGGAAATATAATTAATTAAAATCAAATAACCACCTTTCTCAGGAATTCACATCAAAATTCTTTATTAGATAAATGGCATTTTAATTTTTTTGTGGGCTCTATAAAAGTTAAAAGTAAAATGGTCAGTTGGTGAAATTAATTGAAAAGTAATGTAATAATAATAGACGCAAAGATAATTGTAAACAGAAACACAAACATAACTTCAAAAATCCGCATTCGACACATGCACGGAACATAACCCAATATAAAAAAGAAGAATAAATTGTTCTTCTTTCTAAAAGTGTTTTTATAAAAATAATAATACTGAATAAAAATATGTTTATTTTTTTAAAATCTAAAATCCTATAAGAAACTTTATTCTTTATTTTTACTTTATACAGAAAAATTTGTATTGGCAATTACAATACAATATTTGACAAAAGGAAGATTTAAAAAAAAATTAAATGGTCCTTGCTTTGTCATTCATGTGTTTACTATTGATAAATTTGACGTAAATGTCACAGATCATAGAACTATATTTTTTTACTTTTCAATACGTGTATTGATATAATATACTAGTAAAGCAAAGTTATTAAAAAAATAAAACTATAGTGAGATAGTGTGTAGTGTGCTGAAAAATGGACTATTTCAACTTTAACCTATATTTTCACTGGTAAGTTGGAGTAATTTATTTAGTCATTGGCGGGTATGTGAATAATTTTTTAAACAATATCTAATATTTTTAAAACGAGTAATATACCAGAAAAACAGAAATTTTATTCAATTAGCTTCATGAATAAGACAAAAACTTCATCATCTTGGACTCACAATCAGAGAGTGGTATGGTTTAATATTTTAAGAACCAGTAAATGTACACCCCACTAGAGATTTATGTCAAGGAAGAGGTGCTGAAAACTTTATAAGTTCTTTTACTTTTGCAGACCAATATTAACTGTATTATAGGTACCTAGTTGTGCATTATATTAATCAAACGACCTAAGACCTAGGGAAGGATGTGCACTCGAAGAGCTTTTACCATCCTCCAGCCAAATAAACCTAAACCCCAACAAGTTTCTACTGCCTAAGGGTTAGAAATATTCACACTAACCTGTCGAACTTATACGTTTTTCGGAAATCGCTGTTTCCTCCAATTTCGTCTGACATTTTCGTATATCTGAATCATGTTCTACATTCTTGATCTTTCTTCTTTCCAGCTCTTTGTCTTTTTTATCGACAGACACAACAAATTGATCCAGGTCTTTGGATATCTCATTTTGGTCAACTTGATTCAGATCCTTTTTACTGACTACTGGACAGAACTATTAATAAAAAGAATATCATAAATAATGTAGATACATTTTTGTTCAAGTTTACAATTTACTCCAAACTTTCAAGTTACAAAGGAACAAACAGATGGTGAGATGGTGATCTTTTTCTACACACTTCACCATTAAAACTTTGTGTTGTTGACTTTAAACCAAAGGAAAACCTAAATAGTTAATACTACTGCAAGTAATACAGCACCCAATTCTGCAGCTACTGGTTTCAACTGAACAGATCAGCATCCCGAGGATCCCAGTAATGTTACCAAGGTTCTTTCTTCATAGAAGGCTTTCCGGAATCAAGATTCAGACCACGATTCCCAGATATCTGACGCTGGAAGCAGGATTATTCCAAGCAGCCGTCCTTTCACCACTGCTATACAGCGGACATACTCAAGAAGAGGAACATCAGGATATCCTTGTATGCTGAAGACACAGCAACATTAGGGCGAAGCACACAAGCCTGCATAGTATCAGAATATCTTGAAGAAACAGCAACTCTTGTAGAAGAATGGTGTACAAAGGGAAAGATGAACCAGAACCAGAAGAAGTGAGGTTAGGTTAGGTTAGGTTAAGTTAGAGAAGTACCTTTATCTTTATAATCTCATTTGTCAAGGAGCAAAAGGAGTACTTTAATGTAAATAGTTAGTTAAACTATTCTTTCAATTACTATTCTGAACGTTAATATATAATTATTTATTATAAATTTATGAAAATCAATCACTTATTACCTCTCTGAGATATTTGCTCTTCGGTTTGACGATTCTTAAGCGATTTTCAGTGCACTTTAACAAATCCGGGTAATATCCTTCTTGGCCCGAACGGAGAACATGAAGAATTTTTTCCAATTCTCTGCCGTCGGTGCATTTTTCGACATATTCAAACTCAAAATGGTTGATCGGAATATTGTATTTCGATATTAAAGATTCTCCTTTTTCGAAATTGTCGTAACCGGAATGAAAATCCGGTATTTTTGACAAGTCGTCTAACACCGACATATTTATACGTCAAACTCAACTTTTTGGACAATGAATTCTGGATGAAATATATCGTCGAGTCTATATACAAGTCCGGGTTGTTATGGTAACTGGTTTTATCGAGCAATCAGGGCTGATAGTAAGGGTAGAGAGAAGTAGAATTATAGCTAGGTGCTGAAGAATTTAGACTGCTGGTTTCTGAACAGTTGTAGGTTTTAAAAATACGATTTGTACACATACGATTTGTGGCAGCCTCTGTGGCAGGTATTTTGCCTTCACTTTACGAAACAGCCATTGACCATCGACAGAGAGTTCTACAATATTTCAACGGTTTGAATAAAGTGCATGCACTGTCATTGTATTAATTAATAGTTTGACGTAAAATATTACATCCTTAAAAGGTTATCTATTGGTATTAGTGTTGAGCAAGCAGAAATGTAAGTGAGCATCATTCACGCCACGTATTTTACAACACAAATATTTCAGTAATAAACGAACAAAGTGTATCATTATGTCGTAATACTATATGGATATTTATTTGAATATTTCGACTACCGATTTTAGAAAAAAATTAACAATCAAAAGCTTATATTTATTTACGTAATTTTTTGGATTATCTAATATAAATAATGTTGCAACAATTAACGAGTAGTGATTGATAACTGGATTTGCAACTTCTCATTCATTTTTCGGTATTATTGATAGTTAAATGTAAAAGTTTGTATTTCCGATAAGATGTTACAAAAGGTTCATTTTCCGAATTATTTTTTTAGCAGATACTTTAATGCAGTCTAAGAGAATATGAATAATCCTTAACTGGAATGAACATAAGACCCTTAATCCAAATTACCTTCACCATAGGGTAATTTGATCCTCAATAGCAACCTCAAGCCTGCATTAATGCTAAAAGTTTTCATCGGAAACCAACATTCTTCTTCTTCTGCAGACATATAGAAAAAATCATATCTGCAGACAAATTCACCTCCATTTTGGATGACCTCAATGTTCAATAACCTCACTCACCAGGCCAGTTGCATAAACGCTTGTCAAACCTCTGTTACTCAACAACGTATGGAATTGGTAAAGGTATATTTTAGGTTACACCTCCCTGAGGCGCATGCGCTATCGTTGCACATACTCTTGTCAACAGTTAACAGAATGTTACCTAACATAAGTTTAACGAGAGTTAATGCAACTAGCCCCCTGAGTGTGAAAATCAGTTTATTTTTGTAAAATATTAAAATTTCATTGACTGGTTTTTAGATATCTACAGTGGACGGCTAATTTATGGAATATTATCTCAGATGTACAGATAATAAAAACCTGTTGTGTGTAAATTCTATTTGGTAATAATATATATATACAGGGTGTTTCTTAAGTAATCTAAAATATTATATGGGGCGCTTCGTTACTCAATTTTAAGATGAAAAGTTCATATAAACATGTGTGATAGGTGTTGTCGTTTATGAGATACAGGGTGTTGAATTTATTGTAATAAGTCAGTTCTGATTGTACGTGAAATTAATTTTTCCCGGTGACGCTACTGGTTTTTAGAAGTAATACGCAAAAACATGCTTATTCTAAGTGACCTTTGAAATAATGTTGACAAGTGTCAAATTTGAAAACCAACGCAAAAATCGTACATTTTTATTTGATTGACTCTGTGTTTAGTTAATAACTATGCCAGTGTTTACTAATGTTGAAATGGCTAATATGCATTTTTTGTACGGATTAGCGAATGGTAATGCCTTAGAACCTAGACGTACGTATGCCCAGCGTTATCTAAATAATCGTTTACCATGTTCAGATACGTTTACTAAGTTACATATTCGTTTACAAGAAACTGGAACTTTTGCTAAATCGAAGAATATTATTGGACGACCCAGAACTGTGAGAAATCCCCAATTGGAAAACCAGATTCTTCAAATTATTGACCAACATCCAGAAACGAGTACAAGAAAAGTTGCAGATGAAGTAAATGTTAGTAACAAAACTGTTTGGAATATTCTAAAAGATAATTTATTGTATCCATATCACGTTCAACGTGTTCAACATTTGTTACCTACTGACTATCCATTACGCATACAGTATTGTCAATGGATTTTACGTGAAATCGCGAACAATCCGAATTTTGTGGCCAATATTCTATTTACGGATGAAGCCAACTTTTCTAGTCATGGGATTATGAATTTTCATAATGACCACATATGGGCAGATGTAAATCCACATACCATAAGTGTAAAACGATTTCAACAAACATTTTCGGTCAATGTTTGGCTTGGCATCATCGATGATTATTTAATTGGACCATTTTTCCTTCCTGTACGGTTAACCGGTGAGACATAGATACCAACATTTTCTAGAAAATGAACTTCCACTTCTTTTGGAAGATGTACCTATTATTATTAGAAGGCGCATGTGGTTCATGCATGACGGAGCTCCTCCACATTTTTCAGTGATTGTACGCGAGTTTTTAAATAATGTTTTTCCAGGCCATTGGATCGGACGAGGATCTCCACACCCGTGGCCCCCTAGATCACCTGGACATAATCCTCTGGATTTTTGTGTGTGGGGATATTTGAAATCGCTTGTTTACACAACACTGATATTAAACGTACAAGATCTTCAAAATCGTATCATAGCAGGCTGTAATGTTATTCGTAACAATCCTGGTATCTTCGAACGTATTCGACAATCCATTAGACATCGAGCGGTTTCTTGCATTTTAGCTGGAGGTGGACATTTTGAACATTTGCTCTAAAATGTATTATTTTTTCTTTATGTTTAACACATGTTGCTTGTAATAAAATAATAAAAAAATATAAATCAGTAGCGTCACCAAGAAAAATTAATTTCACGTACAACACCCTGTATCTCATAAACGACAACACCTATCACACATGTTTATATGAACTTTTCGTCTTAAAATTGAGTAACGAAGCGCCCCATATAATATTTTAGATTACTTAAGAAACACCCTGTATATATAGGTACAGGTGCAGAACATAAAGGATCTGGCATTAGTACATAAGAAGTTAATTATCTTTTATCATAGATTAAAACAACTGAACAAGAATTTTTTATTGTTTTTCTATAGTATAGTTACATTCACCTGCAAAATGGACGCAGCAAGTTGAAATTTTCCAAATGCGATTTGAGTTCTGTACACATGTGCAAAAACACTGTAAATCCATCAACAACTCCATTACGGTTTTGCAATAAAAAAATATTAAATTAAATTAACTCCATTCTTTTTTCATATTGTGTATATCACCCGATATATTTTTTTAATATAAACCATCAATTTACTGAATTTTTTAATTCTGGCAACAATTCAAAACGCAAATAATTCCGGTAACAGATACTTTTATAAACTGAATATAACGTGCTGAACTTAAAAAGAAATGTTATCGACCCCGAGTTAACATTAAAAATGTCCCTTGTCTTTTTCTCGTATGTATACACTTGCATAAACAACCTCTTGAATTATCTTTATCTGTTTTTTACGATGTTGTTCCTTTTCTTTTATTACTTAGCACGACACTGTCAAAAATAACCCTGTCGCAACTCGCAACCGATGATAATTTTCAGCCCCGAATGTTGTGCAATTCGCACATTTGCTTTAGCACAACTAAATCTAGAGCAATTAAAGTCTTTTTTTCAACATTTATTCTTACGAACAATGCAATACGACTAGCAAATAAAGTACACAACATGTGTCTGAATCTGAACCGTTCTACGTTATATTTACTCTTATGAAATGTTAAATATTTGATTGCAACCGTGTTACAATAATTAAATTAATTAGATTCAACAGAAGGTTGTTATTAGTATCGAGACAAACGTTGGGTTATAATTTTTTTTAGAATTAAACATCAGGAAGTATAGTTATTGTTACTACTCCCCTATTTTATTATTATAAAAATAATCTAAATGTAAATTGTTACTAATAGTTGATAAAACATCTTGCAGCAATAATAGTGTCTATAAAGAAGTCATTTAAAAACAAACTATAGCCATAATAATATATTTTTTAGTTACTATTATTTATGTCGAAACTGGAGCAAATATAACGAAATATCCAAACAAAAAAAATGTGTTACTACATTAGACTCGTCCGAGACAATATCACTTAATAAACAATTATTGGTGGATAATATTTCAATAAATTTCAAAATCAATGATAACATTATACAGTGGACGGCTAAATTATGGAATATTATCATTATTTCGAGAACCGTCGAGTTTTGAGGGTAATCCCGAAACAGGTCGATTTTTGTTATAAAATACCCATCTTATAACGTACATGGAGTAAGGATGACGTCACCGGTGTGGGTGTAGTGACGTAATCGTTAATTTTTTTTAATAAAAATCGGTATATAATGCGACACCTCATTTGAAGGAGAATTTAATTCTCTCTTTAACGACATTACATTTGTAACTAAAATATTTTTTAAGGGTACAAAAACATTTTTTTTATTTAAATTCAACCAAATTACAACTAATGATTTAATTCATAACGTCCTTTAAAGTAACCAAATTATGCATAATAATTATTTTAAATTAAATGTTCGAAATGCCCACAGATGAGTAAAAAAACAAACATTTTAATTAAATGAAAATTATCAATAGGAGGAAAAAATCAAACATATAGAAACAAACTATACATTATATAACGGTTTAACATTTCCAAACCTTTTTTTTCACTTAAACTGTGACTAACTTTGATGTCATTTTCGCCATGTATTCTCACACAGCCCACATATCAAATTCCAATTTAACACCATCGAGTATTATAGTGCACCCTATTGACATTTAAGTAATCAGAAAAAAATCCCTTATGGTAGATTAGGAATCGAAAATTTAACTCTAAGATGAATTATGGGAACTGATACGGTTCGTTTTCGTGTCCCTTGCTAAGGGAGGTCATTTAATATCTAATCGAGGCTATCAATTTTCTTAGGATCATGTCAACATACGCCCATTAACAGATGGTGACTTGTTTTTTTATTATTCCATCGGTATCGATTAAATATTTACTCAATATCTTATTTCTTAAGCTATAATAACATGTTCTTACGATTGAGGGTATTTGAAGGGTTTTATTTTTATCCAAATGTTTGTTTCGAAGAAAGTTTATCAAAAAGTACCTACAGTAAGCACGAATTGTAGCAGAAGTAATAAAACATGGGATAAACTCGTTGGTAGTTTTATGTCCCAAGTAGGGACAAATGTACTGTACCTAACCTAACCTAACCTAACCTAACCTAACCTAACAACTCCAAAACATCCAAAGCCTTCCGCCTTGCAAAAAGCACTGCCAAAGAGAATTTCTGGAAATAGGCTCTGTTTTTTTTTATTTTGTATGGCTAGAACCTAACGTCCTTAAGGAAGTTTTACCATTGACTTTAAAGATGTGGCCTCAACTTATTTATTATCATTCTAGCCCTCTAAAATTGATACTACATGGTACTTTTAACATTACAAAATGATACAACATGGTCTAGTAATAAATGTAGGTACCTAGATCACACTAAGACAAAACTATTATTCATTTTGACTGGAAAAAGTTCATCAAACACATTTTTTTTAATTGTTAACCTTCTTTACTAAATAACTTAAGTGAAATTACAAGAGACTTTACCTAATTAATACCTTAATGACACAGAGAGTGAAATAGTAAACAATATGAATTACAACACAAACGTCTGTAGTTTAGTAAACTACATAATCTTTGGAATTCCTTATATATATATAAATATCGATCAAAAGTACAAATAATGACAAAGCTCGGAGAGAATAAAAAGGATGTTTGCGAACAAAGGTTTGTATAATGTGCGGATATGCCGTTGTTGTTGACGCCATAACAAAAAAAAAACAACATTAGTTTGTGTTTACTATTAAATATACGTTATAAACATTTTTTTTTAAATCGTTTTATCGTAATGGAGAACAAAAATAGATGTTCATTCAATAATACAATAAAAATTGATTCCGGTTGAGAGCCAGAATACCGAATAAATGAAGGTCATCTTTCGGTTAGTATACAATTGATAGAATTTACTATAGACAATTGAAATTTTCAGGGTTTGTAGGAAATTTTCTTGGCTTTCTAACGGCGTAAACTAGAAGTGGCTACGATTTTTTGTTTTTGAGTTATGCGTCAAAATCTGAGACCATGTCATAACACTCGATTTACTAGACGCTACACGGCAAGATAATTTTTTTAGAATTTTTCTGATGGCAGATTCGTTTTCAGGAGGGTCGAATTAGTCTAAATCCAGATTTTTAGCTCATTCGGAGAGATTTAGAAAATTTTCATTTTTTCGAAGGAAGGTATAGGTATGGAAAAAAGTCGATTTTTGGAAGGTCATTTTTCGGTTATGATAAAATTGGTAAAAATTACGATAGAGAATTGAAATTTTCAGGGTTTGTAGGAAATTTTCTTGGCTTTTTAACGGCGTAAACTAGAAGTTACTAAGACTTCTATTTTCTGAGTTATGAGTAAAATATGGAAGCTTGTCTTTTTTGGAGGCTCAAAAATGAAAGCTTAACTTTGACCAAATATATTAAAGACAATATTCAAAAGATATGAACCAATTTTGGGGCTTTTATAGAAAAATTAATCCTCTTTTTAATAGACAAGACTAGAAGTCTCTATCTATAAGGAAAATTGAGATAATCCTAGGAAACTTCCACCTATGTCGGTTTTTTCGGGTTTTTTTGAGCCAAAATAATTTTTTCCTGAATACCGGAAGATCCTTTACGTTGAAATAACATACTACCAGTGATACGACATTTTTTTCAACTACCTCTAGCATTATACCTTTACTAGGGGACGCCTCGTTTAAAATATTGTTATCTTTTTGGCACTAGTTTCAAACATGGTTCATTATTCCAACCCCGTATAAGCAGAAATAATGTTCTACATTCCAAAAAAACGTTTTCTTCGGTAGAAATAAAATAAATTATTAGACATACCAATATTTTCGTTACAAAATAATAATTTCTTACATCAATATTATTTAATTTCTAATATTTATGGTAACAAAACTAGTTTATGATCTTTCATGTCATATCGAAGTAAACAGAGTCGATTGGTTGTCGAATTGTCCCCGACCTGGTTTTTGTTGTAAAAGGACCTTGTTATTGAATTGTACAGTCACTTGACCAAGTTATACTTGACCTAACCTAACGCAATCAACGAATTATTGTTTTTTCTTTATGTTTTCTTGTCGATTTGTCACTCACCGCTATACTAGTACACTGCAATTAAAGCAACATTGTTACAGTTTTCGGTACACGAAATAAGAATGTAAGAATCCAGCTATCAAAGTCAAGCATGCCAATATTAACAAAGAATATACATAAATATGATTTCAACATGTAGTTAGTATTTAAAAAAAGTTGTATAGTACATAAAAATAGCTGTCACTGAACCAAAAAAGATAATTTTTTAAAGACAAAGTTTAACTGGATTAAAAACTAATTATTAATAAAAAAATATGGAGCAAAGACGAGAATCAAACCCAGAACCTTCTAGAAAAATGATCATCTTATGGAAAACCTTAGATTAGGAAAGCATATGGATACCGCACTTCGCTTTATTTTGAGCTTGCGTTCTGTGACACATTTTTAGCAGCCGCCATTATTTCTGTGGCAAACAAAGCGAATACAGCGTGTGCTTTATTTGTGAATTTTTAAGTGAAAATTATTGAGATAGTGAATTATTTTTGAACTGAATAATGGTGAATTGTTGTGCTTACGGATGCCGAAGTCGCAGCGAGAAAAGGAGATAGGTAAACAAACGATTGTATATACAATGACCTTTGTAGATTTTTCTATTTTAAAAGATAAAAGAGTTATCTTTGAGCAATTATATTTAAGTATGTAAATATTCAGTCTTTAATTCATCTAATTATAGTGTTTGGATAACGCGGTTTAATAATATTCATTCTAAATCTGCATAAATAATATATTTTCTTGCTTCAAAACAGCCATTTTACCAATGGCGTAGGTAAGCAATTTTTAAGTTTCTCCAAATAAATCTAGCTATTCATTTCAATAGGAGATTAATGCAAAAAGGACTAACTCAAAACGACAAAAGAATTATTCACTGTAAAATAGGAGAATTTTCACTAGAAAAACATGTAGGTATTTTATGAACTTTTTATTTTTTGTTACAGCCTTCCTACAGATGTAGAAAAACACAAATTATGGATATGTAACACCAAAATTAAGGATTTGGGAACCAACTAAAATGATAGACTTTGGTCAAAACACTTTGAGGAATGTTGGTTATATAAAAACTGATGTAAATTCAAGAGTACATTTGCTCCATGAAGCTGTTCCAATAATTTTTCATCAGTTGCCCACATAACTGCAACCCAGGAAGGTATGTACCTACATAACTAATAACAATAAAACACTTTCGCAGTTCTAAGTAAAACATAATTTAATTTTTTTGTGAATTGGAAATATTTATATAAAAATATTGTTTTTTCTAGGCCAAATAGAGAGCACCATTCGAATATATTCAGAGTACAGAACCTGGTCCTTCTACTTCCTCAACACAGTCATTAAACCCAACAGCTGACTGTCCTGGTTAAAAATACTGAAATGGAAGTTACTTCTAGAAACTATTAGAAGTTAAGAGAAGACTAGAAAAATTAGGGTATTGAAACAATCTATAAACAGGCTAAAAAGAAAAGTTGTTTTCCTTAAACAATTAATAACCAGTTTGAAAAATAAGAACTTGATTGATAATGAAAGCCATTTTATTAGAAAATGTGAGTAGTGTAAATAAGCAATTGTTACAAAAAATGCAATGTCTAAAAATAAAAATACCCACTTTTCACAATTGAATAATTCAATACTCTGAGTAAACTTATAGAAAATTCAAATAAACCATTACTTTGTTCTCTTATCATTGATGAGATGTCAATTCGGCAGCACTTGGTATGGAATGGTAAAAGTTTCTACGGTTAGTCAATTTTGGGGTTGATTTGGATGATGATTCAAATGAATTAGCCAAAGAAGCTGTTGTTTTAATGATAGTTGCAATTAATGACACATGGAAGCTTCCACTTGGATATTTTTTGTCTAATGGTTTAAATGGTAAACAAAAATGTTCTATAGTCAAACATCACTATTAATATCAGCAAATAAACAGTTTTAATTTAAGTATTTATTTAATATTAAGGTAGTTATAGATTAATTATGTTAATATTTTCATAACAAATAAAGATTTTTTATAATTACTAGTAAATTTTATTCACTTCCTTCCTTTGATACCAACCTATTATTTGTATCTAAGAAACATACAATTATTACCTATTATGTGGGAAAAATGTATTGTAAACATTATGTTACGCCACTGACCACATCGACTATGTGGCAAGTGGTAACAGTTTCACGACTCGGGTTACGCGTCCTCTCTCTTTCCTTGTCTAAGTGGAAAACCAACCAACAGAGCTATTCAGAGTTGATTTAGTTTAATTTTCAATTGATTATAACAAAATTTGGCTATTTTGTTACTTGCATAACTTGTATCTAATAAATACTTACTTATTGTACCTAATTGTTTGAAATAAACGTAAATTATCTTTGATTCTTTATTTCACCACGAAATTTATTATACATGTTTCACAGTTTTTATAGAAACAATATTCAAACACAAATAGAACGTAAGATTAGTCAGGCAACTCAATATACTCATTAGGCATATCATTTAAAATAGGTGGCCGTAGAAAAACAGTGTACATTACAAGGGTAAATGCGATTTTTTGTCACTTTTAGCTCTAGTAATATAATATACTGTATTTAGTTTCACTAGGAAATTTCATTGTACTAAAATATCTTCTCTTTTGGCCCCTTTCTAATGATGTAAATAAAGTGTGTTTTTAAAAGGAACCTTCATTTTGTTTTATATATTAATAGGATAGGTTAGGTTAGGTTAGGTTAGATTTTTCTGTCACTTTTAGCTCTAGTAATATAATATCCTGTAATTAGTTTCACTAGAAAATTTCATTGTACTAAAATATCTTCTCTTTTGGCCCCTTTCTAGTGATGTAAATAAAGTGTGTTGTTAAACGGATGCCTTCATTTTGTTTTGGATATTAAACTATGCATAACACCTTTTAAAATTCTAGTTTCAGCATCGAGAGAATCAAACTGTATAAACATATGGTTAATGGACTGAATTATTGAAGAACGGTATTTTAACCCATTGCGATTAAATTGGGTGAAATATTAACAACAATTAATACGAATATTAAATAGTGTGTAAAAAGTGTAAACAAATAAATACAGTGATATAATTACCAGGAAAAGTTTATATTAAATAATAGAAATGTGACACAGAAAATGTGGATCTTTAGTTGACCGAAACAAGCAAGCATAAACATGTTTTTTAATTTAAAATATCGTATATACAGGGTGGCAGTTTAAAAACTACATCCGAGGAATCAAAAGAAGTACAAAAAATTGCTGAAAACAGTTTCTATTTATATGAAGTGTAAAACAAAATTATATAATTGTTAACTTCTTTTTACTTACCCCCTCAGCCAGAGCATTCTCAATTTTATAGTTTTGAATGGCAACCCCTAATAATTGTTCTTCTCAATAATACCCTACAAAGCTACTTTAAATATAGAAGTTGTTGATATATTAGATAAAACACTATTTATAGAAATTTATTTAAAAACATTTAAATTCTAATTTAAAAAACTTTGTTTGTAATGTTGTAAGTTTTCAAATTATCACCCCGTATATTACACACGCGCCTTTAAGTTATAGTTTACTCTGTGTATGTAAAATAATGTATTTTTTTAAATCTCATACTAAATTTCATCCTGCGTTTGTTAGTTGTGAAGCCTTACGGTATTTGATGACATATTAAACTTTGGTTCCTAAGAAATAGTAAAAATAACAGCAAGATATTTTAAATTTAATCCAATTTTCAAAACTAGTTTTATTACGAATGGAATATATACAGTATGGAACAGCCAAATAGAATAAATTCCAAAATAGATAAATGGGAGCATTAGTGTTTCTAGTTAGGTTATTTTATTTATTTATTTATTTATTTACCTATTTGGAAATGGAAACATTATTATCTAGACCTTAGTATTATTGCTCTACATTTATACTTTTCAAAACCATTTAAAAATCTTAAAGGACGTTGCAAATTATGGCATAAAAAATTTTTAAATAGCAATTACGATAAAAATAACCGGCGCCTGGCATCTCCTCTTTGCACATAAAGTTAATTTATGCAGTTTCCTGTCGCATTTTGGTGGGAAGGATATTTTAAAAGAATAAAGAATAAAGAATTAGATTCTTCCGGATGATATTTTAAAACCACCAGATTTTATCAGATCATCTAAGAAATGTAGACTGCTGTTACACAAAGAATAAGAAGTCGACCATTTTGATAGTTTGTAGATAATAATTATTAATAAACAAGATTAATTGGCCGCCAATGTAAAAGCCAATAACAGCATTATATATTGTAACAAAGAAAACAGTTACTTCCTTAACACATTCTATTTAATCACAAAAGATAAACGTAAGATTACTGGAATCTATTCGTAAAATATCGAGGGCAAAGACCCTATATATTTTATTTATCTATACAAAATACATAGAAATAGAACAAAAACGACTTGGATCTATACTTAGGTATATATTATTGCATAAATTTTGTGATAAAACTTTTTAAAATCAACAGAGTGCGCCCATGTACGGAAAAAATGTCAATGACAAAGGGTGGAAAAGATTGTTTGGTCTAGGAATTAGAAGACAATATAAGTGACGCAGTGTCCAAGAATTTATTTATGGATGGCGTCATTGATAATGGTCGGGATCATTATTTACAAAAACTTATTGTTATGATAACTAATAGACTTGCTTTAAGTAAACACAACAAGAAATGTTATTATGCATAAGTAGATCTGATTGGAACATTCCGTACCAAAACTATATTCATGATAACAGAAATGAATTTAGTTTTGATATTTCAATATATACAATTTATATATAAAACATTCTCGTGAGAATTTTTTTATGCACTATTATTATAAGAAACCCGCTGTGGACATATTAGGGGGCTTTTCGTCTGTGAATATTCGATTAAATCTTGTTAACTTCCGGTTAGGTACGTATATTTTCTAAAAGTTTAAACTTAAAAGGGTCAGTCACTATTTTAAATTGTTTTTCCTATATCAGACTCGTATTAGCCTTCTTTGATAAATTTTATTTATTTATCATTGTTTAACACACATTATCAGAGGCAAAGAACTAGCCGAAGAGAAGAAGAAGAATTAAACATATTTAAGTGGTAGTGACTACATAATTATTTTGAATGTTTTTTAGAGTGCTGAGATAAGACATTATTTTATCTATATAGCTAAATACCATCCAGCTTTTTAGTAGGTCTATACTGTATACTAGAAAAAATGTACATGTTCACAACAAATTAGTCGTATGAAGATATATCAACATTCTTTTTCATCTAAAATGCTATTTAAGATATTTTTAGGTTATGTTCATCAAAAGAAGCTGCTAAAAATTTCTATTACAAAACTATGGATATTCCAGTAAATGAAAATAATCTGCAATTTAAAGGAGGTAATCCCGGAGCAGTTCAATATGGAAACTTTATTAATTACTATCAGTTTCACTCTCCAGACGAACGTATTAAATTGTTACCAAAACATATTTGGAAACAGATGGATCCTTGTGTTGCTTTAGACATTGGTTGTAATGCTGGAGTATGTATAATAATTTCTTCATAAATATGTAATAAGTAATAATTTTAATTAGATTAACAGCACTTAAGAAGCTTAAAACTTGAAGGTAAACTGTTAAAATTAATTTTACTCTTTTTAGAATCTAACTTTGGCGTTAAGGGATTTTTTAAAAGAACATTCTTTACAAGATCCGTCCATTTTAGCTGTTGACATTGATCCAGTATTAATTAACAGGGCTAAAGATCACTCAAGTAATGTTACTTTTAAATGTTTGGATGTTATGGATGAAATCAATCGACATGAAATTATCAATGAGTTTCTAACTCGACACAATCTTAGACAGTTTAAAGTGGTGTTTTGTTTTTCAACAACAATGTGGATACATTTGAATTGTGGTGATACAGGTCTACAAAATTTTTTAACATATGTTTGTAGTATTGCTGAGATAGTGGTAATCGAACCACAACCATGGAAGTGCTATAAAACGGCAGTAAAAAGGATGAAACAAAAAGGTTATGTATTTCCCGAGTTTACTAAGCTAAAATTTAGGGAAAATGTTGAAAGTGATATAGAACATATGTTGGTTAATGATTGTAATATGGAAAAAATGATAGAAAGTGAAAGAACAGTGTGGGAAAGAAAGTTGTTGATATTTAAACAAAAATTTTGTAATATAAGTTGACATTGTGTGTTAATTATAAGGTATTTTATGAAGCAGTGTAGTAAACCTAATGCTACAAGCCTAGAAAAATATTAATTTATACACCATTTTACATAAACTATTATTACTTGGAGATGTGTTAGTAGACACTACATTTAATTGTGTTGACATCTGTCAAACACCCAAAATTCCAACTTAACCTTAAACTTAAATAAAAAATAAAGAAAATCGCAGCTTTTACAATATTTGAAATTACTAAAATATGGCTCTGAATAAAGATACTACTGAAACTGATGTTCAAACTTTGGATTCAATGTTCCACGAAGGTTTAGATAACTATAATGCAATCGCAAATAGCGATCAACCAACCAATAGCAATGAATTGCAGGTATGTATTTAAAACTTGATTTTTTTTGAAGTTTTTGTCTGAGAAAGTAATTATATCTATTTAGTTTTTGGTTATATTTCTCTATTTATACCCTTACTTTATTTTAACAATCAGTATAATTATTATTATTCCTATGACTGGAAGTTCTATTTTTGTAAACATATTTATAGTAACTTAATGTCCCATATATATATTTAAATACAAAACTTTCCAAAGTATTGTAGAGTTACTGTTCTATTAACAAATTTGTAGTTAAAACTGAAAACAATTGTTCTTATATTTGCTACTGTTATACATAATGTAGGGAATAATTTTTCCTTTGCATTTTTGTTCTGTGTCATGGCTAAGAATATTAATATTATGTGCTATATGAGCAGTTAAGTATGGATATAATCTGCAGTTCAAAAATTAATTACTCAAAATTCATAAATTTGTATAATTTTATATTCTCTTTACTATGTAATTGGTATATGAAGGTTATGCTATTAAAATTTTCTTTTAAAAAATATTTCTATATCATTGACTTTACCAAAAGTTGTTGTACATGTTTGAATGTCTATTTTACAGAGATTTGCCAAGAAAATGCACATTTTCTAATACTTTAGGTAATATTGACAGTTTATCTGAATCTAGTTTTATAGTCCAATGTGTAATTATCACTGTAACTTAATTTATACACTGAATCCTTGTGAAAGGATATTCTTGAACAAATTTGACACACTGTATATTTATTTTATAGACAAAAATAAAGAAAACAATGAAAATTTTTGAACAAGCAACTAGACTAGTATCTTTATCCAGTATATTTAGCACAAATGAAGGAATCGAAGAAATACCTACAAGTGATTTACAGTATTTTCTCTTGCCAGCATTTTTAGGATCCCTCTCTTTAAAATTAACTTCTGGAGAAAGAAAAGATGTGGTCGATGTAGCCGAAATTTATTTTAAAGATTTTTTGAAGAGATGCAACGAATACGGTATGAGCAATTACCATTTCAAAGACAAAGCTGAAGAAAAAGAGAAGAAAGAAAAAACCGAGCTGGAGAAATTGGAGTATTCTGTTAATACTAGAGCAAATAAAATTCAGAGGTATGTAAAATGTATTTTACTGTGGATTTTTGCTATTTGATATATGGTGTTCCTGTAGATTTAAAGAACAAAAAGAATTGAAGTCCAAATTGGAAGATCTGAAGAAAAACATGAAGAACGAACATGCTGATGAAGAAATAAAAAGAAAGTATTTTTTAACTATGATAAAATTGTTTATTTATGAAGCGATAGATGAATTAAACAGTATCGATATGGAGAAACCGATTTTGGAGCACATGGCAAACATGAAAAATGAAGACAAACCTCAACCTAAAAGACCACCTCCTCCACCTCTTAAACCGATTATAATAACGAAAGATGAAATACAGAAGACTGTTTTTGGAGCTGGATATCCATCGTTGCCAATAATGACAGTAAGGTTTACAATTTTACGTTTATAATAATTAAAAAATATGATTTGGGAATATGTGGTGTAAGAAGAGTTTTTTAATTTCTTAGGTGGAAGAATTTTATCACAAACGCGTAGAGGATGGTATATTTCCTGATCCGAGCAAACCAAAAAAGGGTCAGATGAGTTTGCAAGAGGCTTCAGCCGCCGGAGTTTCAGTAAACCCTGAAGAAGAAGAAAAGGAAGAAACTGAAAAGTTGGTTGAACAAGACGACGACGAATATGTGGCGAGAATGAGAAGCAAGGATGAATTTAAAGATGAACATAGAAGGGGATGGGGTAACAGAATGAACAGAAGTTAAAATTTCGGGTTGCTGAAAGTAAATATTTATACATTTATTTGTTTTTTTTTATTATTATTTACTGATTATTTAACAGTTTTTCAAAAAGCCAAAAGGATTATTCATTTAAAATGAAATTTTTCTTAAATAGTTTGATCTTTTAATGATTTATTCACAGCATCACCGTGTTTGAAGAAATTTAAGTGGACTGAAAGTTTCTTCATATAATTTTATGAATTTTACAATACGGAGTTAAAAATATTGTTGCAAAAATTAAATAAACTCTAAAAGTTTGGTATTTTTAACATTTTCCTCAATTGAATTGATCAAGGGGTATTTTAAATGAAAGTTTAAGGAAAAATGAAGAAAAACATCAAAATCAATGTCACAAAATTTATTTTTATTAAAAAACAGCAACTAGTTTCTGCCTATCTGTAGGCCATCATCAGGCTAAAAATTAAGAGTTGTATTTCTTACCTTGATTTGCTTATTACCAGGAATTTGGTTACCCAAAAACTTGAATTTGGAATCTATAGAAAACCCACTACTACAAATTTAGTTATAAATTTTCATTCTAACCGTCATTTTTCACATAAACTAGCTGCATTTAACAGTTTATTCTATAGAGCATTTAATATTCCTCTTAACCCATCAGCTTTTTCCAAAGAAATTAACATTATTAAACATATTGCCATCAATACTAATTTCCCCATTTCTTTTATTAATAAACTTTACAATAAATTTTTTATTAGATTTAAACTAGGTTTTAATTTTGTTCAGGATAATTCCTCTTTGGTTGCTAATACTTATATGGTTGCGTTGAGTTTCTTTGGCCCTATATCTTACAAATTTGGACGGGTTTTACGAAAACACAAGTTAACACTAAATATTCAGTGCTTATTCTATGTACACCTAGTGTATATAGATTGTGCTGTGATGATTGTAATGTTTAGAACCACTATTTCGATAACGTAGAACACGAAAATTGCTATTAAAATGCAATATTAGAGCTCATTTTCATTAAAAGTTCAGTTTTTTTGAATGCGAGTGTATACTTCCCATTCGCACCGCGATTTATGACTGTCTCATACATCCTATCGAGGAACTGATTGCGCCAGTCGATTCAGCGTCACAAAAAACACCGTTTCCCATAATTTCACGCAATTCTAAATCCAAAAGTGTTTTTGTCAAAAAAATGAGCAAGGCTATAGTCTTGGATTTTTGTCAAAATTCAACAAAATTTTAATTATCATAAAAATGGTGTAGGACCACTATTTCGATAACGTAGAACACGAAAATCGCTATAAAAATGCAATATTAGAGCTCATTTTCATTAAAAGTTCAGTTTTTTTGAATGCGAGTGTATACTTCCCATTCGCACAGCGATTTATGACTGTCCCATACATCCTATCGAGGAACTGATTGCGCCAGTCGATTCAGCGTCACAAAAAACACCGTTTCCCATAATTTCACGCAATTCTAAATCCAAAAGTGTTTTTGTCAAAAAAATGAGCAAGGCTATAGTCTTGGATTTTTGTCAAAATTCAACAAAATTTTAATTATCATAAAAATGGTGTAGGACCACTATTTCGATAACGTAGAACACGAAAATCGCTATAAAAATGCAATATTAGAGCTCATTTTCATTTAAAGTTCAGTTTTTTTGAATGCGAGTGTATACTTCCCATTCGCACAGCGATTTATGACTGTCCCATACATCCTATCGAGGAACTGATTGCGCCAGTCGATTCAGCGTCACAAAAAACACCGTTTCCCATAATTTCACGCAATTTTTGTCAAAATTCAACAAAATTTTAATTATCATAAAAATGGTGTAGGACCACTATTTCGATAACGTAGAACACGAAAATCGCTATAAAAATGCAATATTAGAGCTCATTTTCATTTAAAGTTCAGTTTTTTTGAATGCGAGTGTATACTTCCCATTCGCACAGCGATTTATGACTGTCCCATACATCCTATCGAGGAACTGATTGCGCCAGTCGATTCAGCGTCACAAAAAACACCGTTTCCCATAATTTCACGCAATTCTAAATCCAAAAGTGTTTTTGTCAAAAAAATGAGCAAGGCTATAGTCTTGGATTTTTGTCAAAATTCAACAAAATTTTAATTATCATAAAAATGGTTTAGGACCACTATTTCGATAACGTAGAACACGAAAATCGCTATAAAAATGCAATATTAGAGCTCATTTTCATTAAAAGTTCAGTTTTTTTGAATGCGAGTGTATACTTCCCATTCGCACAGCGATTTATGACTGTCCCATACATCCTATCGAGGAACTGATTGCGCCAGTCGATTCAGCGTCACAAAAAACACCGTTTCCCATAATTTCACGCAATTCTAAATCCAAAAGTGTTTTTGTCAAAAAAATGAGCAAGGCTATAGTCTTGGATTTTTGTCAAAATTCAACAAAATTTTAATTATCATAAAAATGGTTTAGGACCACTATTTCGATAACGTAGAACACGAAAATCGCTATAAAAATGCAATATTAGAGCTCATTTTCATTAAAAGTTCAGTTTTTTTGAATGAAAGTGTATACTTCCCATTCGCACCGCGATTTATGACTGTCTCATACATCCTATCGAGGAACTGATTGCGCCAGTCGATTCAGCGTCACAAAAAACACCGTTTCCCATAATTTCACGCAATTCTAAATCCAAAAGTGTTTTTGTCAAAAAAATGAGCAAGGCTATAGTCTTGGATTTTTGTCAAAATTCAACAAAATTTTAATTATCATAAAAATGGTTTAGGACCACTATTTCGATAACGTAGAACACGAAAATCGCTATAAAAATGCAATATTAGAGCTCATTTTCATTAAAAGTTC
The DNA here is from genome assembly GCA_035357415.1 of Ophraella communa. Lineage (NCBI taxonomy): Eukaryota > Metazoa > Arthropoda > Insecta > Coleoptera > Chrysomelidae > Ophraella > Ophraella communa. Next base: position 3,733,674 of record CM068982.1, on the reverse strand, counting down.
AGTTTTTTTGAATGCGAGTGTATACTTCCCATTCGCACAGCGATTTATGACTGTCCCATACATCCTATCGAGGAACTGATTGCGCCAGTCGATTCAGCGTCACAAAAACACCGTTTCCCATAATTTCACGCAATTCTAAATCCAAAAGTGTTTTTGTCAAAAAAATGAGCAAGGCTATAGTCTTGGATTTTTGTCAAAATTCAACAAAATTTTAATTATCATAAAAATGGTTTAGGACCACTATTTCGATAACGTAGAACACGAAAATCGCTATAAAAATGCAATATTAGAGCTCATTTTCATTAAAAGTTCAGTTTTTTTGAATGCGAGTGTATACTTCCCATTCGCACAGCGATTTATGACTGTCCCATACATCCTATCGAGGAACTGATTGCGCCAGTCGATTCAGCGTCACAAAAAACACCGTTTCCCATAATTTCACGCAATTCTAAATCCAAAAGTGTTTTTGTCAAAAAAATGAGCAAGGCTATAGTCTTGGATTTTTGTCAAAATTCAACAAAATTTTAATTATCATAAAAATGGTTTAGGACCACTATTTCGATAACGTAGAACACGAAAATCGCTATAAAAATGCAATATTAGAGCTCATTTTCATTAAAAGTTCAGTTTTTTTGAATGCGAGTGTATACTTCCCATTCGCACAGCGATTTATGACTGTCCCATACATCCTATCGAGGAACTGATTGCGCCAGTCGATTCAGCGTCACAAAAAACACCGTTTCCCATAATTTCACGCAATTCTAAATCCAAAAGTGTTTTTGTCAAAAAAATGAGCAAGGCTATAGTCTTGGATTTTTGTCAAAATTCAACAAAATTTTAATTATCATAAAAATGGTTTAGGACCACTATTTCGATAACGTAGAACACGAAAATCGCTATAAAAATGCAATATTAGAGCTCATTTTCATTAAAAGTTCAGTTTTTTTGAATGCGAGTGTATACTTCCCATTCGCACAGCGATTTATGACTGTCCCATACATCCTATCGAGGAACTGATTGCGCCAGTCGATTCAGCGTCACAAAAAACACCGTTTCCCATAATTTCACGCAATTCTAAATCCAAAAGTGTTTTTGTCAAAAAAATGAGCAAGGCTATAGTCTTGGATTTTTGTCAAAATTCAACAAAATTTTAATTATCATAAAAATGGTTTAGGACCACTATTTCGATAACGTAGAACACGAAAATCGCTATAAAAATGCAATATTAGAGCTCTTTTTCTTTAAAAGTTCAGTTTTTTTGAATGCGAGTGTATACTTCCCATTCGCACAGCGATTTATGACTGTCCCATACATCCTATCGAGGAACTGATTGCGCCAGTCGATTCAGCGTCACAAAAAACACCGTTTCCCATAATTTCACGCAATTCTAAATCCAAAAGTGTTTTTGTCAAAAAAAATGAGCAAGGCTATAGTCTTGGATTTTTGTCAAAATTCAACAAAATTTTAATTATCATAAAAATGGTTTAGGACCACTATTTCGATAACGTAGAACACGAAAATCGCTATAAAAATGCAATATTAGAGCTCATTTTCATTAAAAGTTCAGTTTTTTTGAATGCGAGTGTATACTTCCCATTCGCACCGCGATTTATGACTGTCTCATACATCCTATCGAGGAACTGATTGCGCCAGTCGATTCAGCGTCACAAAAAACACCGTTTCCCATAATTTCACGCAATTCTAAATCCAAAAGTGTTTTTGTCAAAAAAATGAGCAAGGCTATAGTCTTGGATTTTTGTCAAAATTCAACAAAATTTTAATTATCATAAAAATGGTTTAGGACCACTATTTCGATAACGTAGAACACGAAAATCGCTATAAAAATGCAATATTAGAGCTCATTTTCATTAAAAGTTCAGTTTTTTTGAATGCGAGTGTATACTTCCCATTCGCACAGCGATTTATGACTGTCCCATACATCCTATCGAGGAACTGATTGCGCCAGTCGATTCAGCGTCACAAAAAACACCGTTTCCCATAATTTCACGCAATTCTAAATCCAAAAGTGTTTTTGTCAAAAAAATGAGCAAAAAAATGAGCATTTTGTCAAAATTCAACAAAATTTTTTTTATCATAAAAATGGTTTAGGACCACTATTTCGATAACGTAGAACACGAAAATCGCTATAAAAATGCAATATTAGAGCTCATTTTCATTAAAAGTTCAGTTTTTTTGAATGCGAGTGTATACTTCCCATTCGCACAGCGATTTATGACTGTCCCATACATCCTATCGAGGAACTGATTGCGCCAGTCGATTCAGCGTCACAAAAAACACCGTTTCCCATAATTTCACGCAATTCTAAATCCAAAAGTGTTTTTGTCAAAAAAATGAGCAAGGCTATAGTCTTGGATTTTTGTCAAAATTCAACAAACTTTTAATTATCATAAAAATGGTTTAGGACTACTATTTCGATAACGTAGAACACGAAAATCGCTATAAAAATGCAATATTAGAGCTCATTTTCATTAAAAGTTCAGTTTTTTTGAATGCGAGTGTATACTTCCCATTCGCACAGCGATTTATGACTGTCCCATACATCCTATCGAGGAACTGATTGCGCCAGTCGATTCAGCATCACAAAAAACACCGTTTCCCATAATTTCACGCAATTCTAAATCCAAAAGTGTTTTTGTCAAAAAAATGAGCAAGGCTATAGTCTTGGATTTTTGTCAAAATTCAACAAAATTTTAATTATCATAAAAATGGTTTAGGACCACTATTTCGATAACGTAGAACACGAAAATCGCTATAAAAATGCAATATTAGAGCTCATTTTCATTAAAAGTTCAGTTTTTTTGAATGCGAGTGTATACTTCCCATTTGCACAGCGATTTATGACTGTCCCATACATCCTATCGAGGAACTGATTGCGCCAGTCGATTCAGCATCACAAAAACACCGTTTCCCATAATTTCACGCAATTCTAAATCCAAAAGTGTTTTTGTCAAAAAAATGAGCAAGGCTATAGTCTTGGATTTTTGTCAAAATTCAACAAAATTTTAATTATCATAAAAATGGTTTAGGACCACTATTTCGATAACGTAGAACACGAAAATCGCTATAAAAATGCAATATTAGAGCTCATTTTCATTAAAAGTTCAGTTTTTTGAATGCGAGTGTATACTTCCCATTCGCACAGCGATTTATGACTGTCCCATACATCCTATCGAGGAACTGATTGCGCCAGTCGATTCAGCATCACAAAAAACACCGTTTCCCATAATTTCACGCAATTCTAAATTCAAAAGTGTTTTTGTCAAAAAAATGAGCAAGGCTATAGTCTTGGATTTTTGTCAAAATTCAACAAAATTTTAATTATCATAAAAATGGTTTAGGACCACTATTTCGATAACGTAGAACACGAAAATCGCTATAAAAATGCAATATTAGAGCTCATTTTCATTAAAAGTTCAGTTTTTTTGAATGCGAGTGTATACTTCCCATTCGCACAGCGATTTATGACTGTCCCATACATCCTATCGAGGAACTGATTGCGCCAGTCGATTCAGCATCACAAAAAACACCGTTTCCCATAATTTCACGCAATTCTAAATTCAAAAGTGTTTTTGTCAAAAAAATGAGCAAGGCTATAGTCTTGGATTTTTGTCAAAATTCAACAAAATTTTAATTATCATAAAAATGGTTTAGGACCACTATTTCGATAACGTAGAACACGAAAATCGCTATAAAAATGCAATATTAGAGCTCATTTTCATTAAAAGTTCAGTTTTTTTGAATGCGAGTGTATACTTCCCATTCGCACAGCGATTTATGACTGTCCCATACATCCTATCGAGGAACTGATTGCGCCAGTCGATTCAGCATCACAAAAACACCGTTTCCCATAATTTCACGCAATTCTAAATCCAAAAGTGTTTTTGTCAAAAAAATGAGCAAGGCTATAGTCTTGGATTTTTGTCAAAATTCAACAAAATTTTAATTATCATAAAAATGGTTTAGGACCACTATTTCGATAACGTAGAACACGAAAATCGCTATAAAAATGCAATATTAGAGCTCATTTTCATTAAAAGTTCAGTTTTTTTGAATGCGAGTGTATACTTCCCATTCGCACAGCGATTTATGACTGTCCCATACATCCTATCGAGGAACTGATTGCGCCAGTCGATTCAGCGTCACAAAAAACACCGTTTCCCATAATTTCACGCAATTCTAAATCCAAAAGTGTTTTTGTCAAAAAATGAGCAAGGCTATAGTCTTGGATTTTTGTCAAAATTCAACAAAATTTTTTTTATCATAAAAATGGTTTAGGACCACTATTTCGATAACGTAGAACACGAAAATCGCTATAAAAATGCAATATTAGAGCTCATTTTCATTAAAAGTTCAGTTTTTTTGAATGCGAGTGTATACTTCCCATTCGCACAGCGATTTATGACTGTCCCATACATCCTATCGAGGAACTGATTGCGCCAGTCGATTCAGCGTCACAAAAAACACCGTTTCCCATAATTTCACGCAATTCTAAATCCAAAAGTGTTTTTGTCAAAAAAATGAGCAAGGCTATAGTCTTGGATTTTTGTCAAAATTCAACAAAATTTTAATTATCATAAAAATGGTTTAGGACCACTATTTCGATAACGTAGAACACGAAAATCGCTATAAAAATGCAATATTAGAGCTCATTTTCATTAAAAGTTCAGTTTTTTTGAATGCGAGTGTATACTTCCCATTCGCACCGCGATTTATGACTGTCTCATACATCCTATCGAGGAACTGATTGCGCCAGTCGATTCAGCGTCACAAAAAACACCGTTTCCCATAATTTCACGCAATTCTAAATCCAAAAGTGTTTTTGTCAAAAAAATGAGCAAGGCTATAGTCTTGGATTTTTGTCAAAATTCAACAAAATTTTAATTATCATAAAAATGGTTTAGGACCACTATTTCGATAACGTAGAACACGAAAATCGCTATAAAAATGCAATATTAGAGCTCATTTTCATTAAAAGTTCAGTTTTTTTGAATGCGAGTGTATACTTCCCATTCGCACAGCGATTTATGACTGTCCCATACATCCTATCGAGGAACTGATTGCGCCAGTCGATTCAGCATCACAAAAAACACCGTTTCCCATAATTTCACGCAATTCTAAATCCAAAAGTGTTTTTGTCAAAAAAATGAGCAAGGCTATAGTCTTGGATTTTTGTCAAAATTCAACAAAATTTTAATTATCATAAAAATGGTTTAGGACCACTATTTCGATAACGTAGAACACGAAAATCGCTATAAAAATGCAATATTAGAGCTCATTTTCATTAAAAGTTCAGTTTTTTTGAATGCGAGTGTATACTTCCCATTCGCACAGCGATTTATGACTGTCCCATACATCCTATCGAGGAACTGATTGCGCCAGTCGATTCAGCGTCACAAAAAACACCGTTTCCCATAATTTCACGCAATTCTAAATCCAAAAGTGTTTTTGTCAAAAAAATGAGCAAGGCTATAGTCTTGGATTTTTGTCAAAATTCAACAAAATTTTAATTATCATAAAAATGGTTTAGGACCACTATTTCGATAACGTAGAACACGAAAATCGCTATAAAAATGCAATATTAGAGCTCATTTTCATTAAAAGTTCAGTTTTTTTGAATGCGAGTGTATACTTCCCATTCGCACAGCGATTTATGACTGTCCCATACATCCTATCGAGGAACTGATTGCGCCAGTCGATTCAGCGTCACAAAAAACACCGTTTCCCATAATTTCACGCAATTCTAAATCCAAAAGTGTTTTTGTCAAAAAAATGAGCAAGGCTATAGTCTTGGATGTTTGTCAAAAGTCAACAAAATTTTAATTATCATAAAAATGGTTTAGGACCACTATTTCGATAACGTAGAACACGAAAATCGCTATAAAAATGCAATATTAGAGCTCATTTTCATTAAAAGTTCAGTTTTTTTGAATGCGAGTGTATACTTCCCATTTGCACAGCGATTTATGACTGTCCCATACATCCTATCGAGGAACTGATTGCGCCAGTCGATTCAGCGTCACAAAAAACACCGTTTCCCATAATTTCACGCAATTCTAAATCCAAAAGTGTTTTTGTCAAAAAAATGAGCAAGGCTATAGTCTTGGATTTTTGTCAAAATTCAACAAAATTTTAATTATCATAAAAATGGTTTAGGACCACTATTTCGATAACGTAGAACACGAAAATCGCTATAAAAATGCAATATTAGAGCTCATTTTCATTAAAAGTTCAGTTTTTTTGAATGCGAGTGTATACTTCCCATTCGCACAGCGATTTATGACTGTCCCATACATCCTATCGAGGAACTGATTGCGCCAGTCGATTCAGCATCACAAAAAACACCGTTTCCCATAATTTCACGCAATTCTAAATTCAAAAGTGTTTTTGTCAAAAAAATGAGCAAGGCTATAGTCTTGGATTTTTGTCAAAATTCAACAAAATTTTTTTTATCATAAAAATGGTTTAGGACCACTATTTCGATAACGTAGAACACGAAAATCGCTATAAAAATGCAATATTAGAGCTCATTTTCATTAAAAGTTCAGTTTTTTTGAATGCGAGTGTATACTTCCCATTCGCACAGCGATTTATGACTGTCCCATACATCCTATCGAGGAACTGATTGCGCCAGTCGATTCAGCATCACAAAAAACACCGTTTCCCATAATTTCACGCAATTCTAAATCCAAAAGTGTTTTTGTCAAAAAAATGAGCAAGGCTATAGTCTTGGATTTTTGTCAAAATTCAACAAAATTTTAATTATCATAAAAATGGTTTAGGACCACTATTTCGATAACGTAGAACACGAAAATCGCTATAAAAATGCAATATTAGAGCTCATTTTCATTAAAAGTTCAGTTTTTTGAATGCGAGTGTATACTTCCCATTCGCACAGCGATTTATGACTGTCCCATACATCCTATCGAGGAACTGATTGCGCCAGTCGATTCAGCATCACAAAAAACACCGTTTCCCATAATTTCACGCAATTCTAAATCCAAAAGTGTTTTTGTCAAAAAAATGAGCAAGGCTATATATAGTCTTGGATTTTTGTCAAAATTCAACAAAATTTTAATTATCATAAAAATGGTTTAGGACCACTATTTCGATAACGTAGAACACGAAAATCGCTATAAAAATGCAATATTAGAGCTCATTTTCATTAAAAGTTCAGTTTTTTGAATGCGAGTGTATACTTCCCATTCGCACAGCGATTTATGACTGTCCCATACATCCTATCGAGGAACTGATTGCGCCAGTCGATTCAACATCACAAAAAACACCGTTTCCCATAATTTCACGCAATTCTAAATCCAAAAGTGTTTTTGTCAAAAAAATGAGCAAGGCTATAGTCTTGGATATTTGTCAAAATTCACCACAAGATTTTTTATCATAAAAATGGTTTAGGACCACTATTTCGATAACGTAGAACACGAAAATCGCTATAAAAATGCAATATTAGAGCTCATTTTCATTAAAAGTTCAGTTTTTTTGAATGCGAGTGTATACTTCCCATTCGCACAGCGATTTATGACTGTCCCATACATCCTATCGAGGAACTGATTGCGCCAGTCGATTCAGCATCACAAAAAACACCGTTTCCCATAATTTCACGCAATTCTAAATCCAAAAGTGTTTTTGTCAAAAAATGAGCAAGGCTATATATAGTCTTGGATTTTTGTCAAAATTCAACAAAATTTTAATTATCATAAAAATGGTTTAGGACCACTATTTCGATAACGTAGAACACGAAAATCGCTATAAAAATGCAATATTAGAGCTCATTTTCATTAAAAGTTCAGTTTTTTTGAATGCGAGTGTATACTTCCCATTCGCACAGCGATTTATGACTGTCCCATACATCCTATCGAGGAACTGATTGCGCCAGTCGATTCAGCATCACAAAAAACACCGTTTCCCATAATTTCACGCAATTCTAAATCCAAAAGTGTTTTTGTCAAAAAAATGAGCAAGGCTATAGTCTTGGATTTTTGTCAAAATTCAACAAAATTTTTTTTATCATAAAAATGGTTTAGGACCACTATTTCGATAACGTAGAACACGAAAATCGCTATAAAAATGCAATATTAGAGCTCATTTTCATTAAAAGTTCAGTTTTTTTGAATGCGAGTGTATACTTCCCATTCGCACAGCGATTTATGACTGTCCCATACATCCTATCGAGGAACTGATTGCGCCAGTCGATTCAGCGTCACAAAAAACACCGTTTCCCATAATTTCACGCAATTCTAAATCCAAAAGTGTTTTTGTCAAAAAAATGAGCAAGGCTATAGTCTTGGATTTTTGTCAAAATTCAACAAAATTTTAATTATCATAAAAATGGTTTAGGACCACTATTTCGATAACGTAGAACACGAAAATCGCTATAAAAATGCAATATTAGAGCTCATTTTCATTAAAAGTTCAGTTTTTTTGAATGCGAGTGTATACTTCCCATTCGCACAGCGATTTATGACTGTCCCATACATCCTATCGAGGAACTGATTGCGCCAGTCGATTCAGCATCACAAAAAACACCGTTTCCCATAATTTCACGCAATTCTAAATCCAAAAGTGTTTTTGTCAAAAAAATGAGCAAAAAAATGAGCATTTTGTCAAAATTCAACAAAATTTTTTTTATCATAAAAATGGTTTAGGACCACTATTTCGATAACGTAGAACACGAAAATCGCTATAAAAATGCAATATTAGAGCTCATTTTCATTAAAAGTTCAGTTTTTTTGAATGCGAGTGTATACTTCCCATTTGCACAGCGATTTATGACTGTCCCATACATCCTATCGAGGAACTGATTGCGCCAGTCGATTCAGCGTCACAAAAAACACCGTTTCCCATAATTTCACGCAATTCTAAATCCAAAAGTGTTTTTGTCAAAAAAATGAGCAAGGCTATAGTCTTGGATTTTTGTCAAAATTCAACAAAATTTTAATTATCATAAAAATGGTTTAGGACCACTATTTCGATAACGTAGAACACGAAAATCGCTATAAAAATGCAATATTAGAGCTCATTTTCATTAAAAGTTCAGTTTTTTTGAATGCGAGTGTATACTTCCCATTCGCACAGCGATTTATGACTGTCCCATACATCCTATCGAGGAACTGATTGCGCCAGTCGATTCAGCATCACAAAAAACACCGTTTCCCATAATTTCACGCAATTCTAAATCCAAAAGTGTTTTTGTCAAAAAAATGAGCAAGGCTATAGTCTTGGATTTTTGTCAAAATTCAACAAAATTTTAATTATCATAAAAATGGTTTAGGACCACTATTTCGATAACGTAGAACACGAAAATCGCTATAAAAATGCAATATTAGAGCTCATTTTCATTAAAAGTTCAGTTTTTTTGAATGCGAGTGTATACTTCCCATTCGCACAGCGATTTATGACTGTCCCATACATCCTATCGAGGAACTGATTGCGCCAGTCGATTCAGCATCACAAAAAACACCGTTTCCCATAATTTCACGCAATTCTAAATCCAAAAGTGTTTTTGTCAAAAAAATGAGCAAGGCTATAGTCTTGGATTTTTGTCAAAATTCAACAAAATTTTAATTATCATAAAAATGGTGTAGGACCACTATTTCGATAACGTAGAACACGAAAATCGCTATAAAAATGCAATATTAGAGCTCATTTTCATTAAAAGTTCAGTTTTTTTGAATGCGAGTGTATACTTCCCATTCGCACAGCGATTTATGACTGTCCCATACATCCTATCGAGGAACTGATTGCGCCAGTCGATTCAGCGTCACAAAAAACACCGTTTCCCATAATTTCACGCAATTCTAAATCCAAAAGTGTTTTTGTCAAAAAAATGAGCAAGGCTATATATAGTCTTGGATTTTTGTCAAAATTCAACAAAATTTTTTTTATCATAAAAATGGTTTAGGACCACTATTTCGATAACGTAGAACACGAAAATCGCTATAAAAATGCAATATTAGAGCTCATTTTCATTAAAAGTTCAGTTTTTTTGAATGCGAGTGTATACTTCCCATTCGCACAGCGATTTATGACTGTCCCATACATCCTATCGAGGAACTGATTGCGCCAGTCGATTCAGCGTCACAAAAAACACCGTTTCCCATAATTTCACGCAATTCTAAATCCAAAAGTGTTTTTGTCAAAAAAATGAGCAAGGCTATAGTCTTGGATTTTTGTCAAAATTCAACAAAATTTTAATTATCATAAAAATGGTTTAGGACCACTATTTCGATAACGTAGAACACGAAAATCGCTATAAAAATGCAATATTAGAGCTCATTTTCATTAAAAGTTCAGTTTTTTTGAATGCGAGTGTATACTTCCCATTCGCACAGCGATTTATGACTGTCCCATACATCCTATCGAGGAACTGATTGCGCCAGTCGATTCAGCGTCACAAAAAACACCGTTTCCCATAATTTCACGCAATTCTAAATCCAAAAGTGTTTTTGTCAAAAAAATGAGCAAGGCTATATATAGTCTTGGATTTTTGTCAAAATTCAACAAAATTTTAATTATCATAAAAATGGTTTAGGACCACTATTTCGATAACGTAGAACACGAAAATCGCTATTAAAATGCAATATTAGAGCTCATTTTCATTTAAAGTTCAGTTTTTGAATGCGAGTGTATACTTCCCATTTGCACAGCGATTTATGACTGTCCCATACATCCTATCGAGGAACTGATTGCGCCAGTCGATTCAGCGTCACAAAAAACACCGTTTCCCATAATTTCACGCAATTCTAAATCCAAAAGTGTTTTTGTCAAAAAAAAAATCTTGGATTTTTGTCAAAATTCAACAAAATTTTAATTATCATAAAAATGGTGTAGGACCACTATTTCGATAACGTAGAACACGAAAATCGCTATAAAAATGCAATATTAGAGCTCATTTTCATTTAAAGTTCAGTTTTTTTGAATGCGAGTGTATACTTCCCATTCGCACAGCGATTTATGACTGTCCCATACATCCTATCGAGGAACTGATTGCGCCAGTCGATTCAGCGTCACAAAAAACACCGTTTCCCATAATTTCACGCAATTCTAAATCCAAAAGTGTTTTTGTCAAAAAAATGAGCAAGGCTATAGTCATGGATTAAATACAAAATTCAACAAAAGTTTAATTCTCATAAAAATGGTGTAGGACCACTATTTCGATAACGTAGAACACGAAAATCGCTATAAAAATGCAATATTAGAGCTCATTTTCATTAAAAGTTCAGTTTTTTGAATGCGAGTGTATACTTCCCATTCGCACAGCGATTTATGACTGTCCCATACATCCTATCGAGGAACTGATTGCGCCAGTCGATTCAGCGTCACAAAAAACACCGTTTCCCATAATTTCACGCAATTCTAAATCCAAAAGTGTTTTTGTCAAAAAAATGAGCAAGGCTATAGTCTTGGATTTTTGTCAAAATTCAACAAAATTTTAATTATCATAAAAATGGTGTAGGACCACTATTTCGATAACGTAGAACACGAAAATCGCTATAAAAATGCAATATTAGAGCTCATTTTCATTAAAAGTTCAGTTTTTTGAATGCGAGTGTATACTTCCCATTTGCACAGCGATTTATGACTGTCCCATACATCCTATCGAGGAACTGATTGCGCCAGTCGATTCAGCGTCACAAAAAACACCGTTTCCCATAATTTCACGCAATTCTAAATCCAAAAGTGTTTTTGTCAAAAAATGAGCAAGGCTATAGTCTTGGATTTTTGTCAAAATTCAACAAAATTTTAATTATCATAAAAATGGTGTAGGACCACTATTTCGATAACGTAGAACACGAAAATCGCTATAAAAATGCAATATTAGAGCTCATTTTCATTAAAAGTTCAGTTTTTTGAATGCGAGTGTATACTTCCCATTTGCACAGCGATTTATGACTGTCCCATACATCCTATCGAGGAACTGATTGCGCCAGTCGATTCAGCGTCACAAAAACACCGTTTCCCATAATTTCACGCAATTCTAAATCCAAAAGTGTTTTTGTCAAAAAATGAGCAAGGCTATAGTCTTGGATTTTTGTCAAAATTCAACAAAATTTTAATTATCATAAAAATGGTGTAGGACCACTATTTCGATAACGTAGAACACGAAAATCGCTATAAAAATGCAATATTAGAGCTCATTTTCATTTAAAGTTCAGTTTTTTTGAATGCGAGTGTATACTTCCCATTTGCACCGCGATTTATGACTGTCCCATACATCCTATCGAGGAACTGATTGCGCCAGTCGATTCAGCGTCACAAAAAACACCGTTTCCCATAATTTCACGCAATTCTAAATTCAAAAGTGTTTTTGTCAAAAAATGAGCAAGGCTATAGTCTTGGATTTTTGTCAAAATTCAACAAAATTTTAATTATCATAAAAATGGTGTAGGACCACTATTTCGATAACGTAGAACACGAAAATCGCTATAAAAATCCAAAATTAGAGCTCATTTTCATTTAAAAGTTCAGTTTTTTTGAATGCGAGTGTATACTTCCCATTTGCACCGCGATTTATGACTGTCCCATACATCCTATCGAGGAACTGATTGCGCCAGTCGATTCAGCGTCACAAAAAACACCGTTTCCCATAATTTCACGCAATTCTAAATCCAAAAGTGTTTTTGTCAAAAAAATGAGCAAGGCTATAGTCTTGGATTTTTGTCAAAATTCAACAAAATTTTAATTATCATAAAAATGGTGTAGGACCACTATTTCGATAACGTAGAACACGAAAATCGCTATAAAAATGCAATATTAGAGCTCATTTTCATTTAAAAGTTCAGTTTTTTGAATGCGAGTGTATACTTCCCATTTGCACCGCGATTTATGACTGTCCCATACATCCTATCGAGGAACTGATTGCGCCAGTCGATTCAGCGTCACAAAAAACACCGTTTCCCATAATTTCACGCAATTCTAAATCCAAAAGTGTTTTTGTCAAAAAAATGAGCAAGGCTATAGTCTTGGATTTTTGTCAAAATTCAACAAAATTTTAATTATCATAAAAATGGTGTAGGACCACTATTTCGATAACGTAGAACACGAAAATCGCTATAAAAATGCAATATTAGAGCTCATTTTCATTAAAAGTTCAGTTTTTTTGAATGCGAGTGTATACTTCCCATTCGCACCGCGATTTATGACTGTCCCATACATCCTATCGAGGAACTGATTGCGCCAGTCGATTCAGCGTCACAAAAAACACCGTTTCCCATAATTTCACGCAATTCTAAATCCAAAAGTGTTTTTGTCAAAAAAATGAGCAAGGCTATAGTCTTGGATTTTTGTCAAAATTCAACAAAATTTTTTTATCATAAAAATGGTTTAGGACCACTATTTCGATAACGTAGAACACGAAAATCGCTATAAAAATGCAATATTAGAGCTCATTTTCATTAAAAGTTCAGTTTTTTTGAATGCGAGTGTATACTTCCCATTTGCACCGCGATTTATGACTGTCCCATACATCCTATCGAGTAACTGATTGCGCCCGTCGATTCAGCTCCAAAAAAACACCGTTTCCCATAATTTCACGCAATTCTAAATCCAAAAGTGTTTTTGTCAAAAAAATGAGCAAGGCTATAGTCTTGGATTTTTGTCAAAATTCAACAAAATTTTAATTATCATAAAAATGGTGTAGGACCACTATTTCGATAACGTAGAACACGAAAATCGCTATTAAAAATGCAATATTAGAGCTCATTTTCATTTAAAGTTCAGTTTTTTGAATGCGAGTGTATACTTCCCATTCGCACAGCGATTTATGACTGTCCCATACATCCTATCGAGGAACTGATTGCGCCAGTCGATTCAGCGTCACAAAAAACACCGTTTCCCATAATTTCACGCAATTCTAAATCCAAAAGTGTTTTTGTCAAAAAAATGAGCAAGGCTATAGTCTTGGATTTTTGTCAAAATTCAACAAAATTTTAATTATCATAAAAATGGTGTAGGACCACTATTTCGATAACGTAGAACACGAAAATCGCTATAAAAATGCAATATTAGAGCTCATTTTCATTTAAAGTTCAGTTTTTTTGAATGCGAGTGTATACTTCCCATTTGCACCGCGATTTATGACTGTCCCATACATCCTATCGAGGAACTGATTGCGCCAGTCGATTCAGCGTCACAAAAAACACCGTTTTCCATAATTTCACGCAATTCTAAATCCAAAATGTTTTTGTCAAAAAAATGAGCAAGGCTATAGTCTTGGATTTTTGTCAAAATTCAACAAAATTTTAATTATCATAAAAATGGTGTAGGACCACTATTTCGATAACGTAGAACACGAAAATCGCTATAAAAATGCAATATTAGAGCTCATTTTCATTTAAAGTTCAGTTTTTTGAATGCGAGTGTATACTTCCCATTTGCACCGCGATTTATGACTGTCCCATACATCCTATCGAGGAACTGATTGCGCCAGTCGATTCAGCGTCACAAAAAACACCGTTTCCCATAATTTCACGCAATTCTAAATCCAAAAGTGTTTTTGTCAAAAAAATGAGCAAGGCTATAGTCTTGGATTTTTGTCAAAATTCAACAAAATTTTAATTATCATAAAAATGGTGTAGGACCACTATTTCGATAACGTAGAACACGAAAATCGCTATAAAAATGCAATATTAGAGCTCATTTTCATTTAAAGTTCAGTTTTTTGAATGCGAGTGTATACTTCCCATTCGCACAGCGATTTATGACTGTCCCATACATCCTATCGAGGAACTGATTGCGCCAGTCGATTCAGCGTCACAAAAAACACCGTTTCCCATAATTTCACGCAATTCTAAATCCAAAAGTGTTTTTGTCAAAAAAATGAGCAAGGCTATAGTCTTGGATTTTTGTCAAAATTCAACAAAATTTTAATTATCATAAAAATGGTGTAGGACCACTATTTCGATAACGTAGAACACGAAAATCGCTATAAAAATGCAATATTAGAGCTCATTTTCATTTAAAGTTCAGTTTTTTGAATGCGAGTGTATACTTCCCATTCGCACAGCGATTTATGACTGTCCCATACATCCTATCGAGGAACTGATTGCGCCAGTCGATTCAGCGTCACAAAAAACACCGTTTCCCATAATTTCACGCAATTCTAAATCCAAAAGTGTTTTTGTCAAAAAATGAGCAAGGCTATAGTCTTGGATTTTTGTCAAAATTCAACAAAATTTTTTTTATCATAAAAATGGTGTAGGACCACTATTTCGATAACGTAGAACACGAAAATCGCTATAAAAATGCAATATTAGAGCTCATTTTCATTTAAAGTTCAGTTTTTTGAATGCGAGTGTATACTTCCCATTTGCACCGCGATTTATGACTGTCCCATACATCCTATCGAGGAACTGATTGCGCCAGTCGATTCAGCGTCACAAAAACACCGTTTCCCATAATTTCACGCAATTCTAAATCCAAAAGTGTTTTTGTCAAAAAAATGAGCAAGGCTATAGTCTTGGATTTTTGTCAAAATTCAACAAAATTTTAATTATCATAAAAATGGTGTAGGACCACTATTTCGATAACGTAGAACACGAAAATCGCTATAAAAATGCAATATTAGAGCTCATTTTCATTTAAAGTTCAGTTTTTTGAATGCGAGTGTATACTTCCCATTTGCACCGCGATTTATGACTGTCCCATACATCCTATCGAGGAACTGATTGCGCCAGTCGATTCAGCGTCACAAAAAACACCGTTTCCCATAATTTCACGTAATTCTAAATCCAAAAGTGTTTTTGTCAAAAAAATGAGCAAGGCTATAGTCTTGGATTTTTGTCAAAATTCAACAAAATTTTAATTAACATAAAAATGGTGTAGGACCACTATTTCGATAACGTAGAACACGAAAATCGCTATAAAAATGCAATATTAGAGCTCATTTTCATTTGAAGTTCAGTTTTTTGAATGCGAGTGTATACTTCCCATTTGCACCGCGATTTATGACTGTCCCATACATCCTATCGAGGAACTGATTGCGCCAGTCGATTCAGCGTCACAAAAAACACCGTTTCCCATAATTTCACGCAATTCTAAATCCAAAAGTGTTTTTGTCAAAAAAATGAGCAAGGCTATAGTCTTGGATTTTTGTCAAAATTCAACAAAATTTTAATTATCATAAAAATGGTTTAGGACCACTATTTCGATAACGTAGAACACGAAAATCGCTATAAAAATGTAATATTAGAGCTCATTTTCATTTAAAGTTCAGTTTTTTGAATGCGAGTGTATACTTCCCATTTGCACCGCGATTTATGACTGTCCCATACATCCTATCGAGGAACTGATTGCGCCAGTCGATTCAGCGTCACAAAAAACACCGTTTTCCATAATTTCACGCAATTCTAAATCCAAAATGTTTTTGTCAAAAAAATGAGCAAGGCTATAGTCTTGGATTTTTGTCAAAATTCAACAAAATTTTAATTATCATAAAAATGGTGTAGGACCACTATTTCGATAACGTAGAACACGAAAATCGCTATAAAAATGCAATATTAGAGCTCATTTTCATTTAAAGTTCAGTTTTTTTGAATGCGAGTGTATACTTCCCATTTGCACCGCGATTTATGACTGTCCCATACATCCTATCGAGGAACTGATTGCGCCAGTCGATTCAGCGTCACAAAAAACACCGTTTCCCATAATTTCACGCAATTCTAAATCCAAAAGTGTTTTTGTCAAAAATAGAAAGGCTATAGTCTTTGATTTTTGTCAAAATTCAAAAAAATTTTAATTATCATAAAAATGGTGTCGGACCACTATTTCAATAACTTAGAACACGAAAATCGCTATAAAAATGCAATATTAGAGCTCATTTTCATTTAAAGTTCAGTTTTTTGAATGCGAGTGTATACTTCCCATTTGCACCGCGATTTATGACTTTCCCATACATCCTATCGACGAACTGATTTAGCCAGTCTATTCAGCGTCACAAAAAACCCCGTTTCGCATAATTTCACGCAATTCTAAATCCAAAATTGTTTTGTCAAAAAAATGAGCAAGGATATAGTCTTGGATTTTTGTCAAAATTCAACAAAATTTTAATTATCATAAAAATGGTGTAGGACCACTATTTCGATAACGTAGAACACGAAAATCGCTATAAAAATGCAATATTAGAGCTCATTTTCATTTAAAGTTCAGTTTTTTTGAATGCGAGTGTATACTTCCCATTCGCACAGCGATTTATGACTGTCCCATACATCCTATCGAGGAACTGATTGCGCCAGTCGATTCAGCGTCACAAAAAACACCGTTTCCCATAATTTCACGCAATTCTAAATCCAAAAGTGTTTTTGTCAAAAAAAAAATCTTGGATTTTTGTCAAAATTCAACAAAATTTTAATTATCATAAAAATGGTGTAGGACCACTATTTCGATAACGTAGAACACGAAAATCGCTATAAAAATGCAATATTAGAGCTCATTTTCATTTAAAGTTCAGTTTTTTTGAATGCGAGTGTATACTTCCCATTTGCACCGCGATTTATGACTGTCCCATACATCCTATCGAGGAACTGATTGCGCCAGTCGATTCAGCGTCACAAAAAACACCGTTTTCCATAATTTCACGCAATTCTAAATCCAAAAGTGTTTTTGTCAAAAAAATGAGCAAGGCTATAGTCTTGGATTTTTGTCAAAATTCAACAAAATTTTAATTATCATAAAAATGGTGTAGGACCACTATTTCGATAACGTAGAACACGAAAATCGCTATAAAAATGCAATATTAGAGCTCATTTTCATTAAAAGTTCAGTTTTTTGAATGCGAGTGTATACTTCCCATTTGCACCGCGATTTATGACTGTCCCATACATCCTATCGAGGAACTGATTGCGCCAGTCGATTCAGCGTCACAAAAAACACCGTTTCCCATAATTTCACGCAATTCTAAATCCAAAAGTGTTTTTGTCAAAAAAATGAGCAAGGCTATAGTCTTGGATTTTTGTCAAAATTCAACAAAATTTTAATTAACATAAAAATGGTGTAGGACCACTATTTCGATAACGTAGAACACGAAAATCGCTATAAAAATGCAATATTAGAGCTCATTTTCATTTAAAGTTCAGTTTTTTTGAATGCGAGTGTATACTTCCCATTTGCACCGCGATTTATGACTGTCCCATACATCCTATCGAGGAACTGATTGCGCCAGTCGATTCAGCGTCACAAAAAACACCGTTTCCCATAATTTCACGCAATTCTAAATCCAAAAGTGTTTTTGTCAAAAAAATGAGCAAGGCTATAGTCTTGGATTTTTGTCAAAATTCAACAAAATTTTAATTATCATAAAAATGGTGTAGGACCACTATTTCGATAACGTAGAACACGAAAATCGCTATAAAAATGCAATATTAGAGCTCATTTTCATTTAAAGTTCAGTTTTTGAATGCGAGTGTATACTTCCCATTTGCACCGCGATTTATGACTGTCCCATACATCCTATCGAGGAACTGATTGCGCCAGTCGATTCAGCGTCACAAAAAACACCGTTTCCCATAATTTCACGCAATTCTAAATCCAAAAGTGTTTTTGTCAAAAAATGAGCAAGGCTATAGTCTTGGATTTTTGTCAAAATTCAACAAAATTTTAATTATCATAAAAATGGTGTAGGACCACTATTTCGATAACGTAGAACACGAAAATCGCTATAAAAATGCAATATTAGAGCTCATTTTCATTTAAAGTTCAGTTTTTTTGAATGCGAGTGTATACTTCCCATTTGCACCGCGATTTATGACTGTCCCATACATCCTATCGAGGAACTGATTGCGCCAGTCGATTCAGCGTCACAAAAAACACCGTTTCCCATAATTTCACGCAATTCTAAATCCAAAAGTGTTTTTGTCAAAAAAATGAGCAAGGCTATAGTCTTGGATTTTTGTCAAAATTCAACAAAATTTTAATTATCATAAAAATGGTATAGGACCACTATTTCGATAACGTAGAACACGAAAATCGCTATAAAAATGCAATATTAGAGCTCATTTTCATTTAAAGTTCAGTTTTTTTGAATGCGAGTGTATACTTCCCATTTGCACCGCGATTTATGACTGTCCCATACATCCTATCGAGGAACTGATTGCGCCAGTCGATTCAGCGTCACAAAAAACACCGTTTCCCATAATTTCACGCAATTCTAAATCCAAAAGTGTTTTTGTCAAAAAAATGAGCAAGGCTATAGTCTTGGATTTTTGTCAAAATTCAACAAAATTTTAATTATCATAAAAATGGTGTAGGACCACTATTTCGATAACGTAGAACACGAAAATCGCTATAAAAATGCAATATTAGAGCTCATTTTCATTTAAAGTTCAGTTTTTTGAATGCGAGTGTATACTTCCCATTTGCACCGCGATTTATGACTGTCCCATACATCCTATCGAGGAACTGATTGCGCCAGTCGATTCAGCGTCACAAAAAACACCGTTTCCCATAATTTCACGTAATTCTAAATCCAAAAGTGTTTTTGTCAAAAAAATGAGCAAGGCTATAGTCTTGGATTTTTGTCAAAATTCAACAAAATTTTAATTATCATAAAAATGGTGTAGGACCACTATTTCGATAACGTAGAACACGAAAATCGCTATAAAAATGCAATATTAGAGCTCATTTTCATTAAAAGTTCAGTTTATCTGAATGCGAGTGTATACTTCCCATTTGCACCGCGATTTATGACTGTCCCATACATCCTATCGAGGAACTGATTGCGCCAGTCGATTCAGCGTCACAAAAAACACCGTTTCCCATAATTTCACGCAATTCTAAATCCAAAAGTGTTTTTGTCAAAAAAATGAGCAAGGCTATAGTCTTGGATTTTTGTCAAAATTCAACAAAATTTTAATTAACATAAAAATGGTGTAGGACCACTATTTCGATAACGTAGAACACGAAAATCGCTATAAAAATGCAATATTAGAGCTCATTTTCATTTAAAGTTCAGTTTTTTGAACGCGAGTGTATACTTCCCATTTGCACCGCGATTTATGACTGTCCCATACATCCTATCGAGGAACTGATTGCGCCAGTCGATTCAGCGTCACAAAAAACACCGTTTCCCATAATTTCACGCAATTCTAAATCCAAAAGTGTTTTTGTCAAAAAAATGAGCAAGGCTATAGTCTTGGATTTTTGTCAAAATTCAACAAAATTTTAATTATCATAAAAATGGTGTAGGACCACTATTTCGATAACGTAGAACACGAAAATCGCTATAAAAATGCAATATTAGAGCTCATTTTCATTTAAAGTTCAGTTTTTTGAATGCGAGTGTATACTTCCCATTTGCACCGCGATTTATGACTGTCCCATACATCCTATCGAGGAACTGATTGCGCCAGTCGATTCAGCGTCACAAAAAACACCGTTTCCCATAATTTCACGCAATTCTAAATCCAAAAGTGTTTTTGTCAAAAAAATGAGCAAGGCTATAGTCTTGGATTTTTGTCAAAATTCAACAAAATTTTAATTATCATAAAAATGGTGTAGGACCACTATTTCGATAACGTAGAACACGAAAATCGCTATAAAAATGCAATATTAGAGCTCATTTTCATTTAAAGTTCAGTTTTTTGAATGCGAGTGTATACTTACCATTTGCAGAGGGTTTTATGACTGTCCCATACATCCTATCGAGGAACTGATTGCGCCAGTCGATTCAGCGTCACAAAAAACACCGTTTCCCATAATTTCACGCAATTCTAAATCCAAAAGTGTTTTTGTCAAAAAAATGAGCAAGGCTATAGTCTTGGATTTTTGTCAAAATTCAACAAAATTTTAATTATCATAAAAATGGTATAGGACCACTATTTCGATAACGTAGAACACGAAAATCGCTATAAAAATGCAATATTAGAGCTCATTTTCATTTAAAGTTCAGTTTTTTGAATGCGAGTGTATACTTCCCATTTGCACCGCGATTTATGACTGTCCCATACATCCTATCGAGGAACTGATTGCGCCAGTCGATTCAGCGTCACAAAAAACACCGTTTCCCATAATTTCACGCAATTCTAAATCCAAAAGTGTTTTTGTCAAAAAAATGAGCAAGGCTATAGTCTTGGATTTTTGTCAAAATTCAACAAAATTTTAATTATCATAAAAATGGTGTAGGACCACTATTTCGATAACGTAGAACACGAAAATCGCTATAAAAATGCAATATTAGAGCTCATTTTCATTTAAAGTTCAGTTTTTTTGAATGCGAGTGTATACTTCCCATTTGCACAGCGATTTATGACTGTCACATACATCCTATCGAGGAACTGATTGCGCCAGTCGATTCAGCGTCACAAAAAACACCGTTTCCCATAATTTCACGTAATTCTAAATCCAAAAGTGTTTTTGTCAAAAAATGAGCAAGGCTATAGTCTTGGATTTTTGTCAAAATTCAACAAAATTTTAATTAACATAAAAATGGTGTAGGACCACTATTTCGATAACGTAGAACACGAAAATCGCTATAAAAATGCAATATTAGAGCTCATTTTCATTTAAAGTTCAGTTTTTTTGAATGCGAGTGTATACTTCCCATTTGCACCGCGATTTATGACTGTCCCATACATCCTATCGAGGAACTGATTGCGCCAGTCGATTCAGCGTCACAAAAAACACCGTTTCCCATAATTTCACGCAATTCTAAATCCAAAAGTGTTTTTGTCAAAAAAATGAGCAAGGCTATAGTCTTGGATTTTTGTCAAAATTCAACAAAATTTTAATTATCATAAAAATGGTGTAGGACCACTATTTCGATAACGTAGAACACGAAAATCGCTATTAAAATGCAATATTAGAGCTCATTTTCATTTAAAGTTCAGTTTTTTTGAACGCGAGTGTATACTTCCCATTTGCACCGCGATTTATGACTGTCCCATACATCCTATCGAGGAACTGATTGCGCCAGTCGATTCAGCGTCACAAAAAACACCGTTTCCCATAATTTCACGCAATTCTAAATCCAAAAGTGTTTTTGTCAAAAAAATGAGCAAGGCTATAGTCTTGGATTTTTGTCAAAATTCAACAAAATTTTAATTATCATAAAAATGGTGTAGGACCACTATTTCGATAACGTAGAACACGAAAATCGCTATAAAAATGCAATATTAGAGCTCATTTTCATTTAAAGTTCAGTTTTTTTGAATGCGAGTGTATACTTCCCATTTGCACCGCGATTTATGACTGTCCCATACATCCTATCGAGGAACTGATTGCGCCAGTCGATTCAGCGTCACAAAAAACACCGTTTCCCATAATTTCACGCAATTCTAAATCCAAAAGTGTTTTTGTCAAAAAAAAAATCTTGGATTTTTGTCAAAATTCAACAAAATTTTAATTATCATAAAAATGGTGTAGGACCACTATTTCGATAACGTAGAACACGAAAATCGCTATAAAAATGCAATATTAGAGCTCATTTTCATTTAAAGTTCAGTTTTTTTGAATGCGAGTGTATACTTCCCATTTGCACCGCGATTTATGACTGTCCCATACATCCTATCGAGGAACTGATTGCGCCAGTCGATTCAGCGTCACAATAAACTCCTTTTCCAATAATTTCACGCAATTCTAAATCCAAAAGTGTTTTTGTCAAAAAAATGAGCAAGGCTATAGTCTTGGATTTTTGTCAAAATTCAACAAAATTTTAATTATCATAAAAATGGTGTAGGACCACTATTTCGATAACGTAGAACACGAAAATCGCTATAAAAATGCAATATTAGAGCTCATTTTCATTTAAAGTTCAGTTTTTTGAATGCGAGTGTATACTTCCCATTCGCACAGCGATTTATGACTGTCCCATACATCCTATCGAGGAACTGATTGCGCCAGTCAATTCAGCGTCACAAAAAACACGGTTTCCCATAATTTCATGCAATTCTAAATCCAAAAGTGTTTTTGTCAAAGAAATGAGCAAGGCTATAGTCTTGGATTTTTGTCAAATTTCAACAAAATTTTAATTATCATAAAAATGGTATAGTAACACTATTTCGATAACGTAGAACACGAAAATCGCTATAAAAAATGCAATATTAGAGCTCATTTTCATTTAAAGTTCAGTTTTTTTGAATGCGAGTGTATACTTCCCATTTGCACAGCGATTTATGACTGTCCCATACATCCTATCGAGGAACTGATTGCGCCAGTCGATTCAGCGTCACAAAAAACACCGTTTCCCATAATTTCACGCAATTCTAAATCCAAAAGTGTTTTTGTCAAAAAAATGAGCAAGGCTATAGTCTTGGATTTTTGTCAAAATTCAACAAAATTTTAATTATCATAAAAATGGTGTAGGACCACTATTTCGATAACGTAGAACACGAAAATCGCTATAAAAATGCAATATTAGAGCTCATTTTCATTTAAAGTTCAGTTTTTTTAATGCGAGTTTATAATTCCCATTTGCACCGCGATTTATGACTGTCCCATACATCCTATCGAGGAACTGATTGCGCCAGTCGATTCAGCGTCAAAAAAACACCGTTTACCATAATTTCACGTAATTCTAAATCCAAAAGTGTTTTTGTCAAAAAATGAGCAAGGCTATAGTCTTGGATTTTTGTCAAAATTCAACAAAATTTTAATTATCATAAAAATGGTGTAGGACCACTATTTCGATAACGTAGAACACGAAAATCGCTATAAAAAATGCAATATTAGAGCTCATTTTCATTTAAAGTTCAGTTTTTTTGAATGCGAGTGTATACTTCCCATTTGCACCGCGATTTATGACTGTCCCATACATCCTATCGAGGAACTGATTGCGCCAGTCGATTCAGCGTCACAAAAAACACCGTTTCCCATAATTTCACGCAATTCTAAATCCAAAAGTGTTTTTGTCAAAAAAATGAGCAAGGCTATAGTCTTGGATTTTTGTCAAAATTCAACAAAATTTTAATTATCATAAAAATGGTGTAGGACCACTATTTCGATAACGTAGAACACGAAAATCGCTATAAAAATGCAATATTAGAGCTCATTTTCATTTAAAGTTCAGTTTTTTGAATGCGAGTGTATACGTCCCATTTGCACCGCGATTTATGACTGTCCCATACATCCTATCGAGGAACTGATTGCGCCAGTCGATTCAGCGTCACAAAAAACACCGTTTCCCATAATTTCACGCAATTCTAAATCCAAAAGTGTTTTTGTCAAAAAAAATGAGCAAGGCTATAGTCTTGGATTTTTGTCAAAATTCAACAAAATTTTAATTATCATAAAAATGGTATAGGACCACTATTTCGATAACGTAGAACACGAAAATCGCTATAAAAAATGCAATATTAGAGCTCATTTTCATTTAAAGTTCAGTTTTTTGAATGCGAGTGTATACTTCCCATTTGCACCGCGATTTATGACTGTCCCATACATCCTATCGAGGAACTGATTGCGCCAGTCGATTCAGCGTCACAAAAAACACCGTTTCCCATAATTTCACGCAATTCTAAATCCAAAAGTGTTTTTGTCAAAAAAATGAGCAAGGCTATAGTCTTGGATTTTTGTAAAAATTCAAAAAAATATTAAATAACATAAAAAACGATAAGCACCACTATTTCGATAACGTAGAACACGAAAATCGCTATAAAAATGCAATATTAGAGCTCATTTTCATTTAAAGTTCAGTTTTTTTGAATGCGAGTGTATACTTCCCATTTGCACCGCGATTTATGACTGTCCCATACATCCTATCGAGGAACTGATTGCGCCAGTCGATTCAGCGTCACAAAAAACACCGTTTCCCATAATTTCACGTAATTCTAAATCCAAAAGTGTTTTTGTCAAAAAAATGAGCAAGGCTATAGTCTTGGATTTTTGTCAAAATTCAACAAAATTTTAATTAACATAAAAATGGTGTAGGACCACTATTTCGATAACGTAGAACACGAAAATCGCTATAAAAATGCAATATTAGAGCTCATTTTCATTTAAAGTTCAGTTTTTTTGAATGCGAGTGTATACTTCCCATTTGCACCGCGATTTATGACTGTCCCATACATCCTATCGAGGAACTGATTGCGCCAGTCGATTCAGCGTCACAAAAAACACCGTTTCCCATAATTTCACGCAATTCTAAATCCAAAAGTGTTTTTGTCAAAAAAATGAGCAAGGCTATAGTCTTGGATTTTTGTCAAAATTCAACAAAATTTTAATTATCATAAAAATGGTGTAGGACCACTATTTCGATAACGTAGAACACGAAAATCGCTATTAAAATGCAATATTAGAGCTCATTTTCATTTAAAGTTCAGTTTTTTGAACGCGAGTGTATACTTCCCATTTGCACCGCGATTTATGACTGTCCCATACATCCTATCGAGGAACTGATTGCGCCAGTCGATTCAGCGTCACAAAAAACACCGTTTCCCATAATTTCACGCAATTCTAAATCCAAAAGTGTTTTTGTCAAAAAAATGAGCAAGGCTATAGTCTTGGATTTTTGTCAAAATTCAACAAAATTTTAATTATCATAAAAATGGTGTAGGACCACTATTTCGATAACGTAGAACACGAAAATCGCTATAAAAATGCAATATTAGAGCTCATTTTCATTTAAAGTTCAGTTTTTTTGAATGCGAGTGTATACTTCCCATTTGCACCGCGATTTATGACTGTCCCATACATCCTATCGAGGAACTGATTGCGCCAGTCGATTCAGCGTCACAAAAAACACCGTTTCCCATAATTTCACGCAATTCTAAATCCAAAAGTGTTTTTGTCAAAAAAATGAGCAAGGCTATAGTCTTGGATTTTTGTCAAAATTCAACAAAATTTTAATTATCATAAAAATGGTGTAGGACCACTATTTCGATAACGTAGAACACGAAAATCGCTATAAAAATGCAATATTAGAGCTCATTTTCATTTAAAGTTCAGTTTTTTTGAATGCGAGTGTATACTTCCCATTTGCACCGCGATTTATGACTGTCCCATACATCCTATCGAGGAACTGATTGCGCCAGTCGATTCAGCGTCACAAAAAACACCGTTTCCCATAATTTCACGCAATTCTAAATCCAAAAGTGTTTTTGTCAAAAAAATGAGCAAGGCTATAGTCTTGGATTTTTGTCAAAATTCAACAAAATTTTAATTATCATAAAAATGGTGTAGGACCACTATTTCGATAACGTAGAACACGAAAATCGCTATAAAAATGCAATATTAGAGCTCATTTTCATTTAAAGTTCAGTTTTTTGAATGCGAGTGTATACTTCCCATTTGCACCGCGATTTATGACTGTCCCATACATCCTATCGAGGAACTGATTGCGCCAGTCGATTCAGCGTCACAAAAAACACCGTTTCCCATAATTTCACGCAATTCTAAATCCAAAAGTGTTTTTGTCAAAAAAATGAGCAAGGCTATAGTCTTGGATTTTTGTCAAAATTCAACAAAATTTTAATTATCATAAAAATGGTGTAGGACCACTATTTCGATAACGTAGAACACGAAAATCGCTATAAAAATGCAATATTAGAGCTCATTTTCATTTAAAGTTCAGTTTTTTTGAACGCGAGTGTATACTTCCCATTTGCACCGCGATTTATGACTGTCCCATACATCCTATCGAGGAACTGATTGCGCCAGTCGATTCAGCGTCACAAAAAACACCGTTTCCCATAATTTCACGCAATTCTAAATCCAAAAGTGTTTTTGTCAAAAAAATGAGCAAGGCTATAGTCTTGGATTTTTGTCAAAATTCAACAAAATTTTAATTATCATAAAAATGGTGTAGGACCACTATTTCGATAACGTAGAACACGAAAATCGCTATAAAAATGCAATATTAGAGCTCATTTTCATTTAAAGTTCAGTTTTTTTGAATGCGAGTGTATACTTCCCATTTGCACCGCGATTTATGACTGTCCCATACATCCTATCGAGGAACTGATTGCGCCAGTCGATTCAGCGTCACAAAAAACACCGTTTCCCATAATTTCACGCAATTCTAAATCCAAAAGTGTTTTTGTCAAAAAAATGAGCAAGGCTATAGTCTTGGATTTTTTGTCAAAATACAACAAAATTTTAATTATCATAAAAATGGTGTATGACAAATATTTAGATAACGTAGAACACGAAAATCGCTATACAAATCCAATATTAGATCTCACTTTCTTTTAATGTTCAGTTTCTGGCATCTCTTGTGTTTTCTTCCCATTTGCACCGCGATTTATGACTGTCCCATACATCCTATCGAGGAACTGATTGCGCCAGTCGATTCAGCGTCACAAAAACACCGTTTCCCATAATTTCACGCAATTCTAAATCCAAAAGTGTTATTGTCAAAAAAATGAGCAAGGCTATAGTCTTGGATTTTTGTCAAAATTCAACAAAATTTTAATTATCATAAAAATGGTTTAGGACCACTATTTCGATAACGTAGAACACGAAAATCGCTATAAAAATGCAATATTAGAGCTCATTTTCATTTAAAGTTCAGTTTTTTTGAATGCGAGTGTATACTTCCCATTCGCACAGCGATTTATGACTGTCCCATACATCCTATCGAGGAACTGATTGCGCCAGTCGATTCAGCGTCACAAAAAACACCGTTTCCCATAATTTCACGCAATTCTAAATCCAAAAGTGTTTTTGTCAAAAAATGAGCAAGGCTATAGTCTTGGATTTTTGTCAAAATTCAACAAAATTTTAATTATCATAAAAATGGTGTAGGACCACTATTTCGATAACGTAGAACACGAAAATCGCTATAAAAATGCAATATTAGAGCTCATTTTCATTTAAAGTTCAGTTTTTTTGAATGCGAGTGTATACTTCCCATTTGCACCGCGATTTATGACTGTCCCATACATCCTATCGAGGAACTGATTGCGCCAGTCGATTCAGCGTCACAAAAAACACCGTTTCCCATAATTTCACGCAATTCTAAATCCAAAAGTGTTTTTGTCAAAAAAATGAGCAAGGCTATAGTCTTGGATTTTTGTCAAAATTCAACAAAATTTTAATTATCATAAAAATGGTGTAGGACCACTATTTCGATAACGTAGAACACGAAAATCGCTATAAAAATGCAATATTAGAGCTCATTTTCATTTAAAGTTCAGTTTTTTGAATGCGAGTGTATACTTCCCATTTGCACCGCGATTTATGACTGTCCCATACATCCTATCGAGGAACTGATTGCGCCAGTCGATTCAGCGTCACAAAAAACACCGTTTCCCATAATTTCACGCAATTCTAAATCCAAAAGTGTTTTTGTCAAAAAATGAGCAAGGCTATAGTCTTGGATTTTTGTCAAAATTCAACAAAATTTTAATTATCATAAAAATGGTGTAGGACCACTATTTCGATAACGTAGAACACGAAAATCGCTATAAAAATGCAATATTAGAGCTCATTTTCATTTAAAGTTCAGTTTTTTTGAATGCGAGTGTATACTTCCCATTTGCACCGCGATTTATGACTGTCCCATACATCCTATCGAGGAACTGATTGCGCCAGTCGATTCAGCGTCACAAAAAACACCGTTTCCCATAATTTCACGTAATTCTAAATCCAAAAGTGTTTTTGTCAAAAAAATGAGCAAGGCTATAGTCTTGGATTTTTGTCAAAATTCAACAAAATTTTAATTATCATAAAAATGGTGTAGGACCACTATTTCGATAACGTAGAACACGAAAATCGCTATTAAAATGCAATATTAGAGCTCATTTTCATTTAAAGTTCAGTTTTTTTGAATGCGAGTGTATACTTCCCATTTGCACCGCGATTTATGACTGTCCCATACATCCTATCGAGGAACTGATTGCGCCAGTCGATTCAGCGTCACAAAAAACACCGTTTCCCATAATTTCACGCAATTCTAAATCCAAAAGTGTTTTTGTCAAAAAATTGAGCAAGGCTATAGTCTTGGATTTTTGTCAAAATTCAACAAAATTTTAATTATCATAAAAATGGTGTAGGACCACTATTTCGATAACGTAGAACACGAAAATCGCTATAAAAATGCAATATTAGAGCTCATTTTCATTTAAAGTTCAGTTTTTTTGAATGCGAGTGTATACTTCCCATTTGCACCGCGATTTATGACTGTCCCATACATCCTATCGAGGAACTGATTGCGCCAGTCGATTCAGCGTCACAAAAAACACCGTTTCCCATAATTTCACGCAATTCTAAATCCAAAAGTGTTTTTGTCAAAAAAATGAGCAAGGCTATAGTCTTGGATTTTTGTCAAAATTCAACAAAATTTTAATTATCATAAAAATGGTGTAGGACCACTATTTCGATAACGTAGAACACGAAAATCGCTATAAAAATGCAATATTAGAGCTCATTTTCATTTAAAGTTCAGTTTTTTTGAATGCGAGTGTATACTTCCCATTTGCACCGCGATTTATGACTGTCCCATACATCCTATCGAGGAACTGATTGCGCCAGTCGATTCAGCGTCACAAAAAACACCGTTTCCCATAATTTCACGCAATTCTAAATCCAAAAGTGTTTTTGTCAAAAAAATGAGCAAGGCTATAGTCTTGGATTTTGTCAAAATTCAACAAAATTTTAATTATCATAAAAATGGTGTAGGACCACTATTTCGATAACGTAGAACACGAAAATCGCTATAAAAATGCAATATTAGAGCTCATTTTCATTTAAAGTTCAGTTTTTTTGAATGCGAGTGTATACTTCCCATTTGCACCGCGATTTATGACTGTCCCATACATCCTATCGAGGAACTGATTGCGCCAGTCGATTCAGCGTCACAAAAAACACCGTTTCCCATAATTTCACGCAATTCTAAATCCAAAAGTGTTTTTGTCAAAAAATGAGCAAGGCTATAGTCTTGGATTTTTGTCAAAATTCAACAAAATTTTAATTAACATAAAAATGGTGTAGGACCACTATTTCGATAACGTAGAACACGAAAATCGCTATTAAAATGCAATATTAGAGCTCATTTTCATTTAAAGTTCAGTTTTTTTGAATGCGAGTGTATACTTCCCATTTGCACCGCGATTTATGACTGTCCCATACATCCTATCGAGGAACTGATTGCGCCAGTCGATTCAGCGTCACAAAAAACACCGTTTCCCATAATTTCACGCAATTCTAAATCCAAAAGTGTTTTTGTCAAAAAAATGAGCAAGGCTATAGTCTTGGATTTTTGTCAAAATTCAACAAAATTTTAATTATCATAAAAATGGTGTAGGACCACTATTTCGATAACGTAGAACACGAAAATCGCTATAAAAATGCAATATTAGAGCTCATTTTCATTAAAAGTTCAGTTTTTTTGAATGCGAGTGTATACTTCCCATTTGCACCGCGATTTATGACTGTCCCATACATCCTATCGAGGAACTGATTGCGCCAGTCGATTCAGCGTCACAAAAAACACCGTTTTCCATATTTACAGCCAATTCAAAACCAAAATTGTTTTTGTCAAAAAAATGAGCAAGGCTATAGTCTTGGATTTTTGTCAAAATTCAACAAAATTTTAATTATCATAAAAATGGTGTAGGACCACTATTTCGATAACGTAGAACACGAAAATCGCTATAAAAATGCAATATTAGAGCTCATTTTCATTTAAAGTTCAGTTTTTTTGAACGCGAGTGTATACTTCCCATTTGCACCGCGATTTATGACTGTCCCATACATCCTATCGAGGAACTGATTGCACCAGTCGATTCAGCGTCACAAAAAACACCGTTTCCCATAATTTCACGCAATTCTAAATCCAAAAGTGTTTTTGTCAAAAAAATGAGCAAGGCTATAGTCTTGGATTTTTGTCAAAATTCAACAAAATTTTAATTATCATAAAAATGGTGTAGGACCACTATTTCGATAACGTAGAACACGAAAATCGCTATAAAAATGCAATATTAGAGCTCATTTTCATTTAAAGTTCAGTTTTTTTGAATGCGAGTGTATACTTCCCATTCGCACAGCGATTTATGACTGTCCCATACATCCTATCGAGGAACTGATTGCGCCAGTCGATTCAGCGTCACAAAAAACACCGTTTCCCATAATTTCACGCAATTCTAAATCCAAAAGTGTTTTTGTCAAAAAAATGAGCAAGGCTATAGTCTTGGATTTTTGTCAAAATTCAACAAAATTTTAATTATCATAAAAATGGTGTAGGACCACTATTTCGATAACGTAGAACACGAAAATCGCTATAAAAATGCAATATTAGAGCTCATTTTCATTAAAAGTTCAGTTTTTTTGAATGCGAGTGTATACTTCCCATTTGCACCGCGATTTATGACTGTCCCATACATCCTATCGAGGAACTGATTGCGCCAGTCGATTCAGCGTCACAAAAAACACCGTTTCCCATAATTTCACGCAATTCTAAATCCAAAAGTGTTTTTGTCAAAAAAATGAGCAAGGCTATAGTCTTGGATTTTTGTCAAAATTCAACAAAATTTTAATTATCATAAAAATGGTGTAGGACCACTATTTCGATAACGTAGAACACGAAAATCGCTATAAAAATGCAATATTAGAGCTCATTTTCATTTAAAGTTCAGTTTTTTGAATGCGAGTGTATACTTCCCATTCGCACCGCGATTTTTGACTGTCCCATACATCCTATCTAGGAACTAATGGCGCCCTGCGATTCTGCGTCACAAAAACACCGTTTCCCATAATTTCACGCAATTCTAAATCCAAAAGTGTTTTTGTCAAAAAAATGAGCAAGGCTATAGTCTTGGATTTTTGTCAAAATTCAACAAAATTTTAATTATCATAAAAATGGTTTAGGACCACTATTTCGATAACGTAGAACACGAAAATCGCTATAAAAATGCAATATTAGAGCTCATTTTCATTTAAAGTTCAGTTTTTTTGAATGCGAGTGTATACTTCCCATTTGCACCGCGATTTATGACTGTCCCATACATCCTATCGAGGAACTGATTGCGCCAGTCGATTCAGCGTCACAAAAAACACCGTTTCCCATAATTTCACGTAATTCTAAATCCAAAAGTGTTTTTGTCAAAAAAATGAGCAAGGCTATAGTCTTGGATTTTTGTCAAAATTCAACAAAATTTTAATTAACATAAAAATGGTGTAGGACCACTATTTCGATAACGTAGAACACGAAAATCGCTATAAAAATGCAATATTAGAGCTCATTTTCATTTGAAGTTCAGTTTTTTTGAATGCGAGTGTATACTTCCCATTTGCACCGCGATTTATGACTGTCCCATACATCCTATCGAGGAACTGATTGCGCCAGTCGATTCAGCGTCACAAAAAACACCGTTTCCCATAATTTCACGCAATTCTAAATCCAAAAGTGTTTTTGTCAAAAAAATGAGCAAGGCTATAGTCTTGGATTTTTGTCAAAATTCAACAAAATTTTAATTATCATAAAAATGGTGTAGGACCACTATTTCGATAACGTAGAACACGAAAATCGCTATAAAAATGCAATATTAGAGCTCATTTTCATTTAAAGTTCAGTTTTTTTGAATGCGAGTGTATACTTCCCATTCGCACAGCGATTTATGACTGTCCCATACATCCTATCGAGGAACTGATTGCGCCAGTCGATTCAGAGTCACAAAAAACACCGTTTATCATAATTTCACGCAATTCTAAATCCAAAATGTTTTTGTCAAAAAATGAGCAAGGCTATAGTCTTGGATTTTTGTCAAAATTCAACAAAATTTTAATAATCATAAAAAGGGTGTAGGACCACTATTTCGATAACGTAGAACACGAAAATCGCTATTAAAATGCAATATTAGAGCTCATTTTCATTTAAAAGTTCAGTTTTTTGAATGCGAGTGTATACTTCCCATTTGCACCGCGATTTATGACTGTCCCATACATCCTATCGAGGAACTGATTGCGCCAGTCGATTCAGCGTCACAAAAAACACCGTTTCCCATAATTTCACGCAATTCTAAATCCAAAAGTGTTTTTGTCAAAAAAATGAGCAAGGCTATAGTCTTGGATTTTTGTCAAAATTCAACAAAATTTTAATTATCATAAAAATGGTGTAGGACCACTATTTCGATAACGTAGAACACGAAAATCGCTATAAAAATGCAATATTAGAGCTCATTTTCATTTAAAGTTCAGTTTTTTGAATGCGAGTGTATACTTCCCATTCGCACAGCGATTTATGACTGTCCCATACATCCTATCGAGGAACTGATTGCGCCAGTCGATTCAGCGTCACAAAAAACACCGTTTTCCATAATTTCACGCAATTCTAAATCCAAAATGTTTTTGTCAAAAAAATGAGCAAGGCTATAGTCTTGGATTTTTGTCAAAATTCAACAAAATTTTAATTATCATAAAAATGGTGTAGGACCACTATTTCGATAACGTAGAACACGAAAATCGCTATTAAAATGCAATATTAGAGCTCATTTTCATTTAAAGTTCAGTTTTTTTGAATGCGAGTGTATACTTCCCATTTGCACCGCGATTTATGACTGTCCCATACATCCTATCGAGGAACTGATTGCGCCAGTCGATTCAGCGTCACAAAAAACACCGTTTCCCATAATTTCACGCAATTCTAAATCCAAAAGTGTTTTTGTCAAAATAATGAGCAAGGCTATAGTCTTGGATTTTTGTCAAAATTCAACAAAATTTTAATTATCATAAAAATGGTGTAGGACCACTATTTCGATAACGTAGAACACGAAAATCGCTATAAAAATGCAATATTAGAGCTCATTTTCATTTAAAGTTCAGTTTTTTGAATGCGAGTGTATACTTCCCATTTGCACCGCGATTTATGACTGTCCCATACATCCTATCGAGGAACTGATTGCGCCAGTCGATTCAGCGTCACAAAAAACACCGTTTTCCATAATTTCACGCAATTCTAAATCCAAAAGTGTTTTTGTCAAAAAAATGAGCAAGGCTATAGTCTTGGATTTTTGTCAAAATTCAACAAAATTTTAATTATCATAAAAATGGTTTAGGACCACTATTTCGATAACGTAGAACACGAAAATCGCTATAAAAATGCAATATTAGAGCTCATTTTCATTAAAAGTTCAGTTTTTTTGAATGCGAGTGTATACTTCCCATTTGCACCGCGATTTATGACTGTCCCATACATCCTATCGAGGAACTGATTGCGCCAGTCGATTCAGCGTCACAAAAAACACCGTTTCCCATAATTTCACGCAATTCTAAATCCAAAAGTGTTTTTGTCAAAAAAATGAGCAAGGCTATAGTCTTGGATTTTTGTCAAAATTCAACAAAATTTTAATTAACATAAAAATGGTGTAGGACCACTATTTCGATAACGTAGAACACGAAAATCGCTATAAAAATGCAATATTAGAGCTCATTTTCATTTAAAGTTCAGTTTTTTTGAACGCGAGTGTATACTTCCCATTTGCACCGCGATTTATGACTGTCCCATACATCCTATCGAGGAACTGATTGCGCCAGTCGATTCAGCGTCACAAAAAACACCGTTTCCCATAATTTCACGCAATTCTAAATCCAAAAGTGTTTTTGTCAAAAAAATGAGCAAGGCTATAGTCTTGGATTTTTGTCAAAATTCAAAAAAATTTTAATTATCATAAAAATGGTGTAGGACCACTATTTCGATAACGTAGAACACGAAAATCGCTATAAAAATGCAATATTAGAGCTCATTTTCATTTAAAGTTCAGTTTTTTTGAATGCGAGTGTATACTTCCCATTTGCACCGCGATTTATGACTGTCCCATACATCCTATCGAGGAACTGATTGCGCCAGTCGATTCAGCGTCACAAAAAACACCGTTTCCCATAATTTCACGCAATTCTAAATCCAAAAGTGTTTTTGTCAAAAAAATGAGCAAGGCTATAGTCTTGGATTTTTGTCAAAATTCAACAAAATTTTAATTATCATAAAAATGGTGTAGGACCACTATTTCGATAACGTAGAACACGAAAATCGCTAAAAAAATGCAAGATGAGCGCACACTTTCATATACAGTTCAGTTTTTTTGAATGCGAGTGTATACTTCCCATTTGCACCGCGATTTATGACTGTCCCATACATCCTATCGAGGAACTGATTGCGCCAGTCGATTCAGCGTCACAAAAAACACCGTTTCCCATAATTTCACGCAATTCTAAATACAAAAGTGAAATAGATCAAAAAAAGAGCAAGGCTATAGTCTTGGATTTTTGTCAAAATTCAACAAAATTTTAATTATCATAAAAAAGGTATATGACCACTATTTCGATAACCTAGAACACGAAAATCGCTATAAAAATGCAATATTAGAGCTCATTTTCATTTAAAGTTCAGTTTTTTGAATGCGAGTGTATACTTCCCATTTGCACCGCGATTTATGACTGTCCCATACATCCTATCGAGGAACTGATTGCGCCAGTCGATTCAGCGTCACAAAAAACACCGTTTCCCATAATTTCACGCAATTCTAAATCCAAAAGTGTTTTTGTCAAAAAAATGAGCAAGGCTATAGTCTTGGATTTTTGTCAAAATTCAACAAAATTTTAATTATCATAAAAATGGTGTAGGACCACTATTTCGATAACGTAGAACACGAAAATCGCTATAAAAATGCAATATTAGAGCTCATTTTCATTTAAAGTTCAGTTTTTTTGAATGCGAGTGTATACTTCCCATTTGCACCGCGATTTATGACTGTCCCATACATCCTATCGAGGAACTGATTGCGCCAGTCGATTCAGCGTCACAAAAAACACCGTTTCCCATAATTTCACGTAATTCTAAATCCAAAAGTGTTTTTGTCAAAAAAATGAGCAAGGCTATAGTCTTGGATTTTTGTCAAAATTCAACAAAATTTTAATTAACATAAAAATGGTGTAGGACCACTATTTCGATAACGTAGAACACGAAAATCGCTATAAAAATGCAATATTAGAGCTCATTTTCATTTAAAGTTCAGTTTTTTGAATGCGAGTGTATACTTCCCATTTGCACCGCGATTTATGACTGTCCCATACATCCTATCGAGGAACTGATTGCGCCAGTCGATTCAGCGTCACAAAAAACACCGTTTCCCATAATTTCACGCAATTCTAAATCCAAAAGTGTTTTTGTCAAAAAAATGAGCAAGGCTATAGTCTTGGATTTTTGTCAAAATTCAACAAAATTTTAATTATCATAAAAATGGTGTAGGACCACTATTTCGATAACGTAGAACACGAAAATCGCTATTAAAATGCAATATTAGAGCTCATTTTCATT
The DNA here is from genome assembly GCA_035357415.1 of Ophraella communa. NCBI lineage: Eukaryota > Metazoa > Arthropoda > Insecta > Coleoptera > Chrysomelidae > Ophraella > Ophraella communa. Next base: position 3,697,466 of record CM068982.1, on the reverse strand, counting down.
TAAAGTTGTTTTTGTTTTTACGCTAGTGTATACTTCCCATTTGCACCGCGATTTATGACTGTCCCATACATCCTATCGAGGAACTGATTGCGCCAGTCGATTCAGCGTCACAAAAAACACCGTTTCCCATAATTTCACGCAATTCTAAATCCAAAAGTGTTTTTGTCAAAAAAATGAGCAAGGCTATAGTCTTGGATTTTTGTCAAAATTCAACAAAATTTTAATTATCATAAAAATGGTGTAGGACCACTATTTCGATAACGTAGAACACGAAAATCGCTATAAAAATGCAATATTAGAGCTCATTTTCATTTAAAGTTCAGTTTTTTTGAATGCGAGTGTATACTTCCCATTTGCACCGCGATTTATGACTGTCCCATACATCCTATCGAGGAACTGATTGCGCCAGTCGATTCAGCGTCACAAAAAACACCGTTTCCCATAATTTCACGCAATTCTAAATCCAAAAGTGTTTTTGTCAAAAAAATGAGCAAGGCTATAGTCTTGGATTTTTGTCAAAATTCAACAAAATTTTAATTATCATAAAAATGGTGTAGGACCACTATTTCGATAACGTAGAACACGAAAATCGCTATAAAAAATGCAATATTAGAGCTCATTTTCATTTAAAGTTCAGTTTTTTTGAATGCGAGTGTATACTTCCCATTTGCACCGCGATTTATGACTGTCCCATACATCCTATCGAGGAACTGATTGCGCCAGTCGATTCAGCGTCACAAAAAACACCGTTTCCCATAATTTCACGCAATTCTAAATCCAAAAGTGTTTTTGTCAAAAAATGAGCAAGGCTATAGTCTTGGATTTTTGTCAAAATTCAACAAAATTTTAATTATCATAAAAATGGTGTAGGACCACTATTTCGATAACGTAGAACACGAAAATCGCTATAAAAATGCAATATTAGAGCTCATTTTCATTTAAAGTTCAGTTTTTTTGAATGCGAGTGTATACTTCCCATTTGCACCGCGATTTATGACTGTCCCATACATCCTATCGAGGAACTGATTGCGCCAGTCGATTCAGCGTCACAAAAAACACCGTTTCCCATAATTTCACGCAATTCTAAATCCAAAAGTGTTTTTGTCAAAAAATGAGCAAGGCTATAGTCTTGGATTTTTGTCAAAATTCAACAAAATTTTAATTATCATAAAAATGGTGTAGGACCACTATTTCGATAACGTAGAACACGAAAATCGCTATAAAAATGCAATATTAGAGCTCATTTTCATTTAAAGTTCAGTTTTTTTGAATGCGAGTGTATACTTCCCATTCGCACCGCGATTTATGACTGTCCCATACATCCTATCGAGGAACTGATTGCGCCAGTCGATTCAGCGTCACAAAAAACACCGTTTCCCATAATTTCACGTAATTCTAAATCCAAAAGTGTTTTTGTCAAAAAAATGAGCAAGGCTATAGTCTTGGATTTTTGTCAAAATTCAACAAAATTTTAATTAACATAAAAATGGTGTAGGACCACTATTTCGATAACGTAGAACACGAAAATCGCTATAAAAATGCAATATTAGAGCTCATTTTCATTTAAAGTTCAGTTTTTTTGAATGCGAGTGTATACTTCCCATTTGCACCGCGATTTATGACTGTCCCATACATCCTATCGAGGAACTGATTGCGCCAGTCGATTCAGCGTCACAAAAAACACCGTTTCCCATAATTTCACGCAATTCTAAATCCAAAAGTGTTTTTGTCAAAAAAATGAGCAAGGCTATAGTCTTGGATTTTTGTCAAAATTCAACAAAATTTTAATTATCATAAAAATGGTGTAGGACCACTATTTCGATAACGTAGAACACGAAAATCGCTATTAAAAATGCAATATTAGAGCTCATTTTCATTTAAAGTTCAGTTTTTTGAATGCGAGTGTATACGTCCCATGTGCACCGCGATTTATGACTGTCCCATACATCCTATCGATGACCTGTTTGCGCCAGTCGATTCACCGTCACAAAAAACACCGTTTCCCATAATTTCACGCAATTCTAAATCCAAAAGTGTTTTTGTCAAAAAATGAGCAAGGCTATAGTCTTGGATTTTTGTCAAAATTCAACAAAATTTTAATTATCATAAAAATGGTGTAGGACCACTATTTCGATAACGTAGAACACGAAAATCGCTATTAAAAATGCAATATTAGAGCTCATTTTCATTTAAAGTTCAGTTTTTTTGAATGCGAGTGTATACTTCCCATTTGCACCGCGATTTATGACTGTCCCATACATCCTATCGAGGAACTGATTGCGCCAGTCGATTCAGCGTCACAAAAACACCGTTTCCCATAATTTCACGCAATTCTAAATCCAAAAGTGTTTTTGTCAAAAAATGAGCAAGGCTATAGTCTTGGATTTTTGTCAAAATTCAACAAAATTTTAATTATCATAAAAATGGTGTAGGACCACTATTTCGATAACGTAGAACACGAAAATCGCTATAAAAATGCAATATTAGAGCTCATTTTCATTTAAAGTTCAGTTTTTTTGAATGCGAGTGTATACTTCCCATTTGCACCGCGATTTATGACTGTCCCATACATCCTATCGAGGAACTGATTGCGCCAGTCGATTCAGCGTCACAAAAAACACCGTTTTCCATAATTTCACGCAATTCTAAATCCAAAATGTTTTTGTCAAAAAAATGAGCAAGGCTATAGTCTTGGATTTTTGTCAAAATTCAACAAAATTTTAATTATCATAAAAATGGTGTAGGACCACTATTTCGATAACGTAGAACACGAAAATCGCTATAAAAATGCAATATTAGAGCTCATTTTCATTAAAAGTTCAGTTTGTTTGAAAGCGAGTGTATAGTTCGCATTTGCACCGCGATTTATGACTGTCCCATACATCCTATCGAGGAACTGATTGCGCCAGTCGATTCCGCGTCACAAAAACACCGTTTCCCATAATTTCACGCAATTCTAAATCCAAAAGTGTTTTTGTCAAAAAAATGAGCAAGGCTATAGTCTTGGATTTTTGTCAAAATTCAACAAAATTTTAATTAACATAAAAATGGTGTAGGACCACTATTTCGATAACGTAGAACACGAAAATCGCTATAAAAATGCAATATTAGAGCTCATTTTCATTTAAAGTTCAGTTTTTTTGAACGCGAGTGTATACTTCCCATTTGCACCGCGATTTATGACTGTCCCATACATCCTATCGAGGAACTGATTGCGCCAGTCGATTCAGCGTCACAAAAAACACCGTTTCCCATAATTTCACGCAATTCTAAATCCAAAAGTGTTTTTGTCAAAAAAATGAGCAAGGCTATAATAGTCTTGGATTTTTGTCAAAATTCAACAAAATTTTAATTATCATAAAAATGGTTTAGGACCACTATTTCGATAACGTAGAACACGAAAATCGCTATAAAAATGCACTCTTAGAGCTCATTTTCATTTAAAGTTCAGTTTTTGAATGCGAGTGTATACTTCCCATTTGCACCGCGATTTATGACTGTCCCATACATCCTATCGAGGAACTGATTGCGCCAGTCGATTCAGCGTCACAAAAAACACCGTTTCCCATAATTTCACGCAATTCTAAATCCAAAAGTGTTTTTGTCAAAAAAATGAGCAAGGCTATAGTCTTGGATTTTTGTCAAAATTCAACAAAATTTTAATTATCATAAAAATGGTGTAGGACCACTATTTCGATAACGTAGAACACGAAAATCGCTATAAAAATGCAATATTAGAGCTCATTTTCATTTAAAGTTCAGTTTTTTTGAATGCGAGTGTATACTTCCCATTCGCACAGCGATTTATGACTGTCCCATACATCCTATCGAGGAACTGATTGCGCCAGTCGATTCAGCGTCACAAAAACACCGTTTCCCATAATTTCACGCAATTCTAAATCCAAAAGTGTTTTTGTCAAAAAATGAGCAAGGCTATAGTCTTGGATTTTTGTCAAAATTCAACAAAATTTTAATTATCATAAAAATGGTGTAGGACCACTATTTCGATAACGTAGAACACGAAAATCGCTATAAAAATGCAATATTAGAGCTCATTTTCATTAAAAGTTCAGTTTTTTTGAATGCGAGTGTATACTTCCCATTTGCACCGCGATTTATGACTGTCCCATACATCCTATCGAGGAACTGATTGCGCCAGTCGATTCAGCGTCACAAAAAACACCGTTTCCCATAATTTCACGCAATTCTAAATCCAAAAGTGTTTTTGTCAAAAAAATGAGCAAGGCTATAGTCTTGGATTTTTGTCAAAATTCAACAAAATTTTAATTATCATAAAAATGGTTTAGGACCACTATTTCGATAACGTAGAACACGAAAATCGCTATAAAAATGCAATATTAGAGCTCATTTTCATTAAAAGTTCAGTTTTTTTGAATGCGAGTGTATACTTCACATTCGCACAGCGATTTATGACTGTCCCATACATCCTATCGAGGAACTGATTGCGCCAGTCGATTCAGCATCACAAAAAACACCGTTTCCCATAATTTCACGCAATTCTAAATCCAAAAGTGTTTTTGTCAAAAAAATGAGCAAGGCTATAATAGTCTTGGATTTTTGTCAAAATTCAACAAAATTTTAATTATCATAAAAATGGTTTAGGACCACTATTTCGATAACGTAGAACACGAAAATCGCTATAAAAATGCAATATTAGAGCTCATTTTCATTAAAAGTTCAGTTTTTTTGAATGCGAGTGTATACTTCACATTCGCACAGCGATTTATGACTGTCCCATACATCCTATCGAGGAACTGATTGCGCCAGTCGATTCAGCGTCACAAAAAACACCGTTTCCCATAATTTCACGCAATTCTAAATCCAAAAGTGTTTTTGTCAAAAAAAAAATCTTGGATTTTTGTCAAAATTCAACAAAATTTTAATTATCATAAAAATGGTGTAGGACCACTATTTCGATAACGTAGAACACGAAAATCGCTATAAAAATGCAATATTAGAGCTCATTTTCATTAAAAGTTCAGTTTTTTTGAATGCGAGTGTATACTTCCCATTTGCACAGCGATTTATGACTGTCCCATACATCCTATCGAGGAACTGATTGCGCCAGTCGATTCAGCGTCACAAAAAACACCGTTTCCCATAATTTCACGCAATTCTAAATCCAAAAGTGTTTTTGTCAAAAAAATGAGCAAGGCTATAGTCTTGGATTTTTGTCAAAATTCAACAAAATTTTAATTATCATAAAAATGGTTTAGGACCACTATTTCGATAACGTAGAACACGAAAATCGCTATAAAAATGCAATATTAGAGCTCATTTTCATTAAAAGTTCAGTTTTTGAATGCGAGTGTATACTTCCCATTTGCACAGCGATTTATGACTGTCCCATACATCCTATCGAGGAACTGATTGCGCCAGTCGATTCAGCATCACAAAAAACACCGTTTCCCATAATTTCACGCAATTCTAAATCCAAAAGTGTTTTTGTCAAAAAAATGAGCAAGGCTATAATAGTCTTGGATTTTTGTCAAAATTCAACAAAATTTTAATTATCATAAAAATGGTTTAGGACCACTATTTCGATAACGTAGAACACGAAAATCGCTATTAAAATGCAATATTAGAGCTCATTTTCATTAAAAGTTCAGTTTTTTTGAATGCGAGTGTATACTTCCCATTCGCACAGCGATTTATGACTGTCCCATACATCCTATCGAGGAACTGATTGCGCCAGTCGATTCAGCGTCACAAAAAACACCGTTTCCCATAATTTCACGCAATTCTAAATCCAAAAGTGTTTTTGTCAAAATGAGCAAGGCTATAGTCTTGGATTTTTGTCAAAATTCAACAAAATTTTAATTATCATAAAAATGGTTTAGGACCACTATTTCGATAACGTAGAACACGAAAATCGCTATAAAAATGCAATATTAGAGCTCATTTTCATTTAAAGTTCAGTTTTTTGAATGCGAGTGTATACTTCCCATTTGCACAGCGATTTATGACTGTCCCATACATCCTATCGAGGAACTGATTGCGCCAGTCGATTCAGCGTCACAAAAAACACCGTTTCCCATAATTTCACGCAATTCTAAATCCAAAAGTGTTTTTGTCAAAAAATGAGCAAGGCTATAGTCTTGGATTTTTGTCAAAATTCAACAAAATTTTAATTATCATAAAAATGGTTTAGGACCACTATTTCGATAACGTAGAACACGAAAATCGCTATTAAAATGCAATATTAGAGCTCATTTTCATTAAAAGTTCAGTTTTTTTGAATGCGAGTGTATACTTCCCATTTGCACAGCGATTTATGACTGTCCCATACATCCTATCGAGGAACTGATTGCGCCAGTCGATTCAGCGTCACAAAAAACACCGTTTCCCATAATTTCACGCAATTCTAAATCCAAAAGTGTTTTTGTCAAAAAAATGAGCAAGGCTATAGTCTTGGATTTTTGTCAAAATTCAACAAAATTTTAATTATCATAAAAATGGTGTAGGACCACTATTTCGATAACGTAGAACACGAAAATCGCTATAAAAATGCAATATTAGAGCTCATTTTCATTAAAAGTTCAGTTTTTTGAATGCGAGTGTATACTTCCCATTTGCACAGCGATTTATGACTGTCCCATACATCCTATCGAGGAACTGATTGCGCCAGTCGATTCAGCGTCACAAAAAACACCGTTTTCCATAATTTCACGCAATTCTAAATCCAAAAGTGTTTTTGTCAAAAAAATGAGCAAGGCTATAGTCTTGGATTTTTGTCAAAATTCAACAAAATTTTAATTATCATAAAAATGGTGTAGGACCACTATTTTGATAACGTAGAACACGAAAATCGCTATTAAAATGCAATATTAGAGCCCATTTTCATTAAAAGTTCAGTTTTTTTGAATGCGAGTGTATACTTCCCATTTGCACAGCGATTTATGACTGTCCCATACATCCTATCGAGGAACTGATTGCGCCAGTCGATTCAGCGTCACAAAAAACACCGTTTTCCATAATTTCACGCAATTCTAAATCCAAAATGTTTTTGTCAAAAAAATGAGCAAGGCTATAGTCTTGGATTTTTGTCAAAATTCAACAAAATTTTAATTATCATAAAAATGGTGTAGGACCACTATTTTGATAACGTAGAACACGAAAATCGCTATTAAAATGCAATATTAGAGCCCATTTTCATTAAAAGTTCAGTTTTTTTGAATGCGAGTGTATACTTCCCATTCGCACAGCGATTTATGACTGTCCCATACATCCTATCGAGGAACTGATTGCGCCAGTCGATTCAGCGTCACAAAAAACACCGTTTTCCATAATTTCACGCAATTCTAAATCCAAAATGTTTTTGTCAAAAAAATGAGCAAGGCTATAGTCTTGGATTTTTGTCAAAATTCAACAAAATTTTAATTATCATAAAAATGGTGTAGGACCACTATTTTGATAACGTAGAACACGAAAATCGCTATAAAAATGCAATATTAGAGCTCATTTTCATTAAAAGTTTAGTTTTTTTGAATGCGAGTGTATACTTCCCATTCGCACAGCGATTTATGACTGTCCCATACATCCTATCGAGGAACTGATTGCGCCAGTCGATTCAGCGTCACAAAAAACACCGTTTTCCATAATTTCACGCAATTCTAAATTCTAGCCTGATGATGGCCTACAGATAGGCTGAAACTAGTTGCTGTTTTTTAATAAAAATAACTTTTGTGACATTGATTTTGATATTTTTCTTAGTTTACCAAAGTTTAAGGTTTGGGTAAAATGAAAGTGTTAACAATGTAAGACTTGTCTATATTTTCATTAAATAAATAATAAATACAATCTAATTACTGCTAGTAATACTCGATAAGGAGCAACAATAACATATATATTGCACAATTTAAATAAATATAAACAAAATATTTTTTTTTAAATGAACATTGTACGTTTCAGTTGACTTTTGACATACAGAATATCTTCAAAACGTACCTTAAAACAATTTATTTTTTTATTTTTAAAAGAATTACAAACTATTTATATTGTTATAAAATACGTTTTAAAGATCTTCACAATTATTTCATTCGATATTTGACCAAAAAAAAAACAATTATTTTCCGACTTACACTACCGGTTACACCAAATATTTTTTTAGTTTTGATATACAGGGAAACAATTATATTTAAAAAAAAGGTAAAATAAATCACAGTTAAAAGTATTTATATCTTTCACATTGCCTATAAAAATATTTTGGAATGTTAATATATACTCATGGGAATGCATGTTGAAATTAATGTTGTGCCTACTTACAGTAAAAATAATTTTTGTTTGCAACAATTTAAGTAAATGTTTACAATAAGCCACGTGGTTTTTTAAATAATACACTCACTGCATTAATTTTCTTAATAATCTTGAACTCCTGAAGATATTCATAGAATATCTACCAGTGGACAATCTTCCTCATCAAACAACATCTTAGGATGCAGGTAATTAATTCACAGCCAGGTTACAGATTCCAACAATAGAAGATGCGAAATTTCTAATTCATTAAAACTATAATCAAAGTGTAAATTAAATGTTGTAAAAATAAATTTAATAAACGTTGAAGTATTTTTTATCCTAAATCCAGAATGTTGGAATCAAAGTCGACTAAATAGGTCTCGGTAATAGGCAATGATAGAAAAATGCTACTAAGCATATATGAGCTTTTTTCGAGATTTTCAGTTACCGTTCTCGAACCGTCAGAAGCCTGCGCACAGAATTACTTAGTGCGCAGCCTCTGACAGTTTGAGAACGGTAACTGACAATCACTTTACATTTCCCAACTAAAGGTCAAATCTTTCCAATTATTTCCAGCAGATATTCTTTGCAAGAGAAAACAAACTTAAAAAGTTACAGTTGAGACATTGTAAATGAAACTTGTAGCCATTAAACCATTAAAAATAAGAGACTCGCAAACTGTCAGTCTGCTAAAATTAAACTGTAGTGAAGATCAATCCCAAAGATAATAGCAGTGGGTGCAAATATTCAGATATTTAATACATTACTTTAGTTTTATTTTTGGCAATAAGTAAAGTTGGCAAGCATGAGCGGATTTGACGATAATGACAACTGACAGTTGTGTCTAATAAAGCAGTCTGAACCTCGAAGCAGATAGAGTAATTTTAGTAATTTTTTGTATATTTAATGAATAAAATGATATATTTAAAAAACTTTTTAACCTAAAATCATGAACGACCAAAATTTGTTTTTATCATTTTCTGCTGTATTTCAAATTTTGACAAATAAAAATTATTTTTACTCTTACTTCTAGAAGGAATTAAAAATTGTTTCAAGCAATTTAAACTTGATGTAACAACAAACATTTTGACCTATTATTATTATTAGTGGATGTCTTGATTAGAAATTTATTGTACCAAACCTTACTTTATGGAAGTTCATATTAAGAATACGAATCAAAGATAAATAAGCAGAAAATTTTCGAACCTTCAGGAGCCTGCGCACAGAATTACTTAGTGCGCAGCCTCTGACGGTTTGAGAACGGTAACTGACAATCACTTCACATTTTACCACCTAAAACAGGATAAATTAGCAGAAAACTAGTTGATTATTGAAACTAACTTAAAAAATGACATTGAAAAGTTATTCGTTTAGTGGTTAGACTTTCTAAAAATAAATTTTTGACCAGCTACATGTAAGAAATAATGTTAGACTTATTCTAATACAACTGCTTTTACGATAGACTGATTAATTAAGGCACTAGTGGAAATTAAATTATTGAATAATTGATTTTGTGAAATTCAATTTAAATAAGTTACGGTTAATGATAAAAAAGCAGAATTAAATGGTTGTATTCCCATGAGTAATTTTTATCCGCGAATTATAAAGAAATGCAGTAATTTTTTGTCTTAAATTTCTTCAGATTGACCTTATATATTAAAGTACGACGCCTTTCCTCATCCAGCTTGTAATTTTTGGGTTTTGTTAATGAAAAAGTAGCTGTAACAAAAAAATTACTGTCTGGCTTTTGTATAGGTAGACCAAAATTTGAAAGAGAATTAGGAAACGTTGAAGACTAACTGAAACGTACTACGTATGTTGAAATCTTAGATGGGATTCACAGAAAATTCAATTATTATTAAACAAAAACATGTTTTTAGTCACGGAGACCGATTTTCTAAGCGAAATATACCTATTTTCAGACATTGAATGCCGTCGTTTTATGCAATCGACAAAAAAATACTGCATTTCTTACAATTACCACAATTACACCTAAAATTCAATCTAAAATTTCAAATCAACAAACAAAATTTAAGATTAAAGTATACAATATCACGATGTGGAAGCAGGCATTCTAGTACGACTATGGGCCCGCCTCGGTATAGAAGAAGTAGAATTTAGGGCGTACCGTTGAGGCGATGGAGGTTCACCGGGTTGTCTCCACAACCTCGAAGATGTCTTCTTCGGGGATGCCGAGTCACCGGGTCCTGATAACGTCGCCGTCGAAGATCGAGATCTTCTCGCATTCGGTGACGGTGGTGAAGTATATTCAGTCACACTGAAACAAAACGATGTAGTCCAATAGGGATACACATTTTTGTGAAATTTATTGTTCCGTTAAAATTATTCCTTGATAAAAACTGTTTGCACCAAAAACTCGTATTCAAATTGACATGGTTATCTTAAGATAACATTTTCATTTTGAATAACTACGAATGGACTAGTTTAGTGATTATTTTTTTTATATTTGCATCTTATAGATATTATTAGGGATTGTCTTGGATATATCTCCCTCTAACTGTACACTGAGCATAAAATTTTTATAAAATTATATCCTCTAGTCACATCTAATGTCGGCTTTTGAAATTTAAATTTAATGGAGTTACATAGTACGAGGGTTGTCTGAAAAGTTTCCGACCTCAACATGAAGATGGTATGGTAGAAAGATTTGGAGAATCTGTTGTCGATATGCTTTGAATATTAACCCACTAGAAATTTCAGCCATCTCTTGGAGGCGCAGTTTGTTGTCATTAAAAAGAGATAAACATATCGATATTTTTGTCGATCTGATTGTCACTTTATGAAAATGGAAAAAATCGACTAAACATTAAATATTCTGTCATTTTCGTTAGTTTAATTTGTTGTTTGGTTGAGTTTGATTTATGAAAGAAATCACTTCTATACCGTGGAATTTTGGGCTTCTGAAAATAAAAATCCCCAACACCTTCTCTTGGTGACGATGAACGTCCGGGACGTTCCTTCAAAACTGCAACCACTGACGATAATATGTTCAAGTTCACCAAATGGTGATAGGCAACCGTCGAATTTCTATCGGCAGAGATAGCAGAGGCTATAAACATTTCAAAGAATACCGTGTTTGGCATTTTCAATCAAGATTTACCACGCCCACTTTCTATTGCGCTGTTGGGTATTTGCTCACTTTGGACCAAAAACGTGTTCAATGAACATTTCCAACTCTTGTTGGCGCAGTTTATTACAGATAAATCACGATTTTTCGCCGATTAATATATCTGTAGATCAACTGGATACAATCAGTTAGTCCAGAAACAGAACACAGTCAAAACAATGGACTGCCGCCAGGGAAATCGGCTTCAAAAAAAGCAAACGTTGTTCCTTCGGCTGGGAAAGTGATGGCAACGTTGACTTTCTGGGATAGTCATGGAGTTATCTTATTGGTTATTAGTTGGCGCACGTTTAAAGGACTTACTACGCATTATTTATTGCTAAATTTTAAGGCAGAAATTGCGGAAAAACGGCCACATTGCAAAATGAATACCAATATAAGTAGGTATCTTATCCTAAATATATATTGCTATCATTTTGATTAATATGATCCTACTAAACTAGTCCATTACGGTTTGAACTGCTTGACCACCCTCCTTACTCACCAGATCTAGCCCCAAGCGACGTTTTTTGTTCTCTAAGCTAAAAGTTGTGCTCGGAGGACAGAGATTTTCGTCGAATGAGGAGGCCATCACCTTCGTAAACAACTATTTTGCAGAGAAAGACGCCGAATACTATTTGGACGGGTTGAAGAGATGGGAGCATCGCTGGGAGAAGTGGAAAATTTTCAGACAACCCTCGTATACATCACAGAGTTTTATTATTTTTAAAAAATGATTTAAATTCTAATTATTATAACATTTTCTTGCAAAGTTACTTGTTTAATAAAATGTAGCTTGTATTATTTTATAATAACCCCTCGTTTAACTAAATTTGTCTACATCTGTTTGTTCCTTGTATAAATAAGAAAGGTACTATTTATATTTTTGGACAAAAAGTCGGTCGCCGACTAATTCCATGAAGATCGTCCAAAATCGGTCGTAAAAAAGTGTGTTTTTTTGCATACCCCATAAAGTTTCTATTACACCCGATGGAGTTGTCCCAGAAAAAAAGCTATGAAAAGTGGTATGAAAGATGGAAATATAAATAGTACCTATTATTTCACATTTTAAATGGTCAACCTTATTCTTACCTGGAATTGCTGAATAGCCGCATGAAAAATACCAAAAAAATCAATTACAAGTACTGGAAAAACGATATATAAATACAACAAAGCTTAAGGGTCGTTCACACCGACCGTGAAATTAGCAGGAACATTTTGATCGGTGTTCTAACAATTAAGGCCACCTTTATGTCTAATATTTTATAAATTAACAAGTGTATATAATAAATTTATCTATAAATAATTGACATTTAAAATCTATATATAGCAAAAAAAAGAAGTATTTAAACAAATGTATTTGTTGAATAAAAGACAGCATCTGTAATCAATGTGATCGGGTTTAATTAGTATTGTCAAGACTGGGCTTTATCAATTTATTTATCGAGACTAATATTTTTATCACTTTTTGTTGTTAAAAATGCTGTTTCTTATTTTCAAATTTACTCCTATTTCCTCTTAACTTGATATTTAATAATAATTTTTCAATATTAAAATAATATACAAAAGCTCTTAGTAACTTTGTTATAAAAATTTAACAAATAAAAACATTGGTGATAAAATTTCTTTTAATATATTTTTTTCAATAAGATTACTCTAAAAAAGCAACATCCTTGTAACTGATCCTAACTAAATCAGTGATTATAAAAAATTATTTCTGTTGAAAAAATATTTTTTCAAATTAATAAACTTTTATATATAAATTTTGTATCAAAATATATTGTTTAATATTAAAATAACAATATTTCTGAAGAGTATTATTTGTCCAGCATTATTTTACCACAAATATTATAGCAACATTTATGAAAGTTCTAGTTTTTTCTTTTTAATAAAAATCTTATACAAATTTTATATTTTACTGAAATTATCGTATAGTATAATAATTAAAAGATCTTGATTTTTTTTTAAGAAAATAATTAACTGTATGATCCTGTTTTGTCCTTATAAAACTGTAACGTAATGTGGCCAAAAAATACTCTTTGTTCTTTTGATAGACTTTCATATTCTCGTCGAACGAGGTATTGAATTAAACTGTAGTACACGAATATAACAAATGTAGCATACAGAACATATTAACACTACATAAAATTATAATGCCGACAATCATATCGGCAAATACTACCTTCCCGATTCTGAAGCTATTATCCCAGCCGAGAAATGCGATTATCAAAAGCAGCATAAACAGATTAAAATACAAAATCAATTAAATAACAATTAAGAACATGTCCACGTACTTATAACCGTGAACATTTTTTAATCACAAGAAGAAGACCAGAGAGGTGAAATAAATGAAAAAGAAGCAAGGGATAAGGAAACTACTTTGGTTACAAACTAGCAGTAAGTGTGTATAAATAAATTTAAAAACTGTTTATTTGAATGGTTCAGTAATTAAAAAGACAATTTATAAACAGAATATTTGATGGAAAGAGGAATGTCATGATAATATACAAAGGTATAGTCTGCAAAAAGATCTACACCTGTTGTGACAATATTATCTAGGGTGTCTATTGTGTTTGGGTTAGTTAATTCATATTTACGTGGTGGACTCTTTAAAAAAACAACTATAGTACGTTTGAAAAGTAAGCCGGAGTAAATTCTCAGAATACTATAAAAAGAATAAAAATTCTATTAATTGTGTAATAAATGTTCTTATTTTCTGTCCACCATTAACTAAATACCTATTCATTTTGACAGATTCTTTATTTCTTGTTATTTAATGGGTCATTATTATAACGACAAAAATAACCATAAATAAGGTTACTATTCATAAACAGATTCATATAAATATAAAATGCTTTGAAAATGGTTTATTTATAAATATCTAATAAACCGAAACAAATAATGTAATTCCTTTAAAGTACGTCTATGACCAGCTGAATAATCCCTAGCCTATTGTTATAACAATAGCAGATAACTAAATTTTACGATAGTTCGTATGATGTGGTAAATTTGAAGGATTTGCATTTATAATGAATTCACTGTCCTGCCAACTCTAAACAAATGAACTATAGTATAACAGCAAGGTACCTAATGGAAGATTCAAATCAACTCCTAGATCTTATATAGAAAAAAGAGAGATTTTTTTATTACTCAATAACCATTAACAATTACCTAAACATTCCAAGAACAATAAAAAACTAATAAATTTATACAGTTTTTCAAATTGTCCACATTCTAGAATAGACCATAAAATGATAGACAAAGTCTAGATACTATTCGATACTAATTATCATATGGGTTATGCTATTTTAATATAAAAGAAAAGCTGGTAAGAAAAGCAGAAGAAGAATTTATGTAGGTAGCTGTGCTGAGATGAAAATTATGTATTTAATTAAATTATGTGATAAATGTAATTGTGCTATAAAAAGTGCATTCTTTTTACCTGACTAAAGACCCAGCGCTACCATCAACTGGTGATCCGTTCAGAAGAGATGGACCCGCAGAAATTGGTCGAATCTTAAAGACAAACATTTATTTAATACCCTAAGGGTTGCATAAATCAAATTTAAATACAAAAACTACCACTGGATCAGATAGATACATCTATTATAGATTTAAAGTTTCTTTTGGTATTTTATACAGAATTAAAAAAAGCTGTAAATATTTCAAAAGTAAAAAGATCACATGATGGGATTTATTTTGAATATTTGCTTTAATTAATTTGATAAAACTCACCCTTTCAGTTTGCGTGGCGGCGTTACAAGTTTGACTCTCGCACGTGGTGGAAGCCGGTGCAGAATTTGCGTGGTAATTTTCTTCTGCCAGTCGCAACATCTGTTGCTGAAGATTTTGTACGGTTTTTTCTCTATCCTCTAATTGTCCTTGAAGAAACAGTACCTGCCTTCGTAATTCCCCTAGTTCTGACATCACCTGTTTGGAATCACTGTGACCACCGTCATCGCTCGCGTTTGCGTCATCCGTATACAGACTATTGAAGATCCCATTCGTCAGGTGCTGACTTTCGAATGGGTTGTGAGTTTCTGACTGAAATAAGATATTTTTGATCTAATAAGTTGGCATAATTTATACCACAATGTTAGAGAAAAAAAAACCACGTTAACCACTACTTACCCTCAACAATTCCTCTTCTAGCGTCTGTTGAGCAACAAAATCATAACACATGCAAAACAAAAAACAATATAAGTGCATGTAAGAAGCCAAAATGTTAGTACACACATTCAATTTATGATTGTTGTAGATGTTTATCTAAACTGTTATATAATTAATTCATTGAAGAATATCTGTAGTGGATAATTTCAACTAATTGGGGAATTTGAAAAGTGTTACTCCAGAACTTAAAAAGGTAGGTTGGTAACACCCTTATTTTCTGTCATATTTTAGGTTGGCAAAAATAAAATGTCAAATGTCAGTTAGTCGATGTCGAACTGGAGAAGTTGTTGTTTTATTTTAAATTTACCTTTTTTCCACACTCAATTTCCAATAGTTTTAAATTTTAACCAACAAAAATGGGATCTATTACGTTTGAAAATATACTTTTTATTAAGCACAATAAAGTGAGAATCATTCTAACTTACACATAACCTTGAATTTAAGGAAGTGGCTGATTTTACCAAAATAATATAACGGTAACAAATTGAATTGACATTAAAACGTATTTAATTACAGTAAGTATTTATTTATTGATATTAAATTCTGTAAATATAATAAAGAATAAAACTGCTGAATGAAGAATATTCAAGGTTAACGAAACATACAAATTGGATGCACGTGAATATCTTGTTACCATTGTTTTAAATAATTTTAGTCATTAGAAGCATTGTGAGATATTATATTGTTAACCCATATTTAGATTTTGCTTTAAACAATCGTTAAATACCATAATTAAAAAAATAAAACATATAAAGAATAAGAAGACAATTCAAATTTACAAATGTTAAAACTATTACACATTTTAGTTTAGATAAACTGTCATGGTATAACTTATTGATTTGAGATAAAGAACTGAAGATTAGATAGAAAATTGCTGCTAAATCTAGACATTCTGGAAACAAGGAAGCTTATTAAACAATGTGATTTTTATTTAGGAATTATAGGACTAGTTTAGAGGTGACATAAGTAATTTAGGAGATAAATGACAGAGTGTCAAGATTTAGATGTTGCTTTAACTAGTTGCTAAATACCATAATTTAAAAAGAAACATAAAACATATAAAGAATAAGAAGACAAAATTTACAAAAGTTAAAACTATTACACATTTTACTTTAGATAAACTGTCATGGTATAACTTATTGATTTGTGATAAAGAACTGAAGATTAGATAGAAAATTGCTGCTAAATCTACACATTCTGGAAACAAGGAAGCTTATTAAAGAATATGATTGCTATTTAGGAATTATAGGACAAAATCAGAAAAATTAAAAGAGGAGGCAGCTATGTCATGAGCAAAAAACTAGTTTAGAGGTGACATAAGTGATTTAGGAGATAAATGACAGAGTGCCAAGATTTAGATGTTGCTTTAACTAGTTGCTAAATACTATAATTTAAAAGGAAACATAAAACATATAAAGAATAAGAAGACAAAATTTACAAAAGTTAAAACTATTACACATTTTACTTTAGATAAACTGTCACGGTATAACTTATTGATTCGAGATCTAAAGAACTTGAGATTGGATAGAAAATTGCTGCTAAATCTAGAAATTCTGGAAATAAGGAAGCTTATTAAAGAATATGATTGCTATTTAGGAATTATGGGACAAAAAAGTGACATAATAAGTAATTTAGGGGATCAATGACAGACTGCCAAGATTGTTTTGTAAGAGCAAAATAAATAACCAAGCTTTTTTACAACTAAAGTAACGATGAAGCCTACATTTTGTACCAGTTAGTGTACAGATTGCAAATTGGGACTTTGCTTTTATTTCCTGATATTAATTTTACTTGCCGGTACCTTGCATTAGTCTTTGTATTATAGACACAGCTTCCTTTGAATAAAATAAGCAAAGGTGGTAAGTTTGTCAAAACCTTTAACGCTTCCGTTGGGGCTTCAAAGGCTTTGGCATGCCAGCCTGCTGGGTTTTTGTCCACCAAACCATAGGTCAATAGTTGAGGAAACAACAGAAGGAAATGCCAACAATGTCAAGTTAAAGATGATTCCATTCACAGTAATTGTTTCAGGACTGAATAATTTTTGTCAAGAATGGGCAAAAAATCAAGATCTATAGTATTAGCAGCATTTTATGTTGTGTCTATTATAGATTAGACAGTGTTTTCCAGATGTCTAGGATTTTCTCATAATTTGGAAAAGATACATAGGATAGGAGCCTAATACCAAGAAAATATATGTACAAGGTGACTAAAAAAGTTATGAATCACGTTAGAAATCGACATAAATACATTTCTAGACAGCATTGAGTTAAAAGACTAACCGCTGAACGGTTTCACAGCTTGCCACTATAAACTGAGACTAGTTAAAGTGAAAAATGATCATAGAAACGTCAGAATACATTTAAAAATACGCAGTAAAGGTACTTACCTCGTTTAGAACTCTCCTGAGTTTCAATAACAATGTCTTAATAACTACGATATCTTGTTTGGCGGCGGTGCGACAAGCGCGATCCAGACGGATGCTGTCATCTGAATCATAACCGCACGCCGATGACAGATTGGCAACTCTGTTGTAGCGAACCGGACTGCTAGTCGCCGAAGGACGAGATACGCGAGCTATGGACTTGGGGGAATCTACGACGGAGTTTGGAGTGCTTACTCTAGACGAAAGAAGACGAGATCTAGAAGAAGTGGTATTACTGAAAAACAAAAAAAGAAATGTTAATTGTGACGTTATTCAAAATTTTAGGATGCAACAATTTGAATTTGATATATTATATTGGGCATTTTTTAACAGTCCTGGAGTTTGGTAAGCGATTTCATGTTGTCGAGCATCAACAAAAAATTGTAAATTAAATAATTTTTGAATGAGCTATCCACAGGTTGTACCCAATCATACAAATATAAATATAAGTCCAAATGTTACAAGCCAAACACAGTTATGTAATGAAAATACTTTATAAAATTTTTGTTGAAGTGTAAAAGAAGTACAAAATAAATCCAATAGTATTTGCCAAAATTTGAGATTTAGGTTAGATTTCAAGTGGATGGTCAAGTGAAGTTTCTTCTATTGGGACACGTTCACAATGTTCACAATGGATAAGAGTAGACCAAATTTATTAAACCTTGGTCACTCTAGTTCTAGGCAGTTTGACAATGCATGCTCTACCAACTCGTCTTCAACTTGGAAGGGACAGCACTCTCAGTTGGCTATCCTATTTGCCACGTGGAGGAATCTGCATCTGTCATTCTTAAAGCGTGGATCGTCCCACATTCTTCACACCACATTTGGCCCATTCTGCATGCTTCTGAGATCGAGCCTACCTATTAACTGGTCAACCAACCTACTTGTTAGAAGTGGTAGTCGAACATCGCCAGGAGGCAGCTCTTCAAGTGTCTCATCTTCTTGTTCACATCCTCTACATTGTGGAGTGTCAGATGTGACAATTGTCAGTAAGGATTCCTGTGGCCACACATGTAGATCCTTTCTGGTCAAGGCCATTTAACCTTGAATTTATCAAAAGAGCTTTCATTTACCAAGTCAACCACCACTGAGAATGCTAGGTCCAAAAATTTTTTGGGAAAATAACTTTCTTACTTAATTATTTAGCTACACGGTTGCCTTTTCAATTATCATCACCTTTGATCCAACATTTTAGATCCATTTGTGCAGATACAAAGCTATTTATAGCTTCTCCCCACAAGTTACAACTTGATTTACCAGCTTCTACGTTAGGTTGTGTTCCAGTATAAATCCATGTGAAGGAAAGGTTTCAGAAATATATTCTTTTGGTGTTTTTTTGTGGTCAGCCAATTTGAAATTACATTTATTGATATCCCATTCACCTCTTCCAGGGAATAGGATGGTAAATAATTTTTGGTCGGTATAAATCTCCCCGATCCATGTTCAGACAACATTCTGACTATATCCTGGCTTGTAGTCTAATTCCTGATTATCAAGATCCTTCATCAGTAGTTACCACAAATAAAGGAACAATTTTCTCACTTTGCAGTGATTTTTCTATCAGTATTGCTAGATCAACTATGATTTAGATAGTTTATGGTACTAGATGTAGCAAATTTTAGAGGTATCTTAATCCAAGTTTTTTGTATAAAGTGTACATAAAATTAATTATTTGATAGATTGTCTAAAATTCAAATTTTGGTAAATTTTAACCAGTTGTCTTTAATTATACTGTTTTAGTAATAGAAGAAAATTTATATTTGCTTAAGAATATATTTCTCAGTTTAAGAGTATATTTTTGCTTACTTTGAATAAAATAAAATCTTACTATATATTAATGTGCAAACTACAATAAATGTTATTCTACGCAACTGGAAAGCAACGACATAAACTTTACGATACCAACAGTGATC
Source organism: Ophraella communa (assembly GCA_035357415.1). NCBI lineage: Eukaryota > Metazoa > Arthropoda > Insecta > Coleoptera > Chrysomelidae > Ophraella > Ophraella communa. Next base: position 3,677,581 of record CM068982.1, on the reverse strand, counting down.
AACTTCCAGCATTTGGACTTGTTAAAAAACAAAACTTCACGTACGTTGCTGAAGTGGTCAACTTGACGGCTGAAGTAGATCCACCACTCGTTGAATTTTCTTGTTTTCTAGCTATAGACGGAGATTTTTTATACCTTAATTCTGTAGTTCTGTTTGTTCTTATTATATTGCCATTCTTCATGGTTCGGATACAAATATTTGTATAAAAATAAACTATTTATCAAGTTGGTTTTATTTATCTGAATAAAATTCGTGGATATTTTGAAAGGGTGAGTCAGATTTAACAAAATAAAATCACTATATGCACCAGATTTCATTTCATTGTGGGCACTAACAGGTCGGCTGAAAAGTCCCCGGTCTACCATAGTAAAACACGATATTTTGACAAAATTCATTTTTTTTATTCAACATAGTTGCCTTCAAGGGCGATACAGCGATTATAGCGACCTTCCAACTTTTCGATACCATTTTTGTAGTACTCCATCGGTTTGTCCTCAAAATAGGCTTCAGTTTCGGCGATTACCTCAGTATCAGAGCCAAATTGTTTCCCGCAAGCATTCTCTTCAGGTCAGAGAAAAGGAAAAAGTCGCTGGGGGCTAGATCTGGAGAATACGGTGGGTGAGGAAGCAATTCGAAGCCCAATTCATGCAATTTTGCCATCGTTTTCATTGATTTGTGACACGGTGCATTATCTTGATGAAACAACACTTTTTTCTTCTTCATATGGGGCCGTTTTTTCGCGATTTCGGTCTTCAATCGCTCCAATAATGCACAGTAATAGTCGCTGTTGATTGTTTTTCCCTTTTCCAAATAGTCGATGAACAATATACCGTGTGTATCCCAAAAAACTGAGGCCATAACTTTGCCAGCTGAATGTTGAGTCTTTCCACGCTTTGGTGGCGGTTCACCGGCCGCAGTCCACTCAGCTGACTGTCGATTGGACTCAGGCATGTAGTTATGGAGCCAAGTTTCATCTATAGTCACATATCGACGCAAAAAATCGGGTTTATTACGACTTAACAGCTGCAAACACTGCTCAGAATCATCAATTCGTTGCTGTTTTTAGTCGATTGTGAGCACGCGCGGCACCCATTTCGCACAGAGCTTCCGCATACCCAAATATTCGTGAACGATATGTCCAACACCTTCCTTAGATATCTTTAGAGTGTCAGCTATCTCGATCATATTCACTTTACGGTCACTCAAAATCATTTTGTGGATTTTTTTTATATTTTCGTCGGTAACCACCTCTTTTGGGCGTCCACTGCGTTCACCGTCTTAGGTGCTCATTTCACCACGCTTGAATTTTGCGTACCAGTCAATGATTGTTGATTTTCATGGCGCAGAGTCCGGAAACTTATTATCAAGCCAAGCTTTTGCTTCAACTGTATTTTTTCCTTTCAAATAACAATATTTAATAAGCACACGAAATTCTTTTTTTTCCATCTTTTTGAAAATAACAAAAGTTGCTTCACTAAAAATGCAATATATCACAAACTAATAGTCCGACAGCTGTCAAATTTTTACACGAATCTTTTGAAGGTTGATACTATCTAAAAATGAAATGGATTTAATTCTAGTGTCGTCATCTATAGGTCAGACCGGGGACTTTTCAGCCGACCTGTTATATTGTCGAACACACTACCTACATTTCTAACAAAGAAAATTATTTTATTTTTAAGGTTATGTATCATTTGAATGACTATTAATACTAGTAGAAAAAATTTACCTTTACGTCACTAACAGCAAACAGTAGTACCTATAGATAAACTTTATATACCTCATCCTTTTCTACTAGAAAGTAGTAACACATCAAACAATTTTTTCTACGGCTGCTATAGAATGTGGTGCTTTTGACACATTTGACAGAACTACAAAGTGACGTATTGCTATCAACTGTGGGAAAAAATCTACCTCACGGGTCTTTTCCCACACCACGTACATTTAAATGGGAATTCAGCCGTGAGGTAGATTTTTTCCCACAGTTGATAGCAATACGTTACGAAAAAATGAAACACCAGGAATCTCAATACAAAATTGCAGTAATGTAACAATTAATTACAATATTAATTAAATTAGTTTTTTTTTGTATTAAGTATGTGCCGTTTATTTTATAACCAATAATAAAATGTTATAAATTCACTTCTTTATTTTTATTATTAATATGCAGCCGTAGAAAAAGTATGGTGTGCAACACGGTGGAAAAGACACTTTTCACACTCGTGAGAAAAATGTAACTTTTCCACCTTGTTGCACAATATACACTTGTTTAATTTTTTCATTTTGCGAGGTTTGTTGGCATGACGTCAGGGTAAATGTCAATTTTTTCCACTGTATATAACTTTGTTGATTTAGATTGAATTTTATAAAGGAACGCATTAAAAAAATTGAAAAAAAAATACTTCTTTTATGATAAGATTACACCGGTTGCGTCATGTATATCAATTTGCAATGATGACACTTTTTATTTTGGAATTTTAGAACCTAGAACTACCATGACAATAGGATTTTTTAAAGTTTGTTCATTTAAGTAAATTTAATAGCATTGAAAAATGTTTTTAACTATATTTACATGTATTACACCTAAATATGAAGTTATATAAGTACAAAAAATCAAAATTTGTATATCGAAGCATATAACTATTTTTTATTTAAAATGCAGAGACGAATAATTATAAACAAAAACCGGCACTAATTACCTATTATGTATTATATTTGTTTCAGTTCTTTTAAAGATGATTAAAATATTCTGACTCACCCTCTACTACATTCTAAAAACAAAAAGTAAAAAGATAAGAATTCGGAGGTTTCGGTTTAAACGAAAGGCACAAACATCACAAAAAAATCGAGAAACGACCAAAATATATCCATGATTTTAGGTATTCGGCGACATCCCTCCCTATCTCGATATACAACTGAAGTAAAATCGTTTTCAGGATGGATGACTGCTTCCATTAAAATGCTTGGAACGGAACACCGTAATAAGTAGAGCAGCACTATCGATTTTCCGCCAGGATATTATAAGGACGTCCCTTTTTAAACGTTTAAAACAGTAAAACCGAAAACTTACTAGTAAGAAATAGTATATTACATAACAAGTGTGGAAAGTGTAACATTTTGCACGAGTTAAAGTTTCCAAGAAATACAGTTTCCAACGAGTTACACACCAACGAGTACACTATTTTTCCTACGACCACGTAAAAAATCCTTCAACAAAAAAAAATCACAGAATACACCTTATTCTGTGATAAAATCCAATAAGCCTTGGAACTTCACTATCTGGAGAACAAATTTTCTTTCAAATGCATAACCCAGTAATCTTTTTAACACTTTATAATGTCAATTGAGTTTTCTTGTATATGTAGTATGTATTTGAACACAAATCACAACAAAGTTCAAATATTTTCAAAGTAATGTAATAATAATTGACACAAAGATAATTGTAAACAGAAACACAAACATAACTTCAAAAATCCACATTCGACACATGCACGGAACGTAACAAAATATAAAAAAGAAGAGTAAACTGTTCTTCTTTCTAAAAGTGTTTTCATAAAAATAATAATACTGAATAAAAATATGTTTATTTTTTAAAAATTTAAAAACCTATAAGAAACTTTCTTTATTCTTACTTTATACAGAAAAAATTGTATTGGCAATTACCATACAATATTTGACAGAAGGAAGATTTCAAAAAAAATAAATGGTCCTTGCTTTGACATTCATGTGTTTTTACTATTGATAAATTTGACGTAAATGTCACAGATCATAGAACTATTTTTTTACTTTTCAATACGTGTATTGATATTTACTTTTCAATACGTGTATTGATATTAGCTACTTTCTTAAGTACAAATAAGTGTGCAAACTAGCACTTTCATATGTGGTCGTAGGAAAAAATTATTTCACACTGTTGCATATATTTTGTTGAATTCACTTAGTTAGTATACAGGATGCCTCCTATATATTTTGCTATTGATTAGATTTACTTTGGATGGAATTTTATACTTCAAACAGTTACAATAAAACAGAAAAAATTGAAAAATGTTTCTATACCAAGCTTGACCGTTTTCTATGAAAAAACAACTACTTCCTGGGCTATATGCCCCAACGGACATTGAATTACATTCCAATAGAAAAAGTGATGGCGACCGACTTCGTCGATACTTAAAACCATCTCTATCGATTTGCAAATCAACGGGAAGAACTACTCGTAGACCGGTTTCGACACTATTGTGTCTCATCAGTACGAGGTAAGTAGTTCTTCTCATCCCGCTCTGCGGGATGAAGGATTATAATAAAACCAGTTAGACCCTTAAGTTATAAAATCAGAGATGCACATCATAAATGTAAAAGGACCTGATTCAGGTAATTTTGTTTCTCAGAGAGGGATCGTAGAGGATTACAGCTTACACTTTTTGTTCATTTTAGTCTTTGTATTTCATTGGAAGTGTTCACTTGCGCTACGGCGTGCAATAATTTTATAACATTTATTACAGACATTAATAGCAAATTTTTAATGATTCCTTTAATTTGCTACTTCGTTGGTTTCCAACCCCCGGTACCTTTAAGATGAAATAAATAATAATTTTTGTACATTTTTAAGTGTCTTGATTTTAATAAAATTCTGCAACACTAACTTTGCGTATATATTTGTTAATTAATCAATTTTATAGTTAAAATTGCAGTTTCAAGGATACATTATGACTAAAAACCGGAATAAACATCATAAAATCATGTGTAAGTCGTAGTATCGATTTCCAAAAAAAAAAAACAAGGTCGATGTACCTCAGTTAAATTGACATTAAAATATTCCGAGTTATATATTTTACCGTTTTAAAAACATGGGTGTTTTTTATACACCACTTCGACCCACGAGAGATCGATTTCGCAATAATTTCTTCTACCAAATGCCTACATACTAAAAGAAAAACGTCATTCTACGAACCATTTCTAGAACACCATAATTATTTAAAAACTAAAATAAGAAGATACGAAATGTGTAACTGTAGACGTAGATGACCTCGAAATATTTGGTCTGTCATTCCATTTGCGGTTAAATTCATTTATGTTTTTTTTTAACTCTTGTACCACTAACAAAAGACTATTTTTGTGATTTTTTGTTCTTATTTAAAGAGAAAACTATAAATTTAAGTACCTATCTGACTATGATTCATTCTGAAATATGTAGGAGCTAATAACGTAGTAATAGTTTTAATAAATGCATAGATTTTGTTTAATTATTACTACTACTAACTAATTCGGTCATAAAAATCAACGTTGGGCATCGAACGATTGTTGAATGACTTTATAAAAACCGGCAGAGTTTAATAATTACGAATGGCAATGTTGCATAAAGAGCGAAATATAACAATAAAGATCAATGACTCTGTTACAGCGAGTTGACCACGGTCCACGATGCGTATGGCTTACTAGGTACGTACAGCATCTAGTATCACATTACAAGATACAATTAAAATTTCTTGCACTTTCATTATTTTATAATATATCAATAAAACACTAAGTCAAACCACAAATTTAATGGTAAAAATATAAAAAATTTCGGTCTTAGACCATCATCAGGCCAAAAATAAAAAGATACAGTAAGGTAAGGACAAGAACTATAACAATAATAAATATAAAGTTGGACAACATACTTAGTAAAATGAGTGAGTCATAAAAGTAATAAAGAAAAGCTTACCTATCATGTAAAAGTAAATACACTTGTACAAAATTAAAAGTTAAATCAGTAAAATATATGAATATGTACTTAGGTTGTATAAAATATAAAATTACGGGGTAAAATAATATAAAATAAGTTATTATTTAAAATAGACATAATATAGGGAAAAATAGGGACAAAACGGGATTTAAAAAAAAAACAACTAAAAGGACAAAGGAAGGACATAAAAAATATGAAGGGATTATAACATTATTATACCTAAACAATGTACGAACATCGAAAGAAGAAAAAGAAACAAATAAAAAAGGAAATAAACCGTGAAGAATAAATAAGTAGAATATCAATCTTATCTGTAAAATGTTGAACGTACAGTATGCTCATTTTGCAGATAACGTTACTACTATATTATAACAAGGAGATTCAGTTGTAGGGTTGATTTTGAATTTAAATTTTACATACATGTAAACATAATATGCATTAAATAAATCAGAAGACCTTATATAATATTTTAATTATATATTATTTAATCTTAATATAATATGCATTATTTAAAATGGTTTTCCCTTATAGTTTCTACTGAATTTATTGTAATCTTTAATGTTTTTCATCAATTTAAAACCATAATAAATTAAAATCACAGAATACCATGTCAACATGAGATTTTTATATTCGCAAATTACAATATTTTTAATTCGAAATAATTTATTACTTATGAATTTTAGCAATAAAGCGCCTTATTAACGTACGTCTTTTTTATAATCAAATTTACTAAATCAAAACTAAACTATTCAGTTTCAGGAAAAAATATTGGAACTGACAACACTGTGCTTTTGTCCCGCTGTCAATTTCGAAAAATTTTGTACATGCGCAGATACTTTTCCAAGCGAATGGTTAAACTGGAAGATAACCTTCAAGTTTTCAATTGACCACTCTGTATTATAAAAACTAGTAACGTGTTTACTTTTTGCGGTTATATGCACAACATCTTAATTGCAATTTTCAATCATCTATAAACAATTACTGTTTTTTTTTCTATTAGAAAGTTTAATCATTATTTTTTCTACGATAGGAACTATATATACATGAAAGAACTTATCTCTAAATAACTACATAAGAGAATCAATATTATTAATAAAAAAATTATAGTTATGTAATCATTGAAATAATTTGTTGTTCAAAAACTCATTTATTTGTGTTTTAAATCTATTGTTGAGGAAAAATGAAAGTCAGGTAATAGTATATTATTTAACGAGCGGTAATGTAGGTCATAACTCACGCAGATGAAGTTTGCAGCACGAGCCGCAGGCGAGTGCTGTAATTCATCAAGCGAGTTATGACCATTACCGCAAGTTGAATACTATACTTTATCTACGACTTTAATAATAAATAGATAATTAAAACGTTAGAGTTATTGTGAAATCTATTAGATAGGTACCTTTGTCGCCAGATATTTTTCATGAAATTTTTAAGTTCTGGTGTAAATGTTTTTGCCTTTTTAGCTACATGCTTCTCTGATTGACGTTTAAGAAACGCAAGTAATTTCCAATAATTTTCTATATTTATTTCATTATTTAAATTGAGTGTGCTTCTCAGCATAGAGTAGAAAGTCCACAGAGATGCTTTACACTTACTGCTCAGTTCTTTAACATATACCTAAAGAACATTTTCTGTAAAAGAGTTTACATTCTTAATGATACATCAATTTTGAAAATTTTTGTTGGCCGCTTTGTTTTGTGACTTTTCGGGTAATAAATTTTATACTGTAGCATTAGCTACTTGCCTCAATTCTGGAGGTGTACATAATAATTCATCTTCACTCTCTGAATTCATCTTTCTTAACACCTTTAAAGTTTTTAACAGATTTGAAAACGTTAAAATATCTTTTTAAAAATATCAACTGACATTACTCCCCTCAATTACAATATTGGACTATTCCGTTTCATCGAATCGGCTTTTATAATGTAGATTCTACAGCCACCTTTGGTATTCGGTTTTTAAATTGTCATTAAGTCATAGAATTAAAATTTAATTAATCCTATAGATTGAGTAGACATTTATGTAAAAAGAACACAATGAACAAAATTAAAAAAAGGTTTGGTAGGCATAGGGGATCGAACCGCCATTGATTCCGTGACAGTATATAGTTACTGTGACAGTATGGTGTGATAACTCACTAGAGAGTTATTATAACTCACGCTTTTTGTTTATGGATACTATTAATTCCTCAAAAGCAGTTGAATAATTCATGTATAATTTAATAGGAGTAGATAAAAAATATTTACTTGAATAACTAACGACACTATAGCAGAAATAAAATTAAGTAATAATTATGACAAATTTGTACTATTAACCTAATTTCTCTGGCGTATAACAACAATCAAGTAAAAAAGATGCTGGTACTATAAAAATATAAAATGCACAAAATATTTTTGCAGTAAAATATCTTTTTACCAAGTTCCACACCGACCTTGACGTAGTTTTATATTTATTATTTTGTAAACATATTCAAAGCAGAAAAATATTGAGTAATATAAGCATTTCATTCTCTATTAAATTGATTGTACTAACCCTTACTTTTTGGAAGTCCATCTTACTAGGAATAATAAAAAATCTTTTCGTTTTAACAAAACTTCCACTATTTATTTAAAAAATTGCTTTTTTTATCCTCAATGACAGCCTTTTTTTCTAGAATTAACATCTGACGATGCTAATTTCCTTTCAAGAATATAACGAATATTGAAATATATTAGTATGCAAAATAGACCAGAACTGAAGAAACATTGATGGGTTATACAATATCAAACCGTAATTAGGATATTATAAAAATACCCTACAATTTAAAATATATAAAGAAAGAGCGCTGAAGCATAGGCAACTTAATTTGCGTTTCTTTGTAATAATTGTAGCTCAATTTGCTATTCTTTCTTCCATTTCATAAATCTGTTTGTTCTCATGAAAGAAAGTTACAAAAAACACGACAAAATAACTTAATTGTTTAACATTTAATCTTGGTAGGTATGGTTGCCTAAGTTTAAGCGATAAAATCATATTTGATATACTAAGAACTTAAAATTTAACAGTTAATATGCATTATTTCATTTTATTTCATTTTTATATAAATCCCAAAATATGTAGATATCCGATAAATATAAAAATTGAAACAAATTAGGTATTCTAAACATTATGGTAGGTACAGTGTGACGCATCTTAATTATTGTTTTTTTTTTTGTTTATCTCAATTACACTCACCCATTTTGATATCCAACTTTGACCGGAATAAATCCATTGGCACTTTTCATATTATTAACGCTGTCTTTCATACTTTTTGTCGATGTACTATTCATATTTGATAAAAATGCAAATATCTTTTTATCTTATCAACAAAAATAAAACATAATCACGATAATTTTAAGCAATCGATACACCTATACGTATTCACCGAGATTTGTTACATCGTAATTTGTAGGATTTGGTCGTTATGCTAATGAAAAAAATAACAACCATTGCAAAATTAAAAAAATAAAAATAATAACGTGTACGGTACCTCCGCGAGGACGACTGGCAATACTTGTTTTGTTCCACCTGCCATGCCATTGCAAAACGTAGATAGTTAGTTGTCTATGCTACAGTTACTTTCGACGTTGCCATGGTTTCGAGATTAAACCAAACATAAATACGTAAAATCATGATATCTTTTTACAAATGATAGATATCATTCCTAAATTTAGCCAAAATACAATAACATACATACAGGATACTGTAGAAATTAAAAGAAAACAACAAATAAAAAAATATTCTAAAATATACTAAAATTACTTATACGAGGGTTGTCTGAAAAGTTTCCGACCTCAACATGAAGTTGGGGAATGTGTTTGCGCATGCTTTGAAAGGTACCCACTTAAATTTCAGCCATTTTGGACATTTGAGTGAGTCGATGTGAGTGTTTTTATGAAAATTATGAAAATCGAGTATCGAGCTGTCACTAAATATTTGTTTTTGAAAGGCAATACGCCTACGCAAATCAAATATGAGTTGGATGCTGTGTACGGGGACTCTGCACCATCATTTACCACCGTGAAATTTTGGATTGCTGAATTTAAACGTGGCCGTACCAGCTTGGGTGACGATGAACGTTCGGGACGTCCAAAAACTGCAACCACTGACGATAATATCGCTCAAGTTCACCAAATGGTGCTAGACAACTGTCGAATTAAAATTAGAGAGATAGCAGAGGCTATAAACATGTCCAAAGAACGTGTTTGTCACATATTGAATCAAGATTTAGGCATGAGGAAGATGTCCGCGCGTTGGGTGCCGCGTTTGCTCACTTTGGACCAAAAACGTGTTCGAATGAACATTTCCAACTCTCTGTTGGCGCAGTTTAGGCGCAATAAATCAGAGTTTTGGCGCCGATTAATTACTGTAGATGAAACTTGGATACACCATTATACTCCAGAAACAAAAACACAGTCAAGACAATGCACTGCGAAGGGGGAATCGGCTCCAAAAAAAACCAAAGGTTGTTCCTTCGGCTGGGAGAGTGATGGCAACTGTTTTTTGGGATAGTCATGGAGTTATCATAATCGATTATCTTCAAAAAGGAAAAACCATTACAGGAGCATACTACGCATCATTGCTTGACAAGCTGAAGGCAGAAATTGCGGAAAACGGCCACATTTACAGAAAAAAAAGAATTTTGTTTCACCAAGACAATGCGCCGTCTCATACTTCAGCAGTTGCCATGGCGAAAATCCACGAATTACGGGTTGAACTGCTTGACCACCCTCCTTACTCACCAGATCTAGCCCCAAGCGACTTTTTTTTGTTCCCTAAGCTGAAAGTTGCGCTCGGAGGACAGAGATTTTCGGAGATTCGGAGATTTTGGAGAAAAAATGTCTAGTCAGACAACCCTCGTATAAGGTTAAAGTTTATTTTATTGACCATTTTTCTCGTCCAATAGTAATAGTAGCCCACGCTCCCTTCTTCACATCGTTTCTTCTTACGACGATGGAAAAAGGTGTTAACAACTACATTAGAACAGAAATCTAGGAACAGGTGCCATTGCACCTCCATCAACATGCGTACCAAGTGGGAAAATCCACGGAGACCGCCTTGGCTAAATTGACCCACAAAATCCAAGACGCTCTGAACAAGAACGAAACCGTGGTATGCCTTTCAAGACATAGAAGGAGCCTTTTGAGGCTGTCCAAACAGCACTTAATGAGTAGATAGAACGACTTCCACATAAATGTAGCAACTGCTATCTACAAGAATCGCAGGAATGGAGGCAGGATAAGACATTATCTTCATCAATGTGACCAGAGGCAGCACACAGAGAGAAGACGCATCCCCCTTCATGTGGAGACTCACTGTGGACAGTTTACTCTGTCAATTGACCAAGCAAGGTATACCATCTCAAGGAAAGTATGGAAATATCCTCTGTGATGTAGGTCAGAAAAGATTGAGCATTGCAAAGCTATGGTGTGACTTGGTGGGACCACACCAGCAGCCTTTACAAAGGAAAAAGAAAACTATGGAATATAAACACCAAAAAAATCAGTAAGACACAAAGCCACTAAGGCTCTCATGGTGTGCAGGATCATTGTTGGGAAAAACTGGGGATGCCCATTAATCACTTATGGGACAGTGACTTGGGGCACAAGAGCTAATCTAAGTACAATGAGGAAAAACCTCTTGAAGATTCAGAGATTTGCCTGTACATGCATCACTGGAGGAAATGGGAACTTGTCTCACTGCTGCAATGGAAATAATTCTAAATTTGACCCCACTGCACATTCAGCTAGAAAATGTAAGGAAGAAAACAATATATAGAATGATCAAAGAAGGAATTATAAAAAAAAAAACTCAAAAACAAACTTGGGAAATGTTCCAAGATGAGATGCCAAAGAAATTCAACTTTTTGTGAAAATTCATCACAAACTTCAATAGAATAATTGAAAACAAGAAGTCATCCTAGATACTAAAGAAGATTTATCTATTTTAATATATCTCTTAACAAGTATCTTGCAAGAGTGAATGTTTACTTCTAATTTACTTTGTAAATGTTGGGTTAAACTATCCCCTTGTATTTTTCCCACAGCTTTTCTAAGAGCTAAACTGATAATATGGTTCCAGATTCCAGATAAATATTTGAATCTTTATTAAATATCTACCTTATAGTGGAAGAATCCCATTGTACACTCAAGCAATTTTATAAATATATCTGAGTGAACAGGATAGGTATAAAAATAAAAGTAGATAACAAGATTCTAATTAAATTATCACTAATCAGCTAATGTTGATTATATTTGCTTTTCACCACTCCAAATTTTATTGCCAACAGAAGCAAAAGAAACTATTTATTTTAATAATACTACCATTACTCAAACAAATTTCTTAAAAATAACTTTTTTTGAAAAATAATTCCTGTCCAATTAATGCCTTTTCAGTCATGTTGACATATAATTAAAATTACTTTCTCTCACTTAACATCAAAAAAGAAAAATGTAACAGTCGATTGTAAAATTTTTTCACAGCGAAACCAATCAATTTTTCATTTATTAGATTGTCCTTTCAAATGATTTCAAGGATATTTCGACATAATTTGGTTGAGAAATTCGCTATAAAATTGCAATCACTTTATTGTATGTGTGAGATTAGTGGATAAAACTGATTGTTTAAGAAATAATATACAAAAAATATTATGCATATACAACAATGCATGAAATGCAAAAAGAGAACAGGATATTTCACAACAAATTAGATATGAAATAATAAGAAAAGCTAGTCTCAATAAACTTTTGCAATGAGGGAAAACTGTTAACTGTAAAATTAAAATAATTGATATCCAAAATAGTAGGCACTAACTTTTCAGACTATTATGTTGTCCTAAATTATTAATCAATTATTTTTATAAATACCATACATGCAAATTTTAAAATAACTTACCCTTTCTTGTGCTTTTCTGATCCCTTGAGCGACGCAAAACTTTCTGATATTGAATTCCTCTCTTTATATTCTATATAATGTTCTGATAGTTCTTGCCGCTGTTGTGTTAGAGTTTCATTTAACGAGGGATATGCGCTATTTTGCCTGGAACAAATTACAGAAAATTCTTTGTAAAATAAAAATAGTCATCTTCCAAGAATCTTTCAGGAACTTTTAGAATTAATCTATACAATCCCTTAATAACAACAAGGAAATCAGAAATCAACGAACTTAAAACATATTTAGAACGGATAAAAGCAGATTTCAAAGATTAGACAAAAATAAATTAATATTTCCCCGATGTTGACCAGTAATAGTAATAGTTAATTATAATAAAATTACAAAGACTTTGACCCACCTAATTCACCATCTGCATTTATAACAGATTTTATTTTGTCTTCCATATTTCCTTTATTTGTTTTCTGTTGTCCATTTTCTTTAATAATTGGTTTTGTTTTATTTCTAATGTGACTAATTAGCTTCGTACATTTTACTAGGTCGATTGTCTTAATTTTAAATTAATCTTAATTGTTATTGTCAACATAACCTCACAAATATTTTGTTCTTCTTCTTGTGACTTATTCTTCTTGTCCTCTGTTATGGTCGGACTACAGTTACACTGGAAGGTATTTTTATATCTATATGTCAATGTTGAACTCGCCCCCCTTTTTCTTCTTTTTTAAAACTTTATACATTTTATTTACATGTTCTTATATTAATTTTTTATTTCTTGGTTGAAAATGTTTGTAATTGGGACTGGGACTGGGAAAGTGTGACGTCAAAATTTGTGTTCTATGCTGTTGAACTGAGAAATGTCAAATGTCAAATGATTCCAAACGTCAACATTATAAATCTCCAGAAATAACTTTTGTTTGAGATATTTTCTTATTATTATACTTTGAAATATAACGGAAGTATCAAAATTAAATACATATAAGCAAAATCTTTCCAAATTCTAATTCGAAGTACCATTTTTGTAAGTATTCTTAAAATTTATGACAATGCACAACTTTGAAGGTTATGTTATAATATTTTTACGGAAATTGTTCGTCTATTTACTTTAGTGATAAGTAAATCATATGAATGAACATTTACCAATGAAAAAACAGTAATTAACTCCCAAAAATCAAGAAAATTCAATAAAATAGTTAATAACACCTATAAAACATACCATAAAAAAAGTTGTTTGGAATCATTTAGTTTGACACTTACGTCACTACTTTCTCAGTCCACTTGCACCACTAAAATAACCTTTTTTATAGCCTGATGATGGCCGAAACTAGTTGCAATAATTGTTTTCCATTAATATAAACAATAAAATTCTGTGACGTAGACTTTGGGTACTTCATTTGATTTCCCATTAGTCACTTGTGAGATATGGATGGTTTACTTCCTTTATAATAAAAGTATTATCACGCTTATCTTTTATAGAAGAGTTAGAAAATCCTGAATGCTTATCAATGCAATTTTGACGTTTATTATTAAAATTATGATTGAATTTTATACCCTTTCTAATTTAAATTCCAGTAACGCCACCCCTTCTGTGAGCAGTACCTGCTCAAAAAACTTAAGCCCTCAATATTTATCTGCTTCACGGAAACCGGACATCTCCATAAATATTTTGTATCTATTAATTTCAAGCATGATATCACAAATTGAGTCTTCATTTAGACTATTACACATTTAAAATTGAAACTTAACAGTTTCTATACCAAGCTTGACCGTTTTCTATGAAAAAAACAACTACTTACTGCGCTATATGCCCCAACGGACATTGAATTACATTCCAATAGAAAAAGTGGTGGCGACCGACTTCGTCGGTACTTAAAACCATCTCTATCGATTTGCAAATCAACCGGTCTACGAGTAGTGTTCTTTCCGTTGATTTGCAAACCGACAGAGATGGTTTTAAGTACCGACAGAGATGGTTTTAAGTACCGACGAAGTCGGTCGCCACCACTTTTTCTATTGGAATGTAATTCAATGTCCGTTGGGGCATATAGCCCAGGAAGTAGTTGTTTCTTCATGGAAAACGGTCAAGCTTGGTTTATCTTGGGTGCAGGTGGAAACAATTTTCTACTTTTTCAGTTTTTTTATTGACTGCACCTTATTGAAATTATTTCATGTATCGTTTACATTTAAAAGTATTAAATTAGGATTAAACATTATCTAGGGGTCTCGGGTGTCTTCGAAGATAAAAAAAGTAGTTACTGCCCGAGCGTAGCGAGGGGTGCATTTACACAAAACTTTAGAAGACATTGCTCGTTTTGTAGAATTGAAGATAAACGAGAATTAGAAAAGTCAGTTAAGTTATAAAGAATAGAATTAAAATCTTCCATCATGGGATGGACAAGCCTGGATAAGAGAAACGTTTTGGATGAAGTTTTTGCAAGAAACAAATCGAAATGGGCAAAATTTTGTACATTGCTCTTTCTAGATCGATTGAATTGTACTTACAGTTCACATTCGTCCAATCCGCTACTTTGACTATAACAGAAATCCATCATCAAATCATCGCTGGCGATGCTTTCGCAAGGACTCAACGTATCCAACGATCCCGTTCGATTATTCGAAAATCTCTTATTCCTGTTACTGATCGGACTGCTTTCTATTCCAGAAGGTATTCTCCTTCGAGGTTTCGGCGTACTTTCCATCATCGTTTCGGAACTGTTGTCATTAGTTATGGGATTGGTGCATTCTTCGAATATCAGAGCTGGTTGATCGGCTATCTCGTCGTCGATTAGAAAATCGTCCTTACCGCCTGCAAATAAACAAACAAAATTATTAAATAACCAATTTATATACGTAAAAAAACTTACTGTGGTTCAAATTATCATTGTCGTCCGATATGGATAAGGAATTCGAAGCGTTTGTTGGTGTGCCAGGTGTGGGAGGCGTCAGTTTTTCGTTAATATCTTTGGAGTTTGAAGAACTGCGGTTTAACTTTCTTCTTATTTCTTCAGATTCCGAACAACTCATTACGCTGTCGACAGGCGAGAGGAGAATCTCGTCATCCAACAAAGATCCTGGAAATAATAAGAGATAGCTTAGTTTTTGTCCATTTTACTTATCTTGTGTAACCTTTCACAGTTTCCAAAAAGACCAAGGGAGCCAATTTGTAACTACAATACTCTCCAAAAGAGATCCCCTCTCCAGGGGGTTCGACTCCAAGTTAATGCTTACTATAGAAAGGATTAGGACATGTAAGTAATAAGGGCGCCACTATCTTTTTGTACGTTTTCGATTCAGCAAACAAACTACACAAAAACTAAGGTGAGAAAGATAGAAACACCTTGTAATGGACTAGTTTAGTAGGATCATATTAATCAAAATGATAGCAATATTTATTTAGGATAAGATACCTACTTACTAATATTGGTATTCATTTTGCAATTAATTTTTCTCATTTCTTAAAATTTAGCAATAAATAATTAGTAAGTTTTAAACGTAGCGCCAACTAATAACCAATAATGAAGTGTGTTTAAAAGTCAATGTTGTCACATTTTAGCTACGTTCGTTTCAAGTATTCTCTCACCGTGTTCTGTGACTAACTGATTGTACCAGTTGACAAGATATATGACAGGAGAGAAAATCGTGTTTATCTGTACGTAATAAACAAACAAGACCCCTATTCCTGACGGTGATAGAATAGAACAGCCAATAGAAAGTGGGTGTGGTTCTATTGAAAATGTCAAAACGATATTCTTGAAATTCGTTCTCTCACTGTGCCGATAGAAGGGTTGCTCCCCGAGAGAACAATTACTTCTCTTGGTTATTTTTGAAGGAACCGCTATAACACCAAGAGAAGGTGTTAGGGATTTTTATTTTCGAACCAAAAATAGTATAGAAGTAATTTCTTTCATAAACCAAACACAACCAAACAACAAATTAAACTAACGAAAATGACAGAATATTTTGTTTAGTGTTTTACTCCTTATTTGATAAAGTGTCAATCAGAGAACAAAAATGTCGATATGTTTATCTCTTTTTAATGACAACAAATAAGAGAGAGATAGATAAGTTTCTCGGTTAATATTAAAGCATATCGACAACATCGCAAATTTTCTACCAATCTTATTGAAACACGTCACTTACCACTTGTGACGTATGTAACCATTAAATTTAAATTTCAAAAACCGATTATGGCTAGAGGATTAATTTTATAAAAATTTTATTTGTAAAGTTGAACCACTAAAAACTTATTTTATAAGATGCAAATATAAAAAAAATCACTAAACTAGTCCATTACTTTAATTAAACAAACAAATAAGGAAGCTACTTAAAACAAAAGACCGACCACGCTACCAAAAAAGGAAAGTTCACAAGACGAGAACGCAAAAAAAGAGATATAAAATTGTCATACTCGTCTATATATTATAGTCTCGCTCAAGACGGAAATCGTGTTTGTGTCATTTGTCAGAAGGGATGCGTTCGTCATATTCAATTGCAAGCGGGATACGCGTTTTTTGTTTGGCCTCGTTCAGGCGACTACATAGTTACGCGTCGATAAGGAGGTGTCTCGTGTACGGTAGCCTTAACAGTGATTCGGGGGCGGTTTTAACGTTAATAATAGCGGTGTCGTTTACGATCGAATAATAGTGCAAGGTGACATGACGATAAACATGATATGACAGTAAGGGAACAGTAAAATTTAAGTGCAGTTGGATAGAATAGAACAAAGCCACAAGTGTATTTTCATAAGTAGTTAAGGTTTTTTTTTAATATAAGTCAAAACATCTACAATGCAACTAAGAAAATTGTTGATTTGATTGATTAGACAGTTATTACATCTGGGGACAGAGTATTACATTTTTATTTTGTTAGCCCATTACATCTGGTGGCAGTGGAGTAGCAACATATTTTAGGGCATAAAAGCCGCCCCACCTCTTGGGCTTATGGTGTTTCTTCGAAAGTTGGTGGTACAAATCTTCTGGCGTCATCGTCTTCATTGTCTAATGTCATGTGGTCACTCTATGGAGGATGTTGCTGTGGTGCAGGGTGTGGTATGAACACCCCGTATATTTTTTAAATTGTTTATTAGAAAATACCGATGGCCTAGACCACCATAGTTTGTTTATAGTATGGCACGTTCAATGCAACATCGTGCCTTTAACTAAGGTTGAATAAACAAAAGATAGAAATAAATACACAGCAATGCATAGACGACGAGTTCAATATATGATATTCACTATCAAGTCTTCCAAATATTGGATGTTGTTTTCCATGTCCGTTGATCAATTGCCTGACGCGTGGTTCTGTTGATACTCGTTTCTGTTAGTTTAGCTTCCTTTTTGGCGTTCCCTATACAACAAGTCTCTCCATGGAGTCCTCTGGGGTCTCCCATATAATTTCTGCCAGCTGTGATCCACACGCCTTTCCTTTTTGCACCATCTGGAAGTATGATCTCCTTGATGTCCTGGTACCCGCTCCAGTGTAACACTGTCTGGGATCGCCAGTCTTTTAAGTTATTTCCAGCAATCCCACATCAACCTGGACTAGCAATAGCGATGAGGAGTCCCTTCTTTGTAGGCTCCCAGATTATTTTCTTCTGCTTGAAATACAGAGATGTGTTTTCCATTCCAGTACCGAGTTTATTCTTTGATCCTTTTGTATACCAGTTCTACTTAGAGGCGGTATATTTTCCTTCTCTACTTCCTTTCGATCCTTGTTGCAATTTCAAAATTCCTGTTGAAATTGTATTTCGTTGGAATGTTTCCACATTTTTTATTTCTGAGTGTCTCTTTCCATAAAGCTTGCCTTGTGTTCTGGTGATCTTTCCAGCCTGATTTGCCTCACTCATGATTATATAACGCAGTGGTGGAAGGTCCAAGTGATTTTAACGCTGCCGTAGGTTAGGATAGATTAGGTTAAGTTCAGTTAGGTTAGTTTAGGTTAAGTTAGGTTAGGTTAGGTTAGGTTAGGTGTAGTTCGCTTTGCCTAGATAAGATCTTAATGTAGTTTAATGGAATGGAATCAAATAATTTGATGCATGACATAAAAATGTTCTAACAATTATTTCAGAACTGTAATAAAAATTTATATTGTCATCACAAGTAATAATGACACTAAAACCTTTGCTAGTCTATAAATGTACATCAAGACTAAATTGACAAAAATATTCGTAGAGAAAGACTTGATAAGCCAAGTTTGTCCATTAAATTTTTAAAATTCTACTGTTATTTTTAATTGATGGTTATTAAAACAAAATAATTACCTTTATTGTTGACGATGGCGGCAAATTTCGGATCTTCGATGGTTAACATAACGTTTTTAACGTCTTTGGAAGCTGTAGTGGTAAACGATTTCGTTAAAGAACTGGTCATTAAACTCTGCAATGCGGTGCCGATAACAGCTGTGGAAATCGGTATTTGTATCGGAGGTTCTTCGTAATTCTTATCTTTGCTCTCGTCGCTCGAACTCAGCGAAAAACTCACGTCGTCCGCCATTGCTTCACCGCCGTGCGCCTGAAAGTTAACGGATACACATTTTTGAGCATTTTAACGTATCCAAATCAAAAATCAAATTTAAAATAAGTTATTTTTTCCATTTTATAAATTCGATGAAACATTGTCCCCCACGTTGGGTGCCAAATGTGGAAGCCTTTTATAATAGGTATACACATGAATTCCGTGGTTTGTATTTTAGTTTTTATTGTGAAAAATAGTTGATTGAGTACTTTTAGAATGTTGAGACTACAGAAAAACACAGTGGGTGAATGCAGAAAAGCAAGCAAAGTGGAAAAGATACTGAATAGGAAGAGGAAATACACATATTAGCATTTTAGCATATTCAAATAAAAAATTAAATTTAAAATAAGTTATTTTTCCCATTTTATATATTCGATAAAACATTTTTTAATACGGCATTTTCCTCCACGTTGGGTGCCAAATGTGCGATCCTTTTATAATAGGTATACACATGGATTCCATGGATTGTCTTTTAGTTTTTAATTTGAAAAATAGTTGATTGATTACTTTTAGAATGTTGAGACTACAGAAAAACACAGAGGGTAAATGCAGAAGAGCAAGCAAAGTAGAAAAGATACTGAATAGGAAGAGGAAATACACATATCAGCATTTTAACATATCCAAATAAAAAATCAAATTTAAAATAAGTTACTTTTCCCATTTTATAAATTCGATGAAACATTTTTTAATACGGCATTTTACTCCACGTTGGGTGCCAAATGTGCAAGCCTTTTATAATGGGTATACACATGGATTCCATGGATTGTCTTTTGGTTTTTAATTTGAAAAATAGTTGATTGATTACTTTTAGAATGTTGAGACTACAGAAAAAACACAGAGGGCAATGCAGAAGGAGAATGACAGAAATCGCACGGGCTTGTATAAACCAAAAAATGTGAACTTAAATCTCAGACCTTCATATTTATAGCAGAAGCTACTGCAAAAAAAGCATAAGAAGTCAATTTAGTTAAAAATTATTAAGAATTTTGAAAATTTGACATCCTTTTCGTGGTCCATTTATCGGTTTTAGACTATTTTTAGCAAAAATAACACAACTTAGTTTGTCAGCAAAATTCGAAGGTACCAAAATTTGCTCTGACATTTTCTTAAGTAAAATTAGTTTCCTAAAAATGCTTAAAAATATGAAAAATAGGGTTTTTAAAGACTGGTGCAATCAGTTGTTCGATAGGATGTGTAAGAACATTGATAAATCTGGATGGGAAAGTATCGAGGTTGAATTTCATTGAAAATTATTAAAAATAAAAAACTTACCCATTCTTGTTCATCTGAGCTGGGCGGACTGGAATCGTCCTTCAACTGACCAGTCCTAGATTTGAGAAAATTAGGTTGTAGACCCGCAGAAGGTCTAATGAACGTCTTTTCGCTCCTAAATGAATCTCGATAAGTCTTTTCCTCCTCTCCGTAATCGTCGCTAAATCCTTCTGACGAAGTTTTCGATATTTTCCTTAAACGGCTATTTCTATCTAAGTGACGTTGATACTCTACAGTACGTTCTCTAACCAAACCGGATGTAACATGATATGGGCTAAAAAGTTAAATAACAAAATACAGATCGTTGATAAAAAAATAATTACACAAAAAGAAACTACAAATTCTTTTATCCAAAAAGTATGCAACACACAAATCATTATTTTGCTTATTAAACTAAATGAATATACGTACTTATTTTTACTTTCAGGCGTCGAATGAAAAGCACTGGGTAGCTGAGGTAATGGTGGGGCGGACACGCTGTCGCAGCTATCGTTCGAGTCGTCCAAATCTCTAACATCAAAAGTATTTGTACCAGTGGCTACTAATTCTAATGTTCGCGGTTTGTGGTGACTATTTCGCCTTATTCTTCTTGCTCCAAAAGTTGGCGAAGCTTCTAGATGGTCCAAACCTCTTAGTACAACATCGGTTTCTCCTACATAACCTTAAATAATAGTCAGAAATAGGTACTTGAATTTACATCTAATCTAACCTAACAGTTAAAATTGACAGTTGACAGCTGAAAATGGCATTTGGCAGTTAAAATTGACAGTTGACAACTGAAAATGGCATTTGACAGCTAAAAAGACATTTGACGGTTAAAAATGACAGTTAAAATTGATAGTTGACGGCTGAAAAATGACATTTAACATCTGAAACATGACAGTTGAGAGTCGGAAATGACAGTTGACAGCTGAAAATGACAAATGACAGATTAAAAATGCTGTACTGCGAACCTGGCTTCGCTCGGCACGCAGTTGACATTTAAAAATGACAGTTGACAAATGAAAAATAACATATGACAGCTAAAAATTGACAGTTGACAACTAAAAAATGACAGTTGACAGTGGAAAATGACATTTGACAGTTTAAAATGACAGGTTTCAGTTAAAAATGACAGTTGACAGCTGAAAATGACAGTTGAAAATGACATTTTATAGTTAAAAATGACAGTTGACAGCTGAAAATGGCATTTGACACCTGAAAATGACAGTTAACACCTGAAAATGACAGTTGACAGTTAAACTTGACGGTTGACAGTTTAAAATGACACTTGACAGTTAAAACGACAGTTGACGGCTAAAAATGACATTTAACATCTGAAACACGAAAATTGATAGTCAAAAAAATGACATTTGACAGTTCAATAATGACAAATGAGATTAAAAATGCTCAGCTGCGAACCTCGCTTCGCTCGGCACGCAGTTGACATTTAAAAAGGACAGTTGACAACTAAAAAATGACAGTTGACAGTGGAAAATGACAGTTGACCGTTAAAATTGAGAGTTGACAGCTGAAAAATTACAGTTGACAGCTGAAAATAGCATTTGACAGCAAAAATGAAAACACCTGAAAATGACACTTGACAGTTAAACTTGACAGTTGACAGTTTAAAATGACACTTGATAGCTAAAAATGACACTTGACAGTTAAAACGGCAGTTGACAGCTAAAAATGACATTTGATAGTTAAAAATGACAGTTAACAGTTAAAAAATGACAATTGACAGTTGAAAATGACATTTGCAGTCGAAAATGACAGCTGACAGCTGGAAAATGACAGTTTACAGCTGGAAAATGACAGATGACAACTCAAAAATGACAGTTTACAGTTCAAACTGACACTTGACAACTGAAAAACGACTTTTGACAGTTAAAAATGACAGTTGACAGTTCAAAAAGATTATTTACATCAAAGTATTTGTCATTAGCAATTTTTTGTGTTTTATTGCAAAATCGGAAAGAAAAATTTAGTCGGAGCAAAATTAAAATAATCTGAAGTAAATTAACCATGTAAATTGTCGAAACAAATATAAGAAGTGACTAAATGATTGGAATAATTATTTGCAAATGACATAATAAAGAAAAGTTAGATGTAAGAAAATTAGATAAACCCACAAATAATAAATTTTATCAAACCATCATCAGTCCCACCTCAAAATTTTGGTTTATAACATTTGAAATTTATTGTATCAACTCTTACTCTGTGGAAGTCCATCTTATTAAGAACAATTTTCATCAAAACTGCCTTTTATTTAAAAAATAGCTTAGTCAGGTTGACATATTGAAGTAGGTGGGTACCTTGAAAAAACAAAAACTGATGCTATTTTTTTAAATAAAAACTAGAAGATTTGTTCACCTCTAAACCTCATAAACTGTAATTAGTTTGATTCTATTTTCAATAAATGAAATAGTTTTAAATATGCTAAATAGATTATCTGGTATTCTTTTTTTCTAGGTCAGTCTCACTGGATTAGAATAAGGTAAATCCAATTAAGCATCAAAAATTAGATCAATTTAACGATCCAATGGATATTTTATTAAAGTATCTATAAAAACACACACGATGGATGCTGCTATATACAGTTATTTGTGCATTTATGTACTTTTTTTTAAATTCATTGCTTCTTATTTACATTTATATTAACAAAATCATACATTATATGAACAGAAAGCACCTAACTTGATTGTGTTAACCTGTGCAGTTATTAATTGTTCACCTAAAACTTGTTCAATTGGATATTTGATAAATTGGGAAGCACTTTAAATAATCAGTGATCAATTATATTCGAATGATTCATGTGAAATGTATTCAATTGTTGCATAAAGGAAATAATTAGGTATTTTAAAATGGAAATATATTAGCTTTGGACCATTTAGGGCCGGTTTTTCAATCTCCAGCTAAGCAAAATTAGCTATCAGTTAACCCTTAACAAGGAGTCAAAGTGTTTCTTCAACTAACTGTTAAGGTTGACTACAAGCTAACGTTTCTGTTATATTAGCAAACACTTCAAAGTCTCTGTTTGGATTTGTAACTAGTAGTTAGCAAGTTGTTTAACGGAAAAATGAGATATTTGATTTTTGTATGAGTGATGATGATGAAGAAATATTGGAATACCTTGAATATGAAAGGAGACCATATATTGTTAAAGAAAGGTCGAACCCTTTTGAAGAGTTTGATGATTTAGATTTTTGCGTAAGATTTCGTTTTTCAAAGGAAACTGTTATGTTATTATTAGAACAAATCGAAAATCAAATTGAAACACCCACAGACAGGTAAGCTTTTATTTCAATTCTCTTTTAAAACTAAAAATATTTTTCTCTCCAAGTAACGGCATCCGTCTTTTTGCATTCAATAGTTGTTTTAAAATGATTTGTTAATTTTAATAACAAGGATTTATCAGATAGTGAGTATTCTGAATGTTTTGCGACAAAAAAGTTTGTAATAACTTGTTAGATTTTAGTATATTTTTAAAACAATCATAGATCTACATATTTCTAATAAAATTTCTGCCAATCAATAACAAATTTCAATTAGTATGCATACTATATACATAAAATTCCTATCTAATCAATACTTACTACTAAAATGACTTCCAACTCCCGAATCTTCAGTTAGAGAACCGTCTTTGGAAGACGTTTCTTCAGGATGTTGTTGATACATTCCAGCTACACGTTTGTTGTTGTTTGCTACAGTTTTAGCCGACTTTGTTTCTATTAATCTAATGGGTTCAGGCCTAGGCAATTGGTTGGACTGTAAGGTGAATCTACCGATCTAAAAAAACCAAAAAAATAACTTCTTTGCTTGGATTAATAACAGCTACTCTAAAATTATGATTGTGAGACTTCTTTTAAGAAGATAAACTTTTTAAATATTATATCTAAGGAAACTGGACATGAATTCAAGATTTAAATCTTCAGTTGGTCTTAATTGAGTATGAAGAACACCTGAGGAAATATTTGATTGGATTATCTCTCCAAAGAAGGCAATTTGTTAAAATGTTGTTCAGTTGTAGATAACTTCATTTTAAAGCAAGAAAATAGGCAAATCTTGAAGTTTTTATTCTGATTCAAATGCAACAGACCACTTTTGGGATTGCTTTGATTAAATTAGTCTAGTGTTTTGTTAATTTTTAACACGATTTTATATTATACGAGGGTTGTCTGAAAAGTTTCCGACCTCAACATGAAGATGGCAGCAAAAGTTGGGGAACTTGTTTGCGCATGCTTTGAAAGGTACCCACTAAAATTTCAGCCATTTTGGACGCGCAGTTGTTGTTTGACAATCATTTGAGTGAGTCGATGTGAGTGTTTTTATGAAAATGGAAAAAATCGAGTATCGAGCTGTCATTAAATATTTGTTTTTGAAAGGCAATACGCCTACGCAAATCAAAGACAAGTTGGACGCTGTGTACGGGGACTCTGCACCATCATTTACCACCGTGAAATTTTGGGCTGCTGAATTTAAACGTG
Organism: Ophraella communa; assembly: GCA_035357415.1. Classification (NCBI taxonomy): domain Eukaryota; kingdom Metazoa; phylum Arthropoda; class Insecta; order Coleoptera; family Chrysomelidae; genus Ophraella; species Ophraella communa. Next base: position 3,652,703 of record CM068982.1, on the reverse strand, counting down.
GCCGTACCAGCTTGGGTGACGATGAACGTTTGGGACGTCCAAAAACTGCAACCACTGACGATAATATCGCTCAAGTTCACCAAATGGTGCTAAACAACCGCCGAATTAAAATTAGAGAGATAGCAGAGGCTATTAACATGTCCAAAGAACGTGCTTGTCACATATTGAATCAAGATTTAGGCATGAGAAAGCTGTCCGCGCGTTGGATGCCGCGTTTGCTCACTTTGGACCAAAAACGTGTTCGAATGAACATTTCCAACTCTGTTGGCGCAGTTTAGGCGCAATAAATCATAGTTTTGGCGCCGATTAATTACTGTAGATGAAACTTGGATACATCATTATACTCCAGAAACAAAAACACAGTCAAAACAATGGATTGCGAAGGGGGAATCGGCTCCACAAAAAACCAAAGGTTGTTCCTTCGGCTGGGAAAGTGATAGCAACTGTTTTCTGGGATAGTCATGGAGTTATCTTAATCGATTATCTTCAAAAAGGAAAAACCATTACAGGAGCATACTACGCGTCATTACTTGACAAGCTGAAGGCATAAATTGCGGAAAAACGGCCACATTTGCAGAAAAAAAGAATTTTGTTTCACCAAGACAATGCGCCGTCTCACACCTCAGCGGTTGCCATGGCGAAAATCCACGAATTACGGTTTGAACTGCTTGCCCACCCTTCTTACTCACCAGATCTAGCCCCAAGCGACTTTTTTTTGTTCGCTAAGCTAAAAGTTGCGCTCGGAGGACAGAGTTTTTCGTCGAATGAGGTGGCCATCACCTTCGTAAACAACTATTTTGCAGAGAAAGACAGCGAGTACTATTTAGACGGGTTGAAGAGATGGAAGCATCGCTGGGACAAGTGTATAGACTTACAAGAAGACTATGTAGAAAAATAAAAATTAATTTGAAGAAAAAATCTCTAGCATCTTTATTAAGTCGGAAACTTTTCAGACAACCCTCGTATACATCACACAGTTGTATTATTTTTAAAAAATATTTCAATTGTAATCATTATAACATTGTAATAGTATATTACATAACGAGTGTGGAAAGTGAAGTATTACGCACAAGTGAAGTTTAGCACGAGCCGCGTAGGAATTCACATCAAAATGACATTTTAATTTTTTTGTGGGCTCTATAAAAATTAAAAGTAAAATGGTCAGTTGGTGAAATTAATTGAAAAGTAATGTAATAATAATAGACGCAAAGATAATTGTAAACAGAAACACAAACATAACTTCAAAAATCCACATTCGACACATGCACGGAACATAAACACAATATAAAAAAGAAGAATAAACTGTTCTTCTTTCTAAAAGTGTTTTTATAAAAATAATAATACTGAATAAAAATTAGTTTATTTTTTAAAAATTTAAAAACCTATAAGAAACTTTATTCTTTATTCTTACTTTATACAGAAAAATTTGTATTGGCAATTACCATACAATATTTGACACAAGATTTAAAAAAAAATTAAATGGTCCTTACTTTGACATTCATGTGTTTTTACTTTTAATAAATTTGACGTAAATGTCACAGATCATAGAACTATATTTTTTTACTTTTCAATACATTAGCTACTTTCTTAAGTACAAATAAGTGTGCAAACTAGCACTTTCATATGTGGTCGTAGAAAAAAGTTTTTTTCTATAAAATCTTATCAGTAACCAACAATTTTTATATAAACCTTACCTGCGGTGGTTGTGGCTGCGGTTCTACTTTGTACATTCTATTTCTGTTATTGTCTGTTGGTAGTACTGCTCTCGTAAGAGCGATTGGCTTCTTAAAGTTACTATTCTTGTTTTGATTCGTTACTTCGTTAGTATTATTTACATCAGCTACTTTGTTCAACCTCGATGATTGAGTATGCCTAAAAAACAAATAACATAATTGTTACCATCTTGCATAATCCTTATTTATATTAAATTAAATGTATCAAAAATGAATTGTTCGACGTATGATTTGCCTTCTAGGCGATGTGAGATAAATCTATACATTTGAAGAGAATTAAAAATATCAACGACACTAACTTGTAGTTGGAATAATTATTTTTACATTCTTAATTACCCTTCCGAAATATTTTAAAAATCAGAAACTATTCACTTCCTGTTCACTTCGAAATTTAAAAAAAAACAAGGATTATTCTACGGTTGACTGTCGTATTACTATATTTACACGATGTTGAAAAAAGAATTTCGTCAGTAAGGCAGCAACGACACAAAAATAAACCGGCATGCATCTGAACGGATTGAAATATTTTTAAAACAAGGTAGTTAAGTACTTTCTAGAGTTCATTGAGTTGTTTATAGATTGTAAATTATACACTTATTATTACAAATAGAAACGTAATTGGTAATTAGCTACAGAACACACTATATATTTAGTGTCAAAGAAAAAAAAAATCCCTTGTATCTAGTAGGTTTTTTAATAAGTATGAAAGAATGTGTTGAGTTAATGTTTTTTTTCTAAACACACCTGAATTAAAAGAAATCTCAAAAAAAACAATCAATATACAGCGTGTCCACGGATGGGGTGAAAAATGTTTAAATATTAGTTTTAGTGGAAAATATCATTCTTGATAAAAAGTTTTGTTTGTTCTGAAACCCCATAAAATAAAACAAAATTCAAGTTTATCAAAATCCCTTTGATTTTATAGCCAGTTTTATTTATGAAAACCGTATGAATTTTTGCACCAAGTTCGAAAATAATGTATTAATCTATATATATAGTCTATATAGAAAGGACAAGTAGATTTCATAGACGTACCAAAATATATTTTAAGAGGGTATACCGTAAGCTACATTTTGTATTGAACGAATGAGTTGCAGCTATGCTAAAGAATATACGATTTAGGTCAGATGTAACGGGATGTACTAATTTTAATAAAAAAAAGTGATAGAGGTACATAAATTTTAGTAAGTTTGATAAAGAAAGGCAACACAGTTTATTCATAATAGAAAACAAACCAATCTGTAACAATAATTATTTTATATATTTTTGTTCTTTTTGTAAGAAGATTAATTCAAACTTTGAATATTGTCACAAATAAATTACAATGAAATATATTTTAAAAAAAATTAATTAAAGTCAAGATAGCAAGATATCGTTACAATTTTTATTAAATTCAAAGAAGCAAAATGAATATTTTTTATTTGTGTTACTCCTATATGTAGTGTTTGGGGAATTTTTCTCAGAAATTTTAAATGGCAAGTGGCCTACTGTAATCGGCTTAATACGATTACACCTATTTACAGATTATTCGATTATTGAGAGGGATTTTCCAAACAACCCAGTTTTCTTAGAAACATTATCGGGAATATTATTTTAAAAGAAAGTAGGTATATTAAATCAGTACTTAGTATTAGTTCTTTGAGTAAAGTTGTATGAAGTTGTATGGTTTTCATAATATTGTAAACAGTTGGAATATATTTAAAACATTTGTTGAATGTTAATTGTGCAAGTACCAAACAATATCGATAAGCCAAGGACCATCTAAACGACCAAAAACAGGTCCATTATCTTTAAATGAAAAAACTCTGATATTGAATTGTTATATATCATTGAAAAACAAGGATCCAAGTGCAAGTGTTGATGATATTGTGGAATTAACGGCTGCTATGTTGTGTGTTGCTAAATCAACAATTTATAGATTACTAAAAGAAAGCAAGAATGGAACTCTTCAACCCCCTAAAACTCCTTCAGGCCGAAAACCAATTGAGATCGATGAGTCATTAAAACAAAGACTAAGGCGTAAAGTCCATGGATTTTACTTACGAAAGGAAATTCCAACACTTGACAAAATTATGACATCAGTGCAAGAAGATACGGACTATACAAAATTCTCCAGAATGACAAACTTTTGAAAGATGTGGGTTTCAGATATACAAAACATAATAGAAAATCTCTCTTGATAGATAAACCGGAAATAGTTTTTGGAGAAGAGACTATTTAAGAAGCATTCGACATGCCAGAGAACAAAATTTGAAAATCTTCTACTTAGACGAAACATGGATAAATGCTGGATATACAGTTTCCAAATCTTGGCAAGATGAAAACATTAAAAGCGGAAGGCAGGCATTCGTGGAAGGTTTGTCGTTAGGTTTGCAGCCACCATCTGGAAAAGGAAAAAGACTTATCATTGTCCATGTTGGAAGTTCTGAAGGTTTTGTTGATGGTGGATTATTAACTTTTATTTCAAAACGCACAGGGGACTATCACGAAGATATGAATGGGGATGTCTTCGAGGAATGGTTTGTTCAAATGTTGGATCTGATTCCAAAAGGGGCTGTTATTGTTATGGACAACGCAAGTTACCATTCACGGTTACCATTCACGCATTGCCCACAAGTCGTTGCCGTAAAGCAGAGCTTTTGGAGTGGCTTATTTCGAAAAATATTAAGTTTCCAAAAGATCCACTAAGGAAAGAATTTAACAGAATTGCAGAAATAAAACCTACATTGTAGAAGAAATGGCTTCTTCTCGTGGTATATCAGTTCTTCGACTTCCCCCTTATCATTGTGAACTTAATCCCATAGAATTAATATGGGCTCAGGTAAAGGGGGAAGTTAGAAAAAAAATACTACTTTTAAAATAAACGATGTTGTGAAATTGTTTGAGAGTGTTGTAAGTCATGTTGGTAAGGAAAATTGGACAAACTCTATCGAGCATGTCATCAAATAGAGGCAAATATGTGGAAAATTGACAATATTTGTGATGATTTAATCGACCCTATTATTATTAATGTCAACAACGATTCTTCCGAGTCGGATATAGAATAAAATGTAAGTAATAAATAATGTATTCCAATAATTATTTAATTATTTCTTTAATTTAATTTAAAACGTATTTTTTTCCCAAAATACACACCACTGCATTGCGTTATTGCTTATCTGCTAATCCTTTAACAATGAAGAAACCCTAAACTTTGCTACAACTGAAATAAATACGGGGTCGATCTACCTGTTTTTTAGATTTACGGAAGAAATATAATTTAAAGTAAGAGATTTATCAAAAATTTCATGGTGCTCCCTGTAAAGGTTTTGCATACTTAATTAGGGTTTATTACTCCTCGTACTTTTTGTACATACTATAGTGAGTGACGTTTACGTGTCCCAAGTAACTGTCAACTTTTATAAACAATTTGAAAATTATTTATAAAAGATGGCAGTTACTGGGTACATCGTAAACGTCACTCACTAGATTAATACAGTATTTTCTAACTTAGTGCACAAATTCATACGGTTTTCATACAACTGGCTATAAAATCAGACGGATTTTGAAATAATTGAATTTTATTATATTTTATGGGGTTTTAGAACAAGGAAATTTTAATCATAGGCGACTGGACTGATATTGAATATTGGACTTTGAAGTACATCATTGTATAGTTACAAACCCTAATTAATTTTGCATCCCCTCAAAACTATTATAAAAGTGATTTATGAGCCTATCCATTGTTCGAAATCATGAAATTTCATAACCTATTTTAAACAATCCATGACAGGACGCCAATTTGTATTCACGATGACGTCTCTTGTTAACGGGTGTCCTTATTGGTCTGTTGATGTTACATTTCCACTCGACATCCAATGTTGCCAAATCACCTATTAATAACAAGTTAACCGGAAATAGGGAAACCGACCAACAAAGCTGATAATAGACTCATCTAATGATTTATTTGAAGTGAAAAATATGAACTTGTTAACAATTTGTGATACAAACAACAATTTAACATAAGGAGTGATCTGACAAACGTCAAATAATTACGAAAATAGTTTTTTTTGACAGGTTGCTCTGATTCAATTTTTCAATTTAGTAAGTAACTAACCAAATTTTTTCTTGTTGTGAAAAATGACATTGTTTTTATAGACCTTCAATTTTCATTGACACAGAGACATTTTCGGGCACTAGTGTATTGATAAAAAATGTTTCTTTAAGTGCCCTTCATTTTTTACGTTATTCTGAATAACGCGACTGTATAAAGCGACTTACCTGAATCCGAATCTGGATACTTTGGTGGCGTTCGCCTCTTTTTTAGGCGGTACAAGTTTCGGTGTGGATCGTCCGGTAGGCGCCGCATTGGCAGTTAGAGCATCCGTGTCTACGAAATCATTTCCGTTCTTATCGAAAGCTTCGTTCGTACCGGTCGACGTCTCAATGGCGTTGTTCGCCAAACGACGAGCAGCAGATGCGTTAGAAGCAATCGACGGAGCAGCCTGACGACGTCTAAATCCAAACGACATCGCGACGCCTTTAGTAGCCGGCGCAGATCCTACCGCGGTTGTCGTTTGCAACGAACGTTGCTGATGATGTTGTTTGTTAGTATCGTTCGTTATCAAAAGCGTGCGGGTTTTGTTGTTTTCGTCATCTGGACTCTGCAACAACAACAACAACAAAAATCTATATAAATAAATTCTTCCTTATCAGTTGTTTAGATATGTTTCAGTTCATGGAACAAAAGGAATATATTTCTATGAGGATTGTCTGAAAAGATTCCGACCTCAACATGAAGATGGCAGCACTCGTAAACAAAAGTTGGAGAATGTGTTTGCGCATGCTTTGAAAGGTACCCACTAAAATTTCAGACATTTTGTTGTTTGACAATTATTTGAGTGAGTCGATGTGAGTGTTTTTATGAAAATGGAAAAAATCGAGAATCGAGCTGTCATTAAATATTTGTTTTTGAAAGGCAATACGCCTGCGCAAATCAAAGCCGAGTTGTACGCTGTGTACGGGGACTCCGCACCATCATTTACCACCGTGAAATTTTGGGCTGCTGAATTTAAACGTGGCCGTACCAGCTTAGGTGACGATGAACGTTCGGGACGTCCAAAAACTGCAACCACTGACGATAATATCGCTCAAGTTCACCAAATGGTGCTAGACAACCGTCGAATTAAAATTAGAGAGATAGCAGAGGCTATAAACATGTCCAAAGAACGTGTTTGTCATATATTGAATCAAGATTTAGGCATGAGAAAGCTGTCCGCGCGTTGGGTGCCGCGTTTGCTCACTTTGGACCAAAAACGTGTTCGAATGAACATTTCCAACTCTCTGTTGGCGCAGTTTAGGCGCAATAAATCAGAGTTTTGGCGCCGATTAATTACTGTAGATGAAACTTGGATACACCATTATACTCCAGAAACAAAAACACAGTCAAAACAATGGACTGCGAAGGGGGAATCGGCTCCAAAAAAAGCAAAGGTTGTTCCTTCGGCTGGGAAAGTGATGGCAACTGTTTTCTGGGATAGTCATGGAGTTATCTTAATCGATTATCTTCAAAAAGGAAAAACCATTACAGGAGCATACTACGCATCATTACTTGACAAGCTGAAGGCAGAAATTGCGGAAAAACGGCCACATTTGCAGAAAAAAAGAATTTTGTTTCACCAAGACAATGCGCCGTCTCACACCTCAGCGAAAATCCACGAATTACGGTTTGAACTGCTTGACCACCCTCCTTACTCACCAGATCTAGCCCCAAGCGACTTTTTTTTGTTCCCTAAGCTAAAAGTTGCGCTCGGAGGACAGAGTTTTTCGTCGAATGAGGAGGCCATCACCTTCGTAAACAACAATTTGGCAGAGAAAGACGCCGAGTACTATTTGGACGGGTTGAAGAGATGAGAGCATCGCTGAGAGAAGTGTATAGACTTGTAAGAAGACTATCTCTTTTGTTTCACATGAAATCACAGACAAACACAACTATTTGTTTGTTTCATCTGTTTAAGAAAGTGCAGGAGTATGTTTCAAATGGAAATTGCAAACAGTTCATAAAGCAACACTAGGCTGATGTCTCACATAAAGGGGAGTCAGTAAAAACGAGAGTAGGACTGTTCACAGGACACACGAATTTTTTATGCTAGACAGATATAAACAACATGCTGATTCTGTCAGGAACAGGAGCATTCCACATCTCTTAAACCACTGCGGTTGCAAGAATATGGAAAAGAAAAACTGGAAGCAGCAGGCTATATTTATAGAAGGGCCACTATAGTGAAAAAAGAGCAAGGATAGATAAAGGACGCACAATAAATTTACAAAAGTCGTAGTGTACCAGCTGCCAGCCCGGATTTAATTCTTAATCTAATATCGAGGTTTTTAAATTTACTTGAACCATATTCCTCGATATGTTAATACACACTTCAATAGACACCGCAGAACCGCTATTTTAAAAAGCTTACTGAAACAACTCTTAACTTTTAAAAAAAATTTTAAGTAATGTTATTGTTGATAATCGAATCCGAGTTATCTGCGTGAGAGGCAAGCACGTCTACCACTGCGCCACGATCAGGCGTTGTAGGAAACGCTCATATTGTAGAAAATATACTATTATCATTATGTATTTGCTCACCTTCATCATAAGGTGTTTAGAATAGGAATGGTTGGTTTTCCAGTAAGGTCCAAATCAATCTAAACTAATTTATAAACATGTTTTGATCACGCGGTCATAAATTTATATGAATATAGATTTTAAAAATAATTGAGTTGTAAATTAGTTTAGATTCATTAGGTGCTGCGAACCTCGCTTCGCTCGGCACGCAGTGATTCACTTATAAAACCAGTAACAGGCAGAAAAATTCATTGTTCTAAGAGAAGTACATCAGAATGACTTACTAAAGAAGTAGTAGGTAAAAATTAAAAAAAAATGAAGAGAGAAAATTAAGAAATAAAGAAAAAAAAGCCAAAAACTAAAAAAAAACAAGCTGAAAAGCAAAACAAGGTTTAATAGTATATTATTACAAGAGCAAGTAAAGAAGGTTTTCATCATAAAAATTCCTGTCAATTTTATCCACAGCTGAGAACCAATCAAAGCTCTCCTCTAGGTTATCGATGGTTAAAATGAAAATTTACAGTGGGATTTTCACATCAATAAAGTTTGGATTATGCTATGATCGTACTTGAAGTTCATTAATACATAAATGCATCTTCATTAATATATTTCAATAATTTGTGGGAACAAGATAATGATTATGACATAGATGTGGAAGAATTCTGCTATTATTGGACCAAAGTGCAAAACATACGTTTGTAATTGTAACCAACAGAAATGTTAAAGATTAATTAATTGTCATTCAAACAGATAGTAGTAAAATTATTTTAAATAACTTCCAGAACATTTTACCTATATACAGGGTGTTAACACCGTCTCTAGGATAGGTAAAAAACTGAAAAATAATTGGGGTTTGCTCAGTAAAATTTTTTTCTAACGCCATCCGTTTTCAAGATAAAGGGCGTTGAAGAAAATAAAAAATTACACATTTCTTACGATTTTGCCGAAACTACTGGCACCATTGCAATGAAATTTTATACGAATATGTTTTGGAAGCTGATATATCCCATGAATTTGTTTTTATAACTAACTCTCATAGAGGGCTCTAGTTACACGATTCATACAACGTATTATTCAACATAACTTTTTTTAGGGTAGAATTATTAGTCAAAACTCCAAGTGAACATAAACATCGTTTAATTCTACACCAAAAAGGTACTCTTGGTAAAACTCGATATTATGTACCGTTTTCGGAATATTTTGATTTGAAAATTATGAAGTAATAACCGCTCCTCGTATAAGTTAATGATAAATTTATTAATTAAAAAAACTTATGATATTAAAAACAAATAACAAGGTTTCAAAACTCTATTTATTGTTGACTTATTGTCATAACAATCAATAAATGTCAATTTTACATGGCAAACTTAGAGAAAAGCGAAATTTATCATTAGTTTATACCAGGAGCGGTTATTACTTCATAATTTTCAAATCAAAATATTCCGAAAACGGTACATAATATCGAGTTTTACCAAGAGTACCTTTTTGGTGCAGAATTAAACGATGTTTATGTTCACTTTTGAGTAATAATTCTACCCTAAAAAAAGTTATGTTGAATAATACGTTGTATGAATCGTGTAACTAGCGCCCTCTATGAGAGTTAGTTATAAAAACAAATTCATGGGATATATCAGCTTCCAAAACATATTCGTATAAAATTTCATTGCAATGGTGCCAGTAGTTTCGGCAAAATCGTAAGAAATGTGTAATTTTTCATTTTCTTCAACGCCCTTTATCTTGAAAACGGATGGCGTAAGAAAAAAATTTTACTAAGCAAACCCCAATTATTTTTCAGTTTTTTACCTATCCTAGAGACGGTGTTACCCTTTTCTGAAACACCCTGTAGATAAGGAAAAAAAATCAAAATAAATTAAAACACACACCTGTATAACAACCACGTTGCAGAAATAAGCAGCCAATAAGAAGAATGAACTCGCCTTTAATTAGTAGATCACGTAATAGTATTGCTTAAAATTTTTATTATTTTCCAGTAAATAAACTACAACACTATCATAACTAGGTGATAATTGTTTATTAAAAAAGACACAGTTTACTAGAAATAACAATAATTTTCTTCCAACGGTCAAAAACGCTCTAGCTATTGAGAAATTGCTAAATTTTTATCACATTACGTATTCTCTAGGTTACTGTTAATTTAGTATTACTTACGTTGACAGATAAACATCTCGCGACTATTGAATACTAAGTAAACTTATAAATATTCAAATAAATTACAGTTACACTACCTTGGAAAACCAGTATGCTGGTTTATTTATGTTCATATCTACTTCGGTTCCGAATAAAAAATATTGTTCCTCCCGCATCAACAGCAATACAAAATAAAATCATCGCTCGTGTGGCCATGGGTTAAACGTGGAAAATTGCTTACAATACTCGAATTATATACTAGTCTTTTTGTTATTTCTAATTATATGTGATTAGATAACTTTCAGTTTCGATCTGATGTAAGTTGTAATGTCATTACATGTAATAATAATGAATAATTAACTTAAAATTTTACAGTGACTAAACAACCGCCCACCTACTTTGCAGAAGATGAAAGTTATGATACGAACCTATTTGACATGTAGGTAGTCAAGTTGTTTTGTTCTTGTTTCGTCAGAATTGCAATAGACTGAGACATACATAATAAAAAAAAATAAATCATTAGCAACAACAACTTGCACATTTTTATAATCTTATTAGATTGTTTATACAGGGTGGACAAATATAGCCAAGTCAAAAATCTCTTAACTTAAATGGAACGTACGAAAAAACTGTGAGTGATGATAAAAAAGAAACGGAAAAATCAAAAATAGTAATTTATGCAACAAGTGCATAAAGTGGTACTTTTTTTCACGAATGGAAAAGTTGTCCGCACGAGCCGCTAGGCGAGTGCGGAAATTCCATGAGTGAAAAAAAGACACTTTATGCATATGTTGCATACAATATTTTTTCTACAGCCCTATACAAATAATAAAATCAAAATAGAAATTTGAAATAATTTAATTAAACTCCTTCAGTAAATTACAACTAATGAATGCAGAATGAATTGGAAAAAGTGCACAATAATTAAGAAAAATTAACAACTACATATTGTATTTTAGTATTATTTCGCAATGTGAATATTGAAAACGCAATTGTTTGGTTGATTAATGTGAATTTTTGATCCAGTCACATTTGTTTCCGTTTGATTCATTGATAAAGCTTCACTTAAATTGTGAATATTTGGAACATTTAAATTCATCTCTGCTTGATTCTCATTTAAATAGTGAATATTTGGAAGAGTCAAATTCGTGTCGGCTTGATTCTCATTGGATGTTAAAGGTAGGTTAAAAAAACTGCTGACATTAGATCCTTGTAAAATTCGTGAAGCACAGTTCATTTTTGCATTGAGATAATTGTTCACATACCCTTCGGCAACAGCAGTAGATTTCCATCCTCCATGTTGCTTTAATTGAAGAATGTCTCCACCCGAATCGACTAGAAGCGATGCTGAAGTTCGTCGAAACGTGTGACCTGTATATTCTTCTGGATGTGGTAAATTTAAATACCTCGCAATTAGCGATGGAATTTTCGAAAAAGTATTTATACCAACTACTTGTTTTGTACATTTGCCGTTTCTATATGATAAAAAGAAATGGTTGCTGGTTGCATTTTTCGGTCTCAGATTAGCATACTTTTGGAATAAATGTATAAAATTAATGTTTGTAATGGATTCTCCAATAACTGTAAAACGTCGACTTGTATGAGTTTTTGAATCTGGAATCGTGACGAGTAGAAATTCCCCCTTATTTTCAATGTCATCGATTTTCATTTTATACAACTCTTCTCGTCGACAACCTCCGGCTATTCCTAATATTAATGTTACCTACAAATTTATAAATAATGTAAGCAAAAAACAAATTAACTTTTTAAAACTTTTACCTTAAACATTAAATACTTGTCGTCTGGAGCACTCAATAAAAATCTGTTCATTTCCTCTCTTGAGAATGTATTAGATTTTTTAGGTTTGTACCCAACCGACTTTCGTTTCAAAAATGCTATTAGCTTAGAGTATTTACTTATATCTATGTTATCATTAATAATTAAGGTTGCCTTTTGTTTGGAATAGGTGGACCATAATGTAGAACACTTAAATATTTTAGACCTTTCTTCAAAAAAGCTAACAGTACTCGCTCTGTAAAGCTATGAATATTGTTCTCGTTTCTCCATTTCATAAAAGTGTCATACTCTTTTATATAATTTTCTTTGGATTTTTCCGGCAGCAAATTTAATGTGGCCACATTTGCCTTTTCTATAATTTCTTCGGGGGTACATATTATTTCAAAGTCGGAATCTTCACTATCCATTGTAATAATAGGAACAACTACTGAATTCTCTTAGACAAATCGGATTATTTATAAAAACTAACGTCAAATGAGTTATAGTTCATGTACTGTCAAAGTCAAAGCAAACTTGATATTTTTTCCAGTAAAGGTGTGGATGAATTGCACTATTCAATTGCATCGGCTTATGGCAAGCGTGAAATAAAGTTAACGTTATGGCACTTTTTTTAACGCTTTTTCACTTTTTTTCACTCTCACCATAAACAGCCGTTTTAAGAGCTACAAACTAGTGAAATACAAGGTACTTTAAAGATAGGGCTTAGAAAAAAAATATTTCCAAGTTCCTTAATGATTTAAAGAATAAACTTAAATTATATTCTGGTGCCTTAATAATGTTTTAAACTCATGTTTACCAACTTATTGAAAATGGCCCAAATTACTACTCGTCTTAACTTTCTTAATTCTCCAACTTCAAAGCGTTCTTCTTTTCTTAACAACAAGATTTCTTATATTAGAGTACAAGATGAATTCTTTTTAATTTCCTTAGCTGTTTCTACCAATTTTCCTAGTATTTCCCCTTCTGAATATAGTTCACTTGAAGATCTGTTGAACTTGCCCATTGATATCCACTGTTTCAGTTGCTTAAAAATAGTATACAGTAAAACCTGTGTCCATGACCACCTGTCAACAGCGGCCAAGTGTGCTAACGGTCAGTTTCAAAATTCCGCAAACCGATTATATGGAAATGCCAATGGTATTCACGGACACCTTTATCATGCGACCGCGGCCAAATAATCTCAAATTTTTAAAGCCCATTTCATACTACTAACTTCAGTATTACGGACATTATTGAAGAACTGTGCGATAATGATGAAAAAGAAAATTGTGCTTTGATTGATAAAATCCAAATATTTTTTATTGGTCGACTGCAAAACCTGACAATAGCGGCCACCATTATAATATTACGGCCAATAGTTCTTTCATTTTTAGTGGCCGTTATTGACAGGTTTTACTGTATTGCATAACAAGTGTGGAAATATACTTTCCAACGAGTTATGTACACGATTCTTTCTACGGTCCCATTATTTTAATAATTACGAATTTTTTCTAAAATTTATTTTAATTGTTATCGTTGTTTGTTTTTGAAATACAATTGATTAAAATTAAATAACTACCTTCCTCAGGAATCATCAAAATTGTTTATCAGTTAAATACATTTTTAATTTTTTTCGTGGGGTCCGTGAGAATTAATAGTAAAATGGTTATTGGAACAATTGGTGAAATTAATTTGAAACTGGGCAAACCTTATGTGTTAGTAATGTATTTTGAACATGTTTATTTACATTTAACTTCTGGAATTATCAATTTTTTGTTATTTCTGTTGCTGTCGAGAAAATACCTTGATCTAAAACCATACCTACGTGTATATTTGGTTGCATAGATAATGCAACTCGTATAGTTTTTTATAAAAGTATTAATTTGACATTTATTTTACCAACGAATAACATTTGTTGATCAAATTGAACAAACCAAAACGATTTCTCCTTCTTTTTTTATATTCAGTTTATTTACTTATAATTTAGTTTAACAAAAAAAACACTTTGTATATACCTATAAATCTAAATACTGCATGGTATTTTTATTATACTCGTTTGTAAAGTATAATATAGACATTTATAGCAATTATTTACTAGTACGTCATTATTTGCATATTATTGCTAATAAATTTTATTTTATATTCAAGGACAAAGGACGTAATCACTTTTATTTTTACACAAATTACCTTTTAAACAACAAACTCCACTATTTATTGTCTAAAACATTCAACAACGTTTTATGTTTACCAAATTATGCCGTTATTATTATTATTTTTTTCCATGTAGTACGTAGCAGGTTTGAATATCGATAAATTAACTCCAATGTTAAAATGTCATATACCTACAAACTATTTTGTCATTTTGACATCGATAAAAAAGGTGCATCCTTTTTTATCGCTTTTTTTTATCGCATGTTGCTCAATCTAGTAGGTGTGTATCAATTTTGCATTATTGTTCACTGGTATTTAATTGTCAAATTTAACAATATAAAACAATACTACCTTTTCTTTGCAAAAAACATAAAGTATGAACCGATTTGGAGAGGTTTCACATGAACAAATTACAAAAAATATTGAAGAGTCAATACCGAAGTCAACAAAAAATACGAAGTCATCAATATGGAAACAATTCATGGAGTTTTGTCAAAGCCGAAATTATAAGTTGGAAGAGAATACTACAATACAAGATCTAGCGAAAATATTAAAAGATTGGGCTTTCAATATGAAAAAAAAGAATGGAGAAGATTACAAAGAATTTGCGGTCAAAACAATATGGAACACGACTGCTAAAATGTTACAACAGAAATATTTTAACGAATATGGTTTGAAATTTGATCCTTTTACAGACATAACCTTTAAAGAAGCTCGGGATGCTAGAAATGCCAAAAGAAAACAACTTCAATTGATTCCAACAAAAAGAAAGACGTGTTCTTCAGCAATAGACAAAGAAAATATAATAAAAATGGCAACACTATGGAATATAAATGAACCTGAAGGGCTGCAAAAAAGATTCTTTCATATAGCTTCTTACGAATTGGCTTGGAGAGGAGGAGAAGCTGTTAATTGCAAAATTTATTATTTTAAAGTAGAAAAGAACCAAAATGGTCTTCCTACGGGTAGGATTGAATATAACACCATATTTTCGAAAACGGCACAAGGCGGCTCGAAAAAGTTAACAGGCAGCAAATGGTTTACTAGAAATGAAAGTGACGAAAGTATTTGCCCTGTAAAACTATTCCATTTGCTAGTAGAAAAAAGAAATGAACATATTACTTCTGACCGATTATTTTTAACTCCAAATCCTTTTTGGAAAAATAAAAATTCTAAAGGTTGGTTTGGTACAAAAATGTTCCTTTAGGTATTAATACCATATCTGTTTGGACAAAAAATTCTGCTGCAAAAATTGGATTGGACATAATCAATAATAAAGTTACTAACCATTCAAATCGTGCCAGCGCAGTTTCCCAATTAGCCAAAGCAGGAGTTAGCGATCAACAGCTTATTAAGATAACAGGACACTCGTCATCACAATCGATTAAACCATACCTCCAAATTGACCCCGAACACCATGAACAACTTATAAATAATTTGAGACCCTCGGAAACAGAATATTCAACATACGTAGAAACACGAGAAGAAAACATTAAAATCAGTACTCCCCAACCAATATTTAATAATTGCATTTTTACCAACTGTTCTTTTAACTAGTTTAATTGTTTTAGAATGAATAAATTATATTGTTTCTTTACATAATTAGTCGTTAATTTATCTTAGCAAAATACACGCGATCTTTTTTTTAATGGATAAATTTTTCTCTTCATCTCAAGATTTTTCCATCAGTAATATTACTCAAAAAACTGAAATTAGATAAAATCGCTCGACCTTCGGTCTCGCGATTTTATCATTTCAGTTTTTTTCGTAATATTACTGATTGGCATGAAAAATTTTCCGGTAAAAAAAAAGCTCTTGTGTATTTACTGTTGATAAAAACTGATTTACAAGTAATAAAATATTAATAAGTACAAGAACGTGAAGGTAAATCATAGAAAAGTAGATGAAAGGGTTAAAAATGTATTAGGGTTAATTAAAAATACCAAATATTGCATAATGCATAAAACATAGGGTGTTTAATACAAACATTCCTGCTAAAACAAACTTAAGACTTACGTTTTGGTGAAAAACACACCAGTTAAAATTTGAGTACTTGACTTTATTATTACCCAAGTTTATTTAACAGAAAATTTGATCGTTTTTTATATATTACAATATGTAGAAGCGTCTGATTCTAAATACCTTATGATGAAGGTGAGAAAATACATAATAGTATAAACCTTACGTTTTGAGGCTGATCGTGGCGCAGTGGAATACTTGCTGGTCTCTCACGCAGAGGGCATGGTATTTGTTACCCTCGTTTCACTCGGGCCACGGACTGCTAATTAATTAATGTATCTTTAAACATATAAGTAGTGGTACAAAATCCTGTAACGCTGTTATTAATGATAGGTGTTAATGTTACCGCCAATTACAGTGTTAAATAAATCAAATTAGTCTAGACTATAAGTAATAAATTAACTGCAATATAATTTCAAGAAAACAAACTTTCTACGTTAATTACAACTCACTATCTATCCTTCTCTATGAATTATTTGTCAAAATTCGCTATTCGCAAAACAGAAAGTGATTTTAAAACAACTATTTTATAAGTAAATAAAATTCTCACACAAACTCGTAACTCGTTCTTTGATTTTATTAATTTTAATTGGAGCATATTTTTTTACTTCACTTATTTCCACGAGAAGAAATTCAGTTTGTAATTACAGGTTTGGTCTTTAAAAATCAGAAGTTCGAAACAGCAAAATATTTTTTTGGTTTAGAAACTGGATGCTATCAAGAAATAATATAGGATTCATCTCACTCAACGGGCAAAACAAGAATCAAATTATAATCTAAACAGAAAAATATAAAAAAATAAATTGATTGTACTAACCCTTACTTTTTGGAAGTCCATCTTATTAAGAATAATGAAAAACTCTTCGTTTTACCAAAACTTCCAATATTTATTTAAAAATTGCTTTATTAACTTTAATGACAAAATCAGATTAAGGTAACTCCACAGTAATTTTAAAAAAAGAAGATTATAAATCTAAAGTGAATGTCTTCATAATGTCAAGTAATGTCAAAATTCTAAAGAACGATCCCACTCAAAAATTTTCTAACCAAATAAGAGAACATGTAAACGATTCAAATTATCTATTAAATGAAAATGATAAAAAATACCTAGTAAATAAAAATCCTCAATGTCCAGAATTATATGGAACAATTAAATTACATAAAGATTTAAAACCGATTAGACCAGTAGTTTCGTATGTTAACACTCCTAATACTAAGGTAGCTAAAAAATTAAATACTATTCTAAATAATTATGGTTACACATCTAAATATTCAGTACAAAATTCATTAGATTTAATAAAAAAATTAGATAAATGTAAATTACAAAATAATACTAAGTTAGTTTCATTTGATGTAACTAATATGTTCTCTAAAATACCTCCTAAAGAATGTATAGTTCTAGTTAAAAAGATGAAAGAAAGATCCATCCAGGAATAATATCAAATATAATTGACTTATTTAATGTATGCATTAGTCAAAATTATTTTACTTTTGATAACAAAGTATATATTCAAAATGGGAAGTCCCATTTCTCCAATTTTAGCAAATATTTTTATGGATAATTTAGAAAACATAATATTTAATTCTAGTTATAAGAACAATATTGTATTTTGGTATAGATATGTTGATGATGTGTTAGCAGGATTTGTAGGTAGCGAACGACAGTTAGATATATTTTTTAATTATATTAATACCTTGCATCCTAAAATTAATTTTACTTTAGAAGTTGAAGAAAATAATTCAATTAATTTTCTAGATTTAAAAATTGAAAATGTTAATAATTTACTAAATTATTCAATATACAGGGTGTTTCTTAAGTAATCTAAAATATTATATGGGGCGCTTCGTTACTCAATTTTAAGACGAAAAGTTCATATAAACATGTGTGATAGGTGTTGTCGTTTATGAGATACAGGGTGTTGTACGTGAAATTAATTTTTCTTGGTGACGCTACTGATTTATATTTTTTTATTATTTTATTACAAGCAACATGTGTTAAACATAAAGAAAAAATAATACATTTCAGAGCAAATGTTCAAAATGTCCACCTCCAGCTAAAATGCAAGAATCCGCTCGATGTCTAATGGATTGTCGAATACGTTCGAAGATACCAGGATTGTTACGAATAACATTACAGCCGTCTATGATACGATTTTGAAGATCTTGTACGTTTAATATCAGTGTTGTGTAAACAAGCGATTTCAAATATCCCCACACATAAAAATCCAGAGGATTGTGTCCAGGTGATCTAGGGGGCCACGGGTGTGGAGATCCTCGTCCGATCCAATGGCCTGGAAAAACATTATTTAAAAACTCGCGTACAATCACTGAAAAATGTGGAGGAGCTCCGTCATGCATGAACCACATGCGCCTTCTAATAATAAATAATAGGTACATCTTCCAAAAGAAGTGGAAGTTCATTTTCTAGAAAATGTTGGTATGTCTCACCGGTTAACCGTACAGGAAGGAAAAATGGTCCAATTAAATAATCATCGATGATGCCAAGCCAAACATTGACCGAAAATGTTTGTTGAAATCGTTTTACACTTATGGTATGTGGATTTACATCTGCCCATACGTGGTCATTATGAAAATTCATAATCCCATGTCTAGAAAAGTTGGCTTCATCCGTAAATAGAATATTGGCCACAAAATTCGGATTGTTCGCGATTTCACGTAAAATCCTTTGACAATACTGTATGCGTAATGGATAGTCAGTCAACAAATGTTGAACGCGTTGAACGTGATATGGATACAATAAATTATTTTTTAGAATATTCCAAACAGTTTTGTTACTAACATTTACTTCATCTGCAACTTTTCTTGTACTCGTTTCTGGATGTTGGTCAATAATTTGAAGAATCTGGTTTTCCAATTGGGGATTTCTCACAGTTCTGGGTCGTCCAATAATATTCTTCGATTTAGCAAAAGTTCCAGTTTCTTGTAAACGAATATGTAACTTAGTAAACGTATCTGAACATGGTAAACGATTATTTGGATAACGCTGGGCATACGTACGTCTAGCTTCTAAGGCATTACCATTCGCTAATCCGTACAAAAATGCATATTAGCCATTTCAACATTAGTAAACACTGGCATAGTTATTAACTAAACACAGAGTCAATCAAATAAAAATGTACGATTTTTGTGTTGGTTTTCAAATTTGACACTTGTCAACATTATTTCAAAGGCCACTTAGAATAAGCATGTTTTTGCGTATTACTTCTAAAAACCAGTAGCGTCACCGGGAAAAATTAATTTCACGTACAATCAGAACTGACTTATTACAATAAATTCAACACCCTGTATCTCATAAACGACAACACCTATCACACATGTTTATATGAACTTTTCGTCTTAAAATTGAGTAACGAAGCGCCCCATAAAATATTTTAGATTACTTAAGAAACACCCTGTACAGAAAACCAACACAAACAGATGTAACCATACCGTATAATTCAAATCATCCTATAACACATAAATTAGCAGCTTATAATTCTATGACACATAGGGCATTTTCAATTCCAATGAACAAAATTAACTTTGATAAAGAAATTGATATCATAAAACAAATAGCTACATCTAATGGCTACCCAATTCATTTGATAAATACATTAATTAATAAGAAAGAACAGAAAGTGTCACTAAACCTAATATTTCCTAAACAAACTAAAGAAATTAAAAGTTATAAAAATATTACATATTGTGGAACTATTTCCAATAAAATTTCAAAAATAATATCTTCGGCAACATCAGCATTAATATCATTTAAAACACAAAATAATATTGGTACAAAATTGTTAAATGTAAAAACAAAATTACCTAAATTAAAAAATCTGGTGTTTACAAAATTAATTGTCCAAAGTGTAATGCTGTATATATAGGTCAAACACAAAGAAATTTTGAAGTAAGATTTAACGAACATTTAAGAGCATATAGATTAAAACAACCAGATAAGTCAAATTATGCAAAACACCTACTTGAACATCCAACCTCACTCTTACGCATCAATGACATCCAAATACTACACACTTGTAATAAAAAACAAAATTTAGATTTCCTTGAAGAACTTGAAATAAGAGACATCTAGCAGATCCACAATTTAAAGTTGTTAATGAACAAATAAATCTGGGAAGTTCTCCACTTTTAAAGTGTTTGCTTTGATTGAGTCTTCATTTTATACATAGATAAGACGTAATTGTAACACAAGTATATTAAGTTATTGTAAAGATCAGCATGATATAGTTTTTTCCTGGTTTTTCTATATCATTGCACAGTTATACTGATCTTAGAGGGAAGTACATCCAGGATAATCCCTTAGGGCTCATAACATCTAGGTCAATCTGACGATGCTAAGTCTAGCGAAACGGCTGTCATTAAAGTTAATAAAGCAATTTTTAAATAAATATTGGAAGTTTTGGTAAAACGAAGAGTTTTTCATTATTCTTAAGAAAAATATAACCTTATAAAACGGCTGACCAGTGTTTGCTTGATGAGTTAATCTGAGGCAAAATTTAGGTTAGGTTAGGTTAGGTTAGGTAATTGGTTTTGTTATAATCCTTCAGTCAATACCATTTCTTGTGAAAACTACTATAACTTATGGATAATTTTCCACACTGTGGTCGTTTTATCCTTCGTTCTTTTTATATGTTTGTTCCAATATTTTCGTCTTATCTAACCTTCCTATGTATTTATTCTGATGCCTGATGTCTTTAGTTCTTATTCTGTCTTGTAGAGTCTTGTCTTGTATTCTTCTTGGTGTTCTCTTGCTGGAGAGATTACCATATCAAATTGAAATTGGAAGGTGAAATCGTTTCTGAAATGGTATCCTGCATAAACTGTAAAATTTTTTAGCCAGAAAAATGGAAAACTTTTTCTTTCCAATACTGGAAATTGGGACGACTGGACAGCTTACAGATCTATTGTTCTGCATTGTATTTAATAATTCTTTATTCATAATTTCTTTGGTTGAACATAACGTATCTTACATAATCTTAATTTTTATTTTTATTTTGATGGTTCTTCAGGATATTTTGCAAAAACACATTTCTCTTCCTAGACGTTTTCTTTCTTATAACTTTTTCTACAAAATATTTTCTTTTGTTTACCTTTAATAACAATTTTTATGACCGCAATTGGTTCATTTCCAGGTTGATTGAGTTCTTATTATTCTTTAGTTTATGACTCAATAATAAAACGTAATTATATATACACAAACAATTAATAAGCACACAATCAAGATAACGCAATAACATTATTGTATAATGTTGTCCAAATACACTGAGTGTCTTTTAAATCATCAACCGCTCTCCGCGGTTCGTTAACTATGATGATCAGCATTTAATTCTTGAAATACGTACCAGATGGTACTTGGTTTTATTCCTACAAATACTTTTATCGATGAAATATCTTTTTGATTTGTTAAATATCCTGTTCTAACAGTACAGTTGAAGATTAGTTGGTACAGAAGTCGATGGAATGACTCAAACTGGTTGCAGATTTAAATGCTGTTAACTTATAATATATATTATGGTTCATGATGTATTTTCAACTTTTTGTGATAAAGGAATTAACTGAATTTTGATAGAAATCGTCACTATTTTTTTGGAAAACCATTTTCGTAGTTCTCTTTGGCAATAATTCTAATTAGGGTATATTCATTGCTTCCTCCATCACTGGACGAGGTCCAGAAATGGAAAATTCATCTTATTTGATCAGAAAAAATTGACATTCTAATTTTATTTGCTACCAAAACTTTTTCAACTATCTCTTCCAAGAATGAGTTATTTTTGGTGGATTTCAGTAAAACTTTCAATTTAAAATTCAAGACCTACGGTAAAACCAAAACAAAAAGCACTGTACGTCATAAAATTCATTATTTCATAATTATTTCTGTTCTATAGTATAATTATGATTAATAAACTTGATAAATTCCGACTTTTCTTACTAGTTTTGATATATGGCAACATCACAATTATGATATATGATGATAGAACAAACATTTGAATGAAATGACCAACAATAAGACATTTTCAACAGTCAACTGTCATTTTTCACTCGTCTAATGTCAGTTTTCAACTGTCGTCTGTCAGTTTTTAACTGTAATCTGTCATAAAACCACTGCGTGCCGAGCGAAGCGAGGTTCGCAGCACAACATTTTTGAACCGTCATTTATCCTTTTCAACCGTCATTTTTCGACTGTCGAATGTCATTTCAACTGTCATTATTTGTCAAATGTCAACTATCAATTGACATTTTTAAACTGTCAAATGTCAATTCAACTGTAATTTGTCAAATATCAACTGTCAAATGTCTTTTCCGACTTTCAAATGTCATTTTTTTAACTGTCATCTGTCATGAAACCACTGCGTGCCGAGCGAAGCGAGGTTCGCAGCACATTTTTGGACCGTTATTTGTCCTTTTAAACCGTCAACTGTCAAATGTTACTTTTCGACTGTTTCATGTCGTTTCAACTGTGATTATTTGTCACTTGTCAACTATTAAATGACATTTTTAAACTGTCAAAGATCAATTCAACTGTCATTTGTCAAATATCAACTGTCAAATGTCTTTTTCGACTTTCAAATATCATTTTTTAACTGTCATCTGTCATAAAACCACTGCGTGCCGAGCGAAGCGAAGTTCGCAGCACATTTTCGAACCGTCATTTGTCCTTTTTAACCGTCAGCTGTCAAATGTTACTTTTCAACTGTTTCATGTCGTTTCAACTGTGATTATTTGTCAAATGTCAACTATTAAATGACATTTTTAAACTGTCAAAGATCAATTCAACTGTTATTTGTCAAATATCAACTGTCAAATGTCTTTTTCGACTTTCAAATGTCACTTTTCGACTGTTTCATATCATTTCAACTGTCATTTGTCAAATGTCAACTATTAAATGACATTTTTCAACTGTCAAATGTCAATTCAACTGTCCTTTATTCAAACATTAGCTGTCAAATTTTTTTTTCGACTTCTAAATGTCATTTGTCATAAAACCACATTTTTGAACCGTTATTTGTCCTCTTCAACCGTAAACTGTCAAATGTCTAATGTTATTTCAACTGTCATTTGTCAAATGTCAATTATCAAATAACATTTTTAAACTGTCATTTGTCAAATATCAAATGTCTTTTTCGATTTTCAAATTTCATTTTTGTAACTGTCATCTGTCATAAAACCACTGCGTGCCGAGCGAAGCGAAGTTCGTAGCACAACATTTTTGAACCGTCATTTGTCCTTTTCAACCGTCAACTGTCATTTTTCGACTGTCAACGGTCATTATTTGTCAAATGAAATTTTTAAACTGTGAAATGTCAATTCAACTCTCATTTGTCAAATATTAACTGTCAAATGTCTTTTTCGATTTTCAAATGTCATTTTTTTTAACTATCGCCTGTCATAAAACCACATTTTTAAAACGTCATTTGTCCTTTTTGACTGTCAACTGTCACTTTTCGACTGTTTCATGTCATTTCAACTGTCATTATTTGTCAAATGTCAACCATCAAATGACATTTTTCAACTGTCAAATATCACTTTTCAACTATCAAATGTCAATTAAACTGTCATTTGCCAAATATCATTCTTCGACTTCCAAATGTTATTTTTTTAACTGTCATCTGTCATAAAACCACAGCGCAACATTTTTTTTTAACAAAAACTCACAATTAGTAGTGAGTAACTTGATTTTCTGTCTCGGTTTCGTAAAATAATGATGTAACTGTCAACGTGAACGCGACTGCAAAAAAATGGTCGCAACAGACAGAGTCGTGACGATAACCTGTATCAGTTCTAAAGCTGAAGAATGAGGACGGGAGTTCAACTTGTCAGTCGTTTAATTATTCCACCTTAGAGCGACTGAGAACAATGGTCTGTTAACCTTTTCTTCTTTAACAATGAAGAAATTCTCTTTTCGTGAGAAAATAAAGAGAGAAAATTCCTTTTAGCAGAGATTCAAATGAAGTCGATTAATTAAACGTGTGAAAATGTACTGTTGGATCAATAGCTGACTGAGTATCTTAATGTGCTACTTTGCATTCTGATATTAAACAGTTTTTAAACTAAAGTAGTATATATTTATATAAGTATCTACTTTTGTAATCAGTTAATGTGTTTTTTGAGAACTGAAATAATTTTTATTTATGTGCAAACATAGATTGTTACTAATTTTAATATTTTGTTTTTCATCTTACTTAACCTATGCTTTGTATTTGAGAGATTCTTAAAATATCGAATCTCCATATATTTTCAATTCTATTACTTTCTTATTCTGCTTTGTTTTTTTTAATTTTTAATCTCGTATCTACTGCCTACAATGTTCTTCAGTACTTGATATATACGTAAAAACTAATTTTATATGTTTGCCATTAACGAGAATTTGAATAATAATTTAAACAATGAAGTTTTAAATTAATTTGAATTTTGGAAAATATTTTCGTACTTTGATCAGCTAAAATCTACATAATTGTTTAAAATTAATTAAAAGCAAAATCTAATTATGAATAATTTTATAAAACAATACGTTTTAATTAAATAATTTTGGGGAAATTTTAAATATTATGCTAAAAAAACTGTCAGTAGATTTAAACGAATTTGTTGCTATTAATAACAAATGCATTAGCTTTGAGAAATAAATTAAATTATTTACTTTATAAATTGATTAGTTTAACAATATTTGACATAAAGAATATTTTAATGTTTTATACTAATACAACGCTCAACAATTAAAGTGGATATTAAAAAAATGGGATTTTATTTTGAAATCGTACTCCTACAATTTTGGTTAAAGAGATAAGAGCAAATAAAAAGAAAAAAAAACGACAAAAAAACAATTCGCCATAAACAGAGTTAAAATACAAAACCATTAATAAACATAACCTATATTCGTATCACAGCAGCCATATTGATGTCATACACGTCAAATTCTTCTGTGATTCATCAAATGTTTCAAATAAACATCAAAATGTCATTTTTACTGTCTCTGTGAGAATTTGTAATGAAGCCAATATATGTACAGCAGAACTTAGGGCTATTTCTATTGCCATTAAACGGATAATTGAAAAAAATATTAGCAAAGCATTAATACTATTATCCCTTAAATTTTAATCTACTGTGTTTCTTTGTCTCATGACTTATATAAATAAATTTATAGATATTTTTGAAAGTTTATCATCTTTTGACTCTTAAAGTGTTTTAGTGTAAACTCAAATTTAACAATGTTAACTTTGCTATATTATTTCGTTTTACTTAATTATGTGAACAATAACTTGTAATTTCATAGTATTATTCTTGTTTATTGTTTTGATATATTTTGACATTTGATTGTAACTTTCCATACTATTTGTATTATTGGTTCATTATTGTTAACAATTTGTAAGGAATTGTATTGAATTTTTAACTTAATATATTACTTTTAAGATCCTCTTTCTATTATTTTGTAATTATTTCAGCCTGATGATGGTCCTATAGGACCGAAACTAGTTGCAACATAAAATAAAACAGTTTTGGGATAGACTTTGAGTTTCCTTTGAACCTTTTGTGTTTCAACCCACATTTGAGATATGGATAGCTTACAAGATAGAAAAAAAAACGACAAAAACAATTCGCTAAATACAAAACCATTAATAAACATAACCTATATTCGTATCACAGCAGCCATATTGATGTCATACCTACACGTCAAATTTCAACTATGCCTCACTTCATTCCTTCAAATTTATTACACGTAACGAGAATCCTCAATCTCAAATTTATACTAGAAGAGTTGTTTATGCACGTGAACAAGTACATACCTCCATAAATATTACCTAATTTGCGAGACGCTATCTACATAATTCGGATTATTAGTATTCAAGAAGTAGTTGGGAAAGTTAAGTAAATTAGACCTGCTCTATTTTGTATCTTCTATCGCCATCTAAATCAACGTTGTTAGGAACGTATAAGACCTGATAAAAATAGTAATAATAATGTACAGACTTCTTCGAGAGCGCACGATTTCAATTTAAAGAGAATTCGAAATTAAACTAATAGAAGGTTCCATAACTAATGAACAATAGAATTGATTTGTAATGAGTGTAATTTTCAATCAAATGAAATATTACAAGGGTGTTGAAATAATGCAACAACTTCCCAAAAACCACTATATATTATTTTACTTAAACTATTAACATTAACTCTCGTCGCAATTTTATCGAAGAATGCCGGCTTAAAAATATATTTAGTAGGTATCGAATTAATACGAGTTTAGTCATACTCGTTTTTATAAAAATACCATACATCGCTTACATTTAAATATTTTCCATTAACTTATTTAATTAGCAGAACAAACGGATTTATATCATTTAATAAACCACAATCAAATATTAATAATTGAACATAATTGAAATACAAATATTGTCTGTTTAATATACAGTGTCCAACAATAATATAGCTTGGTACAACCAATCCACTATACGATAACAATTACATAACAGAAACTAATTATTAAAAATGTGAATTATGGTGAAAAATTAATGTTAAATTTGATTTATATACACATATGTCCAAAATCTCGAAGTAAATAAATCTTGAAGTCAGATAAACATACAAAAAAAATGATTTATTCTTTTGACGTGAAAAATGTACAATGTATTACAAATTAAAAAAAAAGGTTTTTAAATAAAATTAATAATCAGTATTTCCTCCGTGTGCCTGTATGCATGACTACAGGCGATGTGGCATGCTATCGATTAAATGGTCGAGCTGAGCTTGCGGAATTCTCTCCTAATCTTCACGAGCAGCATCATTCACTTCTCGTAGAATAAATTGGGGGAGAGTTTCGCTTCTTAATGCGGTTTTAAGAATGTCCCAGGCATGTTCAATGACGTTCATGTCAGGGGAATTTGATGGCCATCTTAATGTGGATATTCCTTCTTCTTCCAAAAAATTTTATACTGCAGCTGTTCGATGTGGAGGTGCATTGTCATGCATAAACACAAATCCATCACCTACCACCCCCCGGAATAGACGCACAACAGGATTTAAAACTTCCTCGATGTACACAGCACCAGTGATTCTTCTCTCCAAAACCAGGAGAGGGGTCCGTGTACCCCTCATAATACCACTCCAAACCATAATACTCCCACCTTCAAATGGAATACGTGGTTGGGCCGTTTCTAATCGGGCTTGTCGTCCTGGGAACCTCCAAACTAGCGTTCTTCGCGTATCAGAAACCAAGCCAATTCTTGATTCATCAGAGAACATCACGTAATTCCAGTTAGGACCATGGTGTAACATTTCTTGAGCCCATTGCAACCTTACAATTTTTTGTTGATAGGTTAGTTTGGGAACACGAGCTCTTCTGCGATACAAATTTATCGCATTTAATCTTCGTGTAACAGGTCGGCTGAAAAGCCCCCGGTCTACCATAGTAAAACACAATATTTTGACAAAATTCATTTTTTTTATTCAACATAGTTGCCTTCAAGGGCGATACAGCGATTATAGCGACCTTCCAACTTTTCGATACCATTTTTGTAGTACTCCTTCGGTTTGTCCTCAAAATAGGCTTCAGTTTCGGCGATTACCTCAGTATCAGAGCCAAATTTTTTTCCCGCGAGCATTCTCTTCAGGTCAGAGAAAAGGAAAAAGTCGCTGGGGGCTAGATCTGGAGAATACGGTGGGTGAGGAAGCAATTCGAATCCCAATTCATGCAATTTTGCCATCGTTTTCGATGATTTGTGACGCGGTGCATTGTCTTGATGAAACAACACTTTTTTCTTCTTCATATGGGGCCGTTTTTTCGCGATTTCGGTCTTCAATCGCTCCAATAATTCACAGTAATAGACGCTGTTGATTGTTTTTCCCTTTTCCAAATAGTCGATGAACAATATACCGTGTGTATCCCAAAAAACTGAGGCCATAACTTTGCTAGCTGACTTTTGAGTCTTTCCACGCTTTGGTGGCGGTTCACCGGCCGCAGTCCACTCAGCTGACTGTCGATTGGACTCAGGCGTGTAGTGATGGAGCCAAATTTCATCCATAGTCACATATCGACGCAAAAAATCGGGTTTATTACGACTTAACAGCTGCAAACACTGCTCAGAATCATCAATTCGTTGCTGTTTTTGGTCGATTGTGAGCACGCGCGGCACCCATTTCGCACAGAGCTTCCGCATACCCAAATATTCGTGAACGATATGTCCAACACGTTCCTTAGATATCTTTAGAGTGTCAGCTATTTCGATCATATTCACTTTACGGTCACTCAAAATCATTTTGTGGATTTTTTTGATATTTTCGTCGGTAACCACCTCTTTTGGGCGTCCACTGCGTTCACCGTCTTCGGTGCTCATTTCACCACGCTTGAATTTTGCGTACCAGTCAATGATTGTTGATTTTCCTGGCGCAGAGTCCGGAAACTCATTATCAAGCCAAGCTTTTGCCTCAACTGTATTTTTTCCTTTCAAATAACAATATTTAATAAGCACACGAAATTCTTTTTTTTCCATCTTTTTGAAAATAACAAAAGTTGCTTCACTAAAAATGAAATATCTCACAAACTAATAGTCCGACAGCTGTCAAATTTTTACACGAATCTTTTGAAGGTTGATACTATCTAAAAATGAAATGGATTTAATTCTAGTGTCGTCATCTATAGGTCAGACCGGGGACTTTTCAGCCGACCTGTTATATCTGGACGAGACATAATAGTATTAATTGTGAAGCTGAAGACTAGTACTGGTGAGTTGTTAATACCAGTACAACGCCTTTCTTTACTGTAAAAGAAAATTTTACATTTGAACAGACCCGATTTATAAATGGCTGAGTGTGATTTGACTGTTCCAGATGAAGATTTTCTTGAACCTGGTAAGCTAATGAAGAAACCTAAAAGATACGAGGGTTGCCTTTTTTTGCCACTCTGATTGAGGTATCTCCAAAACACGCATTCTGAATGCAGCAACCGCTTCTTCAGGTGTCGAAAAACGTTCACCTGTCGGTTTGTTTTTTACGTACGGGAATAAAAAGAAGTCATTCGGTGCCAAGTCAGGACTATACGGGGGATGGCTCTTCAAATCGATGTTTTGGGAGTATTGGTTTTATTTGTGTTATGCAATCATAAAATGTCGTCAGTAGGGTTTGTGAAAGCATTGTCAAACAATTTACCATCCTTAGACATTTTCATGGTTAGGTTAGGTTGGGTTAGGTTAGGTTTCAATGCAGCTGAATTTCGAAATGTAAAAGCAACAGCGTAAATACTTATTTTGTGCTTTTATAGCATTAAAACATGTCTAACTGACTTATTTTTATGAAAATCAAAATAAAGAAAAGAGATGAATACATATAAATAAAAAACTTCGCACAATCTCGCAGATACACTGTTTACAATAAAATGATGACGCTTTCAATGACACATATGAGTAGTGACGTCAACAGTCGTTTACGCGTCAAATTTTTGAATTTGAATTTGAGGATGGAATAACTATGCTACAAATTTTTTTTAATTTAAGTTTTTTTTGGTTTTTGGGGTAATTGATTGCCACTCTGTCTTCCTGCATGATTTTGAAAAAAAACGGAAAACACCGAATTGTAACACAAATATATTAAGTCATTGTAAAAATCATCAGGATACAGTTTTTTCCTGGTTTTTCTATATCATCGCACAGTTATACTAATCTTAGAGGGAAATACATCGAGAATAATCCCTTAGGGCTAATAACATCTAGGCTTTAATATTGTTATGTCTTATTACTTCCATACTTGTTCTAGTCTTATCACTACTTAATCAACATCAGGTATCAAACTTTCAAAAAAAAGCACACCTACTGATCACGATAAAATTTGTAAAAGAAGGAAACATGAAATTTCCGTGATATTACCGGCATGTTGCAATAATTGTGACCCACGACATTCAGTAATTTGCCAAAACGGATCAATATAAAATTAACTTTTTAATCTGACCTTGATTTTTGTTTATTATAAATTTAAACAATACAGTATTACATGATTTAAAAACAAGTACCATACCAGGCAAATACTATCACTGAACTTGATATTGTTTTAAGAATTTAAATGTCATAGGTTAGTATCATACATATCCGTAGGTCCTTTTTGAGAAATTTAACTGACGAATCATCTATTCAACCTTTTAATAATCCGCAAAAATAATTTTAAGATTGTTATAGATTGTAAATGAAATTTACAATACGAAATTTAAAATACTCACCCTTAAGTCGGGAGGACACTCGTCCATGAGCAGATTGCTTAAATCTTCCATCGTTTCTACAAACTTGACACTACATATCACAAAAAACTTATCACTTCTTACAGATACTAGCTATGGTCGAGGAATCAAAACGAAATGTGAATCATGTTAAAAATTTTCGCAAAAACTGACGGCGTAATATAGAGACGCATCGGCGTCGACGATTTAAAATTGATCCGAGACGCGAAGAAACGACGCCACAGCGCCGATATGACGTCGAAAGCCATGCGCCTTTCCGACCCGAGAAGTCTCTGCATTTTTTATATCTACAACGTGGCTAGTCGCCAACTACTTTTTGCGGATACATTGCGGATTATCGGAGGAACCAAGCTTTGATTGTTGTTGTCGACGGTGTCAAAAGATTAGAGATCATTTATAGGCTTCGATCCGCTAAGATCTTTTGTGCCAATACTTCTATATAGCAAGTCAGCAATTCTTTAGCATTCTGAGCTGCCATTTCTTTACATTTTTGCTCTACCTCTTTGCAACTGCTTAAGTTTGATGTGTATATTTACCTATTCACTTATTCTTCTAAGGATTAAGATGTAGAGTTTCATCTTGACAAGAAATCTCTGTAAACGCGCTTACCATTTTTAAACAGAGCTTTTTTTTGCTTTGCAATTTGCAGTAGTTCCGTTTTTGGCATGGAGCCACCCTTTAATATCTACTTTTTTCCATGACGTCGTTGGTAACTTTTCTATCAGTTTTGAATGATAACTGGCGTTATCTAAGACAGCCACTGCAGCACTTGGCAAAAAATCCAATAGCTGGGAAAAATAACCTTCAAAGACATCAGAGGTCTTTCCTCATGGTAATCTTTGGTTGACTTTTATACAAAGTCTAATAACCCCTTTTCTACAAAACCATATTCACTGCCAATGTGTGCGATTATTAGTCTGCGATCTTTTCCTCGAGGAGCATTTAATCCTGTTGAATATCCCTTCAAATTGGTGTCCATCCATGCTTTAGAATCAGTGTGTCCTTCATTCAACCATGTATAAATTACAATGAAATATATTTTTAAAAAATTAATTAAAGTCAAGATAGCAAGATATCGTTACAATTTTTATTAAATTCAAAGAAGCAAAATGAATATTTTTTTTGTATTACTCCTATAATATGTAGTGTTTGGGGAATTTTTCTCAGAAATTTTAAATGGCAAGTGGCCTACTGTAATCGGCTTAATACGATTACACCTATTTACAGATTATTCGATTATTGAGAGGGATTTTCCAAACAACCCAGTTTTCTTAGAAACATTATCGGGAATATTATTATAAAAGAAAGTAGGTACATTAAATCAGTACTTAGTATTAGTTCTTTGAGTAAAGTTGTATGAAGTTGTATGGTTTTCATAATATTGTAAACAGTTGGAATATATTTAAAGCATTTGTTGAATGTTAATTGTGCAAGTACCAAACAATGTCGATAAGCCAAGGACCATCTAAACGACCAAAAACAGGTCCATTATCTTTAAATGAAAAAACTCTAATATTGAATTGTTATATATCATTGAAAAACAAGGATCCAAGTGCAAGTGTTGATGATATTGTGGAATTAACATCTGCTATGTTGTGTGTTGCTAAATCAACAATTTATAGATTACTAAAAGAAAGCAAGAATGGAACTCTTCAACTCCCTAAAACTCCTTCAGGCCGAAAAACAATTGAGATCGATGAGTCATTAAAACAAAGACTAAGCCGTAAAGTCCATGGATTTTACTTACGAAAGGAAATTCCAACACTTGACAAAATTATGACATCAGTGCAAGAAGATACGGACTATACAAAATTCTCCAGAATGACATTATGCAAACTTTTGAAAGATGTATGTTTCAGATATACAAAACATAATAGAAAATCTCTCTTGATAGATAATCCGGAAATAGTTTTTTGGAGAAGAGACTATTTAAGAAGCATTCGACATGCCAGAGAACAAAATTTGAAAATCTTCTACTTAGACGAAACATGGATAAATGCTGGATATCAGTTTCCAAATCTTGGCAAGATGAAAACATTAAAAGCGGAAGGCAGGCATTCGTGGAAGATTTGTCGTTAGATTTGCAGCCTCCATCTGGAAAAGGAAAAAGACTTATCATTGTCCATGTTGGAAGTTCTGAAGGTTTTGTTGATGGTGGATTATTAACTTTTATTTCAAAACGCACGGGGACTATCACGAAGATATGAATGGGGATGTCTTCGAGGAATGGTTTGTTCAAATGTTGGATCTGATTCCAAAGGGGCTGTTATTGTTATGGACAACGCAAGTTACCATTCACGGTTACGAGAAGCATTGCCCACAAGTCGTTGGCGTAAAGCAGAGCTTTTGGAGTGGCTTATTTCGAAAAATATTAAGTTTTCAAAAGATCCACTAAGGAAAGAACTTTACAGAATTGCAAAAATGAACAAGAATAAATACAAAACCTACATTGTAGAAGAAATGGCTTCTTCTCGTGGTATATCAGTTCTTCGACTTCCCCCTTATCATTGTGAACTTAATCCCATAGAATTAATATGGGCTCAGGTTAAGGGGGAAGTTGGAAAAAAAATACTACTTTTAAAATAAACGATGTTGTGAAATTGTTTGAGAGTGCTGTAAGTCATGTTAGTAAGGAAAATTGGACAAACTGTATCGAGCATGTTATCAAAGTAGAGGCAAATATGTGGAAAATTTACAATATTTGTGATAATTTAATCGACCCTATTATTATTAATGTCAACAACGATTCTTCCTCTTCCGAGTCGGATATAGAATAAAATGTAAGTAATAAATGTAATCCAAAAATTATTTCTTTTCATTTTTTATTATATTATAATTTAAAACGTATTTTTTCCCCAAAATACACACCACTGCATTGCGTTATTGCTTAGGTCCTAATCCTTTAACAATGAAGAAACCCTAAACTTTGCTACAACTGAAACAAATACGGGTTCGATCTACCTGGTTTTTAGATTTACGGAAGAAATGTAATTTAAAGTAAGAGATTTATGAAAAATTTCATGGTCCTCCCTGTAAAGGCTTTGCATACTTAATTAGGGTTTATTACTCCTCGTACTTTTTGTACATACTATAGCTAATTCAGATAATAAAGTTAATAAATTACCTCTAAAGTGCACCAAATTCGATTCCCACATACTGTAAAAACCCATGAAAAGATAAAAAACACCATTCGATTATATTTAGGGAGAAATAAAACTGATAGATTTGGATATGGGTTGATATTTATGGCTAATGCTGATCGGTAAAATAGATCAGAGATCCAATTTGTTTCAAATAGCTTTTGGCAACATACCAGATTTTAACAAAAAATAGCTACTTCATATTCACATAGGGTAATTTTGTTCAATCAATACAAGATGCATATTATATGGAATCTGTAGTCTCACAGGAACTATAGTTTTTATTGACGTTCAATTGAGACTTTTCCCAACTATTTAAAATGAATAATATTAATTTTTGACGTTAGTAAAATTCCAAGTGATATTACAAAATATTTCAATCTGGGAAACCCAATGCAATACACATAGCGAGTCAAATTCTGGAAGTACCAGTACGACAAACTTGACTACTCGAAAACGAGTTATCAGTGAAGAAGACCGAACCGGATATGAAAATAAAATTCAAAATATAACTGGAAACAAAGATTGTCCATCAATGACTATAGCAAACTGCTCAAACCGCGATATCAAAATTGAAATTACCTCAAAAAAGCAGATAACTAGTATTATTTATAACATTAGTTGGTTTTCCATGTTCACTGTTATCGTTTATAATCAAATTATTTGTTTATTGTAATAATAAATTACCAAATAATCTTCAATAAAATTTTAAACAAAAAAATTATTCGATCGAAGAAAAAATGTTGTGTGCATCATGTGCAAAAAGCATCTTGGTTGCAACAAAGATGCACTTTTTGCACTAGTTACACAAATAACTATTTTATCTTTATTTACTTAAATTAATAAAAGAAAAATCATCAACAAAAATATTCCAACCATATACAGGGTGAGTCATAACTATTGGGACATAGACTAAGGACAGGTTATTTGGACCAAAATATGGCTATTGGGCCAAATATGCCTAAATATAATGTTGCTGAGAAAAAAGATACAGGGTGTTAAAGTTAATTTTTGTTTTTCGTTTTTTGCAAATAGTTTCCCTGTATATTTATAAATTGATATCAAAATTGGCACAGAGGCATAATCTTAGACAAGAAATAGTATTTTATTTACAATTTCACTATCAAATACCAAACTAATAAACAAAGTTGCAACTAACGTAAGGTTTCCGTTTTGACGATAAATCTGCCAATCCATCGTTGAGGAAATACGTCATTAAGATGATTTCTAACATCTAATTAAAAATGAGGTGGCGCTCCATCCTGCATAAACCACCTTTTTCTTCTTACATCCAGTGACAGATCATCTAAAATATCACTAAAAGTATTTTCCAAAATGAATAAATAAGAATCTGCATTTAAATTCGGAGGAAGAACATAAGGCCCTAGTAGTTGGTCGCCTATAATGCCACACCAAATATTCAATTTAAACTCATGCTGAAAATGTCCAGCTTTAATAGCATGCGGGTTTTCTTCTTCCCAATAATGACTATTTCGCCAATTAAAAACCCCTCGTCTGGTAAAAGTTGCTTCGTCGGGGAACATAATATTCTTAATAAAGTGTCTGTCATTGCGATGTTTATTCAGAATACGTTGGCAAAACTGTAACCGTCGTGGAAGATCTGTTGGAAGTAAATTTTGAACAGGAGTGAAGTGATAAGGATGGAGGTTCTCTTTTTTAGAATTCTAATTATAGACGACTGACTTACTCCTGTTGCTGCTGATAGATGTCGTGAACTTATTTCAGGATTTTCATCTACTCGAACCAAAAGTTCATCTTCTTGATTAGGTGTGATTTGTTTCGGTCGACCACCCCGATTTTTAGTGTGAAATGACCCAGTTTTACCTAAACTACGATATAATCTTGCAAAAGTTTTGTGATTTGGTTGCTTTCTGTTTGCGTATAACATTCCATACCTTCTGGCTGCCGAGCGACCGCAAAAATTTTCTTGTGCGTATACGCAAATCATATTTCACATTTCTTCATTAGTAAAATGATTGTGACGAGGCATTTCAATCAAAAAAAGTAATGATTATTTTAAAAAAATGCAACATTACACTACACTGTCACATCAAAAATAATTTACTCTGAACAAATGACATTTACCAACAACAATTATCTGACAGTCCAAAGCATACTTTTCATAAATGAATTAATATTTGAAATCCTTTTTTAAAACTCTAAGCAGTTCGACTGCGTTTTTATCGAAAACTGTTGAAATTATCATGTTTAAACAAGAGTACCAATTTTACGTAAAAATGATGTTTACGTCGTATTTTCTGATAAAAATTATTTCATCAGAAAAAGTTTAGACTCAATTTGATCATTAGGAATGATCCACGTGGCGCCCTCTATGACAAAACGTAAAATTGTAAATAAAATACTATTTCTTGTCTAAGAATATGCCTCTGTGCCAATTTTGATATCAATTTATAAATATACAGGGGAAACTATTAGCAAAAAACGAAAAACAAAACCCTGTATCTTTTTTCTCAGCAACATTATATTAAGGCATATTTGGCCCAATAGCCATATTTTGGTCCAAATAACCTGTCCTTAGTCTATGTCCCAATAGTTATGACTCACCCTGTATACATAAACGTTCACAGATATATTGCATAACGGCATATTTAACGTATATACATGAAGTTGGTGAGATTTAATGTATGTAAATATTGTTGAGATTTATGATTCTCGAATTGTTCCAAATCTTTTTACGACAAACACCGGTAAATATATCCACAATTATAATCTTGCCAGACAAAAATTTAGTAGATATAGTTGACTGGGGTGCAATAACCTCTTGAGTGACTGACTTTTAAAATGCGATGATAAATTATTTTTGTGTTAAAACGTTGAAGCAAATGCATCCCGAGGGATATAGCGACATTTTAATGGATTAAAGCGGTTTAATATCTTTTTCATGTTCGAAATTCGACCAGTCAGTTACGAGTTTAAGATTTGTTACATTATATATAAATCATGCAGGATTTTCATCAGTCTGCCGAAGTTAAATACTTCCTTTAATCTAATAGTTTATCAATGAAAATTGATATCCGTCTCATATATTTCCTGAGAAATAAAGTTAGACAATGTATGACGTAACGGCAAAGGATGCTTGAACAGACTATAGTCGAAAAAATAGACCTTTGCTCTGACGTCAGACCTACAAACCTCGCAAAACGAATCGGAGTCAAAAATGGCTACTGTTACTTTGTCCTGTGCGTAAAATAAAATTAACAAATCAAGGTTTTAAAGAAAAAAAATGGTTTTATAGAATTTATTTGAATGCAAATGATAAAACAAAACTCGATGCATCAAAATAATGCCAGAAGAAGATTTGAAGGACTCAGGACACACCCGAACACAGCACTTGGGGAATTAACAAACTACCCAGCAGAGGACTATAGGATCCTAGACCAAGGAAACAGCTGGACAACTAAAAAGAAACAACATCTGTCAAGAAGCAGACAGAAGAGGAACCATCTATAAAAGACTCTGTCCATCCCTAGGGATTCTTGCGCAGATTCTTGAGTAGGGACAGCTTTAACAAGTGGATCCTCTCTCTATAAGGTTACCTTTAGCCGCAGTTCGTCTACCAAGGACTAACTTTTTAGAGGCAGCGAAAAGCACACACCACCATCCCTGACCAAACAGAAGACTCCTGGCAACTATCTACGAACCAAGATAGTGGAAGGAACAGCATGAACCCCAGGACTGAGGCCCCCATCGAACGTGATGGGGGGGTGGAGGAAATTCTTCCCGGTTGAATGTTTTTGACTGAAAATTTAAACTGTCGAGAAGAATATTCTTTAAAAAAACTGTTCTTACCACAGCCAAAAAGTAAGCCAACATCACATTTTCATCATTTTCATATTTTATGGCGTTTAAAACCAAAGGCAGTATGTAAAAAAAAATAGTACGGTACACGTCCGTAAAGTGATTATTGCGGTACTCGATTGGATATTCTTGACTCGGCTCCTTTGTACTTGCTTTTTAGTATACAAAGTCTAAATGTCCAAATCACAGAACACCTTAAGGTTGAAGAGAATCCTTAATGGCTGTTCTACAATTTTAGTTCCTATGTCAAGCACTGGCGCTAGTTATGGAACTCTTAAAGTGTTCTGTGGCGCCAGTCGCGTTTAAGGAAAGTGTCATAATAAATTGACAACTGACGTTAGTTTATGTATTGTTTTTGGTTAGTTATTAATCACAACTAATGACTTGAATCAATTCAATTTAAAAAACGTAGTTCCAACTGTAAAGATAATAAGTTTTGTGTTTTGTTTGTACGACGTTTAATTTCACCCGGTTTTCAAAAAGAACTAAAGATTCACCACCACTTTAAACATTTCTGTGTATAAAATGCTGATTTTTATTTATACGATGGCACAAAAATGATATTTAAAACTTTTTAGTGGTTGCTAACAGAACTTGTGTAAGGGGTAACGTATTGCACTTTCTATTTTATCTGTTAGTGTTCTGTGATCACGGAATGAAAACTTTAAGTAAGAGCTGTGCGAAGTTGTGTTAGTTAAATTAAGGCAATTGCTTTGTTATTTAAGGACCACGTATTATGACAATATATTTCAGAAAAGCATATAATGTAGTTTTACAACATATAATACAAAAGTATCAAGTTAATGGATTAAATAACACACATATCGTGTTAAATATTGTACCTACCTGTTTTCGACGACCAGATATACTTTATTTAAAAACAATGAAAGTTTTATTCTCCTATATTCTTTTGTGTTTGTAGTTTCTACCTTAAAGAATGGCATTGGTATAATTATTACACTGTTTCTGGATGTATCCTATCCATAGATCCTATCCGTAGATAACTTGATATTTTATGTTCTATGATTCGAAATGACATTTCATCTTATTTACGAACGACTTGTACTGCTAATTTGAGTTCAACAATGTAAACATTTTATTTGTGTAGCTTTACATCGATGGCAACATGTGCGTTTAAAGTCTCGATGTTTTTTGAGGCTGTTAATTTAAAAAAGTTTGTTATTTCATTTCCAAACACTACTGTTCGCGTTTTCGGTGAAACTATTATATTTTTTCTAATGTAATTAAAGTATAATAGCCGTCTAGATAAAGGGATCAATGAACCTACGTATTTTTATCCAAAGGTTTGGTCACATCGATTCATATCACATTTATTTTTTAAGTAAATTGGTTTTTCTAGTTGTGTGCGAGGTTTTTACTGGTGATATTTCACGTGCAAGTGGTTAATATCCCGCTGAATATTTCCCTTACATGTAAACCAGCATAAATGCCCATTATACCCAGTGGATAAGTTTGTACGACGAGCCATAGAATAATTATAGTCCAGTCAAATTATGTTAAAAATATAATTTTATTGCAAAATATAATAGAAAATTTGTACAAATACATACATTGCCTTACACTTCTAATTAATAATTTTTAATATTTATAGAGACATTTTGAGTAAAAATGAGAAATTTAACCCCAGAATAAGCATCTCAAATCGTGGCTTTAGTTGAAGATGGACGATCCCAGCAATATGTTGCTGAAGTCATGGGAATCAACCAATCCATCGTTTCTAGAGTCTTAAGAAGGTTTAGAGAAACTGGAAGTTATAATAGAAGACCAGTTCTAGGACGTCCCAGGTGTACTAATCTTGCAGATGACCGTTATTTAAGGGGGGAGTAAAGTATTTAAATTTTTTATTTTTTTAAATGAATGCTTAATACTTTAAGAATATTATCTCAAAATTTCAAGTGGATCGGAGTAAAATTGACCAAGTTACGAATATTTTTATACCTGTCGGATTTTAATCCCTACTCGACCCGAGCGCTCTATTGTTGCCTGGCAGATGTTTAGCTCTCTACTATACTTTTTCTTTCCCCCCAGTTCTATTTATAGAAATTCCGACTTAAGTACAAACGTCCTTATGCCTGTACTGTATATTTTGTATACTATATACTATATATCTGAGCAAAGATGCTTCACGCAGAACAACAATGAGAGCTTGAACCAACTTATTTGGAAAATCTCACCAAAGCACTGGAGTGGAACCTCTGTCATCGTTGAAATTGCAGCTTATGTGGCAGCCAGTATCTTCAATGAAGGTTCTTTTGCTTTACTAACCTTCATGGAAGGCATGGGAATTAGTAGTGGACCAAGTGCTCATGAGTGTGCGCGATCAACTGACTCCATACGTATAAGCCGAGCTGATCAGGAAGCTCAGACACAAACCAAAGAAGGCAGGATTCTTCGTAGACAGGCGTAAAAAGATGCTTTAGACATCATGGATGATAGCAACATCCTTTATGGACCTGGCATTGGTGATTCAGTGTGAGGTAAGCCGATAAAATTTGCTTATAAACGTTTTATACAAGATTGTTTAGTGTTCAAAACTTTTTTTCCCACAAGTCACTTTTTTAAAATCGGTGGACATTATAACTTCAAAACTACTGCACCGATCGTTTTGAAATTTTGAACACTATTTCTCTCCATCATTTAAGAGGCCCTGACGAAGAGTTTTTTCAAATTTGTTGATAATTGTTATTTTACAATAACAAATTAACAGGTCGGCTGAAAAGTCCCCGGTCTGACCTATAGATGACGACACTAGAATTAAATCCATTTCATTTTTAGATAGTATCAACCTCCAAAAGATTCGTGTAAAAATTTGACAGCTGTCGGACTATTAGTTTGTGAGATATTGCATTTTTAGTGAAGCAACTTTTGTTATTTTCAAAAAGATGGAAAAAAAAAGAATTTCGTATGCTTATTAAATATTGTTATTTGAAAGGAAAAAATACAGTTGAAGCAAAAGCTTGGCTTGATAATGAGTTTCCGGAAAATCAACAATCATTGACTGGTACGCAAAATTCAAGCGTGGTGAAATGAGCACCGAAGACGGTGAACGCAGTGGACGCCCAAAAGAGGTGGTTACCGACGAAAATATCAAAAAAATCCACAAAATGATTTTGAGTGACCGTAAAGTGAATATGATCGAGATAGCTGACACTCTAAAGATATCTAAGGAACGTGTTGGACATATCGTTCACGAATATTTGGGTATGCGGAAGCTCTGTGCGAAATGGGTGCCGCGCGTGCTCACAATCGACCAAAAACAGCAACGAATTGATGATTCTGAGCAGTGTTTGCAGCTGTTAAGTCGTAATGAACCCGATTTTTTGCGTCGATATGTGACTATGGATGAAACTTGGCTCCATCACTACACGCCTGAGTCCAATCGACAGTCAGCTGAGTGGACTGCGGCCGGTGAACCGCCACCAAAGCGTGGAAAGACTCAAAAGTCAGCTAGCAAAGTTATGGCCCCATATGAAGAAGAAAAAAGTGTTGTTTCATCAAGACAATGCACCGTGTCACAAATCATCGAAAACGATGGCAAAATTGCATGAATTGGGCTTCGAATTGCTTCCTCACCCACCGTATTCTCCAGATCTAGCCCCCAGCGACTTTTTCCTCGCGGGAAAAAAATTTGGCTCTGATACTGAGGTAATCGCCGAAACTGAAGCCTATTTTGAGGACAAACCGAAGGAGTACTACAAAAATGGTATCGAAAAGTTGGAAGGTCGCTATAATCGCTGTATCGCCCTTGAAGGCAACTATGTTGAATAAAAAAAAAGAATTTTGTCAAAATATTGTGTTTTACTATGGTAGACCGGTGACTTTTCAGCCGACCTGTTAGGGGGCTTTTTTCACGAAAGATCGCCTTTTTTCCTTCAAAGTACTCCAAAAAAGTGAAAAATTTAAATTTCGAAAAACCCCCACTTTACCTCCTGGGGAAAACTGTTATCTAACGAATGAACTTTAATTTTTTGATTTCAGATGATCCAGCACCAAGTTACGATGTCCACCGCAACTCTCCTTTTTTTCGAGGCACGTCGGAATACTTGCTGCCATTACAGTATTTGTTAATATTTTTTTGTGAAAATTTTACAGAACATTCTTCAAATGTTATACTTTAATGTATCATTGGATTTAATAAAGAAATTTCAACTGGTTCCTCACAAAAAATTCATAAAAACATGCCTTTTTTTTAACGAATTAACTTTATCCCCCCTTAAGAATTCAGAACTTTGCGAACTCGACATGTTACAGCCCTGCCACTGCAAAATGTTCTCTCTGGAGTCCGTTATGTTAGAATATCTGCCAATACGGTTAGAAACTTTTATTCATAAATCACTTATGCTATACTTTTTGTGACGAGTGCATATTATACAGCATTAATTAAGACTATTACAGAATTACGGTTTCGTTTTACATACAAAAAAATAAAATAATAGATAATAAGTAACAATATATCTGTACAAGATAAGGATCCATCCGTTTCCTGAATTTTGTACGGAAATACTCTCTCAATCGTGAACAGACAATGCCTTCACTCCCATAGTTATCGAATTACAGTCTCTTCTCTGCCAAGACAGTGAAGCATTGGAGTGATGAAAGGAAATTAAAATATTCAAGACAATCTTGAATAATACACCAACAACATTTATACCGGGCATACACAATAAACGTACATTTTGTGATTTATTTAGAAAAATTAAGGAAAAACTAGATCATTTAAGGTCTTAATTGTTTCCTCAGATTGTATTACTGCTTTGTTCGCCATCTTCACTTGTTTTTGTACTTCTTCTCCATTTTTTTTCGTAGCTTGACAGTTTGGTTTCATACATAAATTTTGAAATAAAAGACGTAAGACATTTAGGTTGATTAGGAAGAGGTCAATGGCACGTAACTACATAAAACCGACATTTTTTTATGGTTTTAACGGTTTTAATTTGATTATCTTAATTTGTAACTAACGTCGTTAGTCAATCTATTGTTTATGTAATGGGATCGCAAACACTATCAAATAAGCTACATCACCGTAAATAAAATGCAACAGTGAAAACAATATCTATTTTCGTATTTACCGAAAGCCAAATACACATACGACACATTTTAATATGACATTCAATGTGAATACCAACAATTTTTTTTACTACAACATTTTAGTCGCTCATAACGCACAAGAATTCCAAAGGATATTAAATATTCCGACATGTTTCGAGTGAATGAATTAACAATATGTACATTTTGTAATTACATAACCGCGAATTGAACCGCAGTCGTTGATGACAGTGGCGTAGGGAGTTTCATTTGGCACATTTTCTGATTTGCCCGTTATTTTGAGGTGTTACCTCAAAAATCAGTGTCTAATGAGACGATCTGCGGTCCGTTTTATGTCTTTGTTGAACATTTCGAGGAGTCTCTACGTTTTTCCAAGTCCTATATCCACATATGTCCAAAAGTTTGGAATATTTAGAAATATCTACGCCTATGGTTTTTTAAAAACTCTTGTTGATATTTATTTTAAAGCGTTTTTATTTATTATTATTATTTGAGCTGTTTAAAAATGCCCAGAGACATGATATATCAGATTTTAATAGGTCTAGAGTAATTGCTTTGTTACAACAGGGCTTTTGTCAAAGTGATATCGCGAATATTGTTGGTGTTACTCAGGATGCTGTATCAAAAATTAAAAAAAATTCCAAGACACAAATGATGTGAAGGATCGTCCCAGAAGTGGCAAAAGTCGATGTACAACAGCAGCACAAGACCGGCAGATAACATTGATAACTCGAGGAAATTGACAGGAATCTACAAGTGGCATATCCAGAGAAATTGCTAGACTTGAAGGCAAACAATTACACGAAGATTAAATGCG
Organism: Ophraella communa; assembly: GCA_035357415.1. NCBI lineage: Eukaryota > Metazoa > Arthropoda > Insecta > Coleoptera > Chrysomelidae > Ophraella > Ophraella communa. Next base: position 3,609,187 of record CM068982.1, on the reverse strand, counting down.
GTAAATTTTTATCGCAGAAGACCTTTACATGTTCTCAAACTAACCTATCAACAAAAAATTGTAATTAAATTGATTGTACTAACCCTTACTTTTCGGAAGTCCATCTTATTAAGAATAATGAAAAACTCTTACTTTAGAAGTTGAAGAAAATAATTCAATTAATTTTCTAGACTTAAAAATTGAAAAAGTTAATAATTTACTAAATTATTCAATATACAGAAAACCAACACAAACAGATGTAACCATACCGTATAATTCAAATCATCCTATAACACATAAATTAGCAGCTTATAATTCTATGATACATAGGGCATTTTCAATTCCAATGAACAAAATTAACTTTGATAAAGAAATTGATATCATAAAACAAATAGCTACATCTAATGGCTACCCAATTCATTTAATAAATACATTAATTAATAAGAAAGAACAGAAAGTGTCACTAAACCTAATATTTCCTAAACAAACTAAAGAAATTAAAAGTTATAAAAATATTACATATTGTGGAACTATTTCCAATAAAATTTCAAAAATAATATCTTCGGCAACATCAGCATTAATATCATTTAAAACACAAAATAATATTGGTACAAAATTGTTAAATGTAAAAACAAAATAACCCAAATTAAAAAAATCTGGTGTTTACAAAATTAATTGTCCAAAGTGTAATGCTGTATATATAGGTCAAACACAAAGAAATTTTGAAGTAAGATTTAACGAACATTTAAGAGCATATAGATTAAAACAACCAGATAAGTCAAATTATGCAAAACACCTACTTGAACATCCAACCTCACTCTTACACATCAATGACATCCAAATACTACACACTTGTAATAAAAAACAAAATTTAGATTTCCTTAAAGAATTTGAAATAAAAAGACATCTAGCAGATCCACAATTTAAAGTTGTTAATGAACAAATAAATCTGGGAAGTTCTCCACTTTTAAAGTGTTTGCTTTGATTGAGTCTTCATTTTATACATAGATATGACGTAATTGTAACACAGATATATTAAGTTATTGTAAAGATCAGCATGATATAGTTTTTTCCTGGTTTTTCTATATCATTGCACAGTTATACTGATCTTAGAGGGAAGTACATCCAGGATAAACCCTTAGGGCTCATAACAGCTAGGCTTTAATATTGTTATGTCTTATTACTTCCATACTTGGTCTAGCCTTATAACTACCTAATAAACATCAGGTACCTAGCTACAAACAAACAAAATTTAACTTCAATATGTCAACCTGACGATGCTAAGTCTAGCGAAACGGCTGTCATTAAAGTTAATAAAGCAATTTGGTAAAACGAAGAGTTTTTTATTATTCTTAAAAAATTGTAAGGTTGCAATGGGCTCAAGAAATGTTACATCATGGTCCTAACTGGAATTACGTGACGTTCTCTGATGAATCAAGAATTGGTTTGGTTTCTGATTCGCGAAGAACGCTAGTTTGGAGGACCCCAGTACGACAAGCCCGATTAGAAACAGCCCAACCACGTGTTCCATTTGAAGGTGGGAGTATTATGGTTTGGAGTGGTATTATGAGGGGTATACGGACGCCTCTCCTGGTTTTGGAGAGAAGAATCACTGGTGCTGTGTACATCGAGGAAGTTTTAAATCCTGTTGTGCGTCTATTGCATTTATGCACGTGTACCACACAAATGTTTGTTTTTTTGTTTATTTCCTGTGATAAGGAAGACTGTTTTATTAATCTGTTGGTTCCTCTTAGAATTTTCTCTGTTGGATCCATACTTCGATCATTTGATTGATCAAATCGTTCAGTTTTTGTGCTCATCCCAACATTTGCATTTCCTTTGCAAGCGTAAAGTATCATAATGTTTCTGTCTACATTGGAATGGTAGTTCTTGTCGACAAATATCCCAGATATCTAGGATATCAATGGGAAACCAGAAATTTGCTAACGCATCGGGCTGTGGCTAGCAGTACCGCTTTTTGCATCGCCTTGTAGATATGTTCATTGAGGCCTAGACGTTTGATGTTCTCTAGCAAACTTTTTGGAACAACACCTGTTGTGGATACAATGGACTAGTTTAGTAGGATCATATTAATCAAAATGATAGCAATATATATTTAGGATAAGATACCTAATTACTTATATTGGTATTCATTTTGCAATTAATTTTTCTCATTTCGTAAAATTTAGCAATAAATAATTAGTAAGTTTTAAACGTCGCGCCAACTAATAACCAATAATGAAGTGTGTTTAAAAGTCAACTTTGTCATATTTTAGCTACGTTCGTTTCAAGTATTCTCAAAGAACTGGCGGCACAAAACACCGTGTTCTGTGACTAACTGATTGTACCAGTTGACAAGATATATGGCAGGAGAGAAAATCGTGTTTATCTGTAATAAACAAACAAGACCCCTATTCTTGACGGAGATAGAATAGAACAGCCAATAGAATGTGGGCGTGGTTCTATTGAAAATGCCAAAACCGGATTCTTGAAATTCGTTCTCTCACTGTGCCGATAGAAGGGTTGCTCCCCGAGAGAACAATTACTTCTATTGGTTATTTTTGAAGGAACCGCTATAACACCAAGAGAAGGTGTTAGGGATTTTTATTTTCGAACCAAAAATAGTATAGAAGTAATTTCTTTCATAAACCAAACACAACCAAACAACAAATTAAACTAACGAAAATGACAGAATATTTTGTTTAGTGTTTTACTCCTTATTTGATAAAGTGTCAATCAGAGAACAAAAATATCGATATGTTTATCTCTTTTTAATGACAACAAATAAGAGAGAGAGATAAGTTTCTCGGTTAATATTAAAGCACATCGACAACATCGCAAATTTTCTACCAATCTTATTGAAACACGTCATTTACCACTTATGACGTATGTAACCATTAAATTTAAATTTCAAAAGCCGATTATGGCTGGAGGATTAATTTTATAAAAATTTTATTTGTACAGTTGAACCACTAAAAACTTATTTTATAAGATGCAAATATAAAAAAAATCACTAAACTAGTCCATTATAGGGACATTTTGAACATTTTTCGTTCTCCATTGTCTTCCTATTTGCATCTCTAGATCTGTATACTTTTTTCATTATGTTTGTCAAGAAGATTGTTGTTATTAGGAATCGACACATCGATCAGTTTTGTTTGTTTGATCAATTTATTGATTATTACGAGGGTTGCCTTTTATATTTTGGGATTTGGCAACCCTTGTGTTGCAATCGGGCATCTGATGTATGGATCTTCATAGGGAATATTTTGAAAAACAGTGGCAACCCTCCACGTGTTGATCTGTGAGTACTGTACGGTCCCAGTATAGCTTGTAGGTGTCATTTTCAAGCACAGCATCAAGAACGTGCTTATAATTGGACTGTTGTTCTGTCTGCAAAAGATTTAGCTTGCTGGTTAAGTTCTTGATGTATAATTTTACCTACTGAATCATGTTTTGCTTTATATTCAGTAGCAACAAATGCCTAGCAAGCTCTAATAAGATGTTGAATGGTTTTTGGGACCCGGCATCTGTATTGATATTTATCCTTCTGTACCTGAGGGTCCTTTACAACATATTTCAGGTAGTTTTTAGTTGGAATTGCTTGATCCTGGATAGCTAATAGGTAGCCTAGTTTCGGGAAACATTTTTCCTCAAACATACCGATATTTCGACTCTAAACTATCGACTGCTATAATTGGCTGACAGATTAGAAAGATGGTATGTCTTCATTTCTTGTATACTCAGTTTCAGAGGTGTGTTTTGTCATCTACCCCACCAGATAGAGCGATGCAGATCTGAAATCTTTTCCTATGCCAGAAACTAAGCCCTTACGTTACTTATTTGACTCTGTAATTGCTTATTATATAATTATGCTGCCACTAATTAAATATTTTATAACTTCATTTTAAAAAATAACTGAATTCTTTTCTGAAATGGCAAATTATGTTGTTGCATACAACCAGGTTTTATGGTGTGAAATCGGTGAACAATAATGAGAGAAAAAATATAACAATTAAGTGTTTAAATGTTTGTTTAAGATTTTCTACCGATGAAAGAATAGTGGAGATTCGATTAAGATGAATGTGAGAAAGGAATATGCTGACAATTCAATTTTAAACAACTTTCGAAATAATTATAAGATAATGTAGCTGTAAATTGGAAGTGTTGAGAGCGTTTTGTATATATGAAATAAACGACTATTCACATTAATTTTTCTTTTGGTGCAATTTACAAACATCAAAAACATATTTTTTTTAATAAATATAATCAAAATGATACACGATAAAACAACTTGTGAAATAAATTACCCAATTATCAATTTTTATCATTAACAACTCTATTTTTTTGCCGTTGGCTCTTGTGTTGACTCCCTTTGTGTGATTTAGAATTGTTGATTTTTTTTATAACAAAAACATGCCTCGAATAAGCTGCCAATTTATGTGTCATGGGAATATCCAGTTTAAATGATTTTATTTTAATAAAATTTGGTAAATTTATTTAATTTACTAAAATACACAATTGATAAAATTTTCATCTTGTTAAAACTGTACAATACTATACGATATTTACTATCTTATTCGACGTTATTTCGAAGTACCTATCTTTAAATTAAAAAATATATCTACCGTTAGCTATTTTGTATTTTTCAGCAATGTCATTTCCCTCTCACCAAACAACATTTAGAATATTTAAACGTAGCGATGGTATCACAACGAAAAGTGGGATCGGTCTCTACCTACGGAAGTAGACCAATTTAATTGACAAATAAATAAATGAATAAACCTTTAATGACCGTACATTTTTTAAAAGAAAGACCTTTCATCGCATGGTCACTGTAGTAGTCTTGGAAAGTTGAAACGTCAGAGAGATCCGGCTCGCAAGGACCATGTAGAGTATCGAAATTAAGCAATTAAAAGAAATAGTCAAGGGACATTTTGTAACCATCATTATTTACAGAATAAATATAAAATAAGTAGGTAGACATAATTCAGCTGAAACAAATAGTAGAGTGGCAGAACCCAGAACTTACTAAAAAGATACGAAGTGGACATGGGAAGGAACTCGTATTATTGACATATTAGCTTTAATAGCATCATTTATCAACAAGTTTCACATCGATTTTGCCAAATCTTTCGGACATCACGAATTAATATTGAATGCAGTTTCGAAATGTGACTTGCTGACCTAGAAATTCCGCAGATTACAATCGACGTGTATCTCGCCGAGAAGAAACGTATCTTAGGCGAATTGTCTCCAGTAAATAATTTATTTTTAAACCATCAAATTGGTGTCAAAAAGGTCGCGACTATATACTTCCTTATTTTAACTTATAACTTTTCAAAATTTAACATGAAAATTGTTATTACAAGTGCTAGAATATTTTCTAACTAGAATATTTACAAGAAGAGATATTGGAATGGCCTGTAATGGAAAAATTAAACTGTTATCAAAATGTAACTTTAATATGTCAATTTGACAGCTGTCAGTGAATTATGAAAACTAATTTTCATCAGCTGGGTAGTTGTGGGGTAGAATATAAAAAAGTGGTGAACGTGGAAAACTGCCATTTTCTGTCTAACCCAAAAAATAATGATAGTTATTAAAATACTGGATGACAATTAATTAAAAATCTATAGGATGACTCATTAACAGTGGACAAACATGTCTTATACGGTGCGGTCCATATGTATGGAATAAATTCATTTGTAGCGTTATTATGTACTATATGAAAAAAACCTGAAACAGGTCGATTTTTATTCTTAAATTGACAATTTACAGTATGAAAATATTATCCCCCTCCAGCACCCCTTCGGAATTATAAGCACCCCCTCGAAAATTTTAAATTACAAAGGGGGTCGTGTGGCACCTCGTTGGAAAGGGATTTTAGTCCTCTGTTCAGCAATATAAAATTTTTTAAGTTTGGTGCAATCATAACTGAGAAAATTGATTTTTAAGATGTAAAATTTTGATAATGTCTCTAACACAAAACTTTACGTAGAATGAAGATAATAATGTCACATAATGATTAGAATGTGTTTTTCAATGTATTTGACACTTAAATTAAATGTTCAAAATGACCACCATTCACTTCTTGACAATAACCGAGGCGATATTGTTTGGTCTATTAAAATAACTTTAGAAATAATCAGGTATTTTCGTATCTGTTCTGCTAAATATTAGGAAAAAACTTTGAAGATATTAAAATAATAGTCAAAAAACTAAATAAACAATTGATATAAATCTAGTAGGCTGCAGTCATTTATGGATTTAAAGTTACTAAAAGACGTCAGTATAATATTTGTGCGCGTATTAAATTTAATTATGGCTCATTTGTCCGAGACTCAAAGAATAGACATTTTAATTATGATTGGTTGTGGTAATAAAACCAGAACTCAAAAGGAGGTTTGTGAAATTTTTAATAATAAATACCCTGGTCAACACGTTTCGCAGTCTACAGTTAGCAAAATTGAAAAAAGTTTCGTGAAACTGGACATGTAAAAAATATTGAAAAACCAGGTAGAAATGTTCAATTTACTGATGAAAAAAGTTAGATGTACTTCTAGAGATTGAGGAAAATCCGCATAAGACAACTCGAGAACTTGCCGCCGACAATGATGTAAGTAAATCATCTATTTTGAGAGTTCTGCATAAAGAAAAATACCACCCATACAAAGTTCAGTTGGTTCAGGAGTTAAATGAAGATGATCCTGATAGAAGGCAAGAATTCTGTGAATTGATGATGGATAGAATGAACGCAGATTTGCAGTTCATGAACAAAATAGTTTTTTCTGATGAAGCGACGTTTCATTTAAACGGAACGGTTAACAAACAGAACTGTAGATATTGGAGCAGAGAAAATCCTCACTGGATGTGTGAGGCTCACACTCAATATCCTAAAAAAGTTAACGTTTGGGCTGGTATCATTAACAATAAAATTATTGGCCCTTATTTTTTTGAGGGCACAGTTACTGGTGAGGTTTACCTAGATTTTTTGATTAACTTTTTAGTGCCTACATTACAAAGAGTTTTTCCTGATGTTAATCATCCAAATGAGATAGATCGATCTATTTACTACCAACAAGACGGAGCTCCACCGCATTTTGCACGTACTGTTAGAAATTATTTAAACGAGGTTTTTCCCAATAGGTGGATTGGAAGACGTGGGGCGATCGAATGGCCGGCTAGATCCCCCGATTTGACTTCTCTCGATTACTTCTTATAGGGTTATTTAAAATCTAAAGTATATTTTAATAGACCAAACAATATTGCTGATTTAAAAGTTAGGATAACGGAAGAAATTAACAAAATAACCCCCGAGGTCATACAAAATGTTGTACGAGAATTCCAATATCGCCTCGGTTATTGTCAAGAAGTGAATGGTGGTCATTTTGAACATTTAATTTAAGTGTCAAATACATTGAAAAAAACATTCTAATCATTATGTGACATTATTATCTTCATTCTATGTAAAGTTTTGTGTTAGAGACATTATCAAAATTTTACATCTTAAAATTCAATTTTCTCAGTTATGATTGCACCAAACTTAAAAAACTTTATATTGCTGAACAGAGGACTAAAATCCCTTTCCAACGAGGTGCCACACGACCCCCTTTGTAATTTAAAATTTTCGAGGGGGTGCTTATAATTCCGAAGGGGTGCTGGAGGGGGATAATATTTTCATACTGTAAATTGTCAATTTAAGAATAAAAATCGACCTGTTTCAGGTTTTTTTCACATAGTACATAATAACGCTACAAATGAATTTATTCCATACATATGGACCGCACTGTAGATAATATTGCAGGTTTACGGGAAACAGGGTATTTAAAATTGGAATTTTAATTAGAAATTTTTTAATAATTCAAAAAATGTTTTTTAAATGCATATATCGTCGATTTTTTTAATGGAACACCCTATATATTTTTATTCTATCTGAAAAACGAACTTTTTCCCTTTGAGAAAATTTATAATTTGTTAAAATTTATATAAGATTTATATAAAAAGAAATTGTTGCTCGAAAACCGCACCTCTCTATGGTTCCGATATATTTGCAGTTAAAATGGGTCAAAAACTTTTGGGACACCCGGTATAACATTAATGATTTATTTAAAAAAAATCGCTATTGAAACACGAATTCTATGCTTTACCACATTTCATAATTGAAGAATAACCAATTCGAACGTCAAGATGTTACGTCAAATGTCAAACTTTTGACAATCACTAACCTTAGGATATTACTACTGAAAATTTCTTCTGTCCCTTCTTTTTAATCGGTACAACAGAGAACTCAGCCTCCCTGGGAACAGGGAACACTATAAAATATTTTGGTCCTAAAAACAATCGACCTTCAAATTGGCCAAAGCGAAATATTTTTATTACTCTTTCGATATTGACACTAGAAGTATTTTCTTACAACAAAGTAGGACGTGTGTAAATCGTATTTTTTACACGCCTATAATAACAATAACAGTAAAGTTCATTAAAACATATTTAGGTATATTCACACATATATTTTACGAGTGGGTATCGTTACTTTTGAATAAGAAATAATTTATTACAATAAAAACGTGAGTAAGCTAGAAAAAAATAGTAATTTATTTATTGGTTTCGTATTGTGCAACAAACTTATCTGATTCTTTTTACCAGAACATAAACATTTTCAAGTTCAGTGCTCCAAGTGCCCCGTACCAACTTAACACAGTTTGAGAACCGCTGTCTCAACGAATGACAGTTTAATACCAACAGGAATGTTTTATAATAAAAAAAAACTGGTGTGAAGTTAGCGGCCAATTTCTAGCAGCCGTTTTCAGTCCAACCGCCAAATGACCAGTGGCGTCGGATGTATATATTTAATATATAAAAATAAAGAAAGATTTATGAACTAAAATATCATAAAAAGCCATCTGTGTTAATATGTAAGACGAAATGAGAAAAGCGGAAAAAAGTTAAATGACAAAAAAGTACAAAAATGTATATTAGGGATCTTAGGAATAATTTAGCCAACTTAATATTTTCATCATAGCTTCATCTTGTTCTTAAAAACCTCCTCCATGAATTTTATGGAATCGCAAGCCGTCTAAGGGGTAGAGTGGGGTCATTAATATAGAGAAATTTTGAAAAACATAGATTAGAGTCCCTAGAAAATATTTAGCCAACTTAATATTTTCATCATAGCTTCATCTTGTTCTTAAAAACCTCCTCCATGAATTTTATGGAATCGCAAGCCGTCTAAGGGGTAGAGTGGGGTCATTAATATAGATAAATTTTGAAAAACATAGATTAGAGTCCCTAGAAAATATTTAACAAACTTAATATTTTCATCATAGCTTCATCTTGTTCTTAAAAACCTCCTCCATGAATTTTATGGAATCGCAAGCCGTCTAAGGGGTAGAGATATAGAGAAATTTTGAAAAACATAGATTAGAGTCCCTAGAAAATATTTAGCCAACTTAATATTTTCATCATAGCTTCATCTTGTTCTTAAAAACCTCCTCCATGAATTTTATGGAATCGCAAGCCGTCTAAGGGGTAGAGTGGGGTCATTAATATAGATAAATTTTGAAAAACATAGATTAGAGTCCCTAGAAAATATTTAACAAACTTAATATTTTCATCATAGCTTCATCTTGTTCTTAAAAACCTCCTCCATGAATTTTATGGAATCGCAAGCCGTCTAAGGGGTAGAGTGGGGTCATTAATATAGATAAATTTTGAAAAACATAGATTAGAGTCCCTAGAAAATATTTAACAAACTTAATATTTTCATCATAGCTTCATCTTGTTCTTAAAAACCTCCTCCATGAATTTTATGGAATCGCAAGCCGTCTAAGGGGTAGAGATATAGAGAAATTTTGAAAAACATAGATTAGAGTCCCTAGAAAATATTTAGCCAACTTAATATTTTCATCATAGCTTCATCTTGTTCTTAAAAACCTCCTTCATGAATTTTATGGAATCGCAAGCCGTCTAAGGGGTAGAGTGGGGTCATTAATATAGAGAAATTTTGAAAAACATAGATTAGAGTCCCTAGAAAATATTTAGCCAACTTAATATTTTCATCATAGCTTCATCTTGTTCTTAAAAACCTCCTCCATGAATTTTATGGAATCGCAAGCCGTCTAAGGGGTAGAGTGGGGTCATTAATATAGAGAAATTTTGAAAAACATAGATTAGAGTCCCTAGAAAATATTTAGCCAACTTAATATTTTCATCATAGCTTCATCTTGTTCTTAAAAACCTCCTCCATGAATTTTATGGAATCGCAAGCCGTCTAAGGGGTAGAGTGGGGTCATTAATATAGAGAAATTTTGAAAAACATAGATTAGAGTCCCTAGAAAATATTTAGCCAACTTAATATTTTCATCATAGCTTCATCTTGTTCTTAAAAACCTCCTCCATGAATTTTATGGAATCGCAAGCCGTCTAAGGGGTAGAGTGGGGTCATTAATATAGAGAAATTTTGAAAAACATAGATTAGAGTCCCTAGAAAATATTTAGCCAACTTAATATTTTCATCATAGCTTCATCTTGTTCTTAAAAACCTCCTCCATGAATTTTAAGGAAACGCAAGCCGTCTAAGGGGTAGAGTGGGGTCATTAATATAGAGAAATTTTGAAAAACATAGATTAGAGTCCCTAGAAAATATTTAGCCAACTTAATATTTTCATCACAGCTTCATCTTGTTCTTAAAAACCTCCTCCATGAATTTTATGGAATCGCAAGCCGTCTAAGGGGTAGAGTGGGGTCATTAATATAGAGAAATTTTGAAAAACATAGATTAGAGTCCCTAGAAAATATTTAGCCAACTTAATATTTTCATCATAGCTTCATCTTGTTCTTAAAAACCTTCTCCATGAATTTTATGGAATCGCAAGCCGTCTAAGGGGTAGAGTGGGGTAATTATACTAGAGAATTTTGGAAAAACATAGATTAGAGTCCCTAGAAAATATTTAGCCAACTTAATATTTTCATCACAGCTTCATCTTGTTCTTAAAAACCTCCTCCATGAATTTTATGGAATCGCAAGCCGTCTAAGGGATAGAGTGGGGTAATTATACTAGAGAATTTTGAAAAAACATAGATTAGAGTCCCTAGAAAATATTTAGCCAACTTAATATTTTCATCATAGCTTCATCTTGTTCTTAAAAATCTTCTCCATGAATTTTATGGAATCGCAAGCCGTCTAAGGGGTAGAGTGGGGTCATTAATATAGAGAAATTTTGAAAAACATAGATTAGAGTCCCTAGAAAATATTTAGCCAACTTAATATTTTCATCATAGCTTCATCTTGTTCTTAAAAATCTTCTCCCTGAATTTTATGGAATCGCAAGCCGTCTAAGGGGTAGAGTGGGGTCATTAATATAGAGAAATTTTGAAAAACATGGATTAAAGTCCCTAGAAAATATTTAGCCAAATTAATATTTTCACCATAACTTCATCTTGTTCTTAAAAACCTCCTCCGTGAATTTTATGGAATCGCAAGCCGTCTAAGGGGTAGAGTGGGGTCATTAATATAGATAAATTTTGAAAAACATAGATTAGAGTCCCTAGAAAATATTTAGCCAACTTAATATTTTCATCATAGCTTCATCTTGTTCTTAAAAATCTTCTCCATGAATTTTATGGAATCGCAAGCCGTCTAAGGGGTAGAGTGGGGTCATTAATATAGAGAAATTTTGAAAAACATGGATTAAAGTCCCTAGAAAATATTTAGCCAAATTAATATTTTCACCATAACTTCATCTTGTTCTTAAAAACCTCCTCCGTGAATTTTATGGAATCGCAAGCCGTCTAAGGGGTAGAGTGGGGTCATTAATATAGATAAATTTTGAAAAACATAGATTAGAGTCCCTAGAAAATATTTAGCCAAATTAATATTTTCACCATAACTTCATCTTGTTCTTAAAAACCTCCTCCATGAATTTTATGGAATCGCAAGCCGTCTAAGGGGTAGAGAAGGGTCATTAATATAGAAAATTTTTGAAAAACATAGATTAGAGTCCCTAGAAAATATTTAGCCAAATTAATATTTTCACCATAACTTCATCTTGTTCTTAAAAACCTCCTCCATGAATTTTATGGAATCGCAAGCCGTCTAAGGGGTAGAGTGGGGTCATTAATATAGAGAAATTTTGAAAAACATAGATTAGAGTCCCTAGAAAATATTTAGCCAACTTAATATTTTCATCATAGCTTCATCTTGTTCTTAAAAACCTCCTCCATGAATTTTATGGAATCGCAAGCCGTCTAAGGGGTAGAGTGGGGTCATTAATCAATTTTTCTTTATTTTTATATTTTAAATTTATACATCCGACGCCACTGGTCATTTGGCGGCTGGATTGAAAACGGCTGCTAGAAATTGGCCGCTAACTTCACACCAGTTAAAAAAAACACATACACAGAAAAGGAAGCAAGTTCGATCATTTATTTGAACGAAACATAAGTACAAAACCACTTTCATCACATCCATATGCAATGAGTTTGGGTTTCGCCTTGAAAGAGAAAACAATAATTCAGTCGAAATTGTATCACGTTACCGTCCCATCTCTAAGGAACAAGAGATGGTAATTTTTCTTAGCTCGACTTTATCTATGTAATAGTATCTTAGCTACTTTGGTTCACATGTATCAAGAGTCTGATGATAATATAATAATTTCATAACTGTAGCTAATTGGAACAATAAATAAACATCAAATGATAATAAAGTAATGATTTACTTAGTCAACGTAAATATTTAATGTTTGTTATTAAATATGTGGTTAATTAAAATTTAATATACAGTGTGTAAAAGCCAAATGGAATAAATTCATTATTTCGGTTACTGTACATATTTAAAAAAAATCCCGAAACAAGTCAAATTTAAATTATAACTCGACATTCTTTAATGTGAAAATGCAACCCCTACCTTCAACCCCCTTAGAATGACAGGTACAACGTACAACCCCCAATTTTTTAAATGGGAAGTATAGGCTTGTGATATATCATTTGAAAGATCTCTTCATTCTCTATTCAAAAATGTTATTGTTTCTAAATATAATGCAAAAATTAACATAAAAAAAATTAATATCATGTTGTTACCGAAATTCGCTAAAATATACTCGAAACTTATTACAATATACTTAAAACTTATTTCCCGTTTAGGTCTTGATAATGAGAAAGTGAACAAAAACCATAGCAATGTGGTTTTTAGATGGTAACCATTAAAAAACTTTAAATAATTTCCGTGGCAACGCTATTTTAACAAGCAGTAGTAAATTGTTTTATTTAAGTTGTCATTGTTGTAATTTAAGTATAAAGTTTGTTCAATTCAATTCTGAAAAATGGTTAGATTAACGGAAATGCATAAAATAACAGTTTTACAAATGATTGGTTACGGAGATAACATCCGAACACAACAGGAAGTAACTCGCCTATATCATGAGAAATTTCCTAATTTACCGCCTATATCCCAAGGAACAATAAGTAAAATAGAAAAGCAGTTTCGTGAGTTTGGTCATGTAAGGCAGATAAAAAAAGCAGCTGCCAATGCACTGAGTGATGAACTCAAATTAGATGTGTTACTTGAGTTTCAGGAAAACCCACATACATCGAGTAGACAGGCATCCACTACATTCAATGCTAGCCATACATCGATAGCAAACATATTAAAAAAAATAAATTGCATCCGTATAAGATGATACCTACTCAGGAGCTCATGGAAGACGATTTTGAGAGGAGAACTTTTTTTGTGAGCAAATAATGGACATGTTGGATAACAATATTATCCAATTAGAAGACGTTATGTTTTCTGATGAGTGTACTTTTTTACTTAAAGGTCATGCTAATCGGCAAAATTGCCGCTACTCCACGGAAAATCCTCACTGGATGAGAGAAGAACTCACTCAATACCCTCAAAAGGTTAATGTTTGGGCAGGGATTGTAGGGAACAATATTCATTGGTCCCTTTTTTATTGAGGGCAACTTGAATGGCAACAATTATTTGGCACTACTTCAAAAAGATGTCATTCCAACGTTGGCAAATGTATATCCTGATCCAGGTAACCCTCAAGTTCCAGCGAATACGATATGGTTTCAGCAGGATGGAGCACCACCACATTACCAACTTAATGTCCAGTAGTACCTCGATACAATATTTCCCAATCGGTGGATAGGGAGGCGAGGATCGATTGAATGGCCAGCGCGATCACCTGATCTTACATTATTAGATTTCTTTTTATGGGGATATGTGAAGAGCCATGTGTACAAAACTAAACCTTCTGATTTAAATGACTTAAAAGAACGAATAACGCTTGCGATTAGGTCGATCACTATGTCTGGATATTCCATCTAAATACCTTTCTAATGATATGCCGCACATGGTACATTCTTTATTTAAAAATAAGGGGTTGGGGTGGTGGAAGGGAGGGGGTTGACAAATGACAGATGTGTGTATCGTAAAAATGTGTCCCCCTTGGAACAAAAATCGACCTGTTTTCTCATTTTCTTAAAATATAATAAAAACTGCCAAATATCGAGGTGGACTGTTTTCTGTGGCCCACACTGTATAATCTCCGATTTCATAAAAATTAAGCGAAATAATTCTTAAAAATGTACTTATTGTAAACCCTACCTAGTGATATTATTAGTCTAATCAAGCGTTGATTGGTTAGTTTTAAACACTTGACTAAAAATAAACTTGATTGGTGTTATTCCGATGCCAAAAATGTTCAGTTTTAACTAGATATTTAAAAAAAAACTGTTTAGTCAAGTATTCAATGGCGACCCAGGAAAAACCACCTGTCAGAAAAAACATATCACATATTTTTCGCTTACCTGTAACTTTCTTTGTTTCTGCATTTTGGCCGGACGATTTTGGGATACCGCTGCTGATGCTGCAAAGGCCCCAGCGGCCTTACGAGACATACATTGCCCCATTGGACGTATGGAGCTCGCCCGATACTTTTCCTTCAAAAAAAAAATAAAAAAAACATGATTTCAAACTAAGTAATCATCAACGGCATTAACATTCATTTAAATTTTCCACTCATACAGCTGTTGAAAAAAAAATTCAATCCACACACTTGTTCTCATAATATAAATTCTAATAATATATTATTTGATGCACAGATAATGAGATAATATATAAAGAAACCGCAAACCATCCGAGATTTACAGTTGATCGGAACCCCAATTTAAGCAATGAAAACAAAGTGCTACCACAACCAGAAAGGTAAGTATATTTTGCATTAAATAATGACGTAAAAAAACCCACAACCAATGCAAAATAAAACCAAGTAATACTCACAATGATTTTGTTGCTTTGCACAACAAAACCCAAAGTCCAAGTGAGAATTGAGAATCTGTGCAAAAAAAATAAAAATAATAATTAAAAAAATAAAACAAAATGGCTTACAATCATTATAATAACAGCTAAGTATTTTTTCAAAACGTTTGTTGGAGAAATAGAACATTTTGATGTTTTTGACCTCCTTAAAGTTTGAGATATTTCCATTATTTTTTTATGACATCTCAACTGTAGGCCGTACTCAACTACGAGGGTTGTCTGAAAAGTTTCCGACCTCAACATGAAGATGGCAGCACTCGTAAACAAAAGTTGGGGAATGTGTTCGCGCATGCTTTGAAAGGTACCCACTAAAATTTCAGACATTTTGGACGCGCAGTTGTTGTTTGACAATCATTTGAGTGAGTCGATGTGAGTGTTTTTATGAAAATGGAAAAAATCGAGTATCGAGCTGTCATAAATTTCTATTGCTCATTATCCCTAACCTAACCTAATCTAATCTAACCTAACCTAACCTAACCTAAAGACTAGAGGTGGGCCAACCTGCTATTTTAGTGTAGCTGTGACAAGACGTTACTGCTCCAGTATTGTCACGGTGACAAAAAGCAGTGATTTTCTGGAGCAGTTTAGCTTGGCCAAATTGTTACACATAAAAATGAACCTGCTATTTACAAATATTATAAAGGGTAATCGCGACCGAACATGTTGGTTGCTGTATTATTGTATTCATATCATAAAAGTTTAGTCCTTTAGTTACTAGAAATTATACATATTTTTGATCCTCAATACATTTATCCGTTTATTATGTAGTAAGAGTTTTGGCCACAAAATAACGGTACACCACCATTATCAGTTATCACTGCTTCGTCTCAAACAGAGACTACCACTTCTCAAACGATGTTAAATGTTACTGTCGCGAACACGATAACGTCCCTGACAATAACAAATGGAACCGATGTGGTACAGGAACTACAAAATCTCAAAATCAAAACAGCAAAACGTGACTAATTGTCACTGCTATTTTATTCAATCTGGAGCAGACTGTGACTGTGACAGCGTTGTAGCAGTGACAAAGTAGCAGTTCGTGAAATAGCAACCCACCACTACTAAAGACAACTTCATGTTAAGTTGGATAACTACCTCCTGCCTTAGTACAACTGTATCAAATTGAAAAAGCAAATTCATTACTAATACTCTGTATATAATACCTAGTTTACTGTTGAAAGTTTCATTCATACAGTTCTTTGACCCATATGCCTCCTGAATTCATTTTATTTTTTTAACATAAGGATAAATTCACTTCTCTGCACTAAGTTTCCAAACAATGCAACTGTCCTCAGTAACTTTTGTTTATAATTTATAATACCTTTTAAAATGCCCAAGAACTATAATTATTGTATTTCCTATAGAAAATTGTGTGCTGGCATAATAATTAGACTTTAGAATGTCTTCTATAAATAAAAGGCACTAAAGAAAAAGATTAACCTACTCTACGAAGTAATAAAAATATTCAAAGTAAGTACCTGTCACTTCAAATACAAAAACTATTTAAGTAAGTACTTTCACGATGATATAAATCGCTGAGTACTAGGTGTAGGTGTAAAAATTTAACGATTTTTTTACCTCTATTTTCAGTATTAATGATGTGTGGGTATGCCAAATAAGAAGAGAATGTGAACTTTCAAAGAAGATAAATAAATAATATACAGAGGACATGCAACACATAATTATATTCATGATAAAAGTCTAGATATATGTAGAGGTTGGAAACTTTATGACAGAGAAAATAATTCACTTGAAGGCCTGTTTCAAGTTTCAATCTCCAGATCTAATTTATTACCACATGGTTATGATGATAATTTTTACATTGTTCTATTCTATGTAAAAATATCAGATACAAATTATCAATGGACTAATGATTTTGGTATTTCACTTCTTTTGAATGTTGGTTATGTAAGTAAACATTAAATAATTATTTATGATAGGCAACAATAGTTGAATTAACCCCAATTTTCAATTGTTATTACCAGTCAAAAATGTCAAAAAATACCACACTATTAGTAAATGTATTAATAACACACTTTCGCAATAAAAAATAATTGTATATAATAAATAGATGTTAATAATTTTAAAAAGTTAGTTAACACATAAATTTGATTAGTACACCACCACTTACCATTTATGAAACGTTCAATTTTTGTACATTAAGTTTTGTTTGTGTTTATTATTTGGGGTGAATGGCCAACTGTAAATAAAATAAAATTTACTTAAAATAATTATTATATGTTAATTTATCAATATTCTTATAATTTTTAAAGGTATACTCAAACAAAAGGATTCTATTAATAACTTTTAGAGTGTTTTTCTATAATCTACTTATTATAAAACTTTATAACTAAATGTATACTAATAGGCCAAATATATTGATTAAACCTTTGATCTAATCTAATGGTAGGTATTGCTGCAACAGGATATTACACATAAAAGACTTTAGCATGAATATTTATGTTAAGATTCATGGCTAAAAATTTTGAATATCCTGCACTTTATGAAGTATTGGAGGTTGATGTATAAAAAATAAATGTTTTAACGAGGTATTTAAGTATACTACTTAGAGTAAACATCAAGTGAATGCTATTAACATATTATTAAACTTAATATAAAAAAATATATAATGCTTAATAAGGCAGGCTTATGAAATTAATAAGTATTCAATTTGCGGATAAATTTGTAAAAAAACTACCAGCATTGCTTCAAATTATTCATCTGACTCAAAGTTGTAGAAGCTTGTAAATGTATTGCTTATAAAATCATTAATCTTGCTCTAATAAATTTAAAGAATTTGAAATATTTATTTTAACATTCGTATTCACAACCCTATACCTACTAATAAAATTTTAAACACTGTTTTATTTTTTGTATGTACACAATAAAGGGTTTATGAACAAATTTATATCTAGAGGGCAATTCTTATCAACTATCTATCAATTTTTAAAACTTATGTTGTTTATTTTCATAGATTCAAGGCTGTAACATTTTAGAAACAGAATATTAATCTACAATTTCATTTTTCTAAATTAATTAAATTTTATTGTTTTACTCTTACTTTTGTATTTATTGCATATTTCATTAAGAATAAATTTAACCTTGACTTGAGATTAGGTAAAATTATTTGACAGATCGATAAAAGGTTATGTTTACGTAAAAAATTAAAGTTCTTGTTTTGATAAAAAAATATGATAAAAACAAGTCCTACTGCGAAACTAAATTTAATGGCACAAATATAAATTTAAATAAAATCAAACTACCGGAATAACGTCTGAAAGAGATGAATAATTATAAATATATATCATGACAAAAATAACGTACCTCTTCCAGTTTGATCAAATAATCGAAAACTCACAAAAAACATAGTCACAAACACTTTAAATCATTATCACATCTAGTTTCATTCACGAACACCTGTAAATCGCGAAAACGGTACCGTATTCTATAAACAAGAGTGTTTTAAAACCATATACCATATGATCGGATATCAGCTACGTACTGGCTGGCTAGCGATGCATATGACAGTAGAAAACATTCATTTTGCCCCTTCCATTTCTATTAGTTTAATAACGTTGTCCAAGTGCCTTTCTAACAATTTGAACTGCACGCGAAGGGAGTAATGATCTGACTATCTATATTATACACACACCTTATTTTGATCTCAAGAATTTATTATTTTTAACAAATAATGTAAGTAATTAAATTAGCTATTTAAAGATGGCAGCGCTGCTGCCGCTGTTGAGTAGAAGCACACGTAACAATAGCTGTTTACTTTGAATACTAATTCATAGATGGCGCACAACAACATTTTTAAATTTTGTTTACTTTTTAAAAAAGTAAAATTGGGCGTTCCAAATAACCAAATTTATTTCTGGTAACCCTTACACGTGTATTAAAATTTTGAAACTAAATGTTGTTATTAAATACCAAAGGGTTCGTTACAAATTGATATATCTATTTTATTGATTTTTAAAATATACATGGCCATCCAAATTGACAAAATTAAAACAGATAATAGTAGTTTTAATTAACGAGGCAATCCCTGCAACACGATATTGTTACACTAAAATATATCTTGTATCACAGCTATAAAAGTCGTGACAGTATATAAAAGAAACTTGATAAGGTTGAGTAAAACAACAATATAAAATAAATAATTGTAATGAGTAAAATAAAATTAGACTAATAATTATAAATAAAGTCAATGAAATTTTATAAATAAAAACACGTTGTCTCTATTCGATCGAACTGCTAGCTCTGACGTTATGCGACACTTTTTCGTGCGTGCAGCCAAAAATTTAATCGTTTTAAATATACATAATTAGAAGAGATAAAATTTTGCACAGATATCTAATATTCTATTTCATTGTATTAGTCATAACCTTTTGTGGTTTACAAAGTAATATATAAAGGTTATAAATGCATCGAATAGTTTTGAAATTAATATTATGTTAAATTTATTGTACTAACCCTTACTTTTTGGAAGTCCATCTAACGGTGCTACGGCTACGGCCGTCATTGAGTTTAAAAAAGCAATTTTTAAATAAATAGTGGAAGTTTTGTTAAAACGAAGAGTTTTTTATTATTTTTAATATAATATTACTTGTAGTTCATTATTTTAACAAAAAGATGTCATGTCAATATCACTGTATTAAAAATATTGGAAGGAAAGCACATCAATTAATCACAGGCTCAGAATTTAAAACATAGGGATAGATTGTGTGAAATTTGGAGATATTTTGTAACTAATTATTTTTAAAGCATTATTATTTTGTTTTAGTCCAGGCGTGCTGTACCAAAAAAATTAAAAATACGGAATATCTGAGACCTGGAATGTAACAGTTGGAGGTGGTAAAGGGGCTTATAACACAAGAAAAAAAAATACATTAACTATTTCAATTATGATCATAAACTTTTTAGGGGTGAAAAAGGGGTAAAAAACTGAAATATTGATGTTTGCGGCTAAAATTGACGTCGAAATGAAAAGTGCCCAATAGAAAAGTTGTAGATCATGTAAAAATCTAAAACTTTTCTCTTGGTAATTTTCTCACATAACCTCAATTTTTCGAGGAAAATGAAAAAAAAAACTATTTTTCGTTTTTAATTTTTAATTTTCCAACGGATTCGTCAATCTTGGTGAAACTTGGTGAAAACTTACCTTTTTATGTCCAAAATAACCTCGAATTTTCTCAACCTTGTAACATAATAATTTTCCGAGAAATTTGATTTTTCTGGAAAAATCTCTTTTTTTTCAACTGTAAAGTTTGCTCGGAAAATATTATTGGACAAGATTTTCCTGGGGCTCATTTTTTTCGTTTTTACGTCTACTTTCACATGAAATAAAAAAATACACCTCTCATTTAAAAATGTGCTCAAAAATGAAAAAAAAAGCAAAAAATGAATTTTGCAACAGCTAAATTTGCAATAATTGTTAAATTTTTGTTATAAAATATTAAAAAATGCAAAAGCCGACTCTTGCATTACATTCTACGGGAAAAATTACAAAAGAAAATGTATTTCATTATTTAGTCGGATTTTTAGTTCATTTGCAATATTATTATAAAAACTCAAGTCTATTAATGAAGTTAATAATTCGAGCGGGGATTTCATTGTTTTTACTATTGTTGTATGCTGATTTGTTTATATTATAAGGTTTTTCATGAGATAAATCGATTTGTTGATAATTACAAGGCCCAAATACTCTTCCATCAGAACCCTATAGCCCAATTTTCATCAAAAGTTCAATTTTCTTTGACTTTTTGGAATAATTTGTTTATTTTTAATATAACAATCGTTCGGTTTCAAGTAATTCGTAATTGTAATTAAAAAATATATTGAAAAGACAATATTTTGTTTGTTACGAATGAATGATATTTTGTATACTGAAATGTTGCAAGGTCAAAGAGAAAACAAAAGGCCTAGGCCCCTAGGCTAGTTAGAGTTGTCATGTCTACACTTTGTCACTTATGAAAGGTGGCTATAGGGCTCTGATGGAAGGGTATTTGGGCCTTGTAATATCAACAAATCGATTTATCTCATGAAAAACCTTATAATATAAACAAAGCAGCATACAACAATAGTAAAAACCATGAAATCCCCGCTCGGATTATTAACTTCATTAATAGACTTGAGTGTTTATAATAATATTGCAAATGAACTTAAAATCCGACTAAATAATGAAATATATTTTCTTTTGTAATTTTTCCCGTAGAATGTAATGCAAGAGTCGGCTTTTGCATCTTTTAATATTTTATAACAGAAATTTAACTGCTGCAAAATTTATTTTTTGCTTTTTATTCATTTTTGAGCACATTTTTAAATGAGAGGTATATTTTTTTATTTCATGTGAAAGTAGACGTAAAAACGAAAAAAATGAGCCCCAGGAAAATCTTTTCCAATAATATTTCCCGAGCAAACTTTACAGTTGAAAAAAAAGAGATTTTTCCAGAAAAATCAAATTTCTCGGAAAATTATTATGTTACAAGGTTGAAAAAATTCGAGGATATTTTGGACATAAAAAGGTAAGTTTTCACCAAGTTTCACCAAGATTGACGAATCCGTTGGAAAATTAAAAATTAAAAACGAAAAATCGTTTTTTTTTCATTTTCCTCGAAAAATTGAGGTTATGTGAGAAAATTACCGAAAGAAAAGTTTTAGATTTCTACATGATCTACAACTTTTTTATTGGGCACTTTTCATTTCGACGTCAATTTTAGCCGCAAACATCAATATTTCAGTTTTTTATCCCTTTTTCACCCCTAAAAAGTTTATGATCATAATTGAAATAGGTAATGTATTTTTTTTTCATGTGTTATAAGCCCCTTTACTACCTCCAACTGTTACATTCCAGGTATCAGAATTTCCGTCTAAAAGTACAGCACGCCTGGACTATTTCAATTAATTAAAAACGATTTTTTTTAAAGAATGTCGTTAAATCGATACCTATTTTTATTTAAGATTCTAAGTAGGATTTTAATATCGTCAAATAATATTAGTTGATCAACAATAATCAGGTATGGGAACCAACATGAGCTGATTTTTTGCATGATTTATTACGCTTCTTTTAAAGCTGCTAGTATTACTATCTTACCAGTATACATATTCATTATTTTGTAGCTCAGTAAGTATTAGATTATAGTCTATATAGAAAGGACAAGGAGTAATAAATCATTCATTTAAGCAGATTTCATAGACGTACCAAAATATATTTTAAGAGGGTATACCGTGTTGATGCAAGTGTTGATGATATTGTGGAATTAACGGCTGCTATGTTGTGTGTTGCTAAATCAACAATTTATAGATTACTAAAAGAAAGCAAGAATAGAACTCTTCAACCCCCTAAAACTCCTTCAGGCCGAAAACCAATTGAGATCGATGAGTCATTAAAACAAAGACTAAGGCGTAAAGTCCATGGATTTTACTTAAGAAAGGAAATTCCAATACTTGACAAAATTATGACATCAGTGCAAGAAGATACGGAATATACAAAATTCTCCAGAATGACATTATGCAAACTTTTGAAAGATGTGGGTTTCAGATATACAAAACATAATAGAAAATCTCTCTTGATGGATAAACCGGAAATAGTTTTTTGGAGAAGAGACTATTTAAGAAGCATTCGACATGCCAGAGAACAAAATTTGAAAATCTTCTACTTAGACGAAACATGGATAAATACTGGATATACAGTTTCCAAATCTTGGCAAGATGAAAACATTAAAAGCGGAAGGCAGGCATTCGTGGAAGGTTTGTCGTTAGGTTTGCAGCCACCATCTGGAAAAGGAAAAAGACTTATCATTGTCCATGTTGGAAGTTCTGAAGGTTTTATTGATGGTGGATTATTAACTTTTATTTCAAAACGCTCGGGGGACTATCACGAAGATATGAATGGGGATGTCTTCGAGGAATGGTTTGTTCAAATGTTGGATCTGATTCCAAAAGGGGCTGTTATTGTTATGGACAACGCAAGTTACCATTCACGGTTACGAGAAGCATTGCCCACAAGTCGTTGGCGTAAAGCAGAGCTTTTGGAGTGGCTTATTTCGAAAAATATTAAGTTTCCAAAAGATCCACTAAGGAAAGAACTTTACAGAATTGCAAAAATGAACAAGAATAAATTCAAAAGCTACATTGTAGAAGAAATGGCTTCTTCTCGTGGTATATCAGTTCTTCTACTTCCCCCTTATCATTGTGAACTTAATCCCATAGAATTAATATGGGCTCAGGTAAAGGGGGAAATTGGAAAAAAATACTACTTTTAAAATAAACGATGTTGTGAAATTGTTTGAGAGTGCTGTAAGTCATGTTAGTAAGGAAAATTGGACAAACTGTATCGAGCATGTTATAAAAGTAGAAGCAAATATGTGGAAAATTGACAATATTTGTGATGATTTAATCGACCCTATTATTATTAATGTCAACAACGATTCTTCCTCTTCCGAGTCGGATATAGAATAAAATGTAAGTAATAAATGTATTACAATAATTATTTCTTTTCATTTTTTATTATATTATGATTTAAAAGGCATTTTTTTCCCAAAATACACACCACTGCATTGCGTTATTGCTTACCTGCTAATCCTTTAACAATGAAGAAACCCTAAACTTTGCTACAACTGAAACAAATACGGGGTCGATCTACCTGGTTTTTAGATTTACGGAAGAAATGTAATTTAAAGTAAGAGATTTATCAAAAATTTTATGGTGCTCCCTGTAAAGGTTTTGCATACTTAATTAGGGTTTATTACTCCTCGTACTTTTTGTACATACTATAAAATGTATATACACAAGTTAAATTTTGTTTTCCCACAGAATGTTCTTTAATACAAATTCCAACTCTACGCAGCTGGTTTATTTTTTAACAATCTTGGCAACTACTACTTTTTTAGGTTTGTTTAGAATAAAATAGAATATCATCGTGGAAAAACTTAATAGTAGACAAGTGATGACGACGTAAAAAACATATCTGAACCAAAAATCCTTCTCGATGGATTCGACTTGTGTAAGATACCAAATCGAACACATTGTAATATTTTCAATAAACACCGCAAAGAAAAACCCGTAAAAAATAAGCGTGGCCTTTTTGAATTTTATCTTGAATTCGATTATGCAGAAAACGAACACGAGACCGATAAACAGAAAAAATATCGATTTAGAACGTTTGACTTCGTCAGATTTAACATCGTAGATGAGAATACCCTCGACTAAAATAAAATGTAAGATAAGAACATAGATTGATTCTGTCATGTAAAAGTATGCGAAAATGGAAATTGTTAAAACTCTGGCCAGTAAAAACGTGAACCACCATATAACTGCTATTAATTTTCCGGCGAGATCATCGTCCTCTAAACCTTTTACGTTGATAATTCTTGAAATGTTAAAGTCTGGTTCTGTGATATCAGGATCGGCGGCTTGGATATATACAGCTCGTTTCGGGCCATCGATTATTGACGTTTCTCTTGACATTTGATGAGTGCCAGATGTATCTGAAAAAACAATAATAGATAATATCCATTAATATAGACCCATCTCGTTAATGGCACAAATTGAATATTAAATACAAAAAGACAAGAAAAACACAACTTCTTCTTTGTGGTTTATGGTCTGAGCTGCCGGGGCTATACGGCAAATAGAAGCTAACTTTTGACAGCTAAAAGGGTTTTTTTCATTTAAATTGTGGTATTCCTGGGTAGCAATACGTTGTGTTCTATGGCAAGAAGTGGAAGGAGAAAATTCAAAAATATTTGCGCATGAGTATTTAATAAAGAGACAGGTGTATTGAAGGATATTTAAATGGTCAAGCTCCCAAAACGTTCTGATCCTTATTAATTTAGGAATGTGCCTTCTAGAAAGCTGATTAGCTTCTCTAGAAGTATTTATTTTCTAGAATTTAAGCGTGTTAAGGTAGGTATACACAAAACATCCTAGTATAATCGATGCCTATGAATCCAGTTGTCCTCTCCAAAGGACTAGAAAAGCAAAAGATGCGATATGGTGGAACAGTCATCTGTCAAACTTAAGATCCGAAACGCGACAGCTCTTCAATAGAGCCAAACGTAACGGAGATTGGCAGAGCTACACCGAGAAACTTACAACATATAATAAGGAGATTAGAAAAGCTAAAAGAAACAGCTTCAGAAAATTCTGCGAAGAAATAGATGCTACACCCTCTGCAGCAAGGCTACACAAAGTCTTGGCAAAAGGGAAAGTAGACACTGTAATGGCATTACGGAAGCCAGATGGAAGCTTCACAGAAAGCGAAAAAGAAAGAGCTCTGCTCCTGTTAGAAACTCACTTTCCCGGAGGAATAGTCCCTTCCGGAAAAATAAATGAGAAAGCTAAAAGACCTACCAGGGAAGACACTACAATGGCAAAGCACATATGCAGTGAGGAACGGCTGAGATGGGCTATGAACACCTTCCAGCCGTTCAAAACCCCTGGAACGGATGGAATATTTCCTGCCCTACTTCAACAGGGCCAAGAGGCAATAATTCCACACTTGATCCGAATTAGTCGGAGCAGCCTTGAACTGGGATACATACCAGAAGCGTGGAGAAGGGCCAAAATCACCTTCATCCCAAAAGCAGGGAAACGGGACACTACGCACCCCAAATCCCTTAGACCGATCAGCCTCACATCGTTTGTTCTCAAAACGATGGAAAAAGCTGTAGACAATTACATTAGAACAGAAATTTTGGAACAGGTGCCATTGTACCCCCGTCAGCATGCGTACCAAGCGGGAAAGTCCACGGAAACCGCTTTAATACAATTGACTGACGAAATCCAAGACGCTCTGAATAAAAAAGAGACCGTGGTATGTGCCTTTCTAGACATAGAAGGGGCCTTTGACAATACGCCACATGAAGCAGTCAAAAGAGAACTGATTGAGAAAGGAGTAGATAGAATGACTTCCATCTGGATGTCGCAACTGCTATCTACAAGAATCGCAGAAATGGAGGCAGGACAAGACACTATCTCCATTAATGTGACCAGAGGCTGTCCACAGGGGGAAGCTGCATCCCCGCTTATGTGGAGTCTCACTGTGGACAGTCTACTCTGTCAATTGATTAGGGAAGGCATACCATGTCAAGGGTATTCCGACGACATGGTTATCCTGGCAAAAGGGAAGTATGAAAATGTCCTCTGTGATATTGTTCAAAGAGGACTGAACATTGCGAAACAATGGTGTGACTCGGTGGGACTCAGCATCAACCCCACCAAAACCACACCAGTAGCCTTTACAAGGAAAAAGAAACCTAATCTAAAAATCATAAGAATAGGGGAGAACATCGTCGAGTGGAAAACAGAGGTCAAATATCTAGGGCTAATCCTAGATAGTAGGTTACTCTGGAATAAACACGAAGACGAAGTAATACACAAAGCGACCAAGGCCCTCATGGTGTGCAGGAACATTGCAGGAAAGAACTGGACATGCAACCCACGTATTCTGCAATGGATGTACACAGCAATAGTGAGACCAATAATCACATATGGGGCAGTGGCTTGGGGAGCAAGGGCTAATCTGAATACGACGAGGAAAAATCTCTCGAAGATTCAGAGACTAGCCTGTTCATGTATCACTGGAGCAATGGGAACTTGCCCCACTGCTGCAATGGAGGTGATTTTAAACTTAACCCCACTTAACATTCTGTTAGAAAGTGTAAGGAAGAAAACGATATATAGAATGATCAAAGAAGGAATTATCAGGGAAAAACCACGATCACTTCATTTTGATCAAACTTAGGAAATGCCCCAAGATGATATGCCAAAGAAATTCAACTTTGTGAGAAAATTCATCACAAGGTTGAGTAATAAATCTGAATGGGACGAAGACACCATACAGAATTTAAATCAGAATACCATAAAGTGGTATACGGACGGTTCCAAGCTAGACGAGGGAACTGGGATAGGAGTTTTTGGATCGAGAGCCAAATACTCAGAAAGCTTGGGCACATACCCGAGCATCTTTCAAGCAGAAGTCCGCGCCATAGAAAGATGTGTGGAATTCAATATTGGAAGAAACTACCGCAGACAAGAGATTGTGATCATGTCGGATAGTCAAGCAGCCATCAAAGCGCTGAGTTCAAATATAATCAGTTCGAAGATGGTTTGGGAATGCCTAGGCAAACTAAATGAACTGGGCCAGAAGAACACTGTCACCCTCCTATGGGTCCCGGGACACATAGGAATAGAGGGGAACGAAACAGCAGATAAGCTGGCAAAAAAAGAGCTGAAACCCCACATTTGGGACCAGAACCATCTTGTGGGAACAGCAGTAGAGTAATCTTAGGAAAACTAAGGGAAGAAATGGAGAAAGAAAAATCCAAGTACTGGAATCAGTTGGAAGAACTGAGGCAATCTAAGATACTACTGGGGAACTATGACCAGAAGAGATCTCTTAGCTGCCTCAAACTCAGTAAAAAAAGGCTCCGAATTTTAACGGGAATATTAACCGGGCATTGCCGGTTAAGAAGCCACATGAAGAAACTAGGGTTAGCAGATGAAGCAAAGTGCAGATTCTGTGAGGAAGAGGATGAAACCTCAATACACATACTCGCAGAATGCCCTGCCTTGCAAAATTCTAGGGCTAGATACCTAGGAGCACATGGAATAGAGGATGGGGATCTACCTGACTTGAAGCCCGACGATGTCCTAAACTTCCTCAGGAAAATAGGACTCGAAGAGCTGCTATAAGTCTGAGAAAATATCAGAACATGGCAAGTAAGGGGGGACACAATAGATCCTATAGGTCGCAGTGTAATTATCACCCCTAACTTATACATACATACATACATCCTAGTATAGGTCGAATACAAAGAAGTCTGACTGGTTTGTACAAATACTGAACGAACTTACATTCTGGTGGCACGTCTGTCTCGTCCACCCCTTCATTTACAATTTTAATTCTGGTTTGTACGTTTTCGTCAAAGTCGGTTTCTAATAATGTATGCCTCTGAGATAGTCCTGACGTGCTTGGTTCCAAATAAAAGTCACTACTTCTTCGTCTACTTAATCTGGAATACCTCGGTGGTTCTGAATCGTATCTGCTAGCCTCTCTTTGGCTTGTAATTGGTCTTTCTTCGGCAACAGATCTACATATAACACGTTAAAATTTGAGTTTAAAATTAAAATATTTTTAAATTTACCGATTTTGAAGTAATTTTCTTCTTAGTACAACATCACCGGGAGAATTTGGTGATTGGTTAACCTGCTTATACCAAGGATACTGTTTTCCTGTTAATTTTTGAGATTTAAATCGTTGATAATACGTAGTGGTCACAGAAACTTTTAGCAAGTTTAATACCAAACTAAGTATTTGGACCTTTTCTAAAAAAAAATATAACAAACTAGCAATTAACAAAGAAATTTTAAATGCCGGATGTACCTGTTTGACGATTTATATCTGGATTATGCCTGATAAGGATGTAAAGTTGTAACAAAACTTGCGGCAGTGCATGTAAATAAGATTGTAGAAATATATACAACTCTATAGATCGAGGAGATGTCATTATCGATATTGCTTCTTTAGTAGACTTTTCGCTTGTAGCTCTTACTGCTTCTATGGACCAAAAAATTCTTTCCGCAAATCTAAAACGTATTTAGAACAAAGTTTTGTTTATTTTGGAGTGTTCTAGTGGCCCGGATATTTAATTTCCTCGATCAATGTATTTCGTAAATATAATAAATACTATTATATTTAGAAATAGAAAGATACACGTACCTCCACATACTCCAAACGGGAAAAAGCAAATGCTCGATCACTTTTGTCCAAAACCATATTAAATTCACTCTTGAACAGGATTCAAATTCAGGCCATAATTCCCAATTCGAAACAATTATAATAAAGCTTGCCAACAAAGGTAGATACAAAATAAATAATGTTAAAGAGGCCCAAATGGAATCTCCATTCTTATAGTGACTAAAAATCACTCCGACATCCGCTGCTATCAAGAATACGTAAAGCACACAAGCACTTATTGAAGGCACTAAATAGTTCACTAAAGCATCTTGCTTAGTACTTAGTTCATAACCTAGCAGAATTGGTTTTGTTGTATCGGTTTTTACTGTACCCATTATTCATAATTTTATAACAATTGTACACCTATTTGTTATTTTAGTCATACAACTGGGATATATTTATTGTCGACCGAGCCTTATCTTTTATAGATAACTTAGATAAGCAACTCCTTTATTCTCATTTAGTATTATCTATGACCGATTAATATACAGGGCGAATGAATAAATATTAAAGGCGTTAGATTAGAGTGTCATTTTAGTTTTTACAACTCACCCAGGCTTTTTTCTACACTCCGACCTTGACCTAATACGTATTTCTAATTTCATAGAAATTTTAATCATTTACAGATTAATGCTTTACATTCACGTTTTCATAGAAAATATAACAGTTCTCTATCTGATTTTTACTATTAAAATCTTTTGCCTTCCTTCAATCCTGTAATACCCCACATAACACTAATATGGTACATTCACATTCTAAGAATATGCCCGTGAATTATGTTTTCGAACATTCTGAAAGGTATATGCTAAACAACTCCATTTCTCGTTCCTTTTCTTGCAAATTTGTATGTTCTTTATGGTACATTCTTAACATGTTCGTATCATGTAATTTTTAAATACCCAACAATCATTCCACTGAAAGTGATATTATGATGATATGATAAAAATATGTTGTACAAACGATGAAAGGAATATTCTTTTGGGGACGTGAATATAATGTGCGATGTTCATTCCTTTCGTTTGGATGAGCAAGTTACAACTTTACTTTTGATATTTGAAGAATATAACTTATCGAAACTCGTGATAGACAGTAAAAAAGTGTATGTTCGTGCAGTAGCAGTAGTCTATGTACAGTAAAAATATATGGTAATACTGAGAATATACTACCACAACATTTTTATCACCTGAATATAATATCCTTGTAGATTGCAGAAGGGGTCGATTGGCCCAGTTGACCTTACTACACTGCGACCTATAAGATCTTTTGTGTATACCCTACATTTATATTTTAGTCCAAAAGGTCTAGGCTTCTAAGAAAGTCCATTATCCGTTTTGGAGCTAGGTTTGTAATCTGATCAGGATCAAGGAATACCTGTTCCAGATATTTATGGCGTTGCCGAACAATTACTCTGCAATTGCAGATAATATGTTCTGACGTCTCATCTGCCTCATCGCAGAATCTGCATGTCCCACTGTCCAATATGCCCATTTTGCAGAGATGGTATCTGAGTGAGCAGTGCCCAGTGAGAATTCCTGTGATTACTCTGAGATCAGATTTCTGAAGCTCTAAGGATTATAATTTCGCGTAGCGGGCAGAGGGTCGTAATAACCTTTTTGCCTGTCTTTGGCCTGGAACATTTTTCCAGTAGGCTGCACTGAGTTCCTTTTCATATTTTCGAACTTCTTCCATTATGCGGCTTTTTGATATGCCACAAAATGGTTCAGGTCCTATAAAAGGAGCACAAGCTCCTTCCTTTGCGAGACTATCGGCAATCTCATTTCCGACAATTCCTTTATGCCCTGGCACCCATAGCAACTTTAATTTGTTGCGACTAGCCAGTTGTTTAAGGGATTGTTTACAATTCCAGGCTATTTTTGACTCATAGGTTGTGGACTTCAGAGCCTTCAAAGCAGCCTGACTATCAGATGCAATAAATATTCTTGCTGTGTTAAGGCCTTTTCTTAGGCACTCTTGGGCACAGAATTCTATTGCTAATAGTTCTGCTTGAAATATTGTTGGAGCATTTCCAAGGGCTGCGGATATCCTAATATTAGGACCTGTGATCCCTATTCCTACTCCTTCGTTTGTTTTTGACCCATCAGTATAATAAGTGAGGGCACCTTTTGTGATTTGAGCGATTTCGTTTTCTGTCAACTCGCGGTCGTTAATAATAACATCTAACGCGAGTTCGAAATCTTGTTTTGCAGGCATTACGTCTGTAGGCATCTTCATGATTTGGGTTGTTACAGCCCTTAATACCTCAAGATGTCCTGTTAAGTCACCGGGTTTCAGAGATTTGGTCTGTGTCAGCCTATAGGCATTTCCCAGAGCGATCCTCTGTACATGTAAATGTAGTGGAGGAAGGTCTAGCATTGCCTCTAAGGCTGCGGTAGGACACGATCTCATAGCACCCGTGATCCCAATACAGGCAAGTCGTTGCACTTTCTGCAACTCGTTTATTGCCTTTTGCTGCTTTGTTTTGGTCCACCAAACCATCGCAGCATAAGTGATAATGGGTCTGACAACCGTTAAATATGACCAGTAGATCAATTTTTGGCTTCATCCCCCAGGTTTTCCCAAAAAAGCCTACGGCACATCCAGAAAGCCCTTATTGCTTTTGTGGTAATATGAGTGAGGTGTGCATTCCACGTAAGTTTCCTATCAAGGATGACTCCTAGGTACTTAACCTCTTCTGAGAAAGAAAGGGTTACTCCATTCATGATCGGAGGCTGTAATGTTAGTTTCCTCCTGTTAGTGAACGGAATAAGTGTCGTTTTGTTGGGATTGACTGATAGCCCTTCCTCGAACACCAAGTAGTTATAATGTTTAAGGCCTGCTGCATGCGTTCGGCAATAATACCGTCATGTTTGCCTCTAGCCACTATAACTAGGTCGTCAGCATAGCCCAGAGCACGAAATCCTTCTCTTTTGAGCTTTGTTAGGAGGTCGTCAACCACTAGCGACCACAGTAGAGGTGATAAAACTCCTCCTTGAGGACAACCTTTTACTGCTTTTATAGTAATTGATTTGCCTCCTAGGTAGGTAATAATTTTCCTAGTATTTAGCATGGATTGAATCCATTTAGTTATGGAAGGTTCGATACCTTTTGCTGTTGCGGCGGCGCTGATTGATTCATATGAGGTGTTGTCAAACGCACCCTCTATGTCTATGAATGCACATAGCGCCACTTCCTTTGATCCTATTGCCTTTTCTATGTCTTTTACGAGACAGTGCAAGGCATCCACGGTGGATTTGCCTAATTGGTAGGCAAATTGTTCTTTGTGAAGCGGTATGTTTGTTAAATATTCGCTTCTTATATATGTATCAAGTATTTTTTCCATACTTTTAAGTATGGAGGGCGTTTACCACTCTTAGGAATGAAGCATACCCTAACCTCTCTCCACCCTTTTGGAATGTAGCCCAAGATGAAGCTCATCTTGAATAATTTGACTAGATGAGGAGTTAATGTATCAACGCCCTGTTGTAGCAGGGCTGGGAAGACACCATCCTCTCCAGGAGATTTGTAGGGCTTAAAGCTATTTATTGCCCATTTATTTTTTTTTTTGTGAAGATTTTTCCCGCTAGGGTTTGTTGAGCTCTTGATGTTCTGTAATTAGATTCATCAAGATTAACCCTTGGGTCATCTTCAATGAGTGTTGACCCGGGAAAGTGAGATTGTAGTAAGCAACTCATGCTTTCCTCTATGGTTGCAGTAAACTCTCCGTTTGGCTTTTTTAGAAGTCCAATACCGTTTGAGTGGTCCTTAGAAATTACTTTTTGGAGGCGTACTGCTGGGGCTAATTCAGTTATCCCCTCGCAGAATTGCCTCCATGTTCTTCTCTTGGACCTTCTAAGTTCTTTGTTGTATTCTGTTAGAGCCTTTTTGTAGGCATCCCAGTTACCTATACTTTTGGCTCTATTAAAAGCTTTACGGACTTGAGCTTTTAACTTACTGAGTTCCCTGTTCCACCATGGCACATCTTTTTTGACGGCTTTGGTCTTGATGGGACAGGCCCCCTCATAGCAGCTAATTATCGTGCGATTTAGCCATTGTGAGGCACCTTCCAGTTCCTCTATGGTTTCAATCGAATAAGTTACGCCTTCAACATCTGACCTTAGGGTATCCTTATAAGCACACCAGTCAGTCTGTTTCGGTATTCGACAGGACTGTACCTGCTCCCGCTCAGCCTCGACTTCGAATCTTATGATTCTATGATCCGACATCGAAACCTCATCGGAGACATGCCAGTTCTGTATTAAATTTGTAGCAGAGCAACTAGTTAAGGTGATGTCAAGCACCTCTTTCCTATTTGCAGTGATAAAAGTTGGTTTGTTACCTCTATTGATAATGTCTATATTGGAGTTAGCCAAATATTCTAAAAGGTACTCACCACGTTTGTTCGTGTCTGTGCTGCCCCATACTATGTTGTGGGAGTTCGCATCACATCCAAGGATAAGTTGTCTGTTCTTTTTGTTGCACCAGCTGATGAGGCCTTTCACTTCCTCTGACGGAGGTTGGTCTTCATCACCTGGGAAGTAGGCAGAGGCAATTATAATTTGCCTTTTGCCCCTTTCCGTGGGGAGCTCCACTTCAGCTGTTGCTAAGTCTCTTGTGATAAACTCTGGAACAGAAACGAATTTTAGTTGTTTAGAGATGAGCAACGCTGCTCTTGGCAAGTCATGCATTTGTGAATAGATCAACTTACATGTATTATTTGGAAGTCCTTTGATAAGTCCTTTGTCAGCCCAGGGCTCTTGAATGAGCCCGATGTCAGTTAGGTTTCTGCTAAAACTCCTGTTAAGCACACTAGTTGCGGCTTTTGCATGATGGAGATTTAACTGCAAAAACCTAATATTTTTGTTGGAAGCCATTTTACTGGCTTTTGGGACCTTTATCCGATCCCTTTTTAAACTTCGCAGGACCCTTTTCCTGGGCCCCTATATAATATCCTTATCATGCACTGAGTAGTATCAAGACATATTCTAAGAACGTTCTTCTTTGGACTAAAATAGAATATTACCGTCTAATGCTGAGAATTTGATCTTTACATACTTCAGAACATTCTTTGCATATACATATCAAGTAATTTGGTACGGCCTTTTGAGGTGACTATCACATTCTGATCATGTACTGAACGGTATTTACGCACGTTAATATAAAATCCTTGTTCCAAAAAGAATGTTCTTATTATGTGCAAAGAATGTAAAATTGTTGTCTGGGATTTATCCAGTGTCTGTAATTAATGCATTGCATAGTAATTCCTCCAAGATCAAAAGGATGCTGCCTCTAAGACTATTGAAGAGAACATTTCTATTACTGATAGACAAGACAAAAATTCTTTTGTTCAAGTTGGATCCCACCTTCTAGCACCATTTATCTATAATGTTTAAGATAGTTTGCAATAATTTGGAAATAATTTTATGATGCTTACATTTTTTGGTGATATCAAGTCATCTAGCTTTGATACAAGATTTGGATAATTATTGTTTGAAACAAATTTTAGGGCTGAATTTTAATATTTATATCATACAAGAAAAAATGTACCAAATGTTATTTTAATTAACAAAATGTCTTATTTACAATTAATTGCAAATTTAGTTGTTGCAAAATTAATTTTTTGCTTTTTTTTAATTTTTGAGCACATTTTTAAATGAGAGGTGTATTTTTTTTTATTTCATGTGAAAGTAGACGTAAAAACGAAAAAAAATAAGCCCCAGATAAACCTTTTTCAATAATATTTTCCGTGCAAACTTTACAGTTGAAAAAAAAAAGATTTTTCCAGAAAAATCAAATTTCTGGGAAAATTATTATATTATTAATTGTAATTATTATCACAAGGTTGAGAAAATTTGAGGTTATTTTGGACATAAAAAGGTAAGCTTTCAACAAGTTTCACCAAAATAACGAATCCGTTGGGAAATTAAAAATTAAAAACAAAAAATCGGTTTTTTTTTCATTTTCTTCGAAAAATTGAGGTTATGTGAGAAAATTACCAAGAGAAAAGTTTTAGATTTTTACATGATCTACAACTTTTCTATTTCTGATTTTAGGTTCTTTGGTATGCCATTAGAAAACCTCAATTAATCTATACAAAATCTTTATTTCTTTACTTCCTCGATACACACAAGAATAGTACTATTTTTAAAAAGAGTATATACAATTAGAAATAGTCACCAATAAAATATTTCCTTTTTCAAAAATTATAATTAAGCTATTTACATTTATAATAAATATAAAATATATTTCTTCATGAGGCAGGTTGTAATCCATCTAAATAAAAAGTTTGAGCTTTTAACAAATCTGATACAGGTTCAGGCTTATTAAATTCTTCATCAAACTCACTACCCAAGCTCCAGAGGGATTCAAGATCATATAAAGCTCTAGCTTTTTCAGAAAATATGTGTAGAGCTATGTTTCCTGTAAATATTAGTAAAAGTAAAGTAATATTAGTAAATGATAAAACTGTATATACCTAAATCTAATGCAAGCCAATCCTTGGAATTTTCACCCTCAATTTTTGGTAATGTGTCATTCTTTTCTCTTTTTTTCTTATAAATTCTTCTTACAAATTGTGCAATAGCCTGCATATGTCGAACAGATTTTCCACTAACAATACAAATATGTTCTACATAAACTATTTCTTTTGGAACCTTAACTACAAATATATTTAATGCTTGTTCACGTTTCAATACCTCAATTAAATCTTCTATGTCATATACTCCTGTTATACCACCTACAAATAAATTGATTAAATTTTTTCAATTACTATAAAGTAAGCTCCAAAATGTAATCATGTAATATAATAGGTTTAATATTAAAAATAAAATATTAATATTAACGAACGTTTCAAATTAAGTCCCTCATATCGGTCCTCTTCTGTTTCTTCATCTTCTAATAACTGTGAATACTTGAATCGTTCTTCATACACATCTAATATAATTTCTGAATCCTCATCTTGATATATTTGATATTTGGAACCAATATTTCCTAAGGATTTTGATTCATTTTTATCTACTACAGAATCTTCGTTAGATTTTTTTCTAATAAAAGACCCAACAGTCGGTTTTAAGGATTTAGATAATACAAATCTGGAAATATATCTGAAATTAGAAAGCATTGTTTACATTTAATACCATTTGGTACAAAAAAATAAACTTTTTAAAAGCAAACATAACCTGTCCACTCTTCTTTTTCGAATTGACATTTCGATGTCAAAGTATTTTGCAAGTTATTTTTTTTGTTACTACTATAGAAAACGTGATGGCGATCGACCAAGTCGATACTTAAGACCATTTTTGTCTGAAATTAGAAAGCATTGTTTAAATTTAATATCATTTATTACCATAAAAATAAACTTTTTAAAAGCAAACATAACCTGTTCATTCTTCTTTTTCGAATTGACATTTCGATGTCGAAGTATTTTGCAAGTTATTTTTTTTTGTTAATACTATAGAAAACGTGATGGCGATTGACCAAGTCGTTTTGGAAAAGAACGGAAAGAATACTACTCGTAGACCGGAAGCTTGTATTCACTATATAGGTTGTCTCTGATATAGGTATTGTCGTAAAATAATCATACTGCATCCTGCTCTGTGGGATGAGAGGAGCTACTTACCTCGTACTGAGGATCGTTCGTTTCCAAAACGACAGAGATGGTCTTAATTATCGACTTGGTCGATCGCCATCATGTTTTCTATTGAAATGTAATACAATGTCTTGTGGGGCATATCGCCGAGGAAATAGTTTTTTCCTTGAAAAACCGTCCAGCTTGGTTGGGAAACTACTAAGAGTTTCTGTACCTCAGAGGGTGCATGTGGAAATACTTTTCTATTTTACAATTTTAATTATTGACTGTCCCTATTTTCCTGAAATTATTTTCAGTACTTAGTTGTCTAAGATTCTATTCCTCTCAAGAAATGTTAAATCACCTTTCTACATGAAAAATAATGATAATCTTTTCCTGATCATGAATAGGACAGAAATTATGTTAGGTTTAGGATCTTTCCAGATTCAGCACTAGGATATATTTAGGATCTCGTAGAAAAAAAACGTACGGCCTAAAAAAGCTTGACTGTTTTTAATAATTGGATAATAAGTGAAAAATGGAGACCAAATCTATAGGGAAAGAAATTACAGTTGATGAATGCCATTTTTGTGGAAAAGTTAGAATCATAGTATATGTAAGCTGTTCATTGATTAAATTTTTGCAGGTCTATAATTAGGAACATGTAATACATTAGCAGATATCAAGAACTTGAGTCCCTATCAGAAGATCTTCATTGTTCTACACATGGTAACACATTTTCATGAATATTTCACCAAATATAATGGAAAGATATTAATTTTCTGGATTTGATTTATAATTTACAGGTCTGTCACCAGGAACATGGAAAAAATTGGCAGATATCTAGAGCATCAGTCCCCATCAGAAGATCTTCATTGTTCTACACATGGTAACACATTTTCATGAATATTTCACCAAATATAATGGAAAGATATTAATTTTCTGGATTTGATTTATAATTTACAGGTCTGTCACCAGGAACATAGAAAAAATTGGCAGATATCTAGAGCATCAGTCACCATCACAAGATCTTCATTGTTCTACACATGGTAACACATTTTCATGAATATTTAACCAAATATAATGGAAAGATATTAATTTTCTGGATTTGATTTATAATTTACAGATCTGTCACCAGGAACATGGAAAAAATTGGCAGATATCTAGAGCATCATTCCTTATCAGAAGATCTTCATTGTTCTACATGCGTAACACATTTTGACTGAGATTTCACCAGTATAATCTCCAGATACATCGGTAATGTGCTGATTTGATTTATCGAATTCAGGTCTGTCACCAGGAACATAAAAAAATTGGCAGATATCTAGAGCATCAGTCCCCTTTACCGATGCTGAATGTGCTAAGCGGGGGTATCAGTTAGAATTGAGTCGGAAATAAAGTGGTGGGGAGAAAGAAATCGTAGGTCGCGCGTTTGTCGTTCTTTTTGGTGCTTACTCTTATCACTTTATCAGATCACTTCAAATGAAGTGAGCTGAGATCTCAGTCAAAAAGAACGCACCTATTGTTCTACACATGGTAACACATTTTCATGAATATTTCACCAAATATAATGGAAAGATATTAATTTTCTGGATTTGATTTATAATTTACAGGTCTGTCACCAGGAACATGGAAAAAATTGGCAGATATCTAGAGCATCAGTCCCCATCAGAAGATCTTCATTGTTCTACACATGGTAACACATTTTCATGAATATTTCACCAAATATAATGGAAAGATATTAATTTTCTGGATTTGATTTATAATTTACAGGTCTGTCACCAGGAACATGGAAAAAATTGGCAGATATCTAGAGCATCAGTCCCCATCAGAAGATCTTCATTGTTCTACACATTTTCATGAATATTTCACCAAATATAATGGAAAGATATTAATTTTCTGGATTTGATTTACAATTTACAGAACATAAATCCCTATCAGCAGATCTTCATTGTTGTCATCCGCTGGAAAACCCATCTACATATGTCACTTAAGAATGTGCTGAGTCCTAAGAAGGCAAATTCTTGAAAGTCTTATACAGATATTGCTGGGTATGTTACGAAAAAATTTATTGGGAATAATTTGAAATAGATTTTGTTTCAGATTAAGAAGTTGATCGATACTTACCACCTGAGCAGTTGTTCATCTACATTGGATAGATGATTGAAGAATCGAAGACTACGAACGAAGAAAACACAAGAATACAGCTCTACAACTTGACTTTTATCACTAACTATACCGTCAACATTAGAGTACTAACTTTAAGTTGATATGTGTCCTTGTGTATAGTAGTTTTACGATTTTCTAGAACGTCATCGAATTTTCTCGAAAATCATAGAAACTTTCAGTGTGAAAAAGTGTCATGTTTTCGAAACGCACCTTTTAGGTTAGGATTTTGTTAGTTATTTCTTAGACGTAAAGATTTCTCTGATCGAATCTAACAAGATAATCTCCCAGTTCATCTACAAAATGTAATTTTTTTTTCTTGTAGGAACGAAAATACTTTAATAAACAACAGTTTGGAAATTCACTTCAAATACTATTAAAGCGTTAGATATCAAATTATAAACAAACAGAAAACTAAAAAAAAATATGCGGGACCGTTTTAATAAAAATAACCACTCGAATAATTTCTATTTTTTAATTTACTTATATGACTCCACTACACGTACATTGAAAAAAAAAGAAAAAATAAAAAACACTTAATTTTTATTTACACTCTTCACACACCGTATTTTAAAAAAATGATTTTCGTTATAATGCCTAACATATTTATATATATACAAATTGCGAATTGTTGAACGTAAAAGTAAAAAAAAAAGATCAGTCAACAAAACTATAACACCATTTAAGCCTTACGTTACTACGGAACGTTTATGTCACTTTTACCAGAAACATTTCTGTTTACTTCCAAGTGCAATATGTTAAAAAATGAGTATCAACAGAAAAACTAACATTCGAGCGTCCTGGTTATGTCAAAAGACAGCGCCATCTGTTTGCGTTTTTTTCTGCATTTGCATTTTCCCCACGTTGGGCGCCAAAATGTGCGAGCCATCTGGGGTACAGTAAAATTATTGAAAAATAGAAGAGTTACTTTGTTGTGGCTTTTACCTTTTGTGTCCTTGCGCCACTGCCACTCTTTGCACGCAATAGATACGGCCATGAACCAGCGTTATCGAATTTCAATGGAATCACTAGATGTGGATCTCCCGCGATTTATTCGCGAGTAAATCCAGATTTTCAGATAGTTCTCGATAGAACAATATCACAACTAAGGTTTATCCAGGAAAAGTGCCGATGATGGAAACTTCCCCACGTTGGGCGCCAAATTTGTGCGGGCCAACTGTGGTACAGTGAAATTATTGAAAAATAGAAGAGTTGTGCTTTGTTATGGCCTTTATCTTTGAAAATCCAGATTTTCAGATAGTTCTCGATAGAACATCACAACTAAGGTTTATCCAGGAAAAGTGCCGATGATGGAAACGGTTTCAATAAAAACATTTAAAAATTCTTTTATTCGCATTGTATAATCAAAATGAATACATGAGTCGTAACCACACGTGGGCTTCGTAGTGTTATAATTAGGCAACTATTTGACTTTTAGCAACGAGATAACGCTTCACAATCGAAAAAACTAATTATAAAATTCTAGACAAAAATTATAAGCAACTAAAACCAGTCCTTTTTTCTATACAGGTGAATTACGAATACGTTTTTTTTGTTTGTTTTTATTTCGTTTAGTTGATGAAAATACGAATTTTTAATTCACCACGTAGAAGCGTCTTCTCGATACATTCGAGCCTCGAGAATCTTCAGATATCATTTGTTGTTTTGGAAAAAAAGAAACGCCCCAATGACTGAGTTTTGTGCTAATTAACATGCAATTTCGTTAAGAAAAATTTATAAATTCAGATATTTTTCTTCGTGCGCAAAAAAATTAAATATAAAGTATTCGGAGATAAATATATCAATAAAAAGTGCAGAAACAATATAAAAAAAAGAAATTAGATCGTTTTGTATAAAAATTTCAATTAAAGTAATATTTAATGCAAAATAATCAACGAGTTAGATCATAACAAGAAGAATTGACGTCACTTTTGTTGTAGGTTATTTTTCTGACAGGCACAAAATGAAAAAAATAAATTTCATAAACAAAAATGGATTCTTTATTATTCAATTGAATTCAAGATACATCGAAAATAATTAAAGTTAATAAAAATTCTATTTTGATAGCTATTTCAGCTATTTAATTAAAAATATCTGTTGTATTTTTCAGTCCTGCAGAAAAATAAAGTCGTAATTTTAGGTTTTTTTTATAAAAATAAAGATTTATTAGTCAATTATGAATATCAAATTAAATAGAACGTAAAAGTTTCATCTATTTACAAATTAATCATCATTCAACAATACGAAGAAAAATATCTCCGAAGAAGAACCCAATTCTATTTTCAATAAATAAAAATAAACTACAATGGTCTTCATTCTTTTATGATGAACATCGACCATTTTGTGCATTCTCAATATTAATACAGCCATTGCAGTCTTTTTATTCCAAATATATATAATATATTTATAAAACTTTAATTACTTCGACGTCGAATAAAAACAACGCATAACAAACAGAAATAAAGGTCATGAAGCATGCAAAAATTCCCTCCTTTGGAGCTGAAATGAAAGAGAAGAAGAAGAAGGAATTTTTATGACGATATTTTGTTACGCGTCACGTTTATTCGACGCCAACTATCGGATCGTTCCTTTTGTTTTGGATAGTTGAATAACAATACTTGTCAATTGTTAAGCCTACTAGATTTTTCAATAATTATATCCTAAATATTGTTAATCGTTAAAAATGGGGAATACATGTTTTTATTTTTTCTCAAGCGTAATTGTAACAATCAAACAGTTTTAATGACAAATATACACCACAAAATCACTTCGAATAAGTGTTTTTTTTTTATATATATATCAAGAATGTTGTATCACAGTTCACCATATACCCACAAAACCGTACAACAAATCGAACGATTAAATAAGTATAAGTCAGATCCCATACATTTTTATTTATTCGAAAAAGGAATTTTCCTTTAACTCGTAGTCACAGTTGAACCTATCCGCTCGTATAGTGCAAAATAATATTTATTGCTAAGTTATAAATAAAAAGTCAAAAGGGTCGAAAGAATGACAATTCACAAACGAGATTAGCATCCTAGCAAAATTTAGGTACGATTTGACTCTTCTTCTCCATCCGAAAAGGATCCAACTTATCAATCAAAACACGTCGAATGATTTTCAACACTAACCGATCCGCAAATAATAATATTAAAAATAGAAAATAAACAATAAACAGAAATAATAAATTACGAATTGTTCTCACTCTCTCGTTGCGCGTTTTCGGCTTCCATTTTTTGTCTGGCTGCCGCGGCGGCTGCAGATCGACTAGCACTCGAACGTAAATTCTTTTTGGCAATCACCGATTCGTGATCGATGGAAACTTCCCCCGATTTGCGTTTGCCCCTCGTTCGTTTCGCGTTTTTCTTGGGCGGCGTTTCAGACTCTTCGGACGTTTCGGTCTTCGACTGATCGTCTTCTTTGCTGGAAGTATCGGTAGGTTCGTGAGGAACCTGAAATGTGTCGATATTAGACTAGACAACACCAATATGCGATTATTTTTATCTGGACATCAGAAATATCGTTTGAAAATAAATATATCATAGTTTAGATTGATTTGGTGCTGCGAACCTCGCTTCGCTCGGCACGCAGTGATTCATTTCTTACAACTGCCAAATTAAAACCTAATTGATTTGGTATTTTTATAAATCTAACACTGCTGTGTTGTGAACACCCCGTATATTTTGTATATTTAATTAAATTGTTTATTAGAAATATCGTTGGCCTATACCACCGTAGTTTGTTTATAGTATGGCACGTTAAATGTCACATCGTGCCTTTAACTAAGGTTGAATAAACAAAAGATAGAAATAAATACACAGCAATGCATACAACCCCGATTAATTATAACTAATGTATGAACATGTTTTAATCACACAGTATTAATACAGATTTTAAAATTAATTGAGTAAGAAAAAATATTTAGATTGATTGATTTGGAGCGAAGCGAGGTTCGCAGTACCCGATTAATTATAACTAATGCATGCACATGTTTTAATCACACAATATTAATACAGATTTTAAAATTAATTGAGTAAGAAAAAATGTTTAGATTGATTTGGTGCTGCGAACCTCGCTTCGCTCGGCACGCAGTGATTCATTTATGATAATAGCTTGGTGAAAGAATTGGGAAGCTTATGCTAATCGCTGGTTGTCATTCGAATGTTTGGAAAGCTCAGAAACAAAGCAAGAAAAATTTAGAGGCCCATTTCATTCTTAAGACCGATCATTTTTGTGTAGTTTGTTTGCTTAATCGCAAACGTACAAAAAGATAGTGGCGCCCTTATTACTTATACATCCCAATCCTTCCCATAGTGAGCATTAACTTGGAGTCGAACCACCTCCTGAAAAGGATCTCTTAGCCGGGATCCCCTTTGGGGAGTTTTGTAGTTACAAATTGGCTTCCTGCCTTTTTGTGACTGTAAAGGTTACAACCCAAAGCTAAAAGCTTTTGAACATTCGAAGAAAAAGAAATAGATGCATTCGATATTATTATAAGTGAATCACTGCGTGCCGAGAGAAACGAGGTTCGCAGCAGCCGATTATTTAAACGAATATATGATCATGTTTTTATCACACAGTAATAATACATATTTTAAAATTAATTGAATTAGAAACAATGATTTTTAAATTAGTGTAGATTGATTTGGTTTTGCGAACCTCACTTCGCTTCTATTTAGCTCTAAAATTTCATTCTTTGACTGTCTCTCGTTCAGATCAGATCGGCTCGCAATATTTCTCGAATATTTATGTATGTATTTATTTATTTAACTAATTATTGGCACAAATTTTATATTATACTTTGCAATAAAATTATGTTGAATGGACTATAAATATACTATGGCTCTGTCATAAAACCCAATCGATGTTTTTAGTTTTCACTTTATGAATTTAGCGCATTGTTGCCTTGGCAGCTATTTTCCACCAAAGCTTTTTTGTTTTTATTATAATATTATTATAATACCAATATTACGTAGATAATGACCAAATTTTCCCCTAAATTTATATCCTGTATTGTTCATAAAGTCATTTCCAAACTTGTCTGTAATCTCAGAGATCTCTCTGGCAACGACCTTGGAAACTGGCATGTTACAGATTTGAAAACTCAGTTTATTGACGTTGACGAAAACCTACCTGACGATTCAGACCAAACAAAAGACAATTAAGACAATACAAAGACACCTTAGTTTTGTGTAGTTTGTTAGCTTAATCGCAAACGTACAAAAAGATAGTGGCGCCCTTATTACTTCTACATCC
Organism: Ophraella communa; assembly: GCA_035357415.1. Lineage (NCBI taxonomy): Eukaryota > Metazoa > Arthropoda > Insecta > Coleoptera > Chrysomelidae > Ophraella > Ophraella communa. Next base: position 3,565,150 of record CM068982.1, on the reverse strand, counting down.
CAATCCTTCCTATAGTGAGCATTAACTTGGAGTCGAACCACCCCCTGGAGAGGGTCTATTAGCCGGGATCTCTTTTGGAGAGTTTTGTAGTTACAAATTGACTTCCTGCCTTTTTGGGACTGTAAAGGTTACAACCCAAAGCTAAAAGTTTTTGAACATTCGAAGAAAGAAAAATAGATGCATTTGATATTATTATAAGTGAATCACTGCGTGCCGAGCGAAGCGAGGTTCGCAGCACCAAATCAATCTAAACCAATGATTTTTAAATTAGTTTTACCAAATTAAAACCTAATTGAACTGGCAAAAATAGTTTATAAATTAGTTAAAATTGATTTGGTATTATTATAAATCTAACACTGCGTGCCGAGCGAAGCGAGGTTCGCAGCACCAAATTAATTATATCTAATGTATGAACGTGTTTTAATCACACAGTAATAATACATGAATTGAGTTAGAAAAAATGATTTTTAAATTAGTTTACAATGATTTGGTGCTGCGAACCTCGCTTCGCTCGGCACGCAGTGATTCATTTCTGTTTAGCCCTAAAATTTCATTCTTTGACCGTCTCTCGTTCAGATCAGATCGGCTCTCAATATTTCTCGAGTATTTATGTATGTATTTATTTATTTATTTAACTAAATATTATTGGTACAAATTTTATATTATATTTTGCAATAAAATTATGTTAACTGGACTATAAATATACATAAAACCCAATCGATGTTTTTAGTTTTCACTTTATGAATTTATTGCTTTGTTGCCTTGCATAGCCGCGCAGCTATTTCCCACCAAATCCACCAAAGCTTTTTGGTTTTTATTATAATATTATTATAATAGTAATATTAGATAGATAACGACTAAATGTTGATTAAATTTCCCCCTTTTGAAATTAAAAAACGGTCTAAAATATCATGAATCCTGGAAATCAACACAATCTTATTTACATTTGGAACTTTTTCTTAAACAAATCGATTTGCCTGGGTAATAATTACCTTGGATCCGGATAGTTCCTGTTCCTGCGGGGTTTCAGATCTTGCAGGTTCCGGTGATGTATCTTGCTTTTCTATTTTTGGGGGACTAACGGATGCCTTTACTACCGTCGAAGGTGGCAATAACGCTTCTATATCTACACCTTCTTGATCATTAGGCATCGTTGAAGGAATAGACGCCGGAGACGGAACCACTGGCGTGGGTAGTACCATTGTAGGAGTAACACTGGGCGTCGGCGTCGAACTCGGTGTGGGCGGAGTAGGAAGAGGTGTCGGAGTTCGAGATTTGTCAGAGGTGGTCTCCCTCATCCTTTTCACAGGTGTATGCTCGACCTATAATAAACAATAATCCGTCAATTTCAATATCTTTTAATACCTGGACAATACTAACCTCACTTTCTAACGTATGAGCTCGATCAGACGATTCGGAAGACACCCTCGGCCTCTTATGCGATACAGATGCCGATGTAGATGCCGTCATGTACTTGTTCTGTTCCTCGCTCATAGCTTTCGCCACCAGTTCGATGTTCGTCCTACTGAAATGCTCCAACGCTTCCTTCATTTGCTGCTCTTGGGATTTTTTAGTGTTCTGACTCACTTGAGCTTCCAAGAGTTTCGTAAAATCTGACAAGTTCGGTAACGCAGTCTTTTTCTCTTTTACCGAACTAGAAAAATCGGTCGGCAGCATACCTCGCAGATTTTCGAGGGCTTTCCGTTTGTCTTCTTTTTTGTCGGATTTTCCTTGTCTTAAGGTAATGTCTAGGTTGGCGGCTTTGGAAATGCTTTCGAGGATTTGAGTGTCGGGCGGCAAGAGCAACTGTTGGAGGTGCACATCTCTGCTGGACGATCTGGGTCGACCTTGACCTAAGAAATGCATTTTTTATTTGTATTGGTATTTGTGATTGGTTATACACAATAAATAGACCATCCTTAAAATGAATTCAATGCAAGCAATTTGAGTTTGAAAATGTATATATGCTATTCTGAAGCCGATAGTACTTGTCAACCCAGAGATGGCGTGATTCATGTCAATTCGTTTACTGCCACTTTTTTTTTATTTAGAACCAAAATTTGAACTAATAGTCCAGGCGTGCTGTACCAAAAAAATAAAAAATACGGAATATCTGAGACCTGGAATGTAACAGTTGGAGGTGGTAAAGGGGCTTAAACACATGACAAAAAAATACATTAACTATTTCAATTATGATCATAAACTTTTTAGGGGTGAAAAAGAGGTAAAAAATGAAATATTGCCGTTTGCGGCTAAAATTGACGTCAAAATGAAAAGTGCCCCATAGAAAAGTTGTAGATAATGTAAAAATCTAAAACTTTTCTCTGGGTAATTTTCTCACATAACCTCAATTTTTCGAGGAAAATGGAAAAAAAACGATTTTTCGTTTTTAACTTTTAATTTTCCAACGGATTCGTCAATTTTGATGAAACTTGGTGAAAACTTACCTTTTTATGTCGAAAATAACCTTGAATTTTCTCAACCTTGTAACATAATAATTTTCCGAGAAATTTGATTTTTCTGGAAAAATCTCTTTTTTTTCAACTGTAAAGTTTGTTCGGAAAATATTATTGTAAAAGATTTTCCTGGGGCTCATTTTTTTCGTTTTTACGTCTACTTTCACATGAAATAAAAAAAATACACCTCTCATTTAAAAATGTGCTCAAAAATAAAAAAAAAGCTAAAAATGAATTTTGCAATAGCTAAATTTGCAATAATTGTTAAATTTTGGTTATAAAATATTAAAAAATGCAAAAGCCGACTCTTACATTATATTCTACGGGAAAAATTACAAAAGAAAATGTATTTCATTATTTAGTCGGATTTTGAGTACATTTGCAATATTAATATAAACACTCAAGTCTATTAATGAAGTTAATAATCCCAGCGGGGATTTCATGGTTTTACTATTGTTATATGCTGATTTGTTTATTGAGATAAATCGATTTGTTGATATTACAAGGCCCAAATACCCTTCCATCAGAGCCCTATAGCCCAATTTTATCAAAATTTCAATTATCTTTGACTTTTTGGAATAATTTGTTTATTTTTAATATAATAATCGTTCGGTTTTAATTAATTCGTAATTGTAATTAAAAAATATATTGAAAAGACAATATTTTGTTTGTTACGAATGATAGTATATTTTTTATACTGAAATGTTGCAAGGTCAAAGAGAAAACAAAAGGCCTAGGCCCCTAGGCTAGTTAGAGTTGTCATGTCTACACTTTGTCACTTATGAAAGGTGGCTATAGGGCTCTGATGGAAGAGTATTTGGGCCTTGTAATATCAACAAATCGATTTATCTCATGAAAAACCTTATAATATAAACAAATCAGCATACAACAATAGTAAAAACCATGAAATCCCCGCTCGGATTATTAACTTCATTAATAGACTTGAGTGTTTATAATAATATTGCAAATGAACCCGACTAAATAATGAAATACATTTTATTTTGTAATTTTTCCCGTAGAATATAATGTAAGAGTCGGCTTTTGTATTTTTTAATATTTTATAACAAAAATTTAACAATTATTGCAAATTTGGCTATTGCAAAATTTATTTTTTGCTTTTTTTCATTTTTGAGCACATTTTTAAATGAGAGGTGTATTTTTTTTATTTCATGTGAAAGTAGACGTAAAAACGAAAAAAATAAGCGCCAGGAAAATCTTTTCCAATAATATTTTCCGAGCAAACTTTACAGTTGAAAAAAAAAGAGATTTTTCCAGAAAAATCAAATTTCTCGGAAAATTATTATGTTACAAGGTTGAGAAAATTCGAGGTTCTTTTCGACATAAAAAGGTAAGTTTTCACCAAGTTTCATCAAGATTGACGAATCCGTTGGAAAATTAAAAATTAAAAACGAAAAATCGTTTGTTTTCCATTTTCCTCGAAAAATTGAGGTTATGTGAGAAAATTACCGAGAGAAAAGTTTTAGATTTTTACATGATCTACAACTTTTCTATTGGGCACTTTTCATTTTGACGTCAATTTTAGCCGCAAACAGCAATACTTCAGTTTTTCATCCCTTTTTCACCCCTAAAAAGTTTATGATCATAATTGAAGTAGTTAATGTATTTTTTTTCATGTGTTATAAGCCCCTTTACCACCTCCAATTGTTACATTCCAGGTATCAGAATTTCCGTCTAAAAGTACAGCACGCCTGGACTATAATAGAGTAAATATTATTTATAAATAAAGAAATTACAATATCTTACCTGAACCACCCGAAGATGTAGTTGTTGTCGCCGACAGCGGCCTCGACGTGGGTAATTTGTTAATTTTCGAGCTGCTATTAGGCGAAGCTGCTGGATTCAAATTGCCATTCAGTAATCCGCATTGTTGCGCCAAAGTATCATAAGCTGCGGTCATGCCCGGTTGCAACGTAAACGGATTCAATCCACCCAGACCCAGAGGTGTATACAACAAACTCGGATTTGGAAAGAAAAATGGAAACGGATTGGTTGTGGGTAAATTAGAACTAGATTGAGATTTACTGGAAGAATGAGCCTCTTGAGGTTTACTCGATTTACTGGTACTCGTACTAGATTTCGACATGCTTTTAGAGGTCTCGGCCGCCGCACCGGCTAGAGCTGACGGATCCATACTACCCAAACCGGGTAAACCCAAACCCGCCAGATTCGCGAACAAATTCATATTAGTAAGATTACCGAGACCGCCCATCGATCCTAGGGCATTCATATTGGGCAATCCCGCGAACGGCATCAACAAAGGATTCGTTTTAGGATCGAATTGTCCCAATCCCGATAAACCTGAAAGCAAATTGGAATTGAGACCCGCTAACGTCGAGGTGCCTAATGACGGGAAGGACATGCTAGATGGTAACGAAGTCGTCAAGTTTGCGGAGCTAACGCTGGAAGTGGAGCCGGTCGGACTCGATAATACAGGAGGTCGACCTGGTACGTTTGATTTACTTTTACTCGTACCTGCGCTGCTGCTACTACCACCACTCGATTGACCTGAAAGTTTAATTAATTTATTAACATTAACTAATAAACTACCAACATGTAGTATTCCAAACAATTAATACTACTTGTTCCTTCAAAATACTTTATTTTCATAAATAGTAACAAAAAAAAACAAAAAACTTGTGACGCTTGACAGCTGACAAGAGACAAGTGACGTTTGTCAAGAGACAAGTGACGTCTGTCAACTGAAATATGAAGTTGGGTATTCTAACTGAAGGCCTATTCACATAATATATTTACTACAAACAAAAAAAGTATTTACCTGGTAATCTCTTTTGTAAGTCGTGACTCAAGTTGCCTCTCTCTTTGACCAATTCCGACCACTTGGGATCGATATCGTACATTGGATTTTCCATCAGCCACTGCCCTAATCTCTTAAGAGTCGGTGCTTTCGGTCCCGTTAATTTTTTCCCAGTAACTCTATGAATAACCGATACGTTTTCATCTCCCGTTAATTTCTTCCAATCCAACAGCGTGGGATCCACTCTGGGTCGTCTTCTTCTCGCCGCTAAATAATCAGCGGACAGCGGTTGTTCCGCCAACGCGGCGTTTTGTTCAGCTAACCATTTATTCACTTTCGCTTCGTGAGAGTAAGAGTTCACCTTGGAACTGAAATCCGATACTTTTCCTATTAAAAAAAAGCAAAGGTACGTTAATTTTATCAATTCTGTCGAAGAAGCTAATGATGGTAGATGCAAGAAATTTGATATATCATGCGTATTAAAGCAAAAAGCGATTAGGAAAACATTTAATGAAAATGAATGTAAGATTGAACTCTTTTGGAAACTGGGACATATCTACTGGCAGGTTCAACAAAAGATGCAACAAAATATATCCCTTCTTCATTTAGTTTCTACAAGCAAAACAGTTTCTTCGGGTTTTGTCAGTTACCGTTTTCAAACTATCCTCAAACTACCAGGAGCCTGCGCACAAAGAAATCCGAACAAAGAATTTCTTAGTGCGCAGGCTTCTGACGGTTTGAGGATAGTTTGAAAACGGTAATTGACAAAACCCGAACTAAGCTAAAATGTACGATCGAGTATATTTAAACAATACTAGATATTTACTTTTTATCAAGAAAAATATTAAGGAAATCCTTTCGCTGCCATCGAGTCAAATGAAGTGTTGTTATAAATTAAAATAAAAAAAACCATGATGATAAACGCCTAACCTTTCTGACATTAATAAACAAATTAATGAAATATAAACATGTTATTTAAGATTCGAATGTCTTATGGTAAAAATGCTGAACAAATTTAAACTTTACTATTCAACAGATAAAGATTTGAACAATTATAAAAAAAATGTATTTCAGTCATAATCTTACATTTTTTAATTAACATTGGCGGCGAAAGGATCTCGGCAGTAGCTACTTCAAGCAACATATTTATGCAAGTTTTAGATACCTAATATTTTACCAAAAATATCAAACAATATAAATCATATTGAGCATTTTTAACTACATAAAAAATTCCACTTGTATCCGATACTTTAATTAACAATTATTTATTTACCAATATCGGCAATCATCGCTTCGTAACTCTTTCTCTGCTGTTGTTGATGTTGTTCTTGCTGTTTCTTCAACAACATATTTTGTTCTTCAGCTTGAGCCAAAAAACTTGAGAAGGAATCTTTACCTGCTATCGATTATTAAATTATTTGTTGATATGATGCGTAAAAGTTAGTTTGTGTGAATATAATAAGCACGATAAGCATGAGTCGTGATATCGAAAAACATTACAAAAAAAAAACAGTTAGGATCAAAAAGAACCGCTAGATTTATTAACTCCTGGAGAAAATTAACCAAACATCGTAAATTGGGCACTTTTTGTCAGATCTTTGATACTATACTAAAACCAAGAATGATTGAGAGTAAAGTGCGTTGTCACATCTAAATTTTACGTTACCAGTTTATAGCATAATCAAAATATAGTAAGCAGCAGAGTTGTAGGTTGTGGCAGATTATAGATAATACACAATACTAGTACGATTAAAAGGTATTATTTATGACAAAAATCAATAATGATTACTGATTAGTTAAAATTCATTGTTTTCTGTATAGTATAGTTAGGTATTGATGACAACTAGTGGCAACGCTGTACGCAACGATATTTCTATCTTTGTCACTTTACAGTAACTTCCTTCACATCGTCGTCGGCCACAGTAATGTAAATGCAAGCACGAGCGTATCAATGGTTTGTGAATTATACAGTATGATATTGCAAATGATAGTATGATATTGAAAAGTTTTAATGAAATAAATAAAAAATGTGTATGAATATTTGAAGAATTTTTCTTTTATTGTTAACCTTCTCAAAAATTGATAAGCACGCCCCCGATTTGCTGTCAACTGGACCTACTTCTACTCTCAATCATTATTGGTTTTAGTATAGCAACTATATAATTAAAGAAATGTCACAAGTTTTTATTAAAAAAATATCCAAATGTTAGTAAGACGCTACTGGTTTGGGCCTATTTAGAGGCCATACTTTCATATATAATATTAGTCTAAAATCCTAGCTGTAACGGATATTTAACTTATATAATATATTTTAATTAATCACAAATTTGCAGTCCTATAGGAATCTGTTGGAGATTCAAAAATAAATATTTTTATATTTTACATTTCATTTTATGAAATGTTATTTATTATTTTTAACAACCTACCTAAAAGAAGGAAATAAAAAATAAAGATGTTTTGAAAAGGGATTTTAATCCCAAACAACAACATTTATTTATTAAGGGTTCCAAACTAAGTGATATTTTATAACACTCTTGGAATTAAGGATTATATCATCTGTTGTACAGATGACCAACCACCAAACATTCTTTGTTTAATACCAAACAAAAAGTTGAAATGGAAAACAAGAATATTTTTCAAAACAGTTCTTCGATAACCTTAATAGAGTAAAGATCTTTCGTCTAATAAAGTAAAATAAAATATATTAAATATACAAAAAGACATTTTTATTTAAACGAGTTCTTCCCATTTCCCAACAGAATCAATTTAAAGTTACAGTATATCTGTTACAGGTAGAATTAGAAAACGTTTTGAATATTATTTCTCTTATTTTTAGCTAGATGATGATGATGAACTTCAAAAAGGCCGACACTAGTAGCGTTAAACTAACATCTCTTTAATTTTAACAACTTTAACAACTGACATTGGTTTTTTTTCGTTTACCAAGAGTGAAATTTGAGAAATGAATTATTTGCTTCATTTGAAACTATATATAATTGTATAATTTCAAAATTTAATGCCCTTTCTAATCTGTTATATCTCAATTATTAACAGTGGAAACTATGACCTTGTCAAATAATTAACCCACAATGCAAAAAATCAAACAATCTGACAGACGACAGTAAGTGAAGGTTTTCAATGGAGGACTTCTGCTACGAAATCAGTGTTGCCAATAATAATAAATCCCTAAAAAATACTGACGCTTTTTTTCACAATTTCCAATTATTCAAAGGTGCTTTAAGCTTCGAAATACCCTGTACACTAAACAAAATAGTGTATAATAGTTCGAATTGAAAGATATTGCATAAAAACAATTTATAGGGAAATTCATTTGCAATATTTGAAAAATTAGACTATTACGCAGTTTGATATCAAATGAAAAGGAATTATTGATATTTTTTTTATCTTAACATAACGACTGAAAGCAATAAAAAGCGTCAGAATGTTTTTAGTGATTTTTTAGGGATTTATTCGGAAATGGCAACACTGATTTCTTGACAGAAGTCCTCTGTTCAGCCTGCTTGACACACAATCGGATCTACAAATGCTTGTTGCACATTTATGTCATATTTATTTGTGTCACAAGGGCATCAGTGGCCCACGGCTCGAGCGTAGCGAGGGCAGCAAATACCAGCTAAGGTGTTAGGTTAGGTTCTACGTCTCTCCCACTGCGACCTGAAATATCTATCGTGGTTCACCTCTAGGTTATAGTCGTTCAATGCCCTAGGCCTCTGATGAAGAATATCAGGGTCCTTGGCGACACTTCCATGTAGTCCTTGAGCTCCAGCAGAAAAAAATTATTGATCCTTAGTCTCTCGTTTCATCCTCAGCCTGACAGAATCTGCAGTCCACATTCTTTACCAGTCCAATTATTTTTTTATTTTCTCATTAAGGCGACTGTGTCGCTAATGCACACAACTGTTTTCCGTTTTTGTAAAACACAATTAAAAAATATTTAAAAAAACCGTCGAGGATGAGAATTGAACCCCAGCCGTCCGTGTGAGTGGCGAGCACGCATACCACTGCGCTAGCAGGCGTTTTAGAAAACAGTGCTCGTATTGAAAAATTTCAACTCGACAGAGAATAAGCGACTGTGTCCACAGCTAAGGGGTGCAAATGCATTTATGCACGTGTGACACACAACTGTTTTCCCTTTTTGTATATGACAATTAAAAAATATTTAAAAAAATCGTTGCGGATAAGAATTGAACCCTAGCTATCTGCGTGAAAGACAAGTACGCATACCACTGCGCCAGCAAGCGTTTTAGAAAACATTGCTCATATTGAAAAATATTAACTCGATAAATAATAAGCGCCCAACTGTTTAGAAAAACCGAAACCATAGATTTAAATAATCTTACCGATATCGGCTATCATGGCTTCGTAGCTCTTTCTCTGCTGTTGCTGTTGTTGCTGCTGCTGTTTCTTCAACAACATATTCTGTTGTTCGGCTTGCGCCAAGAACGTCGAAAAGCTGTCTTTACCTCCCGTGGGTAGCGATGGCAGTATGTTTTGCGAAAGAGAGCTGCTACGACTAGAAGGAGCTGTTGAAGGAACGGAAGTAACGGTTATGGTAAATGGTTTTTGAGTAGGATTATGCGAGGTGCTTACGGGAGCTGAGGTAGGAGTAACTGTCACGCTAGGCGTGACCGGTTGCTTTTTAGAAGTTTCCGGCGTAAACAACGACTGTTCCTTGGCGGCCGATAGACCGAGCACGATTTCGTCGAGCTTCTTGCGTTTCTTTTCCTTGCCCACCAGTTGTTCCGGTTCCGGCTGAAAGATAAGATAAGATTTATACGATATTGACAGCTCGTTTAAAACGTTGTTTTGTATTCAGTATTCCAATAATAATCGTCTTTTAATAATTTACTTACACAATTTTTGCGTTTCATCAATTTTGAAAGCGTGTCGTCCAACTTGTTGCTCGATTTGGATGAGGACGTAGACGTGGAGGATTTTTTGACTGAAAAATCTTGCACCTCACTCTGCATATCCATACCGCTTGATTTTTCCGGAGGTTTTGGAATGCTTAAACAGAGATTAAAAAGTTTTATTTTTAACGGAATTTTTAAGTAAAATTTCATTTTAGCAAATATAGTCTTTCCAATATTAATGGATCCATCCCGTTAATGGCTGATGCGTAAACCAACTCCCCCTAAATATTCGTGCCCCTTATAAAATTGTGTTGGCAAGCCTATCTCAATCCGTATATTTCTATGCATAAGACAAAAAGAGGTTAGTTCATTGTTTATTTTGTTTGAGTGGATCTGTATTTTGTTTATCATGGCAGTATTTTTTATTGTTATACATACTCATAAAAATAAACGATATAAAAATTGGACTGGTAGTTGTACATCGCGAAAACAAGTGGGGTACGCACGCGACTTGTTGACGGTTTTTAATGGTCCGCTGTATTCTGTTGCGTGCAGGGGTCCCGGGGTTATTTTTTGCGGCAGTTTTTATATAACTCATAAAGTCGGTGTCTAGTGCGGAGGCGTAGAGTCCAGATTTTTATTTGGGGCTATTTAGTATTAACTTAAGATATATCTTTGTTTCGGTAATTCATTTTTAATAATTGGTTTACGTATTGTAATTTTTGCCCACATTAATTGATAACCTTAAATTAGTTACATACATTATGGCAGCGTTTTGGAGACCTTTTGACTCAGAAAATGGAAATCCAGATCAAAATTTAAATTCAGAAGATATAAAAAATCAGATGCGGTTATAATAAAGCGAATTAATAAATTAACTAAAATTTCTATTTACACTATTTCTCGGGTTATTAAGCGCGGTGACGTTATAGATCATTTGCCGCTAGGCGGTATCCTTTGTATCAACTTATTTTAGTTATACTATACAATTCATTTAAATGATCTCTTTTATAGTGATTAGTGATAACAAAACGCATCTTACCTGGAACTCAAGTCGATCGGAGTAAGAGTACTACTGGTACCCGGAATGACCGTCGTCTGTCCGATGGTCTTCCCTACGGGAGGATGGTACTGAAGATCGTACGGCATCTTCATCGTCGACAAATTCATCCTGGGCGTCTGCTGATGGGCGGGCGGAGGTTGTAAATTGCTCTGTTGCACCGGCGTAGATCTTCTCGATTCCTCCGAATCATCGTTATCCCAATTCATCGGATGTTTGGTCGGTAATGGGTTAGTCACGTGACTGCTGTTCAACAAAGCGTGCAATTTTGCTCTTTCCGTTTCCACATCGATGGCTATATGCCGTTTGCGCTTCTTATTGATCCCGTATCTATCCGCGGCATTGACCGATATAATTTCCGTTTCTCCTATAGACAGCGGAGTTGACGTTTCTCGTTTGACCGGCTCGCTGGGTATTTCGTGTATCGGAATATCGAATTCGTTACCGATACCGGTGGCGTAAGCGGAAAACGTCTTCGTTACCGGCCATTCTTTAGTTTCTATGGCGTAGATGATGTGTTGTAATCTGACTTGTATGGCGTATTCTTTGGGCCATTTTACGGCGTTGTTAAATAATTGAGCTACGGTTGTTTCGCTGAAATCTAAAGCTCCCACTGTTGGTTTATCTCGCAACACGAAAGTGTCTACTTGCGAGAGCCTTGAAAGAGGTTGTATGACTTCCAAATCTGGGAACATGGCTTTTAGTTCGGCTGCTTGTTTTGAACACAAGTCTGCCTCGGCTTCCGCTAATTTCTTTAACGCTTCCTTGTTATCGTTCTTTTCTTCTTTCGGTTTCGAAAGATCTTCGTTTTCTGGTTCTTTATCAGTTTTTTCGGTTTCATTTTCCGTTTGTTCTTTATTTTCCGTTACAACACCTTCGGTATTATTTGATTCCGATTCTTCCGTCTTTACTTCGGGTTCTTTCACCTCTTCCTTTACTTCACTCTTAATTTCTTCTTCATCTTCTTCTTTGGTTTCTTCTTTAGGTGTTTCTTTTTCTTCCTGTTCGATTTTTTCTTCCTTGTCGTGACTTTCGCTTTTTACTATGGTTAAATTAACTTTATTATCATCTTCTGCTTTCTTTTCCGCAGGATCCTTCTTGTGTGCGACTTTTTCTATTTTTAGCGTCCCTTCGCCCTTTTCTAATTTCACTAGGATTTCATCTTTATCGAATTTCAGTATGTCTTCGTGACTTTCTAATTTAATGGCTTCTTTGGCGTCCGCCGTTTCGGAACGGACTTTCTTCCGCAACACCTCGTGGAATGACAGATCCGGATCGTTCAGCAAGTAATAATCGGTTCTACCCAAGCCGTGTCTAAAAATAAATATACGTCAATAAACAAAAAAAATCCAAACAACGTAAATTATAATGTAAAAATGAAATTGTCACTCACTTAGCCACACCTAGTAACAAATCCCTGTCGTGTTTACCGGCGATCCACCATTCTGGCATATCGGCCGAAGTAAGACACACCCTTAATCTTTCGTCCAATTTGGGATGCGTTAATATTTCTTCTCGGATTCGCGACAACAACTCCAATCTCTCCAAAGTTCTTCTCGCTTTTTCTTCGGATATATGTTCTATGGTATTATCGTAATTCATTTCGTCTACGTTAATTCCAGTTTGCTTTTTACACATCATCACGAAATGTTTGTAGTATTCCGTTAATTCCTCATCGTTCTTTTTCTCCAACTTTGCCAGCTGTTTGAATTTGATCCAATCGTAAGATTTCTTTTTTCTACACAGAAATAAAATTATAAATAATAAAAAAAACTAGTTGTATAGACACAGCGTAGACATAAAAACAGTAATTTTTACATATTTAATAACAAATATGAATAGATGAAGTCTCACATTAAGAGAGTTTGACTGTTTCACTTATAGATGGTGTTAAAATAAAAACGTGTTACTGGTTTTAAAATGTTTTATTACTCGCGTTGATTGTGAATGGAGTATAGAATTTACGTACCTGTAGTAAATGACACCGTACGAGGATGCCACCCTGAAGAAATCTGCCTCTTCACGTTTCGACCACCGTTTACCGATAGTTGACTTTTCTTTTTCCTTGACCGGATCGCGCATAGCTTCCAAAGATTTACCTTGTCTCTCCATCTTCTGAAATTGTGAGTATCAATTCTTGCTTTATATTTCAATTCAGGTTAGTAATCATCAAACGATAAATTAGTAAAAGCAAGAAAATAAATCTCTATTGAAGATTAGAAGAGAAAATTAAAAATTATTTTTTATAATTGGATCTGTTCGTTTTAGATTTTGTTTAAATAAGCATGCGACGATTTTAAAATTCGTTTTCTCGTTAGAAAACTAGAAATATCAATTTAGTGGAAACCAAATATGACCAACATTTTCAGGCAACTTTAAATGTTTACTTAGGAATGTAAAATTACTAGAACACATGTCAAAGCCAAATGATGTTTTATTAAATTCATTTTGTACGAGACACAGAGAATTGGACATTTAAGGTTTTTTTAGTTTACATGGTTCAACCTGAAGTATGTAATAATAATGATGGTATTAGATCCGGATTTGATTCCTTGGTATCTGAAATGATTTCCATAGTTTTGTTCCTGCAGTCAAATTTACGCATCTCTATTGCAAAAACCTGTGCTTGAAGAATTGTGGATGGGTTACCCAAGTTCTTGCTCAGATCCACATTTTGGCTTTCCTCCATGTACCTAAGCTCCATCACCTCTCTTGGCCTTGAAATAGGACAGTAAAATAGTTGCATTGCATCCAGTATGAGATGATTTTTTATTATCTCCTCGGTCCTGCCTCTGACATGGTTTGCCCTGCCTCTAGGCGGCATTTCATCAGCCTTCTGTATGCACCAACTATCGCTTCCCTTTTCAAACAGATGAATAATGAAGGAAAATCTATTAAAATTTCTATTGCAGTGTTGGAAAAGGTTGACTGGATTTTATCGGAAAAAATATTACATGGAAAAGTTCAGGTCAAAATGCGGAAAATAGAAATATATGACATAGACATAAATTTCCTCAAAGAAATTAATTATAGGAGTGTTAGAAAGCCTCCATTCATGGATAAAGATACTGGGCGAAGCTGATATCTAAAGATTTCCCGAAGAAGGAATGATATCGCCACTTCTTTCAACTAACCTGGTAAAAAGCTTCCTACATGATTTGGAAGCCAAACTAACTAGGTTATGCTGATAATTTAGTAAAGGCAAAATTAAAAAAAAGTGCTATTTTTAACTTGTTAAGAAAATACTGGAACAATGGCTAAGGCCACTGGTACTAAACCTAAGATGCAAAATACAGGAATCATTCATTACACAAAATTATCAATCATCATGAATCTACCATCTATTGAACTAACTAAAAGTAAAAAGGATAAAAAGAAGGGCCATCTCCATATTTCCAGACAGTCAAGCGGTCATAAAAGCGTTAGAGGTCAATTCAAGGCTGCTTTGGACTGCATAGAGTAGCCTTTGTAGTGAGCAACAAAAACAAAATCACAATCACGTGGTTGCGTAGCTACTTTCGATACAACGGAAACGAAGAGTTAGAACTAATACCTCGAGAAGCTGACGAACCAGAAATCTTCTATGTTGTAAAAGAAACAACAATAATGGTGGAAATGACAAAATAGGTAATAATAGAGTCTCAAGAATGTCAGGAATGAAACAGGCAATGGAATTCTCAACAACAGTGCAAAATATACATTAAGAATAATGAAAAACTCTTCGTTTTACCAAAACTTCCAATATTTATTTAAAAAATTGCTTTATTAACTTTAATGACAGCCGTTTCGCTAGACTTAGCATCGTCAGATTGACATATTGAAGTTACATTTTGTTTGTTTGTAGCTAGGTACCTGATGTTTATTAGGTAGTTATAAGGCTAGACCAAGTATGGAAGTAATAAGACATAACAATATTAAAGCCTAGATGTTATGAGCCCTAAGGGATTATCCTGGATGTACTTCACTCTAAGATCAGTATAACAGTGCAATGATATAGAAAAACCAGGAAAAAACTATATCATGCTGATCTTTACAATAACTTAATATATTTGTGTTACAATTACGTCTTATCTACGTATAAAATGAAGACTCAATCAAAGCAAACACTTTAAAAGTGGAGAACTTCCCAGATTTATTTGTTCATTAACAACTTTAAATTGTGGATCTGCTAGATGTCTTTTTATTTCAAGTTCTTCAAGGAAATCTAAATTTTGTTTTTTATTACAAGTGTGTAGTATTTGGATGTCATTGATTTGTAAGAGTGAAGTTGGATGTTCAAGTAGGTGTTTTGCATAATTTGACTTATCTGGTTGTTTTAATCTATATGCTCTTAAATGTTCGTTAAATCTTACTTCAAAATTTCTTTGTGTTTGACCTATATATACAGCATTACACTTTGGACAATTAATTTTGTGAACACCAGATTTTTTTAATTTAGGTAATTTTGTTTTTACATTTAACAATTTTGTACCAATATTATTTTGTGTTTTAAATGATATTAATGCTGATGTTGCCGAAATTTTATTTTTGAAATTTTATTGAAAATAGTTCCACAATATGAATATTTTTATAACTTTTAATTTCTTTAGTTTGCTTAGGAAATATTAGGTTTAGTGACACTTTCTGTTCTTTCTTATTAATTAATGTATTTATTAAATTAATTGGGTAGCCATTGGATGTAGCTATTTGTTTTATGATATCAATTTCTTTATCAAAGTTAATTTTGTTCATTGGAATTGAAAATGCCCTATGTATCATAGAATTATAAGCTGCTAATTTATGTGTTATAGGATGATTTGAATTATATGGTATGGTTACATCTGTTTGTGTTGGTTTTCTGTATATTGAATAATTTAGTAAATTTAGGATGCAAGGTATTAATATAATATCTAACTGTCGTTCGCTACCTACAAATCCTGCTAACACATCATCAACATATCTATACCAAAATACAATATTGTTTTTATAACTAGAATTAAATATTATGTTTTCTAAATTATCCATAAAAATATTTGCTAAAATTGGAGAAATGGGACTTCCCATTGGAAGACCCTCATTTTGAATATATACTTTGTTATCAAAAGTAAAATAATTTTGACTAATGCATACATTAAATAAGTCAATTATATCTGATATTATTTTATTATTTTTTAAATAAATATTGGAAGTTTTGGTAAAACGAAGAGTTTTTCATTATTCTTAATAAGAAGGACTTCCAAAAAGTAAGGGTGAGTACAATCAATTTAATCAAAATATACATAAAATAAAAATGCAAAACAGGCTCAACAAGTAAAAAACTGGCAGATATCCCAGATTACTGGTGAAGGGACGCAACAAGGCGAGGGAGTTGGAAGTAATGGTGAAAGGAAAGAAAATTCACGTGTAGGAATCGGTGAAATACCTAGGTGTGTGGTTGGATAGCCAGCTATCGGCGCAGAAGGCGAAAATTCGGGCGGCATGGCTGGGGAGATTGATGTGTAACGTGAAAGGACCGTGAGAATGAAAGAAGAGATTGGATTGGATGGAGGAGGAAATGAAAGTATGAAGGTGTGCTAAAAATAGTAATTGCAAGTAGGAGAGAATGGATGAATAGGAAATTCGGCGAACTACTTCTTGACACAGGTGTCAGATGCTGGAGGAATGAAGAACTTGGAGGAAACAATGGTGGAGATAATGTTGAGAGGTGAGGAGGAATTTATGGAGGTAAATAAGGCAGTGGAGAGTATGGTTAGGAGAAGAGAACGTTTATGACTGGCAGAATAAATGGAGATTGTGTGAGGGACCGCCACCCTTCTTGAAGTATGCCAAGGTAGTGATTCCGAGACTGGAACAACGGCAAGAAGAAAAAAAAACAAAAAAAAGCCCTTTGTGCAAATTCTATTAGGAAGTATATAAAACCAACAAGTAAAACATGTAACTTCTTCAAACGTTGGTCATTTTACATTGATCTGCACTAAATAATTTGGTCATTATACAGGGTGAGTCATAACTATTGGGACATAGACTAAGGACAGGTTATTTGGACCAAAATATGGCTATTGGGCCAAATATGCCTTAATATAATGTTGCTGAGAGAAAAGATACAGGGTGTTAAAGTTAATTTTTGTTTTTCGTTTTTTGCTAATAGTTTTCCTGTATATTTATAAATTGATATCAAAATTGGCATAGAGGCATAATCTTAGACAAGAAATAGTATTTTATTTACAATTTTACGTTTTGTCATAGAGGGCGCCACGTGGATCATTCCTAATGATCAAATTGAGTCTAAACTTTTTCTGATGAAATTTTTTAGTAATTTTTATTAGAAAATATGACGTAAACATCATTTTTACGTAAAATTGGTACTCTTGTTTAAACATGATAATTTCAACCGTTTTCGATAAAAACGCAGTCGAACTGCTTATAGTCTTAAAAAAGGATTTCAAATATTAATTAATTTATGAAAAGTATGCTTTGGACTGTCAGATAATTGTTGTTGGTAAATGTCATTTGTTCAGAGTAAATTATTTTTGATGTGACAGTGTAGTGTAATGTTGCATTTTTTAAAAGTAATCATTACTTTTTTTTATTGAAATGCCTCGTCACAATCATTTTACTAATGAAGAAATGCGAAATATGGTTTGCGTATACGCACAAGAAAATTTTTGCGGTCGCTCGGCAGCCAGAAGGTATGGAATGTTATACGCAAACAGAAGGCATCCAAATCACAAAACTTTTGCAAGATTATATCGTAGTTTAGGTGAAACTGGGTCATTTCACACTAAAAATCGGGGTGGTCGACCGAAACAAATCACACCTAATCAAGAAGATGAACTTTTGGTTCGAGTAGATGAAAATCCTGAAATAAGTTCACGACATCTATCAGCAGCAACAGGCAACAGAATTAGAAAAGGCATAGAAATCGGAGGAGACCATGTAGAACATTTAGTTTGAGTTTTTGTGAGTTCTTTTAAGTTAAAGTGTGTTTAGTTTTGATTTATCGTCAAAACGGAAATCTTACGTTAGTTGCAACTTTGTTTATTAGTTTGGTATTTGATAGTGGAATTGTAAATAAAATACTATTTCTTGTCTAAGATTATGCCTCTGTGCCAATTTTGATATCAATTTATAAATATACAGGGAAACTATTAGCAAAAAACGAAAAACAAAAATTAACTTTAACTTTTTTCTCAGCAACATTATATTAAAGCATATTTGGTCCAATAGCCATATTTTGGTCCACATAACCTGTCCTTAGTCTATGTCCCAATAGTTATGACTCACCCTGTATATTGGTCTCCGTTTCTCAAAAATGTTTAATTAATTATCATTTTTAATTAGTTATAATGTTAATTTTTTTACAAATCCTCATATTACATAAATAAAAAAGAAAACAAGATAAATTTAAAACAATCTAGCAACAAAAATTGTTATCAACGCTACAGCTAAATAACAAACGGAACAGTTTAACCGAGTAATTAAGCAAACACTCATAAATATCCAAACATTTCATTCTTACCTCAAAAGACACCGCCAATTTAGGTCAGACCCATTTGGTAAAAAAGAAAAAGCCCAACTTTAAGTACTACAAAATAGTTAACTAATTTTTGTATGATAAATAATAATTTGTAAATCTTGAAAATTTATTGAAAAGGTATATTTAAGGGTCATTTCAAAATTTATTTTAATTTAATATTTTATTTTTTATTTTCGGAGAAATGTCAAAATTTGAAGTAAATGTCATAGTTTATTAGTTTAGAGTAAAAAAAAATTATTATGTAATGTAAACAAAACGTGTATTAGGTTAAGGATAGATAAGTAGTGTAAGTTAGAGTGAGTGAGAAGTTTCGTTGCCTAGAAAAGGAAGTTTGACAGTCAGTTTTGAAAAAAGTCAAAAAAAGAAGGAAATTAATTTTTAAAAAGTTAAACAGGTTAATAAAGTATAATTTATAAAGAGGTAAAAGACGAATAGAAGAGGTTGTAATTAATAATAAATAAATAAAAGGATTCAGTTGAAGAAAACTGTAGCAGTTAGTTAATTTTGGAAACAGTAAAAGTAAGTGGTAAGAACGAAAAAGATATTCAGAAAGTAAAGTGAAGGTAATTAAGTTGGAAAGTAATGTGGCTGAACCAAAATTATAAACTAAATAAACCAAGAAGTTATAGTAAATTCAAAATTTATAAGTAGCTGTAGAAGATTAGCATAGCTGTTCCATGAGTGAATAGAAGACCTGGAGGAGAGTTAAACCTAGAGAAGATAAGTGAAGCTAGTGAAACAAAAAGGAAAAGGACAATTTTAAAGACGAATTCTGCGGTAATTAAGGTTAGTTAAGATAGTTAGGTAATTAGTTAAGACTAGATAAGGTAGATAGGTAGCAGCTAGGGATTAGGTAGATAGGAATTAGTTAGACATCACTTGATAAAATTTTATTTGGTTAAACATTCAAAATTCAATTTAATAAAAAAAAATTTTAAAATAAATTTTGTTTCAACCCTACCTTTATTAATTAAAGAAAATTTTAAAAAATTTAAAATTAAAAAAAAATTAATTTGTATTGGGAAAAATTATCTCAATATATAAACATAACTAAAAGCAAAAATATTGACCAAACACAGTTTACACTACAAAGGTAGAGTTAGAGACTTTGGTATCTGAAGTAGAAAACATAACGCGCGTTGTGTTGATGTAGTGGTAGTGTAAACTTTGTTCAGAATTAGTTCCAGATTCAGCACATTAGCTGTAACAAAACCTGTGAGTTTAAAGATGCTTTTTATTGAACATTAATATTAATTTTGAAGTAACTTTTTCTTTTTGGGATTGATTAGAGGCCTGACCTAAAGACGGCTGCCAGTCTTCGTACTTACCAGTAGATAAAGGGCCAGTTGCTGAAGGTCCCATCCTTGGAGGCCGAGGGCGGCCGCGTCTCTCGGATCGAATTGCTGCGAAACCTGCGCCAGAGCGGCCAAGGGGGAGGAGAGAGCAGTATCTATCTGGGGGGTCTGTACAAGTGCAATACTTTCACTACTAACTACCCGACACAGCCATGACGCTCATGCGTGTGCACAAGAGATGGATGGGTACAGGGTAGATAGAATTGATGAAGAATGATTAAAGAAACACGTAGCGAATAAGAATGTACTTAAGATTAATTAATTATTAACGTAGTTTTTACTGTCATATTTAAATTGTATTAAATTGTTACTAAAAGTAATTTGCGTTAAATTTAAATCCCGAAAAGTTAAATAAATACACATTTAGAAGGTCAACGTAAATATGACAATACTTTTTCCAATTTATTTATCACACTATTACTCGCTACAACAGATACATAATATAAATAGATAACAAATATAAACAATGTAGGTCTAGATGATAAATAAAATCTACATTTAAAAAAGTTTACAATCAAGCGCTAAGCACATTTAATATCAGGTTTGAAATCTAGAAAGGTCGTGTACTATACAGGGCTGCCACGCCAACAAAGTCGTATTGAATTTTAATATTAATGTTGATTGAGGATATAATAAGAAAAAAAAATAACAAAGGCCATCATATATCTTCTATGCATAAACAATAAGACAAATGTTACTATCAAAATTAAGTGGTTTAAAATTGATAATGGAGGATAGAATTGAAAAATAGTAAACCAGTAACCTAACCTAACCTAAAAGTTTAGGAAATGAAGAAGCACAGCAGAATTGATATTACTCTGAAAGTAAAATAAAAAAACTGGCGATGTTCAACACAGTTAAAAAGAAGTAACTGTGCACCACATGAAAAACGTTGAGTAAGCAAAGTTTAATAGATATTGAGAAGAACAGAAAACCAAACAATGAGCTCTATGAAAACTTTCTAGTAAATAAAGAAAGGAGGATTAATGATTAATTTAAAAATGGTAAAGGAAGGGGAAAGTAAATACAACAGGACTTATCATGAAAAAAAAATGATTAAAAAATACTGACAAGAAGTAAAAAGGAAGAAAAAGCAACTAAATAGGATTAAAATGTAGAAGTTATCCATAAGTCAAATGTGGATGGTACGAATAGTAGCAATAAAACTCAAAGTCAACCCACAGTATGTAATTTAATGATAATGTTACATTAGCGACATGTTTCGGTAGCAAGACCATCTTCAGGCTCTAAGAGAAGCACACAATGTGTCAGAATGAAGGATTACTGAAGTCAAAATATAGAAGACAAAATATAACATGTACAAAAGTAAAATCATATACGACAAAATATAACATGTAATAGAATATGGTAGTTAATCTAACAGTAACACCATTAAATAAATACCTATTCATTTTGACAGTTTCTTTATTTCTTGTTATTTAATGGGTCATTATTATAACGACAAAAATAACCATAAATAAGGTTACTATTCATAAACAGATTTATATTGAAAAGGTATATTTAAGGGTCATTTCAAAATTTATTTTAATTTAATATTTTATTGTTTATTTTCAGAGAAATGTCAAAATTTTAAGTAAATGTCAAAGTTAATTTTTATTAGGTTAGATTAAAAAAAAATTTATGTAATGTAAACAAAACTTGTATTAGGTTAAGGATAGATAAGTAGTGCAAGTGAGAGTAAGTGAGAAGTTTCGTTGCCAGGGGAGGGAAGTTTTGACAGTTAGTTTTTGGAAAAAGTCACGAGAAGAATAAAATGAATTTTTAAAAAAGTTAAACAGGTTTAAAATTATAATTTATAAAGAAGTAAAAGTCGAATAGAAGAGGTGGTAATTAATAATAAATAGAAGAAGTTTGAGATTTAGGAAGAGATTAAATATTAATATAAACTATTCAATAAAATAAATAAATGCAAATTATATAGACAAAATAAAAGTGAAGAGAAGAGAAAAATATTTGGTGGATTAGAACGTTGGAGAAGGTGATTTGGAAAGAGTAATAATAGAATAAAATTAAATAGCTAATTTATATAAGACTAGGAAGATAAAAAAAGGTGTATTATAAAAATAGAAGGTTGGAGATCAAAGAACCAGGAAATACAAGAAAGAGTCAGAAGAGGAAAGAAAAGAGGAGAATAGTGATAGTAGAAAAGGACCCTGCGGTAATTAAGGTTAGCTAAGGAATTAGTTAAGAATCAGATAGGAAATAATTAGGTATCAGTTTAGGTAGATAAGAGTTTGTTTGGTATTATTCAAAATTTCACTATAAAAATTATAATAAATTTTGTTTGAACCCTACCTTAATTAATTAAAAAAAATTTTTTTAAAAATTAAAAAAAAAAAAAAAATTAAAATTTGGTATTGAGTAAATCATCTCAATTGGCGCCCGAGTAGGGACTCTGAATAAAAGGGTCTCGATAAAAATTTGAATAAATTTGAATAAATAAATAAGAATAAAAAAAAATGGAAGAAAGAAGAATGAAACTTAGGGATGGAAAACAAGTAGGGGAAATGCAAGAAGGACAGATTGAGGAGCAGAGGGAAAGAATGGATTCAGAGGTACAGGTTGACGAGGAAAGGAATAGAGATGCCGGAGATTTTATAGAAGAGCATTTGATACAAGGACAGGAGATAGAAGAAGATGGAAATGAACAGGGTGAAGTAGGAATGTTTGAAAGATGTGGAAAGAGTAAAAGGAGAGAACAAGAGACCGATAGAAGACAAGAAACGGAATGGAGTGATAATTGGTTAAGGGAAATGTTGATGGATTTAAATAAAAAATTGGATAGAAAATTTGAAGAAAATAATGAGAAAATGAAGAAGAATTTAGATGTAACCAAAGAAGAAATGAAGAAGAATTTAGATGTAACCAAAGAAGAAATGAAGAAGAGTTTAGATGTAACCAAAGAAGAAATGAAGAAGAATTTGGATGAAAATAATGAGTAAATCATCTCAATATAAATATAATATGCTTTGAAAATGATTTATTTATAATACACCATTTATATACACCGAAACAAATAATGTAATTCCCTTAAAGTACGTGCACATGAAGGTGAGTCTGTATGATATAATAATTGGTATATGTTTTAACATTGATTCTGTTTGTTCTGTAAATGTTAAAATACATTTTTTACTGTTAGATTAACTACCATATTCTATTATATGTTATATTTTGTCTTATATATTTTGACTTTTGTAAATATTCATTCTGACACAGTGTGTTCTTCTCTCAGAGCCTGAAGATGGTCTTGTGACCGAAACATGCGAAAAAGTTGATATGGGATCAATAACATTCAGTACATTCAAAATGAAATTCAGCAATTAATGGCATACGAGTAAGGAGGGAAAATAATGAGGTTGCAGGGATAAATTAGAAAACGATCATTAGTTACTTAATATTATAAATTGTTAGATTAAATCGAGGAATGGAACAAGAATAAATTATGAAATGTTGAATCTGGAACCGTTGGCGACACCTTCGGTCTCTGAAGAAGATAACTTGGTTATCGAAACGAGCGTCAGGCAATTAAAAGTGTGTGTTGGTGTAATGGTAGTGTAAACGGTTTCGGTAAGAAGTTATGGTGGTGTAAGAAATGAGCCTCTTATGGAAGAGCAAACTTTTGAAAACTTGTTCATATTGGAAGTGTATTCCAAGGTAAATACTTATTTGAATGCCGTTTAGGAAACTATTTGAAGACTGATAACTAATTCTACAACTAGCTTTAGTTCTTGTTAAGTTTCTTACTAGTGGCAACCCCGTTCCTTAATAGAAACAACAAATAACGGAATAACAATTAGATTTTCGTTTTTAAAAATATATATATTTATTTGAATGAAATAATTGTTAGTTACCTTGGCCTTTGAGGCGGCTAATTTCTGTTCTTCCTTACGACAGTTCCGTTGATAGGACGTAATCACCCTCCGTAATCTTGTATTGAGATCAGTTATCGATGGCCAATTTTTGTCGTCTCCCTCATCGATGCTTCTGTCTTCGTTATCGAGAGGTTGAGTTTCCGATGAAGCAGAAGGTCCAGGAGACGGTTCGGCGATTTCGGAATTTGCCTCGGACGCGTCCCTATTTTTAGATCTGAGTAACGATTCCTCGTTGGTATCGTCATCGTCGACTTCGTCTTCGTTGCTGTGAAAAACGATCGGGATTTACAAAAATTGGTCGGACATTATTATGGGTCATTTTTTTTGCTTTAATACATGTTTTTCGCGGTTCAAGTATTTAGTATGACATTTTAAATGAATAAAATTTTACAGTCTAAATATAATCATAAGAACATAATGCATGGACTGAAAAGCTTTAGATCTGGGAGACAAAACTTTCTTCCCATAAAATGTCTCATCAAAAACCTTTAGATACTTGTTATTTTTGTCCTTTGATAACCTTTCGTCCCCAAACTTTTTTAAATAAATGATCTTCTTTTTACTTTATAAGATGTAAATTATCTTGAATTATATTATGAGAAATGTGTTTTGAAATTTACTGTTCTTCCTGACAGAATCTAAATTGATGATTATCCATAACAGCAAGATACTGTTGTAGTAATGTAATGTAGGGGTTGTCCACTGCGCCCCGTGAGATCTATCGTGCCCCCTTACTTGCTTAGAGCACCGCTTCTTTATGAAGGTTAGGATGTCGATTGGCATCAATTTAGGCAAGTCATCCTCTTTTATTTCATGTGCTCCAAGTTGTAAGGCTCTTGTATTTCTTAGGGCAGAACAAGCTGTGCATTGAGTTTTCCTTCTCCATTTCACAATACCTGCATTCTGCCTTTTCCTCAATCCCCAGTAGGTGTCCTCTTAGTTTACAGTGTCCCCTTAAGATACCTGTAAGAATTCTTAGGTTATTTTTGCTCAGCCCAAGACTTTGGGATTGTAACTACCCAGCAAGGATTTTGCCTGCCTTATCCCTGGTAGGTTCTCCCAATGTTCGGTCTTTTCCATATTCTCAATGCCTCTGTGTTCATTGAGAATGGAACTGTAGGCTATGCGTTCAGTCTTTCTAGACACTCCAAGACTAATTTAGATGTTATAACGCTGGAGTTGAGTGCTTTAATTGCTGCTTGATTGTCAGACATAATAGTTATGTTCTGTTTGCAGTATTTCTTTTCAATGTTGAATTGACATTTTTCAATGGCGTATATTTCTGCTTGGAAAATGGTAGGATGTAGGAGGTGCTTTGTTCTAGGTCCGTAAATCCCGATCCCTGCGCCTCCTTCAGTTTTGGACCCATTAGTATACCATAAGATTGTGTTCTTGCCTATCAATTTCATAGAACATTCTTCTTATTTTTTAGTATAAAACATTTTTGATGAAAAAAGAGCGTAGAAAATTAAATAATAAGGTTTAAAAACAATAAAATGTGTATTTAATAGTTGCTACGTACCTCACTTCGTTCGGCACGTAGTAATATATTTGTCGTGTTTTAAAATTTATATAATAGTTCTTTAAAAAAAAACAATATTAAAATAGGCATTCTGGTGACGTCATATCTGGTTGAATACCTATAATAATGAATCAACCTGATTTATTATACAGGGTGTTTCATTGGGAAAGGGCCTAACTTTAACTGTTGATGGGGATCACTTTGGTGGTTCCAAAAACCTATATTTAATGTGTCTGCTGTACTTTATAACCGAGATACAGGGTGTTTTATAAATTTATCCTATTTCTTTCGAACCTCATAACTTCCGAGTTACCCTGTATATTATTTTGAGATTTGGTACACGTAATAACCATTACCTAGAGACTCCATCAAGAGCATCTCCAAAAAGATAATGCAGGTCCGGCTTAACAAAAAATTTCAAAACTCGTCTTTCCTAAAAACAACACCCTGTATATAGATTTTATAAAAATTGCTCTTTATAATAGAAAAGGGTATGAAAAACCGAATCTACTTATTTCTTTTTTATTTTTCCGCAGACAATTTTACTACCAAAAATTTACCGTCAAACTTATAATTTATGCACGTTTTGGGGGTTAACAATGGTATCGGAGAGGTTTTTTTTTATTTTTCAGCTTGAAATGGAATCCATTCAATGCATCTAGAGAAGCATCCTAGAAATTCAATTGAGTGTGTATGTTTACGAGTACAGACCACTAAAAATGTGATTACAGGGCCGTACTTAGAACATACTCATTCAGTATGTTTCGAATATCTCGAACACCCTGTATAAGGATATGTATCTGGAAACTATGCACTTCTACATTTAAAATAACAAGATTAAAATACGAGGAATAAATTTATACTTCAAAAAACGTTAAAAGTACTCGTATAAACTAGCTTCGTTGCATTACAGAGTAATAGTGAGGAATTTTTTAAATGAAAATTTTCCTAATTCATGGATAGGCAGAGGTGGTCCCAATAACTGGCCTTCAAGGTCACCTGACTTCAATCCTGTGGATTACCATATTTGGGGATATCTAAAATCAAATGCCTGCGGAGAAATCAGAAATAATCCAGATGTGATTAGAAGGTCCATTCGCAATATTACAAAAAGGACAAGAAAGTGCATAGAGCAGAATGGATGTCATTTTGAGCAATTTTTGTAGGTTGGACTTTTTTTGTTTGAACAATGTTGTTAGAATTTCTTGTTTTCTGTTTATGTTTATTATTTAAATTTATGAAAATCTCTTCGTTATTTGAAATAAATAAATTTATTTCTCGTATTTTACTTTTGTTGATACATATCCTTATAGAGGGTGTTCGATATATTCGAAACATACTGAATGAGTATGTTCTAAGTACGGCCCTGTAATCACATTTTTAGTGGTCTGTACTCGTAAACATACACACTCAATTGAATTTCTAGGATGCTTCTCTAGATGCATTGAATGGATTCCATTTCAAGCTGAAAAATAAAAAAAAACCTCTCCGATACCATTGTTAACCCCCAAAACGTGCATAAATTATAAGTTTGACGGTAAATTTTTGGTAGTAAAATTGTCTGCGGAAAAATAAAAAAGAAATAAGTAGATTCGATTTTTCATACCCTTTTCTATTATAAAGAGCAATTTTTATAAAATCTATATACAGGGTGTTGTTTTTAGGAAAGACGAGTTTTGAAATTTTTTGTTAAGCCGGACCTGCATTATCTTTTTGGAGATGCTCTTGATGGAGTCTCTAGGTAATGGTTATTACGTGTACCAAATCTCAAAATAATATACAGGGTAACTCGGAAGTTATGAGGTTCGAAAGAAATAGGATAAATTTATAAAACACCCTGTATCTCGGTTATAAAGTACAGCAGACACATTAAATATAGGTTTTTGGAACCACCAAAGTGATCCCCATCAACAGTTAAAGTTAGGCCCTTTCCCAATGAAACACCCTGTATATCTTGTCTGCGACATTACTGTGTGATTTTTTTGCTTAACTTTACGTGAAATTTCTTGTGAAGTTTTTTGACATTTTGTCCTGGGGTAGTTCCCAGTATGGATTATGTTGAAGTGATTTAGGCAAATGCCTTACATTTCCTTCACTGACTATCCTTTGGAATGTCCTTCTAACATTTCCTACATGAAGATGTAGAGGTGTAAGGTTTAGTATTGCTTCCAGTGCCGTCGTTGGGCATGTTCTCATTGCTCCTGTGATACACACATATGCTAATCTTTGAAGTTTTGAAAGGTTTTCTCTCGTTGTTCTCAGATTAAATCTTTCTCCCCAGGCAGCGGCTCCATAGGGGACTATTGGCCGTACTATAGCTGTGTAGATCCAATTACAAGATACTGTTAGTTCTGAAAATGGTTCTATCAAGAATTTCTTCGCTTTTCCACGCTAGGTGATCCAGCCCTCAAATGAGAATTAAATTGTTGGCTGTGCAGCATAATAATGCAGATCCCATTAATGATAGGGTATGTTTTTGTGGCCAACTTCTAACACGGTTTCTATACAGCCCCAGACCTGCTTTAATAGTTCCTTCACTGTTTGGTACTTGACAGCTTTCTTTGTTTGAAACACTGTGACCTCAAATTAATAGTTTTCTTAAAACTGTTTAAATAATCTAGTAAAATATTATGTTGCTAAAGTTGCAAATAATAGTTCAACTACTTAAATACTGCAAATAGTCGAGCTAATTCCTTCTTGTACTCCTCTTTTGTGCCATCCAGTTTTACATTGGTACCAAGTCTTTTTGTCCAAAATTTGAATTTATTCATCAAGGCAACTCCATTCAAGATTGATACATTCCTGCCTCCAATCATTCAACTTTTAAATAGTTAAAATGACAAACTGGTTTTTTGACATCGCTGTGTGCCTGCTATATATGGTAATGTTAATTTATAATCGGCAACTGCCTCATGTGAGCGCCTAGAGCCTCCATTACATAATTGGTCGTACCACAACATTATTGGTCAATTAAAATGTTATTAAATTCAAAATAAACTGCACTGTGCTTTTATCTTTAATAATAATTTTTCTTTTTTTTAGTAAGTTTAATAATATACAACGTACTGTAATGAAGCTGCGCTATGTGTCAATAATCATAAAAGTAGTGCCACTAAAATCACTCTTGTAATAATGGACAAAATGTCATGAAACTTTGACAGTAAACATTTAAAGAATAACACTTCTCAATTTGGGGAACAGTTGGCGATACTGATACCGAACAAATAATATGTTGGTGTATACTGTGTTGGGGAATTTTCTATTTATGGTGCCCTCTCTTGGTTAAATCTAAAACTTTTCAGTACAGTGGCACAATGTCTTGCTTTATATAAATGAAATGGAATTTAGATTTTCATGATTTGTAAAATGACCTATAAGAAAAAGAAACTTAATGACTGTAGAATGTAGATTTATAAACTTTTATCGGTAAAAATCCGTGTCTCGAAATAATATGGAGGACTTACTGCATTAATAAATTAAAATATATGTGAGCATTCTAAAAACTCGTGTAAAACTTTTTAAAATTAACCTTACCTTATATAATATCTGCTTAAAAACTTTTCATGCATTAGATAATAATCATGAGTAATTAAACGTATGGAATTAACAAGCTATTAATGTTCGACAGAAAAAAAAACATGAATAATACTATGAGTTGCTCTGATATATTTTAGTATAAGGAAGTAAGATCACAGGCACCACCAAAGTGGAAAACAAATTTTCCATACAAGTAAGGATTCAAACTTAATTCAAGTTCTTGTATAACGACACATATAAAGGGTGTTTCACGAAGAATTGACCTTATAGTAAATGGAGAAATTCTAGCAAAAAATATTAAGATTTTAGCCCACTGTTTTTACACCTTTACAAATATTTTATTTCAAACTAAGTTTACACATGGACTTCAATAAAGTGATCGATAAAATCAACTTTAGCTGCGATAATTCATTGCTCAACAAAATTTTCTTAACTATTGCAATTATGAAATAATTCTCTTATAAATTATCAAACACAGTGAAGTTGTTGTAGATAATTTATTGATAAAAGTTCATACCAATCGATGGACTGATTGTATTGTCATATTTGTCTTACAAATGTTATAGTAGTCGAACTAAATATTTATTTTAGCAACAATTATGTGAATAGAAGTTTTATAATAGATTGTACTGGAAGAACTGAAAATTACCTGTGGTATTATCTTGATAAAAAATTAAGTATAACTGAAAGTATTG
Source organism: Ophraella communa (assembly GCA_035357415.1). Taxonomy (NCBI): domain Eukaryota; kingdom Metazoa; phylum Arthropoda; class Insecta; order Coleoptera; family Chrysomelidae; genus Ophraella; species Ophraella communa. The sequence goes on along the minus strand of CM068982.1, from coordinate 3,535,466 downwards.
TCTATTATTTATTTGTAAATCCGAAGAATGAAACAAATTATTATTAAAAATAAATTATTACATTGTTAAAATCACAAATTATAATTTTTTTAGCAACGCACGATTGTAGTTTACAAATAATATCAGGTTTTACAGTTATTAATAGTTTTTTTTTTATTTGCATTCAATATTGATTAATAAAAAATGTCAAATAATATATTTACAATAGTCAATATACAAGAGGTGTTCCTTAGAATAAACAGTATGGAAATTAGAAGACTTTGTAAAAATAATGGACTAGTTTAGTAGGATCATATTAATCAAAATAATAGCAATATATATTTAGGATAAGATACCTAATTACTTATATTGGTATTAATTTTGCAAGTAATTTTTCTCATTTCGTAAAATTTAGCAATAAATAATAAGTAAGTTTTAAACGTAGCGCCAACTAATAACCAATAATGAAGTGTGTTTAAAAGTCAACGTTGTCACATTTTAGCTACGTTCGTTTCAAGTATTCTCAAAGAACTGGCGGCACAAAACACCGTGTTCTGTGACTAACTGATTGTACCAGTTGACAAGATATATGACAGGAGAGAAAATCGTGTTTATCTGTAATAAACAAACAAGACCCCTATTCTTGACGGTGATAGAATGGAACAGCCAATAGAAAGTGGGCGTGGTTCAATTTAAAATGCCAAAACGGTATTCTTGAAATTCGTTCTCTCACTGTACCGATAGAAGGGTTGCTCCCCGAGAGAACAATTACTTCTATTGGTTATTTTTGAAGGAACCGCTATAACACCAAGAGAAGGTGTTAGGGATTTTTATTTTCGAACCAAAAATAGTATAGAAGTAATTTCTTTCATAAACCAAACACAACCAAACAACAAATTAAACTAACGAAAATGACACAATATTTTGTTTAGTGTTTTACTCCTTATTTGATAAAGTGTCAATCAGAGAACAAAAATATCGATATGTTTATCTCTTTTTAATGACAACAAATAAAAGAGAGAAATAAGTTTCTCGGTTAATATTAAAGCATATCGACAACATCGCAAATTTTCTACCAATCTTATTGAAACACGTCACTTACCACTTATGACGTATGTAACCATTAAATTTAAATTTCAAAAGCCGATTGTGGCTAGAGGATTAATTTTATAAAAATTTTATGTGTACAGTTGAACCACTAAAAACCTATTTTATAAGATGCAAATATAAAAAAAAATCACTAAACTAGTCCATTCTCACAACTGAGAAGAAATTTTATATTTATAGTGTTTTATAGTACATTATTTCTGCTAGTAGATGTAATTATGTTTGAAAAATATTGAATTTTCCAAATAAAAGTTCAATCGAGTTCTCAAGTTCATCAGTTTCATTTTTTACATGCAAAAAGCATTAAGTGCTTTAAATATTCTAATTTCCTACATTTGGTTGATTTGATATCTTATCCAAATGGGGCTTTTATTATTTCAGCCTCTTTAATGCCACCTCAGTCAAGGTACCAGATTCCATTGTGTATAGAAAGATATGTTTGAAAAAAAGAAAATTAAAAAATAAACCCAGTGTTTACTTTAGGTTGTGTTTATATTTGTTTAAATATTTCCCATCTTGATAACACTCGCCTAAGCCAAATCAACATACTTTCGTTAGTTATGTGCATGATATAATGTTGTCGCAAAAACTAAAACTCAAAAATGTGTATTATTTACGCACACCAAAAAATTATAATTTTATGAGACAAAGCAATAATGGCGAACATCAAATAAATATGATATCCAACAAATTTTTGCCAAACCCATCGTTTAATTTAAATCTACCATTACCAAATAATCCTCAAAGCAACTCACACTAATTTTCGGTTAGTAAGGGGTAATATAAATAAAAAGTATGATAACAATTATTTTAAAAAAAATTAAGACCATACAGCGATTTACTCATAAAAATATATATATAAAATAGCGATACCTGAAGCAGATCACAGAAAGAAGATGATACTGTTATCCAAATTAAAAGAACCGCTATACTGTGATTCCAAATTAGTAGGCACTAAATTCTCAGAAAGGATTGTGGAGATGAATGCTACATTCTTTTAAAAAGCATTGATGGATGATATTAATAGGAGATGCTAAAATATCTTCAATCATAACCTTACAAAAATTGTTTCTGAGAATTTAATGCCTGATATTTTGGAATCGCTGTATAGAGGATCAAAAAGACAGTTACTTTAAACCAGCCAATGGAAATAAGAAACTTACTGCGTCTGATCTTTGCTAACTGAAAGATTGAATGATTAATGTTTGGTTTGCTTCGAATCCGATTTCTGTGATCTGCTCGTCGGTTGAAAAGAGTGGGCTGTTAGAGTGGAGAGAGACAGACAGTAGAGGGCTACTTACAGTGCGGGCGTTTGGGGTTGCGCGTTATTCGTAGCCATCTGAAGTTCACGGTCGGAAGGCGGTCCGCAACGAGACAGGAAGCATAAGGTGGGGTCAGCACGCATCTCCGTATAATTTTCATAGCCGTGCTTCCAAGTGCCAATGAGCAGAGACTTGTCGCATTCAGCATCCCACCACACGCAAGGTAATTGCTCCGTTACAGGAGGATATATCGGCAGGGCACTGTGGATTACGTCATATGCCAATTGTAAATTTTGAATGTTTTTTTTTTGTTCTAGTTAAAAAATTTTGTGCACCAGTCAACTCGGATCAGTTTGAGAAATGTTTCTAGTCCTTGTATCGACAGTTTGAATTATTCGTTTTAATGATTTCAGCTTGGTTAAATTTTTGTCTAAAATTGAATTATCGGTGGAGAAAAATTCTAATCAGAATTGGTCCATTCCAACTTTGGTTTCGAACCATTTAAAACCGTTTGACACCAAGGACAGACCTAATATTTTAATGGCATTAACAAGAAAGACTTGATTATCTTTAAAAAATTGATTGTCACTTTTTAGAAGCTAAATTAGATCATTAAATGAATCTTAACATATATATTGTCTTAACTAATTAATTTCTGTAGGATACAAACAGTTTTGGGGTAAAACTTTTAATAATTGGAATTCAAATCAAATAAAAAATCGAATTCACTTAAAAATATCTTCATTACTTGATTGATAGGTTTTATAGGATAAATATAGTAAAAAATAAAACATTTTTTTATTGTTCTCAAGATTATCTAAAGAAAAATGTTTTTGTAAATTTTTATACATAAAAAGTGACGTTTAAAAATGGAAACTTAAACTATAATGCAGTTATCTTTTTCAGAAAATAGGTCAGTTTTTTATTAACTCATGGTTTCTCATCTGATTCTGAACTACAATGAATTCTCTCAGAAAAAAATCAAAAACGTCTCCTATCATTTAATTTTTTTTTAAAAATGTCAACAAAACGAAAATTCAAACTTGAAGAAAAAAATGTCAATCTGTGCTCCTCAGGTGACTGGAGTTTTTTTAGGACTCCTTATGACCTTGGCATCTTATACACACAACACATTTTACATATTGATCAGTAATTTTTGATTATAATGCGTCACTTTTTATTCAAAATAAAAAATAAATAACAAGAAAACATATTTGACGAAATCATAATAATCTTTATTATTAGTTTTAGATTTTCTTTTCGTTAAAAAAAAAACTAATATCTATAAAGGCGTTACGTTACTAAACATAAAACTACTAATTTCAAGCTAAACAAAAAAAAAATTAAAAATGCATCAATCTGCTTCGAAAGCTATTCATTTAAAGCTAACCCATGGACCTTCCGGTGAAACGCGATTTAAAAACAACTCTAGTTATCGACATGCCAAACCGTCTAGCTAACCTTCACGAATTTGGAACAACAAAATCCATATTTAATCAAACACTTTTATTAATTTTGGGAAAATCAACTATTAATCGCAACTCTGTTAGCCCAAAAGGTTTATTTTCTTTACACCACAGCCACATGGCTTAGTACTGGTCTTCCATTTGCTCCATAATTCTGGAGCCACACACTAACTTGTACAGCTCTGTAGAATGGAGGTTTCCATAAAACCTTATAGTTTGCAACTTTTTCTTAAATGCTGCAAGTCCTCTAGTTATGGTTCTAAGCAGACTTTTGCCAGGAAACACAAAATCCATCATTTTACCTGCTATATCATTAAATATCCTTGTTTCGTTTTTAGTTTGTCCATTTTATGGAGAAAATACAAGAATGAGAAGACTTAAGGTCTTAACAAAATTATAGCCAACAGCAAAGGGAGATCTTTGGAAATAATAAAAATATTTAGACTCTTAAAGTTAATTTCTTCCATTTCCCACATTCTACTACAATTTAATTTTTTTACACAATCCCAGATATTTTTGCTACTCTTAACTCTTTTGATTGAGTTGTTTTGGAATCTACACATTGTCCATTTTCTGAAGATAGTACATGAGAAATTTTTAGCCTATAGTTGCAGGGATCCTTTGAAGTAAATTCAATCAAAACTTTAATTGAGTTTTCATTTTATGCATAAAGACATAAATGTAACAAAAATATATTAAGTTATTGTACAGATCAGCCTGATATAGTTTTTTCCTGGGTTTTCTATATCATTGCACAGTCTTAGAGGGAAATACATCCCAGATATCTAGGCTTTAATATTTCTATGTCCTATTATTTCAATACTTGGTCTAGTCTTAACACTAAATCAACTTCAGATAGCTATTTCATAAAACAAAATATAACTTCATCTGTCAATGAATGTAACAAATTTAATTTTTTAAATAAACTGTGGAACTTTTGTAATAAAGTTATTTATTTATTTTATAGAGTTTTTTTAAAGATTCAGATCCATAAAAGGAGAACAAATTCCTTTCTTTAGCAATCACATTTTCCACAATTCTCATATACTCTGACATTTACAATTTCACTATCTTAGATATTTTTACTCTTCCAGGTTGTTTAGAAATCACGTGTTTTATTATTTTTTTCTAAAATAATGAATTGCACAAATTTAATTCACTAAAATTAGAAGAAGATTATTCTTAATCAAAATATTAAATACAGAATTACTACCACATGAAGAAAAATTTAGAAAACTATTTCCATCTTTGCAATTTAAACGGCAAATCTTTTTCTTACAGTTATAGAAAGTTTTTTCTCAGTTGAATGTTCCCAAAATTATCAAAAACCGTGGTAAATATTTTAATTGTTGTTCCAATAACAGTGCGCGTTTTTGAGGAAATGAACATTCCAAAGATGCGAAGATCATTTTTCAGAGTCCTTACGAACCAAAAATAGTACTTTTGAATTTGTTTTTGTAGCACTATTTTTTCTCAGCTTATTATAATTTGTTTTTTTTATTTGTATCTAAAAGAGAATTTGGTATCAAGTGCCATACCGTCACTTATCAGCGTTTTTGGGGTTGGGAACCAATTTATTGGATGTTTTTATTAGTGTTAATAACAAAATGTATGGTTAAAAAAAAGCAATGAAGCCGTGACATGTGATATATATATATATATGTAAAAAATAGATACAAACACAACCTTACTCGTTTTGACATCCAAACAATCGGCGGTGGAGGGAAAAACAATACGTGCATGTAAAAGTAGACCAAGCAAAATAATAATAATAATGATAATTATAAATTTAAAAAGCAAATCACTAGTGAAAACATTTATATAATTTAGTGATCGAATAAAATACACATCAATTATTTTTATTTCATAAAATACTAGACATTGGAACTGCAAATTGTTTAACTGGTTCAAGTCATAATTTATTAAATATTATTGTTATTTAGTATCCTTTTTTTACTTAAATTTTGATATTAAATATCGTCCAGTGTACTGACCTAAACAGAGTAAAAAATTACTAAATGAAAACTGAAAAATAGACAGCAAATACGGCTGTAAATAGTAAAAAGCAAAGGAATATCTAAATCAGTTTATTTGATTGATGAGATATTTTCCTCCATTTTGACCAAATAATTTTAGTTAACTGCTAATGCATGGAATCCTTAAGAAACTCAGTAAATTTACTAAAAACCTAACGGTTTATATTTTAGTATCTCAATAAAAAAGTTTCAACTAGTGGATTGCATATATATAAACACAACATTTTTAAATCGTTGGAAAGTTATCACTTGGTCTAAGATGTGTTGAAGATACACACCACTCACTTGTCCGGTTGTAAAAGAGTCAGGATATGTATGAAAACAGTAACCAATGTAAAAAATTTTAATCGGTAATCGGCAATTCAACTAAGCAACTAGCATGACTTCGAAGCAGAATCATGCATGTAACTGTTAAATAAAATAAAAATAAAAAAGTCAAAAAGCGGAGGGCTCCCAACGATTAAAAAAAAAACACCATTTAAACCAATATTACAGGAAACCTTAAAATTTTGTTTATAAATGAATGAATGTGTAAGCGGTTCGTTAAAATAAGAAAATATTTGATAAAAGCAATAGCTATGTCAAAATTATTCTGGTAAAAAACGATTTATACTTTTAAGATATTTGTTTATTTGAAATTGGAAAATTTTAAAATAGTCTTTTGGGTTGTGAAGTTGACATTTTACCGACCACCACGCTTTTAAAATAATCTCTTACTACCAGTAACTTATCCAAATGTTAGTTATGCTTTGATTTACTTCAATTCATTATATACAGATAATTCTAAACATTAAAATGTAACATATTTATAGTCTGTGCTCAAGTCATCGCCGATGCTCAACGTTGAGTACGTTTTGAACACAATCTCTCAAGTACGAGTCGAGACTTGAGGTTCTAACTAATCTCCCGTGCTTAAGGTTAGGTAAACTCTAAAGTCTCGACTTGTACTTGGTGCTCAACCTTAAGGTTAAAACCACACGGGCCACTTTGCAGCGCTGCTGACTGGGGCCACTTTGCAGCGCTGCTAACTGGGGCCACTTTGCAGCGCTGCTGCCTGGGGCCACTTTGCAGCGCTGCTGCCTGGGGCCACTTTGCAGCGCTGCTGACTGGGGCCATTTTGCAGCGCTGCTGACTGGGGCCACTTTGCAGCGCTGCTGAGTGACGCCACCGAGTCGCTAGAACAGGCGATTTTGTAGCGCGTCTCAGTGGTGCTGCAAAGTGGCTCACTCTGGTAAACAACTGCAGCAGGTATCAAAAGTGGCTCGTCTGAAAGGGACCAGGCGACGTGTGGACGCCACTAGTAGCGTGGACAGCGCCACTGTCGCTCGTCTGGAAGGGTACTTTGAATTTGCACGGCGGTTTACGGCTAATGAGCTGGAGCGACTTTGTAACGCCTCTCAGCAGCGCTGCAGAGTGGCCCGTGTGGTCACTCGAGCACGGACTAAAAATATGGATATGAGTGAGGTCAAGCAAATTGTTAAAACAAAATTCAACCGAACAACACAAGCAACTATTCTAGAAATGATACTGCTGACTTAAATAATAATATTTAAAAATTAAAATTTAATACTCTCCGCTGTATATATCTTCAAAATAATATAATATATACCGTGTGTACTCTAAAGTTACCAACATATTTCTGCATGATCTAAAACCTAAAGTGCAACCATTAACCAACAAAATTTTTAAAATACTGTTTTCTGTAAATTGGGCCAACATCTTAATTTATAGTATTTATTCACTACTTTGGGAATTTCATTCTTTGTGTTTTGTAGCATGTAATATCAGTTAGCCATCGCTGGAGACTCCAGCCTTCCATATTTGATTGGTAGCCTTTTTCTTAAGTTTACTGGTAGCTTTACTAAATCCTACAATTAGTTTCACTGCTTGGCTTTGTTTGGTCTCTCAGACCCTTTGTTTTGTTCTGGTATATCTTAAAACTGATTCTATTCTTGTCTGTTGGGGCATATAGCCAAGGTAGTAGTTGTTTTTTCTTTAGAAAAAGGTCAAGCCTGGTTGGAAACGATTTAGATGATTCAAATTCAAGGATGAGTTTAAAAATGCAGTAAAAAGATGAAAATCATATCTGATGGCCAGGGTCAAGTCACCGAAATCATTTTACTATGGAAATGTCTTCAGGGACCAGTATTTCTATTTCTTTGAGTTCTTATGGAAAGAAATAGAAAATAAAAACAGAAAACTGACCTTCTGGCTATTAAAGGGGCTGAAGAGATAAAACTGAAACATAGAAAATTGTTTCTACCTGCACCCAAGGTTAAGAAACTTAATAGTTTCTCTACCAAGCTTGACCGTTTTCTATGAAAAAACAACTACTTCCTGGGCTATATGCCCCAACGGACATGGCGACCGACTTCGACTGAAGGGATGTTTATAGGTTGGAAAACGTTCGTTGGTATGGCAAAAGGCGTAGCCAGTGGAACAATATCGAACTGGATGAATTGGATGAGATGATATTACTAGCAAAAGCAGGAAAGTCTAAGATATTCACAAGAAAAATGTCATAAAAGAGATCTTAAAGGTTTCCTGACTGGATGCATAAACCAAAAACAATAGAAATGGAAAATGTGCAGATTCTGAGTGTCTTCAAAGAACTACTAGAAGGATAACTTTTTGGAAATTATACTTTGAATGTTTATAATATCCAGATTTGTTACAAAATTAAATTATTGACGATGTAGGGTAAATAATATACGAAATATTTATTTTATGCATCATGATTGTACATTTAAACACTGATAATTTTAAATTTTCGATTTGATATAAAATAAAAATTGAAAATTCCATTACTTGACGGTTGTATCGAGGTTTTTAGATCATACAGATTTTTTTAAAAGTTGTAAATTGTTGATACAGTAAATATTTGATGATAATCCTAATGTTTATAAAGATAAAAATTTAAAATTTACATGAAGTACAGGTGTTATTCCAATACCACTTACTAAAGTCCAGGATTCGATCTTTCTCATTTGTACCGCAAAGTAAAAACGTGTAAATAATCGATTTAAAAGCGTCGCACACATAACTGAACGAATTGTTAGTAAAAAAACCGCAAACAAATACCAAACTATCGCTCTTTTTTTCTTAATAAGAATAAACTTGACAATATCCATTGCACATACCCATCTTTTATCAACCGGGGATTAGTTAGCAGTATATTTTTCTTAATTCGACGAACCTTTGTTATAAAACAAAACATAAAAAAAATTTACCGTTAGACTAACAGGTGTTCCTGAAAATTGACTTGTATATGTTAACTTATAAAAAAAAACCTTACCTTTTGTGAAAATAAAACACGAAAAACAGCTTCGATAAAATGGTATTTGGGAGGGAATATCGAAAATGTATGTGATATTTAATAGATAATTATAATTAAAAACATTTATGAGACAAAATAATTGTGATAATAAGGGACTTACCTTGCGTGGACACCGTCGGCGATGTGTTGAACTAAATCTCCTATTATTTCGTGTTTTATGTAGTACAACATCCTTACGCGAAGTAGCACTCTAAAATTCAATAACAATATTCGGTAAATACATTCAATTTATTATGAAAATATATCTTTCAAACTGTTAACGAGTCAGTTTTGTTTGAGAATAGGTTTGTTTTCATCAAATACCTACGTATTCTCTAAATTAGCATGATATTCATCACTAGGTACTACTTTTGTATTAACAACACCTACAGGCCAGTTTTAACATTATTTTGTCATCATCAGTGTAAAAGGTAATCTGACCAATCAGATATCTACAGATTTGCCAACTTAAATTCAAATTATTCCTCCTAGTTTTTAAATGGAGTATAGTATTACAGGAAAATTTTAGAAAACTTGTAAAATAGAAATAGAGAAAAGCAAATCAAGCTAACTAATCTGGTCTAAAACTGTATCAAAGCAGAAAAAAACATATAAATTCATCAAAGAAATAAATAAAAACTTCTTGTTTTGAGACTCTTTTTCAAGGACGTCGTCGACTACTTCAAATTCGTAGGTTATACTAAATCCAATAATGATTGAGAGTAAAGCGCGTTGTCTAAATTTTACGTTACCAGTTTATAGCAGAATCAAAATATAGTAAGCAGCAGAGTTGTAGGTTGTGACAAATTATAGATAATACACAATACTAGTACGATTATAAGGTATTATTTATGACAAAAATCAGTAATGAGATTGTAATGAGTAATACTTATATACGCAACGATATTTCTGTCTTTGTCACTTTACCGTAACTTCCATCACATCGCCGCAGGCAACGTTGCCACATTACGCTCGATCTCAATCATTATTGGTTTTAGTATAGATGAAGAACTAAATGGACAGGACAAAAAATGAACTCAATTGGTAAGAATATGTGCACTAGGGTGTGCCACTCGAAATTATCATCGAATATGTCCAAACAAAATTTTTATCAGAGCACCAAGAACCTCGGGGTACAATTTCGATCATCAACAATGGAGTTGCAATGTATTTTTAAAATCGAAATTTATACTGGATGAAGGCTGAAAACAACATGGCTATGTGGTGTGAACATCCCGTATATTTCGTATATTAAATTAAATTGTTTATTAGAAATATCGATGGCCTAGACCACCGTAGTTTGTTTATAGTATGGCACGTTCAATGTCACATCGTGTCTGTGAGTAAGGTTGAATAAACAAAAGATAGAAATAAATACACAGCAATGCATAGACGACGAGTTCAATGTATGATATTCATGATCAAGTTACCCCCAATATTAAATATTACAGCTACGATCAAGGTACTATCCGTATATACGATTGTGAACTTTCTTAAAGTTATTATAACGTTTAACAGTTTATTATAAAATTACAGAAAACAATAATACAATTCGAAAACTTTTAATTGAGAATTTTCTAGGTTAAAACCGACCCACCTAAGAAATGTATTTTAACAAAACTTACTTATTAGCATGCCGGCCTAAATGCTTCTTGTAGTTGCTCTCCAAAAATATATCGCCGTCATATTTTTCGTGTTTGCTCCAATGATTCGGATCAGTTATGGCGGGATGCCTGAGATCTTTGGTTAAAATCCCTTTGTCTTTCTTTTTATGCTTATTCCTAATGCCTCTGGGAACTGGATCTTTTAGACCGTGATGATTTTTTGATATTTTTTGTTCGCCATTTTCGGACGGTGCTATCAAATCCCAGATGAAACTGCGGATTTTTTCATCGCCTCGATAGAATCGCAGACAATACAGTAACTAAAAATTCAAAAGAAATAAAAGTCACCTTAAAAATATATAGGTACTAAAGAATAAAAACACATTGAACAATAAATTATAGGACGATTGTTGTTTACCAAATGGCAACTACCAATTTTGTTCACGACCTAAACAATTGATCAGACCCATATAAGCACTCAATATTCACGTTTTTGTAGTAAATGGATCCCTTTACAGACAATTTTTCGTACTAAAAAAGAAAAATCCTACAGAATAGGCATGATGACTGATTATAAAAAACTGATCCACGATGTTTACACGTATATTCTTTATCTAAAATAAATGTTATTTTTGCAAAAAAAAAGTTTTCAAATGAGAAATTTACTTTTTAAAAATGCATTTTAAATTTTCCGCCAAAACGCTAGAATAGTAATGGCGTCTATCTATGACATCATCGATTCGTAAATACACTGCGACCTGTGTCATCTGTGGATTCTGTGGTAAAAACGTCAAACTTCAAGCATTTTGGTTAAAAAGTTTATTTTGTTATTACTTATTTTGTGCGATCATAATAGTTATCATAGTCATGAATCCTAATGTGTATCGATGGAAAATATCACATGAACTAAGCAAAGCCAGCAAACAAAAAAATAAATTCAACATTTGTTCGAACCACAGATAATGAATAGAAAATATCAAGGTCAAACCGAAATGTCAACAATATTTACGAAAGTATGACGTCACGCTCTTCCGATTGGTGTTTCAGCTAATATGGCGTATTGTTAAACTTAGTGCTTATATTTTTACTAAAATAAATTTAATCACACATGTAATATAAAAATGAGTAGAATCTCCGTATCTTATATAATTATAACAAAACAATATTTTAGTGATTTTTACTCACTGTCATCATGCCTATTGCATTAACTAAAAACAGAACAAAAGAAATAGCTACTAGTTTCGGTCGATTTAAAGGCTATAACCAGGCTAAAAACAGTTCAATTTCAAATTTCAACAACTTTCTTGAAATTGGTCAGGCGAAATCCAGTGGCGTCACATCGAAATCAGACCAAATCCGCTAGGACAGCAAAGTCTCATATTTCGAGGACTTTTCGGTTGGAACATTAATTTTAACTAATTTAAAAACCATTTTGGTGTTATTATAAATGAATCACTGCGTGCCGAGCGAAGCGAGGTTCGCAGCACCAAATCAATCTAATCTAATTTAAAAACCATTTTTTGTAACTCAATTGTTTTTAAAATCTGTATTACTATAAATTTGGTCACCATATTTTTTAGATGGAGATAGAGTTTGACATAACACCAGAAGATTCCCACTGCACTGCAATTTTGTATTGGCCATAATAGGCAATATAGTTTCGATTGCTCGCTTACTTTTACACTGTGTCCACCCCTTAAGAATGATATAATCTTTGTTTTGAAAATTTTAAGTTGTTTACATTTTCTACTAAATCAAAACATTATCCCTGTACAATTGGCACCCAACATGCGGCGGTGCCACGTTGGGCGCCAATTGTGAATTATAGTTTGTCCAACCATCATTTACCGTTACGTCATACATTGTCCAACTTTACCTCTCATTCATAAAATGGATGATACTTAATTATTAACGTATTTCCTATTTAATGTCGAATTTTGAAGTAGAGTGTAAAATAACATTAAATGAGACAAATGTAAAATAGCAGAATACGTCACCAAGTATGACGTAACGGCAAAGGATGGCTGAACAAACTATATAATAATTTTGTTTAGTGAAGCAATTTTAATTTACAGTCTGTTCGTTGTATCTTTGCACATGTATGAAAATATTCACGAACTATTTTTAAATTTTGTCTCATTTCTACTCATAGAATATAAAATGTTGAAATGAAGCCGCTTGTACAACATTTAATAATACATTAGACGAAGACAGTAATATAACAACAGTCTGTGATAAATTGTCATCATTGAACCTGCTTAGTTGTCAACTTGACAGCGTTTTGGTGATTACAAAAATTTTCTACTAAATCAAAACATTATCCCTGTACAATTGGCACCCAACGTGCGGCGGCGCCACGTTGGGCGCCAATTGTAAATTATAGATTGTTCAACCATCATTTACCGTTACATCATACATTGTCCAACTTTACCTCTCATTTATGAAATGGATGAGACTTGATTATTAACGTATTTCCTATTTAATGTCGAATTTTGAAGTAGAGTGTAAAATAACATTAAATGAGACAAATGTAAAAAAGCAGAAAGGATGGTTGAACAAACTATATAATGATTTTGTTTAGTGAAGCAATTTTAATTTACTATACTTCTCAATATATTACAATCGCTTTAGAAAGACGTAACGTTTTAGGAAAAGTTCCAATACGATTTTATGGATACTTACAATGACCCTAGCGCAGTCTTCTATGTCGGTTTCCTTCCATCCTTTTCTCAACTGGGAATGTACCAAAATTTCAGTCCATCTACCCCAACCGAACGTAAGTAAACCCCTTTCGACCATGAAACACTCTCTTCTCGCCCAACTACCATAGACGATATCTCCTCTCGGTTCACCTTCTCTAGGTATATAATCGTCCAGTCGGTACTTCCGTTTCCTCAATTTCTTTTTGGTCCTCAAACCGCCGAGACCGTCATTTTCGGGATCCGAATCGGACGAGCTTTCCAATTCCGACATATCTATAGCGCTCTCGTCGTGACCGTACCGCTTTATTTGCGTCCTTCTTCTAGGTTCCGATATCACCAGATCTTCGTTCTCGTCTTTTTCCGTCGTATCGATTTCCGCCTTCTTGGCCCATTTGTTCCAAAAATCCGGATCGTCGATGGCTATATCGGATCTGTTAGCGCTCGACGCGAAACTAGCTTTCGAAAACGTCGAACCCTTTTCGGACTCCATGGTTATAACTTGGGTCCGTCTGGCGAGTATAACGTCGATGTCTTCTTCGCAAAATTTATCTCCGTCGTCTTCGTCCAGCAAAGCGCCGTAAGCGCCTTTCTTCAACAGATCCTCTATTTCTTTTTTACTGAGTTGTCTGTTGCCGGCATCCTTGCCACCTTGAGAGGTATTCATGCTTTGTAAAATCGCTTTGTCGAGTCCCAATTTTAGAGAGGCTTTGTCAAACATTTCTCTTTCGTAAGTATTTCTGCACAATAATCTGTAGATCTTCACCATTTTTTGTTGTCCGATACGGTGACATCTGGCTTGTGCTTGCAAATCGTTCTGGGGGTTCCAATCGCTGTCGTAAATAATGACGGTATCCGCAGCTGTCAAATTAATACCCAAACCGCCGGCTTTAGTACATAGAAGAAATACAAATCTATCGGAATCCGGTCTGGAGAATCTATCGATAGCTGCTTGTCTTAAGTTGCCTCTAATTCTACCGTCTATTCGCTCGAACGGATACTTTTTGTACATCAAATAGTCCTCTAATATGTCCAGACATTTGACCATTTGACTGAATATCAACACTCTGTGTCCGTTGGCTTTGAGTTTCGGTAATAACTTGTCGATGAGTACCATTTTACCGCTGGACTGTATGAGGGCTTTGTAATAAGCATCGCAATCTTCTCCGCATTGATTTTTGTAGTCGTATTGGATCTGCTCTTCGGCTCCGTTCAATAAATACGGATGGATGCAGCATTTTCTCAGCTCCATCATCGTATTCATGAGATTCGGGATGTTCGCGTGGGTGGTGCCTTTCGAAAGGAACGAAAAGTTTCGTTCCAATATACCTCGGTAATATTTCTTTTGGATATTGGTGAGTTCTACTTCGACGACGGTTTCTTCTTTCGGAGCTAGGGATTTTTCGACGTCTTCTTTGAGCCGACGCAGCATCATCGGTTTGAGAAGGATCTGCAACTTTTGCACTTCTTGTTCGGTCTTCAATTGTCCGAATTCGCTGACGAATGTGTCGTTGTTGCTGAATTGAGTCGGTTCGAGGAAATTCAACAACGAAAATAATTCGTTGACGTTGTTTTGTAGCGGCGTACCCGACAATAGGACTCTATGTTCGAGCGTCAGTTGCCTCAAACCCTCCAATAATTTACAATTCCTATTTTTTAACCTGTGAGCTTCGTCTATGACGCATATCCTCCAATTGAAACCTTTCAAATCGGCAAAATCCGTAACGATTATTTCGAAAGTCGTGATTAGTATATTGAATTTCGTTATGTCTTTGATGAACTGTCCTTTTTCGTTTTTGTGGTACATTTCGTACTCTTGCAACATGTTTCTGCTGGTCGCGGATCCGTGATACACGATCACGTTCATATCCGTCCAGCTTTCTATTTCTCTTTGCCAATTCGGTATGGTAGATAGAGGAGCGATGACTAAGAAAGGTCCCCTGACTCCCCAATCGCCTACTGCGTGCAGAAATGTCAAACTTTGAATTGTTTTACCCAAACCCATTTCATCCGCAAGTATGCAGTTTCTTCCGTTGAACCAAGAGAACAGCAGCCAATTCAAGCCTTCCAATTGATATTCGCGTAAACTGTTGCCGCCTTTATAAATGGGAGATTTTTCTAGTTTGGTCCATTGATCGGGAGTAGGTCGTTTTTTCGGTTTCCACGTATCTTTCGGTGGAATTTTATTGAATTTCTCGTACTGTTGAATCTTAATCGGATCAACGTCTTCTTCAAGTTCCCAAGTACAGTCTTCGTACTGCAAGGCACGCCATTTGACCAAGTAGTGTTTGACAACTTCTCCCGTCGTCGAATCTGTGTGTTCTGAAAGATCCAATACTCTATCAACTTCGACGTAATCCGGATTAAACGGTTCCTCTTCCAAATTTTCGAATATATTCATTTGTTGCGCTTGTTTTTGTCGGAATCTCTTTATCTTATTGGCAATTCTTCGATCTCCTTTGAAAAGTTCGTCTTCCGTTTTCCATTCGCAATGCAAATACGAAAAGTTTCTGTATTTAACGAAATATTCTTCGACGTCTTCCATGTCTTCGTCGTCGTTATCATCTTCGTTATCTTTTTTCGTTTCTTCCTTAGATTTGACTTCGTCATCTTCATCGTCGTCAGAAAACTCCTTTTCTTTTTTCTCCTCTTCTGCTTCGCCTTCTTTTACTTCCTTCTTTGGTTCTTCGGTGGAAGATTCTTTTTTCTTTTTTCTCTTGGTCATCCGAGCACTCAAGACGTACTGCACCACCATAGAATCTTCCTCGGTGGGATTAACGTAGACGTAGTTCATTTGGTTTTTGTCTGCGTTCGAATTGGCGTCTTCGACGGTCGAAGGAGGTGGTGGAGTTTCAGCTGGAGGAGGTGGTGCTGTGGCTATGGGAGGAGTTGCAGGAACTGGAGGTTTTCTGCTGCGAGTTGGCGTTGGAGGAGCATCGTCATCGGAAAATCTAAGCATCACGTCATCGATGTATTTTTTACGTTGAGTGTTTCTGGCCGATCTTCGTTTAGAAGAGTTTTCTCCATCGTCGGGCGGAGATGGTGGTGGGGTTGAGATCATATCCTCGTTTTCGCCATCGGATTCAGGTACGATGGTACCTCTACGTTTACGACCGGTACCAGCACTCCGTTTTGGTCTTTTGCTTACTACTGGCTTCGCCTTCGCTGGTTGGGATTTAGCTTTTTTGCTGCGTTTAGGTAATTCGACCAATTCCGGACTTGGATCATCGTCGAAATTATATTCGTCTTTTTTATCGTCGTTTTCGGCTGAAATATTACCTTCGGCGGGAGTTTGTGAATCAGCCTGCATTTCTTCTGGTTTCTCGGTGGTCGTAATATCCGACGGTATCGAACTTTCTGGTAGCGTTTGAGAATCCGGATCCGGATCCGATTTAGATTCAAAAGGAACCACGGCTTCCGCTTCAGCTTCGGACGTTTTCGATGGAGTTACTTCTTCGATGCTTTCGGAAGATTTATTAAACGATTCATCGGTGGCACTTTCTTCCGAATCGCCTGGTTTCTTCTTTCTAACATATTTTCTTTTGATTCTTGGTTCCTTGGGATCTTTTGTTTCACGTTTTTTGCGTTCTTTAGGTGTTTTCGGTTCTTTTGGAGATTTCGGCGGTTTGGGTTCCTTGGGATCTTTATCTTTAGATTTAGTAGATCCGCGCGGTTTTCTTCCCTTCTTTTTCTTTTCCGTTTCTATTTCCGTTCCTATATCCGTAAAATCGGACATTTCGTTTGAAGGGATGCTCAATCCTGCACCTGGTGTTACGAAATCTTCGGATACTGGTAATTGTTGAGGCGATTGCGTTATTACGGGCATCACCGTATTTACCGGTGGAACAACCACTTGGTTCGGTTCTAGAAGCTTTTCCCCCTTTTTAACTCGAGGTTTTCTCGGTTTGGTCGGTCCTTTGGCTCTGCCTCTACCCGTGGTACTGGACACTTGAGGACTATCGATCATTTGCGAATTGAACATGGGACTTTGTAGAATACACTGCGAGCCGCCGTTACATTGATCACTCGCCTCGTGTTGGCTGAGCAGATTAAGTCGTTCTTGAAGAAAAGTGATCTTTTCTTGATGTTCAGGTCCTGGCGGCATGCAGTACATCTCCTGCAATTGCTGTTGCAACGCCGCGCGTTCTTGGTGATGACTAATCGGCGTTTGATAACCGGGAATATCTTGTCCGGGCATCATACCGCCCATCATTCCAGGGTGTCCGGGCATACCCATCGGTATTCCTGGATGGATACCGTGAGGCGGCGGAATTCTCGACGGTAAACCTCTATTCGCACCAATCGCGTTCATCATCGGATTAGTTTGATCGAACATACCGCTGGGTGGTAAATTCGATACTTGATGGTGCGTTTGCGGAGGCGTTTGAATCAATTGCGGAGCCGTCATCTGCATCATATTCTGCTGGACTGGCGAAGGCGATTGGATACCTTGAATGCTATTTTGATTCGGCAGAGGATTATTTTGTCCAAGCGTCGTCGGTGCCGTGTTTTGACTATTTTGAACACCGATCGGAGGATTCTGGTTCAAATTAGAAACGCCAAGTTGATTTCCCATCATTATCGGAGTATTCGATGGATTTTGGTTGGGTAAACTCGTGGGTATCGTATTTTCGGTTTCGCTCGGAATTTGTGGGGTATCCGAACTATTAACGGTAAGAATTCCAGATAAATTATTGTTTTGTATGGGGGGCGGACTAGACATGCTGTTATTGTTACTAGACACGCTCTGTTCGTTAATGTTGAGCTGATTCTGCGTGTTGGTACTGGGAGAATGTTGCTGAGTCTGATTTTGTATGTTACTCAAGTGCTGAGAGATTTTCGGCAACACTTGAGAAGTAATCGTTGGATTTCCTTGTACGTTCGCGTTGGATGATAATTCTTTGTTGGCGGTTTGTATTGAAGAGTGCGATTGAGTCGGCGATGGCGTCGAGACGTTGTAATTTACGTTATACATCGATGTCCGACTGTCTCTTTGATTATTTACCGCACTAGATGGCAGAGGCATCGAACTTTGACTGTTTGAAATAGGAGATTGCAGTCTTGGTGAATGGATCGAACTGTGATCAGACTTGTTAGATTCCGGTAAAGATTCTTGAGATACTGAATTGTCTTGACTAAATATCGAAGCGTTCGATTGCACCAAGTCGTCCATTTTGTTACTTTTCGGCGTACCAGGTTGACTGGGATAGCCCGTCATGCTGGAGACACAATTAAAATCGGTAAAATTATTTTGACTACTTTGACTCGGAGTTTGTTGTTGTGAAGTTGAACTCGTGTTACTTAATTCGTCGATTTGTTTGACCGATTCGCTATTATTAGAGGGAAGACTAGTATCTTGCGTATTGGTTATATTGTCATCCGTAGTAGACGTAGGGGTAGGTGTCGGAGGGTGAGATGGTACCGAAGGTACTGAAGTATGTACGTTGACTTCGGTGTTGGTCGTACTGCTGGGCATTTTATCCGGTATGCTGGTGGTCGGCGATTGAACGGAGGTAAATTCGTTTTGACTACTTTGCGACACCGAAGATTCCTTTTCTTGCATCTTATCAATATCCATCAAGTTCGTACTATTGTTAATATCGCTTCTCATTTCTTCGTTACCGAAAGTTACGTTGATGTTGGGAGCCGATGGCATTTGGGTATTTGGCAAACTAGAAGGTGGTAGAGATTGCGTCGGGGGAATCGATTGGCTTGTCGGTACTGGGTTTTGGTCCATCATATTCAACGAACCGTTTAGGTTGGACAGATGCGATACTTGTCGAGATTGTACCGGAGGCCACTGCTGTTCGCTTATGGGATTCCGCATTCCCATTGCTGGACTCAAAGGGTTTTGCGGACCGGGGGGTGGTCCTAAAGAAGCTCTCGATTGATAGCTGGGGTAGTCGGACGAGTTTGTGCTAGAAGGTGGCATGACCATCTGTTCGAGAGCTTGTAGAGTACTTTGTTGCGAGTATGCTGGCATCGGTGCCGGCGAAGGTGCAGAAACTTTCGGTGGTAAATTAGCCGCAGGCCTGGGACTTAAAGTGGTTTGCTGCATCGGAGACATATTAGGTTTGGCCGGTGACATACTGGGCCTTGGCGACATTTGAGACGTCGGTGCAGGTCTAGGCGACATCTGCGACCTAGGTGACATCTGAGGAGACAGTTGAGGAAACGGTGCTCTATACTGAGGACTGACATTACCCATCGGTCCGGCAGAATGCTTCGATTGGAACTGTTGTTGGCTGGAAGGGACTTCCATTGCTCTTTGCATCGATTGCATACTTTGATGGCTCTGGTTATATCCAATATTAGTGGGATGTGCCATGGGATTTGTTGGTTGAGGTTGTTGTTGTTGGGATGAAGGGTGTGTCTGTTGTGCTGGCGAATGGCCTACTGCGTGAGGTGACTGTCCCATGTGGCCGGCAGTGGACAAACTTTGATTATGACTCATCTGAGCATATTGCTGCGTTTGCGAAACGGATGACATATCCATTTGATGGTGTGGTTGTGGGTATTGATGATGGTGTGGCAATCGCTGGTGCATGTATCCAGCGTAGCTTTGGCTGGCTGCCGATGTCGGATAACCAGTGGCAGCTTGAGGATAATGTGGTGTGTGTCTTTGTTGCATTTGATAAGAGGTTTGGTGTGGTTGTTGCATCATCGGATGTTGACCGCCAGAGGGAAATTGCTGTTTCGGCTCTTGTTGGTGAGGGTAACCCGTCATCGATTGCTGCCGATACTGACTCATCTGGCTATACCTATGCATACCAGGATAACCGGCTGCAGCGGTAGCTGCGTTATGGCTCCAACCTGCTGCCGCAGCTGCTTGCATATTACTAGTGTCGCCCATACCGCTTACCTAAATAAAAAAGAAGATAATGAAACGTTTTAACTATAAGAAGGTGGTTTATTTGTTTACCTGCACGTCGGGCATAGAGTACATATTATCAGTCTGGTACGGATATTGAGCAGATGCAGGTCCGCTAGGCGGCCTCACTGCCATTTGCCGTTGGTGTTGATAGGCAGCGCCCGGAGGCGGTCCCATAGGTCTATCGGTACCGTACCCTTGAGCGTACATGCTCTGCGCGTTCGGATCCATGTGATTGAAATCCGGTCCACCGAAAGTCGCCAATTTTTGAAGGGGGGTTTCTTGTGAATAAATCGGTTGTTGCTGTTGAGCTAAAAAGAAACTATTCAGAATATGTTTTCTTAAAAAAATCCAAAACTAGATTTTCATTTGCATGATAAACTACTTAAAATATCATACATAAACGGAAAAACTGTACTGTACATCTTTTCTATGATAGTGGACTAAGAAAATAGACTGAATGCAGTGAAAATGGACAAGCTAGCGGTAAATTTTTGTGTTCTCATCAAACTTGATAATGGATTTGACCATGGACAAGCTAAATTATGAAATTTATGACTGGAAACAATAATACCTGAAGGATAGGCGTTAGCATTTCTCGGAGCGCCAGTCACCGGCGCCGGATCAAAACCACTACCCCCAGCACCTCCTCCCCCAGTAGCTCCACCGAGTTCTGGCAGGCCTTCCAACATTCCGGTACCATCTTCCCCGAACAAGTCGTAAGAGTCCATCGCTTTAAGCGGCACATATCTTCGCTTCGTCTTTGTTGCTCATCTCACTACAGCATCTCTGAAACAACATCGACAATACGCGTTAAGATTATGATACATTTTAAGTTCAAGTTATTGATTATTTCAGAAAAAACTAATACTTTAATCAAAGTACTAGGAAAATATAGTAATAAAATTTTAAATAAAATAGCATCTATTAACATTGTAGACAAAGTATTCCACACTTCGATGAACATTTGGGACAGAGCACACAACAATTATTGATTTCCACAACTCATCCTATTAGAATAACTTAAAACTCAGTTGCATTGGGATTTTGCTGTCATGTTTTGATACTACAATACTCTATTGATAAATATTTGTACAAAGTAGTTCATTTCAAACAATAGTTAAAACATAATAACAGTATGTTTTCATTATTAAATCATGTTTCTATTATAAAATATAACCAAGACCATTTTTAGGGTATAAAAAATATTAATTACATTAAAAGTATATATGAAGGAAGAACATGTGTGACACATATTAGATAAAAATAGAAATTAACAACTGAAATAAATGATTTATCATCGAGAAACGTCTCAGCGGGAATCGCCTGTCCGTAGTGGACTGGCCGTTTTTTTCTTCAACTTTACTATACATTTTTATACCCGCATAGGCGTCTTGACTCCTAACAGTAATACAAATACACATTCGTTGTGTTTACATTTTAACTCCCCTATGAAGATCCCAAATAAATTAAAGAACACGTGTATAGGAATTTTCCTTGCGAAGTTTACAAAATTTACAATTTGTTTGAGGATAAATTAAAACTAGTCCTCGGGCTAATTAATATAAAAAAATTAAAAAAAATAGTTGGTCAGATTAAGTTTTAATACAATTTGTACCACAAAAACGTAGTAATTGTATTTTTTTGCGTACAAAACATACATTAAAATAAACTGATATGGTTAATAAACAATATTATGAATGCATTTGAATTGAGAAAAATCCACATTTGAAAAGGCATCAAAAGATAAATGTTATGTTTAATATGTTGTAAATTGTAGAATTTAAATATGTGAAAAGGCATCAAAAGATATGTTAGGGTTGGATCTCAAAACAAGTATCACGATTCAAGGGTTGTTGAGGGTGTAATTTTAGCTGCCAAAGACGCGTTTAAGTATTTTTTATTTAATGTTTTATTTATGTGCAATTGCGTTTAATATTACGTAAATCGTAATATTTTCAAGGCGAATTTACTCACTAGAGCGTAAAACGGAACGCAAAGCCGCCATTTTGTCGTGCTGACAATGACGTTTGACAGATCCTAAGCGCGTCATTCCGTTGCTTTCGTGTATACGTGAATGTGCTCCTTCTTTGTTTTTCCGTTGATTTTACTCACGACCCTCGCTACGTCCCCGGACTTCGCGACAAAGGAACAATGTATTTCTTTTGTGGAAGAAAATGACTTGGTTAGGTTAGATTTCGTTTTACATGGTCAGTTCACCCGAAATGGATAAGTTAGGTTAGGTTAGAACTGTGACCCCCAGCCAGAACCGACTCGCTACCGTTTTGCATGCCTATTACAGATAGGTTTCAGTGTCAAATTTGACTCATAACCTCAAATAGAAATTAATTTATAAAAAAACTACCCTCCTCCGGCGGAGGGAAAAGATATTAAGGGTCACCCCTCCTCCCCACCGCATGTAGTTGAAACGAATCATACTACTGTACCTTATGGACATTTTCTTAGCACAATTATTAATACTAATAATTCACATCACATTAGTCGTTACAGTTTTCTTAAAATCGACTGTAAACTGGCACAAAAATGTCGAATAATTAGCATGGCCTCATTATTCCGGTTAATCTTATTGCGTAATTAGAAAATTTAACGTAATTCAGTCTCTCGCATCTTTTGGTAACTAGTTCGACATGCAAGTTTGGTCACAATATTATTTCGCTCTTTTAAATTCATATTCGACGTAAAACAATACACGGTACTATGCAGAAATTTACGTATTCTCATAATAATAAAATTGTTTGCAATTCATCCTACGACGAATGCGAAAACAATTTAAATTATTGAATCTTTTTAAACTGGGTTAATGACAACAAATAATGTGTTCGCTATACCTGCAAGAAATGGCATTGCTTTTGTAAATTATTTTTTTATTAATTGCTTGTGACAATTATTGTTAATCATTGGCGTGCAAGTTTTAACATGAGGGTTGAAAAAATGGAATATTTTGATGATATCAGAAAAATGGTCGGTTTTTTCTCAATAAAACCCCGAATCTATACATATGAAAAATTTTCAAATCGATAAGAATTGACCGAAATATGGTGAAAAAAGGGATTTTTAGAAAAAAAAATCATCCCTTCGTTAGGGGTAGTTGAATCGTAAAAAAGATAGCCAAAATATACATTTCAACCCCCTCTACAACCATGAAAAATTTCGTAAAAATCCAACAATAAACACCAAAGAAAAAAATTATCAAAAATCTCGACAAAAACTCCTTAATATTGGGGTCCTGAGTCCTGAACACTTTTTTTTGTGTAAATATAGAAAGTAAAGGTGGAGAGAAGAAATAATAATGAGTTTTTGCGTCTTAAATATGATCCAAATTTGAATTATTTAATTTTAAAAATTTTACAGCGCCATCTAATAGGCAAAAGTAAAACTGGTGATGACCCATACCGTGTAAAGATTAGGTAAATTTGTATTTGAAGATTGGCAACACTTAACCTTTTAGTATTGGTATTGACAGATGGTTGACATGTATTCAAATTTAATTATTGTCAATATTGACGAACAATAATTTTAATCAGCGAATAAAGATTAAGAAATGTACATGTTTTTAGTATGTCACAAAAGCATAAGCGTCACAGTGACAGTCATGTCATACCAACATCATGTCACCAAAAATTTAGTTATCTTTCAAAATGCAAATACCCAAAAAATATTAAAATAAATTAAAATAAAAAATAATTTCACTTCAGGAAAGAATAAAATGATTTTTATTTCTCATATTGCAATCTTAATTTTATTTTGAATTAAAATTGAGTCATCTCTTGGCGCCATATTTTTTTGTTTGAATTGTACTTACATTTTAAAATATAATATTTTTATTATTATTGACTCCAAAATTATAATTATATTTTGATTACAGTCTAAAATTCACATAACTATCAACAAATTATATTTAAACTGCTTTTTTTAGTGAGTGTTCAGTACCCCATTTTAATGATTTTAATCCACCACAAGGTAAGAAGGTTTTAACAACCTCTAAAATAAAATTACTTTGAGTTTTCATTTTAAATATAGATAAGACATAAATGTTGATATTATTATGATATAGTTTTTTTCCTGTTTCTTTTATATTATTGGACTGTTATCCCTTAGGGCTAATATCTTTAATAATAACTTCAATTCCTAGTCTATGGTCTAAATTTAATCAACATCAAATAGTTATCTTATAAAACAAAATATAACTTTGATAAGTCAATCTGATAGTGGGTGTTTACTCGAAATAAATTTTACAAATAAATTATGGAAGTTTTGTTAAACAATTATTGTTTGTTTAATATTTCAAACAACAGAATTCCCTCTTTTTTACTTGTGTTCATTAGATATTACGTTCAATATCAAAAACAACTTTTATTTTGCTGAAAATATTCTTATATTAATTATCAGGATTTGTAGATATTTACTGAAAATGTCCACAAAAACACAACAATTATTAATTTTAAAAGACAATAACACAAACAACAAACCATGATTATGTGACTATTATGACCTATCACCAGTTTAAACAATTAAATATAATTATAAAAATTATGGAAAATTATTAACAAATAAGTAAACAGAAGAATGATTGGTCCATTTTGAGATTTATACAAACAGCCATTTCATCTTTGTCATTTATAATAACCTTGGTCATTTATTGGTGGTGTTTTTTAAGAAAAATGGTTGCTATTATGCTCTACAGGTTAGCACATGTTTTACTTAAAATCATAATACATTACATAAATTTTATACATAAATATCTAAAATGCGGCATTTAATACCTTCCATGTTTATTGAATAGACAAGCTCAGTCAACCATTTTTTCTTGAAAAAAGAAAACAAAATATTGTAAAACAATCTTTACTTCTACAGTCTTGCTCAGACAGTGATAGGTAAGATCAATATCTTAATGGTCCATGATAATAGAGCTCAGGGTTAACTGAGTATGATAAATCTAATAAAAAAATGGAATGTATAAACTAAGGAACAGATACAGCCTATGTAATTTAAAAATTAAATGTCCTATACCAAACCATTAGATAATATAGATAGAATCGGCGAGAAGCTAGCTCCTAGCTCCTACCGTAGAAATACGACAAGCAGCTCATTTGGCAACAGCGCATCAAAATCTACTGTGCATACTCGACCAGCAAGTTGTAGGTAAAATTGAACGCTCGCACATGATAATACTACAAATTAAATACGGAGGAACCATGATAATTAGTGGTTGATAAAAAACATTTTATAGTAAATTTAATAAAAACAAAAATATAAAATGATATAAAATATTTAAATACTAATATATACTTAATAAATGTTCATAGTGTGTTAAAATTGACATATCAGTGAATTTTTCACGCAAATTCGGAGTTATCCTTTGGAGCTGGGGGGTAGATGAAGATGTCCATGAATGAAATTTTGCACAGAGGTAAAAAAAACAATTCTCTTTCATCTGGCATATTCAAAAATTACTTACAAACGTTCCGAGTGGCCAAAAAATGGATTTTAAGGGAAATTTTCACGCAAATTCGGATATATCCTTTGGAGCTGGGGGGTAGATGAAGATGTCCATGAATGAAATTCTGCACAAAGGTAGAAAAAATAATTCTCTTTCATCTGGCATATTCAAATATTACTTACAAACGTTCCGAGTGGCCAAAAAAAAGGATTTTTAGGGAATTTTTCACGCAAATTCGGATATAACCTTTGGAGCTGGGAGGTAGATGAAGATGTCCATGAATGAAATTTTACACAGAGGTAGAAAAAACAATTCTCTTTCATCTGGCATATTCAAAAATTACTTATAAACGTTCCGAGTGGCCAAAAAATGGATTTTAAGGGAAATTTTCACGCAAATTCGGATATATCCTTTGGAGCTGGGGGGTAGATGAAGATGTCCATGAATGAAATTCTGCACAAAGGTAGAAAAAATAATTCTCTTTCATCTGGCATATTCAAATATTACTTACAAACGTTCCGAGTGGCCAAAAAAAAGGATTTTTAGGGAATTTTTCACGCAAATTCGGATATAACCTTTGGAGCTGGGAGGTAGATGAAGATGTCCATGAATGAAATTTTACACAGAGGTAGAAAAAATAATTTTCTTTCATCTGGCATATTCAAAAATTACTTACAAACGTTCCGAGTGGCCAAAAAATGGATTTTAAGGGAAATTTTCACGCAAATTCGGATATATCCTTTGGAGCTGGGGGGTAGATGAAGATGTCCATAAATGAAATTTTGCACAGAGGTAGAAAAAATAATTCTCTTTCATCTGGCATATTCAAAAATTACTTACAAACGTTCCGAGTGGCCAAAAAATGGATTTTAAGGGAAATTTTGACGCAAATTCGGATATATCCTTTGGAGCTGGGGGGTAGATGAAGATGTCCATGAATGAAATTTTGCACAGAGGTAGAAAAAATAATTCTCTTTCATCTGGCATATTCAAAAATTACTTACAAACGTTCCGAGTGGCCAAAAAATGGATTTTAAGGGAAATTTTTACGCAAATTCGGATATATCCTTTGGAGCTGGGGGGTAGATGAAGATGTCCATGAATGAAATTTTGCACAGAGGTAGAAAAAATAATTCTCTTTCATCTGGCATATTCAAAAATTACTTACAAACGTTCCGAGTGGCCAAAAAATGGATTTTAAGGGAAATTTTTACGCAAATTCGGATATATCCTTTGGAGCTGGGGGGTAGATGAAGATGTCCATAAATGAAATTCTGCACAAAGGTAGAAAAAATAATTCTCTTTCATCTGGCATATTCAAATATTACTTACAAACGTTCCGAGTGGCCAAAAAAAAGGATTTTTAGGGAATTTTTCACGCAAATTCGGATATATCCTTTGGAGCTGGGGGGTAGATGAAGATGTCCATGAATGAAATTCTGCACAAAGGTAGAAAAAATAATTCTCTTTCATCTGGCATATTCAAATATTACTTACAAACGTTCCGAGTGGCCAAAAAATGGATTTTATGGAAATTTCTCACGCAAATTCGGGTATATCCTTTGGAGCTGGGGGGTAGATGAAGATGTCCATGAATGAAATTCTGCACAAAGGTAGAAAAAATAATTTTCTTTCATCTGGCATATTCAAAAATTACTTACAAACGTTCCGAGTGGCCAAAAAATGGATTTTAAGGGAAATTTTGACGCAAATTTGGATATATCCTTTGGAGCTGGGGGGTAGATGAAGATGTCCATGAATGAAATTTTACACAGAGGTAGAAAAAATAATTTTCTTTCATCTGGCATATTCAAAAATTACTTACAAACGTTCCGAGTGGCCAAAAAATGGATTTTAAGGGAAATTTTCACGCAAATTCGTATATTTACAAAATAAATTGAAGCTGTATGTCTAGGAACATAAAAATTGAAAGTTTTTAACAAAACTGTCACGTTTTATTAAAAAAATAGATCTCTAAAACCAATAACAGCTGTTTAGCCACAACTTCATACCCCAATATCTTTTTTTATTCAATTATTTCCCGCAAAAAACATTTTACATCTTTATATATAGTATAGGTATATAAAATAACTCTTAAATTTTGGTCCTTTTAATTAAATAATTGTAAATAGGTCTATTTTTATATATGGATAAAATTGAAAGAGTTTTTTAATATCAATTGTTTATATCTTGGCTAAAAGATAAATCAACCCGACATCTTCTAAATCGATAGTAGAACAACATTAAAATATAGGGGAATTAAACACGTGCCTAATAGTGTGCCTACTACCCTTCTAAAAACATTAATTTTACTTTATTTATTTATTTATTTTAAGGACATCGAATGTTCTCTAGGCTAGGCAACGAATTGTATTTCTGATTTAAATAAAACTGTAGATAATGTAATAGGTACACATCAGTGACAATGGTTGAATAAAGAAATATGTGCAATTAAAACTTTATTGTATTTTATTAATAACTTCTATTTTAGATCTGCTACTTTCGTACAAAGAAGCACTTTGTCTATCGTTCCTACTCTATTCTCTTTCATTCTATTTCATTCATGGACATCTTCATCCACCCCCCAGCTCCAAAGGATATATCTGAATTTGCGTGAAAATTTCCCTAAAAATCCATTTTTTGGCCACTCGGAACGTTTGTAAGTAATTTTTGAATATGCAAGATGAAAGAGAATTGTTTTTTCTATCTCTGTGCAAAATTTCATTCATGGGCATCTTCATCCACCCCCCAGCTCCAAAGGATATATCCGAATTTGCGTGAAAATTTCCCTAAAAATCCATTTTTTGGCCACTCGGAACGTTTGTAAGTAATTTTTGAATATGCAAGATGAAAGAGAATTGTTTTTTCTATCTCTGTGCAAAATTTCATTCATGGACATCTTCATCTACCCCCCAGCTCCAAAGGATATATCCGAATTTGCGTGAAAATTTCCCTTAAAATCCATTTTTTGGCCACTCGGAACGTTTGTAAGTAATTTTTGAATATGCCAGATGAAAGAGAATTGTTTTTTCTACCTCTGTGCAAAATTTCATTTATGGACATCTTCATCTACCCCCCAGCTCCAAAGGATATATCCGAATTTGCGTGAAAAATTCCCTTAAAATCCATTTTTTGGCCACTCGGAACGTTTGTAAGTAATTTTTAAATATTCCAGATGAAAAAGAATTGTTTTTTCTACCTTTTTGCAGAATTTCATTAATGGACATCTTCATCTACCCCCCAGCTCCAAAGGATATATCCGAATTTGCCTGAAAATTTCCCTTAAAATTCATTTTTTGGCCACTCGGAACGTTTGTAAGTAATTTTTGAATATGCCAGATGAAAGAGAATTATTTTTTCTACCTCTGTGCAAAATTTCATTTATGGACATCTTCATCTACCCCCCAGCTCCAAAGGATATATCCGAATTTGCGTGAAAAATTCCCTTAAAATCCATTTTTTGGCCACTCGGAACGTTTGTAAGTAATTTTTGAATATTCCAGATGAAAGAGAATTGTTTTTTCTACCTCTGTGCAAAATTTCATTTATGGACATGTTCATCTACCCCCCAGCTCCAAAGGATATATCCGAATTTGCGTGAAAAATTCCCTTAAAATCCATTTTTTGGCCACTCGGAACGTTTGTAAGTAATTTTTGAATATGCCAGATGAAAGAGAATTATTTTTTCTACCTCTGTGCAAAATTTTATTTATGGACATCTTCATCTACTAAGACTTATTAGTATAAAGTTATAATAATTTTTAATATTAACTCGTAACTGTTGGACGGAATATACAGCGGAGCGGAGTTGCCAAATCAATTTTACCGTATTGGAGCTAGGAGCCTACTTCTCACCCGTATAGATAGATATATTTGTTTATATAGTGTAGAAACCACTTATGGAATAAAATTATTTGTGGGGTTAGTTTAAGCATAAATTTAAATGTACAGGGTGATGCACGCAAGTCTGGCATCGTCCATGATCTATATTCTTAATGAAACACCCTGTATATTTTTATGATTTTAATCAATACGATTTCAACGAACTATACCATGTAGGTTCCATTATGAAATTTTGAAATTATTTATAATTTTGTTCAAGATAGTAAATACATAAAATTGTGAAAATAATGGTTTTATTTTTAATTAGCCAGACATGTCCAAGTTCTCTGAATTGTGCATGAATTTTAGACACAGTACCTTGTGAAATATTAGGCAACTGAGGATACCTCTGATTAAATAAGTTTGCCACTTCAACTTTATGTAACCAATCATCAATAAAATTTTAATTCGGTGAGTCTCAGTTAAATATTTCATTATTCGCAAGATATTGGTTTTTGATTAAAAATTGACAACTACGATTTTTAAATGTCAACACATCAACAACTGACAGACATTATTTACCGATTTAGTTTAATTATATTGGCACAGTTTTTACCTATTGGTGACAAAAAATGTCAACAAAACCCAAAATATTGATACTTAGTGAAGAAATTTGAGGTCTGCATTCCGCTAATTAAAAATAAAACCATTATTTAAAGTGTGAACATTATTATTTTCACAATTTCATGTATTTACTATCTTGAACAAAATTATAAATAATTTCAAAATTTCACCCTGTACATTTACATTTATGTTTAAAAAGCTCACGTTTGAATGTCAAAGTTGACGGGTCCCAGCGTTTTTTATAATCTTTTAAACTAACCCCACAAATCCCACACTGTTTAACAATTTTAATTAAAACGAACAAAAGAAAGCATATTTTTAATGTAAAAATCAAAAATAATGTTATAAACTCAACTATGAGCTAAAGTAGGAAAGTCAAAAGTATAGTAAAAAAGGTATCAAGGGGATATGGAATATTTTTAAAACATCAGTATAATCTTGTTACCTTATAATTTGTTCTTATTGGTTAGTTCGTCATTCAAATCCTTACTGATTGATTGGATAAATATACCTAAACACTGTTTTCAGTACAGAAGGTTTTTAATTATTACTTGTCTCTATTATTAATAATAATAACTCCGGTTTATGTGCACTGTGATGAAATACAAATGTAAATATTCATAGAATATATTGGATTAGGTACTTAAAGATTAATTGAAACATCTGCTTTGTGTGACAGTTAAGTAGATGTATGGTATACCTACCCAACACATATCCTGTGTATTTTATAATTTTAGTGATAAAAACCATCAATATGAATCTCCTGGAAAATGCCACGTAAATATTCACTCAAAATTCACCAAACACACAAAATAATACTAAACAACTACCGTGGTTGTAGGTATGAAAGTCGTAATGATGTTGCAGTCCAGGGTGCGAATTCTCGGGCCAGGGAACAGCGCTCCCCGAGAGAAAGATGGGCGTGGTTCTATTAAAACTTGATGGTGCCTTATTCTCGACAAAAAGGATGAGCTCCCTCCCTGCATTTTTAATAGAACATCGTTCTCTCCCTTTGAAGCAGTAGAACGAACGAAAGTTAAGAGAACAGTCAGCTGTTTACTGTCTTTCGTCTTTGAAAATTGTTGTTTTTGGTTAGGTTAGGTCAGTTGTCAGTCAGTGTTTGGTATAATTTTTTGTTTTATACAAGTATTTTTGTTTGTTTGGAAGATTTTGCCTTTTTTAAGTTTTAAAGTTACTTTTTTTTTAAATTCAATTAAAGATTGGATCACGAACTTAAGTTCGTGGATTGGATTAATTTATAAAATGGAAGATATAGATGAATATTTACAAGTTCATGAAGTAATAAGAGATTTGGAGGTTCTTGAAGATTTTAATAATCAACCAAGAAGGCAATACCATGTAAGGGAGCAAGCTTTTCAAGAACTAAGAGATACACAGTTTATTAAAATGTTTCGGTGAGCATTAATTTAATGTAAATGCGTGTTAGTGTTAAGTATGTTATGGAATTGATGGAATGATAAACCAGATATTCAAGAAAATACAGCCAATGAAGATTTACAAAGAGCACGAATGATACAACAAAATATTATTTAAACCCATTTTATATAATCAATGGACCAAAACAATTTTTTTATTTCTAACTAATTTAACAAAGCACTTTGGGTTAGGCACACAAAAATAAAATAAACAACACAAATGTATACAAATTTATGAAATAACTAAGAAATATAAACTCTACAAACAAAAAAAAAACAAAATACTTTAAAAATTAATAATGGTGACTAGGTAAGTATATTAAATTTACAAAAAAAGGAACTAAAAAATATTCTCATTAATATTTGCATTTGACTTTAAAAAATGGATTTGGTTCTACAGCATCTGAAAGTAACAAAATACTATTTTCAACTTTCTATATTTTGGAAATAGTTGAACCAAATTTTATGTTTACCCAACAAAACTAATGTTTCTTCATGCTAAAAGAGTAAATAAGGTAAATTTTTTGATACATATAATTTAGGTTAAAGGGCAGGAGTACCTATTCAAAAATGCACAGGGTATTTTTAATTTAAAAGTAGTGAAAGATAAATACTTTAAAAAAGCTTAATTATTCGCAAAGAACAACATTATATATCTATATTTGCCTGAGTTTTATATCTTAAATTGAAATACATAAACTAGGTATCCACAACAAATTATTAATCCATTAATTATCAAAAGAAAAGAAATCATAAGCAAAACAAATAACGACGCACTGCGGTTACTGCGCAATTAATTAGTGGTTGTAAACATTATTATTCTTCTTTTCTTATTTTGAAGCTCCAAATAACACTGGCAACATCGTCAACATTTATTCTACGGGGAGTCTCGATTGAGGTTGATTCGCACCATTCAAGAATAGCTCCAGGGACCTTCCCCAGAAAATCAGGGAGGGAGAATCGCCGACACTTTGATCGCTTCTACGAAGCCGGAGAATCGGCAACCAGGTAGATACATAATAGGGACGTATTTACATTGACATAGGGTGGTGGTATTAATAAAATGTAACTAATCCGAAAGGCAAATCAGGTAATAAAATGTTACCCTTCAAACTACAAAATTTCAAATATTTAAAAGTTTAAAAATATTTTTATTAGTTAGGAAAATTAACACAATAAAATGAGTTAGATTTAACCTCAAAACTATCCGATCAAACACGTGTACCAATAGTTTTTATTTCCTTTTTTATATACCATACAAATTTAAACCCACTATTTACGGGTAAAACGGTAGGAGGTCATATTACACCGTAGGGTTCCATTATATACTCAGAATTCGAACGTACCCCGCTTACCAAGGTCGACTAAATTTCTCCCTCCCAACTCACACCCAACTGTCCTTTTTACATTTACTTTTCACAGAGCAGTTGCCACTAGAAAGCTGATTTTGCACGTTACATTTTTTTCATAAATTAATTGTATCTACCTATAACTATTTTTCACAATAAAACTTCCTTGAAAATTGTATAATTATATTTTTCTACAAATGTGTTAAAAATGCCATTTTTAGCACTCCATAAAAGCCTTAAAAATGTCACTTTAAGGCACTGAGTGCCTTAAAATGATTATGGCACTGCGCTGTCAAAAGTGAATTGTCAGATTTTGAAAGCAAACGTCAAAATACTTAGATTTTATTTATCAACATTAATATTAAC
This sequence comes from Ophraella communa, assembly GCA_035357415.1. Taxonomy (NCBI): domain Eukaryota; kingdom Metazoa; phylum Arthropoda; class Insecta; order Coleoptera; family Chrysomelidae; genus Ophraella; species Ophraella communa. Next base: position 3,502,068 of record CM068982.1, on the reverse strand, counting down.
AGTACAATTTGTGCAATTAGACATATTTCTTCCACTGCTGTTTTACCATTTTCCATGGCTAAGGAAGAATGATGATTCGTAAACAATTATATCAACAATGGTTGCTAGGGTCCGTAATATACGATGCAATTTAAAATTATCTCCTTTGGATGTATTATAATACAGGTTTTTAAAATTTAATTCAAACTGTAGGTATAAATACTTTATTTGAACGTTTGTAGAAAAAATATTGTATGATATACGTGTTAAAAGTACCTTTTAAGGCACTCATGTGAATTGCTTCGCTCAAACATCCAAAGAAATTGTGGTCTCAACTTCAACTGGAAATTCAATTATTTCTTCGCATCATCTTCCTTAGCCATGGAAAATGGTAAAACAGCAGTGCAAGAAATTAATTTGTCAAATTGCACAAATTGTACTATTAATGTTAATAAATAAAATCTAAATATTTTGACGTTTGCTTTCAAAATCTGACAATTCACTTTTGACAGCAGTGCCTTAAAGTGACATTTTCAAGGCTTCTATGGAGTGCTAAAAATGGCATTTTTAACATGTTTGTACAAAAAAAGTTATTTATTTGTATAGAAGATATAAAAACATAATTCAAATAGTGTTTATTCAATTAAACGATCAATTATTGAAACTTCAATTATAATAAGAACCTCCAGGGCTAGTCCTCATTGGTATGTTATCTGCAGAAGTTTTGGACCAAATTCATAGAGTCTTTTATATAACACACTGCTACTGTATGGGACTTCCATCCACTGTCTTTTAATTGCAGCAAGACTAGCACTAGAGTTAGCCAACAAAATTGCTTCTCATAAAGATGGGAATCAGGCAAATTTAGAAACTCAGCAATTTTTTAATGCATTGCCCAGATAGTGTGTGATAAACCTTCTAAAAGTTTTTTATTTCCCTTCTCACAAAATAAAATATCATTTTTAGCACTTATAAATAACTATTTATTTATTATTAGCTAGAAAAAACCTCATTTTGACAACCAAAAAATGTCACTTTTAATTATAGTTGTACAAAAATTATATATTTTCACTCTAACCTACTTTTTATTTCAAAACTCACCTGGACTAGTAACCAGCATATAAAAGTTTATAAATATTTTTCTTTATTTGTGGTGTTTACAGTCACTAATTTATCATTTTTTTGTTATCTAAATCCACTTGTTTCGAAAACAAGTTAGTTTTGTACAAAATCAAAAATTATAAATAAAACATTTTTTTTGTTTCCAATAATGCTTGACCTGTTTGTATCTTCCTATCAAAGTAAGACAAATGTTTTATTTCGGTAATTCATATAAACGTTCTGGCCAATCAAAACATTATTATAGTGGAAATATTACATAATTTCAACGAGAATAATTCAATATTCGTTATTTTTTTTGATCTCACGCGTCTGTCGTAGCTTTTAAAGAAATTCGCACATTAATTCATGGCCAAAACTTAATGCATCTTAATTTAAATAAATAATTCTGTTTATATTACGCGAAGAAATTTAAAATTGTTGAAATACAACTGGTATCAAAATATAATCATCAAAGACCAATCGTTAAGTTCGATAAATCAGATACCTAATAATTCTTCTCCAGTCCATTTGACGGTCTTCTTTCGCTTGTCAACAAGTTTTCTAAAATCTTTGAAATCATTTTCAATTTCTTCTTGCTCTCTTGTGATATTATTATTGATAACAGAAGGGCGTGTGTTGCTGATCGTATTTTTTGATAACAATTCAATTGTAACTCTTTTTGCACACTCTTCAATATCTTCAGGAACACACAAAACCTCACTGTTGTACTTTATTATGCAAGACATCAAAAACCAGCAAGAGCTTTAAATGAAACATGTAACCTGTAAACAATATTGTTTTTCTACGCCCATGCCTGTAAACGTCAAAAATCGCACTGTTGACATTCCATGTAAGTGACATTTAACAATATCATACACGTAATGAGATTTCATAACATACACGTGCGTTTAGATAAGAAAACTTAAATTTCTTTTTTTAATCAAATTGCAATGAAATTTTTATCTACGTACAACTTTATTTGGTCTATTTACATACTTTTGGTAAATCGAAAAAACATAAAATTGCTTTTACTATTAGATTAAAATAATATTAAAGTAATGCTCCTATATGTCAGCAATACATTATACAATTTTTGTTATTAGTGAAAGTGATGAAATTATAAGCAAATTGCCGGGCGTAGAAAAAGTATAGTACGTTACATGAGTCGTAATCCCGTTACGCACTCTTAGAATTTACGCCCCTGCGCGGCTTCGTGCGTAATGGGTTACTTGCAATGTTAAAATGTGTTTGTACAAAAACTTTTGTATGACATTTGTGTTGAAAGTAAGTTTTATTTTGTTCGTAAAATTGCTGAACTCGCTACGATCGTTTCATTAACTTTTTTACTGACAAAATAAAACCCATGTTAAAAAAATAGTTATGAATAAAATAAACTTAGTCAACCATAAACACTATAACGTCGCCTTTTAACAATAACAATAATATATTAGAATGTTTAGATACTTCTAATTTAATTGTTATGAGAACTATTGTTTTGTTTTGCAAACAAAGCAGAAATTACACCAGCCTGCAGGTGGTGAGATTTCATTCAAATTGCGGCGGGGAATGTTGCCTGGATAGTAGTTGTTTCTGCTTTAGAAAACATTTGCAAACTTAATTTTCGTGTGGATTTCTTTATTATCATTAATCGTTTTTAATATTTTAGACATTTATTAACGAAATTGGGAATAGGAAAGTGTTTTGAAAAATAATTTATATTTGTTACACATAATAAATGACAAAATAGCAGGGTGCTTTTCACTCCTAAAAGAATGTACACCTAATACCTTTTTATCATATTAGTACTAAAATTATTACTCTGTTACCTACAATATTACCTAATTACCTAGATTATTACTTCCTAACTTAACCTAATATCACCAACTAATACCCAATATTACCTTTAATACCCAAAAAGTGTACACCTAATATCTAAAGTGAAAAGCCCCCGGGCTTTTCACTCCTAAAAAAGGGCTTTTCACTCCTAAAAAAATGTACAGTCGGCTTTAGAATAGCATATACATGTTAAATGTGAATTTCGTTTACCCACCGAAATTATAAAAACGCCCTTCTTATACAACAAAGGAATGGCAATTTTTAAAACGCCTTCATTAAATGGTTTTGGGAGATTAAGTGTATTTACAATGGTCGGTCATGTCCCCAATAAATAAGTTTTTTTTTGTATTTTTGTACTGATATAATAAAAAAAGGGATTTTAATCCCAAACAAACATTTATTATTGAGGGTTCCAAACTAAGTGAAGATGTGGGCGTGGACAACTGTTTAACTGATTTCAAATTTATTATTATTTAAACCGTGATTGGTTACACAAAATAAAAAGGCTGTCTATTCAATGTAAACGATTTTAGTTTGAAAATGTATATGCAATTCTGAAGCCGATAGTACACCTAATACCTTTTTATCATATTAGTACTAAAATTATTACTCTATTACCTATAATATTACCTAATTACCTAGATTATTACTTCATTGCCTAACTTATTACCTAAAATATTGTGGGGTTTAATTATGTTAAATCTATAAAATTATATTTTCTTAAAGTATTTGTGTGAAACGTGTTGCCTATAGCGGTACGCCTACGACAACAATATGATCTCCCACAATATTTTCTTAAAAAAAAAAATATGACGCCAATGAAATTAAATTAAACCAAGCTGCTCAAAGCAATGAGACTCTTAAAAATTTTTATGATTAAAAACAAATAACGAAAAAGATACTTAAGTAGTTCCTCTGGTCACTGTATGACGTCACCCGCTCAGGTTACTGGTGTAGGTTCAAGTTCTGCGATTATTCCCTCTAGTCAAATTCTGTGTTTTGTGAGGTTAAAGTTCTGAGACGTTACAGCTGATTGAAGTAAATTAAGAAGTGATCGTTCTCGTTAAATAAATTTCCAGATTAATTTATGTTTGAAATAAACAGAAATTCAAAGAGATATTTATTGTTCAATGTCGCTAAAAGAAAATGTATTAGAAAGATTCCAAAATGAATTGGTGTTACAGGTGAGTACAATTTATACTTTTATTCCTATGGAATGTACCTTAAATGAAAATATAGCGTGTTCTTAGTTGTGAAACAGTATTCTTCAATTGAACTGTAAGAATGTGAAAATAACTGAATATCCTGTTCTCTCTTCCAAGAACAGACTACATCAAAGTTGTAGCACGTGCTAATTTAAATAAAACCTTTATAATACGAATAAATTTTGACAATAAATATGGATCTTGTACAAATGAATTAGTGATAAAACAAAAAATTAGTATGAAATTCTACAGTTCATCGAAAATGTTAAACATTGAAATAGAGCAATAATAATTGTTGAAATTCTAGAGTTTATCGAAAATGTCTAACATTAAAATAGAACAATAATAATTGACATCACCTTAAAAATGTTCAGAATTTGGTCCATGTGTGGATGTTGTGGAGTCCTGGTACTTAATTCTTGCTAAATATGTGTTGGAGCAAAATTGGCCCCAAATACCTCAAATGTAGAATCCTTACAACTGCTGTCACCTTCAAATGGACAGGAATATGTTCCTTAAGGCTTAAATAACTTGCTTGCTCTCCTGGAACTGCTGGTATTGGATGCCAATACACCTTGGCCCCAATTTCTTGTCAGGTATGTTAAATTTTTATGGAAATACACTTTTATATCACACTTTATCGTTTTAAGTATTTATCTTGCATTATTATGCGTTAATTGTTTAATTTTACTTATAAAAATTTTAATTTTATCAGGACAAATTTCTTACCCTCCTTTCGCTTTCAGGAACAAAAAACAAGAGAGAGATTTTAGATTCAACAGAACCATGGTTACCGAAAATTCTTTTGTTTTCCCAGCTTTCCTTTTGAACAAAAATAAATAAATTTATGTTGGCAATGAAAGCAAAGTTACTAAAAAAATATCAGTTTTTATGTTGGTGACTGGTAAGCTCAAATGATGTTTATTGGAATCTTGTTGTACAGGGTGATTTTATTTTAGTGAGATTTGGAATTCTAAAATTATTCCTACTGATTTTGGGAGTGATCACAAATTTGTCCTTAACATCTAGAAATTAAAACTAATCAATTATTTTCAAGGTACAATTTAAGAAATTTATAAAATTTATGGAATAATTATCTGGAATAAATTAAACTCAACTTGTAGTTTTGCTATTATCTTTCTTTCTATTAATTTAGTTGCATAAAAAAATCGAACAAAGACTTATAATGATTTTTAATTATTGTTTCCCCCCGAATGTTGTACACCAATTCAGTATCTTTTTCATAATATTTATAAATAAACATGCTCATTTGTATACTACTTCTAATGCAACCGTAACAATATTACCTTAATACCCAAATGAATACCTTAATACCTAAATTATTACTTATGTATTTTTGAATACCTTATTTAATACCATTTACGGGTAAACATCCTCTTTTTATTTCTTACAATATTTTACCTTTTAATACCTAAGTATTACTTAATATTACCCAGATAATACCTAATACCACCAACTAATACCCAATAATACCTAATATTACCTTTAATACCCAAAAAGTGTACACCTAATACCTAGAGTGAAAAGCCCCCTGCAAAATAGTAGACATTTTGCTGATTTAACATCCCATTATAGAGAATCTCTATAAATGGAAAGAGTTAAAACCAGCACATTGTCATAATTATTATTATTAAAATATTTTCTGCTCTGTTCGTTCAATTTTCCTAATAATACCCTGAGTAATAAAAAAATGAGTTGTCATAAGATTTATTCGATAAGCTGAAAGTACTTTATCTGATTCTCTGATAATGTTTATTCTACTTAAAATTTGTTTGTTAATTTTTGTAAATCATTGAGATTATTTAACTTAAAAATTATACTAGATTGACTCATTGATCATTTTTAAGACTAAAATTTAATTCACAGTGGATGTACTAAAATATTTAATGGAATTTGTTATGCAGTATATTCACAAACGATATTTTTAAAATATTGGAAAAATGTCCCTGATGGTTTTGTTTGTTTTTTGACCCTATAAAATGAAATAAAACCACAGTTTAAAACTATAAGAATAGTCTATTGAGTGATATTTATGTCTATGATAATAAAGTAACAAAATTATCCAATCTTGAGACATATTGTACCAATTTCTACCAACATTTAGTACTTTCTGTGCTTCTTTTATTAATATTTAAGCTACTTTTTAATAAAACTGGAATATTTTAAAAATAATTTAATATACCTTACTAATACAACTAAACTATACAATGTCCTTCTATATTTATTGCATATTAAAATAATAATTAAAAATATTTAATGCTGTTAAATCCAAGAAACAATAACAAAACCTTATATTTCACGGTACATTTTAATTAACTGGAAATTGTAATAGTTATTTTTAAAATAATGAAATCATTAATTTTTTTTTATTTTCTTAATGTGCGTTATTATTTTTATGTTATTTAATCAAATTCACACATTAAACTGGTCCACATTTTTAATTCAACTAGATAAAGATATTGTTTAATAAATTTTGTTTTATTTATGTTACAGAATAATTATTATCAATTTTGGTGTGATTAAATTTTCCACAATCACACGTTCAATTCTAATGACACAACATTTTTTTTAATTTCAAAGCGTTCTAATTCTAAATAAAGGTGTGTCATGTTTATTTCTTATAAAACAAAAGACATAAAAGCATTGTAATTAATAAACGTTTCAAATAATAACTATCTTAAAATATCCCACTATATACGTCCGAAAAAATTAATAATACGTTTTACAAAGCATGCACCATACCTACCAAATACGCAAGTGATGGAAAATTGTATCAAGATCAAATAAAAGACGTTGTGATACGATTAAAACCAAAGGGGAAAAGCTATACGCTTATGTCTACTAAAAAACCATGAGCTGTACAACTTTTCACCCCCTGGGTCCAATCACCGATGAGCGAGCACCTCGACAGACAGAGAAAGACAGAAATCGAAACGAATTAATTAAAAAAGAATTATAATAATATCCGCAGCTCAGCAGCAGTACCAGCAAACACAACTAATTAAAATCAATATATGCGACCTAAAAATAAATGTATATTCTTGAAATCGGAAATCGCGGCCTCAACTAAAAGGTATACAGCAATTTCCATGCTCGTATACGACAATTGCAAGTAAAGATGCAAGATAATTATAAAAATTGATTAGTAGAACTAGTCGAAATCCGAGGATAATACGTGACTTTAGGAAAAATGTTGGAAGGTTACATTTGGAATTTAGCAATAAAGATGTTACTTGAGTGTTTTTTTTTCATGGCGTGAGAGTATGATTGATATGAAATCGGCCCGACCGACAGCGAATTATCAATCTAGCCGGCGTAGAGAACAATGAACCTTTCCGTAGTTACGACCGCCATTTAGAGATGTCCACCGCTTGGGTTCCAAATTAGCGACAATGCGGTGTCTATCAAAGCAAAGGTCAACTTTGTGCCTATTGTTTTTAAATAAAAGTATCCAATGCAAAAAATAAACACTCACCTGAGAAATTTTCCAGTTTCTTTTATTTTCGATTACAATTTAGAACAGACATACATGCACTTACACTAGCCATAATGAGTGAAAAGAGACTACTTAATTGGTTAGAATAATACGATTCGGTATTTAGTTGTCGAAACACAACCAATCAGGTGATATCTTGTAAAGAAATGTTGATTTTCAAAGAACCAATAGCAATTTAGGATTGACACAATTCACCCACAACAACCCCATATTTTAACAATAAATTTTCAATAATCCATATTTGCATTCAATTTAAAAAAATGTTACATGCTTCAAATTTAAAATCACGTTGCAACGAATACAACTTACCATGAGCACCGTTGATTGTATGTATCAGTTCAGGCACTACTGCAACTCCAATACTCAATTTTCACTTTTTGCACTGTTTTTACACTATCCCGAACTATTTAACGGCCTTAATTACATTTGATTTACTTCACGTTACTTAATATTACGTCTAAAACTGGTTATATACAAGAAACTAATTAGATTTTGTGTACAAACTGCTTACAGAAATGAGACTCCATTTTATCATTACGCTTGTGATGTTGATTGATTGTCTGGCGCGCCCTCTGTCGCGTGTCAATACCCGCGAATATTTGAATATCGGATCGCCCATTGTTTCCGATAATTCTGTCGATAATCCGAATAAAAATCTTTATCATATTTGTAGATACTTCAACTCGCATTTCTTTCAATAAAATTCATATTTTAACAAATAAAACAAAATGTTTGTTAAAATAAATAGTGAAATAGAGTGGCGTGCGGTTTGAAATTTTAGAAGGGCATTCGCAATAAAAATATTGTTAGATGTGGTCAATCGTTTAGGTATACATGAATACTACATTATACAATATCCTAACTATTCTTCCTACATAACAGTTAATATATTTTTAATAGCTTTTACATTGTTAAATATATCTACACCTTTTCTGCAATTCTAAACGTTTATGTAATTTGGATTGTTGAATAAAATCTGACAATTAGAAATTAATAACAAATAAAACAATTATTGCTTAAAATATGTATCTGTAGAAATAGACATTGTTGTTAAATAAAGTGTAAGAACTAAAAGACAAGCATATGTCCAAATTATTTGCCGCCTATATACAAAATATTAATAGACTTCGTAGTTGTGCTTCATAAGAACATTGAGTTATTTGATCGTATTTTTTATTGATAACGTGACTGTGGTTTATGCTTATTAGTTTTAGAATATATTAGAGTGCATTGTTCTATTATTAATAATAATAAAAACACGAAATGTTTCGAGTAACACCTTTTTTAAGAATTGCTGGAGAATATAAATAATTTCTTCTTGCGCAGAAGACAATCTGCCCTTCTGTTTTTGGATATTCCAGTTTTATTCGTTTTTTCGCGGACAAATAGATGTAGTTAACTTCTTTGCAATGAATTTACAATATTTATACCAAGTCAAAAAGGTTTTATAAAATTAAATAGTCATTAATGTATATATAATGAAAGGTAGCGGCCCTAGAACTGATCCCTGAGGAACACTATGAATTTTGAAATGAGTTTTGGATCGTAGTAAAGAAGTTTTTCTGATAAAATACTGTGGAAATATACAATCAAATGTCTTAGAGAGGTCACATAGCATAAAAGCAGTGTGATTATACTCCTCCCATACTTAGAATTGAATCTGTTGTCAAAAGAAGTTACCTAAAACCAAACAGAAGTATAAAAAATCATCATATAAACGTAGATTTATCCCTTTAAGAATAAGTTTACTAAAAATTTGCATGAATGAAATAGAACGAATAATCTAATTTTTTATGAAATGAAGAATTTCACCATTTTTAACTACAAATATTGTAATTAAAATTTCCTCTTGTATTTCTGGAGACAAAAAAGACGTTGGTAAATTGTCATTACATTATCTGTTACTATTGTAGAGAAATCTTTGAAGGTATTAGAAGGAATGCAGAAATCTGGATAAGTGATTTTAAAATTGTTAAACTCAAAATTGACTACTTTTTAGTAGCTTTAGATACCTATATTAATCAAATTCTTGGTAGGATTAATAATTATCTCAACATAATTTGACAATATTTTGATGTTGATTTATTAATTTGCATTTATAATACGACCATAAAATGTGCATTTACAATTCCTACGTTTTTTTTGTCCTCTTTTTTGCTCTTAAACTTTATTAAAATATTTGGTTCATGTTTCACTAGCTAAAGTCCTAGATATTTATTTCTCGTAGAGATTTCTTTATTTATTAACTGCAAATCATCCTTTTGATAATAATTTTACTTCTGCTAAAAATTCTTTCCTGCTTTGTGTCATTAAAATCTTGCTGTTCTTCCCATTTATTGTATTCAATGAAATTTCCATTTCAATTTCTTTCTTTTTGCCTTCCATCCAAGTTTTTGCTACTCTACTGCTACCAAGATACCTCGCAGCTTAAAATTTTTCTTTTATGGTACTTCTTTTTGTTTCTCTGTTAAACCTGACATTTTTGTCTTTCCTTCCCTTTACAGTTTCTTTTTACAGGATCTTAAAGCTTCCTTTACTCTTCGTTGGTACCTTCCTTCTACTGTTTCCATTTACCAGATTAGCAACAAATCTCACACAATATAAAAAGAATTATCCTACATCCTTATTCAATATTATACTTGGTCACTATATTCCTAAACATTTCAACCTTTTCCAACTTATTTTCACTATCATACTCTGTTGTTCAACAAAATTCGAATTAAAAACTTATTTTTATTATCCTTAGCAACATTTATTTTGATTTTATACAAATAAAATATTTACAAAAACTGTATTATTTACATATTTATTAAACTTTAGTTTTTTTCTGTTTCGGTTGTTCCATCTCAATGTCTTCGTCATCATCATCATCATCATCGTTGGTGCTGTTAATTTCGATGACGTCCATTGTCTCTGCGACTTGTTCCATTGTGTCGGCAACCTGCTCCACAAACATCACAGATTTTCCATGTCTCCTTCCCACTAAAACAACACATTTCTGATTAACAATAATCACTTCTTACTTTAAAATCTACTAAATAAATTTTACTTTCAGACGATACCAACAACATCCACTGATCAGTTTTATAATCACAAAATAATAATTTTATTAAATATTTAGCTGGTACCCTTAAGACAACTTTGCTGAAGATGCAGCCCCCAGATAATCATAAACAATCCACTTAAACCATATTTATATAAATAAATAATAAGAAGACAAACCACTATGGAAATTTATTAAGAAACTATTTTTAGGTTGTTTTCTGATACTACATCTCCTTTTACCAGTTTAAGGGTGGTTTTTACCCAAACTAGTGGTAGATTTATAAATTGCAAAACAAATTTCTAGCTATTTGGTTCCAATCACATCACATCAGAAGTGATAGTAACCACAATTAAGAACAATGACAGGAGCCCTGCTATATAAAAAAGTAGAATTCTAACCAAAACTTAAAATTATTTTTAATATGCCGTAGGAAGGTATAGGTATGGAAAAAGTCGATTTTACGAAGGTCATTTTTCGGTTAGGATAAAATTGGTAATAGTTATAATAAAAAATTGAAATTTTTAGGGTTTGTAGGAAATTTTCTTGGCTTTTCAACGGCGCAAACTAGAAGTTGCTAATACTTATTGTTTTTGTGTTATGCGTCAAAGTCTAAGACCATGTCATAACGTTCGATTCACTAGTCGCTACAAGGCAAGATAAATTTTTTAGAAATTTTCTGATGGTAGATTCGTTTTCAGAAGGGTCAAATTAGTCTAACTCCATATTTTCAGCTCATTCGGAGAGATTTTGAAAATTTTCATTTTTTCGAAGGAAAAAAGTCGATTTTACGAAAGTCATTTTTCGGTTAGGATAAAATTGCTAATAGTTATAATAAAAAATTGAAATTTTTAGGGTTTGTAGGAAATTTTCTTGGCTTTTCATCGGCGCAAACTAGAAGTTGCTACTACTTTTTGTTTTTGAGTTATGAGTCAAAATCTGAGACCATGTCATAACGTTCGATTCACTAGTCGCTACAAGGCAAGATACATTTTTTAGAAATTTTCTGATGGTAGATTCGTTTTCAGAAGGGTCAAATTAGTCTAACTCCATATTTTCAGCTCATTCGGAGAGATTTTGAAAATTTTCATTTTTTCGAAGGAAGGTATAGGTATGGAAAAAAGTCGATTTTACGAAGGTCATTTTTCGGTTAGGATAAAATTGGTAATAGCTATAATAAAAAATTGAAATTTTCAGGGTTTGTAGGAAATTTTCTTGGCTTTTCAACGGCGCAAACTAGAAGTTGCTAATACTTTTTGTTTTTGTGTTATGCGTCAAAGTCTAAGACCATGTCATAACGTTCGATTCACTAGTCGCTACAAGGCAAGATAAATTTTTAAGAAATTTTCTGATGGCAGATTCGTTTTCAGGAGGGTCAAATTAGTCTAACTCCATATTTTCAGCTCATTCGGAGAGATTTTGAAAATTTTCATTTTTTCGAAGGAAAAAAGTCGATTTTACGAAAGTCATTTTTCGGTTAGGATAAAATTGCTAATAGTTATAATAAAAAATTGAAATTTTTAGGGTTTGTAGGAAATTTTCTTGGCTTTTAATCGGCGCAAACTAGAAGTTACTACTACCTTTTGTTTTTGAGTTATGAGTCAAAATCTGAGACCATGTCATAACGTTCGATTCACTAGTCGCTACAAGGCAAGAAAATTTTTTTAGAAATTTTCTGATGGTAGATTCGTTTTCAGAAGGGACAAATTAGTCTGAATCCAGATTTTCAGCTCATTGGGAGAGATTTTGAAAATTTTCATTTTTTCGAAGGAAGGTATAGGTATGGAAAAAAGTCGATTTTACGAAGGTCATTTTTCGGTTAGGATAAAATTGGTAATAGCTATAATAAAAAATTGAAATTTTCAGGGTTTGTAGGAAATTTTCTTGGCTTTTCAACGGCGCAAACTAGAAGTTGCTAATACTTTTTGTTTTTGAGTTATGCGTCAAAATCTAAGACCATGTCATAACGTTCGATTCACTAGTCGCTACAAGGCAAGATAAATTTTTAAGAAATTTTCTGATGGCAGATTCGTTTTCAGAAGGGTCAAATTAGTCTAACTCCATATTTTCAGCTCATTCGGAGAGATTTCGAAAATTTTCATTTTTTCGAAGGTATAGGTATGGAAAAAAGTCGATTTTACGAAGGTCATTTTTCGGTTAGGATAAAATTGGTAATAGCTATAATAAAAAATTGAAATTTTCAGGGTTTGTAGTAAATTTTCTTGGCTTTTCAACGGCGCAAACTAGAAGTTGCTAATACTTTTTGTTTTTGAGTTATGCGTCAAAATCTAAGACCATGTCATAACGTTCGATTCACTAGTCGCTACAAGGCAAGAAAAATTTTTTAGAAATTTTCTGATGGTAGATTCGTTTTCAGGAGGGTCAAATTAGTCTGAATCCAGATTTTCAGCTCATTCGGAGAGATTTTGAAAATTTTCATTTTTTCGAAGGAAGGTAGGAGGTGTATGGAAAAAAGTCGATTTTACGAAGGTCATTTTTCGGTTAGGATAAAATTGGTAAAAGTGATAATAAAAAATTGAAATTTTCAGGGTTTGTAGTAAATTTTCTTGGCTTTTCAACGGCGCAAACTAGAAGTTGCTAATACTTTTTGTTTTTGAGTTATGCGTCAAAATCTAAGACCATGTCATAACGTTCGATTCACTAGTCGCTACAAGGCAAGAAAAATTTTTTAGAAATTTTCTGATGGTAGATTCGTTTTCAGGAGGGCCAAATTAGTCTGAATCCAGATTTTCAGCTCATTCGGAGAGATTTTGAAAATTTTCATTTTTTCGAAGGAAAAAAGTCGATTTTACGGTCATTTTTCGGTTAGGATAAAATTGGTAATAGTTATAATAAAAAATTGAAATTTTCAGGGTTTGTAGGAAATTTTCTTGGCTTTTCAACGGCGCAAACTAGAAGTTGCTAATACTTTTTGTTTTTGAGTTATGCGTTAAAATCTAAGACCATGTCATATCGTTCGAAATTTAAATAGTGCTAATTTTAAATTTATATATAATTTTTTTACGATTTAACTTACCTGAGTATAAAATTACTTTATTGGGACAATGTGAGACGGCTGTTTTGCATTGTGATTCACTGAGACCAAACAAAAAACCACTTCATGAAATGTAAAACGTCAAGGAAAATACTTACCTTCAAAAAACTTTATAATTTCGAAATTTTTTAAAAATCGTTTGGAGCCCCCATAAGAACCAAGTATAACTTAAATTAATGCAATCAAAACTTTCTTAAACACTTTAAAATCAAATACTTAGATATTTTTTGCTGATTAAATTAACAATTTCAAGAAATTATAATGAAAATAAATAGTTAACAATCATTAAGTTATGAAAGTTTAACAAAAGTCTTAATTTTATGCAGAAACAAACAAGAAATATAAATTTTTTAGATTCTCCCAAGGGAATAAAATTAAATTTACATCCCCAATTCACCTTCTAAAGGGCACAAAGTCACAGAGACATGACATAAAATTGCAAAACATCTTTTTAAATAAAAGGATACAAGTTAATAACATCATATGGACTTCTAATCAAGGAGGGAGAATGAGCCCCGCTGGAAAATATAATGTTCTTCGACTTTCCATAGGAATGATACATATGCGAAGCATGAATTAAGTGCTTTCTCTTGGAACTATCTTCAATCGCTGGACTGTACAGCAGTTCAAAATGGTAACCCCTTTCCATTAACTGAGTATATAATTTTCTACTCAAGCGTAAATCGAGCTTATTTTCAGGATTGTATGCCAAGATGTCCGCTTCAAGGGTGCCGCAAGTATACTAAAACCAATAAGAATGAACTAATAGTTAAGCTTAGCTTCTTTTTTTTAATTAGCCTTAAAATACAAAAAAAAATATGCAAATATATGAAATAAATGTTTTAGTTTAAGATAAACCAGCCAAATACTAGTCCAGTAGTCCCAAAAATAAGCTTCCCACGAATATCTGCCAATATATGTGAATTAGAGAATCATTGAAAACTTGCTCAAGTCTCGCATTATAAAATATAAATGTCAATAACAAACCATCTAAAAAAATCAATAATATATTCTCAAAATACTGTAAAAAACTGTCCTTATTATGAATCTTTGCTGGGTCTCAACAATTTCTGATAGTTTTCAAGCAAAGCATTTGGATATTTTTATTTTCAAGTGATTTTTAGTTTGGATTTAATGACCCACTTGGATAGTTGTTGATAGTGTAACAATTACATAGAAGTTGCTATAACAGACTCACCAAGCATGACTAATAACTATAAAAATGGATTTATAATTGTGTACAAGATTTTTCTTAAAGCTGTTATTCTTTAATATAGACTTTTATGGTTATAGTACCATAACCATTTTAAATTTGAGACTATTTATTATGGCATAAAAGCATGTAATACATTTTACTTACGACCACCCCTCTAAACCGTCAATAACACACAATCTACAACCTATGTAATGTATCTCTTTACGCACGGTAAAATAAACGCACGGCTTCCCTAGCAACCACTTAGCAACTGTCAATAAACGTCGCTATTTTATTCAAAATTTCCTATTTACATATTTGAAGGTGAATTTCACACTACATACAAATAGCAGATAACATTTATTAGATATAAGATTGCATTTAATATATATTTAGAATTATATATTTGATTCCCATTTCCCAGATTAATTTACATTATTTTTATGTCATTAAGTTATTTATTTTAACATTTATTATTATTATAACCGAGATACTTTTTAAAAATACTTACAAAGCTGTTTCAACTTGTAGATGTAGATACAATCGTAACAAATAAAAGACACTCTTACTATTAATAATTATTATAACTAATATTAAGTATTTATTTATTATACAATAAAATTATTAAAAACGTCTATTGTTGCTCTTGTTCAATTATTATTAACAAAAAGATTATTAATGCAGGTACAAGTAGGTCGTAGGTAAAGTATAGTACGTAACTAGTGCTGTAAAGCATTTTATTTACCACACACGTTACGTAATGTACTATAAATGCAGCACTATTATTTTCTACAATGTTACTTACCATAATATTGACTTATTTCCTATATAAGAAATTCAAGAGGAGTTTCTGTACTTAAAGAATAAATATTTTTCAAAAAAAAAATGTTGACTTACCAGAAGAGCCTGGTTTGTAACAGGTGTGACAGCAAAAATGTGATACTTTTTAAAATTCGGTGATTTGGTCTGAAAAACACATTTAAAATGAAAAATTTAGTTTTTTAATATATTTTTATAAACTAGTTTTTAAGAATAGATAACATATCTTTTTATATTTTGCACTTATAAAAATATTCATTATAAAACGCATTTGCGTATCGTAATATAACTTTTACGCACGCAAATTTTTGTTTTTAATGGTTGGCGACATGAGTGCAATTTTTTAATTTTATATTGTTCAATATTACAAATAGGAAAATTTTAAACACAACAATTTTATCTACAATACAGTTGAATTATGATCATTTTGAGGAAAAACAGTAAACAAATCTAAAAACAATATTATAAGTACAAGTACTTAAATAACCAGGAAAAACCCATAAAAAAATTATAAGAGACCATCTTTGTAAAGAATTTTCTTCAAAAATATGAATATCTCATTTATGTATATTAATTTGTTTAGGAGATATAAAACTAATAATAAAATATGCCAAAACCCCATGTCATTTTATTGTAATATGTTGTCTTTATAGCAAGGATTGATAGGAATATTAAGAGCTTATTTTATGTACATGGGTTAGATATTTTTATTTTTCCCAGCAAAGAGAATCAACTTTATAATAAAAAGATAGCCAATAAACTATTTCTTCATTTTTTTAAATCCCAGATGAAGAATTGTTTATTATAATCAATTTCCAAGTCTTATCAGGATAGGTAATTGATTTAATTATAATTTTTATGTTATTTAAAAATACTAGGTAAATTCCTGATGTAAAAATTATGTAACTTCAACAACACCCAATACAAAATTATAGATGATTATTAATTGTAAACATAATATAATAGATGTTATTAGTTACTCTTATGTATCTTATATCATAACATATTATCATTAGGTACATGGAAATATTTTTTTAATGCATATAATTAGTAGTATAGTAATAGTAGTATATGTACTAATAGTATTATATTATTTTGTAGTTTTATCACTAGTTTTAAAACACTTTTACTTTATTAACTTATCTCTGGGGTCATAACCTATCTCTCTAAAATGATTTTGTAATTTCTTTATCAATACCATTTTGGCTACAGGATTTTTTATCAATAGGTCATGATTTGGATTATAAAAGTTAACCAAAAAATGTATTTGTTATAAAAACAAACCACAAGATACTAGGTACATAAAAATATATTTAAGATAGTAGGCATTTAGATTTCAAAAAACTACTTATGCAAAGAGTAGATTTAAATTATTGTATATACTTACAATTTTATGTAGAACATCTTGATTTGCAAAAACCACAGTTAAACGATTAAATACTTGAAAATTGTAAATATCTAATTTCTTGAGCACATTTTCTATTAGGGATAAGTTGTATGGTGCTGGTACGATATCCTGATTTTCTTTTGATTCTCCTTTTTTCTTTTTCTTCTTGTTTTGTTCTAGATTTAAATCTTCAATAGTTTGATTTATGGCAATAGTTCGGTATCCCACTTAAGTAAATTTAAAAATATAATAATAATAATAATGATAGTAATAACATACTTACATTGGTAAAGGGTTTTTATAGATTTTTCCACATTTTCTTGAGAGAAAAAAGAAGTTTGTATACATAAATCGTAAAATGCAGACGTTTTTATCATTGTGGAATAATTTGCTTTCATTAGTTAATACATAAAATCCATTTATATATAAAATTCCTAAATCTTTTTCTCATTATTTCCATACTCCTATTTAACCTCAATATTCTTCTTTTTCCTACGTTCCTACTATTCGTTTAATTTTAAACGTAATGTTGGTTGCAGATCTGTTTATGACTGTACAACAAATTTGACATTTGTCTGATTGCTTGAATTATTACGCTATTTGTTTACAGTCAGTTACAGTTGATCTTTAATCTTTAACTTTTTACTGTTGGGTCCGGGGATTGAAAGAGTAGGAGTATTACATTGCATTGTAACATGTGTTTTATAAATAAATGATTTCAATCACTCATTCAGTGGTATGCTATATTCTGCACGTAGTCTGAACGTCACGGTTTAGTTCAGAAGATAAATTGCTTCTGGAATAGTCGAAGACTGATAGTTGGTGATATTTGTATAAAATTTATTTTAAATATGAACTTGTGCCATCTCATAGTTCCTTTATTGGTTTATTTGTGTATCGTAAATGTATCTTGTGAAGTTTTCACTGCGTTGGCAGATTTAGAAGAACTATTAGATACTGAAAAAGTTATTATTGATACATTACAAAATTATATAAAGGCCGAAGAGCAAAAGCTCGAATTATTGAAGAGATATGCAGACTTCTATCAAAAACAGCATAGCAGAGCCACTGATGATGTTCAATTATACATTTCCAATCCAATTAATGCATACACATTAGTTAAACGACTAACTACTGATTTAACTGAACTAGAAAACCTAATGGGATCACAAATCAGTAAAGAATTCCTAAATAATATAACTATTATTAAAGATACTAGGTTATTTCCCACAGATGAAGATCTTAATGGGGCTGCTGTTGCTTTGACTAGGTTACAAGATACATACAGGTAGGTAAAGTCTTTTTTATTTACAAGTGAATTCTAAAAATACCAATAAAGTCATTTAGTGTAGCTATTTGATTCATTAAACAATTTTTTATCACTTGCACAAAGTTGTCTTCCTAATATTTGGAAAAAGTGGTTAATTGATTATTATTATTGGTCAGAAAAAATCAATAATGTTACTTTTATGAACATTAAAAACATTTCTTAATATATCATAAAAAATAAATATTGTATAAAAGCTATTACATTTAAATACTATGGAAATAATTAATTCAATTATTCTTAAAATTCATTAGGTACACAGTTTTGTAATAATATAAAATATTTGTATAAGATTCTTTCATGATTTAAACTTGATGAATAAAAAATATCCCTGTTTTCTTATAAAAAAATTACCATTTGTAAAGTGTACAGAGTTTTAAGGCAGCCATTAAAAATTTTTTATGATATTTTTTAACAATAACATGAGTTTAATGTAGTTTCATGATGGTTAATTCTTATTTATGATATATCTTCACTACTCCAAATTAAAATCATTGAAATTACAAGTTAGATTTGTGGTTATAAACAGTTGATTAAATAATTTACTATTAAATTTTATTTATTGCAGGAATAATTTATTTATATTTATCTTCATTGATATTTTGGAAACTGTGCATTTTATATAGGAAATGATGTAACACTGTTATCAGTTTTAACTATAATTTCCTTTTCAATCATGCTATCTAATGCATTTTAGTACCTAGATTATTTTTTGTTGATGTTAAACCAATTTAATGAATTCAACTTTATTTATTGCAAATGTTTGGTCCAAATTTAACTTAAAAGTGTTAGGTGTTAGAAATATTGTTTTCCAACTAGACGGTATATTTTCTTTGTAATTTGTTGATGTGTCCTCGAAATTGGCAGATAATAATTATATTGCCATTTGAAATTCTCATATTATCTCACTGCTATCGACAATTACCGCAAAATGCCAACGCGCCTTTCTCTCGAAAAAACATCATCTTCCATTGTTGAATTAAATGCATGTAAATGTTGAAGGTTAAGTCACATCCATTGCTTTATACACTGGATTCTCTTTACTTTAACCTTTTATTTTTATCTACTTGTGATCTATAGTAGGTTTTCTGGTAGAATTTTAATGCACAACATTTTTAAATTTGATTTATTGTCTTCTTTCTAGTGTTTGATTTAAATACTAAACTTATTACTATGATTGCAAAATAATGCAATAATAAAAGTAGGATTATTAATAAATACATTGAAATGGGATAAAATAAATGATAATCAAGATTTTATTGATTTTACTTTGATTAAAAATTAGATGAAATAATTTAAAATATAAACAGTAAATTTTTAGAAGTATTATACAATAGTTCATTGGTCAAATAATTGTAAATATATAATCTTTGTTGCCATTTTCAAGTAAAATACTACCTATAGTCATTTCATGATTTCCTGGTGCAATTTTTGTCAAGTTAACTTCATGCACTTTCTACTTTTTGATTACATATATTGTCTTTAAACCAAAAAATTTTACTGTCTGTTTGTGTTGTTTAATTTTCCGTTGTACCTAACTGACATTTTTTTAATGTCTCTTTCTTTTATGCTAAGTAACCATTTCGCTAAATAAAAAATGTAATTGTTTATTACGCCATTTTGTTTATGTAAGAGCGGGTTTCACGTTCGTTTGCGGTGAAGTTAATGATGGTAAAATGATGATGGTTTACTTTTTATGGTTGCTTATTCAAATTGTTCTTATAATTATTACAGATCTAAATATCAAACGCACGATTTTTTACTTTTCATTTAAATGTACTACTAGCCCTAGTAAATTAATGAGTACCCGCTACTGATAGTTCATTAAACTTTTTTTTTTGTTTATGCACATAAATGAAATAACTATACAGAAACTACTCGCGATTACATAGATTTTCGACAAAAGGTTTAGGTTTCTGTTATCTGCTTCATTTATAAAGTTTTTCAGGAATGGACTAGTTTAGTGATTTTTTTTTATATTTGCATCTTATAAAATAGGTTTTTAGTGGTTCAACTGTACAAATAAAATTTTTATAAAATTAATCCTCTAGCCATAATCGGCTTTTGAAATTTAAATTTAATGGTTACATACGTCATAAGTGGTAAGTGACGTGTTTCAATAAGATTGGTAGAATATTTGCGATGTTGTCGATATGCTTTAATATTAACCGAGAAACTTATCTCTCTCTCTCTTATTTGTTGTCATTAAAAAGAGATAAACATATTGATATTTTTGTTCTCTGACTGACACTTTATCAAATAAGGAGTAAAACACTAAACAAAATATTTTGTCATTTTCGTTAGTTTAATTTGTTGTTTGGTTGTGTTTGGTTTATGAAAGAAATTACTTCTATACTATTTTTGGTTCGAAAATAAAAATCCCTAACACCTTATCTTGGTGTTATGATTCCTTCAAAAATAACCAATAGAAGTAATTGTTGTCTCGGGGAGCAACCCTTCTATCGGTACAGTGAGAGAACGAATTTCAAAAATACGGTTTTGGCATTTTCAATAGAACCACGCCCACTTTCTATTGGCTGTTCTATTCTATCACCGTCAAGAATAGGGGTCTTGTTTGTTTATTACAGATAAACCCGATTTTCTCTCCTGTCATATATCTTGTCAACTGGTACAATCAGTTAGTCACAGAACACGGTGTTTTGTGCCGCCAGTTCTTTGAGAATACTTGAAACGAACGTAGCTAAAATGTGACAACGCTGACTTTTAAACACACTTCATTATTGGTTATTAGTTGGCGCTACGTTTAAAACTTACTAATAATTTATTGCTAAATTTTACGAAATGAGAAAAATTACTTGCAAAATGAATACCAATATAAGTAAGTAGGTATCTTATCCTAAATATATATTGCTATCATTTTGATTAATATGATCCTACTAAACTAGTCCATTAGATACCTACATAAATGCAATTTTGTTTGCATATTTATTCCAAGAAACTACATCTCGTTCTCAATTCAAGGTGTAATCAAAATTATAGTTTCTATGTTTATTAATTTTATGTTGTATCATTATATAGCTACATTTCTGTTTGTCAATAACTTTAAAAATTCATTATTTTAAGAAACGCGGTTTGTTAAACCTCTGTTAGCCAAGTTTATGTGCAACGATAGCGCGTGCGCGCGGATATTTCAAAGTTATCGAAGTTGCCTGTTGTTCAAACTGTGTACTTTGGACAAAATAAGTGCTTGAAATAGTTTTTCTTCTTTATTATTATGGTTATTTGACCTGTTATTTGAATCTCTTCGTAATTTGAACTGTGTTCTTGCATTTTGAGTTATTACGAGGCCATAGGCGTCCGTTTTTTAATATACTACGTCTGTTTATCAATGTAAGCTAGGATAATTCCATTTTATCAGCGATCTGCGAGTAATATGACTTCCTTTTCATTTGCAAAACGACAGAAATGAAATCTAATGTCCCGTGGAGCATGTAGCCCAGAAATTAGTTGTTTTTTATTTAGAAAACGGTCAAGCCGGTTTTGGAA
Source organism: Ophraella communa (assembly GCA_035357415.1). Taxonomy (NCBI): domain Eukaryota; kingdom Metazoa; phylum Arthropoda; class Insecta; order Coleoptera; family Chrysomelidae; genus Ophraella; species Ophraella communa. Next base: position 3,480,097 of record CM068982.1, on the reverse strand, counting down.
ACGATTTTATGTTTCTAAGCCTCGAAGAGTGCAAGTTTTTCAGTTATTTTTTTTAATAATTCATTACAGATTGGACACATCTTCTTTGGCAAGGGGTGAACTGAACGGTATTAAATATAGTTCTGAATTAACTGCTGCTGATTGCTTTGAATTAGGAAGACAAAGCTACAACAATGGGGATTATTATCACACTTTATTGTGGATGACTGAAGCCGATCAACGATTGCGACGGGAAACCAACCAGACCATAAGTCAAAGTGACATTTTGGAGTATTTAGCGTTTTCCACTTACAAACAAGGTAAAGTGTTTTTTATAAATTTTGACGAGCACAGGAAAAACACAATCATCACTGCGTGCCGAGCGAAGCGAGGTTCGCAGGACCGAATTAATTTCAACTTTTTAAAAAAGAATTAAAAATAATGTATTAAACTAATGGTGTTACAAAATTCATTTGGTTTGAACGTAGGCAAAATTTTGAGGATTTAAAGGGACAAACCCCCTTTCTTTATAAAAAATCCTCTCAAAATAAGAAAGTGACGTGTCCATTTTTATTACAAAATGTTAAATAGTTTAGGAGATAATACAAAAAAACACTTTTTGTTTTGTAACAATGTAACTCATTTGAAAGGTCTTTTTATTGCCTTTGCAACAATGTAATCATTTAAATATTTATTTCTACAGGGTTAACCAAAACTGTTGGTTTATTAATACAATTAACTTAGAATAAATGTTTACTTAAATACAATTAAATTACAACAAATGTTCAAATTACGGACCTTCAGCAATGATACAATGAGAAAGGCGAGCAGTAAATTTTTTCCTAACGTTTTCGAGGACTTTAAGTGTTATTTGTGCAATTTCCGTTCGGATTCGCTCCTTCAACTCTTCTACATTATTCAGTCGATTTTGATATACTCTGCTCTTTAAACATCCCCACAAAAAAAGTGTAACGGAGTTAAATCTGGAGACCTTGGTGGCCATTCGATAGGCCCCCTTCTACCTATCCACCTTTCTCGGAAAACGTTATTAAGGTAAGTTCGTACCTCAACGCCATAGTGTGGGGGAGCCCCATCCTGTTGGTACCATAAATCATTTCTATTTGGAAATAGCTGATTCAGCTGTGGCAACAGATAATTTTGAAGAAATTCCAGATAACTAGCAGCAGTTAGGTTTTCCTCAAAAAAATATGGCCGTACAATTTGATTGTTTATAATGCCGGCCCAAACATTCACTTTCTCGGGATATTGTGTCCTATACTCTTCCATCCAATGTGGATTTTCACTTGCCCAATATCGACATGTCTGGCGATTTACGTGACTGTTCAGCATAAAAGACGCTTCATCTGAAAAAAGTACCTTTTGTATGAAACACGGATCACTTTTACATTGTTCCAATAACGATTTCGCGGAATTCGATTCTTCTATCAAAGTCATCTTCTAATAGCTCCTGGACCAGATGTACTTTTTATGGATGCCACTTCTCCTTTTTTAGCACTCTTACAACAGTTGATTGGTGGACATTATTATCTAGTGCGACCGAGTGCGACCTGTCTAGAATTGGTATGAGGATTTTCTTGAAACGCCACTACAACGTCCAGTTTTTTGGCTTCAGATATTGATGTTCTACCAGATCTTGAATAGGCCCGTTTCTCTAAATTTTTTATTCAATTTTACTTACTGTTGATTGAGTAATTGGATCGCGATTGGGGTATTTCGCATTAAATAAATTACGAACTTCTGCTTGAGTCCTGACTCTATCTCCATAATCAATCATGGTTAAAATCTCGATTCGTTATGTTTCTGTTAGTTTCATTTTTGTAAATGCTGTTCTTAATGTTGGCAAAAAACTCGAAGAGTATAAATTTGACGTCTATTATTTGACAGATTCACAGATCATTGACGAATAAAGACAAGTCAATGACAGTATTGATTTAAATATTCGAGTACTTACTTCAATAATTAATTTCATATTATAATGTAGCATTGCTTTTACCAATGCATTTTTTTTCGGAACCAACAATAAACACTATTTTGGCGGTCCTTAGGGTATTTTAGTTCAGTGAATGAAAATTTATTGTAATTCCATGTTACCTAACAAAGTTCATAATTTTGCTTAACTCTGTAGACATAAATATTTAAATGATTACATTGTTGCAAAGGTGATAAGGAGACCTTTCAAATGAGCTGTCACGTGACCTCGGTTTGTATTTAAAAAATCGTCGATGATGTCATTACGCCATCACTAATGACGTAATGTCCAACACATCTATAGCAGTTGATGGCCATTCAAAAATTAAAATTGACGTGTTTCAAGATTTTTTTTAAAGTCGTCTGTTTCTGAAATAATGAATTTATTCCATACTTAGTCCAGGCGTGCTGTACTTTTAGACGGAAATTCTGATACCTGGAATGTAACAGTTGGAGGTGGTAAAGGGGCTTATAACACATGAAAAAAAAATACATTAACTATTTCAATAATGATCATAAACTTTTTAGGGGTGAAAAAGGGTGAAAAAGGGATAAAAAACTGAAGTATTGCTGTTTGCGGCTAAAATTGACGTCAAAATGAAAAGTGCCCAATAGAAAAGTTGTAGATCATGTAAAAATCTAAAACTTTTCTTTTGGTAATTTTTTCACATAACCTCAATTTTTCGAGGAAAATGAAAAAAAAACGATTTTTCGTTTTTAATTTTTAATTTTCCAACGGATTCGTCAATCTTGGTGAAACTTGGTAAAAACTTACCTTTTTATGTCCAAAATAACCTCGAATTTTCTCAACCTTGTAACATAATAATTTTCCGAGAAATTTGATTTTTCTGGAAAAATCTCTTTTTTTTTCAACTGTAAAGTTTGCTCGGAAAATATTATTGGAAAAGATTTTCTTGGGGCTCATTTTTTTCGTTTTTACGTCTACTTTCACATGAAATAAAAAAAATACACCTCTCATTTAAAAATGTGCTTAAAAATGAAAAAAAGCAAAAAATGAATTTTGCAACAGCTAAATTTGCAATAATTGTTAAATTTTTGTTATAAAATATTAAAATATGCAAAAGCCGACTCTTGCATTACATTCTACGGAAAAAATTACAAAAGAAAATGTATTTCATTATTTAGTCGGATTTTTAGTTCATTTGCAATATTATTATAAACACTCAAGTCTATTAATGAAGTTAATTATCCCAGCGGGGATTTCATGGTTTTTACTATTGTTGTATGCTGATTTGTTTATATTATAAGGTTTTTCATAAGATAAATGGATTTGTTGATATTATTACAAGGCCCAAATACCCTTCCATCAGAGCCCTATAGCCACCTTTCATAAGTGACAAAGTGTAGACATGACAACTCTAACTAGCCTAGGGGCCTAGGCCTTTTGTTTTCTCTTTGACCTTGCAACATTTCAGTATACAAAATATCATTCATTCGTAACAAACAAAATATTGTCTTTTCAATATATTTTTTAATTACAATTACGAATTACTTAAAACCGAACGATTATTATATTAAAAATAAACAAATTATTCCAAAAAGTCAAAGAAAATTGAAATTTTGATGAAAATTGGGCTATAGGGTTCTGATGGAAGGGTATTTGGGCCTTGTAATTATCAACAAATCGATTTATTTTATGAAAAACCTTATAATATAAACAAATCAGCATACAACAATAGTAAAAACCATGAAATCCCCGCTCGGATTATTAATTTCATTAATAGACTTGAGTGTTTATAATAATATTGCAAATGAACTAAAAATCCGACTAAATAATGAAATACATTTTTTTTTGTAATTTTTCCCGTAGAATGTAATGCAACAGTCGGCTTTTGCATTTTTTAATATTTTATAACAAAAATTTAACAATTATTGCAAATTTAGCTGTTGCAAAATTCATTTTTTGCTTTTTTTTTTCATTTTTGAGCACATTTTTAAATGAGAGGTATTTTTTTTATTTCATGTGAAAGTAGACGAAAAAACGAAAAAAATGAGCCTCAGGAAAATCTTTTCCAATAATATTTTCCGAGCAAACTTTACAGTTGAAAAAAAAGAGATTTTTCCAGAAAAATCAAATTTCTCGGAAAATTATTATGTTACAAGGTTGAGAAAATTCCAGGTTATTTTCGACATAAAAAGGTAAGTTTTCACTAAGTTTCATCAAGATTGACGAATCCGTTGGAAAATTAAAAATTAAAAACGAAAAATCTTTTTTTTCCATTTTCCTCGAAAAATTGAGGTTATGTGAGAAAATTACCCAGAGAAAAGTTTTAGATTTTTACATTATCTACAACTTTTCTATGGGGCACTTTTCATTTTGACGTCAATTTTAGCCGCAAACAGCAATATTTCAGTTTTTTACCCCTTTTTCACCCCTAAAAAGTTTATGATCATAATTGAAATAGTTAATGTATTTTTTTTTCATGTGTTATAAGCCCCTTTACCACCTCCAACTGTTACATTCCAGGTATCAGATATTCCGTATTTTTTATTTTTTTGGTACAGCACGCCTGGACTAACTTTTGCATAATACTGTATATTTTTGTTGAATCAGGGTATAGCATAAAAACATTTTTAGGCAATGTACACTTAGCGCTCGACTTGACAAACAAATTATTGGAGATCATCCCCACCCATACCAGAGCACTAGGAAATAAAGTTTACTACGAAGACGAGTTGAAAAAAACCTCCGATGTTCCTAAAAAGAAAGGCGATGACGAATCCGAAGAAATACAGCAAGACGAGGAAATCCACACGTCCGAACCCGATCCCTACGGAAAAGAACATTACGAATCGCTTTGCCGAGGAGAAATTCAACTTCCACCCGAAAAGGTAGCACGATTAAAATGCAGGTAGGTACCTACGTTTAAAAAAACAATAATTTCGCAAAAGGATTTTTGGACAAAAAATTTAAATTGATTATCACGGTAGTTTTAACATTTCAACTTTGATCCGATAAATATTGTGTAACGTGATATTTAAGAATTAAACACTGTCTATAATTTCAATTGATATGCTATAATATTTTTGTATCAGTAATGAAATAATAAATGAAGAATTCGAATTAATAATAAGCTGGTCGTTACTCTTTGAATTTAGTTCACCGAATCGGTTCAATGTTGTTTGTTGCTTGAATTGCCATTGCCTCAAACGCTCCACTTTTTATCTTCTTTCTATTATACCAGGTTTATGTAAAGAGTTTTCTGTCTATTTTTGAATTGTTTAAACTTTATTTGGCATGATGTGTTCTAACAATTTATTGTCAATTAGATACTGATTCATCCATAATAGTGCAGTCGAATTACGTGAAAAAGTGACCAATTTATGACTTAAGTCCGAATTGAGGTAGCTAAGTGGAAAGGGGTAGGTTTGATAATTACAAATCGAAAGGCGACCATCCAAGATCTTAGATGCGTGCGAGGGGTGCGTGGTAGGGGTGGAAACGGTTTTTTGCAATTTGCAGCGTAAATACGCATTTTATTGAAAAAAGTTAAATGGAAAAGTTGTAGATAATAAAAAAATCGACAACTTTTGTCTGAAACATTTTTTCACATAACCTAAAAATAAAGGCTAAAAAAGCGAAAAACCATAATTTTCGTTTTTTATTTTTTACTCAGCGAAAAATCAATATTTTGTTATGAAATTCAGTACAGTGATAGCTTTTTGTATCCCAAAAAAGTAGAATTTTTTTTATTACGATAACTCAATTTTTTTTCGACATATTAACGATTTTCGAAAAAAAGACCCCATTTTGTAACGGCTCCCAAGGTCCGAATTTTTATTTTAGACGCCTCTTGAAGGTCTCATTGACTTTAATTTTCATATACAATAATAAAAAAATACTACTCCTTGCAAAAAAAATCGTTTAAAATCGAAAAAACGGAAAAATTCATAATTTTTCACGCGTATCTTTTTCCTACCCTTCTACACGTTATATTACTCTCAAAAATATTTGATGTACATGCGTTTAATTTATCACACCTTATTGCAGTTTGTAGGATTAAAATAAAGGAAATTATGGACGTCTATATTGATTAAAAAAATAAAAAAAATTATTTTATACGTGCATACGATGAATTATACAAAGAAAGTACAATTTTACTGTTTCTTATTTTTAATTATATCTCGCCCTTTTGACTTGCGAATTACATTCTTCTTCCTCTTGTACTTCTACTTCATCGTCATCTTCATCATTTTCGTTTTCATTTTCATCATCTCCGTCTTCATCTTTATCATGTTCGTCTTCATCTTCATTATCATTTTCTGATTCTTCTTCGTCAGATTCAACATTTTCTTCCTCTTCTAGCATGCGATTCTCATCTTGAAATGCATCGTTTTGGTCAACGTGTTCTGAAGGATGTACATCGGCAATTTCTGTGATTGATTGCTCAATATTAGTACAATCATTAACGCCGTAGGAATTCGAGCATAAATTCGTACACTTTAAACCGTGTTTTCGACAACTGCATCTTGAAGAACTGCAACCTTTTTTGCAACTGCAGGAAATTTTTTTAAGCAGACTAATTAACTGAAATATTTTTGAGAGTAATATAACGTGTAGAAGGGTAGGAAAAAGATACGCGTGAAAAATTATGAATTTTTCAGTTTTTTCGATTTTAAACGATTTTTTTTTGCTAGGAGTAGTATTTTTTTATTATTGTATATGAAAATTAAAGTCAATGAGACCTTCAAGAGGCGTCTGAAATAAAAATTCGGACCTTGGGAGCCGTTACAAAATGAGGTCTTTTTTCGAAAATCGTTAATATGTCGAAAAAAAATTGAGTTATCGTAAAAAAAAAAATTCTACTTTTTTGGGATACAAAAAGCTATCACTGTACTGAATTTCATAACAAAATATTGATTTTTCGCTGAGTAAAAAATAAAAAACGAAAATTATGGTTTTTCGCTTTTTTAGCCTTTATTTTTAGGTTATGTGAAAAAATGTTTCAGACAAAAGTTGTCGATTTTTTTTATTATCTACAACTTTTCCATTTAACTTTTTTCAATAAAATGCGTATTTACGCTGCAAATTGCAAAAAACCGTTTTCACCCCCTTTCCACCCCTACCACGCACCTAAGATCTTGAATGGTCGCCTTTCGATTTGTAATTATCAAACCTACCCCTTTCCACTTAGCTACCTCAATTTGGACTTAAGTCATGAAAAAAAGGTAATTCGACTGCACTATAAGTACTCAACTTTCTAAACTATGGAAATATTTTAGAAACCCTGAATTATGTCGATAAAAATCACTTGATTGAAACCTATTTGGCCTTTTTCGGAACAGCAACCCCAGGGGTGTTTTCTTTTTCGGACTTTCTTTTTGGAAGGGGGTTTATGCCCTTTCAAACTCTTCTGAGGCTCCCTCCCTTGAAAGACCACCTTAAGAGCTTATTTGGAGGGCGTCCCAAGTTTTAGCAACCGTTGCAGCTGCTTATACCTCTCACCACTTAGATTCTTTCTTTTCTCCTCTGGTTTTCCATCTAGGAGTTCAGAAGTTCAATGAGGGAATCAGTACCTTCATTGTCTTAACTTTTTTTGTTGGCTGGTCCATGTGGATCCCACGAGCAGCTAGAGAAGAGAAGTCCACTTGGTCCAGAGAGGTATCCATCCATCAGCACAGTACGGATAATACCTTAGATTGGGGTTTTTTAACGCGGTTTACTCCTCGTGCGTCTCCTTTAGGTTGACTTCTCCTTTTTGACTTGTTTGGCATGGGCATAGACCTATTATCAGAGGAGACGGAACGTTCCATTCATAAAACTCTGTTTATTTTGTCTCAAATATATATAAAATTTATATTTATACCATTTTATCCCATATGTTCTTATATTTATTTTTTATCTCTTGGTTCGTTTGTAATTTTATATTTTATGTTTTAATGGTGGTCCTTATACTTATATATTTATTAATTTTTACAATAAGCCTGATGATGGCCTCAATGTTAGACCGAAACTAGTAGCGAATATTGTTTTTCCATCAACAATAAAATAAAATTCTGTGACATAGACTTTGGGTTTTTTATTTGGTAATATTTAGTTATTTTTATGTAAATATATTTATAATTTTTTTTTTACATTCGGATTTTATTTTTTTCCATAATATTACATAACAATAAATTACAGATAATACTCGTTCGTTAGTGGACAATGGATTTTTAGTTTACTAAAGTTTATTGCACTATCCTTAACAATTTCATTTCACAATTTAAATTTCAAATTGTTTTATCCGCGTTTTTACTCGAAAACCACAACGACACGCCACTATTTATTTTTAATTCCTTTATCCAATTATTTATTAATGAGGGTATTGAGTGTAACGAAGAAAATTTAACGGATTTATAAGACACTAACAGATAAAGTTAGAATAAAAAAATCAGTAATACAAAAACACGAAGCCAAACAATGCTAAATAATAACAGGACAATATCTAATGATACGTGTATGTGTTGACAGCTGACATTTAGTTTTTCGTCAACTGTAAGAAGTAAAATACTACAAACTAAAAATATGTTAAAAGACCTCCATATCTTTCGGGTACAACACGGGTAATAAAGGGGCCCAAAATACATAAGAAAAACCAAAAATATATTGGAAAAACTGCTTCCTTATGCGACTAACCTTTTTCAGTATTTTTTTGCTCGTTAATTTGGCAACATTTCCCTTTTATAGAACTCATCCATTAAACCCTCTGATCTGTAGTCACGTGACAAAATAATTCATGGTATCTGGGATATAATTACCGAACTCGCTTAAGATGCGTTCAGCCATCATCTGTCTGGCGCGGTAAATTCAAAAAAGAACCTTACATAAAATAACTTTATTCATGCTAAACATTTTAAATATGATTTTCATTGTTGTACTACAATTACCAATTTACCAATAGGGACATAAAGCAGTTCTAAAAATCACTACTTATCCGTATCCCTATCGCAATGCGCATTTGCTAACGTACCGTATCGCATTACTGTGTTCCGTGATCGCGTTTTTCAACGATTAAGCGACAAAAGTGATGTTCTATGCTCAAAAATCATAACCTTAATTTCTGTTGTCATAAATCATAACAAACATTTCTGTGATATGCGATAATGGGTTTAAAAAGAAAAAGAATATTTTACAGTGATTATTTTAGGTTAAAAATTAAAACACATGAATGGTTACGTTACGTATACGGATAAGTGATCACTTTTTAGAGTTGCTTTATGTCTCTAATAAACTATATAAGTAATCGTTTTTTAATAACTTGACCGCATGAAAATCTGTGCAGAAGTTTTTGAGGTTAACAGAAACAAAATAGCTTGATTTTTTTTTGTTTTGCAGATACGTGACTAACAACAATCCCTTCTTGCTCATAGCACCATTCAAAGTGGAAGAAGCTCACCTAAATCCGAATCTTTACATATTCCACGATGTCATGTCGGATTCAGAAATAGAAACAGTCAAACGTCTAGCCAGACCGAAATTCCAAAGAGCGACTGTACAAAATTCAGTAACGGGAGAATTGGAAGTAGCTCATTACAGGATAAGTAAATCTGCTTGGTTGAAAGAACACGAACATAAACACATCTCCACTATAGCTAAGAGAGTTGAAGATATGACTGGACTGTCGATGTCGACAGCCGAAGAACTGCAAGTCGTTAATTACGGTATCGGTGGTCACTACGAGCCGCATTTCGATTTTGCAAGAAAAGAAGAAACGAACGCTTTCAAAAGTTTAGGCACCGGGAATAGAATAGCGACAGTTTTGTTTTATATGAGTGATGTAGCGCAAGGTGGCGCTACCGTGTTTCCTATAGCCGGGGCAGCTCTTTGGCCTAAAAAGGGTACGGCGGCGTTTTGGTATAACCTGCACCCAAGCGGTGATGGGGACGTTCTAACGAGGCACGCGGCGTGTCCCGTGTTGGCTGGGTCAAAGTGGGTGTCGAATAAATGGATTCACGAAAGAGGACAAGAGTTTAGGAGACCGTGTGGGTTAGAACGTCCTCCAGCGAATCTAATAGCATGATTTGTTAATTTATAAACCAAAAAATAATCGATTTTCTTTCAGAAATGTAGATAAAGCTATAACTTGAGTTGTTGAAGAATCTCATATATACCTGACGCTATTATTTGTGTCTTATACTAGCATCGATTACTAATTAACCAAAAATATATTATATTGAGCGCTGTAGATTAGATTTTGTAATAAAGTGTGTATACTACTTTATATTTTTAAGATTTTTTTTATATAGATGTATATAAATAAACGTATTGTAATATATTTTTTTAAATTATTGTGTTTTGACTGAATTTTATTCACAAATTGTCCACAAGAAAGGGGCAAATGGAGGGTACAGAATGGCGAATGAAGTTTAAAAATGGTCGTTTAGTACAGCAGCGACATCTTTATTTAAAACTGTTTGAGACAGTGATTGTGCTCATTATTTCTACATTCCATAAAATGTATGTACATAAAACATATAAAATCTTCTTCAAGTGCTGTCTCCTAGCGGAGATTAGAAGTCATCATGACAATCCCTATTTTATCCACAGTTGCCCTGAATAGTTCTAATCAGGCCGATTCTGTTTAAACATTGTTATAGTAACCATATTGTTAAATCTTTTAAACCATAACAATAGGGTGGTTTAAATTCGTATTCTGTTTGGACCACGACAGCAATATTTGCTATTATTTTGATTCATAGCAATATTGTTTTTACAATGCTAAATATTTCTAATTTAAAAGCTGACAACACTGGAATTATTGTTTTGTGTCATTTTGGGATCAAAAAGAAGAATTTGAGGTTAGTTTTTGCAGGAGTAGTAACAATCAAATAAAAAATAAGAAAACTTCCAAAAAACAAAAAATATAGTTATGAGCATAGGTTTAAAAATGGTCATTTAGTACAGCAGCGACATCTTTATTTAAAACTGTTTTAGACAGTGATTGTGCTCATTATTTCTACATTCCATAAAATGTATGTACATAAAACATAAAATCTTCTTCAAGTGCTGTCTCCTAGCGGAGATTAGAAGTCATCATGACAATCCCTATTTTATCCACAGTTGCCCTGAATAGTTCTAATCAGGCCGATTCTGTTATAGTAACCATATTGATAAATCTTTTAAACAATAAAAATATGGTGGTTTAAATTCGTATTCTGTTTGGACCATGACAGCAATATTTGCTATTATTTTGATTCATAGCAATATTGTTTTTACAATGCTAAATATTTCTAATTTAAAAGCTGACAACACTGGAATTATTGTTTTGTGTCATTTTGGGATCAAAAAGAAGAATTTGAGGTTAGTTTTTGCAGGAGTAGTAACAATCAAATAAAAAATAAGAAAACTTCCAAAAAACAAAAAATATAGTTATGAGCATAGGTTTAAAAATGGTCATTTAGTACAGCAGCGACATCTTTATTTAAAACTGTTTTAGACAGTGATTGTGCTCATTATTTCTACATTCCATAAAATGTATGTACATAAAACATAAAATCTTCTTCAAGTGCTGTCTCCTAGCGGAGATTAGAAGTCATCATGACAATCCCTATTTTATCCACAGTTGCCCTGAATAGTTCTAATCAGGCCGATTCTGTTATAGTAACCATATTGATAAATCTTTTAAACAATAAAAATATGGTGGTTTAAATTCGTATTCTGTTTGGACCATGACAGCAATATTTGCTATTATTTTGATTCATAGCAATATTGTTTTTACAATGCTAAATATTTCTAATTTAAAAGCTGACAACACTGGAATTATTGTTTTGTGTCATTTTGGGATCAAAAAGAAGAATTTGAGGTTAGTTTTTGCAGGAGTAGTAACAATCAAATAAAAAATAAGAAAACTTCCAAAAAACAAAAAATATAGTTATGAGCATAGGTTTAAAAATGGTCATTTAGTACAGCAGCGACATCTTTATTTAAAACTGTTTGAGACAGTGATTGTGCTCATTATTTCTACATTCCATAAAATGTATGTACATAAAACATAAAATCTTCTTCAAGTGCTGTCTCCTAGCGGAGATTAGAAGTCATCATGACAATCCCTATTTTATCCACAGTTGCCCTGAATAGTTCTAATCAGGCCGATTCTGTTATAGTAACCATATTGATAAATCTTTTAAACAATAAAAATATGGTAGTTTAAATTCGTATTCTGTTTGGACCATGACAGCAATATTTGCTATTATTTTGATTCATAGCAATATTGTTTTTACAATGCTAAATATTTCTAATTTAAAAGCTGACAACACTGGAATTATTGTTTTGTGTCATTTTGGGATCAAAAAGAAGAATTTGAGGTTAGTTTTTGCAGGAGTAGTAACATTCAAATAAAAAATAAGAAAACTTCCAAAAAACAAATGAAGGGTACAGGGGAAAAAAGATGAATGTCACAAAAAACAGTTTATGAGAAAAACGATTTTAAAGATTTGAAGTCTTGTATATCTTACATCTAAAAAGATAAAGAATTGAAATATTTTTTAAAGTTTTTGCATGCATGATTACTTATTCTGCGTATAATGACTATACCAATTGAATTGCCATTGGGGTAGGTAAAAATAATTTATGGGGGCTATGTATTAAATTGGAGGGAAAAAATCTATAAAATTATACTGTAATTTAGTAACTAAACGTATTCTTTATTAATATTATTATAATTATAATAACTTTCCCGTCTCCCGCGACGGCGCCCCTCTAAAATTGGCGCTCTAGGCCAGAGCCTATTGGTAAATCCGGCCCTGTGCCCATCAGATATATCGTTTAAGAAAAATAGAGGTCAGGATCATTTTTCGGCACTTAAAATATTTGTGTATTCAATAATTTGATTTTGCAAATATAGAGGAGGTAGATTAGATTAGATTTTTAGTAAAATAAGGAACCAAAACATTTTAGTTGAAATTATTTTTAATTCGCTTATTAATACTTCTATACAATCAACACAAACGTGTGTCATAACAACATTATATACTTTATAACATATATTACATAATATTCTCTTAATAATTATGTTTAATACTCTAAAAAACCTTAACCGAGAAGGAAAAACGTTAAAGAAATGTGGGTAGGGTACATCGTTAATAGTTTATTTAAAAAAAATGTAGTAAGTCACATCAAAATAATGAATCTCCCAGTAAAAAATATACAATGGTCGGTTAAATAGAAATATAACGATTTTTTTAATATTGAACGATTTGAATTTTAAAAATAACGCAGTGCAATTCTTTTGTTATGTCTATTTAATTTTCTACAACTAAATAATTGTTTCGTTTAATTTATATTTAAAAAAATGACTGGACACTTCCATTTATTTAATTGCTGGATAATTTATTATCAAAATTTCTAAAAAAGATTAAGTGTGCTACACTACCTGTTATTTTTTAAAATTTGAAGAAAGTTTTTGTAATCATTTAGGGGTGACGATTCTCTTTATCTAGTCGACCATAGTTTTATTAGAAATTTTCTAAAATAAAGTCAATAAAAGAACCAACGCTTTCTTTTTCCGTAAATTTAAATTTCACATTACTCGCATTTGTTCTTCACCGTCGTTATAATCATATTTGTCTGGTGAATTAAATATAGCGCACTAACAAATACTGAATTGGCACTAAAACAAAACGAAAATAACCTCTAGCTATCATATAAAGTAACTAAACTGTACTTACTGTCCTTCTTTAAAATATTCTTTCAATGTATTACTGAATCTCTTGGAATATTTAACAAATTCTCGTTTTCTTTGCTCCAAAGATTGTTTTCCTGTTGTACCCGGTATAAATCCATTTACTGCATTTACAGCATCTAATAATTTCTTTATAGCACTGGCAATTTCCCTAAAATTTAACGTACTCACCAGTCTTGATTTATTAATATTCCATTTAAAGGAAAATTAAGTTATTCATAGAATAATAGTTACCAAAGAAATCAACAAAAGAGGAAGTTCATAAAAAGCAAAAACAGAAAAAGAAAGCAAGGTTTAAATAGATTAAAATAGGTGATATAAATGGTTTAGATAAAAATATAAGAAAAATTGACTAAAAGACAACAATGCAGTGAAGAGATTATTATAAATGTTAAAATGGGAAAAGCTGCAGAATTATTTAAACAATGAAGAAAAATATTGTGCCTACGGAATCAAATAAACCAATTCATAAGAAAGGAAATGTGACATAATGTTAAAACAACAATTCTTGCACAAAAAAGTGAGGAATTTTATGAGTGTATTAAAAATTATGTTAAAACAAATATTGGGCTCTAACAAAGATTCAAGCTAAGTATAGATCAGTAATGAGTTAAATAAAAGACACTGGATGGATGGAATAATTAGAAATAGGGGTCATAAATGATCTCCTGGAGTTTAGAAGTACAGGGATGTAAGCAAATCACATTAAACATTGAAATTAATAGAGGAAAAATAAAAAAAACTGAAATAAAACAAATTTTTTTGTAAAATTATGATGCTATTTCAACTTAGATGTATTACTAACTTTATAGTTTCCAAAAAAGTTTTTCTATCTGTGATTTCATCTGGAATTCTGCTGAGGATTCTTTTCAGAGCTGCTGATTTTCTGTTCAGCTCTTGGAATGCATCTTCTGAACGATTGAGACGATATTCAACAACTAAAAATACTTAGTAGCTTTAAATTTATTCTATTAAATAAAATGTTTTTTAATATTAACTTAGTTATCCATACCTTCAGTACATGTATAACATAATTGATCCTCTTTTTTTTCATTTTTGATATGTATTTCTTGTAAGAAATATAAAAATGTTTTCAACTACATTCAGGATACAAAAAAGTTTATTTTTTGCAAACAAATTTTTAACTTTTGTGTCTAATATGTCATTTAAATTCATAAAACTAAATAGCTTTGAAGACAAATTCACAGAAATTTATCAAATGTATCATTTAAATTACAATAAAATTATTTCTACTAATATTTATACAAAAAATTTATTATCTTTAGGAAAAATATTTCATTATAGTCTTAATGATAAGGTAAATATAGATAAAAATTAAAATACACCCACATAATTATAATGATTACACTTAGTCATATAAGTAGAATAAATAGTTACCCAATATGAAATTTTTATATCAAATGGAGTAAATTACCGAGGTTTATGGCAGAACAGCTCAGAAATTACTGGTTACATAAACTTCAACATCCATGTGTTGTACAATTTATGAATATATTAAATATCAGTTTTCTCTAGAAAATTATAACCAAAATGTTAATTCTCAGATTTTTAGTTTTTAAAGAACGCTAAGACATATATTATGACATTATTAACCTTCCATTACTCGCGTCAGTTTTTTGATCTAGGTTACTCGCGCACGGTGCAGAAGACCGGCCTATAAATAATGATATTTTTGGGCATATTATTTATTTATTTGTTATTTTATGACTTTTATTTTATGTCTTTGGTACAAAATAATTGTAATTAACAATTTTTTCTAAAAAAAAACAAAATTCAGGCTGTTAAAAAATTAAATTTTAAAATAAATTTTCATAACATGCATTACACATAGGACGAATATGTTCTAAACACAGATATTTCGCACAGTTTTGACAAAAATATTTAGTTTTTCTATTTTTCTGCCAATTACACAGTGCACAGCGTCCGATGGTTCCAGGGGTCCTCACTGGAGGCTCTTCTTCATTTGGTATACCACACACTTCACGTAACCGCATTCTTATGGTTCTTGGTAAATTTGTAGAAACAGCTCTTTCTTTTTGGTAATCATAGAGCAGGGCCATGGAAAGCATTAGGAGAAATTCTTTTCGTGGCTTTTTTAAATCGGGATTATTTCCGTTATATACAACAAATGCGTTTATGCCCACTACATTTAGTATGCTATAAAAAGGAACCATTGGCCATCGTCTGGTACCACGGGCACAATTATATTGAGCACATAATTTATCAACCATGTCTACGCCTCCCTTGGTGGCATTATAAGTCATTATCATTTCTGGTTTACTGGTAACAGGATCGATTTCATCTCCATAATGCATTGATGAAATAAGCAGAACATTTTTATTTTTTTTTTGGAATATAAGAAACTAGAGTTGCATCATTAGAAAAACCAAACATCGAGGAAGCAATAGGCCGGCCATTATTTTGCACAAATTCTAAAGGAAGCTGTCTCTTGTTTTTTCTGATGGTCCCTAAAAGAGTCAGTTTATTACTTTTTAGACTTTTAGCAAGTTCCATACTGGTAAACCAGTTATCTGTGGTGACATTTCTATTTGTACCATAAATATGGTGAGAAAGTCTTTCTACCACTGATTTAGCAGTTGTTTCATTTTGAAAGGGACCTTCTGGCTGTTTACCAACATACACTTCCATGTGGCTGGTATAATACATGAAAGAATCAGAGAGTGCGAAAATTTTGATGCCATACTTGTTTGGCTTGCTGGGTATGTATTGTCGAAAGCTGCAATTACCTCTGAACGCTTCAAGCTTTTCGTCTATGGTTACATGAGTAGAATGAGAATAACATTTTTTTTGATTACTGTTAAATTTTTCAAACAATAGTCTTATTGGGGCCAATTTATCAACTTGTACTCGCTCTTGTCTAGTACGTATATCATCGAAACGTATACATCTCATTAGAAATTGGAACCTTATTCTGTTCATTCCAAGACGAAAAGCTTCAACTCCACTTCCATCCGTTCTCCAAAGGTCCCCTAAATTCATATGATTAGCTTTTCTGATGCCAGCTAGGTATAGGAGACCAATCAGTGCTTGTATCTCTACCAAATTAGTGGGTCTAACATCCCTTGCCCTACTAAACTTTTCAGCAATGCTATTTATTTTTATGTTGGTGCACTCAACAATAATATTGAGCATTTCCTCGTCAAACAAGCACATCCAAATATCAAGAGGAGACTTTTTGGATTTTGCATAAGGTTTTACCCCCGGCAGTTGTATGACAATGTTTGCACTACGTGTTCTAATATTTTTTGGTGGACAATGTTTATTCCATCTTGTTATCTTGTCTTTACCAATAAAAAATGGTCCTCTGGTAACAACGGGACGTACATAATCAACCGTATCATCCTCGAACTCTTGCTCGGTGTCACTACTTTCCAATCTCTGCTCGATATCATCTCTCTCGCCTTGTTCATCATCATCATCGGTTCCATAATTTTCATCAACTTCCACTTCCTCAAACAACCTCAACAGTCTTGCCTGCTCAGTTTCATATGCCATATCTACAATACAATTGAATACATTACGTAAACATTACAAATAAACACAAACTTGAATATGGAAATAGGTATCAACGTTTTTCTTAGTTACTTATTTATCAAATTTTTATATTTAATACTATTTCTTGTACAAAGAAAATAAAAGAAGGTTAAAAATTTTAAATACTTACCGATTTTATATGTGGAATTTTTATACAAAATAATCACTTCAGTACTCGCACCGGTCTACTACACCGTGATAACGTAACACTTCAATGAATCACATCCAATCAACTGAAAATTGAGTGGGATGTTAGCTGACGACTTACTCGAAAGGTACATGGAGGGAGGAGACTGCATTGTGTCTTGCGCCCTAACTATGCAGTAATACATTTTGGACCGGTCTGATAGACCGTGCGCGAGTAATGGAAGGTTAAGCCCAGACTTCAGTTAAAACTTAGCAAAATTAAAATATATAGGTATAGTGTCTGGTAATTTTGCAGGTAATAATTCAAAGATGATAAATTTACTCAGCAATTTATGACCCAACTGATTCTTCTGCGTTATAAGCTATTTATGTAAAATAAAAATAGGGACTGTCTATTGGTCCGGGCGCTCGGACAAATAGTAGATTGCACTATTCGTCCGGGCGTATATATATATGAAACCAGTAATATTGGGGTATGCAGAACAGTGTATTACGCTATTAATCCGAAGAAGTTAGTATAGGTTAGAAATTAAAAGTATTAAAACCTTTGTCAAAGGTAAGTTTTTATTTAATTTAATTTGTTTTGTTATATATTTTTGTTCTTAAGCTGTGGTAAGTAATAATTAATTATTTGCATCATTGGCGTCATAGCTTTCTTTCTATTTTCTGGACTTGTAAAGTTTATCCCATGTTGATATCTCATAGCTTTTGTTAATACCTACCTAATGTCTTTCAATAAATCTTTTTAATGAGGATTGAGGTAGATATTAACATGAAATGGATATAGGTACTCAGGCAATGCGATCATTAATACAAGAAGAAATTTACCTATTTTAGATGGAAATTAAATTGGGAGCAACCTTTAAAGAAATAGAGGAGGCTATTAAAAGATACAAGGAAATGTTTTATTTTGAGTTAGTACAAAGACAATTGAAAGTGCAAGGAAAAAGTAACCAAATAGTAGATTGCGCTATACGTCCGGGCGTATATATATGCCCGGACGAACAATGTGGGAGGCACATGTATAAAAAAATCATGTCATATTATATTATTAAGTACAGTACTGTAATGTACAAAATAAAATATGAATACTGCCTATAAATGTAAAAAAGTTTACTCTTCTTAACACAATACGTTGTGTTCTAAAGTGATTGCAAAAGTGTTTTCAAGGGACTATAATATAATATGAGAAGTAAAAAAAAATTATTAAATTTGGTAGATATTAGCAATAGAAGAAATAACATATTGTGCTGGATTCCAGGGCCGGTATTCTCAGGTCCTCGCTTGGAGCGATATCGATGTCGTTGAATGCGAGGGGAGTGAAATTCACTACCAAATCGATTCTCATGCCCTCTCCTCGCATGGATCGCTCCTGTCAAAGAGGAGTGCTTTATTTCACTCGCTTTCATGTGTACCAGTTGCTCGTGTCATAAATTTGCGAGCGGAGGGATACATGAGAATCTAGAAAAGCCATATCGCTGCCAATCAAATCACTCCCTTTTGTGATCGCTCGCTGTGAGAAGAGTGAGTTGAGAATACCGGCCCAGATGCCTGTAAACATGTTACACTAAGTATACCATACTTATTTAGCAATAAATATGATCTCTCTGAACCTTTCACCATTTTATATTTTTCCCCCTTTATAACACATGTATTTTTTAGACTATAATATTGTAATTCCAAATTACAGTTTTTTAACCTCTTATACTTTTTCCTACCACTTTCAATTGTCTTTGAATCTCTTCGAACTAACTCAATATAAAATTTGTCTTCATATCTTTTAATAGCATCCTCAACTTTTTTAAAAGAGTTAAAGGTAGTTTTCAGTTCAATTTCCATCTAAAATAGATAAGTTTCTTCTTGTATTAATGATTGCATTGCCTGAGTAGAGTACCTATATCCATTTCATGTTAATATCTAATTCAATCCCTATGAAAAATATTTATTGAGAGTAGGTATTAATAAAAGCTATGATCTATAAGATATCAACATGAAATTAACTTTATAAGTCAAGAAAGTAGATATAAAGCTATGTCGCCAATCATGCAAATAATTTATTATTACTTACCACAGTTTAAGAACAAAAATATATAACAAAACAAATTAAATTAAATTAAAACTTACCTTTGATAAAGATTTTGTTAATTTTAAGTTCTTACCTACAAACTCACTTCCTCGGATTAATAGTCTAATACACTGTTCGTCCGGGCATATATATACGCCCGGACGAATAGTGCAGTCTACTATTCGTCCGAGCGCCCGGACCAATAGACAGTCCCATAAAAATATGTAGTTACCATCAGAGTCGGATACTGCTCCTTGTAAACGTAAAATACTTTCGTTCATATTGACTGTAAGATCTCCCTTTCGTAAAATTCCAATAACAAGGTCATATGTGAGTCCTGGATGAGATGCTTCTGCTTTAGTAAGAGCTGAACGTAAGGTTTGCGATGCTGAAACATCCTGTTTTTCTAGCTACAAATCAAAATTAGGATTGTTTCTATTGGTTTTAGAGTTAACACATACCTCTGATAAAATAGGGCGTATTAATACAGGCAGTATTAATGTTGTCACAGGAGTTTCATCTCCCATTGTCATATTTTCTGGGCTTGAGATCTATCTTATTATCTTAGATTTAACCTACTCTAATAAACTAAACTACCAAAGATAAGATTAAGCATAAAAAACATTTCTGAAAACAAAAAAATGATCAACAAATGTCACGTCAAATAATAAATTCTTTCTTCTTCTTTTTTACGTTTCGATTGTCATTGTCAAGAATGTTTCAGTTACTGCAAAAAATTTTATAAATATATTTGTTCTTGCGGACCAACAAATTAAAAGCTCAAACCATGGTTTGTAATTCTGTGCCCATACCAATATGCTACACCTTCAGTTTCTAAAGAATATTATTAGGTTTTTAAAAGGCGCTTTATGAAATTTTAAATATGTGTTGATGTAGTGGTAGTATAAAGTCTGTTCGGTATCATAATCGCTAACTGTTTGATGTAGCTTTCAATTAATAATTTAATATCTAAAGTTTTTTGTTGTAGACGTTGGTTTTCTTTGTACGTTAGCTTGATTATGAGAGGAGTCAAGTTACAGAAATTCCCAGGGATGGATGCATGATGGATTTAGTAAAAATTGTTAGGGAACAATTGGAGGAACAAAAAATTGTTTCCACTAGTGTTCCTTTGATGTTAGGATGTGTATAGATAAATTTAAAAATAAACTTTTTATAAAGTAAAATAAATATATTTATTTAAATTAAATTAACATAAACCGCTGAAAAAATCTGAAGCATTTTTAATATTGGATGAAGGCAGATTATTTTTTAATTCTTTCTGCTTATTATGTTTCTTATGATTGACCTTTTCAAAATCTTCAAAATATTGTATATTCCAAAATTTAATGTCATTATTATGACTACTTGACGCTATAAATTGTCCTGTGTTACAAATATCAACATTTTCAATTGATAAATCGTGTTGTCCTACTACACCCAAGTGTCTGTGTGGAAAAAGATGTGTAGCCCTGAGATTTCCATCTTCACAAGCAGTCACCACTATATTTTCTGTTATGGGTATTAGGGCATTTATAGAAGTTTTCGGACCTGGAAAAATGTCACTGTGGAGTCCAAACTCTTCCCAATTATACACAAACAGTTTCCCTTTAGATGACCCAGTTACCAATTTAGTTTCTGTTCGAAAAATGCCCATGCATGTTAATTCTTCATCATATTCTTCTGACTGCATATGTACTTTTCTAAAATAAAAGAGTTTTTTTTTATTTCACACAAAATCCTTGCCTAATAAGTAAAACTATTTGAATTTCGTTAGTATTCAACAATATAAACTTTTATGAAGTTAATAATCAATAAAATATTACAAACCTGTTTTGTAAGTCAATGCTAATTATGGATCCATCTCCACTGCAGCATACAAGATATTTTTTAGATTCATTTGTTAACATGTCTGCAATATAATCTTCATTTTTTTTGGTTTTATATATTTGCCTGTCACTTTTTTCTCTCATGTCCCACAACTTTATTGTACCATCGTCATCTCCTGTTGGCAGCAATATTTATTTTTTTAGAATTTTAAATTATAGATTTTATTAATATATACAAATTCTTTATATATTTGCACAAAAATAACAAAATCAAGATGACTTGGAGCTTAAAGCAACATTTGTTTACCATTATACATAATACATACCTGTAGCAAAGATATTTTCATCAACAATACTCAAACAATAAATGGGAACATCATGAGCATTTTCATAGAATTTAACTAGTTTACCAGATTCAGCATCACTTATCATTACAGATTTATCTTTTGATGTTGATAATAATAGGTTACCATCAAGACTAAACTCAATGTCCCTGCAAGCCTTTGTATGCAGTTCTAAAGTATTCACTAATTTGTTTTCCTCATTGGAATATTCGTAAATTAGAACATCCCCCACAATACTAGCAATGGCTAGTAAATTATTGTGTGGGTGAAATGAAATATCTGTAATAAAATCTTCACACTGTATATTTGGAGGACGATCTCTTTCACGCAAGTTTTCATTTCTGATAGCTTTTATTGTTTCATCTTCTTCTTCCTCATTTTCATGCAATTCTTCTATATCTGATTCAGTGTTATCTAAAACTAAACTATCATTTACGTTTTCATCTTCATTTTCTGATGAAGAAGAATCAGTCATACTAACATCACTATCTTCTGTGCTTTCGTTCATATCTACCAATTCTTCTGATGAATTTTCGTGAGGATGTTTCATTAAGCACATAGCTATTCTAAAAAAGTTGTTAAAATAAAAAATCAACACGTTACAATGTTCAAATTAGAGGTTATATTTTGATCTAAGAATTTCTTTCTCGTTTAAGCGATTGGTCTCTGTAACAGTATTTAGCCAGCTAACGGCCTGGTTTACCTATATTGGAAAGGGAGCAAAAAATATCCCAGCGAGATGTTCAGGAACATATTTTGGTGGGTATAACCCACACGAACATCTAATCTACACTGTTTACCTACAAACAAAAATAGATTACGCGTCATTAAAAAATGCAGCTCATATTATGTGAAGTTAAAAATAGCTATGCGAGTGAAAAAATACAACCACTCCTTGTACCTAACTGTAACAGAAAATAGCCTGGCATTAATCGATTCTAATTTGTTAACATCAATTCTGTGGTTAAAATGTCAGGGTTTGAAGTTTATTGTGTTTAATATTGTGTATTTTTCTAATAGATACCTACTTAACGTATTACGTTAATTTATTACCCAAGCGTATTTTTAAATAACTACTACGTATTATATTTGTAACTGATAGACACCAGAATAAATCAATTATATTTCTAAACATAAAGAAAACCTGAGTATAAAGTTCCAATTGATTTTAGACTTTGCAGTGCCCCTAAAAATGTTAATTCGTGACCTAAAAATATATCAGCCCTTAATATTAAACCGTGCCATAACGACGATTTATTTCCCATTTCCCATAAAAATCATTCTTGGATATCACAATTTCAAAACAAACTTAATATAAATATTGCTCAATTCAGTAATTCAAACTTAAAATTATTGGTACAATTGGAAACTGAAACTGCACGAGGTAGAGAAAAGGAAAAGAGAAGTAAATAAATAACTTTTGACAAGAATGAAGGTTGACGGATGACATATGTCACACCTCACGTCTAAGTCAATTCTTTTTGTCTTTTTCAGATCTTTTACTATATAAATTTCATAATTCTACATTAATTTAACAAATTTATAGAAAAAAACAGAATAAACACTTGCACAACTATGATTTTATACTATCGCTCCACACAATCGATATATTTCGATAGTTAGAACTATTGACATAATTGATAGTTATAATCGATGTTTAGTCAACGCTTATTCAAGGTCAACTCAAAATAACTTCTCAATTTTCGTTGTATTTTGAGCGTACCTTGTATTATTTATTGCGAAAAATATCTGTTTTCAACAGAAATTAGTGTTAAACATCCCGATAACAAAAAAATTTAACTGCTTAGAGTATATAAGTTGAAGTTAATTTGTTAGCTCGTTTTTGGTTCAAACTATACCTATGTTTCACATGGATATATATATAGGCATGTGAAAACCAATGAAAAGCATTCAAAAATTTATTTACACCAGAGACATTTGTCTCTGTTTACACTTATTAATCATGACTAATTTTAAATGGTTGAGAGGTTAATTACGATGTAAAAAATACACTTAGGATAAGTATTAATACTTTTTCTGTGTTATTATTAAACATTTTAATAAACACTAAAACACTGGATTCGAAATATTACCACGTAACGCCACTGCATGGTGATCATATCAACTGTGTATGTAATGCAAATTATTTTAATTTCGATCCTGTGTAAATATTTTGAACATATTTTGTAACTTGTTGATTATTTTTCGTTTCGGAATATACTCGTAAATTAATAATTAACGTGTGTGTTGTGCAAACACAATGATCTGAGAAATATAACAAACATCATAAAACTTTCTAGTGGTTTAATCTGGTATGGTGGCAGCAATAAGAAGAGGGTTTTTCGAGGATCATTACATTAATATTACGTTATTAAACAGGTATATTCAATATACAAAATTATACAGTGTAGTGTTTTGGTATTTAATCACCCTGTAGCAGAAACGAATGAACCACTAGTGGCTCAAACTCTCCACAATACAGTATAGGTTATGAGTTAAACTGCAAAAGGCTCAAACTCTTCACAAACTAATAATATAATTTATTAGGTAGTTATTGGGAACTATGACCCCGATAGTTTTTAAAATCTTGATACTCTCGAAGCCACGCCACGGGCTTATGTACTGTCTGTAGAATACAGTAAGGTTGCCTCACTTTGCTAGCAACATGGCGGCCATTACGTCACAGCTACGTCACCAGAATGCCAGAGTCTGCTGAGACTTTGAGTTTATATTGTTTTTGGTAGTTTTCTTGCGATGTTTACAGTTATTTAAGTTGCAGTTTTTTAGTTTTCGTATATTTTTTTTAATTTATAAACTTATTTTGCACTAAAGCTGTATATATTTTATATTTCATTGCGGAGAGTTAGGTGATCTAAATATATTTTGTCGTAATACTTTTGTTTTACGATGCAGCTCATTTAATTCCGCCTCCATTTATGTTATAATGGAAAATATGTCTTTTTTAGTTATCATACCTGCCCATTGTCTCTATTTTATTAAACTTTTCATAGTAATTATTGTTTAAAACCTTATTTCCATGAAAGTATAAGATGCTGGAAATTAGACATCAGCATACTTGTGACGTTACATTTTATTTTATTTTTTCATCTGAGGTGTATTGGCTGTTCCTTTTATCAATACACGCATTTCTGAAATATTATATATAGGGTGTGCTCGTAATTGAATTTTAGTATATTTGAAATATCAAGACTATTGACCATTTTTAAAAACAACATGGCGAGAAAAAAATTAAGTCTTACATAATTAACGTTGGTTTTTTTAATAGCTTTCGTTATCTGATAGGTAAACTGTTTTTGTTTGTTTTTGCAAATTTATTCGACATATTTAAATAAAGCGTTATCGTATTTGCATATCCAAAATGCGCTAATTTAATCAAGTAGAAAACTAACAAAATATATCATCTTTTACTTGGATTAATAACATACCGGATGTGTCACTATATACGTTTAACTTGTTACCTACGACGGCTGTAGCAACTAAGTACAATATTCCGGTTTAGAATCTAATAATAAAATCGCCCACGTAGACCAACAGGAAATCTAAAGTGAATGTATGTACATAATCATAACAATATTACATTGTTTATTTACGTTTCTACTACGGATGGTCGGATCGGTAGCAATTGTTGTGTAATTGTAAAATTTCAGATTGTGCTTTAAATGTCAACCACTCAATCCGCATTTGTTCCTTTGTTAAAATTCTAAGATTAATAGATCACAGCAGCAGAGTTTATTAACAAGCTTTTATATCAGATTGGGAATCGGTGGACCTTAATTTTTCACTGGTTTCTAGAAGTCTGATTAATTCTCTATAATGCATAACTATTATAGTATAGTATGTACAAAAAGTACGAGGAGTAATAAACCCTAATTAAGTATGCAAAACCTTTACAGGGAGCACCATGAAATTTTTGATAAATCTCTTACTTTAAATTACATTTCTTCCGTAAATCTAAAAACCAGGTAGATTGACCCCGTATTTGTTTCAGTTGTAGCAAAGTTTAGGGTTTCTTCATTGTTAAAGGATTAGCATAGAAGCAATAACGCAATGCAGTGGTGTGTATTTTGGGAAAAAATACGTTTTAAATTATAATATAATAAAAAATGAAAAGAAATAATTATTGGAATACATTTATTACTTACATTTTATTCTATATCCGACTCGGAAGAGGAAGAATCGTTGTTGACATTAATAATAATAGGGTCGATTAAATCATCACAAATATTGTCAATTTTCCACATATTTGCCTCTACTAACATGACTTACAGCACTCTCAAACAATTTCACAACATCGTTTATTTTAAAAGTAGTATTTTTTTTCCAACTTCCCCCTTTACCTGAGCCCATATTAATTCTATGGGATTAAGTTCACAATGATAAGGGGGAAGTCGAAGAACTGATATACCACGAGAAGAAGCCATTTCTTCTACAATGTAGGTTTTGTATTTATTCTTGTTCATTTTTGCAATTCTGTAAAGTTCTTTCCTTAGTGGATCTTTTGGAAACTTAATATTTTTCGAAATCAGCCACTCCAAAAGCTCTGTTTTATGCCAACGACTTGTGGGCAATGCTTCTCGTAACCGTGAATGGTAACTTGCGTTGTCCATAACAATAACAGCCCCTTTTGGAATCAGATCCAACATTTGAACAAACCATTCCTCGAAGACATCCCCATTCATATGTTCGTGATAGTCCCCCGTGCGTTTTGAAATAAAAGTTAATAATCCACCATCAACAAGAACTTCAGAACTTCCAACATGGACAATGATAAGTCTTTTTCCTTTTCCAGATGGTGGCTGCAAACCTAACGACAAACCTTCCACGAATGCCTGCCTTCCGCTTTTAATGTTTTCATCTTGCCAAGATTTGGAAACTGTATATCCAGCATTTATCCATGTTTCGTCTAAGTAGAAAATTTTCAAATTTTGTTCTCTGGCATGTCGAATGCTTCTTAAATAGTCCTTCTCCAAAAAACTATTTCCGATTTATCTATCAGGAGAGATTTTCTATTATGTTTTGTATATCTGAAACCCTCATCTTTCAATAGTTTGCATAATGTCATTCTGGAGAATTTTGTATAGTCCGTATCTTCTTGCACTGATGTCATAATTTTGTCAAGTGTTGGAATTTCCTTTCGTAAGTAAAATCCATGGACTTTACGCCTTAGTCTTTGTTTTAATGACTCATCGATCTCAATTGGTTTTCGGCCTGAAGGAGTTTTAGGGGATTGAAGAGTTCCATTCTTGCTTACTTTTAGTAATCTATAAATTGTTTATTTAGCAACACACAACATAGCAGCCGTTAATTCTACAATATAATCAACACTTGCACTTGGATCCTTGTTTTTCAATGATATATAACAATTCAATATCAGAGTTTTTTCATTTAAAGATAATGGACCTGTTTTTGGTCGTTTAGATGGTCCTTGGCTTATCGACATTGTTTGGTACTTGCACAATTAACATTCAACAAATATTTTAAATATATTCCAACTGTACAACTGTACAATATTATGAAAACCATACAACTTCATACAACTTTACTCAAAGAACTAAGTACTGATTTAATTTATCTACTTTCTTTTAAAATAATATTCCCGATAATGTTTCTAAGAAAACTGGGTTGTTTGGAAAATCCCTCTCAATAATCGAATAATCTGTAAATAGGTGTAATCGTATTAAGCCGATTACAGTAGGCCACTTGCCATTTAAAATTTCTGAGAAAAATTCCCCAAACACTACATATAGGAGTAATACAAATAAAAAATATTAATTTTGCTTCTTTGAATTTAATAAAAATTGTAACGATATCTTGCTATTTTGACTTTAATTAATTTTTTAAAAATATATTTCATTGTAATTTAATTGTGACAATATTCAAAGTTTGAATTAATCTTCTTACAAAAAGAACAAAAATATATAAAATAATTATTGTTACAGAGTGGTTTGTTTTCTATTATGAATAAACTGTTTTGCCTTTCTTTATCAAACTTACTAAAATTTACGTACCTCTATCACTTTTTTTAATTAAAATGAGTACAACCCGTTACCTCTGACCTAAATCGTATATTCTTTAGCATAGTTGCAACTCATTCGTTCAATACAAAATGTACCTTACGGTATACCCTCTTAAAATATATTTTGGTACGTCTATGAAATCTACTTAAATGAATGATTTATCACTCCTTGTCCTTTCTATATAGACTATAGTTGTAGTTTAAATTTTTTACTATTATAAAATTTATTAAATCTATGGTTTTTTAAACTTTGTAAAATAAAACTTTCAACGTTTCTGATTATAATATTATAATAAACAATATTTTTTATCAAACTATAAGCTATCAAATAATACTCTATTTTGTTTTGCCAAAATAGAGTGCCTCATTTTGGGATAATAAATAATAACAATAACAAACAATCGTGAATCGCGAACAACAGTCAAACACTGTGTCCTTGAACAACGTAACAAAATACATTAGCAGTGCGATGTAACAATTAATGGTTTGTATGATCATTTTGTTGTTTTCGTAGGCCAATTTTGTATAATAATAGAAACATTTATGATTGCCTACTACGTCCTACTCAACATCTTCAATCAATTTATTAATAATCATCAATTAAATCCTTATTTGCCAAAAATACGATCATTGACTGCAAGGTCGTGCAACTGAATAGGTTAAAAGTAGTGGCTACTCAAACGTGTTACGTTTAGATAACTATGCTCAGACGTTTATGAGTTCTTAGCCAACGTCTAAGTCTGAGAAATTAAAAGCTGTTCCTTGACCCCACTGCACATTCTGTTATAAAGTGTAAGGAAGAAAACAATATATAGAATGATCAAAGAAGGAATTATCAGGAAAAAACCTCGATCACTTCATTTTGATCAAACTTGGGAAATGCCCCAAGATGATATGCCAAAGAAATTCAACTTTGTGAGAAAATTCATCACAAAGTTGAGTAATAAATCTGAATGGCATGGAGACACCATACAGAATTTAAATCAGAATACCATAAAGTGGTATAAGGACGGTTCCAAGCTAGACGAGGGAACTGGGATAGGAGTTTTTGGACCGAGAGCCAAATACTCAGAAAGCTTGGGCACATACCCCAGCATCTTTCAAGCAGAAGTCCGCGCCATCGAAAGATGTGTGGAGTTCAATATTGGAAGAAACTACCGCAGAGATTGTGATCATGTCGGATAGTCAGGCAGCCATCAAAGCGCTGAGCTCAAATATAATCAGTTCGAAGATGGTTTGGGAATGCCTAGGCAAACTAAATGAACTAGGCCAGAAGAACACTGTCACCCTCCTATGGGTCCCGGGACACATAGGAATAGAGGGGAACGAAACAGCAGATAAGCTGGCAAAAAAAGGAGCTGCAACCCCACATTTGGGACCAGAACCATCTTGTGGGATCAGCAGTAGAGAAATCTTAGGAAAACTAAGGGAAGAAATGGAGAAGGAAAAATGCAAGTACTGGAATCAGCTGGAAGGACTGAGGCAATCTAAGATACTACTGGGGAACTATGACCAGAAGGGATCTCTTAGTTGCCTCAACCTCATAAAAAAATGCTCCGAATTTTAACGGGAATACTAAGGGTTAGCAGATGAAGCAAAGTGCAGATTCTGTGGGGAAGAAGATGAAACCTCAATACACATACTCTCAGAATGCCCTGCCTTGCGGAATTCTAGGGCCAGATACCTAGGAGCACAAGAAATAGAAGAGGGGGATCTACCTGATTTGAAGCCCGACGATGTCCTAAACTTCCTCAGGAAAATAGGACTCGAAGAGCTGCTATAAATCTGAGAAAACATCAGAACATGGCAAGTAAGGGGGGACACAATAGATCCTATAGGTCTCAGTGTACTTATCACCCCTAATTCATATATACATAGGGGTAGTCGAAGTTCAATTTAAAAATAATTAATTGTTCGATAGCAATGACAGCAATGATATTGTTGTGTAGGTTGAGTAGCCACAACCACAATAACAATAACGTAGAAATTGTTGTGCCGTGACGAATATTATGATGTGTTTCAGAATGCTGCCCACGCCTTTATGCCAACTTATTAGTATGTAGGCCGTGAGAAAATGTCTAATTGATTAAGTGATTATTGATATTCGGTCCTAGGAGTTTTCAATTTAGGAGTTGCCACCCACACGCAGCCGTCGGGATTTAGTCGTCAAACGTGAAGCGTTTTAGATAATTTTGTTTACAAATTTTTAACAGTTTGTTGAAAAGAGTTTGGTAATAATACCGACCAGTTGATCTCAAATATCAAAAGAACATTGTTTATATATACCTAGCTGTAAATTATTTTGAATTATTAAATATCTGAAATAATAGTTTTCTGCATTTTGTGTGAGCTCTTATCTCAGACGGATTAATTCGTACATTCTGTTTGGATTATATGAAAACAAAAGTAATACCACCAATCCTTAAAATTTTTCTCACGGACGAGAGATTTTATCGTATTCAGTTTGTTTCGAGTCGTTTTGTCTAAAATAAAAAAGTTTGAGCCTGAAAAATAAAAATGTATCTACCATTATGCACAAAAACCACTCTAATAATGGACTAGTTTAGTAGGATCAAATTAATCAAAATGATAGCAATATATATTTAGGATAAGATACCTACTTACTTATATTGGTATTCATTTTGCAAGTAATTTTTCTCATTTCGTAAAATTTAGCAATAAATTTAATAATTAGTAAGTTTTAAACGTAGCGCCAACTAATAACCGATAATGAAGTGTGTTTAAAAGTCAACGTTGTCACAGTTTAGCTACGTTCGTTTCAAGTATTCTCAAAGAACTGGCGGCACAAAACACCGTGTTCTGTGACTAACTGATTGTACCAGTTGAGAAAATATATGACAGGAGAGAAAATCGTGTTTATCTGTAATAAACAAACAAGACCCCTGTTCTTGACGGTGATAGAGTAGAACAGCCAATAGAAAGTGGGCGTGGTTCTATTGAAAATGCCAAAACCGTATTCATGAAATTCGTTCTCTCACTGTACCGATAGAAGGGTTGCTCCCCGAGAGAACAATTACTTCTATTGGTTATTTTTGAAGGAACCGCTATAACACCAAGAGAAGGTGTTAGGGAATTTTATTTTCGAACCAAAAATAGTATAGAAGTAATTTCCTTCATAAACCAAACACAACCAAACAACAAATTAAACTAACGAAAATGACAGAATATTTTGTTTAGTGTTTTACTCCTTATTTGATAAAGTGTCAATCAGAGAACAAAAATATTGATATGTTTATCTCTTTTTAATGACAACAAATAAGAGAGAGAAATAAGTTTCTCGGTTAATATTAAAGCATATCGACAACATCGCAAATTTTCTACCAATCTTATTGAAACACGTCACTTACCACTTATGACGTATGTAACCATTAAATTTAAATTTCAAAAGCCGATTATGGCTAGAAGATTAATTTTATAAAAATTTTATTTGTACATTTGAACCACTAAAAACCTATTTTATAAGATGCAAATATAAAAAAAATCACTAAACTAGTCCATTCATTGATATCTTTTCACTAATTCTATTTTCGCTGTTTGTCTGCATTTTTAATGGACTGGGAAAGTAGTGACGTAAGTGTCAAACCAAATGATTCCAAACAACTTTTTTATGATATGTTTTATAGGTGTTATTGACTATTTTATTGTATTTTCTTGATTTTTGGGAGTTAATTACTGTTTTTTCATTGGTAAGTGTTCATTCATATGTTTTACATATCACTAAAGTAGATAGACGAACAATTTCCGTAAAAATATTATAACATAACCTTCAAAGTTGTACATTGCCATAAATTTTAAGAATACTTACTTAAACAGTACTTTAAAAATAGAATTTGGAAAGATTTTGCTTATATGTATTTAATTATGATACTTCCATTATACTTAAAAGTATAATAATAACAAAATAACTCAAACAAAAGTTATTTCTGGAGATTTATAATATTGCCGTTTGGAATCATTTCGTTGACATTTCACATTTCAACAGCATAGAACACAAATTTTGACGTCACACTTTCCCAGTCCATTATAAAAAGTAAAGATGAAGATTTAAATTCAAATTGCATGTATTTCATGTTGCCTACCTATGAACTAATTTATTAAAACATTAATAATGAAAAGACAGAAAGGTAGGGGGTTTACACATAATAATATCTAATAAATACATTGTTTTTTAAGCGAAAATACTCATAATCTTTTGATTTTTCAATAACTGTAATAAAAAATATCTTCTCAAGGTTATGACTAAGGCTGTACACTGTACACTATATAATATTAACAGTTGTCAGTTCTCCTGAGCATCGTAAAAACACAGTTATAATTTGAATAGATATTTTTTTACAGCGAGAACATTTTTCCATTTCTGCCTTACATATTATAAAGACATACACATAATGATTAATTCTAGATTTTCTGATAGTTGGAATTTCACATATTTTAGTAAAAATATTTCTACTTCTATCTTCGTTTGTTATATTAAAACTAGAAAAATCTGTTCAGTTCCTTTATATTATACATAATAAATGATGTTAATAAAATATACAATAATGTTACAAATAAATAAATTGTGTGCTCTCTATACAGGGTGTTTCTTAAGTAATCTAAAATATTATATGGGGCGCTTCGTTACTCAATTTTAAGACGAAAAGTTCATATAAACATGTGTGATAGGTGTTGTCGTTTATGAGATACAGGGTGTTGAATTTATTGTAATAAGTCAGTTCTGATTGTACGTGAAATTAATTTTTCCCGGTGACGCTACTGGTTTTTAGAAGTAATACGCAAAAACATGCTTATTCTAAGTGGCCTTTGAAATAATGTTGACAAGTGTCAAATTTGAAAACCAACGCAAAAATCGTACATTTTATTTTATTTGATTGACTCTGTGTTTAGTTAATAACTATGCCAGTGTTTACTAATGTTGAAATGGCTAATATGCATTTTTTGTACGGATTAGCGAATGGTAATGCCTTAGAAGCTAGACGTACGTATGCCCAGCGTTATCCAAATAATCGTTTACCATGTTCAGATACGTTTACTAAGTTACATATTCGTTTACAAGAAACTGGAACTTTTGCTAAATCGAAGAATATTATTGGACGACTCAGAACTGTGAGAAATCCCCAATTGGAAAACCAGATTCTTCAAATTATTGACCAACATCCAGAAACGAGTACAAGAAAAGTTGCAGATGAAGTAAATGTTAGTAACAAAACTGTTTGGAATATTCTAAAAGATAATTTATTGTATCCATATCACGTTCAACGTATTCAACATTTGTTACCTACTGACTATCCATTACGCATACAGTATTGTCAATGGATTTTACGTGAAATCGCGAACAATCCGAATTTTGTGGCCAATATTCTATTTACGGATGAAGCCAACTTTTCTAGACATGGGATTATGAATTTTCATAATGACCACATATGGGCAGATGTAAATCCACATACCATAAGTGTAAAACGATTTCAACAAACATTTTCGGTCAATGTTTGGCTTGGCATCATCGATGATTATTTAATTGGACCATTTTTCCTTCCTGTACGGTTAACCGGTGAGACATACCAACATTTTCTAGAAAATGAACTTCCACTTCTTTTGGAAGATGTACCTATTATTATTAGAAGGCACATGTGGTTCATGCATGACAGAGCTCCTCCACATTTTTCAGTGATTGTACGCGAGTTTTTAAATAATGTTTTTCCAGGCCATTGGATCGGACGAGGATCTCCACACCCGTAGCCCCCTAGATCACCTGGACACAATCCTCTGGATTTTTGTGTGTGGGGATATTTGAAATCGCTTGTTTACACAACACTGATATTAAACGTACAAGATCTTCAAAATCGTATCATAGACGGCTGTAATGTTATTCGTAACAATCCTGGTATCTTCGAACGTATTCGACAATCCATTAGACATCGAGCAGATTCTTGCATTTTAGCTGGAGGTGGACATTTTGAACATTTGCTCTGAAATGTATTATTTTTTCTTTATGTTTAACACATGTTGCTTGTAATAAAATAATAAAAAAATATAAATCAGTAGCGTCACCAAGAAAAATTAATTTCACGTACAACACCCTGTATCTCATAAACGACAACACCTATCACACATGTTTATATGAACTTTTCGTCTTAAAATTGAGTAACGAAGCGCCCCATATAATATTTTAGATTACTTAAGAAACACCCTGTAAATCCATCAGGTTATATTATACCTATGCCAATAAATTAATATTTAATACCAATTATTATGTTTATTTAGTTTTCTAAATTTAATCTAGTGTCATGTATAATAAAAATATTCTCTACCGTATTATGTAGTGTAATATAAAAAATGACCTGCTACATAGTCACATTACTTAAATCATACTTTAACATTCTTATTATAGTAGAAGTTAATTTATTTATTAAAATTGATTTCTGATTTTTGTTGTTAGTATGGTTTTTTTTTGAGAATCGAATAGTTCGAATGTACGACCCTGGTTTTTACTATCGAAGTTATTTAATGCAATATTTTGCTAATTCCCGAATAGAACGGCCTAAGGTTTAGTGTAAACCTCTTAATACAACCGAAACTGGTTAGTAAAGACAAACATACTCCCTCTGACTACTAAACTACGAGATTTACTTTCAAAATTTGCTCCAAGTTAAAGCAAAAGTTGTAATGGAATCCAACTGACCGAACATAAGAATATTTGCAGAAACTATAAAATTTTGTACCAGAATACATAAAAGTAAAGGGGTATTGATAGGACAACAATATTAAACTTTTGCTAATATTTAAAGAGATTGATTTATTGGGAAAACCGGAATCATTAGTAAAATTTAACAAGAATTAAAAATCAGAAATTTTTACTATTTAAATAATTAACACATATACTTACCCTCTGCGTGAGAGGCAAGCATGTATACCACTTCGCCACGATCAGGCGTTGTAGAAAACGCTCATATTATACAGTGCGGTCCATATGTATGGAATAAATTCATTTGTAGCGTTATTATATACTATATGAAAAAAACCTGAAACAGGTCGATTTTTATTCTTAAATTGACAATTTACAGTATGAAAATATTATCCCCCTCCAGCACCCCTTCGGAATTATAAGCACCCCCTCGAAAATTTTAAATTACAAAGGGGGTCGTGTGGCACCTCGTTGGAAAGGGATTTTAGTCCTCTGTTCAGCAATGTAAAGTTTTTTAAGTTTGGTGCAATCATAACTGAGAAAATTGATTTTTAAGATGTAAAATTTTGATAATGTCTCTAACACAAAACTTTACGTAGAATGAAGATAATAATCTCACATAATGATTAGAATGTGTTTTTCAATGTATTTGACACTTAAATTAAATGTTCAAAATGACCACCATTCACTTCTTGACAATAACCGAGGCGATATTGTTTGGTCTATTAAAATAACTTTAGAAATAATCAGGTATTTTCGTATCTGTTCTGCTAAATATTAGAAAAAACTTTGAAGATATTAAAATAATAGTCAAAAAACTAAATAAACAATTGATTTAAATCTAGTAGGCTGCTGTCATTTAGGTATTTAAAGTTACTAAAAGACGTCAGTATAATATTTGTGCGCGTATTAAATTTAATTATGACTCATTTTCCGAGACTCAAAGAATAGACATTTTAATTATGATTGGTTGTGGTAATAAAACCAGAACTCAAAAGGAGGTTTGTGAAATTTTTAATAATAAATACCCTGGTCAACACGTTTCGCAGTCTACAGTTAGCAAAATTGAAAAAAAGTTTCGTGAAACTGGACATGTAAAAAATATTTAAAAACCAGGTAGAAATGTTCAATTTACTGACGAAAAAAAGTTAGATGTACTTCTAGAGATTGAGGAAAATCCGCATAAGACAACTCGAGAACTTGCCGCCGTCAATGATGTAAGTAAATCATTTATTTTGAGAGTTCTGCATAAAGAAAAATACCACCCTTACAAAGTTCAGTTGGTTCAGGAGTTAAATGAAGATGATCCTGATAGAAGGCAAGAATTCTGTGAATTGATGATGGATAGAATGAATGCAGATTTGCAGTTCATAAACAAAATAGTTTTTTCTGATGAAGCGACGTTTCATTTAAACGGAACGGTTAACAAACAGAACTGTAGATATTGGAGCAGAGAAAATCCTCACTGGATGTGTGAGGCTCACACTCAATATCCTAAAAAAGTTAACGTTTGGGCTGGTATCATTAACAATAAAATTATTGACCCTTATTTTTTTGAGGGCACAGTTACTGGTAAGGTTTATCTAGATTTTTTGATTAACTTTTTAGTGCCTACATTACAAAGAGTTTTTCCTGATGTTAATCATCCAAATGAGATAGATCGATCTATTTACTACCAACAAGACGGAGCTCCACCGCATTTTGCACGTACTGTTAGAAATTATTTAAACGAGGTTTTTCCCAATAGGTGGATTGGAAGACGTGGGGCGATCGAATGGCCGGCTAGATCCCCCGATTTGACTCCTCTCGATTACTTCTTATGGGGTTATTTAAAATCTAAAGTATATTTTAATAGACCAAACAATATTGCTGATTTAAAAGTTAGGATAACGGAAGAAATTAACAAAATAACCTTCGAGGTCATACAAAATGTTGTACGAGAATTCCAATATCGCCTCGGTTATTGTCAAGAAGTGAATGGTGGTCATTTTGAACATTTAATTTAAGTGTCAAATACATTGAAAAACACATTCTAATCATTATGTGAGATTATTATCTTCATTCTACGTAAAGTTTTGTGTTAGAGACATTATCAAAATTTTACATCTTAAAAATCAATTTTCTCAGTTATGATTGCATCAAACTTAAAAAACTTTATATTGCTGAACAGAGGACTAAAATCCCTTTCCAACGAGGTGCCACACGACCCCCTTTGTAATTTAAAATTTTCGAGGGGATGCTTATAATTCCGAAGGGGTGCTGGAGGGGGATAATATTTTCATACTGTAAATTGTCAATTTAAGAATAAAAATCGACCTGTTTCAGGTTTTTTCATATAGTACATAATAACGCTACAAATGAATTTATTCCATACATATGGACCGCACTGTAGAATTTGCTCGCCTTCATCATGAGGTATTTAAAGAATTTTGTTTGAGAAAAGCTCTCACTTTAAAGAATTGTATTTGCCTTTCTATGTCTAGAAAGGCACATACCACGGTCTCTTTCTTGTTCAGAGCGTCTTAACAGGAAAGTTGTAAAAACTTATATTTTTTTACATTTTCTGATACTGACACATTACTTGTTTGTAAAGTTGTAAATTAAAAAGTAATTAAACTATCGCAGACCGTATATCCTGTTTGGAGTTTTTTAATAGATTTTTTTTTCACTCTACTTAAAGAAAAATTGCATGTCTAATGGAAGAAAAGTGTATAAAATGCGATTTTAATTGATAATGACATTACTGCGTAAAAAAGTCCCGGTGTGAAACAACCATAGAAAACATTTTTGAGCAATCTTGTTTGTCACTCCACGTATTTCCTGTTTACATAAAATAGACGTACATAAAAACATTAATAATTTGTTTAAAACCTACAGTAGACTAACGTTTTACTTAAAAAAAAACAACTTAAAATGATTATTTGTAATTACAAATTGATGGATGTTGATAATTTGTACCACTCAGTATTATAAAAGAGAAAGGCAGGAAATGCAATCTCGAGATACAGAAATGTTACGGAACACTGTGATGCATAAAAACCAATTAACCGAGGGATGTTTCACACAAGGTCGTAGAAAAAATAGTTTGCTTAATCGTTTTACCGATGAAAGTGAGATAAACAATATTACTTGTTAGACAACTCTGAAGTACTTAGAGAAATCTACATCTCCATCTCTATAATAATTATATAGTTCTTGCATTTATCTATAAATTTCTTGGACGTCAAGCCCGCCATCTATTTTGCTTGATTAAACATCCATTTTGAACCGAATACTTTTTAAGTCTTATTAATTAACAAAACTTCATCGATAATTGAATTGGGTTTATGAATACATACACACCTTTTCAGGGGATATCAAAACATTGGATATTCCATCGAAATTAATGATAGTATACTGTATTTGAAAATCAAGAGATAGTAAATTCCCAGAATAAAAACTAATTCGGTATGCAAAACTATAGTACAGTACGTGCGGTAAAACTTCAATATTTGTAATGCATTCTAAATTTATTAATTTTCTTGGACTATCACATTATTTTATGATCTTTCATTGTTACTACAGTAGGCCTAAGAGGATTAACGTGCGTCATAGGCGTAACCAGATTAGAAAGGCATAATTGTTATTTAACGACCTCCGAATGGCAACAGCTTCTAATGACAGATATTTTGACTTAAATAGTGCTTAAGTTTCTAGAAATGCAGTTATTTGATTTTCGATAAACGTGACAAATAGTAGTGACTAAAAATGGAAGCAGTTTGTGAGTATACGCAGCCAGTGAAAAAATTAAAACTAGACCATTTATCGCTCAATGAAAAGAGTGCTGTAGTGAATGTGTACCACTATTTTAAACATCAAAATCCCTCAAACACTATTGACAGTGTAGTTGAAACAACATCTAAGGCAATGGGATATGGAAAATCTACAATATATAGAGTTCTAAAGGAGGAAAAATCAGGTGGAGTAACCTCACCAAAGCCGAAACCAGGTAATAGACAAAAACTATTAAAAGTCAACGTGGATGAGTTTTTTAAAAATACTATTCGTAAGCTTGTTCACTCATTTTTTATAAACAAGCAAATACCAACTTTAAATGAAGTTTTGCAAGCCATTACGAATGATGTTGATTTACCCACAATAAGCCGGGATAAACTATGGAAAACGTTACATGAGTTAAACTTTAAATTTGAAAAAATGGGCAGACACTCAATGCTAATTGATTCTGAAGAAATTGTATGTTGGAGAAGACAGTACCTCAGAAGAATACAACAAGTTAAAGCTCAAAATAAAAACATTTATTATTTAGATGAAACATGGGTTAATGAAGGACATTGTGTAGGAAGAGTTTGGAAAGACAAAAATATAAAATCATCCCATCAAGCTTTTCTAGAAGGATATACTACTGGTTTTAAGGAACCTATAGGAAAAGGTAAAAGATTAATTATTTGTCATATAGGCAGTACAAACGGTTTTCTTGAGAATGGTTTACTCTTATTTGAATAAAAAACCGTTGATTATCACGAAGAAATGAATGGAGACGTGTTTGAGGAATATTTTGAACAGATGATTCAATTCATACCAAAAGGATCGGTTATTGTAATGGACAATGCAAGTTACCACTCCAGATTACTTGAACCTTTACCAACCACTAAATGGAAAAAGGATGAAATTGCAAAATGGTTATCTTCTAAAAATTTAGCCTTTGACAATACAATGCTGAGGGCAGAATTGTTAACTACTGTTAAAAAACATAAGCAAAATTATAAAAAATTTAATATTGAGGAGATAGCCAAAAAACGAGAAATTGAAATCCTTCGTTTACCACCCTACCATTGTGAGCTGAATCCGATAGAATTGATATGGGCTCAAGTTAAAGGATATGTTGCCAGAAATAACACTACTTTTAAATTATCAGATGTTAAAAATCTCTTCAATAAGGCAATATCTGAAGTAACAAGTGAAAATTGGCAAAAATGTATTAGACACGTTACAGAAATAGAAAAAAAAAATGTGGGAGCTAGATAACATAATTGATATTACTATAGAGCCCATTGTAATTTCTCTAGAATCAGATGGCGAATCTTCTGACACAGAGTGCGAGGAACCATAACTTTAAAATTATTAATTTATGTACTTTAATTTTATTTTTAGATTTTTATTTTTTGAGATTTAATATTGTCGTATTTTTTGCATGTCGCTCGTCAAATTTTATCCTTGCGGTTGGTTTTTTTTTTCTCATATACCTACTTAATTGTTTTTTTAGCTCCTCATATTAATTTATAAGTAATTGTAATTATCTGCACATATTATATACATATTTTGTAAATAAACATATGCCTAAAATAATATTGACTTTTTCTTCATTTTACCCAAATTAAATTGCTACTTACGAATTATGTTTATCTATCTAAAATTGGTAATCTAGGTATAAATAACTAAAACAAATTAAATATTTCTATTTCCATATTAACTTAATTTTGAAAACGCACGTCTATGGTTTACTGCCTTTAACACTGATAACTGCAAAACATTTCTGGGAATTTACTCTCTCTTGATTTTCAAATACACTATAATCCAGTTAAAAGTGAAAATATCAATTAAAGAATAGATGAAAAAGATGCTCCTTTTACCTCTAAATGTTAACCAGACCACCCTAGATAAAATTTGAAATTTACGTAAAAAATATAGATCAAACTTAAAACTGTCGGCTTCTTCTTTGACTCCAATGAAAGAAGACAGTCAATATTACAATTTAAAATGCTCAGTTGACCATGACCATACATATCATTATTTAATAAACTGATCACTAAAGTATGAAACAAATAACACACGAACTGACCTAGTTTCAACTAAAAACATTCAGGAAATGTTTCGTGGCGCACGACATATAAGTGGCAATTTTTTGACAGCTGAAACGACATAGAACGATGAAATCTCAACGTACAGACCACAGACACATAAAAATATGTTACATTAAGTTTTGTGACAGATGTCAAGTTGGAATAATAATTAATTTCCAAATTATGATACGAAATTTTCTTGCCGAATACCACGCTAGCTAATTTATTTTCTTACTTAATATTTTAAGTGACAATTTCGATGATATATAGAATCAATTGATCAAAACGGATTTCAGATTGTAAAAAATGTTCATTTGACATAAAGCTCAGTAGAAAAATACTTTGATACATTAACTATAGTTATCTCCCTTTCTTTATATTACATTACTTACTTGGGTAAATAAAATTCTCCCTCGAAAAACGACGTTGGAATACGTGCAAAGAATGTGTAAACTGCAAGTAATATCGGAGATAAGACGGAGCCATTCATCATATTCGAAACTATTCCGGGTTGTATTTTCAAATGTGTACTTTATCTTTATAGAAGATACGCTCCAAAGTCATCAATTGTTCTTAAAATAAAGAATAGGCACTCAGACAACTTCGTATGTTTTAATACAAAATGTGTGTTTATGACGATGATGATGAATAAAAATAATGCTGTGGCTACTGTTATGCGGAAAGTGTGGATAAAAAATAAACAGTTCTAGGGGTATTTCTTGATCTCTCTAAGGCATTCGACATTGCAAACTACGTTAAGCTATTATATGCTTTGGGGGAGTCAGTTTAGAGGGTTAAGACAGAACTCAACAAAATGTCTGAGCAATTTAAACGTAATACTTTGTGGACTTACAGAACTTCAAGACTTCTGGAAGAGTACCAGTTGATATGATGTCCACTTTTTCTACATACCTCATCTGTCCTACTTCTATAGCATTATTAGTATATTTTCTACCTAAATTGATTGTACTAACCCTTACTTTTTGGAAGTCCATCTTATTAAGGGTAATAAAAAACTCTTCGTTTTAACAAAACTTCCAATATTTATTTAAAAACTGCTTTTTTAAAAGACTCAATGACAGCCGTTTCGCTAGACAACTAGCATCGTCAGATTGACATATTGAAGTTACTATTTATTTTTGTAGCTAGGTACCTGATGTTTATTAGGTAGTTATAAGGCTAGACCAAGTATGGAAGTAATAAGACATAACAATATTAAAGCCTAGATGTTATTAGCCCTAAGGGATTATCCTGGATGTATTTCCCTCTAAGATCAGTATAACTGTGCAATGATATAGAAAAACCAGGAAAAAACTATATCATTCTGATCTTTACAATAACTTAATATATTTGTGTTACAATTACGTCTTATCTATGTATAAGATGAAGATTCAATCAAAGCAAACACTTTAAAAGTGGAGAACTTCCCAGATTTATTTGTTCATTAACAACTTTAAATTGTGGATCTGCTAGATGTCTTTTTATTTCAAGTTCTTCAAGGAAATCTAAATTTTGTTTTTTATTACAAATGTGTAGTATTTTGATGTCATTGGTGTGAAAGAGTGAGGTTGGATGTTCAAGTAGGTGTTTTGCATAATTTGACTTATCTGGTTGTTTTAATCTATATGCTCTTAAATGTTCGTTAAATCTTACTTCAAAATTTCTTTGTGTTTGACCTATATATACAGCATTACACTTTGGACAATTAATTTTGTAAACACCAGATTTTTTTAATTTAGGTAATTTTGTTTGCATTAGTCAAAATTATTTTTACTTTTGATAACAAAGTATATATTCAAAATGAGGGTCTTCCAATGGGAAGTCCTATTTCTCCAATTTTAGCAAATATTTTTATGGATAATTTAGAAAACAAAATCTTTAATTCTAGTTATAAAAAAAATATTGTATTTTGATATAGATATGTTGATGATGTGTTAGCGGGATTTGTAGGTAGCGAACGACAATTAGATATATTTTTTAATTTTATTAATACCTTGCATCCTAAAATTAATTTTATTTTAGAAGTTGAAGAAAATAATTCAATTAATTTTCTAGATTTAAAAATTGAAAAAGTTAATAATTTACTAAATTATTCAATATACAGAAAACCAACACAAACAGATGTAACCATACCATATAATTCAAATCATC
Organism: Ophraella communa; assembly: GCA_035357415.1. Classification (NCBI taxonomy): domain Eukaryota; kingdom Metazoa; phylum Arthropoda; class Insecta; order Coleoptera; family Chrysomelidae; genus Ophraella; species Ophraella communa. The sequence goes on along the minus strand of CM068982.1, from coordinate 3,437,753 downwards.
CTATAACACATAAATTAGCATCTTATAATTCTATGATACATAGGGCATTTTCAATTCCAATGGACAAAATTAACTTTGATAAAGAAATTGATATCATAAAACAAATAGCCACATCTAATGGCTACCCAATTCATTTGATAAATACATTAATTAATAAAAAAGAACAGAAAGTGGCACTACAACTAATATTTCCTAAACAAACTAAAGAAATTAAAAGTTATAAAAATATTACATATTGTGGAAGTATTTCCAATAAAATTTCAAAAATAATATCTTCGGCAACATCAGCAATAATATCATTTAAAACACAAAATAATGTTGGTACAAAATTGTTAAATGTAAAAACAAAATTACCTAAATTAAAAAATCTGGTGTTTACAAAATTAATTGTCCAAAGTGTAATGCTGTATATATAGGTCAAACACAAAGAAATTTTGAAGTAAGATTTAACGAACATTTAAGAGCATATAGATTAAAACAACCAGATAAGTCAAATTATGCAAAACACCTACTTGAACATCCAACCTCACTCTTACACATCAATGACATCCAAATACTACACACTTGTAATAAAAAACAAAATTTAGATTTCCTTGAAGAACTTGAAATAAAAAGACATCTAGCAGATCCACAATTTGAAGTTGTTAATGAACAAATAAATCTAGGAAGTTCTCCACTTTTAAAGTGTTTGCTTTGATTGAGTCTTCATTTTATACATAGATAAGACGTAATTGTAACACAAATATATTAAGTTATTGTAAAGATCAGCATGATATAGTTTTTTCCTGGTTTTTCTATATCATTGCACAGTTATACTGATCTTAGAGGGAAGTACATCCAGGATAATCCCTTAGGGCTCATAACATCTAGGCTTTAATATTGTTATGTCTTATTACTTCCATACTTGGTCTAGCCTTATAACTACCTAATAAACATCAGGTACCTAGCTACAAAAATAAATAGTAACTTCAATATGTCAATCTGACGATGCTAGTTGTCTAGCGAAACGGCTGTCATCGAGTCTTTTAAAAAAGCAGTTTTTAAATAAATATTGGAAGTTTTGTTAAAACGAAGAGTTTTTTATTATCCTTAATATTTTCTACCTCTTATCTCAAGTTTGGTTGACCCTTGAGTTAAGAACCTTCTGACAAACATTATGGTGTTCATGATGACTGCTTTCTGTAGGAGAAGATCGATTTTTTGTAAAGTCCCAGCATCCCAAAGCTTCTATCTAGCTCCTTCGCCAGTGCCTGAGATGAAGATGACACTACAGTCACTATGTCTAGGTTCCACAGCATCTTGATTTCGTCTATTTTTCGGTAGACCTCTTTTTTTCAGCTATGGTTGTGGCACTATTGTGGATGTATAATTATTATCATATTATTACAGCAACATTAAAATTATTGTTATTACTAAGCAGACAGAATTACGTTCCTGTTTATTTGAAATGAAACTTTTCCAAATATGCGTTAATATCTGTAAATTTCCGTATCTGAAAAAGACACATTAGTTGGTGAAAATGATTCACATGGGTGTGGGTCAATGATCTTCCTGAAACATTTCATTGTAAACGACATTAAAATTTTAAACGCGTGGGCCGATGGAATCCGATAAATTAAGCCACTTTATAGGTGGTAAACATATTTTTGTTTATTCCTGTGCACAATTAAGTATATTATCGACAATTTAACTCAAAATTAAAACCATAAAAGTATGCAAAAAACAACCTCATCAAGTTTAAATGAATGTTTTCAGCCGACGCGACGGAATTCTCAATGATGTAGGTACGAACATGCAATAAATAATCAATATTTTACTAGATACACATTCGTCGTAGTATGTGTAAGTGAACGAGTCAATAGGACACAACGTGATACACATTTATCTCTAATTTAGACGTAGGAAATTAACTAGAGGTCAAAAATTTAAACTCAAATAATACTCAAATTAAATTACACGGAGGCCCATAGGATAATTTATTTTATCTACGATCATAGCATAATACACACTTTATTGATGTGGAAACCCCACTGTAAATTTTCATTTTCATTTTACCCATCGATAACCTAAAGGAGAGCTCAGCTGTAGGTAAAATTGACAGGAACTTTTATCCACTGGAATGGGGACCGGACAAATTGGGATTTTTTTATATTTCCCATTATTACGTTGGCAACAGCTTTCAGTCGCTTCGGTGATATAACCAAAAAATTCAAACAAACAAAATCATACAATTAACAGACAGAAGACAGTTTTATTTGAGATTAGGATGTTGCCAAGACGTTCGCAGAGAACATTTTGAACATCTACTTCATTAACATTCATAGTTCTTTTTCGTGTTCTACATTTTATTAAGTTTTGCATTACATTTTAGTTTTTGATTGTATTGTAGCGAATTTCGGTAACAACATGATTTTAATTTTTTTATATTAATTTTTGAATCAAATTTAAAAACAATAACATTTTTGAATAGAGAATGAAGAGACCTTTCAAATGATATATTACAAGCCTATACTTCCCATTTAAAAAATTGGGGTTTGTACCTGTCATTCTAAGTGGGTTGAAGGTAGGGGTTGCATTTTAACGTTAAAGAATGTCAAGTTATAATTTAAATTTGACGTGTTTCGGGATTTTTTATAAATATGTACAGTAACCGAAATAATGAATTTATTCCATTTGGCTTTTACACACTGTATAGTCTTGTATATAGTCTGATTGCTCTTGGTAGCTGGGGATCAATATAAATAAAAACCATTCTCATAAACATTACATTTTTTTATTTTTAATTGCTTCTAACTATTCCCAACGTCGTTGGAAATGTTTAGAACGTAACATCTTGTTCAAACATCTACGTAAAAAGTGTCATACGTATAATAAATATGAACACGCGTTTATCAAAAATTCCACAACTCAAATGTACCTACTTTAATAATGGCTATTAAATCAAAGTTAAACCATCGAAAACCTTGAACGCTCATGAAATCAAACAAGCGTTTACTTCCCAAGTTCAATAAACTGTTTGTTTGTTACCATAATATTGACTGACTTTATTTGCTTATTAGCCAATCCAGAAGTTCTTGATTTTTCCATTTATTATTAGGCAATAGTTCATGGATGTTTCACTAACATTTAGTTAGTATACGTAACACGTAACGCGTGATTCATCAGAGGCTCCTTTTTTTGGGGCAACATATCTAGACATTTCTAACATAAAAAAAATTAATGTTGTAAATTTAGTTTATAGTCTTTTGTGTTAAATGAGTGCTTATAGCGTATGTATGAAATGTTTTATCACATATACCTTTAGCATAGTTTTTCCAACGTCTTAAATAGAAACTATTTCAGAATAATTGGTTGGAGTACAATATGGTGTTACCCTTATACAGTTTAATGAATATTCCCCCTTCCAGGTGAGACATAAGATTCTCCAATTCCCGATAAAGGAGGCTGGAAAAATTCTCTAATGATTTTGAAGGAGTAAACATTATAGCCTAGTTCTCAGCGATTTTACTTTTAATTTCTTGTAGCAAATAGAACTTTTCAGATTGCTCTCGGTCATTTTTGACAGCATCCTTCTCTTCAACAGTTCTGTTGCTAGCCTGGAGCCTTAAGGGCAAGAACTTTTTGTAGGAACAATTAATTTTTATATGGATAGTTACTGTGCAACTAGAAGAACTGAGATAAACTAAGATACTTCTGGGAAACTATGGCCAGAAGAGATCTCTTAGCTACCTCAACCTTAGTAAAAAAAGGCTTGATTGCTAAATCGAACTATTTTGACCTTCATTATCAAAGATTATTGGATTATTCAATTGCTACCTCTATTAGGTCAAGACGATCATTGCTGTTGTTATTTCCCAAAGTACGGTATCCGCCAAAATAAACAGTACCGAAACAGAGAGTGCTGTGAAGTTGTTTATGTAATATGGATTTGCCATATTTGACTTAATTGTCATTAGTCGATATATTAATAGTACGCTGCAGTTAAATTTGATTTAAAAATGGTTCTAACAACGGAAGAAAAAGTATTTTTGGTGGAGCATTATTTTCGTTCATACGGAAAAGGTCGTAATGATGGTCCAAGCTTAGAACAGGTGTCAATAAAATATCAACAAAAATTTAATAAAGCAGCTCCTAGTAAAAGTGTGATGTTAGCTATTGTTGAAAAATTTCGTCGCACTGGTAGTGTATTGTGTCAACGTAAAGGTTCTTCAGGTCGTCGAAAAACAGTATGCACTAACGAAAATGAAGGACGTGTTTTTAACCAAGTTGTGCAATCACCTCAAAGAAGTCTTGTAAGAACTGCAACATTAGTGAAACGTCTTTAGGTCACATGTTCAAATCAATTGGTGGTTATCCATACCGTATTCAAGTTGAACAACGACTAAATGCTGCGGACAAACGTGCAAGAGAAATTTACTGTGGTCGCATGTTGAGTTTAATTTACGAAGATCCCGAATTTTTGAAAAACATATGGTTTCAGACGAGAGTCACGTTCATCTTAGCGGCTATATTAATCGACAAACAACCAGATTTTTTGGATTTGAACGTCCTGATGTCATTGTAGAGAAACCACTCCACAGTCTTCGAGTTACCGTTTGGTGCGCGGTATCTGGTAATGGAATGATTGGTCCTTATTTCGTTGAAGATGATAATCACAATCCACTTACTGTCAACCAAGAACGTTATAGAATGAAAATTATTATACCTTTTGTGAGAGATCTAAATAACTTTTGCCGTGACGAAATCTACAGTTTCGCACACAATGGTTCCAACAAGATGGTGCAAGGAGCCATACAGCTGTGCGCACCGTAGACTTACTCCATCAGCATTTCGATAATAGAATAATTTCTCGGGGAACAGACTTCGAATATCCTTCTCATTCACCTGATCTGACGCCACCTGACGGATACATTGGGGGCATAATGAAGGAAAAAGTATTTCATTCGGAAAATCCGCCGACGAATATTGCCGAACTACGGGAAAGAATACAAAATATTTTTCGGCAGTTCCATCAACCACTTTTGATAAATATGTTTATTGACTTACAAAATCGATATGAAGCTTGTTTGCGTCGAAATAGTGAACATTTTGAACACTTACATTACAAAAATTAAAAATTAATTTTTATATTTATTTTCGGTACTGTTTATTTTGGCGAATACTGTATATTAAGAAAATCCGTACAGTAGGTTTTATGACGAACAGATGGACAGATGCTGCAGACGACCATGTATTTAATTTTTTTTGTACTGTATTTTTTAATCTGCGCGTGCCACTGTCTTACATCATTTTTCACGTTATGTTAGCGGTATATAGAAAATAACGCGACAACATGATTGCACACACACACAGTCCGCTAAATAAAAAATACATAAAATTCGAAATTTCCTTAATTTATCAAAGTGTCATCCAAACAATGCTTTCATTTATCACGCGTGCACATATATGACGTCGTTCGTTGAATACAATGCATTATTCCGTTCTTTTTTTGGAGAATTTCATAAAATATAATGATGCCTATTGTCGATTAAAAACATTGTATTCAAATCTGATTTGGTCCAAAGTTATCGAGTTCCCATTTTCAAAAACCGCTTCCTTCCGGTAATTTTCAACTTTTCAGAATGTGCCAATTTCACTTCATCAGCCTTTTTTAATTTACTACAGTCATCTTTCTGCAAATGTATGCTATTTATAATAAAAATTGGTATAGTATAACTAAAATAAGTTGCTACAAAGGGTACCGCCTACCGGCAAATTTTTCTTTGCCTAATATTTTATAATTATAATCAGGATAATCTCGTAATAACGTCACCGCGCTTAATAACCCGAGAAATAGTGTAAATAGAAATTTTAGTTAAGGTATTAATTCGCTTTATTATATAACCGCCTTTGATTTTTTATTATCTTCATTTTTCAAACACTGATACATATTTAAAATAACCCTCTCACACTGAACGTGTAAATATCTTTATTGCAAAATTCGCTACTAACCTCACCTGTTGGCGATATCATATCTTCTGAATTTTAATTTTGATCTGGATTTCCATTTTGATTCAAAAGGTCTCCAAAACGCTGCCATAATATATATAACTAATTTAAGGTTATCAATTAATATGGGCAAAAATTACAACATGCGTAAACCAATTATTAAAAATGAATTACCGAAACAAAGATATATCTAAAGTTAATACTTAACTGCTCCAAATAAAAATCTGGACTCTACGTCTCCGCACTAGACACCGACTTTATGAGTTATATAAAAACTGCCGCAAAAAACCACCCCCAGAACCCTGCACGTACTCCACTTGTTTTCGCGCTGTACAACTACCAGGTTCCGACGATACAGAGTGGATGTTTAACGGGACAAATATGTTGTTTTCACTCTTTTCACTCTGTATAACACTTTTAAATGGATTTTAGCAACTAATATTGGAAAGACTATACACCAAGCAAGAAGCTCTTTAAGAAGCGCTTTAAAAAAGTGTATCTCCAGCAAAAATCAGGATTCAATGTGATTCCAGTTGATAACTGCTACTACAGCTGTTGCACTCCACAGAATGTAACAAATTTCGGGAAGTAAACTTCGTCTCTGACATAGAATCGTTACTGATCCAGTGTTGCCAGGTATTATCAACTTTCATACACCAATTTTACCAGTAAAATGCGCCACCATAGCTTCATTGGAGTAAAAAGTAGCGGGAGATTTAAACATCGGATATTAGGCCATGCAAAGGCAATAACATGGTTATTTTTATTATTTCTTTAATAATTTTAAAATCCCAGTTATTGGATTAGCGGAAGAGGCATAGTAGGGACTTAAAGCAGTTCTAAAAATCACTACGTATCCGTATACGTATCGCAATGCGCATGTGCAGAAGCACATACGTATCTCCTTTAAGTTACGTACACGGATAAGGATACGTGATAAATTGGCCGTATAAAAACAAACCAGTCGATAGGAATATTTTAACCTTAAAAATTACTAAAACAAAGCCAGCAATACTAAAATATGTATTTTATTGAAAAAAAAAACATTAGAAACAAGGCACTTTATTTCATTTAATGCACAAACATAAAAATTCTGTATTCTATATTATTACATGAAAACAAGACCAATTCTTCTTTTTTTAAGACGCATAAGTTATATCCTTAGAACATAAAATAGTAAGGAAGGAGTTTGTGTTATATCTTTCTAATCTATGGTTATATCTACAATGTTAAAATCTGGCGACGGACGTCGGCCATATTGGATAACCATTTATGACTCATACTTTGTTTACAAGTTATAAAAATTTAGTTTTCTGTTAAAATTTGGAATTAATTATTTATTGGTAAGTGGCTATTATTACAATAAATATACATTATATATACGTAAACTATATTTTTATGTTTAAATTAAATTAATACTTTGTATTGATCCCTAACCTATCTACTTAAAGTGACATACGCGTATCAATAATGGAAAGAGGATATTTTATTTTAATTATCATTAATTTACAATTTTTTGGTTAATCTCATAACTGTATATGGCAATTATTTTTATGTCTATAGAGTGTTCTAAAGCAACGTTGTACAATAAATGTATTTGTGTATTAATTAACACATTATTACATTCACAGTTTCCTACGGGATGAAAATATTAGACGGAAATGGTTAAATATTGTGGATAAAGATAACTGGAGTCCAGACAAGAATAGCTTTTTAGGCTCACAATATTTTGCAGAACAATCATTTGATAGAATTTCTTCAGTAATTGTTTTACTACTACCAAATGCTATACCTACAATTAAAATCGCAAGAATGAAATATGTAAGTAATTATTACATCCACAAATTGCTTTAATAACATTGACCAAATCTATATTTTTTCTCAAATCTATTATACAGATATTTTACTTAAACATATATATTTCACTAATATATACCTTTTCTATGCAGGTAAGGACTAACGCACCTTATGCTGAAGAGATAATAACTACTAGCAGTGAAACTATTTCACCAGTTCCTGTTCCTGAAACTCTACCATCTACTTCTGAAAGTCCTCGTAGGAAACAACTTATAAAAAGCATATGTGAAGTATAATTAAAAACAAGAATTTGTTATATGTAAAAGTAAAATAAATAATGTAGAAAAAATTAGACATGTTTACCCAAAATTCAACTTAAGGAAAAATAATAGTGGTAGAATGAAAAATTTTAATAAAAATTGTGTAGTATATAACTGGTTTTATTTCCTTAAATCTAGTACCCCCATTTTAGGCAATGTTATACTATTTTTTTTCTCTACTTTTCTTATTAAAATGGTTATTTTAATATACAATGATTAGTGTCCATACTGAATAATAGATATGTTTCAATGAGGAAATTATTTTTCTACAAATAAAAATATAGGACGCCACTGTTAAAAAGTAACTTCCGGTAGCCATCTTGGATAACCATCCCGGTCAACTGTCCTTGAACGAGCAATACTTCCTTACTATTTTATGTTCTAAGGTCATCTCCCAGACCATAGACAGTAAGACACTAGAGACAGACACTATTTTGAAGCGCCACCTTTTGGGGCCCGGCGCATTTACCATATTTAAAGCCGCCATTTCAATGGATGAGTTCTATAAAAGGGAAATGTTGCCAAATTAACGAGCAAAAAAATACTGAAAAAGTCGCATAAGGAAGCAGTTTTTCCAATATATTTTTGGTTTTTCTTATGTATTTTGGGCCCCTTTATCACCCGTGTTGTACCCGAAAGATATGGAGGTCTTTTAACATATTTTTAGTTTGTAGTATTTTACTTCTTACAGTTGACGAAAAACTAAATGTCAGCTGTCAACACATACACGCATTAGATATTGTCCTGTTATTATTTAGCATTGTTTGGCTTCGTGTTTTTGTATTACTGATTTTTTATTCTAACTTTATCTGTTAGTGATTTATGTTACTCTGATCTGCTTTTATTATTGCAAATACCATCGAGAAGAGTAATTCTACCCGGATTTATATCTTCGTTGTGATTCCACAATACAAATTGCGATGAAGCATTGTGCATATCAAAATTGTAGAAATAATACAAGAACTTTAGTTAAAGGACGAAGAAGGAATTCTCTTAAGTTTATTCCGTTTCCTAAACCCAGAAAATGTCCGAGCAGATGCCTCAAATGGATTGATTTATGTGGCAACCAAACTCTGAATTTTGCCACAATCACAATCTACTGAAGTTGAGGAAAATGCAGAAATAACTCAAGTTGATGTACAAGAACATGCTAGTGTCTCAGACAATCAAATAAATGTTGACAATCAATCTAAGAATTTCCCAATTAAACCCACTACAAATATGTTGGAACACAATTATAGCTCTACTAATTTTATAAGGCAAAGAAAAACTGAACCAAAAAAAAAATTACAAAAATTTAAACAAAAGATAGTACAAGTATATTCAAATCTTCACCGTGGACGGAAATACTCGTACAGGAAAAACTATTTTTCATATAAAAACCTAAAAACGACAAATATCATGTTTAAATACTTTACTGGACTTAATCCTCCACATTTTGAAGCATTTTATTCATTCCTAAATGAAAATGTTATAAAGGACTTAAAATACCAATTTAAATATAAAAGTTAGCTTAAAGCAGTAATACAAAAACACGAAGCCAAACAATGCTAAATAATAACAGGACAATATCTAATGATACGTGTATGTGTTGACAGCTGACATTTAGTTTTTCGTCAACTGTAAGAAGTAAAATACTACAAACTAAAAATATGTTAAAAGACCTCCATATCTTTCGGGTACAACACGGGTGATAAAGGGACCCAAAATACATAAGAAAAACCAAAAATATATTGGAAAAACTGCTTCCTTATGCGACTAACCTTTTTCAGTATTTTTTGCTCGTTAATTTGGCAACATTTCCCTTTTATAGAACTCATCCATTTTGAAAGCGCCATTTTGGTGCAAATGCGCCACACCTGGCAACACTGCACTGATCTACCATCTACAAAAAAAAACCAGTTTGTAGTGGCCGGTGTTTTTTTGCCGGGAAGTACAGTGTAAATTTTTGTAATTATTATAACCCCTCAGTGAATTTTTACTATTGCTGACGGCTGACGGACTCTTTAAAATTTAAACATAGGATCTTTTTATGATTACAACGTCATTTATTTATATTTTTACGGTTCAAGGTCCGTAATTTTTGAAAATTAATCTGTTTCAATGCAATGAATAGACTAGACTGTTTTTAAGTGCGTTAACCTTTGGAAAAAAGTGATAACTTTCCGTCAATGATACACGCGTGTATTTACAATGAGTCAGCGTATTTCTTTCTCCCATTATCTATTACCATCGCAATCGCAGATCATTTGATCGCTCTTATAGCGCCGATGTTACGCGTTAAAAGGTGTCAGTGCAAATTGTTGTAGGTAGCCAGGCTGCGAGATCATTTTTTGGATAGTTAGCTATCAAGCTTTTATGTAACTTTTTGTACGCGTGTTTTATGATTGAATCGACATTGGTTTCAGTGGCGTGTCATGTTGGATGGTCCTAAGGTAAGTCGTATTTTTATATTATTGAAATTTTTTGCTTGAGAAATGCAGACAGCTCATTTATTTCATTTTGAATTTTTAGGTTATGTAAACAGGTTTGTAAAATTATCTCAAAAATGGAAAATTTTAATGTAGATTTCTTTTAAATGTGTTACAAATTATCCAGTCATGTATAATTTAAGCAAAAATGGTTGTAGTGATAGATTACTTAGGAAGAAGGCTTGGACTTCATTTAAACATATTAAAAGTAAATAAATAAAAAATTGTACTTCTTAAGAAAGAAAATGTTTATTGTTATGATGCCAATATACAGGGTGTTTCTTAAGTAATCTAAAATATTATATGGGGCGCTTTGTTACTCAATTTTAAGACGAAAAGTTCATATAAACATGTGTGATAGGTGTAGTCGTTTATGAGATACAGGGTGTTGTACGTGAAATTAATTTTTCTTGGTGACGCTACTGATTTATATTTTTTTATTATTTTATTACAAGCAACATGTGTTAAACATAAAGAAAAAATAATACATTTCAGAGCAAATGTTCAAAATGACCACCTCCAGCTAAAATGCAAGAATTCGCTCGATGTCTAATGGATTGTCGAATACGTTCGAAGATACCAGGATTGTTACGAATAACATTACAGCCGTCTATGATACGATTTTAAAGATCTTGTACGTTTAATATCAGTGTTGTGTAAACAAGCGATTTCAAATATCCCCACACACAAAAATCCAGAGGATTGTGTCCAGGTGATCTAGGGGGCCACGGGTGTGGAGATCCTCGTCCGATCCAATGGCCTGGAAAAACATTATTTAAAAACTCGCGTACAATCACTGAAAAATGTGGAGGAGCTCCGTCATGCATGAACCACATGCGCCTTCTAATAATAATAGGTACATCTTCCAAAAGAAGTGGAAGTTCATTTTCTAGAAAATGTTGGTATGCTTCACCGATTAACCGTACAGGAAGGAAAAATGGTCCAATTAAATAATCATCGATGATGCCAAGCCAAACATTGACCGAAAATGTTTGTTGAAATCGTTTTACACTTATGGTATGTGGATTTACATCTGCCCATATGTGGTCATTATGAAAATTCATAATCCCATGTCTAGAAAAGTTGGCTTCATCCGTAAATAGAATATTGGCCACAAAATTCGGATTGTTCGCGATTTCACGTAAAATCCATTGACAATACTCTATGCGTAATGGATAGTCAGTAGGTAACAAATGTTGAACACGTTGAACGTGATATGGATACAATAAATTATCTTTTAGAATATTCCAAACATTTTTGTTACTAACATTTACTTCATCTGCAACTTTTCTTGTACTCGTTTCTGGATGTTGGTCAATAATTTGAAGAATCTGGTTTTGCAATTGGGGATTTCTCACAGTTCTGGGTCGTCCAATAATATTCTTCGATTTAGCAAAAGTTCCAGTTTCTTGTAAACGAATATGTAACTTAGTAAACGTATCTGAACATGGTAAACGATTATTTGGATAACGCCGGGCATACGTACGTCTAGCTTCTAAGGCATTACCATTCGCTAATCCGTACAAAAAATGCATATTAGCCTTTTCAACATTAGTAAACACTGGCATAATTATTAACTAAACACAGAGTCAATCAAATAAAAATGTACGATTTTTGCGTTGGTTTTCAAATTTGACACTTGTCAACATTATTTCAAAGGCCACTTAGAATAAGCATGTTTTTGCGTATTACTTAAGAAACACCCTGTATATTGATAGTAATATTTTTAGGGACATCAACATTCATTTAGAAAAATTCCTGTATCAAACCATGCAACAGGCAAATTCGAACTTTTAGCTCTGAATCAATATTAGCTTAGCAAACAAATTTTTAAATTTTATTTCAAACACATTTGCCTTCATTAAAAATACAAGTTTTTTCGTTCTATGCTTTAAATTCATCAAATTAAAAAAAGTTTAATATGTTTATGTTTCCATTACAATACTGCTTACCATTTTTTTGTTTATTTTGTGATGTAATTATGCAAATTGAACAATTAATTTCAGTCTGAGGATCTTTAAACATCACTACATTATATATACAAAAAAATCCACACATTATTAAAGGTAAAAGGGCTTTAAAGCAATGCAATCCTTTTAAAATTTTTATCATTTACTTATTAGGCTTCAGTAAGTACTTATACAAAATTTTATAAAAATAAAATCATTTAAATTTGGTGTTCGGATTTTTATGTCACTTAGTATATTATTAATCCATAAACTTGTCCCCTTCTTTATCTCCTTGATTATCTCCATAGTTTTACATGCAATAAGGTTAAATAAATAAGGTATGTTAATTTATTTTAACAATTAGTCTTAGAACAAGCAAAATGATTAAAATAGCAAATTATATATCCTTATAAAAAGTTCTTGTTACGCGCCTATGGAGATAATTCCACATAACCATTTCTTTACACATTGTATTCGAAATGTCGTAAATATCGGACTTCCTTATTTATCAACCACGTGTAAAATATATACAATTACATATTAAAGTTCAAGACTTATATTCTAGGAATGTCATTATAGCCCATTGTATGAATGGCGTAAACAGTAGGTACATCTTAAAAACAACTAATTTAGATTTTATATTGTTATTATGCATAGCAATATTACATATTGTCTGCATGGATCACTAATAAAGTCGTATATAGTCGCGTATATAGTTGTAAGGTTTTTTACGAATTAAATCAAATAACCTACATACAACATTTAATAAATTTGAGTCACCTTGTAAACAACAACAACAACAAAGAACTTACCTTTTTCCGGCAATCACTATGATAAAAATAAAATAAATTCCAAAGAAATAGAAATTTCTAAAATAACTCAATAAATTATAAGCTGTGTATTAAGGAAATACAAATATGCCTTCGAAATGTGTCCCCAAAACAAATTCATACATTTTAATTGGATTAATATAACATGTACAGTTATTTGTCCTCCAGACATAAATTACGTGTATAGCAAGGGACAAGATATTTGAGACATCGCTCTGGGTGAAATAATCAGAGATTATGACTCCTCGTCGGTGTTTTTCAGATATAAGGATTGGCCTTTTTTGTCTATTATAATGTCTTATTCGAGTTACATAATTTAGGTATTGGCTTCTTTGATTAAGATTGCAACGCCACGACTTTGGCAAGTGAAAACTAGCTTTATTTGTTTATATTGTAAAATAGTGGATAAAAGTTTCTCAAACTTACCTTGGGGTCTACAATATAAGATAGCAATAAGCAGGCCTTAGTAGCTAGGTATCTTCCGTCAACAGAAAACAGTTCACTTTTTTGCACACAAAACACAATTTCTAACCACTGTCATAATAGTAAAATAGCACTAAAAACAGTATATTAAAATGCACAATAGCTAAATTATTCCCAATTTCACAAAAACCAAACATTTTTGAATAGAATATTTTAGGAGCAAATTAAGAATTCCTAAATGTTTGCAACTTTCACTACAAGTAAGTCACTAACTCATATATGAAGTAAGCCACTTTCCGATTTAGATGTTTTATGAATTTATAGCTAATAGCCAGTTACAAAAAGGCTAATCCAATTTGTAGTTTGAAGAAATTTCAAAATATATGAGTGTTTTGTTTCTTGTATTTGTTAACAGCTTGACGTTTCAAAAATAAAAGCATTGTGTTAATATTGTTCAGCTAAGTTTAGTTAGCTTTTCTCCACATTTTTTTGCAAATTGGAATAATATTAATATTATATAAATATAGTCCTATATCATACTGCAGTTAGAAGTTAGATGAAAATTGTGATTTGAGGATCAAAATTTTAAAAAAGAAGACCACAGAATTGCGGTGCTATGTCGACTGTCGACCCTTATGTAGCTAACTTTACTTTGAGGTATCTACGTCACAGCACAAACGGAAATCATCCAAAAGTTGAATTTTCAAATCGAAGTAAAAAACCGTGTGAGAGTAAATAGATTAAAAATAACATTGAGAAAACATCATATTTGTTGCATTCTGTATGGGCATTTAGTTAGTTAAAAAAACGTCAAACCGGTAACTATTTATTTTAAGAGCATGAGAAACAGAAAACAATTTAACCAGATGACTCATTAAACAGATATTTCTCACATAATGAATAAAATATACGACCTAAATTCAGTAGGAAATCGAAATCCGTCTCTATTTTTGATGAAATTATCAGCTGTACATACATTTTCTCTACTTAACGTTTCGTCGTAATTTGAGCTACGCATTTGTCGGTGTCATTCAAAATAAACTCGAATCGACATGAGAGATACGATAACACACATAGGGTTGTACTGAAACCTGAAACTAATATTCTAGAAAACAATGTAACATCCGTTTTGTTAGGGGGGATTTCAGACACGTGGCCGGCTGACGAAAACTTGTTTTTTTTAATGTTTTAATAATAGAAATATAATTTCCTATCCTGTCACTAAGGAACTACAGAGGAGATTCTAACTTAAAATTGTTTTTCGCGTGTTTTGTGTTTTTACTTAATTTTTTTAAACGGATGTTATTGACGAAATATAGTATATTAAACAACGCATTTCATATGGAATTCTGTTATGACACGAGTTCAAGTTTAAAAAACGAATCGCGAAGCGATGAGTTTTTTAAAGAACGAGTTATAGCGTTCGGAATCGCAATCAGACTTCTACGATTGCTCCATATCGTTCGTTTATGTCATCGAGATGTGTCGGAGGTAAATCGAGATCGTTCGGCAAGAAAATCTGAGCGATCGGACGGCGATCTTTTTGCTCGATATATTTGGATCGACAAAAGCGATTAATCTGTCATAGATTAAGTCATTTAAATTTAAATAGTTTAAAAGTGTTTGCGAGGTTAGTAACCGTTTTACCAGTGGTGTCACACACAGGGTATTATATACTTATGCCTCGTATTAATTGTTAAAAAAAAATAACTGTTTTCCGCTTGTAATTATCTGTACAGTAATATACATTTTCATAAGGTTGTAGGAATATAAATTTAGATTAAAAACTTCTAAGTAGTAATTATAAATAGTTGACTTAGTTGGTCAATATGAAAAATAAAGCAACGTCTATGATAACAATGTGGTTGTCATTAAAATATTTTGTTAATTTTTAATAATTCAGATAAATAGAACCCTACAGATGAAAAGTAATTCCCATTCAAGAGTTGGGTTAACTACTTAACACGTTAACGACCGGGTGAGACATAAGTGTTGTCACGGGTGTATGTGCCACCAGGACCGCGTGAGATCATACGGTGTCACAGATATTTATAGTTATCGACGGCTGTGACCTTCTGTAGAGTACATGGCATAGTGTTAAAAGGATAGGATGTGTTGAAAATCGGTCCAGTGGGCTAGGTAAAGTTAGCGGGTTGGTAATTTTAATAAAATTAATTTAATTTAATAAAAAATAGGGCCGAAATCAACAAAAAAATTAACAAAAAAAAGCCGGTCCCGGGGGCTCGATGTCTTCTTTTGACACCGGTCGTCAACGTGTTAAATCAGAAAATAATATATAAAACAGCATGAAAAAACTATACATGTCAAATGTCACGATTCGAATGAGTCATATTTGGTTCTTCAATATGGCCGACTTCCGTTGTGATTATTTGCTAGATTAAAATATGACAACGTTCCTTCCTTTCTATTCTTTATTCGTAGAAAATAAATAATGTGAGTGTGAGGTTATGTGAAAAAATCGGAACCGTTCGGTTATTTCAGATCGCTTAGATCCGTCGGATGTCACGTGATAAAAATCTGGTCGCATCTGAGAGGTTTATTCCGAACGCGACTAGTGTCACAACAGCCATATGAAATAAGTTGTTTATAATATTTTTTATATTTTGCCCTTTTTACCATTTTTTCAATTAATTTTTTATTTTTATGTAATTACGAAAATTTTTATTTTAAAAAGTATGTCGGCAGCACTGTGTAATTTATAAAATTTGACAGTTGTGACATTTAAATTATCAAATGTTAATGTTTTAAAATATTTTAAAATGAATAATATACCAATAATAATATATTATATAAGTAAAATATTATATTCATATTCACAGATACTTTCTTAAAGAACAATATAAAATTAATAAATTGCTATTAGCCACAAATGTCATTGTCAATAGTCTTGCCTTTAGATACTTCACTCATGTCGCCAACCATTTAAAACAAAAATTTGCGTGCGTAAAAGTTACATTACGATACGCAAATGCGTTTTATAATGAAGATTTTTATAAATGCAAAATATAAAAAATCTTTTTCTTGACCATATTAACGATCGCCGACCTTATAATAGCCAAAACAGATTTCACCAATGGGACAATTTAAATTGTTGGGATAATTTCGTTTAACAAAACATTCGGTTGGTCTTCATAGAAGAAAGACTTTCACACCAATCTGGAAGATATTTTATTGTAAACTATGTTAGAAAACCATTTCGGTAACAATGAAATTTTTTAGAAACAATCTGCCACTGCAACAGCTTTTGTTAACCCTCAGATTTAATACTTTTGAAAATCTCCAAAAAAACAAACAAGTTACACAGCTGATGCAGAGTAAAATGTCATCTGTCAAAAAAAACTATAGAACCCATTAGTAGAGTCGCACAAACCACAGAAAATACACTGATGCAGAGTAAAATGTCATCTGTCAAAAAAAACTATAGAACTCATTAGTAGAGTCGCACAAACCACAGAAAATACACTGTTGCCTTATCTCTCATAAGTATTCAGTAACTACTGAACGAATAAAATACGTTGAATAAAATACAAACTGCTTTTACAGGTGATTTTTAATTTTAGTGAACAAATAACTATACTACTACTATACTACTAACGGATACTTTACTGGACCGATGAATAAACCGGCCCTAAATGTACAAAAGAACAAGCCATAATAAATATTTCGTTTTAAAATTTACGAAGGGGCTTAATTGCTCGATCTAATCGACTAATATTTTCAAAAAAAACGCCCCTGGTGTATTAATCACTTTGAAATATTGCAACGTTAGTGTACACTACACGCTAATATTAATTTTACACGAATTCGTCTGTGGGTTTGTTACGATGAAAAATCTGTAGAAAAACAATGTATGTTCCCACACAACCACCGGACCTGGTACATAGCCCAGTTAAAAATTTTTATTTGTTTAGATTATTCCACAAAATTCCCACGTTCCTAATGTGTTTACTTCTTCCGACCAAAATAGAAACATTCTTTCACAAAAAAAACACACACATTTAATAGATAAGTGGGAATCAACTTGAGATACTGTACTAATAATAATTTAAAAACCGGTTTTTTAATTCATTTAATGGAGTTCAAAACCGTATAGTTATAAAAAATAAAGTTTTATCAAAACATTTTCGTATTCACCAGCTGGAAACGTGTTCGTGTGATGGTAATTTCTAATTTCACGATTAACTGTTAACAATACACACACAGATAAGCTGGGTCATTTTTTTTTAGTGAATTAAACAGCATTTGCGTAAAACAGTCATTCCTTAATCAAAGCTCCATTTAGATAAACAGTCATTACGAAAGTGATATAGCTAGGCTGTGGTATAAGTAGGTAGGACAATTTTTAAGTGTTTTAGGCCAATAATAGACCAGTCTCGTTATAAAACTGACAGATATTTTTGTTATTTATTAAGTATTTCACTCTATTAGATAGAACTCAAATGCCCTCACCATTTCATTCTCAGCCTGAAGCATCTGCTTCTTCTTTCAGTGCTATTCTCTAGTTTCGGCAGTTCTTATTAGTTCTTCGATATTTAGGCCAGTCCAATTCCTTGTCCATTATACTATTATTGAATATTTTAATCTCACAACTAATTAACTGGGTCGCTCTCTTCTCGCCTAGGGGCCCACCAAGGCATTTTTTAAAACAAATAACATTCTGAAAAGATTTGTATTGTGTATTTTCTTGGTTTTGTGAAGTTCTTGAGACCTTATAGCGCTATACATATACATTAATCTATACATTATCGTTAAAGAATAATTTTAGTTATATTTAGGGAAGTTTTATTTTGTTTTGTTTGATTTTGAGGTTAGGTAATGTTATTTCAATCTTTTCTCATCCTAAAACAAAATAAAACTTCCTTAAATATAACTCAAACTATTATCCTTAATGTATAATGTCCTTAAAACTTAACGAAAACAAAATAAACAATACCTACAAAAATCCTCAACATAAACTATCTACCCTAAGGCCAAAGTTTGTTTGGATAAAATCCTATGACCTATCTCAAGAGATGGCGACAATGACGTCACAATAATATGGCTTGTTGCTGAAGCTGGAATTTTATGTTTATGTAAATCCTTTATTAGTTTGTTGGACGTATCTTTCTAGGACAATTGAAAAATATATGGTCTAGGTTTCCTTCTTCTCTACAATATTCACACCCGTCGCTGTCTAAAACCTTAAGATGGAATAATGGAGGTATATATTTCCTAGAAACATTAAATTGTTTATACTAAGGAATTTTAGGTTAGGTTAGGTTGGAGAGAAGCATTTTTATATAATCTAAAATAGTAGTATTCCTTCAAAATACTGTCTTTGGGTAGAAGGTCATAACCAGTCTCAAGACTGAAAGTGTTGATGCAGCTAAAATTGAGAACCAACTCATTTAACGCTAGGCTATGAGTGAGAATATCAAAGTTCCCTGCTTCTTGAGCCAGGTTAGTCTTGGAGCAAGTTCATATTTAACTTTTTCTCTAGAACATTGAAGACCAGCGCATATCTATTTATCTATAGTCACAACTGAAGCCTTAGATATCCATTGTTGTAGGTAAATATATGCCAATATTTCTAAATAAAGTTATGTATTTATCTATAGCTACAACTGAAGCCTTAGATATCCATTGTTGTAGGTAAATATATACCAATATTTCTAAATAAAGTTATTTTGTAATTAAAAATGGTGGAAACTGTTATTTATCCTCATTGTATTCGGCAAGTTTATTTAGATATGTACCGTTTTCACAAAGTAAAGGTTGATACAATAAAAATATTTTTGTTCTCTTTATCACAATCTACCCGGGGTTGATCTCATTTTAAAACATACTGCGGAAAAAGTAAGGCCCTTGACCTTCCAAAAACAAACCGATGACACCGGGGTCCATGAACTTTCCGGGTGTTTTCGTACCTACCTATATTTAAAAAAAATAAACATCGAAATAAACCACTCGTTTAAAAATTCTTTTTTAATAAATATTATCACCGAATGCTTATTTACTTTTTATTAAATCAAATATTAACTGGTAATTAAAAACCTTTAAGTGTATCAAGACCATGGCGCCTTATGTACAGAGATATTCATTCTCATTCAGAAACCAAAACAAAACATAAATAAGTCAGACGCGTATTTCGACAGCGTTGCCAAATGTAACTGAGCATATTCATATTATAAGTATTTGCGATTATGAGTAATGAAACTAAAGTCTTGTTTGATATGTTTGATGAAAAGTACAATGAATGTTAAATTTAAATGGTTTGGCTCATAGCCATAGGGGTGTAGGTAAAAAAAGTTATTAAGAAAATATAGTATGTACAAAAAGTACGAGGAGTAATAAACCCTAATTAAGTAAGCAAAACCTTTACAGGGAGCACCATGAAATTTTTGATGAATCTCTTACTTTAAATTACATTTCTTCCGTAAATCTAAAAACCAGGTAGATCGACCCCGTATTTGTTTCAGTTGTAGCAAAGTTTAGGGTTTCTTCATTGTTAAAGAATTAGCAGTTAAGCAATAACTCAGTGCAGTAGTGTGTATTTTGAGAAAAAATACGTTTTAAATTATAATATAATAAAAAATGAAAAGAAATAATTATTGGAATACATTATTTATTACTTACATTTTATTCTATAACCGACTCGGAAGAGAAAGAATCGTTGTTGGCATTAATAATAATAGGGTCGATTTAATCATCACAAATATTGTCAATTTTCCACATATTTGCCTCTACTTTGATAACATGCTCTATACAGTTTGTCCAATTTTCCTTCTAACATGAATTACAGCACTCTCAAACAATTTCACAACATCGTTTATTTTAAAAGTAGTATTTTTTTCCAACTTCCTCCTTTACCTGAGCCCATATTAATTCTATGGAATTAAGTTCACAATGATAAGGGGGAAGTCGAAGAAATGAGAAGAAGCCATTTCTTCTACAATGTAGGTTTTGTATTTATTCTTGTTCATTTTTGCAATTCTGTAAAGTTCTTTCCTTAGTGGAACTTTTGGAAACTTAATATTTTTCGAAATAAGCCACTCCAAAAGCTCTGCTTTACTCCAACGACTTGTGGGCAATGCTTCTCGTAACCGTGAATGGTAACTTGCGTTGTCCATAACAATAACAGCCCCTTTTGGAATCAGATCCAACATTTGAACAAACCATTCCTCGAAGACATCCCCATTCATATCTTCGTGATAGTCCCCCGTGCGTTTTGAAATAAAAGTTAATAATCCACCATCAACAAAACCTTCAGAACTTCCAACATGGACAATGATAAGTCTTTTTTCTTTTTCAGATGGTGGCTGCAAACCTAACCACAAACCTTCCACGAATGCCTGCCTTCCGCTTTATAGTTTTCATCTTGCCAAGATTTGGAAACTATATATCCAGCATTTATTCATGTTTCTTCTAAGTAGAAGATTTTCAAATTTTGTTCTCTGGCATGTCGAATGCTTCTTAAATAGTCTCTTCTCCAAAACACTATTTCCGATTTATCTATCAAGAGAGATTTTCTATTATGTTTTGTATATCTGAAACCCATATCTTTTAATAGTTTGCATAATGTCATTCTGGAGAATTTTGTATAGTCCATATCTTCTTGCACTGATGTCATAATTTTGTCAAGTGTTGGAATTTCCTTTCGTAAGTAAAATCCATGGACTTTACGCCTTAGTCTTTGTTTTAATGACTCATCGATCTCAATTGGTTTTCGGCCTGAATGAGTTTTAGGGGGTTGAAGAGTTCCATTCTTGCTTTCTTTTAGTAATCTATAAATTGTTGATTTAGCAACACACAACATAGCAGCCGTTAATTCCACAATATCATCAACACTTGCACTTGGATCCTTGTTTTTCAATGATATATGACAATTCAATATCAGAGTTATTTCATTTAAAGATAATGGACCTGTTTTTAGTCGTTTAGATGGTCCTTGGCTTATCGACATTGTTTGGTACTTGCACAATTAACATTCAACAAATGTTTTAAATATTTTCCAACTGTTTACAATATTATGAAAACCATACAACTTCATACAACATTACTCAAAGAACTAATACTAAGTACTGATTAAATGAATCTACTTTATTTTAAAATAATATTCCCGATAATGTTTCTAAGAAAACTGGGTTGTTTGGAAAATCCCTCTCAATAATCGAATAATCTGTAAATAGGTGTAATCGTATTAAGTCGATTACAGTAGGCCACTTGCCATTTAAAATTTCTGAGAAAAATTCCCCAAACACTACATATAGGAGTAATACAAATAAAAAATATTCATTTTGCTTCTTTGAATTTAATAAAAATTGTAACGATATCTTGCTATCTTGACTTTAATTAATTTTTTAAAAATATATTTCATTGTAATTTATTTGTGACAATATTCAAAGTTTGAATCTTACAAACTTACAAAAAGAACAAAAATATATAAAATAATTATTGTTAGAGATTGGTTTGTTTTCTATTATGAATAAACTGTGTTGCCTTTCTTTATCAAACTTACTAAAATTTATGTACCTCTATCACTTTTTTTATTAAAATTAGTACATCCCGTTACCTCTGACCTAAATCGTATATTCTTTAGCATAGCTGCAACTCATTCGTTCAATACAAAATGTACCGTACGGTATACCCTCTTAAAATATATTTTGGTACGTCTATAAAATCTACTTAAATGAATGATTTATTACTCCTTGTCCTTTCTATATAGACTATAGAATAAGATTAAAATTAAAAACAAAACTATGGAAATATTATACAATATCAACTTAAAGCAGAGCAAACATTTTTGGACAAAATAGTATATAAACAGACATACTGCCTTGGGATACATAAAATTTAATTTTACCAACCGATAATTATAGTTCCATTGTGTTTTCGTAAGAAGACGAACATAAGAAGCAGAAAAGATTACTCCGTGATTTATTGAAATCAGTTAGATAAAAGAATTAATGGTATGAGAAATCAGAAATATGTTTCCCTTACTGCACAAAACCTTCAGGTAACACCGTTTTTAACCGTCTCTGGGGTACAGTAAATCCCCGCTTTGTAAAAACTTTAACTTTGAATCAATAATTCCATTATTTGACCCACCATTTTGCACGTCTATGTTTTGTTATGCATGTCAGCAGTTGCTTTACATATTCATGAAATAGAAAATGAGAAGCTGCTATCGGAATATTAATAATTGCAGTATCATGACTTAATTGTGGACCACTTGTCAAGAAACTAGGGGATTGATTTTAAAAATTAGGGGTGAAATTGACTGGATAGGTACTGAAGTGGAGGGGGAGGATTGTGATAGGAATAATTTTTGAAAAGTTGTTTGCCTGGGACTTGGGGAAACTTTCTGATGTATATTAATCACGTTGATCGTATATTATAGGGTGTGGGATAGAAAAAGTTAAAACGCCAGTGGTGTTGTATTATAACGTTTAAATAATATCAATATACAGTATGATGCAAATGTATGGAATAAATTCATTATTTCAGAAACAGACGACTTTAAAAAAAATCTTAAAACACGTCAGTTTTAATTTTTGAATTGCCATCAACTGCTATAGATGTGTTGGACATTACGTCATTAGTGATGACGTCATCGACGATTTTTTAAATACAAACCGAGGTCACGTGACAGCTCATTTGAAAGGTCTTCTTATCGCCTTTGCAACAATGTAATCATTTGAATATTTATCAGGTCAAAAAAAGCAAAATTGTAATGTAAGATGATGAACTACTGTTAGATTCAAAATTCAATTTCTTGTAAAAACTTGTAAATTGTAAATATGGGATTAAAATGTATCTCTAAACATTACAGAGAGATGTTACTTCGCGAAATTAGTGGAATTTAAAGTACAGAGTGTTTCTTAAGTAATCTAAAATATTATATGGGGCGCTTCGTTACTCAATTTTAAGACGAAAAGTTCATATAAACATGTGTGATAGGTGTTGTCGTTTATGAGATACAGGGTGTTGAATTTATTGTAATAAGTCAGTTCTGATTGTACGTGAAATTAATTTTTCCCGGTGACGCTACTGGTTTTTAGAAGTAATACGCAAAAACACGCTTATTCTAAGTGGCCTTTGAAATAATGTTGACAAGTGTCAAATTTGAAAACCAACGCAAAAATCGTACATTTTTATTTGATTGACCTTGTGTTTAGTTAATAACTATGCCAGTGTTTACTAATGTTGAAATGGCTAATATGCATTTTTTGTACGGATTAGCAAATGGTAATGCCTTAGAAGCTAGACGTACGTAAGCCCAGCGTTATCCAAATAATCGTTTACCATGTTCAGATACGTTTCCTAAGTTACATATTCGTTTACAAGAAACTGGAACTTTTGCTAAATCGAAGAATATTATTGGACGACCCAGAACTGTGAGAAATCCCCAATTGGAAAACCAGATTCTTCAAATTATTGACCAACATCCAGAAACGAGTACAAGAAAAGTTGCAGATGAAGTAAATGTTAGTAACAAAACTGTTTGGAATATTCTAAAAGATAATTTATTGTATCCATATCACGTTCAACGTGCTCAACATTTGTTACCTACTGACTATCCATTACGCATACAGTATTGTCAATGGATTTTACGTGAAATCGCGAACAATCCGAATTTTGTGGCCAATATTCTATTTACGGATGAAGCCAACTTTTCTAGACATGGGATTATGAATTTTCATTACGACCACATATGGGCAGATGTAAATCCACATACCATAAGTGTAAAACGATTTCAACAAACATTTTCGGTCAATGTTTGGCTTGGCATCATCGATGATTATTTAATTGGACCATTTTTCCTTCCTGTACGGTTAACCGGTGAGACATACCAACATTTTTTAGAAAATGAACTTCCACTTCTTTTGGAAGATGTACCTATTATTATTAGAAGGCGCATGTGGTTAATGCATGACGGAGCTCCTCCACATTTTTCAATGATTGTACGCGAGTTTTTAAATAATGTTTTTCCAGGCCATTGGATCGGACGAGGATCTCCACACCCGTGGCCCCCTAGATCACCTGGACACAATCCTCTGGATTTTTGTGTGTGGGGATATTTGAAATCGCTTGTTTACACAACACTGATATTAAACTACAAGATCTTCAAAATCGTATTATAGACGGCTGTAATATTATTCGTAACAATCCTGGTATCTTCGAACGTATTCGACAATCCATTAGACATCGAGCGGATTCTTGCATTTTAGCTGGAGGTGGACATTTTGAACATTTGCTCTGAAATATATTATTTTTTCTTTATGTTTAACACATGTTGCTTGTAATAAAATAATAAAAAAATATAAATCAGTAGCGTCACCAAGAAAAATTAATTTCACGTACAACACCCTGTATCTCATAAACGACAACACCTATCACACATGTTTATATGAACTTTTCGTCTTAAAATTGAGTAACGAAGCGCCCCATATAATATTTTAGATTACTTAAGAAACACCCTGTATATTTGTTCACAATTTTATTTCAAAAATTACAGGGAAATTTGTCAAAAGATATACACAGAAGTGATTTTCATAAGCCTTTTTAAAAAACGACAAATGTGTAAATTACAGGCGAATTTATTTTTCTTAGGTTTGTTATCAAAAGCAGACAAAACATGTATGTTATTATCACGTATATTAATCATTATTAACATGCACTGTTTTTTTTTATGTTACATAAGACAATTTTATTTACAGAGAATAGTTATTTTTTAAGTGACATACAAAAATAAAACTTTCTTGTTAAAGAATCAACCCAGTCTGTGTTACATAATTTTTTAACATTCAAAAAAGTTTAGATTGTGACGTTTTTTTTAAACTAAACAGTTTTAAATCATACACATATGTCCAAAAGTTTTGAATAATGGAATATTTCATCTTTTCGTTAATTTTTATAAATATTTTTTTTGATATAAGTAAACATCATTTTGCTACAACTCTAACCAATACTAAATCTTGAAGTCAGATAAACATACAAAAAAATAATTTATTCCTTTGAGGTGAAAAATGTACAATATATTACAAATTTTTTTAAATAAATTAATTAGCAAAAAAAGGTTTTTAAATAAAATTAATAATCAGTATTTCCTCCACGGGCCTGTATGCATGACTGTAGGCCATGTGGCATGCTATCGATTAAATGGTCGAGCTGGGCTTGCGGAATTCTCTCCCATTCTTCACGAGCAGCATCTTTCAGTTCTCGTAGAGTAATTGGGTCTTCTTAATGCGTGTTTTAAGAACGTCCCAGGCATGTTCAATGACGTTCATGTCAGGGGAATTTGATGGCCATCTTAATGTGGATATTACTTCTTCCAAAAAATTTTGTTCTGCAGTTGTTCGATGTGTAGGTGCATTGTTATGCATAAACACAAATCCATCACCTACCGCCCCCCGGAATAGACGCACAACAGGATTTAAAACTTCCTCGATGTACACAGCACCAGTGATTCTTCTCTCCAAAACCAGGAGAGGCGTCCGTGTACCCCTCATAATACCACTTCAAACCATAATACTCCCACCTTCAAATGGAACACGTGGTTGGGCTGTTTCTAATCGGGCTTGTCGTCCTGGGTCCCTCTAAACTAGCGTTCTTCGCGAATCAGAAACCAAGCCAATTCTTGATTCATCAGAGAACATCACGTAATTTCAGTTAGGACCATGGTGTAACATTATATATATAATAATAATAATAATAATAATTCTTTATTCAAAAAATAGGAAACCCTAATATAAGCATAAAAAAAGATCAATTAATAAAATACAGTAAAAAAAAAGAAGTAGTTGTCCATAAATTAGTAGTAAAACAATACAGGTCTAAGAAATACAATAAAGACACAAAAAAAATATACAATATTATAAGAGACTAAAAAATTCCAAATATAACACGTAAGTAGAACGCAACAATCATGTCACCACACTAGCACTCGCTATGTTTTAATAGTTTCTAACAGCTTATGTTTAAAACTATTTATTGACTGATAATTTTTAATATAAGTAGGTAGTTTATTATATTGATCAAAGCCCTTAAAGAAAAGAGAACTCATGGTACATTTTCTATTAGTTTTGGGAATATAAATAAATATTTGTGTTGTTTCTTGTAGGATAGCTGTGGATGTCCAAGTTGTAGGTGATTAATTCTTTAAAATAGGAGGGAGCAGCATTGTTAATTATTTTATACAGAAAAATCATCGTTAAATAGTACACTCTTTGATCAATAGAAAGCCATTGCAAAGAATTTAGCATAAATGATATAGGTGTAAGTCTGTTGCATTTTAATATGACTCTCATACCTCTGTTTTGCAACTTTTGCAGTTGAGCTTTTTGATTTAGATTAAACAAATAAACCATTGATGAGCAATAGTCAAAATGTGGTTGTATAATTGATTGATACACTAAAATCTTGGTTTGCATTGATAAGTTCTTAGATACTCTAGAAAAGAAGTATAACTTTTTTGATACTTTCTTAACAATATAATCACAATGCTCATCAAACAAAAGTAAGTTGTCTATCTGAAAAGCCAAATATTTTATTGATGTTATAATTTCAATTTTTTCGTTATTTATTTTAATAATTAATGAGTCCAAACTTAAGTTCTTGTATTTGTACTTTGTTGTTAATATCATTGCTTTTGTCTTTGAAATATTTAACTTTAATTTATTTAGGTTTAAGTATTTACTAATAATATCAAGTATGGAGTTTATTTTCTCAATTGCTAAGTCCAAATCAGAATCAAAGCAGGCTATGAGCGTGTCATCAGCAAAAATATTAATAAAATCACAGTTCACAAATAAATTAATATCATTTAAATACAAAATAAAGAGTAAGGGTCCTAAAACACTTCCCTGAGGTACACCCATATCATTTATCATCTCACTTGAAACAGTTTCATGAACCTTGACTTTTTGTCTTCTCTCTGACAAGTAATCTGACAACCACCCAAAGACTTTACCATTTATCCCATAACCCCTTAGTTTATTTAAAAGTCTCTTCCTGTCGATCGTTTCGAAAGCTCTTTTTAAATCCAAGAAAACAGCAACAATATATTTGTTTTGATCAATGGCTTTTTTGAATTTACATAGTGTAAGTTGTAGGGCTGACTCGCAGGAGTGCTTTTTACGAAAACCTGATTGATTCTCCGTTAATATATTATTAGTTTCAACATGTTCAAGAATTTGTTCATAAACAATAGTTTCAAGCACCTTCTCAATGGGAGGTAAAATATTTATAGGACGAAATTCATTTGCTTTCATTGTTCCAGTAACTTTCGGTATTGGTACTATAGTACTTATTTTTAAATCACTAGGAATTTTTGCACTTTCTAATGATGTATTAACAAGATTTAAAATGACATGACCACATGTTTCAAATATTTGCTTTAACATTTTAGAGTTAAGAATTTCATATAAATTATTTTTATTATCTAATACCCCTATAATTTCTCGCAATTTACTCATCGATACTGTCTTAAAATTGGAAAAATTCCTATAAACATTATAATTACAAAACGATAAACTATTATTCTCTTCAATACTGTCTGCTATATGTTGAGTGCTAGTTATAAAATATTCATTAAAGTTATTAACAATATCAATCATATTATGAACTAGTTTAGATTCTTGATTAAAACTAAATTCAACACAATGTGGAAAATTTTGGTTACCTGGATTAATTAATTGCTTTAAAGTTTTCCACATTAATTGTGAATTATTTCGGTGTCTATCTATCTTGTTAAAGTAGTACTGTTTTTTTTTATTTTTAATAGATTTCTTGAACCCATCGCAACCTTACAATTTTTTGTTGATAGGTTAGTTTGGAAACACGCATTTAATCTTCGTATAATTGTTTGCCTTGAGATATTCAGTACTTCAAGTCTAGCAATTTTTCTGGATATTATGCCACTTGTAGATTCTTGTCGATTTCTTCGAGCTATCTATGTTATCTGCCGGTCTTGTGCTACTGTTGTACATCAACTTCTGCCACTTTTGGGACGATCCTTCACATCATTTGTGTCTTGGAATTTTTTTTTTATTTTTGATACAGTACCCTGAGTAACACCAACAATATTCGCGATATCACTTTGAACACAGCCCTGTTGTAACAAAGCAATTACTCTAGACCTATTAAAATACGATATCATGTCTCTGGGCATTTTTAAACAGCTCAAATGAAATTTAAACAAGAATTGGAATAATGTGAAAGCACCCAAATCAATTAAATATGACCAAATTAATACAAAAACGAATCAAATTCAGTATTATTTTGATTTAAAAACGCTTTAAAATAAATAATAACAAGAGTTTTTAAAAAAACCATAGGCGTAGATATATTATTTCTAAATATTCCAAACTTTTGGACATATGTGTAGGTCTTCTATAATAAAATAATTAAATTCTTTAATCTCCTGAAAGTTCTGAACATCTGGCAAGAGCGCGCAGTTTGTTTTTTCTTGACGCTACGTGATTGGTCGGCATGTGACTTGAGCAGCAGTTTAGGAGTCATTTGAAAACTATACCAATACCAGACAGTTCGTTTTTAGGCGTGAAAGAGCGAGTACAGTTGAAACTCCGTGTTAACGCAAATTTACGTTTATCTGACATTTAAAACCATCTAGAACGATTAATATAATAAAAAATAGTGCCTGTAAATTTTGTTTGTTGTTAGTGTTTAAGTGTGTACTGTTTAAAGTGATATATATATGTTTTGTGTTGTTTGAATTGAATCTAAACAAGAAATGTGATATTGGAACGGTGGATTTTTAAACATACAAAAAATCTTGGATTATTCTTGCTCATCTATATTCAAAAGGTCAGTCAACATCCGTTTTTATTTAGAAATAACGTAAAGAAATTATCAATTTTCTTATAAATGATTATTATAAAAACCTAAATCTGGTTTAGCGAGTTTTATAGATACTTTAATGCATTGGAATGTTGGTAGAAGTGTCATTAATACAAGCAAAACTTTCGTTGTTTATTTGAATATTTGCTACTTATCCAGTGATTTCATATTTATTTTTGACTGTTGATTGTAATAATTCGTTATTTTCGAGAACGTAGTCGTTTGATGTCTATTTTCGATAGGATTTTTTTATTCTTACACTGAAAAAAAGTAGCTTTTTGTGATTATTTACTTCCCTTTTAATAGACCAAGGTTTTTGTTATTTATTAATCTATTTCAAATATGATTGTACGCAGTAAATGTTGTAGTAAGTAGTAGAGTTAAAATTTTTAAGCAGTAAGTAGGTATATTCTAATTATGACCCAGCTTATATTTGTTTACCTACCTAACTATCTTTTAACCTAAATTCCATTGTTTGCCTCAATCTATTCTAATAGCACTTGAGTTATGTGTATACTTTGTGTTTACACAATTTGTTGGTATTTTTGTTTACAAGTTAAATGGTGCCAGCGATTTACAGTTGTAAATACCACATATATGATACAATTCACAAATTTATGTATGACAATTAGTAATATCCCGCTTTGATATTATAATATTATTGGAATGTCTATAAATAAAACATGTTTATGTGGAATTTACATATTATTAAGAAAATTAATATCGAAGGAGTGAGGGCCTCTCAATACACGATGAAAGTGTTTTTATTTGTCTTCGTTTAGAAATAATTTGTGATACATAGTTTATTATCATAAAATAAATATCGGCTTGAAAAAAATTCAAAACAAAATACGTAATCAATGTTTAATGTCAAGATCGTTTTATAAAAAAAATTAATTTAATAAAAGTAATACCTTCAATTGAACGGATTAAAATAAATGATGCCTTATCAGATAAAAATTTCACAAATTGGAAATAACACAAACAATTTGTTGGTAATATACCTACCAACGTAAAACTGGCATATTTTTAATACTCCAGAGATTCCTGGTATGGGATCAGTGTTGCCAACTAGTGGATTTTACACTAGAACTGGTGGTTTGATTTTTAGTTTTGTGAAAAAGTATAGTATCTAGTGGCTGGTGGGTGTTTCGGTGATTTTTTGAAAAATTTATGGTGAAGTCTGGTGATTGATAAAAGGTTTGTTTTTTATCAAAACCATTCTAGGACGGTACACATAAACATTGATTAAATATATCGAAAGAACGTGCAGAGCACAGAACAAAAATACAAAATATAAGTTCTGTAGTTCTGTTATGTTTTGTTTTGTGCATTTTGCAATTGTTGTGTATCATTCTAACCTCAAATTGAATATATTATTTTGTATGACTCAATGAAACAATTGTTATTAAAGAGTAAAACTAAAAAATGTATATTATTTATGAATAGTTTTTCTTCGGAGTATAGTCTTAACTAGTTTGCTTTGCTCGGCACGCAGTAATTCATTTATTATAACTCAATTATGTTTAAATTTAATATAATTATAAGTGAATCACTGCGTGCCGAGCGAAGCGAGGTTCGCAGCACCAAATCAGTTTAAACTATTTTAAAAATCATTAGTTATAACTAACTTGATGCTGCGAACCTCGCTTCGCTCGGCACGCAGTTATTCACTTATTATATAGTATATGTACAAAAAGTACGAGGAGTAATAAACCCTAATTAAGTAGTATGCAAAACCTTTACAGGGAGCACCATGAAATTTTTGATAAATCTCTTACTTTAAATTACATTTCTTCCGTAAATCTAAAAACCAGGTAGATCGACCCCGTATTTGTTTCAGTTGTAGCAAAGTT
Organism: Ophraella communa; assembly: GCA_035357415.1. Taxonomy (NCBI): domain Eukaryota; kingdom Metazoa; phylum Arthropoda; class Insecta; order Coleoptera; family Chrysomelidae; genus Ophraella; species Ophraella communa. Next base: position 3,406,258 of record CM068982.1, on the reverse strand, counting down.
TAGGGTTTCTTCATTGTTAAAGGATTAGCAGATAAGCAATAACGCAATGCAGTGGTGTGTATTTTGGGAAAAAAATACGTTTTTAATTATAATATAATAAAAAATGAAAAAAAATAATTATTGGAATACATTTAATACTTACATTTTATTCTATATCCGACTCGGAAGAGGAAGAATCGTTGTTGACATTAATAATAATAGGGTCGATTAAATCATCACAAGTATTGTCAATTTTCCACATATTTGCCTCTACTTTGATAACATGCTCGATACAGTTTGTCCAATTTTCCTTACTAACATGACTTACAGCACTCTCAAACAATTTCACAACATCGTTTATTTTAAAAGTAGTATTTTTTTCCAATTTCCCCCTTTACTTGAGCCCTTATTAATTCTATGGGATTAAGTTCACAATGATAAGGGGGAAGTTGAAGAACTGATATACCACGAGAAGAAGCCATTTCTTCTACAATGTAGGTTTTGTATTTATTCTTGTTCATTTTTGCAATTCTGTAAAGTTCTTTCCTTAGTGGATCTTTTGGAAACTTAATATTTTTCGAAATAAGCCACTCCAAAAGCTGTGCTTTACGCCAACGACTTGTGGGCAATGCTTCTCGTAACCGTGAATGGTAACTTGCGTTGTCCATAACAATAACAGCCCCTTTTGGAATCAGATCCAACATTTGAACAAACCATTCCTCGAAGACATCCCCATTCATATATTCGTGATAGTCCCCCGTGCGTTTTGAAATAAAAGTTAATAATCCACCATCAACAAAACCTTCAGAACATCCAACATGGACAATGATAAGTCTTTTTCCTTTTCCAGATGGTGGCTGCAAACCTAACGACAAACCTTTCACGAATGCCTGCCTTCCGCTTTTATATAATGTTTTCATCTTGCCAAGATTTGGAAACTGTATATCTAGCATTTATCCATGTTTCGTCTAAGTAGAAGATTTTCAAATTTTGTTCTCTGGCATGTCGAATGCTTCTTAAATAGTCTCTTCTCCAAAAAACTATTACCGATTTATCTATCAAGAGAGATTTTCTATTATGTTTTGTATATCTGAAACCCACATCTTTCAAAAGTTTGCATAATGTAATTCTGGAGAATTTTGTATAGTCCGTATCTTCTTGCACTGATGTCATAATTTTGTCAAGTGTTGGAATTTCCTTTCGTAAGTAAAATCCATGGACTTTACGCCTTAGTCTTTGTTTTAATGACTCATCGATCTCAATTGGTTTTCGGCCTGAAGGAGTTTTAGGGGGTTGAAGAGTTCCATTCTTGCTTTCTTTTAGTAATCTATAAATTGTTGATTTAGCAACACACAACATAGCAGCCGTTAATTCCACAATATCATCAACACTTGCATCAACACGGTATACCCTCTTAAAATATATTTTGGTACGTCTATGAAATCTACTTAAATGAATGATTTATTACTCCTTGTCCTTTCTATATAGACTATAGTATGAAATGCCCTGTATGAATCCTCCACTTTTATAACATGGTTTATTGTTCTTTTCCAACAATCAGCGTCTGGGTAATCTATATTTTGCCGGATTAATGCAATTACAGAAGGACATAATGTAGGTATAGTATTTTGAATCCGCACTTTGTTCTTTAGTTGTCTCCACATATGCTCAATCGGGTTGAATACGCAGTAGTAGAAAGGAGGAAGACGAAGAACTGTATGTCCTTTGGATGCTGCAATTGTGTCACATACATATGTATGTTAAATGTGCTTAGAACCTCTAAAAGCTTTTTTTATATCCTTCTTCAAAGTACATGTTAAAGTCGAGGTTGAAGTACGAGTTCTATAATAAGTAAAAAATTCTAAATATCAGCTTTTTAACTACGAAAAAACACATACATCATGCTAATGAAATATTAATTTAGCAAAACGACTAATGAAAAAATGAAAACAAACTAAAAGAACTGCAAAAGTAATTTCTTCACTGCATACAAGCTGCAATTTTTGAATGTATTTGTTTGACGATAGGACTTTTGGAAATAGAGATACGAGGTGTATCGTGCTAACTTTACATCAAGTTAGCAAAACCGTTAATAAAAAAAAACTAAAAGAGCTGCACATTTTTGCTTCGCACTGCAAAAAAACTGCAAAAAAGCTGCAATTACTGCAAAATTAAATTTTATATTTTGCCAAAAATGTTGTGCTAACTTTATGCGCGTCAGTCTGTCCCTACACAGTTCAAGGATAAATGACAATTTCGGTTTTTTCGATTATTTAAAACCTTCTACAATGAAATAACCAAACAAACCTTACAGTCAGGCACGTGCGTAAACGAATCCACTAATTAATCAAAATTACACCTTCGAAAAATATTTATTTTTATCGAATTGTTTTAACCATTTTGTTGGTCGTCACAAACCAGATAAAACGCGAACAATCTGGAAATGTTCAAAAAATAATAAATATATCAAGACTATCATATGATCATCATAAACATTGTTTAAATAGATGCGTAAACTTTAATAGCATTTAAGCTTCGACGTAGAAACTAACAGTTCGCGATTTAAAATTCAAACAATGACGCCAGTGTCGGCGCCAATAATTTATACCAAATCGGGAGGTCCAACCTCCCAATAATAATTGTACATTGTATTATTTTTTTATCGTTTATTGTAAGTAAGAAATTCACTAAAACCGTGAGTCATATTTAAATACTTGACGTTATATATTTTCGAATTCGTTACATCGTAAGCGTTTTTGGTAACGTAAAATGATTCAGCATTTGTAGTAAGGCGCGAGAATAAAGATTAGTCTCGTTTTACGTGTAATAGACCGGGCTTTGATTCCGGCGACGTATTAAATCTGTCCCCTGTTTATTTTATTAAAACATTCTCTGTACTCCCCTGATTTTTTTCTTCCAATAACTCATCAATACAGTGAAATGTTTAACGCACATTCATACGCACAAAATAAATTTTGGAATTTATAATATTTTTTTTAATTTATTTACAGACAGATTAGACAATATTCGTATAAAAATAAAACGAGTTGTTAATTAATTAATTCAAATGGTTATCCATAAATTTTTTTAATGGAAATCTATTTTAAACACCTGTTTACCAGAAGAATTAAGTTGGTATTTCTGCCTTCTAATTATTTGAATACTTTAAATTATGCATTTTCATAGTTTTGACAATTAAATTGATGTTGGTGCGAATTTTTTTGTGTTCGTTCATTACTTTTGTGTATTATTAATTCCAAACATAAATTTAGTTTGTAGTCAATTACATTACAGGTAAATATCGAGGCAATTTATCTCGCAATTTGTGGATATTGCCTCTTCGCGGAACTGTTATAGAATATGAGGCATTATGGGAACTATGGGAAATTATATTGCTTCTTCTGCTTATTTTGTTTTGACAAATAATTCCCCTTCATTTCAATAACACAATTTACAAGGTGACAAAATATTTAATACCCAGATAAATATAAAGAAATTCTCAGTGGATGAAAAAGAAAATAAGAAAAATTGGAGCTTGAACTAATGATTTGATTTTTTTAAATAGTGGGTACATTCAATCTAAACTAACCTAAAAACCATTAGTTACAATTAATTTGGCATTGGTCCAATTTTCCCGTGTTACGTGTTACGTTTCTAAAATAATTTTTTAAAAGTTGTCTAACGCCATTTAATTTAAAAGTTGTATTGTTTCTTGCCACCTCACCTTTTACCTGTGCCTATATTAATTCTATAGGGTTTAATTCACAGTGATAAGGTAGCAAACGTAATACAGTTATTCCTTTTTCCTTCGGCATTTCGTCAATTACATATCTTTATATTGTAATTTATAGCGTTATGCAATCTGCAGTAATTCCAGTTTCAGCATGGTTTCGTCAAAAAAAATGTTTTTGCTCTGAAGCCACTCCTTTTTTCCATGACGTCGTTTGTAACTTTTCTACCAGTTTTGAATGATAACTGGCGTTATCTAAATATTCTAAATATCGTATTATGCCTACTTATCCCTAACCTAAGAATATTAAAATATGATGATTAAAAGAAATTTTTAATACCGATATAAATAAGTAAAGTACGTTTCACAATAATTCGTTGACTTGGTACCTGCTCTTACCTGTTCTTAAGGGATTACTAATAAAAGGTGGTTAATATTTCTTCGAACTTTGGCCGTAAACCGGTGAAATATTTACAGAAAGGTATTATTTATTTTTGTCCAGGAAGATATATTTTGGATTTTTTATTTTTCAGGTAAAATTTTAAATTATTATTACTGACCATCAATAGTAAATCATTAGTAAATGATTTTTGATTTTCTTAATCATCTTGGAAGAGAAAGTGGGAGTTTCGGGGTAATTTGTTTTTAAAATTCTCTCCTAGAATTTTAGTTTGTACTAAACATTATACTCTGAAAGTAATCTTGTGTTTATAACTAAGTATGTGGCGTCCTTGGGCAAAAAAGTGCATTTATCGCCGGATGCGAAACAAATTGTGAAAAATGTGTTTGAAACATTAAATAATCGAGGTTATAGTGTAACCGATGCAGCAGAAGAAACATGTAAGTTAACCAAAACCCCAATATCCACAGTAAAAGATATTATCAATAAGCCAATAGGTAAACGAAAAAAACGAAGTGACGTTAATAATACCAAATGTGTTGATGAAATACAAAAAGATATAATCCGACGAACGATATATGTCCTATATCAAGAACAAATGATACCAACCCTAGATTGTATAAAAAACGGTTACTTAAAGACGACACGGGAATTATTTGTAGCCGTACAAGTTTGAGGAGAATTATTTCTCAAATGGGATTTAAATATTGTACCATCAATAAAAGACAAGTGATAATGGAGTCATATCGTTTACGAATGTGGCGTTGTCATTACTTACAAGCTATTCAAAAATATAGAAGTGAAAACCTTTCAATTATCTACCTCGACGAGACATGGTATGACACCCATGATACTCCAACGAAGGGTTTTGTTGATTCATCGGGAAATTGCAAAATAAAGGCTCCATCAAATAGAGGACAAAGAATTACAATAATATATGCCGGATCAGAAACAGGTTGGGTTCCAAACGCTTTATTGTTATCAGCAAAGAATATTAAAGATTCAAGTTTAGATTATCACGAAGATACGACAGCAGAACTTTTTGAAGATTGGTTTGAGAATTATTTATTGCCGAATATACCGGAAAAAAGTATAATTGTAATGGACAATGCAACTTATCATAGCCGTCAATTAAATAAAGTACCAAATAGCAACAACAATAAATGGGAAATTCAAGAGTATTTGTTAAAAAATGACCTTTATTTAGAAGAATCGTACACAAAACGTGATCTCTTACAAGTTGTAGCAGCGTTCGGTATTGAAAAAGAATACGTTTGTGATACTATTGTTAAAAATATGGGCCACACAGTGTTACGGCTTCCCCCATATTATTGCATGTTCAATCCTATAGAACATATGTGGCATCAGCTAAAATCCAAAGTTAGATCGGAAAACGTTTCACCCACATTAAACTCAAGTGTTATAGAGTTAATCAGAAATGTGACAAGTAATATTCCCATTGATAGCTGGAAAAATTCGATTCAGCATGTTATTAAGGTTGAAGGTACATATCGAAATGTTAATGTAACTGTAGCACCCTTAGTTATTAATTTAAATGAAGACGATAGTGATACTGAACTACATTTAGATTAAATAGTTGTAAATAATGTAGAATTAGTTCATTTGTTTAATCGCAATTAAATAAAGTTAAAATTTGTTTTTAAAAAATTTCGTGATTTTTTTTTACAAAATAAATTTAAGTTTTAGTAAATGTTAACTTAGTTTTATTTAAATCAATTTTTTAGAATACTCTGTAGTACAAAATATTTTTAAAATGTGGCCATGATTAAACTACATCTTTGTTATTTGAAATATTTTTTGACAACATCTGCCAATTAGATGAAATAGACCAAAGCGTATACGTATACGTAAGTTTCAACAGTATTGTTTAATTTCAATTAATAAATAAACTTAAAATTTGTTTGTTTGTTTTTAAAAAATTTCGTGATTTTTTTTACAAAATAAATTTAAGTTTTAGTAAATGTTACTGAGTTTTATTTAAATCTATTTTGAAAACCGGATTACGGATCTGTTAATGTTTACTGTACAGTGAGAAATTTATAACCTTTCATTACTAATCCCCTAAGGTCAGGTATCGAGTCAACGAATTATTGTGAAACGCACTTTACGTGCGCTACTGATTTAGGGTCTTGTTTACAACATTTTACGATGCCAACTCCAAACAAATGAACTATAATACTAGAGAACTAAATGTAGTGAAATGTTCTTTCTTTTTTGACCCAAATCGCCTGGACTAACACCATGGATTGATTATTTATACGTACCCTAATAAAACTTTGTTTGTTGTGGTTTACAAAAATGTACTTGTTTCCTTGGATGCCCATTTTTGAGTTTAGCGTCCTGATATTTTGTTCACACCTTTGACTGCTTGCCGTTTTATTATTTATTAACCTTTTTAACATTTTAAATACAGATCGTAGGTGGCTTTTTATAGAGTAGCAAATTTGAAAACAACAATTTCATTTTCTAAATCAATCCTATCTTCATTACTTAAAATATTGATCGAGCTTTTGTGTTTTTTTATGGTAGAATAATCTTTGAGTAGAGAACAATAGATCATACACTAAAACTAGTCTTTGTTGAAAGTAACTATTTGTTTAGTTGGAATATTTTCAATCTAAATATTTTCGATACGGATCTGTTGTTGATCGGAATACGGGAGAAAGAGTTCATGACCCCACCGTCGACGACAAGTCAGAAACACCTGTCTCAAAACTTATCCCAAACACGTGACAAACCCTCGTTTACGATAAAAACGTTAAATGATTTTTGAATATTTTATCGAATTTTTGAATGTATAAGTACAAGAAGGGAATGTAAATTAAATATGTTTCATTAAATATTTCTTGGGAAGTTTCGAGGGAGGTTTTCGTAAAGTTGAAATAACTTCTATGGCATTGTTTACCCAAAAGAGATAAATAAAACAAGGACATCTTATAAAAGAAATTAATTATCTTGGGAAAAAACCGACTCTTTTTTTAAATATTTACTTAGTGGACATTTTTATATTTAGAATAAAAACAAAATATTTGATATTATTTAAGAATTTAACTTAGATATTTAAAAAATTGTTTTTTGGTAAAGTTCAAATAGAAAAATTTTAAAACCTACAGAGTAGGGTGAAACCATAGAAATTATAAGGTCATTAATACACCTTTCTACCGTGGCTCAAATAGATTTTTTTTCAGTATTTGCTTTCTATTTTTTTTTAATAATAGTTGTAGAATATAAAAAATTTGGACCAATCACTCCCGTATCCCATAACATAACATTATAGTCTATATAGAAAGGACAAGGAGTAATAAATCATTCATTTAAGTAGATTTCATAGACGTACCAAAATATATTTTAAGAGAGTATACCGTGTTGATGCAAGTGTTGATGATATTGTGGAATTAACGGCTGCTATGTTGTGTGTTGCTAAATCAACAATTTATAGATTACTAAAAGAAAACAAGAATGGAACTCTTTAACCCCCTAAAACTCCTTCAGGCCGAAAACTAATTGAGATGGATGAGTCATTAAAGCAAAGACTAAAGCGTAAAGTCCATGGATTTTACTTACGAAAGGAAATTCCAACACGACAAAATTATGACATCAGTGCAAGAAGATACGGACTATACAAAATTCTCCAAAATGACATGCAAACTTTTGAAAGATGTTGGTTTCAGATATACAAAACATAAAAGAAAATCTCTCTTGATAGATAAACCGGAAATAGTTTTTTGGAGAAGAGACTATTTAAGAAGCATTCGACATGTCAGAGAACAAAATTTGAAAATCTTCTACTTAGACGAAACATGGATAAATGCTGGATATACAGTTTCCAAATCTTGGCAAGATGAAAACATTAAAAGCGGAAGGCAGGCATTCGTGGAAGGTTTGTCGTTAGGTTTGCAGCCACCATCTGGAAAAGGAAAAAGACTTATCATTGTCCATGTTGGAAGTTCTGAAGGTTTTGTTGATGGTGGATTATTAACTTTATTTCAAAACGCACGGGGGACTATCACGAAGATATGAATGGGGATGTCTTCGAGGAATGGTTTGTTCAAATGTTGGATCTGATTCCAAAAGGGGCTGTTATTGTTATGGACAATGCAAGTTACCATTCACGGTTACGAGAAGCATTGCCCACAAGTCGTTGGCGTAAAGCAGAGCTTTTGGAGTGGCTTATTTCGAAAAATATTAAGTTTCCAAAAGATCCACTAAGGAAAGAACTTTACAGAATTGAAAAAATGAACAAGAATAAATACAAAACCTACATTGTAGAAGAAATGGCTTCTTCTCGTGGTATATCAGTTCTTCGACTTCCCCCTTATCATTGTGAACTTAATCCCTCAGGTAAAGGGGGAAGTTGGAAAAAAAATACTACTTTTAAAATAAACGATGTTGTGAAATTGTTTGAGAGTGCTGTAGGTCATGTTAGTAAGGAAAACTGGAACTGTATCGAGCATGTTATCAAAGTAGAGGCAAATATGTGGAAAATTGACAATATTTGTGATGATTTAATCCACCCTATTATTATTAATGTCAACAACGATTCTTCCTCTTCCGAGTCGGATATAGAATAAAATGTAAGTAATAAATGTATTCCAATAATCATTTCTTTTCATTTTTTATTATATTATAATTTAAAACGTATTTTTTTCCCAAAATACACACCACTGCATTGCGTTATTGCTTATCTGCTAATCATTTAACAATTAAGAAAACCCTAAACTTTGCTACAACTGAAACAAATACGGGGTCGATCTACCTGGTTTTTAGATTTACGGAAGAAATGTAATTTAAAGTAACAGATTTATCAAAAATTTCATGGTGCTCCCTGTAAAGGTTTTGCATAATTAATTAGGGTTTATTACTCCTCGTACTTTTTGTACAGACTATAACATAGAACCCCTTATAATTAATGTAGACGACGATAGTGATAGTGAAACTGAATTGATATATTCAAATTTTTATTAAATTTTATTGTGAATATCCTTTAATATGCGTTTCTATTAAAAAATTATTTTTGCAAATTTAATCCTGACCTGCATTCCTTACCCAAACTTGCCAATACCTGAGATAAAAGTACATAAGAAGTTTATTATCACCATCAGTTCCTTTCGAGGTTTCTTTTTATTTTAGGCACTATATTGTTGAACACACTTTACAGGTTACAATCTCGATGTAAGTACTTCAAACGTGACAATGGCAGCCCAAATTTTTGATTCGTTTCTCAGGATTTTAATTGTCTAGTTGCAGTTTGGTACCTACAAGTGCGATTTTTGATATTTGTTCCACATAGTCGTACCGATAGTCGAACATAAAATTTATTTATTATGTAAATAATTCGATATTGAAATTAGGCGCCAGTATCTTATCTTTAGACGTCGATAACATACATTGAAACAAGTCTACGCAATTATTTAATTTAGATACCCTACAGCAGGCCTTTTTTTATATTCCTTATCAGTTTTACTACCTAAAAAACATCAATTCATAGATACTATACAGGAATATTAGGGATAGTAGCGTTTCGTGCTTTTTATGTTTTCGGATATGGAACAAATTAAATATTGACGATGAATGTGGCAATTTGTTTGAGGTTTTCTGTGTGTATTTTTTATAGAATATTTTTTTCCCATCTTTTAAAAACCTACAAAAGGCTCGTTATTTACATAAGTAATATTGAATCCAGTTAAGACCTCGGTTAAGACTATGGTTACCTACCATGGGCGATGTCTGGAATATATTGTAATTTATTATGAAAAAAAAATGGGACAAAATAAAATCAGAAATTATCACAAAACCAAAATTCGAGCCAAAATTATATCAAGTGAAAAAAGAATACTTAAATCTTACGCTCGATCTTATGTTATATCTTTTGAGTCTTGGTATAATGCTGAAAATTGTTCAGCTGAATTTTTCTGATCTATTTCAAATGATGGAAATAGTTCATCAATATGTTTTTTTCGCAGAGTAGTTTTACTAGCTGTAAAGTCGTAATCCTTATTGGAATTAATTGCACTAAACTTTTTTGATTTTCAAGATTGTTTTAAGACTGTTCTGTTACTAGAATGACGAATTCAACACAGTCTATTGTGTATGAAATAAAATAAGGACCAAATAATTCCCAACAAAATGTTTTAAGTCACTTCAAATTATTACCAAGTTAGGGCAGTTATCTTCTCTTGCGAGGGTGGGTTTGACATTTTTTCGATAGGCATTTTTATAATCTTGCATCGCCGAGTGCAATTGGTTACCTAAGTTAATATTATGGTAGTGGGTCAAGGGTTTCTAGCGAACTGGAGCAATAAAATTAATTATTCAAAAACAAAGATAAAAATAAATTAGTTCAAAATGGTCCTCGTAGCCTAATTCGCGCCAGTTTTATATATCACAAAGTATAATTTACTTACTAAATTAAGTGCCAACAGCGATAAATTTATTAATTCCTTAACCAAATTGTTTATTTATTCAACAATTAAGTGGCTATTATAAAAATCGGAATATTTATTTGCATTTACTTTAGCTAAAAAAATTTGTTAAGAACAATAAACAAAGTTTACCAAAATTTCTTTGATGTCAGATTTTCAATGGTTGTACGTGAGAGTAATTTTATATTGTTGGAGATTCAAAAATAAATATTTTTATATTTTACATTTTATGGAATGTTATTTATTATTTCTAACAACATACCTAAAGAACGAAATAAAAAATAAAGATGTTTTGAAAAGGGATTTTAATCCCAAACAAAAATTTATTTATTAAGGGTTCCAAACTAAGTTTATTATTTTACAACACTCTTTCAATTAAGGATATATCATCTGTTCTACAGATGACCAACCACCAAACATTCTTTGTTTAATACCAAACAAAAGGTTGAAATGGACAACAAGAATATTTTTCAAAACGGTTCTTAACCGTACTAAACCAGAGTGGTAAATAGTTTTGGTTCTTGGTGTTGTGCTTTAATAAAAATTCGCTTAATGTCTAGTCTTTGTTGGGAATACCCTATATCAATCTTGTAAAAAGGATCAAAAGGATATATACGAGCATAGGGCCCGGCAGCGATTTTCTAAATCTAGCAAAAAATAAATTGAAAATAAATCCTTTTATATACGAAGTTTTTTCTGTCGCTAATTTTACTAATATTGTGTTTAAAATTGCTTTATTATTGATAGGTTTTGTTTATTTTTATGTATTTATTCAAAATTGACTTGGCATAATAATCATAATGAAAAAAGTCGATTTTGGGAAGGTCATTTTTCGGTTAGGATAAAATTGGTAATAGCTATAATAAAAAATTGAAATTTTTAGGGTTTGTAGTAAATTTTCTTGGCTTTTCAACGGCGCAAACTAGAAGTTGCTAATACTTTTTGATTTTGAGTTATGCGTCAAAATCTAAGACCATGTCATTACGCTCGATTCTCTAGTCGCTACACGGCAAGATAAATTTTTTAAAATTTTTCTGATGGCAGATTCGTTTTCAGGAGGGTCGAATTAGTCTAAATCCAGATTTTAAGCTCATTCGGAGAGATTTCGAAAATTTTCATTTTTTCGAAGGAAGGTATAGGTATGGAAAAAAGTCGATTTTACGAAGGTCATATTTGGGTTCGAATAAAATTGGTAGTAGTTACTATAGAAAATTGAAATTTTTAGGGTTTGTAGGAAATTTTCTTGGCTTTTCAACGGCGTAAACTAAAAGTGTCTATGATTTTTCATTTTTGAGTTATGCGTCAAAATCTGAGACCATGTCATAACGCTCGATTCTCTAGTCGCTACACGGCAAGATAAATTTTTTAGAATTTTTCTGAAAACAGAATAATGTAAAACTATTTATGTGCGCCTCATTATCAACTCTATCGTGTGAAATTGATTGTATTAACCCTTACTTTGTGGAAGTCCATCTTACTAAGAACATTAAAAATAGTTTTTAGCAAAACTGCTGTCATTAAGTTTTAATAAGCAACTTTTTTAATAAATAGTGAAAATTTTGTGCAAAAAGTTCTATTTTTAATGTTTTTAATTTTATTTTGTGACTAAAAAATATTTTTGTCCTGATGAGACGGTTGTTTACATCGTAAATTTCTAATTTGTAGTATAGGAAAAATAGATCGTTTTACATGTCGAGTAATGTAGCAGTTTTAAGTAGAAAATTTTCTTGTTTTCTGTATGAAAATTTTTTTATTTTACTTTTGTAGTTGAATTATGTTTGCGGATGGAAAAATATTGATGCTTTTTCTTCCTACTTTTGGGTAACAATAAATATGACATTTTTATAAGAAATGTATAGTGTTCCAAAGTTAATTTTAAAGAATTCAATTTCCTGTAAAAAAATGTAGTCGCCGAGCAACTCCAATCGCAGGCTTGTCCTTTATTTTTGTGCCTGCCGTTCATTCATTTTCTTTGGGAGGTTTTCTCGATTTACATACAATTTTCGACGCCTAACATTTCCGTTCTAGAGCAAAAACTCACGCCTTACTTTCTATTGTAACAATATACTGTTTTATTATTATCAACAAAAACTACTGAAATGTGTATTGTTGCTGAATTTCGATGGAAGTCGACCGTATATGATACATCGTAAAATAAACTTTTTGCGAAATTGTTTGGCAAAGGCAAAGGGATTCAGAGAATATGACAACAAAAACAAACATGAAGGAAAAGATATTTAGAGTATGGAATGAATAAAATGACAACATTGTTAAGTTTTTACTATGAATTTAAGGAAAAGCAAGTCAACAAAAGTGTAGTAACTGAACCAGCTAATATTAAGGTGTCATCTGCACATCTAGGGTTAGTAATTCTTTTCCCCCCTATGGTTATATACTATGATCGTCAAATTGACATTGTTATCAATCTCCGTATAATGAAATAGTGGTCAATAACTAATAAAAATAGTATATTAAACAACGCATTTCATATGGAATTCTGTTATGACACGAGATCAAGTTTAAAAAACGAATCGCGGAGCGATGAGTTTTTTAAAGAACGAGTGTCACAACAGCCATATGAAATAAGTTGTTTATAATATTTTTTATATTTTGCCCTTTTTACCATTTTTTAAATTAATTTTTTATTTTTATGTAATTACGAAAATTTTTATTTTAAAAAGTATGTCGGCAGCACTGTGTAATTTATAAAATTTGACAGTTGTGACATTTAAATTGTCAAATGTTAATGTTTTAAAATATTTTAAAATGAATAATATACCAATAATAATATATTATATAAGTAAGAAGTATTACGCACGAGAGAAGTTTAGCACGAGCCGCGTAGTGGCGAGTGCGGAAACGTAACGAGTGCAAGAAATACACTTTCCAACGCGTTGTGTACACGATTTTTCCTACGACCCCAATATTTCTTATAATAATAAATATTTTAATTTTATTTATAAAATTTATTTTAATTGTTAGTCACGTTAAAAATTAGGATTTAAACGAGTTTATATATTGCATGGAAATATAATTAATTAAAATCAAATAACCACCTTTTTCAGGAATTCACATCAAAATTCTTTATTAGCTAAATGACATTTTAATTTTTTTGTGGGCTCTATAAAAATTAAAAGTAAAATGGTCAGTTGGTGAAATTAATTGAAAAGTAATGTAATAATAATAGACGCAAAGATAATTGTAAACAGAAACACAAACATAACTTCAAAAATCCACATTCGACACATGCACGGAACATAAACACAATATAAAAAAGAAGAATAAACTGTTCTTCTTTCTAAAAGTGTTTTTATAAAAATAATAATACTGAATAAAAATATGTTTATTTTTTAAAAATTTAAAAACCTATAAGAAACTTTATTCTTACTTTATACAGAAAAATTTGTATTGGCAATTACCATACAATATTTGACACAAGGAAGATTTAAAAAAAAAATTAAATGGTCCTTGCTTTGACATTTATGTGTTTTTACTATTGATAAATTTGACGTAAATGTCACAGATCATAGAACTATATTTTTTTACTTTTCAATACGTGTATTGATATTAGCTACTTTCTTAAGTACAAGTAAGTGTGCAAACTAGCACTTTCATATGTGGTCGTAGGAAAAATGTATTTATATAATAAACTGACAAAATGTTCTATTTTTAAAGTGACAACTCTCAAAAAGTCTCTGTCCCAACCATGGTGACTCTAACAGTCATATTGAATAGTAATAGTACTTAGTATGGTTTTTCAGAGAAAAAAAACCAAATATTTTTTGAATTCAATCATTTATAAGTACAATCTGGTTTCAGATTTCTTCACAGCTGCACAACTGGTGTATTACTAAATATGGGATGACATTTATTCATAAATACCTGAATAACCGTCATCGAGCTCCTGTATAACAATGAATTATTGTCGGATTTTTGTCCCATTACGAATGTCGTGCCACAGGTGTCTATTTTCGGACCAACACTATTTTTTATTTACTTATATACGAGGGTTGTCTGAAAAGTTTCCGATCTAATAAAGATACTAGGCATTTTTTCTTCAAATTAATTTTTATTTTTCTACATAGTCTCCTTGTAAGTCTATACACTTCTCCCAGCGATGCTCCCATCGCTTCAACCTATCCAAATAGTACTCGGCGTCTTTCTCTGCAAAATAGTTGTTTACGAAGGTGATGGCCTCCTCATTCGACGAAAATCTCTGTTCTCCGAGTGCAACTTTTAGCTTAGGGAACAAAAAATAAGTCGCTTGGGGCTAGATCTGGTGAGTAAGGAGGGTGGTCAAGCAGTTCAAACCGTAATTCGTGGATTTTCGCCATGGCAACCGTTATGGTGTGAGACGGCGCATTGTCTAGATGAAACAAAATATTTTTTTCTGCAAATGTTGCCGTTTTTCCGCAATTTCTGCCTTCAGCTTGTCAAGTAATGATGCGTAGTATGCTGCTGTAATGGTTGTCTTAATCGATTAAGACAACTTTATGACTATCCCAGAAAATAGTTGCCATCACTTTCCCAGCCGAAGGAACAACCTTTGCTTTTTTGGAGCCGATTCCCTCTTCGCAGTCCATTGTTTTGACTGTGTTTTTGTTTCTGGAGTATAATGGTGTATCCAAGTTTCATCTACAGTAATTAATCGGCGCCAAAACTCTGATTTATTGCGCCTAAACTGCCCCAACAGAGAGTTGGAAATGTTCATTCGAACACGTTTTTGGTCCAAAGTGAGCAACCGCGGCACCCAACGGGCGGACATCTTCCTCATGCCTAAATCTTGATTCAATATGTGACAAACACGTTCTTTGGACATGTTTATAGCCTCTGCTATCTCTCTAATTTTAATTCGACGGTTGTCTAGCACCATTTGGGTGAACTTGAACGATGCTATCGTCAGTGGTTGCAGTTTTTGGACGTCTCGAACTTTCATCGTCACCCAAGCTGGTACGTCCACGTTTAAATTCAGCAGCCCAAAATTTCACGGTGGTAAATGATGGTGCAGAGTCCCCGTACACAGCGTCCAACTCGTCTTTGATTTGCCTAGGCGTATTGCCTATCAAAAAGAAATATTTAATGACTGCTCGATACTCGATTTTTTCCATTTTCCATTTTCGCACCATTATTGAAAATAAGTCGAAAACAAGTACTTTGACAGTTCGTTGTGTCAGTTTGTTGAATCTATAAAAATCCCAGAGCCTACTTTTACATTGAAACTCGTCGATGCCTACATAACAGTCTATCCTAAAAAATCAAATAACTCGCTCATTTTTCTTCAAAACTTTAACAAATTATACATTTTCTTAAAGGGAAAGAGTTCGTCTTTTAGATAGAATAAAAATATAAAGGGTGTTCCATTAAAAAATCAACGATATTTGTAAACGCCTTATACAAGATTTTACTAATTAAATACGTATACTAAAAAAACTTTATATAAAAAGAAATTGTTCCTTGAAAACCGCACCTCTCAATGGTTTTTAAGTTTCGAAATATTTGCAGTTAAAATAGGTCATAAACTTCTGGGACGCCCGGTATTTGAAATAAAGAGAGACTTTTTTTTAAACAACTTGGTGAGATAAAAATAAAAAAAAGTCTTACACAAGTAAACTGGAAAATTCTTTAGTGCCTTGTTTAACATTTAATTTTTCTATCGACCAACTAACTGGGTGAGAATATGCTGTTTAATTAATCTACTACATCCACACAACTGTGAATGAAAGGACCGCGCATCCTGCAAAACGTACAAACGTATGGCAGCCGTGAGTATGACCCAAAAATTCCTACCTCGCATGTCGAGTTACAAATACGAGTGGCGGGTACGTACATAAATACACACACAAACACACACAGCGAGTCGTAGTCTGGCCCTATCGATTTTTGCCCAGACTGAATTTCCTTCCTTTTCTCTTCACCTCTTATTACTCAACCGCCGTTCGGTCCTTCTCACCCCCGAAGACAGCCTCATAGCCATAGCACGCAAAGTTCTGAACTTGGACCCTTTCTCTCTTCCTCAGACGATTCTAAGGTACGTTACTCAGTCGCGGTGTTGCCGCTCTTAACATTCGTAGTATAAAATCTTGTTGGTTTTTACTTGGAATGATTTCTTTTTCGAAATTCAAACTTTTTGTTTTGATAGATAAGACGTAAATGTAACTCAAATATATTAAGTTATTGTAAAGATCAGCATGATATAGTTTTTCCCTGGTTTTTCATTGCACAGTTATAACAGGTCGGCTGAAAAGTCCCCGGTCTACCATAGTAAAACACAATATTTTGACAAAATTCATTTTTTTTATTTAACATAGTTGCCTTCAAGGGCGATACAGCGATTATAGCGACCTTCCAACTTTTCGATACCATTTTTGTAGTACTCCTTCGGTTTGTCCTTAAAATAGGCTTCAGTTTCGGCGATTTCCTCAGTATCAGAGCCAAATTTTTTTCCCGCGAGCATTCTCTTCAGGTCAGAGAAAAGGAAAAAGTCGCTGGGGGCTAGATCTGGAGAATACGGTGGGTGGGTGAGGAAGCAATTCGAAGCCCAATTCATGCAATTTTGCCATCGTTTTCGATGATTTGTGACACGGTGCATTGTCTTGATGAAACAACACTTTTTTCTTCTTCATATGGGGCCGTTTTTTAGCGATTTCGGTCTTCAATCGCTCCAATAATGCACAGTAATATTCGCTGTTGATTGTTTTTCCCTTTTCCAAATAGTAGATGAACAATATACCGTGTGTATCCCAAAAAACTGATGCCATAACTTTGCCAGCTGACTGTTGAGTCTTTCCACGCTTTGGTGGCGGTTCACCGGCCGCAGTCCACTCAGCTGACTGTCGATTGGACTCAGGCGTGTAGTGATGGAGCCAAGTTTCATCCATAGTCACATATCGACGCAAAAAATCGGGTTTATTACGACTTAACAGCTGCAAACACTGCTCAGAATCATCAATTCGTTGCTGTTTTTGGTCGATTGTGAGCACGCGCGGCACCCGTTTCGCACAGAGCTTCCGCATACCCAAATATTCGTGAACGATATGTCCAACACGTTCCTTAGATATCTTTAGAGTGTCAGCTATCTCGATCATATTCACTTTACGGTCACTCAAAATTATTTTGTGGATTTTTTTGATATTTTCGTCGGTAACCACCTCTTTTGGGCGTCCACTGCGTTCACCGTCTTCGGTGCTCATTTCACCACGCTTGAATTTTACGTACCAGTCAATGATTGTTGATTTTCCTGGCGAAGAGTCCGGAAACTCATTATCAAGCCAAGCTTTTGCTTCAACAATATTTAATAAGCACACGAAATTCTTTTTTTCCATCTTTTTGAAAATAAGAAAAGTTGCTTCACTAAAAATGTAATATCTCACAAACTAATAGTCCGACAGCTGTCAAATTTTTACACGAATCTTTGGAAGGTTGATACTATCTAAAAATGAAATGGATTTAATTCTAGTGTCGTCATTTATAGGTCAGACCGGGGACTTTTCAGCCGACCTGTTACTGATCTTAGAGAGAATTACATCCAGGATAATCCCTTAGGGTTAATAACATCTAGGCTTTAATATTGTTATGTCTTATTACTTCCATACTTGGTCTACTCTTAACTGTACTAAATCTACGTCAACAAGCCACAAGCTTGTAATATCTGCTTATGTCATGATTATTTATATTCATTGTAGACTTGAACATAAGTAATGGACTAGGAAAGTGTGACGTCAAAATTTGTGTTCTCTGCTGTCGAACTGTGAAATGTCAATGAAATTTTTCCAAACAGGAACATTATAATTCTCTAGAAGTAGCTTTTGTTTCAGTTATTTTATTATTTTATACATTAAAATATAACACAAGTATCATAATTAAATACATATAAGCAAAGTCTTTTAAAATTCAACTTTTAAAGTACCTTTTTTAGTAAGTATTCTTAAAATTTATGAAAATGCACAACTTTGAAGGTT
The DNA here is from genome assembly GCA_035357415.1 of Ophraella communa. Lineage (NCBI taxonomy): Eukaryota > Metazoa > Arthropoda > Insecta > Coleoptera > Chrysomelidae > Ophraella > Ophraella communa. The sequence continues at coordinate 3,387,748 of CM068982.1, read as the reverse complement.
AGGTTATAATATTTTTACGAAAATTGTTCGTATATCTACTTTAGTGATATGTAAAATATATGAATGAACACTTACCAATGAAAAACAGTAAGTAACTCCCAAATATCAAGAAAATACAATAAAATAGTCAATTACACCTATAAAACATACATTAACAAAATTTGTTTGGAATCTTTTGGTTTGACACCTACGTCACCACTTTCCCAGTCCATTCGACCAAAGTCCATATTTTGGACTGGCCTCCTTGCCACTGAGATTTTTCTGATTGCACCATTTCAAGAAATGATCGTATGGTACTGTTGCTTTGACTTACTAGACAATAATTCAAAATCAGCTGTATTGGCAGTTTCTTCCATTTCCGACGGTAGCAATTTTCTGGATTACTTTCCATCGAGGAAACGAGAAAGATTAATTCGTGATTTATTGACGGTAGTTGTCAACAAAGACAAATCAACAAATACTGTTTTTAACTACCATAGCGACAATTAATGTAAAAGAGGTATGCGTTAATTTGGATTTTTAATGGTGTTTGTAGAAAAAATAGTGTGTGATATACCTGCTAAAAGTGATTTTGTTTGATGGAACACTCCCCTTTCTTCGTCGTATTCCTTAATCACAAAAATTATCACTTTCAGCACTTGTATCATAAATAAGTATTTTTTCAGAATTTGGCTTCTTTTTATGATAATTAGTTATATTGGCATTTATTAGCATATTGATTAATCTAGTAATCTTGAAGGGATATGTTAGAAACCAATATCAACATGAGCATTTTTGATGAAAATCTGAGGGAAAAAGTGAAAGTTACTTTTTTCTACAAACGTCAAAAAATGACAAGGTTCGAGCATTGGCAAGAATATGCCAAGTGACCCTTTTTTCATTTTTCTTTGTTACTATGACACCGTGCGCGAAGTAGTGTGCGAAATACTTCGCACACTGTATGTAAACTATATGGGATTTTTATATTTTAACCTTTATCAAGCAAAAATCCAAGAAATCATTTATTTATTAATGTATAACAATAATTATTAAGGCTTTCAAATTGTGAGAACTTTTAACACTACCTAATTTTATTTATTATTTACAATGTTAACATTAATGGTGCAGCAAGTCAGCTTCAACCCGTGATATCCTAGTTTTGGGAGTTGGAAGACTATCCACTGCCGTAGAGGTGACAGCACTTAATCCTGAAGTTTCACAGTATAAAATTTTATTTGATATCTTAATTTTATTGTTGATAGAATCTTCCACGTATCCTTCGGCCACAGTCGAAGATTTCCAACCTCCATGTCACTTCAGAACACGTATATCTGCCCCCGTATTAGCAAGGAGTGTGGCTGATGTTCTCCGAAAACAATGGCCCGGATAGGCATCAGGATTTGGTAATTTTAGGTGTTTTGCTATCAAGCTAGGCATAATTTATTCCAACAACTTGGTTAAAACATCTCTTGTTTTGATACTTCAAAAACAATCGGCGACTGGTAGCATAACTTGGACGAAGAGCCGCATATTTTCGGTAAATGTCAATATAATCTAAATTTGAAACTGTAAAAATTCGTTGTGTATGCGTTTTTGTATAGGGTACTTTAACAATCAAAATGGAATTTTTATCTTCTATGTCATCGACCGTCATTTTAATGAGTTCCTCACGTCGGCAAGCACCTGAAATACCCAGTATTAAAATAACCTAAAAGAAAATCAGTAATTTAAAAAACAGATAAAACAATTATCAAAAATCTACCTTAACCAACAAATAGGTTTCATCATCTGCCTCTTCAACTTCCTCTTTAGTCAACACCTTAGATTTCTTAGGATGGTTTCCAACTGACAATTTTTTCAAATATGGAACCAACTTGGTAAATTTCTTGAAATCCACGTTTTCTTTAACATTGAGTGTTGCTTTCAACATGGAATATATTGCCCCTAACGTGGAAGACTTCAGCTTCTTAGACTTCTCTGCAAAATATGCCAACAGCACATTTTCGGATACTTTTCTGGCTTTGTTTGCTTCACACCACTCTTTAAATTGCTGATATGCATTTTCATACTGGCGCCTCGATTTCTCCGGTAAGAGATTTGAAATTACTGAATTGACCTTATCTGTCAGAACTGTCACTTTGAAATAATTGTCAACAAATGCCATTTTATGTCCATAGTTACAGTACCTAATTACTTGATTTGGAAAAACAGTTCAAACCAGTTCAATACTTTTTTTCATATTAGCTAAGCGTTTGTAGAAAAAGTTTTGTTTGCATCTCATGCGCGAAATACAAAAATAACTATTATTGTAGTTTTTAAAAAATTCCCTGTCTTAGAGACGGGACAATATCAGTTGTGTTCTAAAATTTGACGTTGCAACTTAAGGTTTAATGCCATTTTAATCATTATAACCTCCTTGTAAAATGTATGTTATCCTTGATAATAACGAAAATTTTGTTCGCTACTTTTTTACTGTAGGTACACATTCAAACTCAAAGTTATTTCCTTTCTGAAAATGCAATTTATATTGTTTCTTATCGTCACTAACTACTACCTACTCTAATGTAAATCAATCTGGATTCTAATCACATACTTTTATTGATGTAAAACATTGTGCCGACCAATGTTTTGAAGATCTGGCAACAAGGTTGTGCGGGATTTTGCCGCGCAAACAAAAGACGTAGTAGACGGAAGCATATCCGGTGTAATTTTTTGTACTGGTTTGTGAAATGAAAAAAAAAAGGGAAACCTCAATTTTATCTTTTATAGGTAGAAAGAAGGTATAATTTGAAGTAGTTACAGTAAAAGAAAAAATACTAGGGTTGATTTTGAGTGGAATTTTGAGCACATCTGTACGGTCTGTAAAAATTAACACGGCAAACTCTATAGCTTACAGATTCTGTAGTCTATAGAAAATGCTCAGCAGTCGAACAATCGTTCATTTTTTTTCCATGTTGCTTCTAGAAAAAGTTCTAGACAAAAAATCGTTCTCAGCGGTTATAACATTCATCGCGTTATGTATATTTTGTTTATAACATTATTTCTATTTACCTAAATCAAACAAGCAAAGTTTAAATTGATGCTGCATACTTTTACTACAACTTTACGAAGTTTTTTTTACAACTTATTGCGGTTTACAAGATTAAAATTGTTCGTAAAGTTAATTTTGTTGAAAATTTTTCAAGACTAATTTGTTTAAAAGTGTTGTTAAACAAATTAGACTTGGCCAATCTCACTAAAAACTTCAAAAGTAGTTGTATGAAACCTAGAGATTAATTTAGACTTCAATTTTTTTGATTCGTTTCCTTTTTCAGTGAGTTATAAAATAATAAGATCAAGTTTGCCACCGTAGAAATTGTGTTATTACTAGAGAAATTACCATCATATTTTTAAAAATTGAATTATGGTGTAAATTAAAATATCACATTTTTCAGAATATTTTAATGTGTGTATGGTATTTTTTAGATGTATCAAAGCCCAAAATATTCACAGTTTAAATGGCCTTTTTGTTGAAAAACAAAAAGTGAATAAATTTTGATGAATTATTTACATTTTAAAATTTTTTATGTGCAGTACGTTTGTTTAATTTTTCATTTCGTGGAAAATGTAGTTTTTGTTACTTTTTATTATTTAATTTTTCTAGAATAATTGCTATTTTTATTATTTATGCTCATTATTTTTTGATTTTTAATTTTAATTAAATAAACTACTTTGAAACATATTTCCAAATTTATTTCCTATAATTTCCCAAAAAAATAACTAAATCTTTAGATGCAAATACATCAGGTGTGAACAAGTTAAAATAATGCATAAAATGAGTAGGTAGCAGTCAAAAGTGTAAAGAATAATTGGAACATTGATTTTTAAATTTTTTCCCGAGATTCAATTATTAAAGTTGGGACTACTGTGGTGTACTATCGGCTACAGAATTGTATATACAATTTCAATTCAAATCGCTTACAATGAATTAATTTTAAGGACGGCCTTTTTTATTGTGTATAACCAATCACGGTTTAAATAATAATAAATTTGAAATCATTTAAACAGTTGTCCACGCCCACATCTTTAATATTTGCAGCATAAGGTATTTTATTGACAAATTGCCTGTCCCTCTGTCCATTGTAAATAAACTTATTCCCCAAAAACCATTTAATGTAGGCGTTTTAAAAATTGCCATTCCTATGTTGTTTAAGAAGGGCGTTTTTATAACTTCGTTTGACATTTGACACGTGTAACAACTGCTCAGCAAATTTCGTCTTATTTTTGTTATAACTCTGTGAAAAATGAAACGATTCCAAAAAATCAAAGTTTAAATTAATCTCTAGGTTTCATACAACAACTTTTGAAGATTTTAGTGAGATTGGTCAAGTCTACATTGTTTAAAAAAACTTATAAACAAACTAGTTTCAGAAAATTTTTACCTTTAATATCACAAGAGCTTAAATTACTTTTAGATATTCTAAAAAATTTCTTATTTCTAATTTTCTTCAATTTTTTTTTCTTACAATACTAATTACCTTTTTTCTTCCAGATATCCCTGGCAAAATTATCGATAGATAGTTTCGGGAGGCATCCGACCTCCTAACAATCACCTATCGGTGGATCCAACTTCAGCTAGGTATGTATATTTTTTTTGTTGTTTGGATTTTTATCTCGTTAGATAGATATGGGATTCTAGTTTCGAAAGAAACATTATTCGTATCGTAATTATCTAATCTGCGTCATTTTTGTTTTTGTTTGTCTAACGTTGTCGTTATCGAATCTACGTACCTTGAAAAAGCTAGTAAAAATGTGACAAAATATTTACATTGAAAACAGAGCCGGGCGCCATAAATTTATGATGAGTCGTCGTTATTTGAATTTTTTTACGTTCGGTAAAAATATGCACTTTCATTTTATGATGTCACGAGAAACTGATGTAATCGAGACGATCGTAAACACGGTGATCACTTTCAGGATAATTAGGGCAAAGTTACAGCAAATAGTTTTTATTCAGTTTTGTGTGTAAAGGCCAGTTTTCACGATGATGGTTACTCTTGCGGCTATTTTATCGTCCAGCAAAAATTAGTCGATAGTCACTCTGGCACTGTTGCCGTTTCTAGTATAGTATTTCCAATATTAATTGCTAGAAACCATTTAAAAGTGTTATACAGAGTGAGTTAGTTTATTAGGCTTCAAAGTAGAAAGAATGGCATGAAAACGACATATTTCTCCCGTTAAACATCCACTCTGTATCGTCGGAACCGAAGCTCTCTCTAAACTGGTAGTTGTACAGCGCGAAAACAAGTGGGGTACGCCCGCGACTTGTTGACGACTTTTAATGGTCCACTGTATTCTGTTGCGTGCAGGGGTCTGGGGGTGGTTTTTTGCGGCAGTTTTTATATAACTCATAAAATGTGGTAGTTGTACAGCGTGAAAATAAGTGGAGTACCTAACGGCCTTTAAAATTTAACGAAATAGTTACAGAATAGACCCCTTTATCAATAAAAATCAATTAAGAAGTAGATTTACGATGGAAAATTTAGAAGCGTGTATGATAATGAATCTTGGGAATGGTAATTTTTGAAGATATTCTCATTAAACTGTTTCTTATTATAGTCTATATAGAAAGGACAAGGAGTTATAAGTCATTCATTTAAGTAGATTTCATAGACGTACCAAAATATATTTTAAGAGGGTATACAGTGTTGATGCAAGTGTTGATGATATTGTGGAATTAACGGCTGCTATGTTGTGTGTTGCTAAATCAACAATTTATAGATTACTAAAAGAAAGCAAGAATGGAACTCTTCAACCCCCTAAAACTCCTTCAGGCCGAAAACCAATTGAGATCGATGAGTCATTAAAACAAAGACTAAGACGTAAAGTCCATGGATTTTACTTACGAAAGGAAATTCCAACACTTGACAAAATGATGACATCAATGCAAGAAGATACGGACTATACAAAATTCTCCAGAATGACATTATGCAAACTTTTGAAAGATGTGGGTTTCAGATATACAAAACATAATAGAAAATCTCTCTTGATAGATAAACCGGAAATAGTTTTTTGGAGAAGAAACTATTTAAGAAGCATTCGAAATGCCAGAGAACAAAATTTGAAAATCTTCTACTTAGACGAAACATGGATAAATGCTGGATATACAGTTTCCAAATCTTGGCAATATGAAAACATTAAAAGCGGAAGGCAGGCATTCGTGGAAGGTTTGTCGTTAGGTTTGCAGCCACCATCTGGAAAAGGAAAAAGACTTATCATTGTCCATGTTGGAAGTTCTGAAGGTTTTGTTGATGGTGGATTATTAACTTTTATTTCAAAACGCACGGGGGACTATCACGAAGATATGAATGGGGATGTCTTCGAGGAATGGTTTGTTCAAATGTTGGATCTGATTCCAAAAGGGGCTGTTGTTATTGTTATGGACAACGCAAGTTACCATTCACGGTTACGAGAAGCATTGCCCACAAGTCGTTGGCGTAAAGCAGAGCTTTTGGAGTGGCTTATTTCGAAAAATATTAAGTTTCCAAAAGATCCACTAAGGAAAGAACTTTACAGAATTGCAAAAATGAACAAGAATAAATACAAAACCTACATTGTAGAAGAAATGCCTTCAGTTCTTCGACTTCCCCGTTATCATTGTGAACTTAATCCCATAGAATTAGTATGGGCTCAGGTAAAGGGGAAAGTTGGAAAAAAATACTACTTTTAAAATAAAAGATGTTGTGAAATTGTTTGAGAGTGCTGTAACGCATGTTAGTAAGGAAAATTGGACAAACTGTATCGAGCATGTTATCAAAGTAGAGGCAAATATGTGGAAAATTGATAATATTTGTGATGATTTAATCATCCCTATTATTATTAATGTCAACAACGATTCTTCCTCTTCCGAGTCGGATATAGAATAAAATGTATGTAATAAATGTATTCCAATAATTATTTCTTTTCATTTTTTATTATATTATAATTTAAAACATATTTTTTTCCCAAAATACACACCACTGCATTGCGTTATTGCTTATCTGCTAATCCTTTAACAATGAAGAAACCCTAAACTTTGCTACAACTGAAACAAATACGGGGTCGATCTACCTGGTTTTTAGATTTACGGAAGAAATGTAATTTAAAGTAACAGATTTATCAAAAATTTCATGGTTCTCCCTGTAAAGGTTTTGCATATTTAATTAGGGTTTATTACTCCTCGTAGTTTTTGTACAGACTATAGTCCTGCTCTTAAGAAAAAATGTTCCTTTCTCTACTAGATTAATATTAACAAAAATAAAAAAATATTTAGTTTTACGAGTAGAGTTCTTTTTTGAATAGTTTTTATAATTGTACGAGTATTCGAGGAACGTATAATATGATATCGTTTATATTTTTAGTCGGCGGTTATTTTTATAAACAATTTCATATTTTAATCTTTATTTGTCTGTCTCGTTAAAAAAATATATAGGAATTTTAAATAGAAATAACAATGTCGCAATGTCAAATATATTAATTTGATTAATAAACAAATATTAGTTTTTGCTAAAGTGAAAAAAAATATTCAATATTTAAAATTTCTAGCGTTAAATAGCACACATAGAATAAAGGTGTTTGATTTCAAATATTACCTATGTCTGGGACTGTTGTAGCAAAATTAGATTGTTCTGCTTTTTTTGAATTTTGTTTTATTTACTTATTTTTTATATTTTTAAATAAATATACTTGATTTAAAATATTGATTTGTTTTTTTTGCAATAGGTTAGTTACAATAGAATTGATTCGACAATAACAAGTTCGTTATTTTTCCCGATAAAAAAAAAAACCAACTGATGTATATAAAATAATAAATAATAACATTTTGCTATAATCTAACAGTAAAAGCAACAACAATTTCGATATATAGCCCTGTATGATGACTAAAATACCAGCAATCTACATCTAGTTAAATTTGGTCATTGATTTCGAAAAATGATTTAAATCTAACCAAAAATACAAAATACCCCGTATAATATAGTCCAGTCATTTAAGCTTAAATTAGGTAAGAATCTCGGAATTAGAGATACCCAGCTGTAAGTGTTTAAATACCTCTATATTGATACCCTAAAAGTTGTCTCAAAACCTACATATGATAGGGTGTAAGCAACTATTAAATTTCAAGGTCAACGATCTTAAAAATCGGTTTTTCGCGTTTTTTTTTGGAAATATCTCATTTATTATGGGTTTTTTGCTATTTGTAGTTATCACCAATATTGTAGAATACAAAATTCTTTACAAATTTTGTTGAAAAAATTTTTTTATTCGGTGAACCGTTTTCGAGATAGAGGGCGGAGGGCGCGTGGTCACAGCATCACTTCAGGTCAACCGGTGCCTGAATATTATCATTATTTCGAGAACCGTCGAGTTTTGAGGGTAATCCCGAAACAGGTCGATTTTTGTTATAAAATACCCATCTTATAACGTACATGGAGTAAGAATGACGTCACCGGTGTGGGTGTAGTGACGTAATCGTTAAAATTTTTTTAAATAGAAATCGGTATAATGCGACACCTCATTTGAAGGAGAATTTAATTCTCTATTTAACGACATTACATTTGTTACTAAAAAATTTTTTTAAGGGTACAAAAACATATTTTTTTTTAATTAAATTCAACCAAATTACAACTAATGATTTAATTCATAACGTCCTTTAAAGTAACCAAATTATGCATAATAATTATTTTAAATTAAGTGTTCCAAATGCCATCCATCGGTTTCTTGACAATATGCGAATCTACGGACACATTCATCAAGTACATTGCGGATGACTTCTGGAGTAATGAGACTCATTTCATGCCTAATTCTATCTTTTAAGTTCTGTAAATTTTGGGGTCTATTGACATAAACTTTTGATTTTATGTAACCCCACAGGAAAAAGTCTAGAGGTGTTAGATCTGGCGACCTTGCTGGCCACTCTATAAAACCTCGTCTTCCGATCCATCTTCTGGGAAAGCAATTATTTAAAAATTGACGTGACGTACTTCACGTGCGTAATGCGGAGGGGCTCCATCTTGTTGAAACCAGATATTGTCACTAGGTAAATTTGCATTATTGGCATTTGGATACATGTTAGCAAGGACAGGTATAAGTTGGTTTCTCAAAAAAGTTAAATAACGTTCTCCTGTTAGATTTTCTTCAAAGAAAAAAGGGCCAATGATTCTGTCATCGATGATCCCTGCCCATACATTCACTTTCTGAGGATATTGCGTGTGTGCCTCAGTCATCCAATGTGGGTTTTCTTGACTCCAATACCTGCAATTTTGACGATTCACGGTACCATGTAAAAAAATGTGGCTTCATCGGAAAAGAGGATTTGATTAATGAAACGTGGATTGTCGATACATAAATCCTGCATAATTTCAGAAAATTGAAGCCGGCGATCGGGATCGTCGTCGTTTAATTCCTGGTGTAGTTGAATTTTGTAGGGATGGTATTTTTCTTTTTTTAAAATACGTAATACCGATCGTTGGGAAACTCCAGCATATTCACCCATTTGTGTTGAACTACTGTGAGGATTGTCATGGACATTTAATAAAACATCAAGTTTCACATTGTCTTCAGTTTTAGAACGCCCAGCGTTTGGAATATGTTTAACGTGCCCAGTTTTTCCAAATTTTCGGACTATTTTACTTAATGTTGATTGGCTGATGGGTCTGTCTGGATATTTTGCGTTGAATAAATTGCATACCTCGTTCTGTGTTCTTTTTTTATCTCCACATCCGCTAAGAATTAATATTTCTATGCGTTCTCGAAATAATGACAATATTCCATAATTTAGCCGTTCACTGTATAGTTGATGAACTATCGATAAATCAATGACTATAAATATTTGTCAATTTTTATTAGGGTGTCAATATAGAAGTATTTACAGACTTACAGCTGGGTATCTCGAATTCTGAGGTGAACTTACTATAATATTTCAAAAATAAAGGAATATGATTGAACAAAAAAAGTAATTAAATGTTTCCCAGTACTTGGAGGTGGAATAAACTGTTACCACGACGTCAACTTGACTTCTACCAGATCTCGAATTACCTTAGGGGGTAAAATGAGCCCTTTTTTCTTGTTGTATAAATCTCACACGTGTACGCACCTGTATTCGCGCGTGTTTCAAACAATTCCGAACTCTAATTAGTTCACTGGCACGTTCAGTTAGAGGAACTTCGCCTTTTATTAACAAAAACGTGATCTTTTGAGGACACAAATGGCAAAAACCATTTTTAGAAAATCTTGTGCTTTTGAGTGTTATTTTTAAAATAACTGCTTTGGATTTATTTACATTTCTCACCTTTTTAAAGTTCTATAAACGTTTTAAGCAATTTATTTTGACGTTCAAGTAGCAGAACGTCATGCGAAATTTGTACAAGCCGACGCTTGGGCCGATTGTACCTCTCTATCGTTTATTGCTCTTGTCTTTCCTTTTGCCAATTTAAATTGGCATATAAAATTATAACAAACTGAAAAAAATACTGATACCTTTATCAATTATTAATGAATTAAATTATACTCGTTTTTTTTTATAAAATCCTCTTTAACTAGAAATACGAAATTAATTTTTCGACATAAACAATAGGTTTTTTAATTTTTAATATACATCGGTAGGTCAAGATCCAAGTGAAAGTTCAGTAAAATGTAACATTAGCCAAATTAACATAAAGCGGAACAATTAATCTTGATGGAAAAAAAGCGGAGCTCCGTTACCGAACAGATTAAATTGTAAAATGGATATTAAGGTGACAATTTGAATTGTTGGTCTAATTAACCTCTTATTCTTACGGAAAACGTTCTGTAAAACTGTACATTAAACAGAATGTTATAGAAATATTTAAAGGTCATGAAATTTTGTTGATTTACTTTTGAGTTTAAAAAAATAATCTATTATACTATATTACACATCGGAAAAAGCTAGGGATATTTTTAAAAATCAACTTTGGTTTTTCTTGAGTTAATTTTGGAAAAAAATAATACTTGTTTAATATTAATTGTTTATTCCTACATATGTAAAGAAAATTATGTTTCTTACATATTATCTGTCCATCTACATTATATTATACCCTTGCTGGTGAAACAGTTTGAAAATTGTTGTTGTTTGGCAGCAAGCATATAACGCGGATGCTGCAACAAGAGTAACCAGTAATTTGACGAAGGTGCCTCTTACTTCAGTTAGACGAATTGTTAAAAATTCCATGGATTTAAGAAAAAAGCGTAAAGATTCACAAAGAGTCTAGACGACTGGAAAAAAGATTTGATAAGGCGAAAAATCTGCACTATGTTCGATGAGCAGCGTGTCCCTACAATCAAAAGTCTGAAACAGCGGCTCATCAATGACGAAACTCACATCAACTGTGGCCTCACTACTCTTTGGCAAGCTCTGTCTGCAATGGGCTTTAAATATCTCAAAATTGACAAGAGACAAATAATATTGGAATCCACAAGTTTAATAAACTGGCGTTCTGAATATATAACGTCTATAAGAAAATACCGGTCTGAAAATCGGCCAATACTCTACCTCGACGAAACGTGGTTTGACACGCATGACACCCCTTCCAAAGGATGGTCTGATTCCTCTGATAAGTGTAAAACAAAAGCACCATCAAATAAAGGGAAGAGAATATTACACGCAGGATCAGAAAATGGTTGGATCCCAAACGCTATGTAGCTTTGTGCCAAAAATATTAAGGACTCTTGTGTTGATTATCACGAAGATACGACAGGATAGTTTATTGCAGCCAATACCATTTATAGTCCAGGCGTGCTGTACCAAAAAAATAAAAAATACGGAATATCTGATACCTGGTATGTAACAGTTGGAGGTGGTAAAGGGGCTTATAACACATGAAAAAAAAATACATTAACTATTTCAATTATGATCATAAACTTTTTAGGGGTGAAAAAGGGGTAAAAAACTGAAATATTGCTGTTTGCGGCTAAAATTGACGTCAAAATGAAAAGTGCCCCATAGAAAAGTTGTAGATAATGTAAAAATCTAAAACTTTTCTTTTGGTAATTTTCTCACATAACCTCAATTTTTCGAGGAAAATGGAAAAAAAAACGATTTTTCGTTTTTAATTTTTAATTTTCCAACGGATTCGTCAATTTTGATGAAACTTGGTGAAAACTTACCTTTTTATGTCGAAAATAACCTCGAATTTTCTCAACCTTGTAACATAATAATTTTCCGAGAAATTTGATTTTTCTGGAAAAATCTCTTTTTTTTCAACTGTAAAGTTTGCTCGAAAAATATTGGAAAAGATTTTCAAGAATTTCCTGGGGCTCATTTTTTTCGTTTTTACGTCTACTTTTACATGAAATAAAAAAAAAATACACCTCTCATTTAAAAATGTGCTCAAAAATGAAAAAAAAGCAAAAAATGAATTTTGCAACAGCTAAATTTGCAATAATTGTTAAATTTTTGTTATAAAATATTAAAAAATGCAAAAACCGACTCTTGCATTACATTCTACGGGAAAAATTACCATAGAAAATGTATTTCATTATTTAGTCGGATTTTTAGTTCATTTGCAATATTATTATAAACACTCAAGTCTATTAATGAAATTAATAATCCAAGCGGGGATTTCATGGTTTTTACTATTGTTGTATGCTGATTTGTTTATATTGTAAGGTTTTTCATGAGATAAATCGATTTGTTGATATTACAAGGCCCAAATACCCTTCCATTAGAACCCTATAGCCCAATTTTCATCAAAATTTCAATTTTCTTTGACTTTTTGGAATAATTTGTTTATTTTTAATATAATAATCGTTCGATTTTAAGTAGTTCGTAATTGTAATTAAAAAATATATTGAAAAGACTATATTTTGTTTGTTACGAATTATAGTATATTTTGTATACTGAAATGTTGCAAGGTCAAAGAGAAAACAAAAGGCCTAGGCCCCTAGGCTAGTTAGAGTTGTCATGTCTACACTTTGTCACTTATGAAAGGTGGCTATAGGGCTCTGATGGAAGGGTATTTGGGCCTTCTAATATCAACAAATCGATTTATCTCATGAAAAACCTTATAATATAAACAAATCAGCATATAACAATAGTAAAAACCTTGAAATCCCCGCTCGGATTATTAATTTCATTAATAGACTTGAGTGTTTATAATAATATTGCAAATGAACTAAAAATCCGACTAAATAATGAAATTCATTTTCTTTTGTAATTTTTCCCTTAGAATGTAATGCAACAGTCGGCTTTTGCATATTTTAATATTTTATAACAAAAATTTAACAATTATTGCAAATTTAGCTGTTGCAAAATTTATTTTTTGCTTTTTATTCATTTTTGAGCACATTTTTAAATGAGAGGTGTATTTTTTTATATTCCATGTGGAAGTAGACGTAAAAACGAAAAAAATGAGCCCCAGGAAAATCTTTTCCAATAATATTTTCCGAGCAAACTTTACAGTTGAAAAAAAAAGAGATTTTTCCAGAAAAATCAATTTTCTCGGAAAATTATATTATGTTATAAGGTTGAGAAAATTCGAGGTTATTTTGGACATAAAAAGGTAAGTTTTCACCAAGTTTCATCAAGATTGACGAATCCGTTGGAAAATTAAAAATTAAAAACGAAAAATCGTTTTTTTCCATTTTCCTCGAAAAATTGAGGTTATGTGAGAAAATTACCAAAAGAAAAGTTTTAGATTTTTACATGATCTACAACTTTTCTATGGGGCACTTTTCATTTTGACGTCAATTTTAGCCGCAAACAGCAATACTTCAGTTTTTTATCCCTTTTTCACCCTTTTTCACCCCTAAAAAGTTTATGATCATAATTGAAATAGTTAATGTATTTTTTTTTTCATGTGTTATAAGCCCCTTTACCACCTCCAACTGTTACATTCCAGGTATCAGAATTTCCGTCTAAAAGTACAGCACGCCTGGACTATTACTGTGAAAAATAATATACCAAAATAATTTTTCATAATTCAAAATAACCAATTTTAAGATCTTTGTAATATCTTTCCAAAAAGTGAAAACTCAGAATTAATACAAAGTGTGACCAAGTGTGGTTTATCAATATCACTTTGAGGTATACTCGCAGGTATAATTTTACAACAAAAAATTGGTATTTTTATAAGAAATGGTATGCATTTTGTATTTATTAGCTATATTAAATGATTTTACTTGGAAGTAGATCAGGAAACATTTTTACAGGGACCACGCCCTAAAGTTTAATACATAATTTGCTCATTTTGGCCGCGTTAAGATGAAAAGAAGATAGAAATAAAAAAATAATGAATTTTCTACTTACTGTGTACACCCAAAGGGATACGATAAATTGCAGTATAGGTGCTATTGCGATCGTCGAGTTTTCGGCAAGAAAAAGGGCGGTGTATTGGGAGAATTGTAATTTATAGGTGAGGGTTGTCTATTTTTTTAATTATTTTTAAAAATAGACTTTACCGATGTGTGTTGTTGAAATGCCGGAAGTTTTAATACAAACATGGATCATAAAAATCTATTTAATCATCAAATACTAATTTCTAACTGTACACGGTATTTAACTGCAAATACCAACATTTTTTTTAGGTATTTGCCGTCGGTTATGGACAGCCGATACTGGTACAACATTCGCTATGCAAATAAATTAATTTTCCGTGCAGAAAAGTTTGTACAAGAAAATGATATAGTAAGACATGTCATTAATGTTGGTTAAACTATTAAAATGACTTTCGTGGGAGGTAAAATTTTAATTTACGATGAAAATTTGAAGCAAAACGCATTAATTCAATACATGATTACTAGTAGTAATTTACTATTACCACCTTATACGTTGTAAAATGCTTCGGGTTATGAAAGTCACTTTATCAAGCACAGTTTTGATGAAAAAGGTAACGGAGCTGTGATTTTAAAATAATAAAAATGTTTATAGACCAATAATGCAAACGCTTGCGATTTTGTTGATTAATTAATGTCGTTAGTGTAAGATAATTATTTAAATATAGTTATAATAAATTGGGAATAATTTATTTTAAAAAATAGAATGAGAATTTCGACTAAACATTGGTTAACCAAATAAAATTTGTATTTAAAAAGTTATCTATGTTTTTCCGGTTTACTCGATAAACAAATAAGATGCCAAATTTTACTAAATATAATATAGTAGTAAAAAATTTGGAAAATCCTAAGTATCTCCTCAACGGTTTGATATTTTTAAATGAAATACAAAAAGAGTCTACAGAAAATTTAAATTGTAAAAAATTTCATTTGTTAATAATTCTTGTTTTTTATTTAAATCGAATTCTTTGCTTAAAATGTGGGTACAATGCTATTAACTGGCGTACTAAAAATTTAAAATGTTTGGCACTATACTATTCTTGTTTAAATTCAAAGTTTTTATTTTTATATCTCTTTGGTTCATATCTTAATTATAATTTGTAAAAATAGTAAAATTTTACCTCTTTACCATTATTGTGATTTAGTAAATTATCCGTTAATAATAAATAAGAGTTTTTTAAAATATCTTGAACTATGCAGGACAAAGTTGAAGCAATATTAATTATTGGTGAGGCTAGAACTAATCTGCATGAAGCCGAACGGATTTTTAATGAAAGGCATCCAGATCGACCAATATCCAGACAGTACCTGAGACAACTCTTAGATAAATTTCATAGCAGACGCTAAGCGAAGTGGTCGACCTGGAATTAGTGAAGACAAACAAGTCGAAATAGTTGCCGAAATGGTAGTCAACCCCATACAAGCCACCTCAAATGTTGCACAAACTTGTGAAGTGTCTTCATCAACTGTAAAAAGAGTTTTAAAGAAACAAAAATTTCTTACTTATAAAATGAAAATGCTCCATATGCTGACAGAAGATGATTCAGATCGCAGAATTGAATTCTGTGAGCAAATAAGAAATGAAATAGAACAGGATCCTTATTATCTTAAAACAATTTGCTTTAGTGATGAGTGCTCTTTTTTTCTTAATGGTAAAGTTAATACCCAGAACGTAAGATACTGGAGTGACACAAATCCTCACCTTTTTTATGAAGGTCACACCCAGTTTCCTCAAAAAGTGAATGTGTGGGCAGGAATTTTGGGAAACTACATTGTTGGGCCTATATTTTTAAACGTAAATTTAACTGGCGAAATTTACCTGGAATTACTCCAGAATGGTATTGAACCCCGAATCTTAGAGATTCTTGAGGATCATGCTGACGAGTTCCATGATATGGAAATAACTTTTCAGCAGGATGGTGCTCCTCCCCATTATTATCAACCTGTTAGAAATTATTTAAATGAACAATATCCAGATAGGTGGATTGGACGACGGGGTCCAATAGAGTGGCCTGCGCGTTCTCCCGATATGAACCCACTAGATTTCTTTTTATGGGGGTGCCTAAAGTTTATGGTTCACCAATTGAGAGCATTGACGAATTAAAGCGAAGAATTAGTGAAGAATGCAGGTTAATTTCTAGAGAGACACTTGAACGCGTTCGGGAAGAGTTTTCTGCTAGACTTTTTTATTGCCAGAAAGTAAATGGTGAACATTTTGAACATATTTAATTTTTTTTATTATTAGAACGTATTTTTTTTAACAAATAAAATATTTAAAAACTTTAATAATTTTATAATTTTGGGTTGAAAGTTGTGTAAATAAGGAAGAAGAAATAATTTTTTTGGGTATCATTGGAAAGGGTTTGAAACAAGCTTTCAAATGATGTATCACTTGCCATATGGTGCCATTTAAAATTATCTTCCAAAAGGGCCCACGTTTAACAGGTCGGCTGAAAAGTCCCCGGTCTACCATAGTAAAACACAATATTTTGACAAAATTCATTTTTTTATTCAATTAAGTTGCCTTTAAGGGCGATACAGCGATTATAGCGACCTTTCAACTTTTCGATACCATTTTTGTAGTACTCCTTCGGTTTGTCCTCAAAATAGGCTTCAGTTTCGGCGATTACCTCAGTATCAGAGCCAAATTTTTTTCCCGCGAGCATTCTCTTCAGATCAGAGAAAAGGAAAAAGTCGCTGGAGGCTAGATCTGGAGAATACGGTGGGTGAGGAAGCAATTCGAAGCCCAATTCATGCAATTTTGCCATCGTTTTCGATGATTTGTGACACGGTGCATTGTCTTGATGAAACAACACTTTTTCTTCTTCATATGGGGCCGTTTTTTCGCGATTTCGGTCTTCAATCGCTCCAATAATGCACAGTAATAGTCGCTGTTGATTGTTTTTCCCTTTTCCAAATAGTCGATGAACAATATACAGTGTGTAATCCCAAAAAACTGAGGCCATAACTTTGCCAACTGACTGTTGAGTCTTTCCACGCTTTGGTGGCGGTTCACCGGCCGCAGTCCACTCAGCTGACTGTCGATTGGACTCAGGCGTGTAGTGATAGAGCCAAGTTTCATCCATAGTCACATATCGACGCAAAAAATTGGGTTTATTTCGACTTAACAGCTGCAAACACTGCTCAGAATCATCAATTCGTTGCTGTTTTTGGTCGATTGTGAGCACGCGAGGCACCCATTTCGCACAGAGCTTCCGCATACCCAAATATTCGTGAACGATATGTCCAACACGTTCCTTAGATATCTTTAGAGTGTCAACTATCTCGATCATATTCACTTTACGGTCACTCAAAATCATTTTGTGGATTTTTTTGATATTTTCGTCGATAACCACCTCTTTTGGGCGTCCACTGCGTTCACCGTCTTCGGTGCTCATTTCGCCACGCTTGAATTTTGCATACCAGTCAATGATTGTTGATTTTCTTGGCGCAGAGTCCGGAAACTCATTATCCAGCCAAGCTTTTGCTTCAACTGTATTTTTTCCTTTCAAATAACAATATTTAATAAGCACACGAAATTCTTTTTTTTCCATCTTTTTGAAAATAACAAAAGTTGCTTAACTTAAAATGCAATATCTCACAAACTAATAGTCCGACAGCTGTCAAATTTTTACACGAATCTTTTGAAGGTTGATACTATCTAAAAATGAAATGGATTTAATTCTAATGTCGTCATATACAGGTCAGACCGGGGACTTTTCAGCCGACCTGTTACTTCACCTACTATCTATAAAAAGTAATATACATTCCCTAGTTCACTTTCCCAAAATTTCAAATTTCTAATTCTAACGGTTCAAAAAATAAATGGGGGGTAGGTACTTTAGAACCGCACTGTATATCCACCATATTTTGATTATTAAAACAATTCAATTAATCGATGAAGAACAAATGAATTGTATTTATTATTTAACAAACAAAATAGTTTGCAAATTAATTTAAATAAATGTTACAGCAGCGTCAATCGAAATCAAAATAGAAAGTAAAACGATTTGTTCACTCGACTAAAAGTAATATTATTTGGAAACGGCGGAAAATTCGAAAATTATACATCCCTCAGAAGATCTCATAGTATATTATTTTCCCCCAATAAATCTCCCCATTGTACACAATGCGTCTTTAGAGTTTTCCCACATTTTCTCCCATACATTTTGATCAGTTAAGCACACGAAAATATGGAAATCCACGTGATTCGAGGATTCGCATTACATGAAATCCTTTGATCGTGTTTTGTAATGATGTAATGATTAAAGAGCTCGTCCCTATCAAAATATACGGTTATGAAGAAAATGAAAACAGGGGACCCTGATTGTGATCCAGTTTATGGTGTACGAACAATATTAATTATTTGAGGTATCTGAGAATGACAGTAAAGAAAAATTTAAGCAATAGCTCGGGCGATTAACGCAGGACTTTTTTGAAATATTTCATATCGATGTCAATAACATTTTTACCGCGTATATTGTGGGGTTTAATTTTGTTAATTCTATAAATTTATATTTTGTCAAGGTATTTGTGTGAAACGTGTTGCCTATAGCGGTACGCCTACGACAACAATATGACCTCCCACAATATTTTTTTAAAAACAAATATGACGCCAATGAAATTAAATTAAACCAGGCTGCTCAAAGCAATGAGACTCTTAAAAATTTTTTATGATGAAAAACAAATAACGAAAGAGATACTTAAGTAGTTCCTCCGGTCACTGTATGACGTCACCCACTCAGGTTACGCGTGTAGGTTCTAGTTCTATGATTATTATCTCTGGTCAAATGCTTTGTTTTGTGAGGTTAAAGTTCTGAAAGTCACAGCTGATGGAAGCAGATTTAGAAGTGGTCGTTTTCTTTATGCGAATTTTGCGAATTAATTTGTGTTTGAAATAAACAGAAATTCAAAAGAGACATTTATTATTCAATGTCGCTAAAAAAAATGCATTAGAAAGATTCCAAAATGAATTGATGTTACAAGTGAGTACAATTTTTTTTATATTTTTATTCCTATGGAATGTACCTTAAATTAAGATATAGCGTGTTCTTAGATATAAAACAGTATTCTTCAATTGAAATGTATGAATGTTAAAATTCCTGAATATCCTGTTCTCTCTTCCAAGAACAAACTACATCAAAGTTGTAGCACGTGCTAATTTAATTAAAACCTTTATGATACGAATAAATTTGACAATAAATATGGATCTCGCACAAATGAATTAGTGACAGAAAAAATCAGTATGAAACTCTAAAGTTCATCGAAAATGTTAAACATTAAGATAGAGCGATAATAATTGTTGAAATTCTAGAGTTTATCGAAAATGTCAAATATTGAAATAGAACGATAATAATTGATATCACCTTAAAATGTTCAGAACTTGGTCCATGCATGTATGTTGTAGAGTACTGGTACTTAATTCTTGTCAAATATGTGTTGGAGCAAATTGGCCCCAAATACCTCAGATGTAGAATCCTTACAACTGTTGTCACCTTCAAATGGACAGGAATATGTTCCTTGAGGCTTAAATAACTTGCCTGTCTTCCTGGAACTGCTAGTATTAGATGCCAATACACTTTGGCCCCAAATTTCTTGTCAGATAGGTTGAATTTTTATGAAAATACACTTTTATACACACACTTTATCGATTTAAGCATTTATCTTGCATGATTATGCGTTAATTGTTTAATTTTACTTACAAAAACTTTAATTTTATCAGGACAAATTTCTTACCCTCCTTTCGCTTTCAGGAACAAAAAACAAGAGAGAGATTTTAGATTCAACAAAACCATGGTTACCGATAATTCTTTTGTTTTCCCAGCTTTCCTTTTGAACAAAAATAAATAAATTTATGTTGGCAGTGAAGGCAAAGTTACTAAAAAAATATCAGTTTTTTTATGTTGATGATTGGTAAGCTCAAATGATGTTTATTGGAACTTTGTTGTACAGGGTGATTTTATTTTAGTGAGATTTGGAATTCCAAAATTATTCCTCCTGATTTTGGGAGTGGTCACAAATTTGTCCTTAACATCTAGAAATTAAAACTAATCAATTATTTTCAAGGTACAATTTAAGAAATTTATAAAATTTATGGAATAATTATCTGGAATAAATTAAACTCATCTTGTAGTTTTTCTATTATCTTTCTATCTATTAATTTATTTTCATAAAAAAAATCGAACAAAGACTTATAATGATTTTTAATCATTGTTTCCCCCCGAATGTTGTACACCAATTCAGTATCTCTTTCATAATATTTATAAATAAACATGCTCATTTGTATACTACTCCTAATGCAACCGTAACAATATAGATTATGAATAATAAAAGTTTGCATGGTTTTTGGTCGCAATTATCGCAATAAATTATGGACACAGCGATATTGAGTTTGAAAATTTGCCTTACGAAATTTCCAATGCAGCAGAAGCTGCTACAGCATAATTACTGCCTGAAAACTCAAAGTTATGATTTGTTCACGGCTTACTTGGCGCAAAAATATGATACTGTAGATTCCTCTACCCTGTGGGGCATGTACTCCATGTTAAAATGTAAGCAGAGCCACTTTTCCAAAGGTAATCTTAAAAGGAAGATTGTTGGTCATAAAGCAAAGAAATCAGAAGTATTAAATAAATCCATTAGGGAAGCAGATAATGAAACATATCTAATGCTCAAGGTAATTTTAATAAAATATTACGATTGAATGATATAAAATCAATAACATAATTTGCTTTATTTTAAGG
Organism: Ophraella communa; assembly: GCA_035357415.1. Classification (NCBI taxonomy): domain Eukaryota; kingdom Metazoa; phylum Arthropoda; class Insecta; order Coleoptera; family Chrysomelidae; genus Ophraella; species Ophraella communa. Next base: position 3,366,719 of record CM068982.1, on the reverse strand, counting down.
TAGCAACAATTATTGGGTTAGAAAGAACTAAACTACAAAGAAAATATTTTGCTTTTGAAAATACCAGATTCTAAAACTCATATTGAAAGAACTTTTGTTGTAATTGGTCAAAAAAACCTGCTGTAGTACAGGCCACATAACAGATTACTCGTGAATTACAAAAAAAAAGGAAAATTTTCGATTTAACCCGTTGATATACACAGTTTTGGGAATATCGAATTAAGAATTGTAGAATTTTTAAATTTACCCAATCCTAAAATTACACAAGCCATAGCATGACAGGAAGCATGACAAATTTGAAGAGACATGGTGGCTGGAAGTCTATTAAAGTCGCTGAAATTTATATAGGGAATTCACTAACAAACAAAATTAAAATTGCCAAGACAATTTAAAAATTATCAGATGAAAACAGTCAATTTGAAACGGAAATTTTACCTCCTTGTTTTGACTTCAACAAGAAGCATTTAAATATACCAATCTTTTAAAGCAAATTGAATCCTTTCAGTATTAGCAATTGCTCAAATTTTAATGTACCTAAATAAGAATTAGAATGTTTATGTTGGTACCTATCTTTTGGTAATTCGAAATTTTGTTCTTCTAAGAAATATAATCAAGAAATGTCTCGTCGATTTGTTGTTCTACACGATTGCCAAAAAAATAGTGTACACAACACGACCGAAAACAGTTTTTTTGGACTCGCCTACAGCTCGTCCTAGAATTTAGTCTACTCAGCTAAAAAATATACAGAATTTTCCGGACTTGTCACATAAATGGACTAGTTTAGTGATATTTTTTTATATTTGCATCTTATAAAATAGGTTTTTAGTGGTTCAACTGTACAAAGAAAATTTTTATAAAATTAATCCTCTAGCCATAACCGGCTTTTGAAATTTAAATTTAATGGTTACATACGTCATAAGTGGTAAGTGACGTGTTTCAATAAGATTGGTAGAAAATTTGCGATGTTGTCGATATGCTTTAATATTAACCGAGAAACTTATCTCTCTCTCTCTCTTATTTGTTGTCATTAAAAAGAGATTAACATATTGATATTTTTGTTCTCTGATTGACACTTCATCAAATAAGGAGTAAAACACTAAACAAAATATTCTGTCATTTTCGTTAGTTTAATTTGTTGTTTTATGAAAGAAATTACTTCTATACTATTTTTGGTTCGAAAATTAAAATCCCTAACACCTTCTCTTGGTGTTATAGCGGTTACTTTAAAAAAAATCAATAGAAGTAATTGTTCTCTCGGGGAGCAACCCTTCTATCGGTACAGTGTGAGAACGAATTTCAAGAATACGGTTTTGGCATTTTTAATAGAACCAAGCCCCCTTTCTATTGGCTGTTCTATTCTATCATCACCGTCAAGAATAGAGGTCTTGTTTGTTTATAACAGATAAACATGATTTTCTCTCCTGTCATATATCTTGTCAACTGGTACAATCAGTTAGTCACAGAACACGGTGTTTTGTGCCGCCAGTTCTTTGAGAATACTTGAAACGAACGTAGCTAAACTGTGACAACGTTGACTTTTAAACACACTTCATTATTGGTTATTAGTTGGCGCTACGTTTAAAACTTACTAATTATTTATTGCTAAATTTTACGAAATAAGAAAAATTACTTGCAAAATGAATACCAATATAAGTAAGTAGGTATCTTATCCTAAATATATATTGCTATCATTTTGATTAATATGATCCTACTAAACTAATCCATTACTATATTTTTAATATTTTTAATTCCTTAATATTACAAAATCACAATCTGTAACTGGCAACGTTGCAAAACTTGAAAAATAATCGACAAATTGTCAAGAATTTTTGACAGTAAATGTTTGAAGGATAACACTTTACAGAAATAAAACAATTTTTTCTTTGTAACACCCTTTATTGGATGTATATCTGACTTTATAGCTCATGTTAAGTTATTTTTATCTCAGTCTGTTTTATCAGTCGTTTTTGTAGGTTTATATTTATACTTATTCTTTTTACATCAAACAGCCAACAAAAAAAATGAAATTACATCCGTAGGAAGTAAGTAGGCATTTTAATCTTGCCTACGATTTTCCGCAATGTATTTTTCTTGATCGAATCTTACGGCTTGCAAAATCTCAGGAAGGACAATACTATAAGTACCGCAAAAAAGAAATTTTCTCTTATTTTAATAGAAGTTTTTATATATAATAGTATATTATGCTCGTAATTCCTCACGCTCGCATCGAGTTTTTCACTCTAACCGAGTAGCACACTATATTTTCTCCACGAATTAATAGTTATATTTGTACAGTTCTCGAAATAAAAAACTGGTGCATTATTGGAGGAATTGTCAACAGTTGCGTGGTTTGTATAAGATGAACTAACATTAATATAATTTGAAGTGGAAGGCATGATTAGCGGAGATTGTTAGATCCAGTAATTGATGAGACTGGCTTATTTCCTATATCAATTCGATTTTGCACCGAATTTTCGATGTATCCTTCTGCCACCTGAGAAGACTTCCACCCTCCATGTCTTTTTAGTGTTTCCAGATCTGCTCCTTCATCCACTAACACAGTGGCCGACGTTCGGTACCACCTTAGGATTTGTATGGAAAATATTTTCCATTCAATTAAGTTCTTTAACTGATATTTTGATGGTCTGATAAGGAGTTTTCTATCACTACAGGACAGTGGCCCAGCTCTGGCTTGTGGTGCCTGTGGTCACAGGTTCGAGTCCTGGTTGTGACTCACATTTGCGAACATTAATTGTAATGAATAACTGATGATATGAGTACTAATGAGTGTGTTCTACTTACATATGGAGTACAATCTGATTAAACTGGCAAAAGAAGTTGTCAAAGACAGAGAGAGTTGTCTGAACTGGCTCAGAAGTCGAGGACTGCTGCCCCCTCTACAGGATAGGGACTGTAGCTTGGGTTAGGTTAGGTTAGGTTATATTTGTTATGTAGACAATTAAACTGTAATTGACAAGTAATAAATATTGACAGTTGTCAAATTGTGAGTTGGCCACAGTACTCTTCTAGCATTTTGTAGTTTATTCTCTACAGTCATTTAAATGTTTCATTTTCTTTAAACCGTCACATTTCACAAACAAATCAAGATATCTGGGTAAATAAAAAAACGATGTGTTGGAAACAAATTAGACATCCCGATAAAGTTCAATATGTGCACATCTACTAGCAGAATTAACCTACAGGGTGAGTCGAAAGTAGAGGAAAATATTGTTTTCTTTTCTCCCCTGTATATGAGGGTAGTATGAAATTATTTTGAGCCGTCAAAATAATAAACTTAAAAGTACAGTTTTTTATCTACAAGTTGCAAAGAACTTCAAAGAAATCAGCCTTCGCGTTCGGAAGTTAGAGCATTTTTAAATAAATCAATATTTTGAGTGGATCGAATTTGAAGTCGGTGAGTGTATTTTTCAATTGTACTTATTTATTTTAAATTTGTTGTACCACAAGTTATCTTTAGTAATTATTTATATAAGTTTATATGATGCTGTATTAAATCACGATGTTTACCAAATAGAGGTTAGAAGTCATGAAATATTTTAGATTTTTGTGGTGCAATTTTATTTCGTATCGGTCAAGGATAGAGATAATCGATTCTTTTTAGACAGATTACAGTCATCTCGAAAGATGGACGATCATAAAGATAAACAGCGTGATTTTATTTTCCAAATAAACTGATAAATTTGTTTTTATTTACCTATGTACATAAAAAACAAAGTCGTTTTTAAATTATTGTGATTAATTTAACTGCAGACATGAAAAAGTGTGACGTTTAAATTGAGCCTGCAAATAAGAGCGATAGAGAAGAACGATTGGCCCAAGCGTCGACCGGTACACATTTATCCCTCTTCTAGCTATTAGAAGGAAGGGGTAGCAGTAAGGAGGACAATCTCTGCGTTGAAATTAAATGGTAAGATTCTGCTGTTTGCAGATGTGTCAGTTGGATAATTTCGGACAGCAAAAACAGCAATAGAGAGCAAGTTTCTATAATTATTTGATTGGATTCTAATAAATGTTATGCCTTATCATACAAAAAAACTTTATCTGGGTTTCAGCATGGTGTCGTCAAAAGAAATATTCTTGCCGTGCAGCCACTCTTTAATATGTCCTTTTTTCCATGACGTCGTTGGTAATTTTTCTACCAGTTTTAAATAATAACTGGCGTTATCTAAGACAACCCCTGCAGCACTTGGCAAAAAGTCCAATAGCTGCGCTACTGATTTAAGGTCTTGGTTACAACATTTACCACTTAATGACTTTTCTTAGCTGCCAACTCCAAACAAATGAACTATAGTTTTGTTTGATATTTTTTTGTTTATTCCATCGACATGGCAGATTGCGATTCTGATTACCTACTTAAATTTCGCAACTCATCAAGCGAATCTAGGTAAGTCGGTAACCTCATTATTTACCCATTTGCCAATTGTTTTTGTACCCATTGAGATTTAGGATTGTGTTAAAAGTATTTGTCTTGGAAAATATTTTTTGGCATTGACCATTTGTTGATCTTTAAATGTTTTCTGATTCTGTTAACTCTTTTTTTATCGTTTTTAAAATGTAAGAGTGTCTTCAAGTTTCCAAATAACAGCAATTTTGTAAAGTATTGCTCCGGTTGCTTCAGAAGCTGAAGGCAATTTTTTGTTAATCGCCAAACCTTTACGAAAATTGAGGTCGATGGCCTGTGCCAGGAATTGATAAACCTCGATGGACAGTACAATATGAGAACTCCATGTACTGCCATCCAGTTTTTCCTTGCAAATTATGTGCCAGAACATGACTTGCTCTAAGTGCTTTTTTAAAATCTTAAAAAATAAAAACGAAAATATAAATAGCTTGTTGTTTTCAATATAAATAAAAGTTAAGTTGAGTTGTAAAAAACAAAATATTAATGTTTGATTTCTGGTAAAATCGGTAAAAATATTTTGCGCTTGTTTTTGTTTTTACTAAATATATTCCTTCAAAGAATATCGTTATTTCGAGTTATTTTTTCCGCTGGTGACGTTCTACGGCAGAAATTCAAACTATTTTTACGTTATTCCTGAAAACAACTTTCAGCAATATAAAGTTTTTTAAGTTTGGTGCAATCATAACTGAGAAAATTGATTTTTAAGATGTAAAATTTTGATAATGTCTCTAACACAAAACTTTACGTAGAATGAAGATAATAATGTCATATAATGATTAGAATGTGTTTTTCAATGTATTTGACACTTAAATTAAATGTTCAAAATGACCACCATTCACTTCTTGACAATAACCGAGGCGATATTGTTTGGTCTATTAAAATAAGTTTAGAAATAATCAGGTATTTTCGTATCTGTTCTGCTAAATATTAGGAAAAAACTTTGAAGATATTAAAATAATAGTCGAAAAACTAAATAAACAATTGATATAAATCTAGTAGGCTGCTGTCATTTAGGTATTTAAAGTTACTAAAAGACGTCAGTATAATATTTGTGCGCGTATTAAATTTAATTATGGCTCATTTGTCCGAGACTCAAAGAATAGACATTTAAATTATGATTGGTTGTGGTAATAAAACCAGAACTCAAAAAGAGGTTTGTGAAATTTTTAATAATAAATACCCTGGTCAACACGTTTCGCAGTCTACAGTTAGCAAAATTCAAAAAAAGTTTCGTGAAACTGGACATGTAAAAAATATTGAAAAACCAGGTAGAAATGTTTAGTTTACTGATGAAAAAAAGTTAGATGTACTTCTAGAGATTGAGGAAAATCCGCATAAGACAACTCGAGAACTTGCCGCCGACAATGATGTAAGTAAATCATCTATTTTGAGAGTTCTGTATAAAGAAAAATACCACCCTTACAAAGTTCAGTTGGTTCAGGAGTTAAATGAAGATGATCCTGATAGAAGGCAAGAATTCTGTGAATTGATGATGGATAGAATGAACGCAGATTTGCAGTTCATAAACAAAATAGTTTTTTCTGATGAAGCGACGTTTCATTTAAACGGAACGATTAACAAACAGAACTGTAGATATTGGAGCAGAGAAAATCCTCACTGGATGTGTGAGGCTCACACTCAATATCCTAAAAAAGTTAACGTTTGGTCTGGTATCATTAACAATAAAATTATTGGCCCTTATTTTTTTGAGGGCACAGTTACTGGTGAGGTTTATCTAGATTTTTTGTTTAACTCTTTAGTGCCTACATTACAAAGAGTTTTTCCTGATGTTAATCATCCAAATGAGATAGATCGATCTATTTACTACCAACAAGACGGAGCTCCACCGCATTTTGCACGTACTGTTAGAAATTATTTAAACGAGGTTTTTCCCAATAGGTGGATTGGAAGACGTGGGGCGATCGAATGGCCGGCTAGATCCCCCGATTTGACTCCTTTCGATTACTTCTTATGGGGTTATTTAAAATCTAAAGAATATTTTAATAGACCAAACAATATTGCTGATTTAAAAGTTAGGATAACGGAAGAAATTAACAAAATAACCCCCGAGGTCATACAAAATGTTGTACGAGAATTCCAATATCGCCTCGGTTATTGTCAAGAATTGAATAGTGGTCATTTTGAACATTTAATTTAAGTGTCAAATACATTGAAAAACACATTCTAATCATTATGTGACATTATTATCTTCATTCTACGTAAAGTTTTGTGTTAGAGACATTATCAAAATTTTACATCTTAAAAATCAATTTTCTCAGTTATGATTGCACCACACTTAAAAAACTTTATATTGCTGAACAGAGGACTAAAATCCCTTTCCAACGAGGTGCCACACGACCCCCTTTATAATTTAAAATTTTCGAGGGGGTGCTTATAGGTAATTCCGAAGGGGTGCTGGAGGGGGATAATATTTTCATACTGTAAATTGTCAATTTAAGAATAAAAATCGACCTGTTTCAGGTTTTTTTTCATATAGTACATAATAACGCTACAAATGAATTTATTCCATACATATGGACCGCACTGTATTGTAAAATTTAGTTAAACAACAAGTCACTTTTAATTTCCAATGAGGGTCACACATTTTTCAGGTATTTTAATGTGCTTTTTGAATAATTTTCGCAACGGGGTTTTTACGAAAAATGTTTACAACGTGCACTGATTTAATTCGGTCGTGTGTGTATGGGTTTTTCCTGTTTACAGTAGTTCATTCATTTGTGCAATTCATTTGCAAACGTAACAATCGACATACTATGCGTGGGTAATCGATATAGTAGTTACCTAGCGTATCGTGAAACGACTGTATTTTATTGATAAACGGATTAATAAAATTTGAATTCAATATTTGATAATAAACCGATATGTTCGGGATTAAATGATTATAAAAAAATAATTTTTTTAACTACTTACAAAGATTTGTTGGTTTGAAATTGAAAATCAATGCAATTGAATCAAGAAATAATCAAATCGTCGCTTTTTATCGTTAGTGATACGTCAAATTGTTTTAATAATTGAGTTTAATCCATTTGAAAATATACAGTGTGTAAAAGCCAAATGGAATAAATTCATTATTTCGGTTACTGTACATATTTATAAAAAATCCCGAAACACGTCAAATTTAAATTATAACTTGACATTCTTTAACGTGAAAATGCAACCCCTACCTTCAACACCCTTAGAATGACAGGTACTACCCCCAATTTTTTAAATGGGAAGTATAGGCTTGTGATATATCATTTGAAAGGTCTCTTCATTCTCTATTCAAAAATGTTATTGTTTTTAAATTTAATGCAAAAATTAACATAAAAAAATTAAAATCATGTTGTTACCGAAATTCGTTAAAATATACTCGAAACTTATTACAATATACTTAAAACTTATTTCCCGTTTAGGTCTTGATAATAAGAAAGTGAACAAAAACCATAGCAATGTGGTTTTTGATGGTAACCATTAAAAAACTTTAAAGAATTTCCGTGGCAACGCTATTTTAACAAGCAGTAGTAAATTGTTTTATTTAAGTTGTCAATGTTGTAATTTAAGTATAAAGTTTGTTCAATTCAATTCTGAAAAATGGTTAGATTAACGGAAATGCATAAAATAACAGTTTTACAAATGATTGGTTACGGAGATAACATCCGAACACAACAGGAAGTAACTCGCCCATTTCATGAGAAATGTCCTAATTTACCGCCTATATCCCAATGAACAATAAGTAAAATAGAAAAGCAGTTTCGCGAGTTTGGTCATGTAAGGCAGATAAAAAAAGCAGCTGCCAATGCACTAAGTGATGAACTCAAATTAGATGGGTTGCCTGAGTTTCAGGAAAACCCACATACATCGAGTAGACAGGCATCCACTACATTCAATGCTAGCCGTTCATCGATAGCAAACATATTAAAAGAAAATAAATTGCATCCGTATAAGATGATACCTACTTAGGAGCTCATGGAAGACGATTTTGATAGGAGAACTTTTTTTTGTGAGCAAATGATGGACATGTTGGATAACAATATTATCCAATTAGAAGACGTTATGTTTTCTGATGAGTGTACTTTTTTACTTAACGGTCATGCTAATCGGCAAAATTGCCGCTACTGGTCCACGGAAAATCCTCACTGGATGAGAGAAGAACACACTCAATACCCTCAAAAGGTTAATGTTTGGGCAGGGATTGTAGGGAACAATATCATTGGTCCCTTTTTTATTGAGGGCAACTTGAATGGCAACAATTATTTGGCACTACTTCAAAATTATGTCATTCCAACGTTGGCAAATTTATATCCTGATCCAGGTAACCCTCAAGTTCCAGCGAATACGATATGGTTTCAGCAGGATGGAGCACCACCACATTACCAACTTAATGTCCGGCAGTACCTCGATACAATATTTCCCAATCAGTTGATAGGTAGGCGAGGATCGATTGAATGGCCAGCGCGATCACCTGATCTTACATTATTAGATTTCTTTTTATGGGGATATGTGAAGAGCCATGTGTACAAAACTAAACCTTCTGATTTAAATGACAAAAGAACGAATAACGCTTGCGATTAGGTCGATCACGCCTGATATGTTAAATAATGTTAGAAGACAGTTTCATTTTAGATTAGGATGTAGCCAAGACGTTTGCGGAGAACATTTTGAACATCTACTTCATTAACATTCATAGTTCTTTTTCGTGTTCTACATTTTATTACGTTTTGCATTACATTTTAGTTTTTGATGGTATTGTAGCGAATTTCGGTAACAACATGATATTAATTTTTTTTATATTAATTTTTGCATTAAATTTAAAAACAATAACATTTTTGAATAGAGAATGAAGAGACCTTTCAAATGATATAATATCACAAGCCTATACTTCCCATTTAAAAAATTGGGGGTTGTACCTGTCATTCTAAGGGGGTTGAAGGTAGGGGTTGCATTTTCACGTTAAAGAATGTCAAGTTATAATTTAAATTTGACGTGTTTCGGGATTTTTTATAAATATGTACAGTAACCGAAATAATGAATTTATTCCATTTGGCTTTTACACACTGTATATCAATACCAGGCACCTATTTGTAGAAACAACTTCGAGTTAGGATCTCTGTTGTAAAGAAATTTCGAAACCCTACAAAAGAAAATTTATAGTGACGATTTTTAGGAAAGGAATAAGGGTAATAAAGGATTTGGACAGCCTTGAACTGGCAGTGGAAATGGTAAATCATGCAATAGTTGCTTCGTACCATGAAAACTGACCAGAAAAACCAAAGCAACAGAGGAAAATACTCCAAGGTGGATTGAACGCTTGCAAAAGCTTGGGGCACATGTAAGAAGGTTATTCAACAAAGCCAATACCACTTTGGATTGGGTAGATTTTCCATCAAGTCAGGCTCTTCATCTCACCTCTGTAGAAAATCTCAGCAGATCTGCTTTCTTCATGTTCAATTAGTCATGTAAATTTTTTCTTACAGTTTCTTTATCGGCGTGATAATCAACACAAGAGTCCTTAATATTTTTGGCAGAAAGCCACATAGCTTTTGGGATCCAACCATTTCCTGATCCTGCGTGTAATATTGTGATTCTCTTCCCTTTATTTGATGGTGCTTTTGTTTTACACTTATCAGAGGAATCAGACCATCCATTGGAAGGGGTGTCATGCGTGTCAAACCACGTCTCGTCGAGGTAGAGTATTGGCCGATTTTCAGACCGGTATTTTCTTATTGACGTTATATATTCAGAACGCCAGTTTATTAAACGTGTGGATTCCATTTTTACTTGTCTCTTGTTAATTTTGCGATATTTAAAGCCCATTGCAGACAGAGCTCGCCAAAGAGTAGTGAGGCCACAGTTGATGTGAGTTTCGTCATTGATGAGCCGCTGTTTCAGACTTTTGATTGTAGGGACACGCTGCTCATCGTACATAGTGTAGATTTTTCGCCTTATCAAATCTTTTTCCCAGTTGTTTAGACTTTTTGTGACACTGTAATCTTTTTTCTTGATTCCATGGAATTTTCAACAATTCGTCTAACTGAAGTAAGAGGCATCTTCGTTAAATTACTGGTTACTCTTGCTGCAGCACCCGCGTTATATCCTTGCTGAAGTAAGGAACTATATACATTTTTTATAATGTAATATACACAAGTGAACATTTCCAATGAAATACAAAGACTAAAATGAACAAGAAGTGTAAGCTGTAATCCTCTACAATCCCTCTCTGAGAAACAAAATTACCTGAATCAGGTCCTTTTACATTTATGATATGCATCTCGGATTTTACAACCTAAGGGTCTAATTGGTTTTATTATAATCCTTCAGTCAATATCATTTATTGTGAAAACTGGAGGACCGACGTAAAAAAAGTAAAAGACTTGACTTGACAGCAAAACCGTAACGCATGACCTACATTCCGAAAGTGTATTTTGGCACAGTATTTAATCGAAAATGCAGTCACACAATGCGTGTTCCGATCATCAATGAACGAAGGTCTTGGTCTAAAGGTTCGCGAACTTTCTCTACAGATATCATTTAAAAATAACACAGCTGGAAACTATAAATTCACGATTCTATAGTGGAATCTACCAAGAGAAATGACGTAATAGCTTTAGTGTTTGTCGAAAAAAAAAATACCGTAGATAAATATCGACTATTTATTTAATACGACTACATTTAGCATTAGAGTGGGTAAATACCATCAGCTCAAAAGTAAAAACACAAACTTTTTTATAGAATCAAAATAGCGTAATAATATTTTAACGACACTTAAATTAATATTAATGCAAATAATTTAGTTTTATGTGAACTGAACTTGACACATTATTATCTTTTGTTTTTGTTAATTTGTTTACTTGAACAGAGCAATTGTAATCTATTTTTAGATAAAATAAACGATGATTTTCGTTTTCTTTGGAAATTCATACTGAAATAAAATATTTCGACAAGAAGTGTAGATTATATTTGAATAAAGGAGTTGAAAAAAAAAAGAGTAACGTAGAAGTGTCCCAAGTAAATTTGTATCAAGCAATTAAAGAGGTTAGAAGATAAGAAACAGGGAAGAAAATATTAATGAACTATTTGATAAGACAAAGCAATATATTGGATTCTAAAACCTACTACTTTATTCCATATTTCTTCTTAGCTGAACATATTTGTGTTTTAAGTGATAAAATTTAGTATTTTACTCGTATATAATGAATGTTTTTATTTATTTTATTTATTTGAAGAGGTTGTAGAGATCTGTCATACAGGTTGGTCTCTTGGTAACTCCCCAACTATCTTTCAAAAGAAAAAAACATGCTGTGGACGGTGTAGTGTCCAGGATAGCCTTACTAGAAGCTTTGAAGCCATTATGAGACTTAAAATGATATGAATTATTTTACTTGTGCATCAAAGCTAGTCTGGAAATGAGTAATGAGGACACTAATAGACTCGCAAAAGTAAGGGTGGGTACTATTTTCCGCTTTAACACAGTTGACGGACGAAATCCAAGACGCACTGAACAAAAAAGAGACCGTGGTATGTGCCTTTCTAGACATAGAAGGGGCCTTTGACAATACGCCACATGAGGCAGTCAAAAGAGCATTGATTGAGAAAGGAGTAGATAGAACGACTTCCATCTGGATGTCGCAACTGCTATCTACAAGAATCGCAGAAATGGAGGCAGGACAAGACACTATCTCCATTAATGTGACCAGAGGCTGTCCACAGGGGGGAGTTGCATCCCCGCTTATGTGGAGTCTCACTGTGGACAGTCTGCTCTGTCAATTGACTAGGGAAGGCATAGGTACCATGTCAAGGGTATTCCGACGACATGGTTATCCTGGCAAAAGGGAAGTATGAAAACGTCCTCTGTGATATTGTTCAAAGAGGATTGAACATTGCGGAACAATGGTGTGACTCGGTGGGACTCAGCATCAACCCCACCAAAACCACACTAGTAGCCTTTACAAGGAAAAAGAAACCTAATCTAAAAATCATAAAAATAGGGGAGAACATCGTCGAGTGGAAAACAGAGGTAAAATATCTAGGGCTAATCCTAGATAGCAGGTTACTCTGGAACAAACACGAAGACGAAGTAATACACAAAGCAACCAAGGCCCTCATGGTATGTAGGAACATTGCAGGGAAGAACTGGGGATGTAACCCACGTATCTTGCAATGGATGTACACAGCAGTAGTGAGACCATTAATCACATATGGGGCAGTGGCTTGGGGCGTAAGGGCTAATCTGAATACGACGAGGAAAAACCTCTCGAAAATTCAGAGACTAGCCTGTTCATGTATCACTGGAGCAATGGGAACTTGCCCCACTGCTGCAATGGAGGTGATTTTAAACTTGACCCCACTGCACATTTTGCTAGAAAGTGTAAGGAAGAAAACAATATATAGAATGATCAAAGAAGGAATTATCAGGGAAAAACCTCGATCACTTCACTTTGATCAAACTTGGGAAATGCCCCAATATGATATGCCAAAGAAATTCAACTTTGTGAGAAAATTCATCACAAAGTTGAGTAATAAATCTGAATGGGATGAAGACACCATACAGAATTTAAACCAGAATACCATAAAGTGGTATACGGACGGTTCCAAGCTAGACGAAGGAACTGGGATAGGAGTTTTTGGACCGAGAGCCAAATACTCAGAAAGCTTGGGCACATACCCGAGCATCTTTCAAGCAGAAGTCCGCGCCATCGAAAGATGTGTGGAATTCAATATTGGAAGAAACTATCGCAGACAAGAGATTGTGATCATGTCGGATAGTCAAGCAGCCATCAAAGCGCTGAGTTCAAATATAATCAGTTCGAAGATGGTTTGGGAATGCCTAGGCAAACTAAATGAACTAGGCCAGAAGAACACTGTCACCCTCCTATGGGTCCCGGGACACATAGGAATAGAGGGGAATGAAACAGCAGATAAGTTGGCAAAAAAAGGAGCTGAAACCCCACATTTGGGACCAGAACCATCTTGTGGGATCAGCAGTAGAGTAATCTTAGGAAAACTAAGGGAGGAAATGGAGAAAGAAAAATCCGAGTACTGGAATCAGCTGGAAGGACTGAGGCAATCTAAGATACTACTGGGGAACTATGACCAGAAGAGATCTCTTAGCTGCCTCAACCTCAGTAAAAAAAGGCTCCGTATTTTAACGGGAATATTAACCGGGCATTGCCGGTTAAGAAGCCACATGAAGAAACTAGGGTTAGCAGATGAAGCAAAGTGCAGATTCTGTGAGGAAGAGGATGAAACTTCAATACATATACTCTCAGAATGTCCTGCCTTGCAAAATTCTAGGGCTAGATACCTAGGAGCACATGAAATAAAGGAAGGGGATCTACCTGATTTGAAGCCCGACGATGTCCTAAACTTCCTCAGGAAAATAGGACTCGGGGAGCTGCTATAAATCTGAGAAAACATCAGAACATGGCAAGTAAGGGGGGACACAATAGATCCTATGGGTCGCAGTGTAATCATCACCCCTAACTCATTCATACATTCATACATTCATTTTCCTTGGTCCGGAGAATTTTTGTTGCCTTAGGAAGAGGACACCAAAAAATAATTACTTTCCTGGGAACAGGATATCCTACAGTCTCATCAATGAATACGCCATTCACACTAACTTGTTGAATATTTTGCTACCTTTTTACGAAAAACATGAACACCCCTTAAAAATTGTCTTATTTTAATTTATGAAACTATGTAAACAGAATTAATTATTTATTTTAGTATAGACCAATATTTAAATAGCTTTTTACACGAATTTACTCGGTTCTATCCTGTAGGATATGGAAAGTGCTAATTTTGGTTTATAGATTTTCCATTAACCCAGAAAATATTCCTTTTTAGGTCATGGCGGTTTTCGACAAAAGTCTGCAAAGAAATTTGGTTCACCGATATAAGGAACTATGCGTTTTATCGACCAAAAATTCTTCCCACGAAACATACTTGAATCTAAAACTGTTGTTTTCTTTTTGCCACAGAAATTCCTACAAAAAGTCCTGCAGATGATACAAATCCGATATCAAGGTTCTTAAATACTTATTATGTTTTATAACCCTTCAAATTGTCTCTATTCCTTCGTTTATGGTAAATTTGCTGGTAGTCGCAGAAAAACATTTTTTCTTGTGATATATTTCTTCTTAGAACTACAAATATTTTTTTACCCAAAACAATTATGAATCTCTTCAGTGGCCAAAATAACAAAGAAGATACTGCAAATAATTATTACTATTATTTGCTCAAATATTTTAAAACTACGCTAAACCCATGAGTTATATGAACTAAACTTTCAGCCATTTTGGACGCGCATTTGTTGTTTGACAATCATTTGAGTGAGTCGATGTGAGTGTTTTTATGAAAATGGAAAAAATCGAGTATCGAGCTGTCATTTAATATTTGTTTTTGAAGGTCATACGCCTACGCAAATCAAAGACGAGTTGGACGTTGTGTACGGGGACTCTGCACCATCATTTACCACCGTGAAATTTTGGGCTGCTGAATTTAAACGTGGCCGTACCAGCTTGGGTGACGATGAACGTTCGGGACGTCCAAAAACTGCAACCACTGACGATAATATCGCTCAAGTTCACCAAATGGTGCTAGACCACCGTCGAATTAAAATTAGAGGATAGCAGAGGCTATAAACATGTCCAAAGAATGTATTTGTCACATATTGAATCAAGATTTAGGCATGAGAAAGCTGTCCGCGTGTTGGGTGTCGCGTTTGCTCACTTTGGACCAAAAACGTGTTCGAATGAACATTTCCAACTCTCTGTTGGCGCAGTTTAGGCGCAATAAATCAGAGTTTTGGCGCCGATTAATTACTGTAGATGAAACTTGGATACACCATTATACTCCAGAAACAAAAACACAGTCAAAACAATGGACTGCGAAGGGGGAATCGGCTCCAAAAAAAGCAAAGGTTGTTCCTTCGGCTGGAAAAGTGATGGCAACTATATTCTGGGATAGTCATGAAGTTATCTTGATCGATTATCTTCAAAAAGGAAAAAACCATTACAAGAGCATACTACGCATCATTACTTGACAAGCTGAAGGAAAAAATTGCGGAAAAACGGCCACATTTGCAGAAAAAAAGAATTTTGTTTCACCAAGACAATGCGCCGTCTCACACCTCAGCGGTTGCCATGGCGAAAATCCACGAATTACAGTTTGAAGTGCTTGATCACCCTCCTTACTCACCAGATCTAGCCTCAATCGACTTATTGTGTTCCCTAAGCTAAAAGTTGCGCTCGGAGGACAGAGATTTTCGTCGAATTAGGAGGCCATCACCTTCGTAAACAATTATTTTGCAGAGAAAGACGCCGAGTACTATTTGGACGGGTTGAGCATCGCTGGGAGAAGTGTATAGACTTACAAGGACACTATGTAGAAAAATAAAAATTAATTTCAAGAAAAAATGTCTAGTATCTTCGTTAGGTCGGAAACTTTTCAGACAACCCTCGTAGAACGTCTATCAAGTATGTGCAGTCAACGTCCCAAATTCTTCAAGTCTGTTGGAACAAACCCATTAAATCATTCGGTATTTGGAGTATCGAGCAATCATTCGAAAACCTTAACCTTGTTTGATATCTAAATAACTAATTTGCGAACGGTTTTTTTTTGTTGATTTGTATTATATCTCTTGCTATTTCGGTATATCGATACCCGTTTCTCAAAGTTTATTAATTACAACAGCATTGGCCTTTCCACATCGAACATAAAAAATATAAAACTCGTTATCTTCTCTCATTTGATAACTTAATAATACAACTGTTGTCATAATAACGAATTTGTTTTTTATTATTCAATTGCATATGTACATAAATTTTGTTATTTGGTCTAACAAATCGGCTAAACATCTGTCTGCTGACCTTCGCAAATCGTTAAAAACAAATAGGTATACATGTTTTTGTGGAAGCATCGTTAATATCAGATCGATCGATAAGCGGCTAAGATTTTCATCGGATTATCGGAAAGGAGAAATGTGTTTAGCAAACTTGTTTTTGTAGAGCTCGTAATAATACTTAATTTTTGCAGTAGTGATCGAAAAAGGGAAAAATACAAGTGCCCTTAGGTTTAATGAGGCAATGGCGGCTCGCGATTTAAAAATTTAAGGTTTTCTGCAAGTTTTGTAAAAAAATTTGAGTATAGAGCGGGTCACAGTTATTATGCAGCATTGCGTTTATGGACGACGGCGTTGCCATATCGGCATGTTCTTCGAATTTGGTTCCAACTGGCGCGGGAGTATAACTTGCCATTGTGTTACTATTATGATTTAAATGTTGACTAAATTATTCATTTGAAAATCGTTTAGTGAGTAATTAAGAATATTTATAATTATGCTTTTAGATAAATTTTACGCGTTTAAAGGAAAATATTGTAAATCCGCTAAAATATTCAAATTTTATACGTTTAATTATCACTTATAAAGACCTTTGTCAAATTATGAAATAATAATATAATTAATAATAAAAATATGTCAATAATAATAATATATACATAAATTACAAGACGAGTGGTAAAAAAGTCAGCTGTCATCTAAATTTTAAGGGAGAACGATTAACAGAGAAAAGCTAATGAAATCTTGCCAACGTTTCGATGATTTTTCCGAGGATTTTTCTTCTTCTGGCGGGTTGTTGTAACAAACAAAATATAGAATAAGTAAATAAATTAACAATTACGTATTTTAACTTGAATTAAAATTAAACTTTAAAAATGACAATGATTAGCAGGTAATAACTAAAATAAATGAAAATTGAATGGAACATTTGATGGTTAAGAAATATATTACTGATTTTCATCGTCATCCAAGTCTTCATCTTCATCGTCTTCATTTAGATTTATTATTATTGGCTCAATGTCTTCCATTAAATGATCTGTTTGCCACATCTTTTCCTCTGTCTTCTCTACCTTTTTTTCATAATTAGACCACTGCATTGGGGTTATTTGCGAATATGCAGTTTTTCCACATCCTCTTTTTTAAAAGTACTATTATTACGAGCCACATATCCTTTCACTTGGCTCCACACCATTTCAATAGGATTTAATTCGCAATGATAAGGTGGTAATCGTAGGACTGTTATATTATGTTCCGTGGCAATGTCGTCTATTTTTCTTAGGTCGTACTGCTTTCTAAACGCGTTTGCAGTAGCCAATAATTCTGTTTTTAAATAATCATCCTCGAAGTAAATCTCTTTTTCCAGTAGCCAGTACTTTATTTGTTCCTTATTCCAAGTTGTCTTTGGAAAAGGTAACTTCGCCGAATGGTATGACGCATTGTCCAACACTACAACATTCTTTGATCCGTTTTTCGGCAAATTAGCAATTGATCTTTAAACCAGGCCTCAAAGCCTTCTGCGTCCATTTCGTCGTGGTAATCGTCTGCACCTTTCTTTGCCAGAAAAGTTTTTTCTGCACCCTCAAGAAAACCGTCTTTCCAGCCTGCATGAAGAAGAACAAATCTCGGTCCTCGTTGACTTGGAGCCTTCAGTCCTGTTGTCAGTCCTTTGACAAATGCATCTCGGGCATTTTTTATGGTAGTGTCTTTCCATTCAAAATTTACACTGTGGCCCACATTAATCCATGACTCGTCCAGATATATTACGTTATATCCTTCTTCGCGGAACTTCTTCACTGATCTTAAATATTTGTGCCTCCAGGCGATTATATCAGCTCTTTCTATTAGAATCGAGTCTCTTCTTCTTTTTTCATAAACAAACCCCATATCGTTAAGCAAGCGTCTTAGCGTACTTTTAGAAAAATTTGGTACATTTTCGTCTGAATTTATTTTAGCAAGAACTTTTGCCAGTGTTGGTGGAATATTTTCGGAGTAGAATTCATGCACAGCTTTTCGTATTTGCGATTGGATACCTTCATCGTAGGTGATCAGTCTTGAATTCGACTGGCTGCTGTTCCGTCTTCGTTTTTTGGCGATGTCAAAGGTCCAGTAGCGGCTTCGCTTTTCAGATTATACACTGTTCTCACACTAAGGCCAGTCATTTCAAAAATCAGTTCTATTTTCGCTGTCACACTTTTGTCATCTTTTGTATTCAACGTATACGTTAAAATATTCAATAAAAGCCTCTTGGTTTGACGATGAAGATTTTCACCTTGTTTAAATTTTTCAAACGGTGCTGCTAACTGCATGGCTGTTGTTTCAATAATGCCCTTTCGTTTATCAGCAGAAACAGATAGGTACCTGCCTATGTTATTACTTACCTGTACATGTACTTACCTCTACATTTCAGGAATATTACATAACGATTTACGAGGATCAAGGGATCATACAGGTAAAAATAATTAGCATCTTTGTAATTAAATAATATTTTCACTGGCAATAGGATTAGGATTTGTCTGAAAGATTTAGTAGAGACCTAAATAATCCATCAAGTAATCAGGTATATACTGATTACAATCTACATAAATAGATTTGAATTCCATTTTTAAATAATATTTATTATATAGAATACACCTGTTTTGCAAAATTCATAATAAAACGTTTCTACGAAAATGAATTGGCTGAGTTAATTGTGGTTCAAGCCGTAACCAAAGCGGCAACAGTGTTGAATATTCGCCCATAAGATTTACATTGGCCTATGCCGGCCACGCTGCATAATAACTGTGACCCGCTCAAAGATTGGTATAACTACAAATTTACTCTTCTTCTTTGTAGCATGGTTAATTATGGTAGTAGGCTACTGGTTGTTCATTGCAATCAATATTCTTCCGAGGATGAGGCCCAGCATTCACCGTGGTCTACCCTGTGGTTGTTTTCCTACTAGATTATTCGTTTTTGCACTTTAAACAAGTCTGCTGTTCTCCATTCTTTTAATATGTTTGTTCCAACATCTTCTGGCATAGCTTCCTATGTCCTGCATTCCACATTTTTGTCTGACGTGAAGGAGGTAGCAAAGATGAAATTGCAAGAATCCTCGAATGGTAACCAAGGGAAGCAACAAAGAATAGGGAAAGCCTTAAAAAAATATGGGTTCATGACTTGAAAGCAGTAGCAGCCAAGCATTGGGTTAGATGGACCTATATTTAGAAATGTATTGAAAATACATGTCCCAGTGCAAAGTGAGACTCTAAAGTTATCAGAAGGTAGCTTTTTTACCGAACTTTTGGGTATGAAAATGCTTTTTTCGAAATGTGCTGCATTTACTCCAATCAGAGCAAAAATAACATCGAATCGATGATTTTACGCATTGTTTAGATATGTTTACTTGGAGTTGCTCAATAATTACTATTTTGTCAGGAATACACACCAAATATACAGGGTGTTTCATTAAGAATTATCCATATAGTAACTGGAGAAACCTTAGCACTAAATATGAAGATTTAAGCCAAAACACTTAAATAAAATATTCCTTCTAACCGAGATATAGGGTGTTTTATTTTAACTATTCTAAATGATTGTATCCCATATTTTTGACACCTTCCAATATTTTTTCTTCATACTTGGCAAAAAGTTTACACATATTAGGTTACTTTAAACAGTGGCAAAAGATAGTTTTTCTCGATTACCAGAGGCGTGCGGTAGGGATGGATACTTTCTTTTATCCCCCTACAATTTACGCCACTGTTGTAATAATTGTTTCTGCATGTTTTTTTGATTTTCCGTCACTTTCTACGTAAATATCATCCTTTTGTCTCAATACGATAGAGTGAGTAGTTTTCGAATTATTTGCATTTAAAGGTAATGTTTAAAATATCCATTTTTGTTTTATTGCTTATTTTATTGCTTAAGTTTCCTTTAATTTAACCACCTTGATAACAAAATTTGTTAATTCTAATCGTAAATTCAGATGAGTCAATAACTATTTAACTAAATAAATAAAATTTCAGTTTTAAATTTATAAAAAAATAGAACTATGATTTTTATTATGAAATAACATTATGAATACATAAAATAAACGTACTGAAACAATTATTTATTTAATTAATCCTTTTGGAAAAAATTCTCCTAACCTTTAGAAATATGTTGGGTTGATTTCTAATAAAATTTGCAACATTTTCTATTTGTTGCCATAATTCCTGTCGGGTATTAATTTCTTACACAAGTGTCTTCATATGTCCCCAAAAATAAAAGTCTAGGAGATTAAAATCGGGACTTCGAGCAGGCCATGGAAATTCACTCCCTGGCCCTATCCATCTATGAGGAAATGTATTGTTTAGATAATTTCGAACCGCTAAAGGATAATGTGGTGGGGCGACGGCTTGCATAAACCACATACTTCTTCTTTGGTTTAATAGTTAGTTTTCCAGCTCATCAAAAAGTGGATTTTGAAGTAATTCCAGATATGAACGGCCATTTAAATTTGCAGGTAATTCAAAAGGACCTGCGAATTTTATCTTATTTATTAGTATCTGATAATAACAATCAAATTTCTGAATTTTCATAAATTTAGAATTAAAAAACATTGATATGAAAAAATCTTTTGAAATGAAATTTACTGAAACTAATAAACTTTATTTATTTAGTGAAATAGTTATTGAGGCATGTGAATTTACGATTAGAATTAACAAATTTTGTTGTCAAGGTGGTTATATTATTAAGGAAACTCATGTTGAATAAGCAATAAAACAAAAATGGATATTTTAAACATTACCTTTAAATGTAAATAACTCGAAAACTACTCACTCTATCGTATTGAGACAAGAGGATAATATTTACGTAGAAAAAAACGGAGAATCAAAAAAACATGCAGAAACAATTCTTCCAACAGTGGCGTAAATCGTAGGAGGATAAAAGAAAGTATCCATCCCTACCGCACGCCTCTGGTAATCGAGAAAAACTATCTTTTGCCACTGTTTAAAGTAACCTAATATGTGTAAACTTTTTGCCAAGTATGAAGAAAAAATATTGGAAGGTGTCAAAAATATGGGATATAATCATTTAGAATAGTTAAAACAAAACACCCTATATCTCGGTTAGGAGGAATATTTTATTTAAGTGTTTTGGCTTAAATCTTCATATTTAGTGCTAAGGTTTCTCCAGTTACTATATGGAAAATTCTTAATGAAACACCCTGTATTTTTATATCCAACTAATCGCAAACTAGAAAAACGCACTGTAATATTCAGCTGGGGCGAACATTATTTTCAAGTGTTTTAATTTTCTGGCGTGTTGACGAGCCGCCACTGTAATGAGCGTATTCTGAAAATGTGGGGTGGTAGGCACGTGATTTATGTCGAAAAATACACTCTTGAGAGAGGCTGAATGTGCTTTTTTTCACGAAGTAACAACCTAAATGATTTTATCTTACATTTTCGGATTTTGTAAGTGGCGCGTGAGATGTTTCAAAAGCAAGAAAATAACTAGTACACAATATAAAATGGGAACCCCAGTGCTTGGTCGAAATTTGTCGTAGTTATATTCATATTCCCAAAGTGATGAATTGAGTGATTTCGATGTTTGAATCTTATGATTAGGTTATGTTGAATGCAGGAACGTTTTTTTAGGTCAATTTGCATGTCTCTCGTATTTTGTTATTAACAAGTTTCCGTTAGTAAGACTAATGAAAGGAAAAAATTGAGCATTAAACTTCCCAAATCCGGGAGGAGTGATTTCACTTGTTTTTTATTTTGTTGCTTCGAAAATTTTCATTTTTTCGAAGGTACAGGTATGGAAAAAAGTCAATTTTACGAAGGTCATCTTTCGGTTTGGATAAAATTTGTAGAACGTACTATAGAAAATTAAAATTTTCAGGGTTTGTAGGAAATTTTCTTGGCTTTCTAACGGCGTAAACTGGAAGTGGCTATGATTTTTTGTTTTTAAGTTATGCGTCAAAATCTGAGACCATGTCATAACGCTCGATTCACTAGACGCTACAAGGCAAAATAAATTTTTTAGAATGTTTCTAATGGCAGATTCGTTTTCGGGAGGGTCGAATTAGTCTAAAACCAGATTTTTAGCTCATTCGGAGAGATTTACAAAATTTTCATTTTTTCGAAGGAAGGTGTAGGTATGGAAAAAAGTCGATTTTACGAAGGTCATATTTGGATTCGAATAAAATTGGTAGTAGTTACTATAGAAAATTGAAATTTTCAGGGTTTGTAGGAAATTTTCTTGGCTTTCTAACGGTGTAAACTAGAAGTGGCTATGATTTTTTATTTTTGAGTTATGCGTCAAAATCTGAGACCATGTCATAACGCTCGATTCTCTAGTCGCTAGACGGCAAGATAATGTTTTTAGAATGTTTCTAATGGCAGATTCGTTTTCGGGAGGGTCGAATTAGTCTAAAACCAGATTTTTAGCTCATTCGGAGAGATTTCGAAAATTTTCATCTTTTCAAAGGAAGGTATAGGTATGGAAAAAAGTCGATTTTACGAAAATCATATTTGGGTTGGAATAAAATTGGTAGTATTTACTATAGAAAATTAAAATTTTCAGGGTTTGTAGGAAATTTTCTTGGCTTTCTAACGGTGTAAACTAGAAGTAGCTATGATTTTTTGTTTTTAAGTTATGCGTCAAAATCTGAGACCATGTCATAACGCTCGATTCTCTAGTCGCTAGACGGCAAGATAATGTTTTTAGAATTTTTCTGATGGTAGATTCGTTTTCAGGACTGTCGAATTAGTCTAAAACCAGATTTTTAGTTCATTCGGAGAGATTTCCAAAATTTTCATTTTTTCGAAGGAAGGTATAGGTATGGAAAAAAGTCGATTTTACGAAGGTCATATTTCGGTTCGGATAAAATTGGTAGAAGCTACTATAGAAAATTGAAATTTTTAGGGTTTGTAGGAAATTTTCTTGGCATTTCAACGGCGTAAACTAAAAGTGTCTATGGTTTTTTGTTTTTGAGTTATGCGTCAAAATCTGAGACCATGTCATAACGCTCGATTCTCTAGTCGCTACACGGCAAGATATTTTTTTTAGAATTTTTCTGATGGCAGATTCGTTTTCAGGAGGGTCGAATTAGTCCAAAACCAGATTTTTAGCTTATTCGGAGAGATTTCCAAAATTTTCATTTTTTCGAAGGAAGGTATAGGTATGGAAAAAAGTCGATTTTACGAAGGTCATATTTGGGTTCGAATAAAATTGGTAGTAGTTACTATAGAAAATTGAAATTTTTAGGGTTTGTAGGAAATTTTCTTGGCTCTTCAACGGTGCAAACCTCAGTATTAGTAGGGACCGATCCT
Source organism: Ophraella communa (assembly GCA_035357415.1). Lineage (NCBI taxonomy): Eukaryota > Metazoa > Arthropoda > Insecta > Coleoptera > Chrysomelidae > Ophraella > Ophraella communa. The sequence continues at coordinate 3,343,156 of CM068982.1, read as the reverse complement.
TGAGGAACTTCAGCTTCGATTGTTTTGACCGGTAAATTTAGTACCATGTTACTTACGTAAATTACTTCATATATTTTCTATTTAATGAGTTATGTCTAATAGTTTTTGAGTTATTTGCATTTTAAACATTATTTTATTAAATAATAGAAAGTTTCCTTTCAACTAGTTACTATTTATGCGACTGACCTTCATAGTGCGTTTATCACATAAGACAAAATCAAACATTTCATGATAAAAGACCATTAAATTGAATTAATTTTAGGAAAAAGCATTACCGCATCTGCGACGCAAAATTCGCCAGAAAATATCGATTCCTCCGAATCTGCCTCCATTTTAATAATAAATACTTCATTGTTGAGCGGAAAGAAAAAGTATACCGTTTGCCTATAGTAACAAACATAATAATTATTCTATTGATACATTCCGGCATATAAATAATATCGAACAATATATAAATAACCGTTCGTGAACTTGACAGTGACATTTAAATAATATTATAAAATGTCGAACGATTCTCAGTAAACGGATATAAAAAGATTATGCAAATATTTAAACCGTTTTATGCTTGATTTCGTTAATACCTGCCTACGTTAAAAATATATATATCGGCGATTACAAGCTTACTTCCAATGCAGATATATTAATTGGAATGAGTCACCGAGGAAATATTGAACTGATAGGTTATTAAAAAAAATAAAGGAATTTTAATCAACATTTTTGTAGTATAACTACTTTTACTTTCGTAATTCTTTGTCCACTATTCGCCTTTTCGAAAGTCTAGACGCCCTCCAAATGATAAACGTACTTTGTGAGTAATCGCAATTATTTTTAATTTTATTTTGGATTGTTATGTGGAGGTTGATGTTTGATTCTTTTATTTGTATTTGTAAAATTACCAATAAACAATTAAAACACACAACTCAACCCTAAATTCGTATACAAACTGACACCTCAAACAATCCTCCATATTTGTTTACGTCTGTTAGCGCCCTCAACGGTAGTCGAAATCGCCAATTATAGGTACCTACTCTATTTTCTCTAAAGATAACTGTAACGTAGACATTCTAAAACACACCCTTGTGTAAAAGTTTATGTATCTAATAGGTATTTTTTGTATTATATGTATTTAAATATTGACTACGAGCATCTTGAACTAAAGCCATTGCCCTTGCAGCACGCGTCGGCAATTTGGTTGCAATTAAATGTAAAATGTAACACGTTTTAACACTAATGTTAACACTAAATTACTATGGTTGTTAAAGCACGGCAACAAAATATTTTATTGCTTATTTTATCAGACATTAATTTCTAAAAAAAAAGTATAAACTCGTGTTATTTGTTATAACCTCTAAAAAAAGTTACATTTTACGTACTAATTTCCGGATGAAAAATCGACTGTATTCAATATTGTCCGCAAATGATTGAAATTGAGAGTTGTTTCACTTCAGATCAGAAATCAGAATACTTTTTTTTATACATTTATATATATATTATTATATATATTATTTCGATTACTGTACATATTTATAAAAAATCCCGAAACACGTCAAATTTAAATTATAACTTGACATTCTTTAACGTAATAATGCAACCCCTACCTTCAACCCCCTTAGGATGACAGGTACAACACCCAATTTTTTAAATGGGAAGTATAGGCTTGTGATATATCATTTGAAACATTCTCTATTCAAAAATGTTATTGTTTTAAATTTAATGCAAAAATTAACATAAAAAAAATTAAAATCATGTTGTGACCGAAATTCGCTAAAATATACTCGAAACTTATTACAATATACTTAAAACTTATTTCTCGTTCAGGTCTTGATAATGAGAAAGTGAACAAAAACCATAGCAATGTGGTTTTTAGATGGTAACCATTAAAAAACTTTAAAGAATTTCCGTGGCAACGCTATTTTAACAAGCAGTAGTAAATTGTTTTATTTAAGTTGTCATTGTTGTAATTTAAGTATAAAGTTTGTTCAATTCAATTCTGAAAAATGGTTAGATTAACGGAAATGCATAAAATAACTGTTTTACAAATGATTGGTTACGGAGATAACATCCGAACACAACAGGAAGTAACTCGCCTATTTCATGAGAAATTTCCTAATTTACCGCCTATATCCCAAGGAACAATAAGTAAAATAGAAAAGCAGTTTCGCGAGTTTGGTCATGTAAGGCAGATAAAAAAAAGCAACTGCCAATGCACTGAGTGATGAACTCGAATTAGATGTGTTGCTGGAGTTTCAGGAAAATCCACATGAGTAGACAGGCATCTACTACATTAAATGCTAGCCATACATCGATAGCAAACATATTAAAAGAAAATAAATTGCATCCGTATAAGATGATACCTACTCAGGAGCTCATGGAAGACGATTTTGATAGGAGAACTTTTTTTTGTGAGCAAATGATGGACATGTTGGATAACAATATTATCCAATTAGAAGACGTTATGTTTTCTGATGAGTGTACTTTTTTACTTAACGGTCATGCTAATCGGCAAAATTACCGCTACTGGTCCACGGAAAATCCTCACTGGATGAGAGAAGAACACACTCAATACCCTCAAAAGGTTAATGTTTGGGCAGGGATTGTAGGAAACAATATCATTGGTCCCTTTTTTATTGAGGACAACTTGAATGGCAACAATTATTTGGCACTACTTCAAAATGATGTCATTCCAACGTTGGCAAATTTATATCCTGATCCAGGTAACCCTCAAGTTCCAGCGAATACGACATGGTTTCAGCAGGATGGAGCACCACCACATTACCAACTTAATGTCCGGCAGTACCTCGATACAATATTTCCCAATCGGTGAATAGGGAGGCGAGGATCGATTGAATGGCCAGCGCGATCACCTGATCTTACATTATTAGATTTCTTTTTATGAGGATATGTGAAGAGCCATGTGTACAAAACTAAACCGTCTGATTTAAATGACTTAAAAGAACGAATAACGCTTGCGATTACGTCGATCACGCCTGATATGTTAAATAATGTTAGAAGACAGTTTTATTTGAGATTAGGATGTTGCCAAGACGTTCGCGGAAAACATTTTGAACATCTACTTCATTAACATTCGTAGTTCTTTTTCGTGTTCTACATTTTATTACGTTTTGCATTACATTTTAGTTTTTGATTGTATTGTAGCGAATTTCGGTAACAACATGATATTAATTTTTTTATGTTAATTTTTGCATTAAATTTAACATTTTTGAATAGAGAATGAAGAGACCTTTCAAATGATATATCACAAGCCTATACTTCCCATTTAAAAATTGGGGGTTGTACCTGTCATTCTAAGGGGGTTGAAGGTAGGGGTTGCAATTTGAAATGTAATATGCACCTCGGTTTTGCATGCTCGACTATAATAAACAGTTTTTCGTCTTTGATACTTAAAAGAATGAATGAATTTATCTTAATATCAGTGTAATATGTTCACTCTTTGAAATAATCAAACAATAGTTACTATAAAACTTAAAAATCTAACAAGAAATGCTCCTAACAATCTCTAATTCGTCCAGCAGCATTATTTAATGCTCCTAACAATCTCTAATTCGTCCAGCAGCATTATTTACACATTGGCTTATTTAAAATTAAATTATCAGTTTTGTTTTGTGCGCAAAAACATCTTAAAGAACTTGACGAATATTACCATAATGTGGATGGAAAGATCTCGCAGTCTTGATAAGACTTATTGTTGACGCAGTATGAATTCCTGCAATATTTTCCGAATTGTGAATTATAATATTTGTTACTTATTGTATTGATTCTTATATTATATAAATTAGGACACTAGTATTAGTTGAAATGCAAAGATATTTTACTTCCTAACCAAAGGGGAGGTTCATTTGCATCACAATGAAGGCTTGCTGAAGAACTAGACCAAATTATAACAAGGCAAAGGACAGTATTGTGGACTGATTTGACGGATTAGAGTTTAGAGCGAATTATTGATCTATAAACTATAAATAGAGTTGCTTCTTGTAAGAAGATGTGAGAGTGTTCCCATGAGAATTTGAAATCGAATACTAAACCAAATATTTTGCATACATTAACAACAGTTAGTTGACAGTCGTTCACAGTACTTTGACTACTGAATTTGGTAATTTTTGATTTTGTATAAGACAGAGAGAGTCCTAGTAATGAAATTTTAATTTGGAAATAATCTATGGCAAGCATTTTGCGAGTAGTTTAGTTGGATTTGCCGTGACAATACAAAATAATGTCTTCTGCTTATACAGTACTACTGCTTTGTACTAAGATGGTTGATTGTTAGCGAAACCAGGGAAGAACGTTGGGGTACACCATCAGATGGTAAATGTGGAGAAGACCCTGAAAGTTCTCACACGTGTGAGAATATATTGAGTGAGTCTGTTGAGAATAGCATCACTATATATTTGGAATTGAAAGGTTTTGCATTTAGATATTTTAATGGATGATGCAAGAACTTTGGCTTTAGATCAAAGTGGTGGTAGCCAATATTATGCTACCGAAGTGGTAGGTGTGAATAGTTTTGCTGTTCAAAGAATCATTTAGCAGTTGAATAAAACCGACAAGAAACTCAGGATTAGGTCGTTGGATAACAATATCTGTCCAGGATTATTTTGGTCTGAGAAATGTGGGTTTCATCCAGGACATCACCCCTACGTCCGCTGATATTCGTGGAACACTGGAATTATGCAGATGAGTCCAGATTTTAGCATGAATTCCAGTCAATAGCATATTTATGGGACACTCTGATAAAAATCATTCAAATTAGATAAGCTTTGAGCACTAATTATGGTACTGACTTTATATGTCAGTATCAACAAATGTTTGTAATATTTTGCTAAATAATTTAAAAATTAGTAGGATACTACTAAAGAGCAATTGGTTATTTCCTTTTTTTTGTCAAAATTAATTAGTTAAACACATTAGTATTCATGGAACAGTAAGAAAATTAGTGCCACTTCAGCTGGCTTATAAATGGAGAAACAAATTTAAAAGTCGATTTTCATTGTTATTGGGAACTTTTAGTCCATCAGTCAGTGACTGATGTTTGATTTATCGTTCGAGACAATATTAAATAAAAATATAAATACTTTATTTATTTATTTATATCTTTTATTATAATTTTTTTATTGGTCGGCATATTAAAAAACACATAAATTTTTAAATGTTGCCCATTAAGTAGAAAACTTGAATTTTTAATGCAGAGTTTATTTTGCCCGTAAGGGACGTAGTAATATTTGTAGTAAAATGTTTTAAGTAATAAATAAATATTTTAGTTGGTGATAAAAGTACACTCGTCACGAAAAATATAATTTTAAAAAGGTGTACTAATCCTGCAGATGACCGTTATTTAAGAATTCAGACTTTGCTAACTCGTCATGTTGTCAGGCAACTGCAAAATGTTCTCTGTGGAATCCGTAATTTTAGAATATCTGTTGCTGGATGTACTTGGTAACAGACAGAAAACTTAAACCTGGTAATTTGGTTGGTCATCTTAGGATTCTGAAAAATATTCAACAAGCATCCTTAGAGCAACCATTAGGTACAATGCCAGTTAAATTTGACTTCGAGACTTATAGGAAACCGCCATACAGTTAAAGAAGTCTAACCATCAGAGCTGAAAGAGGGCTTGCTGGTGTGGTAGGTCCAAGGTCCTTTGAGGTATCTGATAGTAGGCACAAAAGTTCTTTACAGGTCTAAGACAATCTAATCTAATGATTCGTTTTACAAGTTTTCTGGATATCGAAGGAATTTCGTCATCTAGGGTTAGTCCTTCAATATTTTGTCAACGGTAGGTGTTTCATTTTTTAAAATAAAACGTGAACTTTTCATCGAATGTTACATTTGATGTCTTCATCAAACCTTTTTGTGGATCTTCCTGGATTTTTCATGTACTTTTCCAAATTCAGCCAATACGAAGGAGCCGAGTCAAGAATATCTAATCGAGTACCGTAATAATCACTTCACGGACGTGTTTGGTACTATATTTTTTTTCATACTGCCTTTGGTTTTAAACGCAATAAAATATGAAACTGAAATGACATATTTGATCATTTTATTAGGCAGTCATGTAGAATGCTGTGAAAAAATTATGTTACTTGATTTATTCTTAACATGGTTGATTTGCTTTATAAATAAATAAAAAATGAACAGCGGTTACCAAGTAACAATGTAAATAAAGGCAGACATATTGAATTTTTCTGCACACCCGAAATATCTGCGGAGAAAATGGATCTGAAATTATCTGAAAAGATGTGAAAAATAATATGCGCTGTTTTGCAACTGGCGTGAACAACACAATTTGAAAAGTAGTGCTGTTGAAAAATTCGTATTTTATTATTGTATAGGTACTTTATGAAACATAGTATATTATTTGTTTATGCGGATATTCTAGCAGTATCTTGACTGATAATAAATAATGGAATGCTGAAGAAACCTCGACTTTCGATTATTACGGTTGAACACTTTCGCGGAACACCTTGTATTTAGAGACAGGCAACATAAAAATTAGGATACGGCAGGCGTATTAACGCGTAAAAATAAGCCGCAAGGTCGGTAACTCTGACGTAAAAATAAACAAGTCTGCTGCTGTTGGAAGTAAACATATCCAGTTGGCCAATTGCAATTTAATAAGCGAAAATTGCAGAGAAACCAATAATAATAATGTAAATAATTATCTTGAATTTGGTCAAAGCAACATATTTATATATATCCGTTATGAAAAAATGTTTATTGTTATTCTAATGTTTCGAAGGAGTGTAAAATGTTTGTTTATCAGTAAAATGTTCGTCCTTGGATTTTCTTTGAATTATTTTGCATGGGTTTTTTTGCGAATACACATTTTTTTATTTGTGTTTAGCAAATAGTTTCGATTAATATGATGAAGTAATTGCCTGAATATAATACTCTGTTCTTTTGACTGTTAACGCCCTTCTGAAAAGTGTAGTTCTTTTTCACGGCGGGCGAATACTCAACGCATTTTACCCCAACTACCTCCTAGAAAGAAAAAGGTTCATAATCCAACATGAATATTCGACACAGAATATTGCCAATAAAATCTGCCCCTTCCAATTTAATATTTTTATACTTAACAGGTAAATTTCTAACACTTAGGTACAATTTTCTCAGTTTTGTTTATAATTGTGAGTTTTGATATTGTTTTGTTAAAATGAGTATAAGTAAAAGTTGTCGTGTAATAGATTATTATAAGAATATTATACATTTTCTAAAAGTAGTAGATTAGGTTAGGTTTGGTTTGGTTTGGTTAGGTTAGGTTAGGTTAGGTTAGGTTAGGTTAGGTTAGGTTAGGTTAGGTTAGGTTAGGTTTGGTTAGGTTAGGTTAGGTTAGGTTTGGTTAGCTTAGGTTTGGTTAGGTTAGGTTAGATACTTATATAAAAATAAATAGTCTTAGCCAAAACAGCAAAAATTAAAGACAAAAATTTAAAAAATAAAATTGCGTTTCTAGAACGAACGATTAAATTTAAATCAAATAACAAGACTTGCTTTTGTAAAATTAGTGTTATAGTAATCAGTTTTCGAAGATAATTTTATTTTATTACCTACTTACCTTTCTGTAAGTACCTAAATTCTTGCGTCGAAAATTCCTGTAATAAAAACATAAAATTTCTAACCGTGCGTCGAAAGTTCCTGTCCCAAAAATTTACCTGTTTTCTTGCGTCGAGAATTCATACGCCCCTTTTTCACGGGTATGAGGACAGGCATATAAAGAAAGCAAATTTAATACTTTGTAATTTCTGAAACTGTACCTTTTTGAAAAATTTATCTTTGTATTATGTATCGTTGTCACTTTCTTTTGTAGCCCTGAAGATGTCGAAATAAATCGACGAAACGTCGGCCAAAATTTGATTGGTTTCTTTATATGCCTGTCCTCAAACCCGTGAAAAAGAACTACAGGGTATAACCTGTATTTTTTTTGTTGTATTTTCTAATAATCAAAAAAATTAGAGCTACTTAATGCTGCGGATTATTTAAATAACTACCTACATTAAACAAATAAATGTTGTAGAAAACTTTCACAATTTAACCAAATTTTGTTTATTTATAAATGACAGCTGGTCCAAGTACACATTTATCATCAGACTCACATATCAAGGTTTCATTTTGTTTTTATAACTATTTGATGTTGATTAAATAGTATTTGGAGTAGACCTATATTAAAAGAAAATCTATCGTTTACAAAATTAAATTTTCCAAATGTAATGCTGTATACATGAGTCAAAAAATAGGAAATTTTGAAGTTATATACATTGGAAGTTAATATAAACAATAGTGATTTTCAAATTAGTTTAAATTGATACCAGTGGACAAAAGCAGACTCCACACTGTATGAAGCCTCTCGCAATTTACCTCTCAGGTAAAAAGCTGAGGCATCTCCAAAATGAACAAATCAACAAATCTTAAATAAGTAGAAGAAGAAAAGGACTCTTCTCGAATTATGGCATAATAAATATCTATGTGAATCACAAACAATACTGCGCAGACCAAAAAATGAAGCAGGGTAGTGAAGAGCTATTAATATTGTTGACAGGTGGTTTAAAAATACTGCTACTGTTCTAAGACCACTGGTACTCTTTAAAGAAAAAATTTCGTATGCCCAAGAGGCAAAGTATCTACCTAGTTATCGTTTTTGACCAAAGATATACTTGGAATAGCCATCTTCAGAGGAGAATGTGCGGAAAAAATTGTGAAATAAATTCAAAACATTAGAGGTAGGTACTGCAAACACACCAAACTATAGCGCAGAAGTTATCTGTTAATCTATTCCACTCTCTGCAAAAGTAACACACTATATTTTTTAAATTTATTGTACTAACCCTTTATACGGGGTTGGAATAAAGTATGGAACCAAGTAAATATCTTTTAAACGAAAAGAACGATATTTATGAAAATTTGCAGGTAAGTGCAATGGAACAAAACGCATCTGATGTACATTTTTTTGATAATAATATACTTCCGGTTTAACCGGAGATGCCATCAATTTCTTTAATTTAAATGGGACACCCTATATATTTCTACAGATTTTGAAAGAGCTTGTTATTTGGAATTCATACATACTGAGTTTAATGTAAACAAATTTGTAAAAACGAGGAATAACTCACTGTCAGTAGTACAATAGATGTACATTTCATTATTTTAGAATAATGAAAAACTAAATTACTTCAAATGTTCAAAATGCTCGCCGTTTAGTTGCTGACAATATGCCATCCTATTAACAAATTCTTGAGTCACTCTTTCTCCACGTATTAGTTCAAATTCATCAATAATTCTTTGTTTCAATTTCTATAAGTTTGTTGGTCGTCTAACGTGATTTTAGATAACCCCAAAGAAAACAATCTAACGGGCTAAGATCCGGAGAACGAGCAGGCCACTCTATGAATCCTCTACGTCCAATTCATCGATTTGGAAAATTCACATCCAGAAAATCCCTAACCCGTCTATCATAGTGGGGAGGTGCTCCATCTTGTTGAAACCAAATATTTTGTGGTAATTACCCATTCTGTTGAAGTGCAGGAATAATTTCGTTATTTAGTAGATCCAAATACTTGTCACCATTCAAGTTTCCATCGATAAAAAATGGGCCTATAAGCTTATTTTCGACAATTCCCATTCAAACATTTAACTTCTGTGGATGCTGGGTATGTGCTTCATGAATCCAATGAGGGTTCTCATTTGAGCAATACCTTGAGATGGCGATTAACTGTTCCATTTAAACAAAAAGTTGCCTCATCGGAAAAAACTATGCTAGAAGCAAAATTTTCGTCGACATTACAGATGTCCATTAGCCGTTCGCAAAATTCCAGTCGTCGGTCAAAATAATCTTATGACAATTCTTGAACCAACTTTACCTTATACGGATGATACTTTTCACTTTTTAATATCTTTCCAACAGAACGTCGACTGATACCATGGTTTAGTGCCAAATTTGTGGTGGAAGTTTGAGGTGATTCTTCTAAATCGATTGCAATATTTTGTTTAACAGTTTCGTTCGTTGCAGTCCGCGGTCTTCCAGGTTTTAGCAAATTTTTTACCATCCCAGTAGTATTAAAACGTTGTAATGTTTTAGTTACTGTTGAGCGTGATATAGGATTTCTCTCCGGATGCAAATTATTAAAAATATGACACACTTCTTCATGAGTTCTAACACGATCTCCATAACCGATCATCATTAAAATTTCAATACGCTCTTTTTCACTTTATTGAACCATTCTAAATTGTGCAATTGTGTCAATTAGAATTTGACACAATTGCACAAAAGACGTACTAAACAGTACTTGTTTATTTATTACTATACATCAGTTAGTTTATCTAAATAGTTTTTTGCTCTAATGCAAAAAACTCAAAGAAGGTTGGTTAAAGTGCTATATTCCTCGTTTTTACAATTTTTTTACACTAAACTCAGTATGTATGAATTCAAAATAACAAGCTCTTTCAAAATCTGTAAAAATATATAGGGTGTCCCATTTAAATTAAAGAAGTTGATGGCATTTCCGGTTAAACCGGAAGTATATTATTATCAAAAAAATGTACATCAGATGCGTTTTGTTCCATTGCACTTATACCTGCAAATTTTCATAAATATCGTTCCTTTCGTTTAAAAGATATTTACTTGGTTCCATACTTTATCCCAACCCCGTATGTGAAAGTCCATCTTATTATAAAAACACTATATTTTTTCTACGATCATATTAAAAATATATTTATTCAACTTCAACCTACGCTTTTTATCATTAAATACTTAATTAATGGTACCGTTGCTGCGATATTTTTTTCGGGTAGGTACATTTTTACTAACTAGAGTTCATTGTGATCAACCTTTTTTGCAGATATTTAATATGGAAAAATATAAGCAAATATTTATTATGCCTTTAATTTGTAGAAGTCTTTTGACCACAAAGTCCAGGGTTCAATTTCCGACCAAGTTAATTGTTACTTATTTTCTATAGTTTGATGTAAAACTGCGGAAATGGCAGTCTAGTCCTAGCATTTTGTCTTTATGCAACATTTCATGATGTATTTGAGAAACACGAAGCTAGTAAAAATAACCAGAAACGTTGGAGATTGCCAAAAAAAAATCACTTGATTCGATTTATGATCCGTATAAATATTGTTGAATTAAATCGCCCAAAAAACATGATTCAACATTTTTAAAATACTACGATAGATAGCAGCCGATCTTAAAGTATGTTTAATGTTATTGTTTACAGCGGTTCGTTTGCCAAGAATTTCTTTTCCTCTAACAGGTGCAAAAATCAGTTTTGACACAAATGTTTTATTGCGTCGTTTAACGAAGGCGCACGCAAACAAAAAATTTAACTATTTTGACATGGAAACACACTTTGGTTACTTTGTTGCTAATAACCAAAACATAAATAGATATTTTGTAAAGGAATATTTAATTAAGATCGTAAGGAATGTGAGTAATAACTAATTTAAAAGGTTTTCAGTAAATTTTTATTAAAAGGAATATTAAATTGGAAGTTAATGTAGTTGAACAAATAACAAATTAATGAAGTAGAAATTAAATGTACAAATCGATGTCACAAAGTTTTATTAAGTGTAAGTAATAAGTGAAGTTGTTAACAGCTACTAGGTTCGGCTTTTTGAGAAGCCATCATCAGGCTAAAATACAAACAAGTTTTACAATATAAGAAAAGAGATTACAATAAAAAGGCTCATACCTGAAATGTTTATATCAGGGCAGGAAATTTCCAACGAAATAGTCCCAACTCCCCGAATTGTAGCTCAATTATTTATAGGTCTAAATTAATGTTGAAAATGGCATAAAAAACGCGCGGTGCGTCGCCGACCCAACTACCAAATGACATGACATGACAAAATTCTAGCACTAACAGAACATATCAGAGAACAAATTTCTTCAGTCAAAAATTTTTTTCCGTTATTTTTCACATTTCTATTCATTTGTTAATTAAAAAATTACATCTTCATTGTTACTAACTTTAAATTCGTTACTGTGAGTAAAATAAAAACACAAGAATTTTTTTAACCCTTTGAATCCTATATTATAAAGCTACTGAACAAAGTTACATAATAAAATTTTTAATTTTTTAAAAATTGAAATTGTTATTAACAAGCAAAGTAAACAAATGCGAATTTAGATGTGAAAAATTTAAATTTTTTTAAACAATTGTTTACAGTCGTTTTTAATGCCCTATAAACAATATAAATCCAATTTTTTTAAATGTTTGTGACCAATTGTTTAAAAAAATTTTATAAACAAATGGCTTATTTAGCAATTTTTAATTTTTTTGTCATTCTATTGTTTATTAAAAACCATGATTTTAAAAAAAATTTTTTCTTTAAAAAATTTTCTAATTGTTAATTAACGTTTATGTTTATTAACAATTGTTTAAATTTAATATTAAGAAATGAAGAAAATCCTAAAAATCATAATTTTCTCTTCTCTACAAAATGGTATTTATTTCGAATTTGTCAGTTAATTATTTAATTGTTTATTAATTAAACAATTTGTTATAAACAATTGCATCAACAATTAATATTTTTTTTATAACACCTCACAACAAACTGAATACCATGGTATAGGTTTAATTTTTGAAAAAAAAAGTTTTTTTCCACGTTTTTTTTTTATTTTTTTATGATAGTAACAATGAAGATGTAATTTTTTAATTAAAAAATGGATAAGTGGATTTCATAGACGTACCAAAATATATTTTAAGAGGGTATTTAACAAAATTTGAAAATCTACTTAGACGAAACATGGATAAATGCTGGATATACAGTTTCCAACTCTTGGCAAGATGAAAACATTAAAAGCGAAAGGCAGGCATTCGTGGAAGGTTTGTCGTTAGGTTTGCAGCCACCATCTGGAAAAGGAAAAAGACTTATCATTGTCCTTGTTGGAAGTTCTGAAGGTTTTGTTGATGGTGGATTATTAACTTTTATTTCAAAACGCAAGGGGGGCTATCACGAAGATATGAATGGGGATGTCTTCGAGGAATGGTTTGTTCACATGTTGGATCTGATTCCAAAAGGGGCTGTTATTGTTATGGACAACGCAAGTTACCATTCACGGTTACGAGAAGCATTGCCCACAAGTCGTTGGCGTAAAGCAGAGCTTTTGGAGTGGCTTATTTCGAAAAATATTAAGTTTCCAAAAGATCCACTAAGGAAAGAACTTTACAGAATTGCAAAAATGAACAAGAATAAATACAAAACCTACATTGTAGAAGAAATGGCTTTTTCTCGTGGTATATCAGTTCTTCGACTTCCCCCTTATCATTGTGAACTTAATCCCATAGAATTAATATGGGCTCAGGTTAAGGGGGAAGTTGGAAAAAAATACTACTTTTAAAATAAACGATGTTGTGAAATTGTTTGAGAGTGCTGTAAGTCATGTTAGTAAGGAAAATTGGACAAACTGTATCGAGCATGTTATCAAAGTAGAGGCAAATATGTGGAAAATTGACAATATTTGTGATGATTTAATCGACCCTATTATTATTAATGTCAACAACGATTCTTCCTCTTCCGAGTCGGATATAGAATAAAATGTAAGTAATAAATGTATTCCAATAATTATTTCTTTTCATTTTTTATTATATTATAATTTAAAACATATTTTTTTCTCAAAATACACACCACTGCATTGCGTTATTGCTTATCTGCTAATCCTTTAACAATGAAGAAACCCTAAACTTTGCTACAACTGAAACAAATACGGGGTCGATCTACCTGGTTTTTAGATTTACGGAAAAAATGTAATTTAAAGTAAGAGATTTATCAAAAATTTCATGGTGCTCCCTGTAAAGGTTTTGCATACTTAATTAGGGTTTATTACTCCTCGTACTTTTTGTACATACTATAAGATACACTTCCTATAATAGTAAAAATGAATGAATTAGAAACTTGTTTACAAACACTTCATTTACTATAGCGATTTAAGATTTCACGGTATAAGGTAACATTTTAAAATTCGACTTTCACATTGCTCTTACTTCAAATATTATTGCGCGTCGATAAATTATACAGATTTTTTCTTTTATTTATATAAAGAACGTTCTGGTTCTTGTCTTTTGGTCGTTTTGATGGTTTCTATTGCGTAATAAGTTCAATGCACACTTTCGAATATCTTTAAAACTGGAGGTTACTACGTCCGCTACAAGTTCAATGTTCAACGAACTATAAAACTCATTGCCAAAAACAACGTAATTGCAAACTAGTTTTAAGCCGAATCACAATGAAATCGAAAATTAAATGAAATTTTATTTTTAAACTCCAGCAGTGACGTACGCGTCTATAGTGTATTAAATGTTTGTATTTGTATTTGGATCTCACTTTCTATGTCTTTATGGTTAAAAAATATTTATAACTAATTTAATCCAATCTTAATTGCATCTGAAGTTGATAAAATTTAAAAGAGTTAACATAGAGTTGACATGTTGTTAAGTAACAGAGGTTTGACAAGCGTTATGCAACCAGCCTTACGTGTATTACAGTTAATTTACTTTAAATACTGTTTTGGACAAGGAAATGTTATGTATCATTATTTAAAGCAAAAAAAAACCTCATTTTTTTAATAATTCACTTATAACTTTGGCAATTATCGAGTAATCGAACCGACGTGAATAAACGAATTGTAGGCAATAAAATTGGGAATAAAATGAGCGTCGTTCAAACTGATTGGGTAATTACAGCCGAAGAAAACTCGAAAAAAGTGGAAAATTTCACGATTATTTCATGAATTAATTACTCCTTCAATTTTTATTATTTATGCCTGCGGTTTTGGTGGAAAAGCAACATTTTCCAAGCTCTTTTAGTGTGAACAAAAATTAACACTGTAGATTAATTAGTTTCCACGTAATTGAATTTCCGTTAAAACATTGCGAAAGGCATTAAAAAGTTGTGCCAACATGACTCTCCGCAGTGGCGCAGTGGAAAACGGCAGGGTGGTGGGTTGGTTTAACCACACTTGCCTGTTTTCATATAGCCCATTGAATTTGTAATTCCAGGGATTCTAAGTAGGGATTTTACCTTTGTTTCTATAATGATTTGTTAAATGGTTTGCTCATATTTCCAATCACTGCTATGCCTTTCTCAAAAACGGATCTTTATCTCTTGCGCATGGTCACATAAGTCATTGATATTGATGGTGTCTACTCAATCGTTTGGAACTGGAATAGGAGTTTTTGTACCGAGAATCAAATACTCAGAAAGCTTGGGCACATACCCGAGCATCTTTCAAGCAGAAGTCTTCGTTATCGAAAGATGTGTGGAATTCAATATTGGAAGAAACTACCGTAGACAAGAGATTGTGATCATGTCGTATAGTCAAGCAGCCATCAAAGCGCTGAGTTCAAATATAATCAGTTCGAAGAAGGTTTGGGAATGCCTAGGCAAACTAAATGAACTAGGACTGTCACCCTCCTATGGGTCCCGGGACACATAGGAATAGAGGGGAACGAAACAGCAGACATGCTGGCAACAAAAGGAGCTAAAACCCTACACCTGGGACCAGAATCATCCTGTGTGATCAGCAGTAGAGTAATCTTAGGAAAATTAAGGGAAGAAATGGAGAAGGAAATATCCAAGTACTGGAATCAGCTGGAAGGACTGAGGCAATCTAAGATACTACTGGGGAACTATGACCAGAAGAGATCTCTTAGCTGCCTCAACCTCAGTAAAAAAAGGCTCCGAATTTTAACGGGAATACTAACCGGGCATTGCTGGTTAAAAAGCCACATGAAGAAACTAGTGTTAGTAGATGAAGCAAAGTGCAAATTCTGTGTGGAAAAAGGTGAAACATCAATACACATACTCTCAGAATGCCCTGCCTTGCAGAATTCTAGTGCCAGATACCTAGGAGCACATGAAATACAAGAGAGGTATCTACCTAATTTGAAGCCCGACGATTTTCTAAACTTCATCAGGAAAATAGGACTCGAAGAGCTGCTATAAATCTGAGAAAACATCAGAACTTGGCAAGTAAGGGGGGACACAATAGATGCTATAGGTCACAGTGTACTTGTCACCCCTAATTTATACATACATACTCAATCGTTTCAATAGCTTTGAAATTGCTCTAACTTTGTATGTTACTCAAAGCGAATTATGAATAAACTCTTCTGAATTCTCCTCGTAAGAATGAAAAATTGTACTATGAACATTATAAAGTCAACGAAATTATTCATTAACTAATTAAGAATGTGACCCCTGATTCTATAAGTTAAAACAAATTCTAAACACATTTTATGTAAGGTCAATATATCCACCGTACGTATTTCCCATAGCAAACAGGATGTGATTTTATAATTTTGTCAAAAATACCTATCTCGTCTCGAATACATTTCACGAACTAATATGTAAATAAAGGTAATTATTATTTTAATTTCACTTTAATTAATAAAACAGTAGCGGCCTCAGTTGGCTAATATTTCATAAGGTACTGTGTCTAAAATTTATGCACAATTGAGAGAACTTGGACATGTGAAATCATTAAAGAGAAAACCGCACTTCGTTGGAGATGATGTGAAAGTGGATATTAGGTTAAGTGTCGTGGAGAATTCAACGTCAAGTTCACGTCAAATTTCTCGTGAAAGTAATGTGAGTCACACAACTATCCTAAGGTGTTTCCATAAAGAAAAACTTAATCTATATAAATTGATTTTTGTGCAAGAACTAATAGAAGACCATCCAGATCGTAGAATGGATTTCTGCGTAAGATGTAATATTATTTGTGCGTTGGGCGACAATTTGTAATATGAGTTACCTGTTGATAGTGATTTTATAAAATTATTTAGTTAACTTTTTTGAAAAAATAACAATATACCAAAAGAAAAAATGTAATTTACAATAAAACAAACATTAAGCTTAATTTCGTCTTTAATTAGTTGTAAAAGATACTTCAATAATTAACAGAATTTATAAATGTTTATCACACAAAAATTATGATAGTTAAATACCTCGGCTAGGGGTGAGTAAGTTCATTAGCTCTGACTATTGTACAATATTTGTTTCTTTAAGAAATTATAAGGGCGCCACTGAAATATTTTTATTTTTTATGATACTACTGAAGAAAGTTGTTTTAAGAGTGTTTAAGAGTTATTTAAATAAGTATCATAAGATGACAGAAAGATGTCAGAAAAAACTGTCTATGAAGATAAAAAAATGATTTGAAAATGTACAAACATATAAAAGATAATAAGATTTCCTTGGTGCTGAAATTAATGAGGTAGAGAATACGTTACAACAAAATAATCCGCAAACAGTACTTTAAAAATACTTATTCTAATACAGTTGACGATATAGATAGATATACACGGAAATAAAAGAGAAAAATATGGGAACAGTAAACTTGATAGATCACAATAAACTTATCTGTTACAATAGTGGACGATCCTTCGCCGCACCTTGGGGTCGCTACGGCACTGTCTAGGTGGTTCCAAATGATTATGGAAGATCACTAGTGGAGGGATGATCTGCCCCAGTTGTAGAGATAATCCAGTTAAGAATGTACATACGAGAGCTTAAAGTTTACAAGCTGTTCAAGTTTACGGAATCTTCAAATTCAAGAGATGCTTCTGGTTTACAGAATCTTCAATTAAAGAGTTGCCTCTAGTTTACTGTATTATATTCCAACTTTCTGAAAATTACCAGTGTCAAACACGTGTTACATTTACTTTTCTGGCACAAAAAGTACAAATCAGCATAGTCCGAAATCTACAGTTAGATGCTAACGTATTTTAATAGATTACAAAAGATACATTTTTACATTAAATTTACTTTTTAATAATCTTACACACTAATCAAAATTCCAGAAATGTACTTTTACCAGCCTTTTATAAAAAATTATCATTAATACTTTTAATTACCATAAAAAGATTCTTTGAATAATAATGAAATATGTTGAAATTCTCATCTGATATAATAAAATATAATATAACTTTCGATATTTTATAAATATCTTAACAAAAAGGAATTATAAAATTGGAAAAAAAACATACCTGTATATGACAGTAAATCAATAGAAGAAATGAGACTGGGAATAATTATTAAAACCTCTTGAACTCGATAATGCCAACTCATTAGTACACCTCGTAGCGTAGCTACTTTGAACTTCCAATTATAATTATAGAGACCGTATTCATTATTTTATTATTATTTTATTATTAGGATAGATAGAGCTAGCGGTACTAATTGAATTTAATATTTAGGATACCAGGTGCTTAAAATGTTAACAGGTACTGTTACAAAGAATTATGAATAAATTGAACAGAAATGAAATAGCTGTGGGTACAATTACTTGCTCACCCTGTACATTTAAATTTACATTTGAATTTCAAAGTTGACGGGTCCCAGCTTTTTTTATAATCTTCTAAACTAACCCCACAATTAATTTTATTCCATAATTGGTTGCCACACTGTGTGTATTTTTGAACGAACAACCTAACTTGTTTTTGACAGATGTTAAAACTACGCTAATTTTTTTTATTTATTTGTTATTGTTTCCCATGCATTTTTGTCGCATATTAAACCTCCTAATCTGGAGTGACAACGACCAAAATTCATCAAACCGTAAACATGTTTTTCATAATAATTTATTTATTAATCGGAATAATTTTTAAATCTCTTATCTTTTTAAAGGAATGAAATGAAATTGTTTTTATTCGAGATTAGACCTTGATCGGTTTTAAAAGTAATTTAATTAACTTCATTCATACAACGCTATCGGCGAACGTTTCGTATATTCACTCATTACGTCTTTCGTTTATCGTTCACTGTTAAAATTTAAATAAAGTAGGTGGGAATATCGAACCTTGTGATTTTTGTCGGTAAACGTGTGCTATTATTGGTTTTGGGACACCGCCTTTGGTTTTTAATCAATCCAATGCTAATATGCGGGTTTTAAATAGTTATATCGAGTCTAACAGCAAGAATAGGAACAAAATCAGTACGATGTCGTATTAGTAACACTAAGGCCCGATGCACACGTGCATGATTTTGACGTGCGGTACCGCAACGGCATCGTTGCGGCATAAAAGAGTGTGATACACACATTAGCGGTGACGTAACGGTCAGTTCGCATTTTAACCGTTGTCTATGATGGATGCACAGCTACGAGTATATCATACAGAACGGGTAATTATAGCTTACCTTGTATATAACAGATATAATTTGAAGAAAAGGCGATATTGGTTGCATCCATTTACTGACCCAAGAATTATCAAAGGCAGATTTGTTATACATCCTGTGTAGATTTAACAGACGCAACGGTAACGCAGATGGGTGTGCATTGCTCTATCAACAATCATGTATTCCAAACCGTAGTTCCGATATCGCTGCGGTACCGCACGTCAAAATCACGCATGTGTGCATCGGGCCTAAATCACCTTTCCGACAGACCCCGGCAAAGAGATTCTTCCTAAGGAATGGTTAATGCTGTCTATAAATTGGACTGATGAATATAAGGGTTGATGGGCGCTACTATACTTTTTATTATTTTGCGAAAAACAACAATAAAAGGTGAAAAAGATAGAAACATCTTGTTTAAAATTGAATTTAATGCAAAGTATTGATTGAACAGCTATACCGAACCAGAAGCTTCCCAACATTTATGTCCCATAGTGAAACAATAAAAAGTAAAACATTTATGAAAATACTAATGTTCAAAACCAGTTCTGTTTAATTAATTGTCGAGACAGTTGTATATTTCAATTTTAAACAAAGTTATAAAATGATATAATTGTTTTTTAAAAAAAGTAAACTTGTTAATTGTTGCAGTTGTTCAAAAAAAGGTTTTAATTATTCTAAATAAACTTCTAACAGATTTAGAGCTAGTTGATTGTGTGTTTTACATAGACTCAGTTATATATTACATGTTTAAAAATGTGTTTCTGTATGTTGTGATGAAATTAGTATGTATAATTACTTCTAAAGGAGTTTACAATAATCATAAGATGAAAAGAAGACAACCTATCGGATACGATAGGTTGCAATACAAGGGCGACTGTTTTCGTCGGGTTTTCGGCAAGAAAAAGGGCAGTGTATTGGGGGTACTGTAATTTATAGGTGAGGGTTGACGGTGTTTTCGCTGTTTCCGGTTGGGTTGCGTTCATTCAAGGGTTTTGTGTCAGATGCGTTCCATTATAAGGGGTATGTTTAGTAGCGGTGGGAAGAGAATGTCTACTATACGATCAGTCGGAGTTGATTTTAAGGTTCGCAATGACGTTAATCTAAAATAAGATAGCATGGCGATAGACATGTTACAGAGTTGTTTTTTGTACTCGGTCAGAGCTCTTTTGCAGCCTCCAAGGTTCCTATACTTTTAGGTCTTCTTCTGAGTTTGGCTTGCTCTTTGTTCCACCCAGCCACATCCTTTCTGATTCTGATCCTGCTGTTTCAATAATCGGAAAGTAGTGGTTAGTAGATATCTATTTTTTTTGCCCTGCGACATATTTTTTCATGGTAATAACGATGGGGAATTTGAAAAAGTTGTTTTTTTTATTGTATTTTGAACACTTTTATTTTCAGTTTGATGGTAATTTATGTAGGTTCCTTTACCTGTACTATTATTTTGATTATTATTTTTATATTTCTATTTTTAGATAATTTTACGTTACATCATCTACATCACTTACCCCTGTATAATAATTTTCGCCGTACTCATGATCCAACGTCCCCGCATTCTGCTCATTTGCATTTTAATGCTCTCAGATGCGGTTGTGGTGTAATTAGTTATATAAACAAGGGGTTTATTAAATTTATGGCGAAACAATAATTTGCTACACCAACTGACAGCACCATTTTGATATAATTAATTACGTTTTTAACGTTATTTTACTCGAACACTACATTTTTTAATAGATATTTTTTTAAAGAAAGTACAAATACATTTAGAATGCACAATAAGCCATAGTATCTTTACAGATGTTTCTATGACAACTCATCATTAACCATAGACCTATTATTCTAGATCATTATATTCTTCGTAATCTGAAGAATTGTCATCATCCCTTGGCGTTATTATTAAAGGGTCAATGGCATATTTCATGACGCGAGTTTTATATTAACTTACTATGGCTAGTAGTTCCTCCAGACGCCTCCAAAGTCTCCAGCAATGGATGAATCGAGTGGATTATACGGATTATATCTTTTAACATCCAGAATATAACTCCAAAATTCGTTATAATTGCTTCAGCAACAATTCTTGGAATTATTAAAGAGACTGTGTCAAATTTCATAGTATAAGAACTTGTGCCATGCGGCGTTGTCACTAATTGAGCAGCTCATTTCTATCATCTAACCGGATAAAATAGTTCAATGAGTTAATAACAGCAATTAGGGTCACAATATTGTTGAAAAAGTAATCAATAAATAGTATAGACGATTCAATAGCAATTACAAATCTTTTACCTTAAATGGAGAGGAGGCAAGATCGCAGCACAACAAATTCCAGTCGGCCATATCAAGACGACGCAGTCGACCAGTAATAGGCAGTATTTGAGCAAGTAAAAACATTAAAAGAGTTCCGTCTTCATTGATTTTATGTCTATGTTTTGGACACATAATGAGGAATCAAAAGAGATGCTCCAGGGAAAGGTTTTTGGTAGGAGGGGACGTGGAAGGCGGAGAATCTTCTGCTTGAGAAACGTTAGAGCTTGGTTTTCTCTATCTACACGAGTGCTGTTTAGAGCAGCAGCCAGTAAAGCTCAAATTTCTTTGCTTGTCACCAATATTCATAAGATGAAGAATAGTTTCTTCTTAATTGAGCGGAATAGATTTATTTTGATAGACAAGAAGTGTTTAAGTTTATTTATGGACTTTACAAAATTGCCCTCATATGGAACGTGGCTTTCAAATTTATATGGATGATTTTACATATTTTCAAGGATTCTATGAAGGTCAAAAAATCCAGGCCACCAGTCTTAGTAAAAAAAGCTCAATGTTCTAACTGTGCTCTCAGTCTGACTTTCCCTGTATACAGAAACATATCCTAATAGAGAGAATTTACTTCTAACAAAAAACCAAAAATCTAGTGCTGTGACGAAACAAACTTATTTGAAATTCAGCATAAAATTATACAGTTAAATTTCGCTCACAATATATAAATAGAACACATTAACAATCATTTATACAAAACAACTTTTTGTTAATTAATAGAGACCGAATTTATAATTAATATTTACCGAAACACACAGTAGCTTTTAGTACAATTGAGCGGCAAAAATAGTGAAATTAAAATAATCATTTTGAAAGTATAATTTTATTCTTATCCGAATTAAATGCCAAACCAGTTGAATAACATAAATATCATTTATGAGGATGATCGCAAAGTATGACGAAATGGTTTATAAAAATAAAAGGTTCCAACGAAAATATCTTTCGATAATAATAATAGTAGTTCTAAGTTGAATTATATTTAAAATGAATGCTCCCTTTAAATACTTTATTTATATATCTATATTTATTTATAAATATTAATTATTTTCCAGTTACTTGCGAAATTAACATTCTTATATTATCGGATACATACAAACGAAGCTTTCCTGGAAGTTGTAAGCAGTAGTTGCGCATTAAAAACTTTGTTGACACGCTTTTATAATTACCCTTTTTTATTATTTTGTTTCGTGATAAGTTAAATAACCTTTTGATTTTGGTTGTTTCAGGTGATCAAGTCGGAAAGATGTACCGAAGGCAGCTTTTCTTGCTTTCCCATATCCTAGTCATCTGTTCGTCGGTTAACTTAGCATATACTGAACGCTTTGAGAAATGCTTAAATATTCCAGGTAAGTTTCCATACATTTTTACAGATATATTTGTTTGGCTGCGTGCCTATTTAGAGCTAGCACACAATCCCATACTTAGTCTAGAATTGATCTCTACAGAATCTGGTACCTGTATCAGTCTGTGAATATAGCTAGTGAAAGATAATGTTTTCCAGCCTTTTAATTTCTTACACGCAGTGTTTTTGAGCCTCCACAATCTTCTCTACCTTGAATTTATTAGCAAAGCTATATCATGTAGCTGTAGCTCGATTTTAGCTCTGCCATTATCTCCATGAGTTTGGATTATGTGTTGCTGTGGTGGAAGATTTAACATAATTTCCAGTGCAGCTGGAAACGTTCTTTTTGCTGCGTCTTTGTCTTCCATAAAGATATTTCTTTTAGATGATCAAGACTAGGAATCTTGAGTACCTAAGTCACATAATGCGAAATGGGAAACGTCATGAATTTCCACAGCTGGTTCTTCGAAAAGGGGACCTGGCAGGAAGAAAATTCTCTTGGCTAAAGAATTTGAGAACATGGTTTGGTACCACAACAACCAGCATTTTCAAGGCACTAATATACGTTAACGCATGAACACTCAAAGAAGAAGAATTCTTTTCACATATTTTTTGACTGCTGGAATCACCGCACCATCAGCACTAGTGGTGTAACGAAAATCGCTAGGTCTACCAAGATTGCCCAAAGTATCGGTGACAGAACTCCTTGAGGGCAAGCTTTGATGGTAGCTTGCCCCAGAGAGGATATTATTTTCCTGTTCTTCAGTGTGGCCCTAACCAATCTGCATATTGCCTTCTCATTGCCTCTATAAATGAGTTAGTTGATACATTGTTAAGAAAAGCTGCGAGACCAGCCTATGTAGATCATTCTAGGTCGCTTTCCTTGACTTACTTGGTTGGTGTGGATGTAGAAGATTGCTTAGAAATTGCTTCACATCGAACAAGAATGTGGCATTAATTTACCCGAGTTTATTTTGGAAATCGTGGAGAATGAGTTGTGCAATAAAGATAAAAGATTCTATAGTTATAAAATTTTCCAATGGACGTGTTTGGTGTTTATTTTTTTCTTTTACTATGGTTCCCCTTTGAATTTTTTTTCTTTTAGAATCTCTTTATAAATATATTGTTAAGGGTAGAAATTCTTTCAAATAAAAAACAAATTTGTATAGTAGTAAACGTTGTAAAATCCGAGATGCACATCATAAATGTAAAAGGACCTGATTCAGGTAATTTTGTGTCTCAGAGAGGGATTGTAGAGGATTACAGCTTACATTTCTTGTTCATTTTAGGCTTTGTATTCCATTGGAAGTGTTCACTTGTGTTACGGCGTGCAATAATTTTATAACATAACACCCCTTCCAAAGGATGGTCTGATTCCTCTGATAAGTGTAAAACAAAAGCACCATCAAATAAAGGGAAGAGAATCACAATATTACACGCAGGATCAGAAAATGGTTGGATCCCAAACACTATGTGGCTTTCTGCCAAAAATATTAAGGACTCTTGTTGATTATCACGAAGATACCACAGCAGAGCTTTTTGAAGATTGGTTCAAAAATTGTCTGTTACCCAACACTCCTCCAAATAGCGTTATAGTAATGGACAATGCAAGCTATCATAGTCGACAATTGCAAAAAATTCCTGGCTCAAAGAATACGAAATTGGAGATTCAAAACTTCATGGCTGCAATTGAGATATATTTTGAGGAAAATTATACAAAAAAAGAACTTTTACAAGTACTAGTCGTTTTCTTTAAAAAAACGTATGTTTGCGATACAATTGCAGAAGAATTGGGACATACAGTGTCACGACTACCTCCCTACTACTGCGTGAGGATAGCGATAGCGACACTGAACTAAAATTTTGCACCTACACTTTTAAAAGGAAGTTTTTTGTAAAAAATGTATTTGACATGCTATTACATTGTAAAAAAATATGTAATGCTTCTGGTTATTCAGTACCTAGCATTTTTATTTTTGTGATTACAAAAAATTTAATATATACTTTTCGACTGAAGTCCAACCCTGTGCTTGCCTGTATAATTTGATATGGTTCAGTGGTTTCTATTGCCGAAATTGTGAAGCATGAAAAATTAATTTTTGCCATAGCGTTTAATCAAATTTTGCAAATTTCCATTTGTTTGCATCATAAATAAATTATGTAAATATCCTTTTATTCGCAAAAAACACATCTAGTACAATAAATCTGATTATTGTTTGTAAGAAACATATTTTTACGTATTTTTCACTGTATTTTGCAAAATGACCGGCATCAGTAAATTGTTCTCTTAATTAATTTTACGATTATACATTTTCATAGAGTTTTGCTATAACAAGAGTCCATATTTTTCGATTATTTCAAAAAATTACTTGTTATTTGAAGGAGGTGGAAAAATCATGTGCATAACTTGGGAGTAAAGTACCTTTTCCTCCCTCGGATGAAATTACTTTCCTCTGCTACTCGTCTGGGCAACATTTGCAATACTTGCCCAGACGGTGTAGAAAAAATATAATGTTCCACTCGTATGTAATGGACGTTTGACACTCGCTTAAGGCTCAAGTAATTAGTCATTTTTATTGGTGTAATTCACTATTTTGTTGTCAAAAAAAAGTGTGATTAACCATTACTGTTTTAATCAAATGTTATTTACTTAATTGAAGTCAATTAAGAGATTATGCTATTAATTTAATAGATACCTTATTGAAAATAGTTAAATTAAAAAGTATTACTTTACATAATTTTGCTTTTAATTAAAAGAAAAGTGCACTATACAATAATTAATATTTTATTAGATGTTGCCATAAATGAGTAACTATGTATGTATAAATAATAATATAATTTGTTTGTTTATTGCT
This sequence comes from Ophraella communa, assembly GCA_035357415.1. Classification (NCBI taxonomy): domain Eukaryota; kingdom Metazoa; phylum Arthropoda; class Insecta; order Coleoptera; family Chrysomelidae; genus Ophraella; species Ophraella communa. Next base: position 3,317,524 of record CM068982.1, on the reverse strand, counting down.
TACAAAGTCCATGAAATTATTTACGAAAAAAAAACGATTACTAAATTATATAAATATCTATGTTTTTTTATTTAACAATAACAACATATTATGTTTCATATATACCATCGAAAAAATTGAAAAACAAAGTTAAGTAAAATTAAATTGATACAAAAAAAAAACATGACGATTTTTTGACAAAAAAACAACAATAACTTAGTAAATTAGATAAATATTATTTGTCTTCCTGGATGCTAATACGTCTGGAAGAAAATCCCTGCCATATGACAACATTCACGATGTACAATCCGAATAAAAACAAGTAAAATCTTAAAATCCTTTTGTTTGTTTTTATTTCAGAGGTAACCCCAAAGAAATATTTCGTAACGGGAGGAAAATATCTGACAGTAAATTTGGAAACATCAACTCGCCCGACGCACCTATTGGCCACCCACATATTTTACATTTTCGCCACAGAAGTGTTAGGATATCCAAACATCACCATGACTTTTATGGAAGATTATTTCAACATAGAACTTGTAATGGAACGATTATCGAGTTATACCAGCAGCAATTATGGGTAAGTAGTGTTTATGTAATATTTATCACATCCGTATTTAATTGTAAATATATTTCTTCGAATATCTCAATAGGTTTTTAGCACAGCCAATTGCAAAGATTGGAGAAGCAGATAGCTTTGTCTCGGTACTAAATATCCTGATTCCTGATCATTAATCTTCCAAATCAGCTGATAGTCCTTCGATAACCTAATTGCTGTGTGAGGAAAGGCTTTAAAGATAAACAAATACTACTGAAAATAATAAACGAAGTCGGTCGTCATCACGTTTTCTATTGGAATTGGATTCAATGTCGTTGGGGCATATAGCCCGGGAAGTAGTTGTTTTTTTTCATAGAAAACGGTCAAGCTTGGTAGAAACAATTTTCTACTTTTCAGTTTCAAAGGCTTTAAAGCTCTAAAAGCTCTGAGTTGTTTCACTGGACAATGCTCTTTGAGGTGCAACCTCAAAAAATGGTATTGGAGTAGTTCTAGGTTAGGTTAGTTAGTATTCCAGAACCCGTGACTTTGAGAGGTCTCATTTTCTGTGGGTGGAACCAAATTCTATACGTCCTGCCTTGTTTAAGATGCTATCAATGTGCCCAATGATGGAATTCGTTGACCAAATTAATTATCACTAATGATTTTTAAATTTCCGGTTGACTTGTTTTTAATAGATGATTTGGCAACATTAGATGTCAAGTGGAAATGGAACATCAACAGACCAATAAGGACACCCCTTAACAAGTGACGTCATCATGAATACAAATTGGCACCCGTCAAGTATTGTTTAAAATAGGTTATGAAATTTCATGATTTCGAACAACGAATAAACTCATAAATCGCATTTATAATAGTTTTGATGGGATGCAAAAATTAATTAGGGTCTGTAACTACAACAGATGTTGGCTCAGTTATTTAATAGTTGTAAATTTTTTACTATTGTGTGCCCAAGTGCAAATCTACAAATCTATCATTCTATCTATATTAACAACAAGTCTACACAATTGCTTTAATCACGTAATATGAATTACGTAAATAACTATGATCCTAAAAGCTACAACAATGAATTATTATCGATATACCCATTACAGAACCCATTGTAATATGTTACACACGTGTATACCTCAAATTATGACATCTATAAAAACTTTTAATCAATTCTCACACTTTATTTTTTTTTTATTCATTTTGTGGGCGGGCACTGAATTTGTTCCGAAATTATTATTTTGTGTAGGTAAAGTTGCAGTTCTATTTGTAGTAGGGTTTCAACATTACTCCTATACAGTAAAACATAAAATTAGATATTGACAAACAAATAATGTTCGATGTTGTAATACTACATAAGAGAGCATGATGGGTAAAAAAATGTCTCAATCGCGTTTCGTGGCTTCAGATAACACGGAAAGGGTTTCCGTAGAGCTCAATCCTTGATATTTGAGATATTAATTTAATAAACTATAATATTACTATAATATAAACTATAATATTAATAATTATTTGCTCTAAATACAGTTATTGTTTAAATTTTGTGAATGGATGGTTAACACCAAAGGCAAATCTGAAGAATATCTTATCTATATTATTGATAAATTAGTTCCTTCAATAAATATAATCATATTTATGACATATAGAGATAATAGGTTTATATTGACGCTGAGATCATTGGTAATTTTGATTTGGTGAGTTCAAAAACTTTTACACTAGACTACAGGTGGGTTCCGGAGGACTAATTTGGGCTTCCTAGGTCCTGGTCGTATTTTAGAGCCCTCATCAATAGTGTATGTATGTATAAATTAGGAGTGATAAGTACACTGTGACCTATAGGATCTATTGTGTCCCCTCTTACTTGCCAAGTTCTAATGTTTTCTCAGATTTATAGAAGCTCTTCGAGTTCTATTTTCCTAAGGAAGTTTAGGACATCGTGGGACTTCAAATCAGGTAGATCCCCCTCTTCTATTTCATGTGCTCCTAGGTATCTGGCCCTAGAATTCTGCAAGGCAGGGCATTCTGAGAGTATGTGTATTGAGATTTCATCTTCTTCCTCACTGAATCTGCACTTTGCTTCATCTACTAACCCTAGTTTCTTCATGTGGCTTCTTAACTGGCAATGCCCGGTTAATATTCCCATTAAAATTCGGAGCCTTTTTTTACTGAGGTTGAGGCAGCTAAGAGATCTCTTCTAGTCATAGTTCCCCAGTAGTATCTTAGATTGCCTCAGTCCTTCCAGCTGATTCCAGTACTTGGATTTTCCTTCTCCATTTCTTCCCTTAGTTTTCCTAAGATTACTTACTGCTGATCACACAGGATTATTCTGGTCCCAAGTGTGGGGTTTCAGCTCCTTTTTTGCCAGCATGTCTGCTGTTTCGTTCCCCTCTATTCCTATGTGTCCCGGGACCCATAGGAGGGTGACAGTGTTCTTCTGGCCTAGTTCATTTAGTTTGCCTAGGCATTCCCAAACCATCTACGAACTGATTATATTTGAGCTCAGCGCTTTAATGGCTGCTTGACTATCCGACATGATCACAATCTCTTGTCTGCGGTAGTTTCTTCCAATAATGAATTCCACACATCTTTCGATGGCGCGGACTTCTGCTTGAAAGATATTTGGGTATGTGCTCAAGCTTTCCGAGTATTTGGTTCTCGGTCCAAAAACTTCTATCCCAGTTCCCTCGTCTAGCTTGGAACCGTCCGTAAACCACTTTATGATATTCTGATTTAAATTCTGTATGGTGTCTTCATCCCATTCAGATTTATTACTCAACTTTCTGATGAATTTTCTCACGAAGCTGAATTTCTTTGGCATATCATCTTGGAGCATTTCCCAAGTTTGATCAAAATGAAGTGATCGATGTTTTTCCCTGATAATTCCTTCTTTGATCATTCTATATATCGTTTTCTTCCTTACACTTTCTAACAGAATGTGCAGTGGGGTCAAGTTTAAAATCACCTCCATTGCAGCAGTGGGGCAAGTTCCCATTGCTCCAGTGATACATGAACAGGATAGTCTCTGAATCTTCGAGAGATTTTTCCTCGTTGTACTCAGATTAGCCCTTGCGCCCCAAGCCACTGCCCCATATGTGATTATTGGTCTCACTAATGCTGTGTACATCCATTGCAGAATGCGTGGGTTACATCCCCAGTTCTTTCCTGCAATGTTCCTGCACACAATGAGGGTCTTGGTTGCTTTGTGTATAACTTCGTCTTCGTGTTTATTCCAGAGTAACCTGCTATCTACGATTAGCCCTAGATATTTTACCGCTGTTTTCCACTCGACGATGTTCTCCCTTATTTTTATGATTTTTAGATTTGGTTCCTTTTTCCTTGTAAAGGCTACTAGTGTGGTTTTGGTGGGATTGATGCTGACTCCTCAATAGTGGGTTTTTGTGGCCAGTGAATTTCTAGGGATTTATTATTATTTTGGAGGCAAAATCAATGATCAGTCCAAACTTGCAAAACCCTCAGGAATCAATCGAGCTATAACATCGTGGATGGCACCAAATTATGCGTGTTTTCTATTTATAATGGAAACAGTCTAAAAACAAAAAGTTACACATATGAAACAATGTATTTACCATTATTTTTTTGGTTTCAGGATCCCACCGGCTACGATTAATCTGGAGGTGTGGACAAGTCCCGAGTATGATCCGTTCGAAAAAGAATTTGTTAGAGAAGTCGGAAGCGTCGGCCCTCCCGGTCGTTTCGGTTGGTACATACCCCGTCGATACAATGGCCCTATCAAAGAATTTTATCAATTCAGATGGAACGAGCAAATCCAAGAAGTCCATTGGTCTTATTTCCTCAACGAAAACATGGCGAGCAAGTTCGCTCTCGACAGTATTGCCATCGATATGTTGATTAAAACTAATTCCTTTCACAAGAATTCCAAGACCAATCAGTAAGTATAAGCAAATAATATCGTAATACCCTGCGCCATTTACAACTCTGCTTATTATTACGAGTATCCTATTGACTGCGCCAATTTCACATCAGACAAAATTATCTTGTTTCCACGTTGAATTTTTTGTTGCAGATACGTTTGCCCGGACAGCTCTTGCAAGGAGAGCTTGTACACCCCTCCGCAATGCGTAGGTAAAAATTGTGCAGTTCTTCTAGCCCCCGAATTCGAATCGAGCAAATTTCTGATAGATCAAGTCAACGAGATCGGATGCTTCGTAAAAATTCTATGGCTCGGAAAAAATTTGAAACCCGCCGTCATGCTGATGAACGAACACTACACCCACCAAGGCAACCAACGCAGCTTCATGTTCTTCCATTGGTTCCCCGGGGATGTGGTGGTGGACGAAAACGATTACATCAGCGTCAAATTCAAAAACAACGAATATTACAATTTCACCAATAACATCGTGAACGGCTACAAGTACGAGATGCACCGCTTGGTCAAGATGGTGTGGTGGAAACTGGAAGTCGACGCTAATCCGTTGTTTCTCGGAGTGCGCAGTTTTAAATTGCGCAAAGAAGACTATGCGTTTCTGTTGAATCTCACCGATATCGGTTACGGCGACGAGAGGCAAATCGCCTGCGAGTGGATGAAGAGCCACTCGCCCATCTGGGCGAATTGGAAGAGGAGCTACGTCAAACCGACCATCACCATAGGAGGAATATTTCCGATGTCTTCTTCAGGATTCGGCGGGAGAGGTATCGCGCAAGGAGCTCAAGCAGCCACCGAGTACATCAACAGAGACAAGAACATCTTGAAAGATTACAACTTGAAGCTGTTGGCCTTCGACGGAAAGTGCCAACCCGAATCCGTGATGAGCGGCTTCTTAGACTTCATAGTGAACCGGGACACGTTCACGAAGCTCGTCGGTGTACTCGGACCGGCGTGTACGGAAACGATCGAACCCATAGCGGCGGTTTCCAAACGATATCACGTCATGGTCGTTTCGTACGGAGCCGAAGGATCCTCCTTTTCCGACAGAGATAAGTATCCGTATTTCTTTAGGACCATAGGGGAAAATTTCCACTACAAGCACGTCTATTTGGATCTTTTCAAACATTTCGGATGGAAGAGATTGGCCGCCCTCACCGAAGACGGGCAAAAGTACACCGAGTACATATCGTTGATGAGCGACGATTTTCCCAAGAACCACATCAATTTCGTCGCCAATAAAAAGTTTCCAAGAGGAAGGAACGCTGACGATATGAGATCGGTAAGTGAGATTTGAAAAACGTTTTATTTTCTTAAGAGCAGGTTTTAACAGGTCGGCTGAAAAGTCCCCGGCTACCATAGTAAAACACAATATTTTGACAAAATTCATTTTTTTTATTCAACATAGTTGCCTTCAAGGGCGATACAGCGATTATAGCGACCTTCCAACTTTTCGATACCATTTTTGTAGTACTCCTTTGGTTTGTCCTCAAAATAGGCTTCAGTTTCGGCGATTACCTCAGTATCAGAGCAAAATTTTTTTCCCGCGAGCATTCTCTTCAGGTCAGAGAAAAGGAAAAAGTCGCTGGGGGCTAGATCTGGAGAATACGGTGGGTGAGGAAGCAATTCGAAGCCCAATTCATGCAATTTTGCCATCGTTTTCATTGATTTGTGACACGGTGCATTGTCTTGATGAAACAACACTTTTTTCTTCTTCATATGGGGCCGTTTTTTCGCGATTTCGGTCTTCAATCGCTCCAATAATGCACAGTAATAGTCGCTGTTGATTGTTTTTCCCTTTTCCAAATAGTCGATGAACAATATACCGTGTGTATCCCAAAAAACTGAGGCCATAACTTTGCCAGCTGACTGTTGAGTCTTTCCACGCTTTGGTGGCGGTTCACCGGCCGCAGTCCACTCAGCTGACTGTCGATTGGACTCAGGCGTGTAGCGTGTAGTGATGGAGCCAAGTTTCATCCATAGTCACATATCTACGCAAAAAATCGGGTTTATTACGACTTAACAGCTGCAAACACTGCTCAGAATCATCAATTCGTTGCTGTTTTTGGTCGATTGTGAGCACGCGCGGCACCCATTTCGCACATAGCTTCCGCATACCCAAATATTCGTGAACGATATGTCCAACACGTTTCTTAGATATCTTTAAAGTGTCAGCTATCTCGATCATATTCACTTTACGGTCACTCAAAATTATTTTGTGGATTTTTTTGATATTTTCGTCGGTAACCACCTCTTTTGAGCGTCCACTGCGTTCACCGTCTTCGGTGCTCATTTCACCACGCTTGAATTTTGCGTACCAGTCAATGATTGTTGATTTTCCTGGCTCAGAGTCCGGAAACTCATTATCAAGCCAAGCTTTTGCTTCAACTGTATTTTTTCCTTTCAAATAACAATATTTAATAAGCACACGAAATTCTTTTTTTTCCATCTTTTTGAAAATAACAAAAGTTGCTTCACTAAAAATGCAATATCTCACAAACTAATAGTCCGACAGCTGTCAAATTTTTACACGAATCTTTTGAAGGTTGATAATATCTAAAATGAAATGGATTTAATTCTAGTGTCGTCATCTATATGTCAGACCGGGGACTTTTCAGCCGACCTGTTATCTTGTGTGATTTTTTTTAATAGAAAGCAGTACAATAAATTGAAGGGCTTGGGCAGTGAGATCGTATTCTGCTCCCACTAACGGAGTTTCTTTTTGTTGAAGCTTTTTGCGAGAGCACCAAATGGCTCCTAACCAAGGAGAGGTGTATTAGCCCTTTCTGTTGCGAGTCCCTCAGCTTTCTCATTACCTATTATCCATCTATGACCTGGCATTTCATGTGTTCTCAGGTATCTGGTCCTGAATAAATGAATGAATGTAGCGGGCGGGGTGGCTGATGCCTGGCAAGTAGGCCCTTCGGGTCCTTTTGCCATACCCCAGGTTCTCCCCCCTCTGTATTTAACTCGTTTGGCGCCCTCTCGACCTTCGTATGAGGCCATGATGTCCCTTGGAGGGAGGGTGTGCAAGTCTACTTCCTCGATTCTTCGCACCACAAAGATGTCTTGTCTGAGTTGTGCGTACACCTCACAGGTGCCCAAGAAGTGGTAAGAAGTTTCATCCTCACCAAAGTTTGGACAGTCTGGGTCTTCAACTACGCCCAAAAGCTGTAGATGCCTTCTAAGTCCTTGAGCAGAGTTGAGGTTTGTGCTCTGCTTAGCCCTATTATTGGTTCGGGTCCATAGCAGGGTTTGTTGGCTCCCTGCCTGGCAAGGTCATCTGCAAATGCTGACGGGGCTTCTTGAGTTGCCCCGTTCTTCTATTAATTAATTCTGCTGCTTTTATGGCAAATATTTATATATCAGAACACCTGCTCCTGACCTTTCTTCCATGCGAGAGCCATCTGTATAACATACCATGCTCCCTGGATGAAATTCTACTTGTTCGTCACTTCACTGCCCTCTTGGTGGGATTACGACCTTGTACTTGTTTTCCGTTCTTACTTTATCTGCTTTTGGGACAGCTTTGTGGGCCAAGAGCGGAAGCGCTCTGTTTCTGTCCTTTGTGCTATTCTTGTGTGGCCTTCGCCACGCCCTTTCCAGTGCCCATGGTATCTGGCTCTAGAGTTCTGCAAGGTTGAGGTTAAAGGTAGCTAAGGGATCTCTTCTGGTTGTAGTTTCCCAGAAGTATCTTAGCCTCAGTCTCAGACCTTCCAACTAATTCCAGTACTTGAATTTTTCTTTCTCCATTTCTTTTCTTAGTTTTCCTAAGATTGCGCTGCTGGTGATCTCACAAGATGGTTCTGGTCCCAAATGTGGGGTTTCAGCTCCTTTTTTTGTCAGCTTACCTGCTTTTTGGTTCGCTTCTATTCCTATGTGTCCCGGGACCCATAGGAGGGTGACAGTGTTCTTCTGGCTTAGTTCATTTAGCTTGCCTAGGCTGAGATGGGAAACTCATGTTCGATGGGTCCTTATCCAGAACCCAACAGTGTTGGACTCACCCTCGAGAGGATGCCTACCAACCTCTTTCTTCCCAATCTTGTGTAGATACCCCACTTTTGACCCATGCCCAGTGAGCACTTGGGTCAAGAAGTAGGTAGTTCACATTCCCAAACTCTCAACAATAATAACTGGCTTTGGTACCTTGGCCTACCTTATTAAATTTAGCAATATATAATAGTATAAATTCTAAAATACGGGCAATGTTTTCTAAAACGCCTGCTGGCGCAGTGGTATGCGTGCTCGCCACTCACACGGACACCTCGGATTTAATTCTCAACCACAACGATTTTTTTTAATGTTTTTTAATAGTCATAACAGTTGTGTGTCACACATGCTTTAACACCCCTTAGCTGGTATTTAGTACCCTTGCTACGCTCAGGCAGCACACTTTCTGCTTTTGTGACGCAAACTATTGCCATTACACAGTTATGCTGATCTTAGAAAAAAATAAATCAAGGATAATCTCATAGAGCTAATAAAATCTAGGTCTTAATAATGTTATGTCCTATTACTTCAATTTGATCTAGCCTTAACATCAATCAATCAGTATCTGATAACTATAGCATAAAACAAAATGTATCTTCAATATGTAAATTACTTATCAAAACAGCTGTCAGTGAAATTAAAAGTTAATGTTTTTAAATGAACCTTGGATATTTTGTTAATCGGTTCTTTATTCGATGTTCCCAATAAGATGGACTTCCACAAAATTAGGGGTAGTACAATAAATTTAATTATAGCTTTCTAATTGAAACTAAAATATGTTTATAAGCTTTTTAATCTTTCTTTTGTGGCCTAGTTGATTATAAAAAAAGTCTGGGTGATTTTTTAAGCAATAAAAGAATTTTCCCGCACCTTTTTTTATTTAATTTATTTATTTATTTCAAAATAACCTTAAAAAGATTCGGAAATTTTAGTTCACCTTAATTTCCAGAGATATTTTTGCCGATATCCGAAACAATTTGCGTATCATTTTTTATTTAAAGCTTTTAATACATCCAGAAAGCTCTGAGGACTTTTGAAATTGTTCGTTGACCAGCAAACGTAATTTAAAATCTAGCAAAACATAAAAATGGATTGTTTATATTTCGTGCCTGGGAGAAATCACCCTAAACATTTAATGGCGGTCGCCATAAAAATTTCAATTACCTTTTAAGTGCGTTTCGCCATGACAATGGAAAGAGGAAAGGGCGTTGACCTTAGCATTTGTGAACTCTATTTCTACGGTTTAGATATGCCAACCGATATAGAGTGCGATTCATTTTAACAACACGGTATTGCTGTTTTCCCCTCTAACATTTTTGTTTTACTGTCTGGGGGTTTCGGAATCAACGAAGGAGCGTCTCAGGTAGAGAGGTATGTGTATCAGTTTGAGTAATTCTGAATTTTTATTGGTCGCAAACGCATAACCCTGTACGAATTTTATGACCGCGTAAAGTTCGATAAGCTCGAGGGAAATAGCCCTATGAAAATTTACATTATCTTTTAAATTAACGTAAGAAATAATGATGGTCCTGTAAAAAGTGATTTGCATGTAATGGATTAGTTTGTTAAATTGCCTAAACGTAAAATTAATGGAAACGGTAAAGGGCAATGGTCAAAGCATTAGAAAATAAATTTTTTTATCTATTATTATAGTTTATTTGTTTGGGGTTGGCAGCTAAGAAAAGTTATTAAATCGTAAAATGTTGTAAACAAGACCTTAAATCAGTAGCGCACGTAAACAGAAGAAATTATTTGCTGGAGATTACAATACTTAAGAAGAATTAAAAAGATTCTGAGCGAGGGAAGAACTATCTTTTATTTAGATGAAACATGGTTGAATGAAGGACACACTGTTTCTAAAGCATGGATGGACACCAAATTTCCTTCAGGCATTTTTGGAGGGATATTCAACAGGATTAAATGCTCCTCGAGGAAAAGTTCGCAGCCTAATAATCGCACACATTGGCAATATTATCTAGGGTTTCATTGTGTTTGGGTTATTTAAACCCTAATTACAGGGTGGACTCTTTGAAAAATAACAACTCCAAACAAATATAGTGTAGTATCATGTAATCGAAATATATAAATTTGGAAATGACTGGACCAAAGTAATTGTTGTTTTTGACAATTTCATGCACACAACCATTTCATTTTCTTTGCGTGCAATTTTCTGTTAGGTTAGGTTAGGTTCTATGTGACTGATCGTTCAACATATCCCTTTTCCTACGCCTGAAAGATCTATTGTGGCTCAACCCTTAATTATAGTCGTTCTATCAGCCCTTTGTATCTGATGAAGATCATCAGAGTAGTTGGCGACACTACCATGAAGTCCTCGGTAGTTGATTCAGACCAAATCTATTGATCTTTAGTTATACAAGATATGCTCCGCTGTTTTATCATCAGCCTGACATAATCTGCACTCCGCACTCTCTGTCAGTCCAATTGTTTTCATATGCCCATTAAGGCTCCGGTTTCCAGTCAGTAGGCCTATCATACGAGACAAATGCCTTTGAATGTCTTAAACCCTCTAGCTCCAACCTGTAATAACTTCTTCTCCGATCTACCCAATCCAATATTGTTCCTCTGGCTATGCTATTCACTATGCCTAGGAATGGCTCTGGACCTGTAAATATTCCTTCAGCACGTTTTCTGGCTAGAAGGTCCTCTTTTTTGTTCCCTTTAATATGCCCATATGCAAAGTAATTTTACTTTGTCACGTTCCCATAAACTATTAGATCCTAAAAGCATTTCCAAACTAACTTGGAGCCGTTCCGATTTCATTCCGGTGACCTGGCTATCGGAAATGATTTTTATGGGCAGACACATCTCCATTCCAGAAACCTCTGCTTGGAAAATTATGGATATGTTACCCAAGTTCTGGCTCAGATCCACCTTTGGATTGTCTCTTTGAAAGCGGCTGATCTACACTATCCTCTCAAACTATTTAGCTAAGAAGTGCTCCTTCTTCCTACATTTGGCTTACCCTGTATGTTTCCTTTGTATTATTAGCTGTAGCATGTAAGGAGATGGATACTAAGGTGCTTATCTCCACTTTTACTGCTGCAAGTTGATGAAACATGGCTGTGGAGCTGTTTCAATTAAATGCCGAAACATTAAATGTAAAAACTGAACTTCTGAAGACTAAAACTAACATTTATTCTCGTAGAGATATATAAAATTTTCTATTTTCAAAAAGTATAATTTATTATATTATATAATGTAACGTTTATTTATTTTTACTAGTCTTTTAATTTATTTTTATACTATTTAAATCACTAATACTATTTAATTTATATAACACAATTTATTTACAATACTTTAATTTATATAATACAATATTTCTATTCACATTTATCTAGCAACATACTACTAACTAACTAACTAACATATTCAAATCGGTCCTTAATATATAGGTAAGTATTGTTCCAGAACTCCAGTCTATTCTCGATCGTATCGAGTCTAGATGCTTCGCTCATCGGGCGCCGTATATTCTCGAAGACTCTCGTATCGTCTGTTTCCTTCGCGTCTGATCATAGCGCCAGGGGCGTACTCGCACAACATTGCCCCCTCCTTAAGAGATAGTTCCTCCTGGAACTTTTACGGAATTGAGACTGGATGGAGATACTTGCAACTGAATCCTCGTCTACAATTTCCAGTTGCATGGAAATAACATGGAATGGTCTTTGATGTCAGCTGGACACGGGGCGAATGGCTGCATACCAACACTTGGACTTCGGTATCTTGAAAGATTACTTCCACCATATTTCGGATGACCCTCCAATCCAATGAGTTGCACTCTATTTTTGGCATGGCTAGCTTCTGTACGTTGGACTTCAATATGTGCTCTCTCAAGTTAAGTAATGATTCCCATATATTTCGATAAGTGGGCTGGTCTTGGTAGGTATTCTTGGTAATCAGATAGAAGAGGCAACGGGAGTCATCTCGAAGTATCAAAGCCTTCCCAGTGGCTGGTAACTGATTTCGAAGTTCTGACAATCGACCAAACTTCCTTCGAAAGACAGACGCTAATCCTCGGCCGTCGCTGATAGTGGCGGAAACGCTATGGGCTAATGAGTAGTCATCAGGAAGTGTGAACAGGTCTTGCTGTCTCTCAATAGTCACGCCGTATCTAGCTTTCCCAGTACCTCCATATGCACCCATAAATTCTTCGAAAGCAAGGTCGGGTGTATCTTGGACTTGATTTACGACTTCTTCTTCCTGGTCATGATCTCCTTCAAATTTCGCCAGTCGGTTTCGGTGTACTACCTTAGGTTTTCCATTCGGGGTCTTTATTATACGGTATATGACGTCATTGATTCTTTTCTTGATGATGTATGGACCCTCCCAAGATTGTTGTAACTTTGGTGAGTACCCCTTCCGTCTTTTCGGGTTATGGAGCCAGACTTTGTCACCTTCTTGGAAACATCCTTCTATAGCTTGGGTATCATACCGTTTCTTCATCCTGTCACTGGCAACTTGGAGATGGGAGCGACACCAAATCATGCATGTCGTCCATTTTTCTTCGTAACTGGATTACATAGTCTTCTCCAGCTATATCCTCTCCAGGTCGGCATCCAAACTCGAGATCGCATGGTAACCTCATCTCGCGTCCAAACAAGACTTTTGCTGGTGTTTGACCTGTTGATTCATTGACGGCGGATCGATAAGCCATTGCAAAGAGCGAAATATACTGGTCCCAGTCTCTTTGGTGATTGGATACTACTTTTGATAGATATTTGCCAATGGTTTTATTCATGCGTTCTACCATTCCATCTGATTGTGGGTGCAATGCTGTAGTTCTTGTTTTCTTCATTCCTAAATTGTCGCAAATTCCTTGAAAGAGTTGACTTTCGAAGTTCCTTCCTTGGTCACTGTGAATCTCCAAGGGCACTCCATATCGGCAAATAAACTCCTTCACTAGCACGTCTGCGACAGTTGCTGCCTCTTGATTTGGAATGGCGTAGATTTCAACCCACTTCGTAAAATAATCCATTACCACCAACATGTATTTGTTCTTATTCTCAGTAGTGGGGAACGGTCCAGCAATATCTAAAGCAATTCTCTCAAATGGGCTACCAACGTTATATTGTTTCATGGGAGCCTTTCCTCTTTTCTGAGGTCCATTACTAGCAGCACAGATGGTACACTTCTTACACCAGTCCTTAACATCATCGGAACTATTCATCCAATAAAACCTTTGCACGAACTCTCTGCAGGGTTTTCTTGACACCAAGATGACCTCCTGATGGACTGTCGTGTAACTGTCGTAGTACTTCGGCTACTCTACTCTTTGGTATAACTAATTGCTTTCTGTTAACGGAACCGTCATCATTTTCAATTATTCTCTTTAATAAATCGCCTTCCAAAATGAAAGACTCCCACTGAGCCCAATATGATTTAAGGACTGTAGAGAATTTTGACACTTCTTGCCAAGTAGGTCGACGATCTTCTATCTTCCATTCTCTCATTTTCTTTAAAACAGGATCATTATCTTGTTCTTCTTTAATTCTAGTAGGTGCCCAGTCGTCGTTAACTACAGTTGTTCGTAGTATTGCAGTTTCTTTTAATTCCGTCTTGCTGCAGTGAGAACACTCTTCTGGGCACGGTCTTCTGGAAAGGGAGTCTGCATTTCTGTTACTTATCCCAGCTCGATGTCCGATCCTAAAGTCGTACTCTTTGGAAACGTTCCGGGTCGAAGCTACCCCCTCTAGGCCGGCCCGTTTTAGTTTTTCCTGTGGAGTAGTTTCTTGATTCGTAGTGACCCCAGGACGTTTACATGAATTGCGAGCATGTCCTATTTCACCACAATTCCAGCGCCTGATGGTCTTCTTCTTTTTCTTATCAGTAAAGTTCTTCATCATGTTTACTAATTGGTCTAACTTATTTTCATCTTCCTCTTCCGTTACGGACCTTACTTTACTGTATCCTCCACAAGCTTTCGAAGCCGCTTCATACTCAAGCGCAGCAGACAAGATGTCAACTAATGTTTTGTGGTGAGCTAAACGGAGTGTCTTTGCCATTTCGTGGTCACGAAGTCCATCAAGAAATGCTTCAACAGCTAAACATTCCATCATTTGTTCTGGAGCTGAAGGGTAAGCAAATCTTACCAATCTGGCAATATCTACTTGGTACTCTTGAAGTGTCTCCTCTCGCTTCTGTTTTCGAGTCTTTAACTGCGATCGGTACAAGTTCTCCAAGTGTTCGTGACCATATCGCATGTTCAAGCTTTTCTTCAGTTGCTCAAAATCATCTGTGTCCTCCACTGGTATGGTCTGAAGAACATCCAAAGCGTCTCCTCTCAGAGCGATGGTGAGGTTTATTGCCTTCTCTTTTTGGGACCATCCGTTCGCTCTTGCAGCTGTTTCGAACTGTTTGAGATAATTTTCCCAAGACATCTTTCCGTCAAAGGTTGGGGCCTTAACACGAACAGAACTTTCGTTGCCTTCCAATTTCGGTTTCCGCTCCACTTTGAAGCTTCTCATTTCGTGCTCGTTTTCCTCTCCTAAATCTTCCATATCTTCTTTACCTCCTTTTTCCATCTCTTCCATTTGCTTTTCCATTTCTCTTATTTTCTCTTCAATTTTTTTTTCAAATGAAGACATTTTATTTTCCATAGAAGAAATGTCCAAAGAAACTTTGTTTTCCAAAGAAGAAATATCATTTTTTAAAGATAGACATATCAGAAGAAACTCTTTTTCCAAAGAAGAAATGTCAGAAGAAACTTTATTTTCCAAAGAAGAAATGTCAGAAGAAACTTTATTTTCCAAAGAAGAAATATCACTTTTCAAAGAAGACATGTCGGAAGAGATATCACTCTTCAAAGAAGACATATCGGAAGAAACTTTATTTTCCAAAGAAGAAATATCAGAAGAAACTTTATTTAAGGAAGAAATAATTGTAGCAGAAGAGTCGTCTACGAAAATATGATTTTCTGGATCTAAACCATCATTTTCCAATGCTTGCTTAAGTCGCTGCAACAACTCAGTCTTCCTTCCTGTTGTTTCCAATTCACGATCCTCCAGCTCTTGACGTAATTCTGTCACTTTCAAGTCACAAAGTTTTTCGACATATTTATCTATTTATTTTTTTACCTTATTTATTTACAATATCCCACTTCTGACACCAATGTAACGTTTATTTATTTTTACTAGTCTTTTAATTTATTTTTATACTATTTAAATCACTAATACTATTTAATTTATATAACACAATTTATTTACAATACTTTAATTTATATAATACAATATTTCTATTCACATTTATCTAGCAACATACTACTAACTAACTAACTAACATATTCAAATCGGTCCTTAATATATAGGTAAGTATTGTTCCAGAACTCCAGTCTATTCTCGATCGTATCGAGTCTAGATGCTTCGCTCATCGGGCGCCGTATATTCTCGAAGACTCTCGTATCGTCTGTTTCCTTCGCGTCTGATCATAGCGCCAGGGGCGTACTCGCACAACAATAAATATATCTCTCCTGGCAACCGTCTTCCGGGGATCCCAACATCTCCAAACAAAATATAGCAGAGGTGATTCCTAAAAACTTGGCTGACGTGTTCAAACAAACTGAGGCCGATTGGTTCTGTGTTCTAAGTGACACACGTCATTTACTTTACTTCTCCGCCAAGGCCATAAAAATTCAGTCATAGTATTGCAATATTTCTGACCCATCAAAATTGACACTTAATGACTGACAGAAATCAAAGATAAAAACTCATAACGGAAACGAAGTCACAACAATGGCTAAAATAGATAAATACTATGCTATAAATTGCTGCCGACAGCCATCACTGGCTCTTCTCAGAACTCAAACGGTGACTGCCACTTTAAATTAATCCAAGATTTGTTTTTAAAACATTTCTTGTGAATATTTAAATAGTGTTGAAACTATGATCAGCTGATATAATGAAAAGGTTCGGTTAAAAATAACAACAAATTAACATTCCACACAAGATATTTTTTTATTTCACGTATTTGCACCTGTAAAAAGGTTTGTTATTGAGTTTCTTGGCGTAAAATCGACGATAAATAAGAAAAAAAAAAGAGAATTTCAACATCGGTGTTTGTATTAATAATTATGACCGGAATAATAAAACTCGATGTAAAATATATATAATTATGTTAATGCGTAAGATCTTGATATTAAAAAAAAACTAGTTAAACTACTTTAATTTATCGTGTGAAAGTACTGGCAGAATATTTTTTTCAAAGTCATGAATGTAAGAATATATATATTCTGTCGATTGTTTTCTGAATTGCGTAATGTTTGTTCTCTTATTTTGTTCCATAAGGAGTAAAGTTTTTGTCTGAATGCTGTGTCACTAATTTTGCTGCCACATATCGTCGGTTTGCAGCATAAAGTCACTAACTGACATTTTTTTAGAATTGTTTTGTGAGAGGTAACTACTAGTTTTCAATAGTTCTATATTATACAGTGTGTAAAACCCAAATGGAATAAATTCATTATTTCGGTTACTGTACATATTTATAAAAAATCCCGAAACACGTCAAATTTAAATTATAACTTGACATTCTTTAACGTGAAAATGCAACCCCTACCTTCAACCCCCTTAGAATGACAGATACAACCCCCAATTTTTTAAATGGGAAGTATAGGCTTGTGATATATCATTTGAAAGGTCTCTTCATTCTCTATTCAAAAATGTTATTGTTATAAAAAAAATTAATATCATGTTGTTACCGAAATTCGCTAAAATATACTCAAAACTTATTACAATTTACTTAAAACTTATTTCCCGTTGAGGTCTTGATAATGAGAAAGTGAACAAAAACCATAGCAATGTGGTTTTTAGATGGTAACCATTAAAAAACTTTAAAGAATTTCCGTGGCAACGCTATTTTAACAAACAGTAGTAAATTGTTTTATTTAAGTTGTCATTGTTGTAATTTAAGTATAAAGTTTGTTCAATTCAATTCTGAAAAATGGTTAGGTTAACGGAAATGCATAAAATAACAGTTTTACAAATGATTGGTTACGGAGATAACATCCGAACACAACAGGAAGTAACTCGCCTATTTCATGAGAAATTTCTTAATTTACCGCCTATATCCCAAGGAACAATAAGTAAAATAGAAAAGCAGTTTCGTGAGTTTGGTCATGTAAGGCAGATAAAAAAAGCAGCTGCCAATGTACTGAGTGATGAACTCAAATTAGATGTGTTGCTTGAGTTTCAGGAAAACCCACATACATCGAGTAGACAGGCATCCACTACATTTAATGCTAGCCATACATCGATAGCAAACATATTAAAAGAAAATAAATTGCATCCGTATAAGATGATACCTTCTCAGGAGTTCATGGAAGACGATTTTGATAGGAGAACTTTTTTTTGTAAGCAAATGATGGACATGTTGGATAACAATATTATCCAATTAGAAGACGTTATGTTTTCTGATGAGTGTACTTTTTTACTTAACGGTCATGCTAATCGGCAAAATGGCCGCTACTGGTCCACGGAAAATCCTCACTGGATGAGAGAAGAACACACTCAATACCCTCAAAAGGTTAATGTTTGGGCAGGGATTGTAGGGAACAATTTCATTGGTCCCTATTTTATTGAAGGCAACTTGAATGGCAACAATTATTTGGCACTACTTCAAAATGATGTCATTCCAACGTTGGCAAATTTATATCCTGATCCAGGTAACCCTCAAGTTTCAGCGAATACGATATGGTTTCAACAGGATGGAGCACCACCACATTACCAACTTAATGTCCGGCAGTACCTCGATACAATATTTCCCAATCGGTGGATAGGGAGGCGAGGATCGATTGAATGGCCAGCGCGATCAACTGATCTTACATTATTAGATTTCTTTTTATGGGGATATGTGAAAAGCCATATGTACAAAACTAAACCTTCTGATTTAAAAGACTTAAAAGTACGAATAACGCTTGCGATTAGGTCGATCACGCCTGATATGTTAAATAATGTTAGGAGACAGTTTTATTTGAGATTAGGATGTTGCCAAGACGTTCGCGGAGAACATTTTGAACATCTACTTCATTAACATTCATAGTTCTTTTTCGTGTTCTACATTTTATTACGTTTTGCATTACATTTTAGTGTTTGATTGTATTGTAGCGAATTTCGGTAACAACATGATATTAATTTTTTTTTATGTTAATTTTTGCATTAAATTTAAAAACAATAACATTTTTGTATAGAGAATAAAGAGACCTTTCAAATGATATATCACAAGCCTATACTTCCCATTTAAACAATTGGGGGTTGTACCTGTCATTCTAAGGGGGTTGAAGGTAGGGGTTGCATTTTCACGTTAAAGAATGTCAAGTTATAATTTAAATTTGACGTGTTTCGGGATTTTTTATAAATATGTACAGTAACCGAAATAATGAATTTATTCCATTTGGCTTTTACACACTGTATGCATAAAGTAATTAAGTGTGAATAAAGTCACTGTTGATAATAGATTTGAATCACTAACTATAAGGTGAAACAATATTTCAAAACATTAAGTCATTAAGTTACTTTCTTTAACTCGATGTATTGCACAATATTAATGTCACTTTATGACTTTATGCTGCAAACCGACGATATGTTAAATGTTAGAAAACAGAGAACGTTCCCACTCTATCTTAATTTTGTATTGATGCAAGATAATGCGCCTATGGAACAAAAATCGACACTTTTAGTAGGGGAGCCCACGATGCTAAATCGGGATTTAGTCGAGCGTCATAGAGACCTATTGGGTTGAGAAGCTGAGGTGATAAAAACAAAAAAAAATGTTATATAATGTATATATTTTCATGTAAAAAAATTGTTGCATGGACCTACTCGAGCGCGGCTTGTGAGAATCGTCAGAATATATATTTTTTGTAATTCTTGAATTATTCCCTTCAAAATAAATAAAAATTTAGCTGCGCTCGAGAATATCGAGGTAACTTTTGTTTTTACAATTTTGTTGCCATCCTTCTTCTTTATGTCACTCACGAATTGTCAGATTAGTGGAATATACACGTTTTAGGATGTAACTAACTCTCCCTACCTTAATATGACGCGCTCGAGAATTTCAGGCCATTTTTTTACCAGTATGATCCTTGATTCTTAAAGGGCTCATACAAGGTACCAGGTATCGCCCTGTATATTAATCTGCAGCGCTTCAGTAACTGCAGAAATCCCCGCTTGGGCTCCCCTACTATAAATAAAATTACACTCAACGTCTTAAAATTTGATATATTCAACACATTGATTTATTTAAAAATGCTGTAACTTCTTTGAATTTTTTACAACTTGTAGATAAAAAACTGTACTATATACAGGGGAGAAAAGAAAACAATGTTTTTCTCTACTTTTGAATCACCCTGTAGATTAATTCTGCTAGTAGATGTGCACATATTGAACTATCTACAATTTGCAAAAAAATTCAAAGAAATCAGCCTCCGTGTTCGGAAGTTAGAGCATTTTTAATTAAATCATTATTTTGAATGAATCAAATTTTAAGTCGGTGAGTGTATTAAAAAAAACATATTTACATCCTTATTGAATTGAGCTGGTAGAAAATTTCATCATCTGAATGGTTTATCTAGATGAATCGTGGGTGTTTTGTGTCGGAATAACAAACCTAAAAAAAGATTGTTTTGAAAATGCATTATCTTAATTGATATCTCTACGTATTAGAAATGCGCAACGAATTGAAATTAAATTAAAAAACGATAATTATGTGTACGTACATGGCGATAATTAGATGAATCGATCGTCGTATAGACGAAAATACAACATTTAATGCGTTAATGTGTTTGTAGAATGAGCTATTTGGACGTTTTTTGTATCAGGACATTATGGCTCAGTGGCGACCCACACAGGTGTACTGACAGAGAATTATATCCAAGATAATCGGATAAAAATCCATCTGTCATTTTCTACAAAGTTTAAATTTGTGTTACATCTATTTCTTATCTATATTTAAAGCATTTGTGCAATATTAAAAGTTAAATTAGTCAAAATATTTATATTTATACGAGGGTTGTCTGAAAAGTTTCCGATCTAACAAAGATACTAGACATTTTTTCTTCAAATTAATTTTTATTTTTCTACGTAGGCTCCTTGTAAGTCTATACACTTCTCCCAGCGATGCTCCCATCTCTTCAACCCGTCCAAATAGTACTCGGCGTCTTTCTCTGCTCAAAAGGTTGTTTACGAAGGTGATGGCCTCCTCATTCGACGAAAATCTATGTCCTCCGAGCGCAACTTTTAGCTTAGGGAACAAAAAAAATCGCTTGGGAATAGATCTGGTGAGTAAGGAGGGTGGTCAAGCAGTTCAAACCGTAATTCGTGGATTTTCGCCATGGCAGCCACTGAGGTGTGAGACGGTGCATTGTCTTGGTGAAACAAAATTCTTTTTTTACTGCAAATGTGGCCGTTTTTCCGCAATTTCTACCTTCAGCTTGTCAAGTAATGATGCGTAGTATGATCCTGTAATGGTTTTCACTTTTTGAAGATAATCGATTAAGATAACTCGATGACTATCCCAGAAAACCATTGCCATCACTTTCCCAGCCGAAGGAACAACCTTTGCTTTTTTTGGAGCCGATTCCCCCTTCGCAGTCCATTGTTTTGACTGTGTTTTTGTTTCTGGAGTATAATGGTGTATCCAAGTTTCATCTACAGTAATTAATCGGCGCCAAAACTCTGATTTATTGCGCCTAAACTGCGCCAACAGAGAGTTTGAAATGTTCATTCGAACACGTTTTTGGTCCAAAGTGAGCAAAAGCGGCACCCAACGCGCGGACAGCTTTCTCATGCCTAAATCTTGATTCAATATGTGACAAACACGTTCTTTGGACATGTTTATAGCCTCTGCTATCCCTCTAATTTTAATTCGACGGTTGTCTAGCACCATTTGGTGAACTTGTGCGATATTATCGTCAGTAGTTGCAGTTTTTGGACGTCCGGAACTTTCATCGTCACCCAAGCTGGTACTACCACGTTTAAATTCAGCAGCCCAAAATTTCACGGTGATAAATGATGGTGCAGAGTCCCTGTACAGATGCGCCCAACTCGTCTTTGATTTGCGTAGGCGTATTGCCTTTCAAAAACAAATATTTAATGACAGCTCGATACTCGATTTTTCCATTTTCATAAAAACACTCACATCGACTCACTCAAATGATTGTCAAACAACTGCGCTTCCAAAATGGCTGAAATTCTAGTGGAACCTTTCAAAACATGCGCAAACACATTCCCCAATTTTTGTTTACGAGTGCTGCCATCTTCATGTTGAGGTCGGAAACTTTTCAGACAACCATCGTATATTTTGATTAAGTAAATTGTAATATTGTACAAATGCTTTGACTTTTACATGATACTTAATGCTTGATGATGGTCTAAGACCGAAACTAGCACTTTTTTATAGTTTTTACATTAAATTTATTATGGTTTGACTTGGCGTTTTATGCATACGAGGGTTGCATTTCATATTTCGCACTTTTGCATGCATTTGAACCAATTGTCGAAGCACTTTTGCCACTCTGATTAAGGTATCTCCAAAACATGCATTCTGAATGCAGCAACCGCTTCTTCGGGTGTCGAAAAACGTTGACCTTTCAGTTTGTTTTTTACGTACTGGAATAAAAAGAAGTCATTCGGTGCCAAGTCAGGACTATACGGCGGATGACTCATCAAATCGATGTTGTAAAAAATAATCGCACCAAAATGTTCGCGATTTAATTCCATTTTTGTAAACAACACAAATAGCACTCGTATTTATGTCAAAACGTTCTGAGTACGTATAACCTCAAAAATGTCCAACTTTACTATAGAGCTGTCAGTTGCCAGATTGCAACATCAGGGTTGCCAAATCCCGAAATATAAATATTAACCTTTAATGGCTACCAGACTGGTAGGTTACTTGGCTTTATAGATGATATAACTGTTTTAAAACAGGAGAATAAAGTCAAATAACTATTTAAATGCCACAATTTTGTTCACGATTCTAATTAAAGAAATAAATCAAAATTAGGAGTATTACAAATTTGATGGAAAAGATCCTTGGTATGTATAACTATATAAATACATAACAAAAGCGAATCCTTGCGTGAAATACTCGAATCTTCCCCGATTGCATCACATTATTTCACACTTACTTCCTTCTGTTATTGTCCCTTGTTTTTCTAGATTATCGTCACTGGCCATATAACGTTTTATTCACGCTCTAATTGTCACAAATTGAAGCATATTATTACGCTTCGCTGTGTATGTTTGCAAACAATTTTTTTGTTCCTTTGGTTTACGTATTACGTAGTCAGCTGCCGTAGAGGGGTGTCTTTTTTTCGCATAGTAATTTTCCCGATAATCGAAAGACATTTTTCTCAAGAGCTTTTCTATCTCGATAGGTTTAAAATGTCCAACGCAAATAAAAATATAGAACATGAATTAAGATCTGAAGACAGTAAGTACACACACTTTAAAAAGTAGGTACCTAAATTGTCGAGGTCGGAACCATTCACGTATATAAAAGATAAAAATAATATTAGGAATAATAAAAAACTCTTCGTTTTAACAAAACGATATTTATTTAAAAAATTGCTTTTTTAACTTTAATGACAGCCGTTTCGCTAGACTTAGCATCGTCAGATTGACATATTGAAGTTACATTTTGTTTGTAACTAGGTACTTGATGTTGATAAATAGTTAAGGCTAGACCAAGTATGGAAGTAATAAGACATAACAATATTAAAGCCTAGATGTTATGAGCCCTAAGGGTTTATCCTGGATGTACTTCCCTCTAAGATCAGTATAACTGTGCAATGATATAGAAAAACCAGGAAAAAGCTATATCATGCTGATCTTTACAATAACTTAATATATTTGTGTTACAATTACGTCTTATCTATGTATAAAATGAAAACTCAATCAAAGCAAACACTTTAAAAATGGAGAAGTGTCACAATAGTCCAAGGCATCTTCAACTTAACTAACACAGAATACACAAAACCCACCCAAATGTTTGTCACAATTTCTCAGAGAACCTGGTAAGTCAACTTAACTTCTATACAGAAGATCTAAGCTAGAGATGGGAATAGAAAATGGAGTCTTTCCAGAGTTATTATCCTTAAATCCTCTGTGATATTGTTCAAAGAGGATTGAACATTGCGGAACAATGGTGTGACTCGGTGGGACTCAGCATCAACCCCACCAAAACCACACTAGTAGCCTTTACAAGGAAAAAGAAACCTAATCTAAAATCATAAAAATAGGGGAGAACATCGTCGAGTGGAAAACAGAGGTAAAATATCTAGGGCTAATCCTAGATAGCAGGTTACTCTGGAACAAACACGAAGACGAAGTAATACACAAAGCAACCAAGGCCCTCATGGTGTGTAGGAACATTGTAGGGAAGAACTGGGGATGTAACCCACGTATCCTGTAATGGATGTACACAGCAATAGTGAGACCATTAATCACATATGGGGCAGTGGCTTGGAGCGTAAGGGCTAATCTGAATACGACGAGGAAAAACCTCTCGAAAATTCAGAGACTAGCCTGTTCATGTATCACTGGAGCAATGGGAACTTGCCCCACTGCTGCAATGGAGGTGATTTTAAACTTGACCCCACTGCACATTCTGCTAGAAAGTGTAAGGAAGAAAACAATATATAGAATGATCAAAGAAGGAATTATCAGGGAAAAACCTCGATCACTTCACTTTGATCAAACTTGGGAAATGCCCCAAGATGATATGCCAAAGAAATTCAACTTTGTGAGAAAATTCATCACAAAATTGAGTAATAAATCTGAATGGGATGAAGACACCATACAGAATTTAAACCAGAATACCATAAAGTGGTATACGGACGGTTCCAAGCTAGACGAAGGAACTGGGATAGGAGTTTTTGGACCGAGAGCCAAATACTCAGAAAGCTTGGGCACATACCCGAGCATCTTTCAAGCAGAAGTCCGCGCCATCGAAAGATGTGTGGAATTCAATATTGGAAGAAACTATCGCAGACAAGAGATTGTGATCATGTCGGATAGTCAAGCAGCCATCAAAGTGCTGAGTTCAAATATAATCAGTTCGAAGATGGTTTGGGAATGCCTAGGCAAACTAAATGAACTAGGCCAGAAGAACACTGTCACCCTCCTATGGGTCCCGGGACACATAGGAATAGAGGGGAATGAAACAGCAGATAAGCTGGCAAAAAAAGGAGCTGAAACCCCACATTTTGGACCAGAACCATCTTGTGGGATCAGCAGTAGAGTAATCTTAGGAAAACTAAGGGAGGAAATGGAGAAAGAAAAATCCGAGTACTGGAATCAGCTGGAAGGACTGAGGCAATCTAAGATACTACTGGGGAACTATGACCAGAAGAGATCTCTTAGCTGCCTCAACCTCAGTAAAAAAAGGCTCCGTATTTTAACGGGAATATTAACCGGGCATTGCCGGTTAAGAAGCCACATGAAGAAACTAGGGTTAGCAGATGAAGCAAAGTGCAGATTCTGTGAGGAAGAGGATGAAACCTCAATACATATACTCTCAGAATGTCCTGCCTTGCAAAATTCTAGGGCTAGATACCTAGGAGCACATGAAATAGAGGAAGGGGATCTACCTGATTTGAAGCCCGACGATGTCCTAAACTTCCTCAGGAAAATAGGACTCGAAGAGCTGCTATAAATCTGAGAAAACATCAGAACATGGCAAGTAAGGGGGGACATAATAGATCCTATGGGTCGCAGTGTACTCATCACCCCTAACTCATTCATACATTCATTCATTCATTCATCCTTAAATCAATCAGTTCATTGGCCGGATGGCCGGATTGGCAATATTCTCCAAGCAGAAATAGTAGAGTAGAAATATTTCTTCCTCCATCCAATCCAGAACCTTTCTTGTCGCTACAGAGCCATAGCAGCATGTATCACTACTAGTACTGGATCTATTGCTGAATGAAGAATGCCCCTCCAAAAGGAGGAGCAAAACCAACCTTTGGTAGCAAGAAGAATATTCATGTACCTTGTCAAGACAGGTATGGTCAGAATTTGGCCAAAGACATTTTATCATTTTTCAGGGGTTCTATTGGAAACATTATTGCTGTCATCACTGGACACTTGAAGGATACCATGCTACACTTATGGGAATCCTACAGCATAATGACTTATCTGTAGAAGCTATCTACTGGTTCTCATTATAGTGGTGGAGGATACCGTATTTGTTGTTTTTACAACAAAACACCACAGAGAAACAAGAAGTTACTATATCTGGGAATCGGTGCCTTCGGTACAAAGGCCAAATAACAGGACCCAATGGGTATATAGCTGCTGCATTGTTGACAGAAACCCTGCAGGCTGGTGCTATTCGAATGCTTGGTGGGGTTCAAAGACTGGCATGCCTGGGAATCACGAGATCGATTAGAACAACTCCAACAGAAGTGTTAGAGGTTTTACAGAGATAAACCCATGCAGGTTCTGTATGGAAGAGGAGAAAACAGCAATCTCTCATGGCACTGTGAAGGCCTGACAAGACTGCGGTTTCTAGAACTTGCAAAGAGGGTAGCACAAGGTCTCAATGTATCATAAAATAACAGCTATTGATCCCAGTTCCCAAGGACATTTAAAAGAGATTCTATATTTTGACGAAGTTGGTATTGTAGCTGAAACCGTTTTTGTGATAAATTTTGTCACCCTAGGTTAATTTCATAAGTCTAATACGTTCTTAATCAACTTCAAATGTTTGTAAATGTTTTCTAATAATAATTTAAGACTTTATGTGTTTATTTTTGTTGTATCCCCGAGGCATTTGCTTTATCTGTTCTCGATGAAAACATTTCTGTGTTTATTTATTGGGCGTTTCGCCTTATAAATTGGAACCATTATCTAAAACAAGTCAACGGAATTCTTTTAAGCAATATTTACATTAAAATTAATTGTTTTAGCATTTCTTTACGTTTAATCCAATGACATTATAAAAATTCTAACACTTGCCCATTTTAGAGTCGATCCTTGAAAAGCAGATAATTTTTTGTATTAAACAATTTTTGGGTAAAAAACTGCTCCAAAATGTCAACGGTTAAAAACAATGCACACCCGGACTTTCTTTATTATTTCATTTTATCTTTGATCACTTACAACTTCACGATATCGATTACTATGAATGTTTTGCGTCGTAATAATATTAAAACACTATATTTTTTATCGTATTCTCTTACACGGAAATCCTTTAATACTATTATTGTTTAAAAGGCAACCTTGCTTTTGCCGGCATTGTTTACATCTTTACTAATTAACTACTACGTTATACGGTAATTAAAAAATAGTTAAGTAAACATACCTTTAAATTTAAAGATTGCTGAGGATTCCCCGTAATTTAGCATTAAAAATACACAAATTCAATTCAAAAATTTAACCAGGAATGAATTGTAAACTGAAGATTTGTCATAAAGATACCAGGTTGGGCTACTTAATAAAAATAAAAATCCTAAACAATCCTACTATATATGCAACCAAAAATACAATGGATAGTTAAAAGAGCGATCCATAAAAGCAGGGTTAATAATAAACCATTTACATATGTTCATTATTATGAATTAAACCTAATTGTTGAATCAATTAATGATTGGTTTAAAGAATCACAAAGAACTTAATTAAAGCAGTCAGGTATTTAAGAAATAATAAAGTATCAAAAAATAGCATTTTCATTACAATACTAAAATATAGAGTGTTTTATTTAGAAAAACTCACAAAACACTTTTTTTACTTTAAGACCAATCCTTGCTCCAAAATTAAATATTTTATTAAGTTAATAATAATTTTGTATAAATTTATTGTGTTCTCTACAGTCTGGTGATGGTCTGAAACTAGACTGAAACTAGTTGCAGTAAATATATTACTCAGTAAAAGTGTGTGGTCTCTATAATAAAATTATTTATACCCCTGTATACAATAGAAATTTTGGCTTAGTTACAATTGTTTGTAATTTAAAGTTTATTCACAATATATTGTAAAATGCCGCTTAAGTATTGGTAAAAATATATCCGGTGTCCCAGAAGTTTCTTACTCATTTTAACTGCAAATATATCGGAACTTAAAAACCTTAGAGGGTGCGGTTTTCGAGGAACAATTTCTTTTTATATAAAGTTTTTTTCAGTATACATGTTTTGATTAGTAAAATCTTATATAGGGTATTTTAATAAAAAGGTGTTTTTTAAACGCAAATATCGTCGATTTTTTATTGGAACACCCTATATATTTTTTATTCTTTCTGAATGACGAACTCTTTCCCTTTGAGAAAATGTATTTTGAAAAGTTTTTTTTTTCATTTTCATTTTTGTTAAACAAAGCAATTTCTAAAACCTATAATAAATAGAAACTCGAAACTCTACAAAATACTTAAAAAGTGATATTTTGTTCTAGTATTTGCTGGATCTAAAGAAACAGAGCGTTAGGATAATCATTGCTGACGTGGCAGATCACGATGCAAGACTTGTCATGTGCGAAGCCTATCGTTTAGACATGACTGCGAAAGAAGGCTACGTATGGTTCCTACCGGTTTGGTTGAATAAAATTTGGTACAACATCAGTGTAAACAACAATACGGAGAAGATTAATTGCAGCACCGCAGAGATGATAGAGGTAAGGTACTTTTTATCTTTCACTTAATTTACTACTAATCATGATCTGTATTAAAATGCCAACAAAACGTTGGTTTTCTTGGAGTTTTTCGTACAAATTTCCAAATGTAGATGGCGCCCACTCGGGCGCAGATAATAGAGTGCAGTAGAGAGTTTCGTATACAAGTAGAAATCTATTTTACCTACATGTTGATTGAAAATAGCGATAGATGGCGATACTGAAACACAATTAAAAACTTAGGATTTAAGGAATAATTAAAGAATGGACCAGTGCTTTCTAATGCGGCAAAACACAATCAAAATTTATGTTATAAGGAATAAGAAGTTAGGAATAAGAAACTGACTTGTTGGTTTTAAGATTTTAGGAATAAAAATTCAACAAAACAATCAGAATTCGGAATACATATGACTTTGACATTTAAAACTTTAATTCTGTCTTTTTACTTTTATTTCTTATTAGAGAGTTTGCGGTCAGTCGTTTTACGTTACGTTAAACTCCTATTTTACGTTATACTGTAGTGTATCGTAAAATTTGTAAACATAGCTTGCGGTTATCGTACCTTAAAAATCAAGGTTACAGATGACATATGATATGTCACTAGTACAAGTTTAAAAATGATCGCTAAAAATAATTAACAAAACTAAGAAAAATAATAACCATAAGAATCATTAACAAAGCCTTGGTAAACCTGATTGTATATACCTAGTAACATTGGTTATTGAAGATTTCCTTCTATTTACTGCTTAACAAAAAGCATTCGAAGAAAGAAAAATACTTGATTCTACAAATTAAATTTAATTTATAATCAGTGCAGCGCAGAGCAATAATTGTAGCTTCTTGTTTCATTTTGAAAAACAAGACATTATTGAACTATCAATTTTTGCAAATACCTAACAGGATTGAAACTAATGATAAACAGTCATGATACAACAATTTACAATGTACATTTGTTGTACCATGAAAGTAAATTATAACCATTAAAATCTGATTGGTTAACGTTATTTTCAAAAATAGCGTTTAAATAAGCTTTATACGGTATAATTTTTACTACATTTTTACGTTATACATTATAACGGAAATTTTTATAACGTAAAACACCTTACCGCAAACTCTCTATTCTTTAAGTCTTAAATCTTATATTCTATCTATAAATTTTTCAATTGTCTCACTGCCTTTACTGCTTCCCATATTTTTATGTGCAAAAAGTTTCAAAAAAAAACAATGAATTCAGATCAAAAGTTAATCCATTTAAATAACAAAAAAAAAACAAAATTAATTTGCAAAACAAATATTCCCACTTGTAGTTGAAGATACTTTTACTATGATTTTATGTTCGGCCTAGTTTATTTTTGACATGCTGAAACAAGAAGTCATTTGGTACCAAATCAGGACTAAACTGGGGATGATTAGTCAATTGGATGTTTTGAGTGTTCAAAAGTTCGAATCGTCATGATTTCTTTATTTATGCAAAACTATGCATTTATTATTTAATTGTCTTGACTTCTCTATCATACAAATTTTGAATTTTTAGGCTGCCAATGGGTATTTTTCGTTAACGCACGCCTACTACGCCCCGGATGATGCTATGATGCAAGAAAATAAAACCGTAAGTGAATGGAGAAAAGGAATCATTAAAACCAAACCACTAATCGCTAGTTCGGAATACGCTGGTTTCGCTTACGACGGCGTATGGACCTATGCATTAGCATTAAATCAATTGGTTAACGAAGATTCCGAAGCCGTGTTCAATCTACACTCCCCAGAAACAGCCAGGTAATGTTTAATTTTCAAATCAATTCAATTTATATGACAGGCAAGGCAGAAAATGTCCCACACTTATTGAAAAGGAACATTGACCCTATTTGGGCAGTTTTTAAATTTTAATTTATATTATAATCATTTTAAAACAAAAAATTGTTTGACAATGTTGTAACACTAGTGAAAGAAGCAGGAAAATTAACAATTTTACTTTTTCTTCACACTAAAGTTCTCTTGGTTTGAGGGTTTTCTTGTTTTGGTCATCTTCCTTGCCAGATTCTAATTCCAGACGATCATGCTGAAAAAGACAGTTCTCCAATATGTCATCAGCAACAGGTAAAAAAATTTGAACATCAGAAAGCATCTTCATCATCTGATTCCAGATATATCTTGTTTTATTTTAAATAAGTCGTTGTTATTTATATTTTACAGATCTAACCAATTTATCACACTCAAATCTCACTGGCATGAGTTAATTTTCTAGTTCTATAAATATTTTCCCTATTCAATTTAAACCTAACCTAACCTAACCTAACCGAACCGAACCGAACCGAACCGAACCGAACCGAACCGAACCGAACCGAACCGAACCGAACCGAACCTAACCTAACCTAACCTAACCTAACCTAACCTAACCTAACCTAACCTAACCTAACCTAACCTAACCTAACCTAACCTAACCTAATCAATTTAAACTGTTGGAGTTCACCAGCCGCCACTGTACACTGTAAATTACTTGGAGTGCCCAATAAAATAACTCGGATTTATTTTCTTTAACTTACAACGTTCACTTTCTGTTCTTCTATTAATTCTGTATAATTATATTTCCTTTTATATGTTTCAAACGTCAAGATAATTAAAAAGTTTTAATCGCCTAACCAAACTCCAAAACCATTAAACTTGTTTGGGGAGATTTCGAGGACGGAATAAACAATTATGGGAGTGGTTGTGAAGTGTTGTTTGAAAAACCCTTAGGTACGCTTTTCAGCAATTAAACAGAACAAGTTTACACAGAATAAGTACATACTCTTTCCGAAATGTGGATAATGAAGTGTACAATTTATATTCGTAAACGGTTTCTTTGAAATTAAAGAACTAACATATTTGTACTTTAAACCAATTATAAAAATCGAATCTTTTTAGCTTATTAGGAGTTTTTTTGATCAAATAAAGATTATCGGTTTAATTAGTAACAAATATGTCATATATCTCTTATCTATGAATATATCTCATTTATTTCTGACAGTTTTCAAGCAAAGTGTCATGAAACTTAATTAGGCTTTCCAACGACCTGTCAAAAATTATTCAATATGGCGGCTGTAGGCAAACAATAGTATTGTTTTGTGTTGTTGTCATAATGCTTTCTTTATTTAAGTTGATGTAGAAGTTTTTATTGATGTGAGAATATAGTTTTTATATATTATTTGGACTTGTTAACGTTATAAGTTGAAAAAATGCCTGTTACATGCCTTGTGGTTGGTTGTGGAAGTAGATCAAACAGGGATCACAGCACACCCTCTAGCAGGCTAACTCTTCTACTAATTATCAGATCTAATATATTAGTACTGGTCACATTTTAATGTAGCAAATAATCGCGACGGAAGTCGGCCATATTGAAAATAGAAATATAAAAAATGAAATTTACTTTTTTCTGTTGATTCTATTTATATAGGATTTGTGTGCCTGTACTTTTATTGGGTCAATGTAGGAGGCATTCTTGACCCTATTTAAATATTTTCCATATTTGGAGTCTTTGCCTGCAGCTATTTTATTCACTTGTTTGCACCAAA
Organism: Ophraella communa; assembly: GCA_035357415.1. Classification (NCBI taxonomy): domain Eukaryota; kingdom Metazoa; phylum Arthropoda; class Insecta; order Coleoptera; family Chrysomelidae; genus Ophraella; species Ophraella communa. Next base: position 3,285,943 of record CM068982.1, on the reverse strand, counting down.
AAAAGATAGTGCATCTAATTATCAACCTGCAGGCTTTTTCTCCACATGTAGATGGAGCTTCCAAAGACACCGTTGTGGATGATAGTAGAATAACTGAAGTATCTGAAATCAAATAATTTTATTCACTTACAATATAACTTGAAGTTGTATCTACTTACCAGATAAAAGTAGAGTTGGGTATGCACCTGGTTTTAACTCTTTTTGAAATCCTGCGTTATGAAACTGCTGGTCAAAATGTTGATGGCACACTCTATAATTGTCATCAAGTTGTTTTGGAGTTTTCTCCTTTAACACAGGATTGTTTATATTCTCCATCCAAATATTAATTAAGTTGGGATCCTTGGTGAAACGATGCCTCTTACTTGTTTGATAGGTACAACTAGGAACACAACACGTTCTTTTACGAGATGCCATCATGCTTATATTATACTAAAAAAGTAAAAAATATTATAGTATGATATTGTATGCTACACTATATAATTATGAAATAATTGTTAATATTTAAATATTATCACACAATACACAATACTTACACTGCTCTAATTCTCTTTTAATACAGAAAACAATTAAAAAGTTCATAAAAAAAATTATAAAATTCAATAAACTGGAAGAAACTTTTACAAATAATAACTAATTAATCAATTTAACGATAATCAACGGAAAAAGCACAGACGAAACACAATTCAAAATTTAAACGTTAACGGTTAACAATTAAAAATGAAATGACAAATCATGATTAGTTTATAAATATGTGATGACAGTTCACGTTTCCTCCGATTGGGCGATACTGTAACGTCCCGCTACAGATACGCCCTCAAGTGGGTGGGCGCAATAATAAAACTTGGATACAAATTGTAGATAAGAGTTAAACTGCTAGGAGGGTGTGCTGTGACAGGGATGACTGACGACAACCACGTATAGAATAGTTTATGAAACTTTGATGTTCTATGACTTTGACAGTGTTATGTTCTAAGGTTTGCCCACAGACGCCATCTTTATGTCACGTGATTTGGAAAGCCTTATATGTACGAATCTTCGACAAACAATACATTGGCTGAATAAGTTGGAGATATACAATGATTTTAAGTAATTTAATTGCTGTTTGGTTCATCTTTTTGGTAAATGGATTAGAAATATTGTTTCATTGTTACACTGCATACTCTCTTCTTTCTCTTAATCAATGTTGACACCTTTTTCTAGCTAACCAATCTTTAATATACCGGTTAGAAACTGTCAATGATCGCCTAACTCCGTATACTATTTTAAGTCAATATCTCAACTTCACCATTAGCAACATAACTTTGGTACCACTGTAGATTTCAAGTCTTGCTCCACGATTAGCAACATAACTTGCAGCACTGTAGATTTCAAGTCTTGCTCCACCATTAGCAACATAACTTGCAACATTGTAGATTTCAAGTCTTGTCAAACACCAACAACAAATATACTCAGTTGAGCATTTCTGCTTTTCTTTGATAAGAAAAAATAATCATGTTATTACTTGACTACATGTAAAATTAACAGTTGTATTTTCTTCAATAACAGTAGTACTATTATCAACTAGTTTAATACCTCTTTTCTGTCATAAATAGCAAAACTTCAGTCTCCAGCTTATTTCACAAAAACATGTACTTGATATAAATTATCATCATAAATTACTAGAATTACTTAAAACATGAAATATTTGAACCAAACTGAGCTATATCCATTTCAATGTTGTGTCTGTTCTTCAAGTCTAATTCCTTTTCAAATTGACTTACCTACCTGATTTCTTGAAACGATTCCGCTCTATATATTTGACATTTCTAATTTCTGTTTCTTATCACTTTGTGTTAATACCTTCCATAGAAACTCTTTGATGCTTATTTTTCTTGAAATCTCTTAGTACTATACTAAAATGATTCAGACTAAAGCGCGTTGTCATATCTAAATTTTACGTTACCAGTTTATAGCAGAATCAGTAAGCAGTAGGGTTGTAGGTTGTGGCAAATTATAGATAATACACAGTACTAGTACGATTAAAAGGTATTATTCATGACAAAAATCAGTAATGAGCTTGTAATTTGTAATACTTATACATTTCCTGATTAGTGATCAGTTAAAATTCATTATTTTCTGTATAGTGTTAGGTATTTATTACAACTAATGGCAACGCTGTACGCAACGATATTTCTATCTTTGTCACTTTACTGTAACTTCCATCACATCGTCGCAGGCCACAGTAAATGCAAGCACGAGTGTATCATTGGTCGTCGAAAAAGGTAAAACGGTCAGTAAGAGAAAAACAAATTGTACTAGGAGTATTTCACAGTCTTGAAAAAGATCATCAGCCACCAATAGATGACTTTGCGCATATGTGTATGAATATTTGAAATAATTATACTAAGAATTTTTCTTTAATTCTTAACCCTCTCAAAAATTAATAAGCAAGCCCCCGATTTGCTGTCAACTGGGCCTACTTCTACTCTCAATTATTATTGGTTTTAGTATAGTTGTACTTTTTTTCCCATAACCTCACTCTTGCCTTTATCGAGTGTTCCTGCTGCACTTTTATTTTTATTTGTATTCTAGTTACTTTATATTTTTCTTTTTACCAGTTTCAACAATTCTTAGGGGTAGATATTTCATTAATCTTAATTATTCTTTTATTACAGTTTTTATTTTATATGTATTATATTTTGTGTGTATCTAAAATTTACTATAATTTTTTTTCTGTACCATTAATCCTCTCAACACATATTTATTAATATTTATTTGATATAATTTGTATTATTACATTTTCTATGTTTTCAACTGAGCTTGGTTGCAAACATTTTATAGATTTATTATATTCTACAGCTTTTATTGTCTCTGTATTAACTTTTTAATCTTCAAAAGAAAAATTGTATTCATAGAGTGACATTTTTATAACTTTTTGTTAAAAAAATTGGTTTCATTTTTATTTAATGAGATTGAATTTTGTTATATAAAAATTTTCTAGTGGGTTCACTAACTGCAATATTTTTTTTACTATCTTTATGGTAGGAACTTAAACTAGTTGCACTTAGAGAAAACCATCACTTTAAGAGAATATCAATTGTGTTGGACTTGCCAGTCTTACCAACCCCTATTTTTGAAATTAAACCATTTGTATATTTAAAAATCATATGTTTTGCTTCATTAATGAGTTAGGTAAATCAATTTTTTTGTTATTCCAGTAAAATGGTGGAATATATCAAGAAATTGGACTTCCACGGTGTCTCAGGCCACATCAAATTCCGTGGTGGCCCTTCCCGTTTCTCCACCATCAACATTGCCCAATGGTTTAACGGAACCCAATATATCGTCGGTCATTATTTTCCCAACGTCACCGACGACAAACCCGAAATTCTCGGAGGCAATTTGATTTTGAACGGTACGAAAATCAGATGGTTAACCAAAAACGGTCAAGTTCCAGAAGACGGTACCCCACCTCCGCCTAGTTGCGCTCTAGAAGCTCTAGCCGTCGCTTTTAACGTAGAATGTCAAACGGCCGTGATTATTTTGAATGTTATCGTAGCCGGAGTTTTGTTGATAGCGGTGGTCGCAGTCTGTTACTACATGAAGAGAAAATACGATTCCAAAGTGGAAAAAACGAAGAATTATATGAGGTGAGTATATTTAGTCTGTTGTCATTATAATTCCTTCCTAAAAAATTAAACTCTGAACTTTGTAAAGAAACAAATTCTTATTTAAAAACAGTATGTATGAAAGTCCTTGTGTCGTGCAGTTCAAACTATCAAAAACAGATAAATCATATTTCTTGTATAATTTCAATAAGGTGCAGTCAATAAAAAAACTGAAAAAGTAGAACATTGTCTCCACCTGCACCGAAGGTAAAGAAACTTAACAGTTTGACCGTTTTATATGAAAAAACAACTACTTCCTGAGCTATATGCCCCAACGGACATTGAATTACGATCAAGCTTGGTATAGAAACGGTTAAATTTCTTTACCTTGGGTGCAGGTGGAAACGATTTTCATCTTTTTCAGTTTTTTTTACATTTCTTGTCCTTTAAAATTGAAATTCCTGTACAAAATTCAACAAACATCTTACAAAAATTATTACCTTAGATTGTGACACAATTTAACCTGTTCACAATTCATTAGCCACCATTAAAGTAAGTTTTTTACATATTTAATTATTCCTTGTTCAGAATACAGATTCAATTTATTGAACATGGACTAAAATACACTGTAGCATTGCTCGGGCACTAATTTTGATTAAAATATCGGTAACATACGTCACAATACTGTAATTTTTAACTTTATTATGAAATAAAATTGGCCAGAATATAAAATGGTTTATGCTTTGTTCTATTGTTCCTCTTCTACAGCGCTTTTTTAATAAATTTAAATGAATTGTTTAAGAAAAACTCTCAGTTAATGAAGATCTATTTCATTCTTCTTATCAGTTAAGCCTTGTAGTGCATTTGCAGGTTTGATAGGCAAATTATCTTCTGTAGAGGGAAGATCCCTCAAGATTTCCACTTCTAATGTGTATATCTATTAGTTACTCCATGGTTTTAAGGATTCCAGATAACAAATTGGACACAATTGCCAGCTTGATATTCTGCCACCTTTAGAGATCATTTGTGCTGCTAACCTAACCTAACCTAACCTAACCTAACCTAACCTAACCTAACCTAACCAAACCTAACCTAACCTAAATCTAGACCTGTTCTTCTGTTAAAGTTAATAGGCCTTGATAGTGGCTATTTTATATATCCTACTGTTTCCAGTTTTTTCTCTTCAAGTCTTGTCTTGTCAAGCCTTCACAGTGGCACAGGATGTAATCTGTGATTTCTTCCTCTTCCAGACAGGACCTATAAATCTTATGTTTCTTTTAAGCCTACAGTGTCCAGTGGCCACCATTTGCATTCGCTGATGATTGTATTAGGGATGTTTGCGTGCGATTACAAGGAATAGTTCAGGGCTTATCAATGAAGTGTTTGCACCTTCCTGGCTCAACTTTATCTGCCTTTTTATTGCCACAGATGTTAGCTATTGCAGCTTTCCAAATGTTTGAGCCCACACAAGCTTTGGGTTGAACTGTGTACCTAATTTTATAGTAAGAAGAGTTCAGGGCTTATCAATGAAGTGTTTGCACCTTCCTGGCTCAACTTTATCTGCCATTTTATTGCCTTGGATGTTAGCTATTGCAGCTTTCCAAATGATTGAGCCCACACAAGCTTTGGGTTGAACTGTGTACCTAATTTTATAGTAAGAAGAGTTCAGGGCTTATCAATGAAGTGTTTGCACCTTCCTGGCTCAACTTTATCTGCCTTTTTATTGCCACAGATGTTAGCTATTGCAGCTTTCCAAATGTTTGAGCCCACACAAGCTTTGGGTTGAACTGTGTACCTAATTTTATAGTAAGAAAAGTTCAGGGCTTATCAATGAAGTATTTGCACCCTCCTGGCTCAACTTTATCTGCCTTTTTATTGCCACAGATGTTAGCTATTGCAGCTTTCCAAATCATTGAGCGCACACAAGCTTTGGGTTGACCTGTGTACCTAATTTTATAGTAAGAAGAGTTCAGGGCTTATCAATGAAGTGTTTGCACCCTCCTGGCTCAACTTTATCTGCCTTTTTATTGCCACAGATGTTAGCTATTGCAGCTTTCCAAATCATTGAGTCCACACAAGCTTTGGGTTGAACTGTGTACCTAATTTTATAGTAAGAAGAGTTCAGGGCTTATCAATGAAATGTTTGCACCTTTCTGGCTCAACTTTATCTGCCTTTTTATTGCCACAGATGTTAGCTATTGCAGTTTTCCAACTAATTGAGCGCACACAAGCTTTGGGTTGACCTGTATACCTAATTTTATATAAGAAGAATTCAAGGCTTATCAATGAAGTGTTTGCACCCTCCTGGCTCAACTTTATCTGCCTTTTTATTGCCACAGATGTTAGCTATTGCAGTTTTCCAACTAATTGAGTCCACACAAGCTTTGGGTTGAACTGTGTACCTAATTTTATAGTAAGAAGAATTCAGGGCTTATCAATGAAGTGTTTGCACCCTCCTGGCTCAACTTTATCTGCCTTTTTATTGCCACAGATGTTAGCTATTGCAGCTTTCCAACTAATTGAGCCCAAACAAGCTTTGGGTTAACCTGTGTGCCTAATTTTATAGTATTCCTATTCTTTTAGCTACGTTGAATGGTTGCCTTGTTTTTCTTCAGAGTTTGGCTAATTCTTTGTTCTATTAAGAAATGTCTCTTGAGGCTAATGTTTTCGGTTGCGATTTTAAGAGGCAAATTTTTCCATATTCCTTGATTATGGCAATTCGACATTGCTGCGAGGCTCTCTCGAGTACCTACCTCTTCATTATGCAATGGTAGTTTTAGTTGGTTAATTTGGAACTGTATATTCATGGATGCCTGTCTCCAATGAGCCCAGGTCGGATCTTATGTGTTGATGATCCAATAACTATCCAGGATAACGTCCTGATTTCTAATTTTCCACCTAATAATATCTCCTTTTTATAATGGCTAGGTAGTTGTTAACTACGGTCACCAGGAAAGTAGACTGAGGCCTCTTGCCGAATTTCGTTGGAACTTCCATAATGGCTGTTCCCAAATCTGCTTATCCCTTCTGATTTTGTAAAAAGCTTGCAGCTTGTAAGGCATGATTCTGTTCCAAAGTTATTCTTGCAGCATTTAAACTTGCTTTTGTTCTAGTACTTACTATAATGTATAATAGCTTTCCTATATTTCTTTGAAATTTCTTTTGGGGCTAGAGTGTTTGTAATTAGTTTTTTAACATTTAAGACAATTGCAGGAGGAGTCTGGCTTAATTTGCGAGGTGATCCTTCTTGTAAACTGGCGATTCTATGTAATGGAATATTTCTTTGCATATCAAGATACAAAACTAAGCCGAGGCTGCACAAAGGCCTTCATAGGCTGCTCCAAGCCAAAGCCAATCATTTACAGATTTGAAAACAAAGATCTCCAAGATGTTTATCTTATCCTTATATTTTCCCTGCTCTTGCAGTATAGCACAATCCAATTTTATGGAATAACGATTATTTTTGTATGCTTTAGATCTCTGGGGATACCGTTCGACTTGCACAACGCCAGCGATCTGGACAAATGGGAAATTCGGCGGGAATGCGTCGTAATCAACAGAAAACTCGGCGAAGGTGCTTTCGGCACAGTCTACGGGGGCGAGGTCTCGCTCGATAACAACGACAATTGGACCGCAGCAGCCGTTAAGACCCTTAAAGTCGGTTCGACTACGGAAGACAAACTCGATTTCCTTTCCGAAGCCGAAGCCATGAAGCGATTCGACCACAAGAATATTGTAAAGTTATTGGGAGTCTGTACGAAAGAAGAACCAGTTTATACCATCATGGAATTCATGTTATACGGTGATCTCAAAACGTATCTTTTAGCTCGCAGGCATCTGGTGAAATCGGATATCGAAGAATCCGAAGAGGTCAGTCCGAAACGGTTGACGAATATGGCTCTCGACGTGGCTAGAGGATTGGGCTATTTGACGGAAATGAAGTTTGTGCACAGAGATATTGCGTCGAGGAATTGTTTGGTAAACGCGCAGCGATCCGTCAAAATCGGAGATTTCGGTATGACCAGAGCTATGTTCGATAACGATTATTACAAATTTACAAGGTAAGTTAAATTCAAATCAATTTAAAACTCTCTATAAGCGGTGGATAAGTTCACCCATTTGCAATTAATTTTGTTAAGGAAAAGGAAATGTGCACAATTTTAATTCTTCTAGATTTTATTTGGGCGTTTGACACTCTCAATTAGGGATTGCAATTGCTGGATCCAGCATCCAGCAATCCAGCTGGATCCAGCGCCTTTTTAAGCGTGCTGGATCCAGCATACAGTGCTGGATCCAGCGATGCGGATCCGCAAACCGCGCAAACGTATCAATTTCTATTGTTTAGTTTCTAATTGCCGCCTTTTTTAAAACTGCGGGGCGACGTTGCCGTTCTGTCAACATAGCACGTGCCACATGTGCGAATGAAGGATTCTAATGACGGTGAGAAAAGTTTGTGGGACTTTTTCGTAAAGTTGGATAGTCGAAGTGCCAAATGCTCGCTATGTTTAAAAACATTGCTTATTAGTACCCGCTCCACTACAGGGTTAAAAGGGCATTTACAAAAAGTACATTGTATCGGTGTCATAAAAAATATCAATAAAAACAAGGCTAGTTCACCCAACAAAGATTTGCATAGTGCAGATTCACCAGCTGCTGCTGTTATAGCAACCACTTCAAAAAATGAAGATCATCATCAGGAAGTAGTTCCGAGCAAGAAGACCAAGAAGGCTATTGATTCCTACTTTGAAAAAGAAAATTCTATGGAGGGTTTGGTCACTAGGATGGTGTGTAAAGATGGTTTTAATCTGAGTACATTTTGTACATCATCCGACTTGAGATTTTTTATTCGCAAAATCAGGATTTAAATTGCCGACTTCTCCGAATACCATAAGAGCGATCATTTACAGGTATGGAGAGGACGTTCAAGCAGATTTCATTAAAGAATTCAATAATTTAAAACAAAAAGGACAAAGATTCTCATTGAGTTTTGACGAGTGGACCTCCCAAAAAAATCACAGATACATAAATCTCAATTTGCACCATAATGATAAACATTTCAATCTAGGGTTGATTAGAATTCACGGCTCTTGCACTGCCGAACACTGCATTGAATTAGTGGCAGAAAGGCTAAATATTTTCAGCTTAGTGATCGAAACCGACACCATTGGTATGACAACCGATGGCGCGTCCGTAATGGTAAAAGTTGGAAAACTTATGCCTTGCTATCAACAATTGTGCTACGCTCATGGTATTCAGTTGGCTGTGGTGACGTACTATACAAAAAGAAACCTCATCAGGAAGTAGGACAAGCAGCAACAGATGAAAGTGACGAATGCGAAGACGATGAAGACATAGAGTTAGAGAACGATGGATTGGCAGTTACAGTCGAACCAACATCAGTGGACTCTGTTGAATTAATCCCACGATACAGCGAACTGCTCATGAAAGTACGCAAAGTTGAAAAACTTTTCAAAAAATCACCCACCAAAGATGATTTATTTTTGCAAAAATATGTTAAAGAAGAGAAAGGTAAAGAACTTAGTCTGATACTTGATTGCCGCACGCGATGGAACAGTTTGCTCAGTATGCTTGAACGTTTCTACAACCTAAAAGTTTGTATCGATAAAGCATTGATAGACGTCGGTTCCGAAATAAAATTTTCGGGCGATGAATGGGCAGTAATCAATGAGTTGATCGTCAGTCTTCAACCGTTAAAACTGGCTGTAGAAGCTCTTTGCAGAAAAGAGTCCACATTGATAACTGCCGACACAACCCTGAAATTTGTCTTAGACAAGCTATATACCCAGGGCACTACCCTAAGTGCCGAGCTAGCTGAAGCGCTACGCAAAAGAATCGCAGAACGACGCCTCTCCGAAGTTACTGGTACGTTAGTGTACTTGACAAATCCAAAAAAGTATGAAGAATCAGTGAAAAAACCTGGCTATTTTCCTATGCCAAAAAAGAATAAGATGCGGCAGGAGATGAAAATATTGTTAAAACGTGTAAATAAACAAAATATTGTAGAGCCGGTACAAGAAGATATCATGGAATTAGAAGAAGATGGTCCAGATGATAACCCAGAACCAAGGACAATTACTTTAGAGGAGGAAGAGCTTGAGATGGAACTTAAAAGAGAGAAGGAGAACTTTAATAAACAAAAGAAAAGTGTTCAATTATATTACGAAAAGGTTTTGAAAAAGGAAATGACCGTTTAAGAGACCGAAGGAGTGCGAGGTGAACATTTATCTATGGTTTATGACTATTTAATTACCCTAAAACCGACCAGTGTAGAGGCCCAAAGAGCATTCTCTGCAGCCGGCTATATATGCAGTTCTGTGCGAAGCAGGTTGGGAGATAAGACTAAAGATAAAATTTGTTTTCTAAGGTCTTACTTCCAGAGGATTCAAAAAACGAAATAGTCTTTATGATACAGACTATACCAAATGAGTGAAAGATTTCATTGTTTACCGTAAAAAGTTTAAATTAATAAAAAACTTTTTAAAATGTCGTCTTTTTATATTCATTCCACATTTTGCTGGATCCGCGCTGGATCCAGCTGGATTCAGGTCAATCCAGCAAGAATCCAGCTGGATTGAAAACGCCGCTGGATTGCAATCCCTACTCTCAATCTCCCATAGCTTCAAAAGAATCACAAATTTTGTTTATGTTGTTTATTATCAAATCGTGAACAGATGGTTCGTATTTATTGTGCCGAATCAGATGTTTAGTGTGTCTAGAGAGGTGTACCACAAGGATCTATTTTGGGGCCTCTTTTATTCACCATTTACCAAATGACATAAATACTGTTGAAAGTTTTGTTGAAGCAACAGAAGACATTGTCTAGCTATTATCTCTAAATCATATGTAATGCTGTACGGACCAAAATCAATTCATAATTCTGTAAAAATCCAGATTGTTTATTAATACAAAAGGTAATGCCATAATAGTATATTAAACAACGCATTTCATATGGAATTCTGTTATGACACGAGTTCAAGTTTAAAAAACGAATCGCGAAGCGATGAGTTTTTTAAAGAACGAGTGTCACAACAGCCATATGAAATAAGTTGTTTATAATATTTTTTATATTTTGCCCTTTTTACCATTTTTTAAATTAATTTTTTATTTTTATGTAATTACTAAAATTTTTGTTTTAAGAAGTATGTCGGCAGCACTGTGTAATTTATAAAATTTGACAGTTGTGACATTTCAATTATCAAATGTTAATGTTTTAAAATATTTTAAAATGAATAATATACCAATAATAATATATTATATAAGTAAAATATTATATTCATATTTACAGATACTTTCTTAAAGAACAATATAAAATTAATAAATTGCTATTAGCCACAAATGTCATTGTCAATAGTCTTGCCTTTAGATACTTCAGTCATGTCGCCAACCATTTAAAACAAAAATTTGCGTGCGTAAAAGTTACATTACGATACGCAAATGCGTTTTATAATGAAGATTTTTATAAGTGCAAAATATAAAAAATTAATTTACAGCTGTAGACAGCTCCTTTTAATTAATATTAAAACTATGATTTAGATATTTAGATTATATTAGGTTGTATAAGCCAGTTAGACTTCTTTGTACGTCGTTCTACCATGATCTTTTCTGCCTACCTTTATCCACTCGAGGTTGTTGTAACAATATTAGTTCCCAAAAGGCGCCAATTTGTAACCTTTTCAGTCCCAAAAAGGCAGGGAGCCAATTTGTAACTACAAAATTCTTCAAAAGCTAAGAGACCCTCTCCAGGGGGTGGTTCGACTCCAAGTTAATGCTCACTATAGGAAGGATATAGGAGGGATGTATCAGTAATAAGGGCGCCACTATTTTTTTGTACGTTTTCGATTAAGCAAACAAACTACACAACAACTAAGGTGGGAAAGATAGAAACACCTTGTAATTAGTTTAATTAAACAACAAATAAAGATGCTACTTAAAACAAATTATTGACCACGCTACACCCTTAAGACTTATAATCTAAGGTTTATAAATTAAACGGTTTTTATAAAAATATTGATTATTTATTGAGACTTTGCTTGCCCATAATGAACAGAAAGGAAGTGTAAAAAGTGGACTTACCTTTAGGATTCTGTAATGTCTAGAAGGGCGGCTTCAGTTTCTTCGTAGAGAATTAGGGAAGTTTCTGGATGTTTATTTAATGGTTCCTGCAGCTTGAGATGTAGTGGTTTTCTTAATGACTCAGAAGTGGTTTGGATTTAGGCTTCTGTGTTGTCTGTTTGTCCTCGTAAAAAGGCCACATAGTTACGCGTCTATAAGGGGTGTCTCGTGTACAGTAGCGTTGACAGTGATTCGGGGTCGATAGACATGTTACATCATATTTCCAATTTGCACTCAGAGCAACCCCTTCTAGAAGGAACTTAACAGAAGAAAGGTCTTAGCATTGCTTCTAAGTGTGCTGTCGGGCAAAGGTTGGCATTTCCCTTGTTATTCCCAAGCCCGTCCATTGCATTTTCTGTAACTTAGCACATGCTGTTGCAATTATGCCCACCATACAAGTGAAGCGTAAGTGACCATGGGCTTGGTAATCGTTTGGTACCACCAGAATATCTATTTCGGTTTCAAGTCTGATGTCTTCTCAAATGTTCTTCGGCAAATCCAGCTTTGGATACGTTTTTTCTCGATTTAATTGTTCCAGGTGTAATGGTTCTGAGTTGGAGCGTTCAGAAAGTATCTGCGTCTCCTGGTGAATGGAATCAAAATTGTTTTACACGAGCTAATCTTCAGTCATTTCTTCTGACACCATTTCTCTATAATGCAGCAAGGACTGCGCAATGGCGATAGCACTCCTCCTTGAAGATACCCTTTTGGTGCAGCCATGGTTACAGATTTCCCTCCCATGTTTGGTCCATACAGCATTACATGTGATTTAGAGAAGTTAATAGAGAGACACAATGACTTATGTCGCTTCAACAGTGGCGGCTCCAGCGGGTAGGCCGGGTAGGCCCGGGCCTACCCTAAATTTTCAAAAATATATATGGCAAATTACGTATTTAGATACGAGCATATATATATAGTGCCTACCCTAAAAATAAATCCTGGAGCCGCCCCTGCGCTTCAACATAACTTTCAACAGTATTTTGTCATTTGGTAAATGGTGAATAAAAGAGGCCCCAAAATAGATCCTTGTGGTACACCTTGTAAACATCTAATTCGGCACAATAATAATTCTGGTCCTTAACATTGACTGTGCTATACATTGATTTAGAGTGAGGCTTCTATGTTCCTCTTTTCTAATATCCTTTTAAAGGATTTAAACGAGATTTTATCAAAAGCTCCCTCTACGTCAATGAAAGCGCTAAGGGCTATCTCTTTAGCCATTAGCCAATTGAAAAATTTAAATTTATATACATTTTTTTAATTCTATATAGAAGGGGAATGTTACCCGTAAGGTGGATGTCTCCGGAAAGTTTAGCTCTAGGAGTCTTCACTCCTGCTTCGGATATATGGAGTTTTGGTATATTGCTCTACGAGATTATAACTTTTGGAAATTTCCCGTTCCAAGGAAAAAGCAATGCCCAAGTTCTGGAACTAGTGAAAGACGGCCAAACGCTAGATATTCCAAAAGGAACCAAACCACAACTGTAAGTATTTAACAATACATATCAAATTGTGATTTTCTTCTAGAATGTGTTGTCTTACTCCATATTTACCTAAATTGAAAACAGTTTGCATCTTATGCAATCATTTTTAGAAAAACTTACCTCTAAAGTTGACATATAAATTGTGATACCATATTTTTGTTGCAGTGTGGGCCTAATGAAATCATGTTGGAAACGCGAATCCAAAGACCGTCCTTCGGCCTCACAAATAGTAGAATTCCTCGCAAACAATCCAAGACTGTTATCTCCTTGCTTGGATGTCCCCATATCATCGGTTCAGATCGGCGACAGCGATCAACTCGAATTGTCCCGCAAGGATTTAAAAGTATCTCCGTCTAAATCAACGAACGGTTCGACGTTTCAAGCACCCAGTAGATTGTTCGACGATCCATCAGATCCGGAGGGTATTCCTTTAGAGATGTGCGGCGCTAAGGAGCCATTACTGGGACAAGGACGGGCGAGTAGTTCCAATTTACTTAGTAGGTAAGTGCTTACCGAATTTAACATCGAAAAAATGCGTGAAAATCGACGCAGTATTCAATTCTCTCTATTTTCAACTTGTTCTTCTTCAACTTTATATTTCACCTTATATTCTCTTCTGGGCTAAAACATGTTAATAGACGACACAACACAGGATTAGACAGCTGTCAACAACGTTTTGTGATTTGTGACGCACGGAACACCATGTAAATCCATAAAACATATTAGTGTTCTGTGTTTAAAACTGTCATTTCGTCATAATTATTTGCCATGTTAAACGGTTCTGTTTCATAATGTTTTTAATCCACTTATGGAATTGTTTAGAAGTTTTTTAACGTTTATTGTTCTTTTATAACTGTTTTATTACCTTAGAAGGCTGAATGAGTTTAGTGTGTCTAGTGACACAAATAATTTCTTCAATCTTATAGGTTCAATTCTCTCTATTTTCAACTTGTTCTTCTTCAACTTTATATATATTTCACCTTATATTCTATTCTTGGGCTAAAACATGTTAATAGACCACACAACACAGGATTAGACAGCTGTCAACAACGTTTTGTGATTTGTGACGCACGGAACACCATGTAAATCCATAAAACATATTGGTGTTCTGTGTTTAAAACTGTCATTTCGTCATAATTATTTGCCGTGCAAAACGGTTCTGTTTCATAATGTTTTTAATCCACTTATGGAATTGTTTAGAAGTTTTTTTAACGTTTATTGTTCTTTTATAACTGTTTTATTACCTTAGAAGGCTGGATGAGTTTAGTGTGTCTAGTAACACAAATAATTTCTTCAATCTTATAGGTTCACAGATAATTTACTCTGGGATATGATACCTGTCAATAACAATAATCTCTTTTTATTATTTAGTCCAACACTGTTACTAAACCATCTTTGACGATAATTTTCCAAGAGTATTTTTGGTTGCCTAATTCCTTCGAGTTTTCCCAGTAGTAGATTACATCCCTATCTAATTTTTCAGGATTTTGTGTTTGCTGATTCCACTGGGTGTTTTTGCCTATTATTAATATTATTATTATATCAGCAACATAGTGAACTTGATCGTGAATATCATACATTGAACTCGTCGTCTATGCATTGCTGTGTATTTATTTCTATCTTTTGTTTATTTGACCTTGGAGTTACAGATCGATCCCAAGCTTTCATGCATATTGGTGCAAGGTCATAAATTGATAGTGTCATCGGTCCTGGATGGGACAGCATCCAGTTATCTGCCCCTTGGTTGAAACATCTTTTGAATGGACCTAAAACAGTCCTGTCTAAAGGTTGCAATTTGTTAGAAGTGTGGGGTGGAAGGGTTAGAATTTTAATACCATTTTCTTTGCAATAATCAATTGCAGGAATAGATAAATGGGATTCATGATTTTCGATTATGAGAATGACTTGGCGTTCTTTTGAACATCGAACATGAACTACAATATGTTCTAAAACTCTTAAAAAATTATCGCTGGTCATCCATCCAGATGAATGTACCAAGCCGGTTGAGCCATACTCTTCTGGAATACCGCTTAGCATTCGATGTTTGTCAAATTTTTTTCTTGGAAACACCCACACTGGAGGAAGAGCTGTCCCATTTGCTCCAATAATGCCTACTAGAGTACCCACTTGATGCTGGCCTTGAGTCGCAACCATTTTTTGCGTTTTTTGGACTGTGGTAACACCTGTCTCGTCCAAATTAAATATGGCTGATCCAGTGAAGTCGTACCTTTTCAGGACCTTTTCTAACTTAGCTTGAAATGCCCCAACCGTAGATTTATTAAAACTTGAAATTCTACCTAAACTTCTTATGGACAATTCAGACTGTCCAGTAAACCAATCCTTCCCAGCTAATTTATTTACTTTCCAAGAGTCTGGAACTTTAAGGTGGTTTTTTTCGGCAAACTCATATGCCAATCTGCGTGTTGCTTTTGGAGTTAGGCCGTGGTACATATTTGAGCATGTTTTAAGGTAACAGGCAAGTGAGGATTCTAATTCATTAGAAAAAACTTGACATGTGATGAAATGCGGAGAGAATGACATGTGTCAATTCCAACCTCCTTTTCTTTGTTGACATATAACGCTAGAGTTGATTTTTTGACTTCTTGCTCTTGTGCACTTTTCCCAACGGAATATTTTCCAGACGAAACATCAATTGTTGCGATTCTAATGGCTTCTGCAGAAAATGTCCTGTCTGTCAACTTCTTGTATTTGCAAGGCATGTTTCCTGTAACAATTTCGTATTTTAGGGAGGGTGTGGACACTTGCGGGATGGTTTGTCTCCCAGTAATCAATAAAGACGTACTTTTACTACGTATATACACGCACATAAAGATGCATTTATTGACCGCTTAAAGAAAAAATACTTTTTTGAACGTTAACCATAATTATCTTTTAGGTTAGGAGTAGGCAGCGGTGGCAAAAGAGAATCTGAGGAGGATGATGGATACACCGAACAAAATGTTCCCGATACACAGGATAACACAAACGTATAGTAATAGTTGTGAGATGTTTGTTATTTAATTTGTTTTTTGTTTTTCGTAAAAAAAATTGTGGAACAGGATTTCGTACCTAGAAATGTCACATGCAAATGAATTTTTGATATTTATTAGATTAGTGATTTTTTTAAAAAGATTTTACAAAGCAGAAATAACGAAAATGGGGTTTTTTTCATTATTCGATATCGCAAACGTTACCGATATGTTATGTAATAAAGGTTTTAATTATTTGACTTTGTTAATTTTTATTATAAGAACTCATCTATGAAAAATTGATTTTCAGATTATGTCAATATAAAATTTGTAGTTGTAAGTTTTGGGAAAAATTAAAAAATAACCTTTACTTATTTACTTTGACTGTTAATCAATATCGGTAACGCTTGCATTATAAGTTTTGCATTTATTTTGGAATGTTAAAGCCAAATGTGTTCAGTCGAAAAAATAATTCCACGTGCCGAATGTTGTATTCAACTAACAATCAACCCCTATTTATCGGACTGCTACTTCTAAGCTTTTTATTTCAACAAATAAAGTAGCTCGTACATTTCAGCCTTTTGCTCGCAATTCTATTGCCTTTCAGACTTTTGACTGCAATAAAAAATCCGCGCAATCTCGCCTGTTTTTAGGGAATTTTGATGGAACAACCCAAAATCTATGTTGGCAGAAATGTCAGTTTACGTCAGATGTCATCCTATAAGCATAATAATAATTGAAGTTTTTTATGATAATAATTATATTTTTAGTTCGAAGTTCGTTAGTACTTACAGTTTGTATTTGTTTGAAAAGTTGTTGTGAAAATATCTAAAACGTAACCTCAAATATTTAGTAACTGACAACACTTGTCAAATGACGAAAAAAATCTCACATGAACTTCGGATTAAAAATATAATTATTATCATAAAATACTTCAATTATTATTATGTTTATAGGATGATAGGATAGAATCAGCTGACGTAAACTGACATTTCTGCCAATATAGATTTTGGGTTGTTCCATCAAAATTCCCTAAAAACAGGCAAGATGGCGCGGATTTGACCTTGAATAAATAGAAATGGTTCTATGATTTTGTGCACATTTCTAGCAATAGAATTTCGAGCAAAAGGCTGAAATGTACGAGTTACTTTAAAAACGCACTCGACGAAGATGTTTTGATAGCGAAAAGGTATTTGGTTTAGTTCTTTTGATACAATTTCGCTGGTCAAAACCGTCTTTTGGTAATATAAAAACTAGTAAAATGTCAGCATATTTTTGATACGGAGTTTTTCAGCTATCCTTTCCATAATTCTAATTGTTTTTTCTAGTCAACTATTTTAGATGAGAATTGAGAATTACGTTCACCATACATCACTGTAATAGTATTAAAATAATCACAATGAATAATCGGACCAATCTCAAAATAACTAATGAATACGAAAAAGGAAAACAAACGACGACAGATTTTCTTGAATCGGATTATTTGTGATTTTTTACAAATTATAGTCCGGTCAATTTAGACCTGAAAATGGTAATTTATTAAGGAAAATTCCGACAGAGTTGAACTTCGGTGAAGATCTTTATTTTACTATAAAAAATAAAAATTTAAGTCCCCATTTGTCTGTCCTATGAGTGCTTCAAAAGTTATTTGAGGTCAAAGGTCAAAATTTTCGGTTTTTTGAGTTTTTCTCAAAAACCGTAAGTTTTTTCGAAAAAATACCTCAGACCAAATTTGTAGACCTCAAAATTCTCTACAAAAATGATCTCTATGATTTTTTCTGTAAGTATTACCGTTCCTCAGAAGAAGAAGATTATCATAGAGATCATTTTTATAGAGGAACGGTGATACTTACAGAAAAAATCATAAGGATCATTTTTGTAGAGAATTTTTAGATCTATAAATTTGGTCTAAGGTATTTTTTCGAAAAAACTTACGGTTTTTGAGAAAAACTCAAAAAATCGAAAATTTTGACGGAATTTTTGTTTTTTCAATATCGTATAATGACCGCACTAATAGCCAGTTTCGAATTTTGTAATTTCCAATATGCAGATACTTTAAGAGCAAACTCAACCGAAAAATTGTCTTTAGAAGACATTTTTCTACAATAATTAACACATATCAGTAGTTTCTAATATAAACAAATTATTTTTTTATCATAAATTATTGGAATATTAGAAGCGCAATATTTTTCTTGGCAATAACAATGAAGTATACAAATTTTATAAGAAACTGGCTTATCTACTAGTCTCAACAATACGATTTAATTGTTGATTCCTAATATTTTTTTTAAAATCCATTAACAAATAATCAACTTTTTACGTGTTCGCATTAATTTTGCGATTGGTTCTAGTTTTTTTACAAATAAACGCAATATCTTTGTATGTAATAGATTGTAGTATCTACATGTATGATTTTTTTAATGTAGGATAATATTTGGTCGACGTACCAGCAGTGTTCGTTTAATGATTGTCGAGTAACTTGTTCAATTAAGTAAGTTTGGAGTTTTAGATTTTGTTAAAACTACTAGATCGTTTCGTATAAATGGACTATAATACTTTTTTTTTCAGTAAAGACTTGAAAGGTTTGTAAACGTTCACATTTAACAACGAACTAAAAATCTTATATGTAAATAAACTGCATTAAATGGTTTTCAATCATTGTGTCCAATAAATGAAAATGAAGAAATAATTACAAGAACTTGAGTAGATTTTCTATTAATAACACAAAAAAGATAAATTTAACAACAGTTAGACTTTTTAATTTGAAAAATCAACTGTTTTTTTTGTTATCTATGACTCTATCCCTTATAGTTCTATTAACTCTTTATTTCCATGTTTATTTCCCTTCTTTTTTTGCTTTTGGTGTATAGTTCAGTATTTCCTTTGGCCATCTTTTGATTGGCATTCCTATCTTTGCTGGATTTTTTTATTATTTTACTTTTTCGTTAGATACATGTTCAATAGTTCTGGATACTCGACAGGATTTATTCAAAACAGCCAACCTACTATCTCAATACTATCTTTTGTTCCTTCCAGAATGTTGCAAAGTCTCAAATCCATGGGTTAGAATATGCTGCACATTGTTTAAGTTAGGTTAGGTTAGGTTAGGTTAGGTTAGATCTACTTGAGTAGATTTTCTATTAATAACACAAAAAAGATAAATTTAACAAAAGTAGGACTTTTTAATTTGAAAAATCAACTGTTTTTTTGTTATCCATGGCTCTATCCCTCATAGCTCTATTAACTCTATTTCTATGTTTATTTCCCTTCTTGTTTTTGCTTTTGGTGTATAATTCAGTGTTTCCTTTGGCCATCTTTTGATTGACATTCCTATCTTTGCTGGAATTTTTTATTATTTTACTTTTTTCGTTAGATACATGTTCAATAATTCTGGATACTCGACAGGATTTCTTCAAAACAGCCAACCTACTATCTCAATACTACCTTTTGTTCCTTCCAAAAAACCCTCAAAGTCTCAAATCCATGGGTTAGAATATGCTGCACACTGGTTAAGTTAGGTTAAGTCAGGTTAGGTTAGGTTAGGTTAGACCTACTTGAGTAGATTTTCTATTAATAACACAATAAAGATTAATTCAACAACAGTAAGACTTTTTTAATTTGAAAAATCAACTGTTTTTTTTGTTATCTATTGCTCTATCTCTATTAACTCTTTATTTCCATGTTTTTGCAGGTTTTTTTCTTCTTGTTTTTGCTTTTGGTGTATAGTTCAGTGTTTCCTTTGGCCATCTTTTAATTGACGTTCCTATCTTTGCTGGATTTTTTATTAATTTACTTTTTCGTTAGATACATGTTCAATAATTCTGGATACTCGACAGGATTTCTTCAAAACAGCCAACCTACTATCTCAATACTACCTTTTGTTCCTTCCAGAATGTTGCAAAGTCTCAAATCCATGGGTTAGAATATGCTGCACACTGGTTAAGTCAGGTTAGGTTAGGTTAAGTTAGGTTAAATTCTGTAAAATGTCATTTTTGTCTTTATGGGGGTGGATTTGCCAATTTATACTTTGTGTTGTCTCTTATGCTACCTAAGTATTTATTTATTTTACATATTTTAATGTTTCTTATGCTCAGATCTTGATCTTTACAATTTTAGGTACACCCATATTTGGAACTCTGTTTCTAACTTTCCAAACACAAAATCTTTATCGATTCCATCATTTGCAATAATTCCTTGTTCTTCAATGAAAAATAATAGTTGTTAATGTTGATTTTTCTAATTAAAAATTGGAAATTTCCTGTTCTTAATATCATAAACTTTTACAAAGTAAAAGTTTAGTAAAATAAATTTCATCCTTTTTAAGTCTTTACTGAACTATTTGTTGTGTGAAATTTGTAAAATTGAAACTAAAAAATACGTCATTATAAATGATTTATCTGTTGTTAGCTAAATTCGATTAATTTATATATTTAAACTGGTATATTTATCTAAATATCACTTGAAAATAATTTTAAAATGGAGTTTGTTACAATTTTTTTTATTCAAACTTCTACTAAATGAACATTTATACTAGTCGGGATGATTTTTTAATTCGGTTACAGACAATTAAAAAAAAACGCACGTGCACTGCCATAGTAAATGTTACCAATTCCGAATGTTTGTAGTTTAATTAATTTTAATCTTGATTCGTAGTTTTGAAGAAGAATTTAGAAAATTTAGAAAATCTTCACTACTCATCTTCTATATTTTTTACTAACTGTTCTGATTTCGTATTTTACTTATTAATAATCTGCATTTCTGAACATTTTTTTAATTGAAAGATTCATTAAAAGTCGAACAAAAATTCTTTATGCAATGACGAGTAGTTTCGGTCCAGATGAGACCATCATGAGGGCATAAAGAAAGAAAATTGTTTACAAGGAGTGAAAGTGGTACCACATTGCAAGAGTCGTCAAATTCTTTTTCCAGTACAGAAAAAAAAAGATCAAAACATTTTTCTAATCACAGTTTATGAAAGTCTGTTCATTCTCATATTTCCAAGACTTTGTACGTCTTCCACGGCTTATTCTGTTCCGAGGTTGATCTGGTTCTTTGGCCACCTGTCCTCTTCCATTCTCACAATATTTTCATTACAAACATGATCAATTTTGGATATTTCTTTCAGGATTTTCTCAGGAAATCCATCTGTAATGGCAAATTTGAATCGTTTAATCGTTTGGTTAATGAACTCACCTCCATTGTCTGATCTTATGCGTTTTGTTTTCTTAAGGCCAATAAACGACCCTTTTGTCCCGTATTGTCGGCCGGCGATTTAGCCAGGTGTTACCTGCTGTAAAATTTGAACGGACCAGGGTGGAATTTACTTTTTTTATAGACGTTTGCACATTTGTACATATTTTTAGACAATTTATATCTATCTATAACTGTTTCAGCTTTTGATTTCAGGAAATCCACAAAAAGTTTTCTAGTAAATACATATATAGCGAACCAGCTGTTGAAGGTTCCTGTATTCGTCCACATAAGTCCATGTGAACTAATTCTAAAATATCATTTGTTTTAATTTCATCATGAGAAACAAATGGCTTTTTCACTGCTTTACCAGTTATACAGCCTTCACTCTTAGGTACCTAATTCTTTATTGTCAAATTTCAGTAAGTTGGAACCTCTTCTATTTTCCATTACTTCTGCATCCCTGACTATGATTACTGGTTTTTATTTGGTTGGATCTTCTCGGATTTTCAATATTTTGCTCTTGAGTTGGGAAATTTTTACAGTCTAGATGCGTTCCTGAGGTATCTTTATCTACATCATCCATTTCCGAATTTGTTGAGCTATGTGTAATTTCATTTTCTTCAATTGTTATTGTGCTATTTTCTGAAGGTTGTTCTTCAATATTTTCTTGGTGAACTTGTATGTGTTCTTCATATGATTGTTCTTCTCTTTCATCTCTATCATCTCTATCATACGTTATTTGTATCTTTTTCTTCCAGTACGGGTTTTGCAACTGCTTTGGTTAAAAAATATGTCTCTTTTTCCATGTTTATTATAATATTTACATTCCAAACATGGTCAATTCTGGATATCTTTCAGGATCTTCTCAGGAAATCCATTGCTACAACCTCTATTGGGTCATCTTGCCTCTTCGTAAGTTGCCAGGACTGGAATCCATATGTTAAAATGGGCTCTACCACATTTTGGTAGATTGTCATCCATATGTCAAAATGATTACTTGTTAGATTATCAATTTTCTAGGACTTGGTAGGTTTTCCACATCTTCTTCTGTTCTGAGGTTAAAACATTGTTCCTTTCATTGGCTATTTATCTTCTTCCATGTTTATTAAAATATTTTTATTCCAAACATGGTCAATTCTGGATATCTTTCAGGATCTTCTCAGGAAATCTATTCCTACAACATCTATTGGGTCATCTTGCTTCTTTGTAAGTTGCCAGGACTCGCATCCATTTGTTAACATGGACTCTACCACATTTTGGTGGATTGTCATCCATATGTCAAAATGATTACTTGTTAGATTGTCAATTTTCTAGGACTTGGTAGATTTTCCACATCTTCTTTTGTTCTAAGGTTAAAACATTGTTCCTTTCATTGGCTATTTATCTTCTTCCATGTTTATTATAATATTTTCATTCCAAACATGGTCAATTCTGGATATCTTTCAGGTTCTTCTCAGGAAATCTATTCCTACAACCTCTATTGGGTCATCTTGCCTCTTTGTAAGTTGCCAGGACTCGCATCCATTTGTTAACATGGACTCTACCACATTTTGGTAGATTGTCATCCATATGTCAAAATGATTACTTGTTAGATTGTCAATTTTCTAGGACTTGGTAGATTTTCCACATCTTCTTCTGTTCTAAGGTTAAAACATTGTTCCTTTCATTGGCTATTTATCTTCTTCCATGTTTATTATAATATTTTCATTCCAAACATGGTCAATTCTGGATATCTTTCAGGATCTTTTCAGGAAATCCATTGCTACAACCTCTATTGGGTCCTCTTGCCTCTTCGTAAGTTGCCAGGACTCGCATCCATTTGTTAAAATGGACTCTACCACATTTTGGTAGATTGTCATCCATATGTCAAAATGATTACTTGTTAGATTGTCAATTTTCTAGGACTTGGTAGATTTTCCACATCTTCTTCTGTTGGTTAAAACATTGTTCCTTTTATTGGCTATTTATCTTGTTCCATGGTTATTATAATATTTTCATTCAAAACTTGGTCAATTCTGGATATCTTTTAGGATCTTCTCAGGAAATCCATTCCTACAACCTCTATTGGGTCATCTTGCCTCTTCGTAAGTTGCCAGGACTTGCATCCATTTGTTAAAATGGACTCTACTGGATCTTGGTAGATTGTCATCCACATGTTAAAATGAGAATTTGTTAGATGCTAGATATTTGTGGTGAAAGGGGTGGCTGAACCAAAACTCATCTTCTGTGCTGTGGTCATGAGTGTGTAATTTAAATTTGCAGTATTATCTATTTTAGTATTTGCTGATCTCTTTGATTGGTAATAAGAATAACACTTTGAAATGGGATTTTCATTATAGAAACCTACCTTCTTTTTTAAATTTTACAATTTTCTTTTTATCCTAACCTAACATAACCTAACCTAACTTAACCACAATTTTCTTGTGGCTTTTCGCGGCGAGCAAATGAAGCACACTTATTAGTTTTTACTGATTTATTGCCATTTAATACACAAAACTTAACCAAAATATCAAAGATAGAAATAAAACCTTGTTATTCTTGTTGTCTATCTTGAACCGCGCCTTTTTCCGTCTGTCAACTGTCATCCCTGGAACGCACGTCACATCTGTCATCAGCTGGTGCCTGGCCTGCACCTTCTAGCATCGCGGCAACCGGTGTGTGGGGAATGGTGGCTACATAACCATCCGCCACATTCTTTTTAACCTAACCTAACTTAACCGCAATTTTTTTCTTTGGATCCTGATGATGTTCTGGTTTTGTGACCCTAATAAAAAATTCGAGTTTCAATGAATCTTTTTATTTTGCATAACTTCTAAATTATTTTAATTGTTATGACTTATCTGGCGAATTTCCCTTCTTCAATCAAAACATTAAAGAATCATCCTGTGATTGAACTTATCTACCTCCGAGAATCGCAAGTGTTCAGTGAAATTCCTAAAAGGGGCATTACCAACTAGGACAGACGTTCTGTGATACATAAACTCGTTTGACGTTGACTAATACCAAAATTTTAGTTAAATTGCTACTGGGTGTTTTTACTTACGAGAATCGTGCAATCAAATAAATATTTAATCGATTGTTACACCCAATTTGATACGGTTTTAATTCAATGTCTAGTGATGTTTCTTTTATCAGTTTTTCGAAAATCATTTAGAGTTACAATCTTATTGGGCAGCTAAATATTTTTTAAACAGTGTCCCATTTGAATGCCCCTGTAGTAAATCATGGACAAATACCTTGGAAAATTTGTTAACCGAAATATTTGCAAGAATTTTGATCGTGGAAATGTTGGTCTAGTCGAGAAGTGCGAAAAGGAGAATAAATTTAAAAATATGGGGTTTGATTTGAATTTTTCTTTTTTTGTTCTTCAGTTTTTGGCAATAACAATGAAACTATTAACCCTTTGCAGCATGAATTGTTAATAATGTTTTTGTTTTAATAGGTTCCTAAATTTATACATCCTTGGAGTCTTCTTACTATGGATTTTTTATTTATACAAAAATCTGATCCATAACTTAAATGAAAGAATCAAATAGAAAGATTCAATAAAAATGTTTCTTTATTGTTAAAAGCATGATAGAGTAAATTGGAGGCGATGCGAAAAAGCCGAAGAGAATTCCACCAAATGGAATATAAGCCAAAAGTAAATGGCCAAAAATTTGGAGGACATATCCCACTAAATGGAGCTCAGAACCAAAAGTAGGGAGTAAAATTGAGATAGAGTTCCAGAAATTGGAGAAAAGGAGTACCAAACCATAAGTTGGAAGACAAAAACCAGTTAAATAATATTTAGTGGGTTGGTCTCTTCAAGTTCATAAGTTCTTCTACAAATTTGGTGGTAAACTCTAAATGGCGTCTTCGGGCCAAAGAGTTTATCAAAATCTATCATCATCTATCAAGATCTATCATTATATTTGATATCTAAAAGTGACGTATCTTCGTTATCTTCATTGTTACTGAGTTGGCCCAAATTTTTAGCCTATTTGTTTCCAGTTTTTCCTTCCTTTATGAACTCTGTACCAACAGTTTCCAAAACAATTTGATATTTTTCATAGAAGGGTCTAATGTTATTCTTCGTTATTTAAACGTTTTATGTTGGACCAAAGTATTGATTTTACTACCAGCGGTAGTTTTTTAGTAGCTTATGGAAGTCCAATTTGCTGCACTCATTTTAGTGTCGAAAAAGTCACTTCTACGCTGGTAGAAAAAATAGTGTACATAATGCGTGCGTAAAGTGACTTTTGCGCGCTTGATTGTAAAATTGTATGTACGTGAATTACTGGTAAGGCTCCAGAAAATAATTTCAAAAAGGTAGCTGCTAGTAAACAATAGGATAACTTTGGCTAAGTGTCGCTATTCGGTGAATACCAGCATGACAGGTGGGTCAAATTTAATTTGTTCTACAAAGGATTAAAAATAGCGTCAATAGAGGAGAAAATTTCACCAAAAAGTCTTAATCATCGGAGTTGTATATAATTTAAATTTTACGTTGGATCTTTTTTTATATCAGTTGTTATTGAAAAAAAAATGGAGACTATCTTATCGTCTTTTCCTTTTTTGTTAAAGAAAAATTTAAAAATTCCCCTTTTGAGAATTTAATTAATTTTCGCAGGAAACTGACTTCTCGACTTGACTACATGCATCATTGGTTGTCATCGTGGAATATTTGGTGGATTTGTCCAAATTCCATGGTGGTAATTGATGATATTTTACACGTTTAATTCTTGAATTCATTTAGATTGATTTTAAATCTCACATCATAGAAACCATGACTGCTAAGTTCCTTAAGTATAGTAGTGTAAAGTTAAAATAATCTCTAGGTAATTTAAATTTATTTGAGACTTTGTAAATATATTTATGTGCCAGTTTGTGAATAATTAAATTTACAGAAAAACGTTCTAATTTTTGTTGATTTATTTTTTAATCACTTTGAACAATAAATTGACTAACCTTTCGTTTTGATATGACGGAAACAAATTTAAAAAATTTTTATCGAATATCGAAAATCGTCATTTTACGATAATTAACGGACGTATTTTCTTATATTTGCAGACTGGCTTGTTAGGCATGTTTGTGTTTGTTTTCGTACTGATGTAGATAATTATTCTTTATTACATTTTATACCTAAAAATAGATTTAATCATACCAAAAGTGTAAGGCAAATATTCTGTTTTTAATTAGTTAATTGTTTAAGGGTATGTGCTAGCTAATATTAAATCCCTTCAATTGGGAAATATCAGAAGACTTACAGTTTGTACTGGAAGTTTTTCCACAATGATGTTATTTTAATTTTTAACCATCATTTAGGACGATTTAGTAACTAAAATTAATCTAAATAATGTCAATTTACCTAGATTAAAAAAAAGTTAATCGTAATCCAACCTTAAGAAATTTTAAACGATTAAAAAATTTAATATAGAAAAATGTGTAATATGTAAAATTAGAATAACATCAAATCGAAAATAATTCAACTGTATCCACGTCAAACCAGTGCATTCTAAAATAAAATAGTAATAAGCATTAAAATATTGTATATGATTGTGAATATAATATATGGAGAATTCGTTTGAAAGAGTTAGCGCGATTGTTGTAGTAATTTTTAAAAATAAATTTTGTACCTGACTACTCAATTAGTTTTTAAATACTATTTATACTATGTATTCGTCCAAATATTTTTTCAGACTAAAGATTGATTAGTTACTTTGTAAAATAAATAGCAAAAACATTACATTTATCTTTTTATTTCAAAGTCCAACTCCCAAACGCTTCAGCTAACCAGATTTTTTGAGACCTAACCTAACCTAACCTAACCTAACCTAACCTAACCTAACCTAACCTAACCTAACCTAACCTAACCTAACCTAACCTAACCTAACCTAACCTAACCTAACCAGATTTTTAGGGGTCACATTGATTCGAATATCGATCCAAGTTAAAGGAAGATATTAAACTGCAAATAAGACTAAAAACGGCAAAGGAAATAGACGAAGCATTAACAACACTAGCCAGTACGCTTAAGGAGGCAGTACAGCATGCCACACCAGAAACAAATACTGATAGTAAAACGTTCAATGTCCCAGTTGAGATAAAAAAACTGATTGCAGATAAAAGAAAAGGGGAAAACTTCAGCAGCCGTACCAAACGCCATTTACGTTGAAGTGAGTACAACCTAACCTAAACTTAATAGAGTACAATTCGATTAATCAAAAGTTGGCAAAAGAAAGTACCAAAGAGGAAGACTAGTCGAAGGCCATTGGATTTTTGGAATGGTCGAAATATTGCAAGATGGTAAACGAAAAGGAGACCGTTTTAGGGTTGAAGTTTGTCCAAATAATTAGAGAGATGCAAATACATTACTGCTATTAATCAAGAAACATGTCAAAGTTGGCAGTATTATCCACTCTGATGAATGGAAAGCCTGATGAATGGTTATTAGCATCACACAGTGAATCACTCACAAGAATTCGTGGATCCAAATACAGGTATTATCTAACCTAACCTAACCTAACCTAACCTAACCTAACCTAACCTAACCTAACCTAACCTAACCTAACCTAACCTAACCTAACCTAACCTAACCTAACCTAACCTAACCTAACCTAACCTAACCTAACCTAACCTAACCTAACCTAACCTAACCTAACCTAGCTCTGGGGTTGTGCACCTTGGTATGTGTCGAACCTAACCTAACCTAACCTAGCTTTGGGGTTGTGCACCTTGGTAAATGTCATAAAAGAACGAAGTAAGAAACATCTAGAACGTCTGGTTAACCATGAAAACACATTACTCTATCCACTTATAGAACCATAAGATGGTAGAAAACTAAAAAGAAACTGGCCAGCAGACCTACAAAACGGGTAAAGAGGACTTATCGCTGGAGAAGACCTCATCATGCTACAGTAGAACTCAAATGCTCTGTCCATTAGCTTAAAAAACTGTACATGTTGTACATGTTTTGATTGCTAATAAAGTGTATATATAATAAAAAAATTTCAAGTTCAACTCCCAAGCCCTTCAGCTAACCAGATTTTTAGAGACCATATTCCACATTTAACCGGAACAGCAAGCAATCCCTAGGAACTTGAGCCAGCTCTTTAACATCTTCCTAGAAATGTCCATTCCTTGAGGTAATATTTAAAGGGAGGTGTTCAGTGGGAAGGTTTGTGGTCTGGAGTCATCCATACCGAACATCGAAGGTAAACAGTTTTATCTTCAATATCTGAGGAAGATAACTTGGTTACCGAAACACGCGTTAGACAGTTAAAAGTGTGTGTTGGTATAGTGCAACCAACTCCGTGTGAGGCCATTAGTAGGGTTTCTAGCAATTTCCTCATTTCCTGTTATCCCTATGTGGCTGGCACTTCTACCATGCCTCTTCTACTTTTGCCTCATAAGTAAAAGAAGACTTTACAGCTGCTTGGAGGTCTGTAAGGATATAGATCTTTGTCCTTTGTGTGTCCCTGCAACTAACTCTTCTGGACACTAACTATTCCGGAACTGTTTCACCTTCTCTAACCGTCCAGAAGTTTCCCATAAACCTGATGGATAACCCACCATACAACCAGGTTTAAAATATTGTGTCAGGCGCGAAAAGGCTACCAGAGAGAAACTGAATAAGCTTCAATGAGAGCTCTGCCTACTCAAAGTTTTAAATAGATCTGCCTCCACTTCACATCTGTTTTGAAAATGAGGCGATGACTGGTGAGAAAGGTATTGGAGTAGAAGTCTACGGAATGAAACCAAGCGTGAATCTGAACCAAAACTTGGGTAATCTATCCATAATTTTCCAAGCAGAGGTTTTTGTAATAGAGATGGATTTGCAGGAACTGCTTGAGCACGACTGCTGGAGGAACAAAACTGTAAAAATAATTTCCGATAGCCAGAAGAACATAACAAAGGGAAGGGAACGAAAAAGTGGACCTTCTAGCCAGGAAAAGATAGGATAGGATCAATATCGAATTGGTTAGATCGGATGAAACCTTCTGACTGGTTTTAGCTAGTGGGTTTAAGACACTCAAAGGTATTTGTAAGAGATCTCTCTAATGGACTACTGACTGGACAAACTCGCCTTTATGGGTGTATTAAGAGAATGCGGACTGAAGATTCTTCCAGGCTGAGGTCGCAGTGGAAGGGACGTTATAATAGACCACTTATATAAAACCTAGCCTAGGTTCTAGGGATGCTGTGACAAAGCCAGCTATTAGATATTCTGCAACTTATAGTCTTTATTATTCCTCTTGTTTCCATACGAATGAAGCATGGATGACCACCAGATCATTTTTTTTCCAAACTCCATATCTACCCAAATATCCTACAGTAAGTCCAGCTCGCTAATATTACTTCGAATTTTTGATCCGGAATATCTACCAGATATTTTAGTTTGATTTTGTTGATGAGTGCTGGGGCTGTAATGAGTATTTTACCGTTCTAGGTGAAAGGAATTAAGTATTTAGTCTGGATGATAAACCAGAGTTATCTAAAAAGTTATTGACATCCAAAAACTGAGCAAAGGCTTTCCTTCCTGAAGCCTTTTAATGTGACCACAGTCACCAATTCCTCTCTCATATTAACTGTGATAAATCTAATTCCTAAACATTGACTTTATGATCTTTACCCGTTAGGATTATTTTTATTTTCCTGAGTCCTTTTAATAGATTTATACGAGGTGTTATCATAAGTCAAAAGTGTTACTTTTGAACAATATTTGTAAAATTTGGACATTTTATATAGCTGAAGCCTACCAGAGACCATTCATATTAGTTTATTGCCTGGAAATGATAGAATACTTTAAATTTATTCTGGAATATTACACCTTCCTAAATGAACAAAAGTGTATGAGATTTTAATTATGTGAATATAAATTTTGAATTAACGAATGATTAAAAAAGGCCTTCACTGAATTGTGTATTTTCCTTAGAAAAATGAATAGTATTTTTAAACAGAAACAAATTTTACATTCTTTGGGTAAAATTATTAAAGCCGACAACACCTACAATATTAATTCTATCCAGAAATCAATATATTTAAAATGGTCACGAATGTTGTGCAGAAAATACCACTAAAGAGAAAACTTAAGATCTGATAAAAGAGATTGGGAAATTTAAATATTCCAAGGCAATCAATAAAATATGAAGTAAGAATAATAGTTTTATAAATAAATATATTTTAGTCTTTTAATTAGGACTGCGTTTAAATTTCCCTCTACATTTAGTCGTAGTAGCGACGCTCATTACAAGGACGAAAACACAAAGACCTGTCAAAATCAGACCAAACATATGTTTATCACAGTCTACCAAATAATGATAGAGGATTCTTTTATTAAAATAAATATCTTTCGATAAATATAATGCAATACCAAATGTAATTAAAATTGGTTTGTGTCAATGCGAATAGCTAAAAATGTAGAACAAAGAATTAATAATCGGTTTTCTTTGTCTATATGCAAATGATAAAAAAGGATAGAATAATTACTTTATTTCAATACAGAAATAAAACATAAAGAAAAAAATCTCTTGTTCGACATCTAAAATATGGTGGGCTAGTAATTTTATAAATTGTTCACAACGCTAGATTTATATTAGTAAATTTTATCACATATGCTTTTGGAAACAAAGATAAGTGCGTGGAAATTATTAACAGAAAAAATTGTGCGCAAAACCAATCTGATTTTAGTACCAGCCATAACCTAACACTTTTTTAGACGGCAGGACGCGTGTTTCAAAAATTCCAAAAATCAACAGTAAAACCGTTTCACATCAATTAATTTTTTATCAATATGAAGTTATATTGTTGGGTAAGTCAATTTAATAATGATATAATGTAGTGTTGATCCTAAATATGTAATTCTTTAGGGTGCTAACAGCTATGGTCAGCTAGGACTAGGGTATAGGTCTGATGAAGAATTATCACCTAAAGAAGTGTCGTTGGATAACTGTGATCTAAAAGCTGAAGAGATTGTATCAATAGCTGGAGGTGCTGGGCATACTTTGATATTAGATAACAAAGGACTTGTATACTGTTGTGGTTGGAATTCAAAAGGTCAGCTAGCTCTTTCAGATGATACTGTGAAATTAACACAAATAGAAATTTTAAAGGGGTTTAAAGTAGTTCAAATATCATGTGGGTGGGATTTTAGTGCTGCAGTAACAGAATGTGGCAAACAATTTGTATGGGGCAATAATGGAAATACTCAACTAGGTCTTTCTAAAAGTATAACCTGCACTGGCATTCCATCTAGACTGCAGGTTTCTCAAAAACTGGCCACTGGTTTCAGACATGTGAGTTGTGGATTGAGACATACAGCCATGATAACTAAAGATGGAGGCTTATTAGTTGCTGGTACAGGAGCCAAAGGCCAATTAGGGCTAGGTGATAACTTTGATGATAATAACTACCTAAGTATATCCAGAGTTCCCGATTTAAGTGATGTTTCTAGTGTGGCTAGTGGACAACACCACACAGTGGTTCTTAAAGATAATGGTACAGTACTTAGTTGGGGTGAAAATAAATTTGGGCAACTGGGAGTTGATCCAAATGTAGCCAACAGTTTTGTACCACTAGAAGTGTTCAATCATGAAGGTTTGAAAACTGTGTTTGCTGGATGGACCCATAGTGCAGGCTTGACTACCAATGGAGAAGTTTTCACCTGGGGAAGAAATACTTATGGGCAATTAGGAGCTGAAAGAGAAGTGCCATTTAAGCCAGAAAAGATTCCTACCCTAAAAAATGTGAATCAGTTGAGCCTGGGTTCCGAACATAATTTGGCTGTAACAGCTGAAGGAAAGTTATTTGCCTGGGGATGGAATGAACACGGAAGTTGTGGTACTGGTGATAAAAAAGACGTTAAGATACCAACTCCAATTCTAGTTAATAAGAATGTAAAGTTTGCTTTTGCTTGTACTGGTAGTTCATTTGCAGTTGTTGACTAGTAAAAAAAACAATATTTTTCATTATGAACAATTCATGTTTGAGGTATTTTTTTTTATAAAGAGTTGATTACTATTGAATGTATTTCTGTATTTTTATAATAAAATGTTTTGCTTGTATTGATTATCATAATTTTCTTATGTTGGTAACTATGTTCTCAATTTTTGTTTGTATTGACCATAAAGTTGACAATTACTTTGTCAGTGGTGTGAGAAGATCTCAACAATGTTGAATCAGTTTCGTTCGAAAAGTAATTGGTAAATATTTTATAATACTGATGTAAATAATTGTCAAAAATATTATTTCATTGTAAAACAAATCTAAAATTCTACAAATTTTATATACTTCTCAATCAAGGAGCACAAATTCTATTTTCAAATGAAATTGTACTGGTCATTTTTTAAAGAAATCTTTATTAAAGATCTATTTTATGAACACGCTTTTTTGTTATCATTATTAATTTTACAGTGAAACTGAAGCCAAGTTTATTCAGAGTCGAATTAACTCGGTTGAACGATACTTGGCGGACTACTGCAATATATTTTCTCAATATTCACGTAAAGCTGCTCGTTTGCGCGATCAAGGTGATCAAATAGCAAAAGTTTCTTATAATATTGCTGAAAATGAAAATATTAACAAGTCATTGGCAGTAGGACTTGACAATTTTGCAGATTGTATGTCTCAAATTAGCGATTTTGAAGATATGAGAGTCCAGTTAATTGATTCTAAAATAGTTAACGAATTTACAAAATATGAAAGTATTTGCAAACAAGCTAAGGAAGAAGTCAAGATTATATATGCCGCAAGGGATAAAGAAGTTGCTAAAAAGAGGTACCTGGACAGAACTAAGGAAAGAAATCCTAGAAATAGACAACAAATAGTAAGTACCTATTGTATTAAGTTTTTTCTTTATGTAATTGCCAAAATTTTAAACATTTATTAATTAAATTACATCACACATTGTTTTTCTAAAAAAGTCATATTAAATTTCAACATTATGATGTGTTTCAAGTAGAATATTTTATCAAATATAAGTACACAATTATCTTTAAATAACAGCTGTATTTTTGAGTATTTACTTCATATAATCCTCAGATATGTCTGCAGAAAATCCCTAAATGATAAGCAAAAAAATAAAAGTAATTTTATTTCATATTTGTAATCTATTATACATTTCGTTAAAAAACAATATTTGCAAAGTAGTCAAGTAACTTAAGCTGATCTAGCAGTATTTTTATTGTGGAATATGCTTTATTTGTGGACATTACGAATAGTTTATTAAATCGACTTTATATTTCATACATAAAATTTTTGTTAGATTCAAGCAGAAACGGAACTGGTTAAGGCTACAGCCGAAGTAACAAAGTCTATCCATAATTTAGAAAATAAAACGAATTCTTTTGAAAAACAGAAACTGCATGATATTAAGTCGATACTTTTAGATTTTATAAGTACAGAAATCGGGTATCATGCTAAATGTTTGGAAACTTTGACTAAGGCTTTTGCAGATGTACAAGCTATAAATGAAGAAGCTGATTTAGAGGTCAGTACAAATAGTATAAAAGTAGGTATATCATGTTAGTAGTGTTCTATATTTTAAACTATACACCTATATATGTATTAACAAAAAAAAGGTGATTTAAAGTTTCATATAATCCTACTGACTGCGCCATTTATAAAAGTACTTGTCAATTCAGGAAATTACACATAAAATAAGTACCAAGTCCTAATAGAATAAAAGTAAGGATGTTTTTTAACCAAATAAAATGTACCAACTATTCAAAAAAATCGCATTCTTAACGCATTTTAATTAACAAACCTAATATATAATACACCCGTTGGCTGAAATAAAAATATCTGTTTAAAACAAATATTTATTATTTATTTTGTCGATAACAGATTAGAACATATATTTGAAGTAGGTACCATATAAATAACTATAAATATATATTTATACACATTGTTTATATAAAATATTTACGATGCAGTATTTTCTTGTTATTGATACTTTATCTTATTTTAAAATTTTCTTCAAAAAAAGTACATAATTTAAATTATTAGATAAGCGGAAAACAACATATTTTGTTTCTTAAATTTGGTGTTCTGTATCTGTAGAGTAGGTAAGGTGAGTTTAGTCTTACTGCACCAGGTTACAGTCGACTCATTGTGGGGAAGTTGTTTCGTTCAACTTCCATTCTGTCACTTTCAGATCGGTATACAGGAAGTCTCTAAACCCTATAACTAGGGGTTCGCGAGACTGCTGCCAGTCACATTAACAGTCCTACTATAGCCTAGAGCAGGCTGGGTCTCTTGCTACAGTATTGCATGTGAGAGATGAGTTCAAAGAGGACTTATATACACATAATTCCAAGCATTGTGCTGCAAACAGCTTAATGTTTTTCACTTCCTTTAAATTTAGAAAAATATCTTCTAGAAACTTGCTTTCATTCCCTATAGAAGCATTGGCATTCTAGAGTTGAAGCATTTTAAGGTAGGCACAAAATATCTTTAAGTCGAAATGTAGCGTGTAAGATCTAAGATAAAACTATAAACATACACCCCAATAATCCTGAATTTTATGTAGTTTTGTGACCATCTGCAGTATTTTCTTGGTATTGATACTTTATCTTATTTTACATATTAATAAAAAAAATAGATAAAAGTGAAAAGTACGCACTTAAAATAAGTGCTGCAGAAGAAATTGAAAATGAAGGAACATTTATGTATTGTTCACTGGTTATAAATTACTAAAGGAGTCCAATATTATTGATTTTATTATTTGGATAGGACTGTAGAAAAGATATTGTATGCGATACGTGAATAAAGTTTTTTTTAGTACCACTAATAAATCAAC
Source organism: Ophraella communa (assembly GCA_035357415.1). Classification (NCBI taxonomy): domain Eukaryota; kingdom Metazoa; phylum Arthropoda; class Insecta; order Coleoptera; family Chrysomelidae; genus Ophraella; species Ophraella communa. The sequence goes on along the minus strand of CM068982.1, from coordinate 3,250,797 downwards.
AAAAAGACATCACTCATTCACAACAGTGCTCAAATTTGATCAGCAAATAAATAAATAAATGAGTTAAACATACCAATTTTAAAATGTTTTTTTTTTAATTAATATAATTAAATATCAAGACTAATTTATAGAAAATCGCAATTGCTTTAAAATGATTTTACTTAACCCCTATGTTACACTAAATTGTCGAGTACCAAGTTTACCCTGGCCATGCTGTATATATTATATGAATTTGATAACTCTGGTAAATTAATTTTTAATACTTTTTATTTGCCATCTGCTAGGACTTTCAAAATATGAGAGGACATCTACAAACGGTAATAATACTGATAAAATTATACCTGCAAACTCACAATAAATATCTCACGCACTATATATTTACTAATGAATCACAGATATATATTTTTAAATCAATATACGAGGGTTGTCTGAAAAGTTTCCGACCTATAACAAAGATACTAGACATTTTTTCTTCAAATTAATTACAGTAATTAATTGGCGACAAAACTCTGATTTATTGCGCCATCAGAGAGTTGGAAATGTTCATTCGAACACGTTTTGACAAGCCTCGTATGTACCTAGTTATTTTCTGCATTCAATTATGATTTAATTTTTTGAGTATGAACTTTTAATATTAATTGTTTTTGTTCAATGCAATATAATTGTTTTCCTTTCTCTTTAAATATAATACACAATTCTACTATTAGCTTTTTATAGTGTCTAGTTGTTTTAGATTTTCCCAAAACATGAATACAATACGTAAATATTAACTTACAGTATAAAAATTACAAAAAGCTCTTAAACATAACTGTTTTTATATCCTGATGATGTTAGGACGAAACGGGTCGCCGATTTTCGTTCATATATTAATTTTAATAAAGTTCCGAGATTGCATTTTGATTTTCCAATCACGATATGGATGGTTTACTTTGTTTAATAAAATTTATCAAATTCTGCTTTGGGAACCCCCTAATTTGCAGTTATTACCCAATTTTAAGTTCTCTGTAAATATTTTATTATTGACATGAACTGACGGTTAAATGGAGCATTTTTTAATTATTTTTAATATAATCTACTTTTCACAGGAGTTCAAAAAGTCACTTCATCTTCCTGATACAGCGAAAAACAAAACTTATGGAAAAAATTCAGTATTCAGATCCACTGGATCTCTGGGGTCGTTAGGAGCGATTTTTTCAACAAATTATAATAAAAGAGCACCCCAAGAGCATCCCAATGACAAGTTATCTAAAAGTGAAGAAACTTTAGATTCTATGAAACATTCAGTTTCAGAATCGGAAGAAGAATCTGAAAGTGATACTGCAGAAAACATAAGCAGTTCTAGTGATGATAGACAGTCACCAAAAATCCAAAAGAAATCTAGAAAATAATGTTTGCTATTTATATTATTTCATTCTTATTAAACCAATTTATTTTTATATCATCTGGTTAAATTGTAGTTTAACTTTTAATTAATTAAAATTTTCAACATAAAGTTATTTTTTTTATTTTTATTTAAATTCCTAATACCAATGTTTATTGTTAATTATTATACAACTCATAGAAGTGGACTACAAATTGAGGCATAGTAAGTACAGTGTTTTAATAATCACTTTATTCATAATTGTGAGATTAGTATAAACTTATAAATAACCTTAATGGACCTATTATTTTATAAAAACACAAGAACTAACTGGATACTGGTGAAAATTATTTGTCTGTCCCTTCTACACCAGCTTGTGTCATTAAGTCCCCTATATTTTTTTCTAAATCATCTATTCTATTGCCCATTTCATCAATTCTTGTTAATATTTGGTCTGACATATTTTGGAACTTATCCTGAATAGTCTGTAGTAAACTCTGTATCTACAAAAAAAATATATTAAATAACAACAATTGCAATATGAAATATTGGAGGAATTTGGCAAGTACTTTTAACTGAGTGTGGGATGCTGCAAATTCATTATTTGTTTAGTAAACGTTAAGAAATATTTTTTGGTTACAAAAAAAATTAGAACCTCATAACGTAGAACAAAATTAAGCACTTGGAGAATTGTTCATTTAATTATGTATTATGAATATTGGCCAAAACAATCTATTCTAAAAATGTGTACTTACATATTGGGTTAATTCAGGTACATTTTTTGGATCACTAGTATTTAGGCTAGTATAACTTTCACTGTCGTTATTCATCTCAACCTTATCATCAACCATGTTCGGAAATTTGTGGAACAAATATTAGTTTACGACTATTACTCCTAAAAAAATTCACAAATCATTTAAATTTTTGTTTGATCGAAAAATGTCGCCTTTCGTGCCTGGTATTAATGCTATGTTGCCATTTTTACTTTCTTCAATTTTATTTGTTATATTAGTTAAAACACGTTTTAATTTACAGGAATTTTGATTTAATTTATTGATTGGATAGAAATACACTTAAATGTAATAAAAAATTAAAAATTTAACTTTGACAAAATAACAAATATATTGGCAACATGGTATTGCTAATAAGCCTAATTTTCGTTTTGTACAGCACCAGTCTGTCTATACAAAATCATTCACTTATAAAGTATCGATAGTTAAGGTTGATTTAAAAAATATCTACATTTTTTTAAATTCAATAATTTATTTGTTATTATAAATATTATTAGGAAGTTTTTCTTGTTAATGTATAATGGTTTAATTATTGAATGTTCTCTAAAAATTGTCTAAGATTGAAGACTGTCATGTCAAAAACAGCTGTTTATATTTATTAGGTTGACGTTAGAATAACTTTGCAATTTTAAATGTTAAGTTAATATGGAACTTTTAAAATAAAATAAAAATAACGCAAATAACGATGGAAGACCAAGAAGAAGGAAAATGGGCGTATTTGCCATATTTAGCGTTATGCAAAATATTTCAACATTTAAATTATAAGGAGCTCATTTCTGCAGGTGAAGTTTGTAAATTATGGTATCAGGCTAGTTACAATGATTTATTATGGAAGGAATTATTTCGAGATCATTTTATGATTGATAAATCTATACCAGCTATTGCAGGTAAGTCAAATAATATTTTTAGTGAATCAATTAAGACATATATTTATATTTTAACTATTCTTCTATAAGGTTAGATATTAGCTAGTGTTTATATTTTAGTTATCAGCACTTTAAAACTATTCTTTTAATGTTAGTCACAAGTTTTTTTAATAAATTAAAGTCAACATCATATATTTTGATTTTGGTGACTAATTTCATTACAAAATAAAATAGCTCACATAATATGAAAAATACTTAATTAGATTGGTATTTCACAAAACAATTTCATTTATCATTGTGATATGATCTGATAAGAATTTTATTCCTGAAAATGAGTAATATAATAAATATGCATGTAATGTATTTCTTAGATTAATTCAAATATTTATTTATAGGAAGGACATGGAGAGAGGAATTTAAAAGATTATCCTATAACATACCAGTAGTACAGACAGAAACATTGTTACAACATGGTGATCAGGTGCTGCACGTTAGTTTTTCCCATAATGGTAAATATTTTGCAACATGCTCCAAAGATGGATATGTTATTGTAAGTATACTTTGACCCATCAAGGTTTCAAGTTTTTAATTTATCAGAATTGCTATAAAAGGTAGATTAATAGTAATTTAACTTTTACAAAATTGGATTAATTAATTTCATTATTTTTCACAAAGAAACATTTATTCTTAAGTAGTTCTTTTTATATGCTATTATAATTTGTATAAGGTATTCAATGTCATTATTAATCCCAAGATGCAAAATTGCATTTATAGTCTTATTCTGTTATAATATTTTTCCTATAAAGGTGTATCTATCTTATTACAGATACTTAACTCAGTTAATAGCTAGTAAATCAAATTTTTTCACAAATTCAATTTGTAACTGAAAATACTAGATTTTTTGGGTTTCTCTTCATTATTTTTCAGTTGCTTTTGAAAGATAGAAAACTTAATAATTAAATTGTAAAAATGATTAATTTTTGAATATGTTTTGTTCATGTATTACTGTTTAAGTTATGGAGATCAAAATATCCAGCAAAAAAGAAGTATATTAGGAATATGAAACATTTTAAATGGAAATATACCCAGTATTCACAATTTAATGAATCAGACACTCTTCTCCTTGTATCTGGTGTTCACTTTGGGACTACACACAGTACTTCGGGAGAAATAGCAGTTTTTGATTTAAGTAAGCAACAATGAACTTGTTTCGCATTTTTCTGTTAATTTCTTTTTAGACAATTTCGAATTGCAATGCAGAGTATCTAATAAACCCTACGATATATTTGGAACTTGGTATAGCGATCGATACCTTTTGTCGGGGGATTTGCATTGGCTGGCTCATCTAGTCAGCACATCTCATTTATGGTTGAACAAAGCCTCTCAAGAATCAGAATCTGAATTAGTACCAATAACGCACTGCCTGTTTAGATTTTATAATAGAAGCGCTAGTTCCATAAGATCTATAATGATTGCTAATTGTCTCCCCAATTCAGAAAATGTCAATGTAGACAATTGTAACGATGGGGATGTGGATATGCAACAAGGCACTTCTTCTCGACATGGAAATCCTATTAGTCACAATGATATGTCATGGGCTCCTTTAGATGTTAGAAGATGTAAGTAAATTAAATTTTTTGTGGTGCAGTTAATACATTTATGCTTTATTGATGTCACAGCTACATCTGGTGAGGTGGTAGATCAATTGAAAAAGGATTTTCCCTATCCCATTTGGTATAATGACGACTACAGGAAAGTAGAATCTGCATCTATGGTTACCATCGATGATGACGAAGATATAGATGGAATGGAAGATAAAATTGCGGATAATTCTGATGATGATAGTTCAGAAACTTCGTGCGAAACCGAAACCGATAGGTATTTAATTTTTCTAAACGTCTACCAATGTTATTTAACATAAAATCTCTTGATTAATTTTTATTTTTATGTAAAGATTCGTCCAAACAGATAAATATTTAATTTATACGACCGGAAACAAAACTTATACGCCACATCAGATCGGATTTAAGAGAATCAAACCGTTTAAATTCCCAAAACGGATGGAACTGGGACCAACATTACAGGAACGTTTGATTTTATTTGAACAACGGAAAGAACAGAGTCCTCCGCCTAATCCTGATTGGTTAGATTTTGAAAAAGTGGCCGATAAATTCGATAAGGTCGACCATCTTATCGATCTTCATGGACATATCGTCGGCATGGGCTTAAGTCCCGATCAAAGGTAACAGAATTCATTTTTTTTTATAGAAATTGTTTTAGTCTCAGTTTCTTATGATCTTCTCAGAGATGTCAGTGCCTTTTTAGACCTTTGATGGTTCCTTATTGGATTGTTGCGTTCCAGGATATCCTAGAGGCGTTCTTTTAGTTTTTCCTTTATTGTCTTTAGCTTAGATATTTTTACCTATAACACATCAAGGTTTTGGTTCCACAAAATGGGGGCTTGAATTCTTTCTTGTCAGGTAATTGTGTTCTTTATTATCTTGTATGCCTTTATATCCTGTGACCCATGACAGCTTTGTACCATTTTGAACTTGATGAAAGCTCAATGCGACCTTTGTAGGGAGCAAAGTAAGTCATCAATGAAATGATGGTAGATCTCGGTAGTGCATTCCTTGGTATTCATGATAGCTTTGTAGGTAATCGTTTGAATTCAACTTCAACTTTCCTCCAAATAGCTATTGATATAAGGAACAAATAAAATTTCTAAAGTAGCATTTGAATGCTAATACATTTATCTCTTTTTTGAATACTCATGCGGAAATATTTTTGAATTGTCCCTTTCCACTGCTAAAATTGACATAATATGACTACTTCTTGCCATAGAACACAAAGTATTGCTACCCAGGAATACCACAATTTAAATGAAAAAAACCCTTTTAGCTGTCAAAAGCTAGCTTCTATTCGCCGTATTGCCCCGGCAGCTCAGGCCATAAACAATAAAGAAGAAGTTCTAATTTTTATTTCATTCGTGTACGCCCTTTGCTAGTTGTTAGTGTATTTTTCTTGTCTTTGTATCATTAATATTAACGACTTGTGTGTATACCTAGATTTCTATGGACTGGGAAAGTGTAACGTCAAAATTTGTGTTCTATGCTGTTGAACTGGGAAATGTCAATGTCAACGAAATGATTCCAAACGGCAACATTATAAATATCCAGAAATAACTTTTGTTCGAGTTATTTTATTATTATCATTATTATTATTATACTTTGAAATATAACTGAAGTATCATAATTAAATAGATATAAGCAAAATCTTTCAAAATTCGATTTTTAAAGTACCATTTTTGTAAGTATTCTTAAAATTTATGAAAATGCACACCTTTGAAGGTTATTTTATAATATTTTTACGGAAATTGTTCGTCTATCTACTTAAGTGATATTTAAATCATATGAATGAACACTTACCAATGAAAAACAGTAATTAACTCCCAAAAACCAAGAAACAACAATAAAATAGTTAATAACACCTATAAAACATACCATAAAAAAGTTGTTTGGAATCATTTGGTTTGACACTTACGTTACTACTTTCCCAGTCTATTTGGATTTACTACTTCTTGCCATAGAACACAAAGTATTGCTACCCAGGAATACCACAATTTAAATGAAAAAAGCCCTTTTAGCTGTCAAAAGCTAGATTCTATTTGCCGTATAGCCCCGGCGGCTCAGGCCATAAACCACAAAGAAGAAGTTTTAATTTTTATTTCATTCGTGTACGCCGCTTGCTAGTTGTGTATTTTTCTTTTCTTTGTGTATTTAATATTAACGACTTGTATGTGTACCTAAATTTCTCTTTGAATTTACTTTGGACTAATTACTTTTGCATGTCATGCCAACACAATTATATAAGGGGCACGAACATTAAGGGAACTACGAGAGTGGACCATTAACTAGATGGGTATATAGTATGTACAAAAAAGTACGAGGCGTAATAAACCCTAATTAAGTATGCAAAACCTTTACAGGGAGCACCATGAAATTTTTGATAAATCTCTTACTTTAAATTACATTTCTTCCGTAAATCTAAAAACCAGGTAGATCGACCCCGTATTTGTTTCAGTTGTAGCAAAGTTTAGGGTTTTCTTAATTGTTAAAGGATTAGCAGATAAGCAATAACGCAATGCAGTGGTGTGTATTTTGGGAAAAAATACGTTGTAAATTATAATATAATAAAAAATGAAAAGAAATAATTATTGGAATACATTTATTACTTACATTTTATTCTATATCCGACTCGGAAGAGGAAGAATCGTTGTTTACATTAATAATATTAATACGGTCGATTAAATCATCACAAATATTGTCAATTTTCCACATATTTGCCTCTACTTTGATAATATGCTCGATACAGTTTGTCCAATTTTCCTTACTAACATGACTTACAGCTCTCTCAAACAATTTCACAACATCGTTTATTTTAAAAGTAGTTTTTTTTTTTCAAACTTCCCCCTTTACTTGAGCCCATATTAATTCCATGGGATTAAGTTCACAATGATAAGGGGGAAGTCGAAGAACTGATATACCACGAGAAGAAGCCATTTCTTCTACAATGTAGGCTTTGTATTTATTCTTGTTCATTTTTGCAATTCTGTAAAGTAGTTTCCTTAGTGGATCTTTTGGAAACTTAATATTTTTCGAAATAAGCCACTCCAAAAGCTCTGCTTTACGCCAACGACTTGTGGGCAATGCTTCTCGTAACCGTGAATGGTAACTTGCGTTGTCCATAACAATAACAGCCCTTTTGGAATCAGATCCAACATTTGAACAAACCATTCCTCGAAGACATCCCCATTCATATCTTCGTGATAGTCCCCCGTGCGTTTTGAAATAAAAGTTAATAATCCACCATCAACAAAACCTTCAGAACTTCCAACATGGACAATGATAAGTCTTTTTCCTTTTCCAGATGGTGGCTGCAAACCTAACGACAAACCTTCCACGAATGCCTGCCTTCCGCTTTTAATGTTTTCATCTTGCCAAGATTTGGAAACTGTATATCCAGCATTTATCCATGTTTCGTCTCTGTAGAAGATTTTCAAATTTTGTTCTCTGGCATGTCGAATGCTTATTAAATAGTGTCTTCTCCAAAAAACTATTTCCGGTTTATCTATCAAGAGATTTTCTATTATGTTTTGTATATCTGAAACCCACATCTTTCAAAAGTTTGCATAATGTCATTCTGGAGAATTTTGTATAGTCCGTATCTTCTTGCACTGATGTCATAATTTTGTCAAGTGTTGGAATTTCCTTTCGTAAGTAAAATCCATGGACTTTACGCCTTAGTCTTTGTTTTAATGACTCATCGATTTCAATTGGTTTTCGGCCTGAAGGAGTTTTAGAGGGTTGAAGAGTTCCATTCTTGCTTTCTTTTAGTAATCTATAAATTGTTGATTTAGCAACACACAACATAGCAGCCGGTAATTCCATAATATCATCAACACTTGTACTTATTTTTCAATGATATATAACAATTCAAAATCAGAGTTTTTTCATTTAAAGATAATGGACCTGTTTTTGGTCGTTTAGATGGTCCTTGGCTTATCGACATTGTTTGGTACTTGCACAATTAACATTCAACAAATGTTTTAAATATATTCCAACTGTTTACAATATTATGAAAACCATACAACTTCATACAACTTTACTAAAAGAACTAATATTAAGTACTGATTTAATGTACCTACTTTCTTTTAAAATAATATTCCCGATAATGTTTCTAAGAAAACTGGGTTGTTTGGAAAATCCCTCTCAATAATCGAATAATCTGTAAATAGGTGTAATCGTATTAAGCCGATTACAGTAGGCCACTTGCCATTTAAAATTTCTGAGAAAAATTCCCCAAACACTACATATAGGAATAATACAAATAAAATATATTCATTTTGCTTCTTTGAATTTAATAAAAATTGTAACGATATCATGCTATCTTGACTTTAATTAATTTTTTAAAAATATATTTCATTGTAATTTATTTGTGACAATATTCAAAGTTTGAATTAATCTTCTTACAAAAACAAAAATATATAAAATAATTATTGTTACAGATTGGTTTTGTTTTCTATTATGAATAAACTGTGTTGTCTTTCTTTATCAAACTTACTAAAATTTATGTACCTCTATCACTTTTTTTTATTAAAATTAGTACATCCCGTTAGGTACTTCTGATCTAAATCGTATATTCTTTAGCATAGCTGCAACTCATTCGTTCAATACAAAATGTACCTTCCGGTATACCCTCTTAAAATATATTTTGGTACATCTATGAAATCTACTTAAATTAATGATTTATTACTCCTTGTCCTTTCTATATAGACTATATTAGCGGACAAAATGAGCATGTTGTTGTTCAAACACCGAGTTCAAAAGCCAGTTTGAAGCAATGTATATAGAGACACTTGTGAGAAAAGGTGTTGAAGAAAAAATCTCAAATTTAACTGTATTTATTGTTGTCAGTTAATAATGCTACAATGTGTATGTAACTTAAATTAATTTTCCTCTTAGATACCTATACGTAAACAGTCGCTCCTGGCCAGAAAATTATGTTATAAGCAATCCGTTGGATCCTCCACCTATAGCACAAGAAATAGACATTCACGTTATAGATTTAGTGACTCTAAAACAAGTTGGGAAAATGTTAAGGGCACACAAAGCATTTACGCCCAATAATGAATGCTTTTTCATATTTCTAGACGTTTGTAATGAATACGTAGCCAGGTAAGAACTTTTATTTAGTTGTTATTATTGTTGAAAGTTGTTTGTGGATAGGATGTCACTTATTTCGAAGGCTAGATGAAAAATAAATTTGGAAAGCTGATCTGTTTTTTATTTGTTTCAGTGGAGCCGAAGATAAACACGGCTATTTGTGGGACCGTCACTACGGAGTGTGTTTAATAAAATTTCCACATCAGGACGTTGTTAATTCCGTAGCTTTTAACCCTTCGGATCCAGAAATGTTGGTCACTACTTCGGACGATCATTCGATAAAAATATGGCGTTCTAGAGCTAAAGTAAATAGTTTAAATTTGAACGAATCGCTGTTTCCAAAGGGTATCGAATTACGAAAAGGTCGAGTGGTGAACGCAACCAAACCTTTGTTTCAGATAATACCTTCAGATCCAAGTTTTAGGTAAACAAAATGGTTTTTAAATAAATTAATTATCTCAAAAACTGTTTTTGGTTGAAATAATTCGAAAAGATTTTAAATTTTTGTTTATTTTCTAATCGCTTTTGTCCAAGCAACATAAAACGCTTATGTTGTCAAATTTTCTGTATCCTCATCTGTACAGGGTGGATCATTTAAGGGTAGCGAGCGGCCATATCTCATAAGATATTAGTCGTATATACTAGCGAAATTTAGGGGTTTTTTCAACGTTCAAAAACTACCGTTAAAGTTATTGGAATCGAAAATTTTTTTTTTGGAAATGTTGGAAAAATGTCTAGTTTTAAGATATGTCGATGAAAATTGGAAAAGTTTTCATGAAATATCGGAATAATAATTTTCTTTAAAGACATGTACCTGCAATGGTATTGTTAGATGCCCTCAAAAACCTGAAGATGGCCTCTGAAAGTTTCGAAAAAATTCAGTAATAAAGTTTAAAGATGTTTCTAAATAATATGAGAGAATATCAAAATTTTACTCGTAGGGAAAAAAGTTTTGACTATTTTTGTAATTCAAGGGGTTGTAAAATTTTTTAGGGGTAGAAATTGGAAAAAAGGGGCCCGTCCTAGACTCGTTTAATATTTCAGGTATTTGTATCTAAAAGGGCGTTTTGATGGGTTTCACAGGGTGTCCAGACTGCTCCTGCCCAATTTGCAAAACAGGCCAAAAATCACCCTCATTTTTAGAAAATCAAAAATAGCAAAAAAACTAACCCTCCAACCCCCGAATTTTTTTCCACGTTCAAATAGAGTTTATAGAGGGTTAATTGCCCAGAATAAAAAATTTTAAATTTTTTGACTTTTGAAAGTAAAAAATGTAAAAAACTGAAATTTAGAAAACCATGAAATTTGTTATTTTCGATTTTTTTTTAAAGCTAAAAAGGCGTATCGAAAAAATAAACATACTGTATAAAAGAAGATAAAAGGGCGCATCTAATGATGTATCATTTATAAGGGTTTTATTTAACCAAGTTGCCATTATCGAGGTTTAAAGTGAAAAAAAAATGTTTTGAAAAATTGCGATTTTTGATGAAATTTCAATTTCAACCACTAAGAAAAAAGAAACTACCCCTAGGATTTTTTTTAAAATTTAGTATGTCGTAGGCCCAAGTATCCTCCTTCGATCGAGGGGTCATTCAAAAAAATATCTCAAAAAACACCAAAGTTATTAAACAAAACGTAAACGAAAAAATTAACTTTCAAAAAAACACGTTTTCCATTTTTCCGGAAAATTTTCGTGAAATGCCATTAGAAATCTTAGTTTGTTTATAAAAAATGATATCATCGATATACTTTCATTATGCAAAATTCTATAAAAATCCCATTTTTCTACTTGGTGTTGGTTGTTACGCCCTCTAGCGGACGTTTGACAAACTCGAAAATAACTTACAGCAATTTCTCTTGGCGACTTTTATCATGATTTTATTTCTCAAATAAATACGACCAATATGTTATTAGATATGGCCGCTCGCTACCCTTAACTGTTGTTTTATTGGATACTAACGAGTGCACAATGATTTTTGGATGGTAGTTAAAGTTTTTTGACGTTTTACTCTAAAACGTATCGCTAAATGACGAATATTGAGCGATAAAGCGAAGTATCACCAACGCTCCTATTCTAATAACCACAACAGACTTAAAAAGACTGATAAATTACGAAAAATAGTATTAACCGGAAAACTTGCAATTGTAAATGGTAAATTTTTGGAAAATCTTCGTTTAAAAAGTTGAACACGTCAAGGAAATCGTAGCCTCAAATGTTTTTTTAAATTAATTTGACTACTGCTTTAAATAATTTACCTATTTATATATTTATTAAATAATATTTATATATTACTAAACGAAGAGCTTATAATGTTTTTATTGGTTTATTATATTGTTTGCTGTTACCTTTTCTTATAGTTCATTTCATTGTCAATTCTAATATTTTCGGACATGTTTTAACTTACAAATTAATAATAATAATAAAATGTAGATCTATTAACTTAATGAAGTGGAAACCCGTCCATTTTTATCTATGACACGACATGTCCACAGCAACAAACAAATTTAGTTGCGTTTTATATATTTTATCAAAAGAAAACACTGTTAATTTTATTTATTTTTTATCGAGATTATATTTGATTGATTATGTGACAATTTTTGTGCAATTGTCTTTAAGTCTGTAGATCGAAATATTTTTTTGTGTGTTCCATATTTATTATATAACGAATTATATGAATTGTTGATTAAACTGCTGTTTTATTTTTATTTAATTGGCATAAATATCCAGAAACTCTATTGGTTCTACAACTATTTAACTATTGCAATTACAATATCTTAATAAAACTGCTGGAATGGAATATGAGCGGAAATACATTGCCAACATTCGTGTGTCCTCCCCTGTTCTGTAGTAAGGCCTATGCTAGATAACAATAACAGCGTGAATGGTATCCATTGGGATGTTGTTCCATTCTTCTTGGGTTCCCGGAGGGTGCTAGGTTTAATTCTGTTTGATATTGCTCCTCCCACATGTGCTCAGTGGGATTAATGTCTGCAAAATTTGCTGGCCATGGTAATCTTTGAATATTCCCAATCTCCAGTGCATTTTCATCTTCTTCTGAGAGGATAATTAATGGGTTCAATCATCATCATCATCATCAGCGCCTAACAATTCTAAGGAATTATGGCGAAAACGCTTCAGAAAGCATTTTTGGAATCGAATTTCTAGTCGAGGTGGATTATTCCTCGTTTTACCCTATAAGTTTGTATATGTTTTTGCTGTGGCTGTTATCCTGCATACGTTCCGATCTCTACATTTTGTTCATATTCTTGAGATCTTCTTCTTCACCTTTTCCTCGGTCTTCCTCTGCTTCTCGGTCCTAGCGGTGTCCAAACGATAATTATTTTCACGATTTCTGTTGGTTCTCTTCTCATTATATAACCGAGCCATTCTAGTCGAACTGCCTTTATGTATTTAACCATGTTTTTCCCATTCAACCTTTCTTCTCTGTCCATCTTCTGTTATGTATGGGCCTAGCAGCGTTCTAAATATTTTCTTTCAAATCTTCTTCTTTTTGATTTATTATGGTTGTCTCCATAGCATATGATACGACAGGTCTTATGAGAGTTTTATAGATATTTAATTTGGTTTTTAGCAGAAACTTGTTTTTCCTGTATGCGTGGTTACCTCTTAAGAAATGGGTTCAATAATATTTCGAATATATCTATCCCCTGTGATAATGCCTGGAATAGGAATAAGCTGCGTACGATGACCATGCATTAAGCCTTCCCAGAAGCCTGCGGCAGCACCGAGGTTAATCTAGGCTGCAAAAAGCTGCCTGCCAAAAGATTTTTGAACCTGCTAGTTTCATCAGCTTGCCAGCACCTAGTAAACGAACGCTCTCTTGACAAATTCAGGGGCAGATGGGACAAATAAAAAGGTTGCAGGCTATCCAAGGAACTTCTGAAGTATCCGAATAGCAAAGCAACCAAGATATACGAGGACATGACCAGCGTCTGGTCACAGGAATCTTTACTGGCCATTGTCACCTACAAAAACACCTGAACAGGTTGGGTTTATCCGACACCCCACTAATTAGAGGATGTGAAAAAGATTATGAGACAGTCGAACCTCTGTGAATGTCCGGTACTCTCTTCAACATGATTTTCTGTATTCGGCAAGAGCACATATGGCAACTTGAGGGAGCTGCCTACAGGCGACGTTATCACCTACTTTAAACATGTAGGCTCAATTTCATAAGGGCGCACAATGGGCCAAAGGTGGCCTAAGTGCAGTAGGACACCCAGCCTTCAAGAGAAATATCCTAGCATCTTTTGTGGACACGAAACGAATATCTAAATGTCAATTCAGTATCTACTAAAGAACTGTGTTAGGGCAGAGATCACACAAGATCAGGTAGTACCAACAAAAATCGACCTGAAATACATAGCAAAACAAAACAAAGAGAAAAAGATAAATGTCAACTGTGCCAGGTATCTTCATAAACGATTCAAAACATATCTTTACCGTGTACTTACCAAGCTCCAAGACAATATCTTTAAAAACATAATAAATATACTGCATCTATGTGTATAACCTTAATAAAATAACGATATTCCTTATTTACCAAAACTTAATTAAAAATTAAACATCCTGTATACACCAAAATTAAAAACAAAACAATAATAAATAAATATTTTTGTTTCTTATCGTAAAAAGGTGAGAAAAAGTGTAGATATCTGGATACCTTTTCACTCGAAATAAAGATCTCAAAGCAAAACATCATTATGTTATACAAATAAAAATTTAATATAAATAATAATTAACAACCTACCTAATACAAATTATGTACTCGACTTGACAAGGTAAGCAGATTAAGGTTTTATGTATATTGTTTTTTCACAAAATAAGGTTACATTAACTTCAAAAAAGCTTGACTTAATCTTTTGTTTCAAATAAAAGTAAATTATGTCTTTTTTTTTATTCAAATAAAAGTAAATCTGTGTTAAAAATTTTAAATCATGTTTTTTATTTTATGTGTAAATTAATTTAGAATTTTTCAAAACATTTTAGGACTAATGGTCTGATGATGATTTTTATACTTTTTAATCCACTATTGACCGAAACCCAGGACTTCCTAAACTAAATTCCTGATAATACTTACCTGTAATGGCCTTGTCTTACATAATTATTATTATTTCGTATAGTTTGCCTTGGTTCATAGTTCATTCCTATAAAAACATAACACTACGATTTTTTTATTTATTATTGCTTAAGTTACGATAATTTAATAGGTATAATATTTTTACAATAATTATAATATGATCACATTCATTTTTGACAAATTTTTTTTAATCCCATGGTACGTTTAATTTAAACATTCTGTATCTGGAAAAATGCAGATCCTGAATACATTAAAAAGTACGAGTTGACAAGGGTAACTTTCACATTTTCCGGCATGGATGATATTTTGTCTCCTTGTAAGCGCTGATCCTGAAACTAACTAAAACAGAAAATTTAAGAAATATCCAATTACCAATGGAGTATTTTAATGATGAATTAGGTAAATTTCTTTTAGGTTCCGGTGAACGATAGGTACACACGAATTTCGAAATTTAATAACTTGAAAATTAAAGTAACTTACTTTTTATAATATTTTAACTCAAATTATATGCGGAAAATTGAGTTTTATACATGCTAATTTAATTTATTTTGCAATAAATTTTAATAAACCATTGATTAACCTCACTTTTAGAATTATTTCTTCCTATGGAACTAAAAATTTTCCACGATTTTTATGACAAATGACAATATACTGTTTCGACGTTGACATTTAATATAAGTTGTCTAACGTTAACATTCCAACATTGCCATATTTTTTTCACAATTGTTGGTTAGAGTATTAATTACCGGTTTTTATTTATTTTTGAATTTAAAATGGAAATTAAGAACATTTTAGATGTAGTGAATATACAGTATTTAGTAAATTTGATTATAAAAAAACTCACGTTAATAAGGAGCGTTACTGCTAAAATTCATAAGTAATAATTAAGATGCTAAGAACAGCAGTTGAAAATATGAATAATAACGTAGGTAGGTACTTCCCTTCGTTATTTCGAATTAAATATATTGTAATATGCGAATATAAATATCTCACGTTTTCATGGTATTCTGTGATTTTAATTTATTATGGTTTTAAATTAATGAAAAATATAAACTACCACAATAAATGCAGTAGAAACTATAAGGAAAAACATTTTAAATAATGCATATTATATTAAAATTAAATAATATATAATTAAAATTTTATATTGTCTTCTGATTTATTTAAGGCATATTATGTTTACATGCATATAAAATTTAAATCCAAAATCAACCCTATAATTGAATCTTCTTTTTATAATAAATTAACTTTATCTGCAAAATGTACATACTTTACGTTCAACATGCATTATTTCATAGATTTACTTAACTCGATTACATAACTTAAGTTACGCAATCTGTTAAATAATGTCTATAATTTTCGTCTTTCCAATGTTTATTCACTCACTTTATTTATTCATAAATATGTGGCAACGCAGCTCGAGATTTAAACTTTGCCGCTCCTTATCAACCAATAAAGTTATCCTTGATACTTCAAATTTTGTACATGCGCAGAGAATTTTTAGCGGATGGTTAAACTGGAAGATAACCGAAGTCTCTTCTAGAAATCAAAGAAACGTTTGTAAACCAGTTATTTACCTTATTGACTTGGTTCACTGCATCCAGCACTAGTTCCTCCACCGCTGTCGACATTGTCAACATTAGATGGCTCCTGTTTCTTTTTCTTCTTTTCTACGTGTCCATGGCAATGATCACACTCATCTTCATCTTCTGAATCATCATCTGAGCTGCTTTCTCCAAATTTTTTCGGTTTATCATATATACAACAACCTTTATTTCAACAAAAAAGCATAAAATATTAGAGTACAGTATTTGCGGTAAGTTTACAATAAAATCTTAATTTATTTCGATCATTCTCCCTAGATATCAACGAACTTACATTTTGATTTCTTTTTATTCATATTTTCATTATCAACAGTTTCTGTGCTCCACTGTACTTTCCTATCAGTTCTCGGCTTTCTTAATCTAAGTCTAACTCTAGGAACTTCCTGAAACAACAATATTTCGTCTTTATTATTGGATTTATTAAAAAAAAAAATTGAATATTTCAAAAATACAGGAGCCACAATAGTTAAAACCTCTTCCACACTGTAATACATTTCAATAGAAAACCTGATGGCGATCGACTAAGTCGATACTTAAGACCATCTCTGTCGTTTTGCAAATGAAAGAAAAGTCATACTACCCACAGACCGGTTTCGACATTATTGTGTCGTCATCAGTACTTTTTATCTCGCAGAGCAGGATGCAGAATGATTCTTCAAGGGTTAGCCCTTGGCAAAATTTAGTCTAATTTGAAGTTCTAAATGCATGCTGACGATAAAACTCTCTTATGAGATAAAATTGAAATTATTAAGAGCCTTCAAAGAATGAACACTAAACAATCAACTGCTTAACCAAACTTCCACAATCTATCGGAACATTCTATTTATTTTTGACACAAAAATGTACCTATAGTAATTTTGACAGATCCTTTTAACTAAGCTTTTATTCCTATCCATGTCAATTAAACAATTTTCACAAGTAATTATTTACATGGAAATAAAAGACAAACATATTATTAATAAACATTTATTAAAATCTTCAATATATTTAACAATTGGTAAATTATGTTATATAAAACAATTATAAACTAGGATGGAAACAACTCCTTGAATTAATCCACCCTTACCCACTCAGGTATAATACAAAGTATCATAATACTTTAAAATTAGCATATATTTTATTGTATATTATAACAAATATTTACAATTTGATAACACATAACAATCCTTTTAAAATTTTTAACAATTACCTTTATGAAATCTTACATTTATCACTTGCTATTTAATTATCATACATACATTTTTTACTTTTGAAACAGGTACTGCTAATATTCTCAAAAATGCATATAAGACTAGTATTTTTTTATTAATTACTTAAAACCTAAAAAATTCTTATTGTACAATTTTTCTTTCCCTTAAATCCTCAATTTGGTTATTGGTTAAGTCCAACAGATCACCAAGAACTTCATTGGTATGTTGTCCTAATACAGGTGGTGCGCTTTTAATATAATTCCCTCCTTCATTGTAAGTAACTGGTGGACCAACTACCTTAATTTTTCCTGCTACAGGATGATCTACAGTTTCTACAATATTTATAGCTTTAATATGATCATCTTCAAAGGTAGACTTTAATGTGTTTACTGGTCCACATGGAAAAGAAGCTCCTAAAAATATTTGATTCCATTCTTTATTCGTTTTAGTTTTCATGATGGACCTCAATAGTGGTACCAGCTCATCCCTATGTTGTACTCTTAGTTTATTGGTTAAATATTTTTCATTTTGAGATAACTCTGAACGATTTAATCTTTTACAGAAATCTTGAAATTGGGCATCAGATCCAGTACCTACTGTAAAATATCCATCTTTAGTTGGAAATGCTTCATAAGGTACTATACTCTCATGGGCAGTACCCCACCTCTTAGATTCCTTTCCTGCATTTAAATAATTTGAACCCAAGTTGATTAGTGTTGATAGTTGAGTGGAAAGCAGATTGCAATCAATCTTTTGTCCTCTTCCTGTTCTTGACCTTTTAAGGAGTGCTGCCATGATGGCACCATGAGCATAGAGACCTGGATATCATTGAAAAATTGTATTAACATGCAATTTTAAAAGATAAGTCGAAGAATAAAAATTAATATGGTTATATACTCCCTATTTAGAATACATTTTTTTACTTGATAAATGCAAGGAATGTTTATATTTGAGGTTTTATCATTATAAGAGCATATATAATTATACAATAAAACAATTAGTACTGATAAAATAAAAATATACTAACACTACAAAGTTATAATAAAGATTATTCAGTACTCTTTAGATTATCAACAATTTGGTTTGTGAAAATGATTCCAATTTTTCCAAGTAAATATTCCATCAGACATGATGATGATGATAGTGTTTACATGTAGGTATATTTTTAGCAGTATCAGTAACATTGAGGATAACATCAAATTATTTTTGTTTTGTTTATTGGACTTAAAACAAAAAAGTGTTCTATTTTTATTTTTAAAAGAATATATCTTAAAGACTAACTAACAAATAAAACATACAGTTAATGGAAAGATAATATCAAAAGATTTCTTCAAGTAAATTAATGCTAGTGTATTTTTAATAATAATAATATAATATGCATGACAGTTAGTTAATATTAAACAACAGATTATTTAAAATTAATCAAAATTTAAATCCTGTGTATGGCAATTTATACAACAAAAAAAAATATTATTTTTATGAGACACAATATAAAATTTATAAAAAATACCTACCAGTAGTGATATCAGTAATAGCCACCCCAACTTTAACTGGTTCTCCATTAAGAGGCCCAGTGGAGTGTACCAGACCTCCAATAGAAGCAGCTATAACATCATATCCTGGTTTATTTTGATATGGTCCTTTTGATCCATATCCAGTAATTGAACAATAAATAAGATGTGGAGCCACTTTTTTCAAGTCTTCATAACCTAGTTTTAATTCATCTAATTTACCAGGAACATAATTTTCCACAAGAACATCACTCTTTTTAACCAATTCTACCAAAATATTTCTACCTTCTGGACGTTTTAAATCTATGCATATACTTTTTTTATTGCGGTTTATAGCAATAAAATAGCAAGACTCTTGAGTGTTTTTAATAAAAGGACCCCATTTTCTGCATTCATCTCCAGTATCTGGACGTTCAACTTTTATCACTTCAGCACCTAAATCACTAAGTATCATAGTACAATAGGGACCAGCTACGATTCTGGTTAAATCTATTATTCTAATACCGTCTAAAGGAGAATTGCTTGGATCTGAACAACATGTTGACGTTTTTCTCACAAAGTTTAATCGTTTAATAAATTTTGTCACAATACGAAAAGTAGGGAGAAACATTTTTACTCTCTAACAGCGCGATGCGTAATAAATTTCACTATTTACGTACCTGTTCTCTTTCGTCAGTCTCGAGTACAGTGACAGTAGTGGAAGATGTACCCTCTTGTTGTTCTTGAAATGTGACTGGCTCCGCCATCTTCTGATATTTATTACACAACGTAAGCACTTACAAACATATCACTATAATATTCGTATATCTACTAATACTGTTCTGGCTTATGTATGAACATAATTTATTTTACATTTACTAATAAAGATAAAAATTTAATTTGACACAAGTCTAAAAGTGTGGACGTCATGTCTCATGTCACTTGTCATAACAGTCAATTTGGTTGGTAAGGTCGTAATCTACTTTATCCATGTACAGGTACGGTCTCAGTTATGTTAGTTTTAATTATCACCGATCAATAAATATTTTACAGGTAAAATCTTCAGTAAACAAATTTTTTTGTAGCTATGTAAAGAAAACATAAAATTTATAGTTAGCATAGTTTTCCAGATATATTTCATTGGATTGTGTAGGGTTTTACGCGTTTTAATAAGAAATCGTATTTGCTTCAAGTACTTTTGGGTTTTTTATCTTATTGATTTATACCTAATGTATGATGCAGTAATTATATTCTAAATTAATTACGGACCTGTTTTATTTATATATAAATATTATATAATTCGACCTTGGTATAGATTTCTGGAAACAAGTGCCAGTGACTAGATTTACAGCTTTTTAAATTTTTTTATTAAGACCTGGAACTTTATTATTTACGTCATATCTAAGTACAAGGAGCAACACAATGAATACTATTTTGTTTGTTAGCCAATTAAACATCATGAGTGGTTTTGTCAACTTATATATTTCAATAAAATCGTTCACTATAATAATTCAGTAGTTTTTTTGCCGTACATACGTTATAGATAAGAGGCATTTTAGTTATTATAAATAGATAATTATAGTTGATAACACAGGTTAGTTAATTAATAAATAGATAATTCATTTACTTCTAAACTTTTTACTATATTTGTATGCTTTCATAAGCTTGTACTCTGATTTACGAAGCAAAAAACATAATTGACACAATGTCAATATAAATAATATTTCAAAGAAATTAAATTAGTTTTACCAATTACACTAGAATTAGGGTTTAAATTCTAAACAATTAATACCTCATACTAATTACTTTTCTTTCTTAATTTATGGTTGTATATTTATTATGAAAAGGCGTCCCAACAAACACAAAGTTACAAGAAAGATATTAAAACTTCAAAAAACGTTGTCAAGACTTATACATAAGTAACTTATTAAGACTAATACCTAGGGTGTCTTTTAAAACTTTATTTAGTTTTAAAAACCATTTTATATAATGCTTAAATGTAATACATTTATAATTAGTCCTAAACACGTCTTAATAAGGTTATATGTTTAAAATTTAAAACTGTTATAATTTTACGATTTAGTGATGACTATAAGACTACTTTTAGACTTTAATTATGTTGGTTGTTAAACTATATAATTTTTATAAATTATATATAATAATTGTACCAATTATGACTGTCGTGAAAGAGTCAACTGTTTGTTTTATTCAATAGAGTTTTATATTGTAAAAATTGTGTTGTTGCTTTTGTGGTTAAGTTTACATTTTTTTTAAAGTTTGTTTTATACTTAATATAACTATATGATTTAATATTATGTCCAAAAAATTGGAAATAAATAAGAACAAAAATCCTTACAAATATAGATAGGTTTCAGTTTTGTAGGCAGTTAAAAAATTATGTTAACCAACCAGTTAAAACACAAAACATTGTTTTAAAAACCCACTCAGCTGCATCATTGGTGCATCAGCCTCAGCAGCAGTTAGTAAATGATATCAATCAATCTGATTTAAATTCCTTCTCAACAATGCATCAATCCTCATGCAGTCAGCCACCCGATCCTAATGGTGCAATAAGTCAATTTCTTTTAGCTTCAGAAAAGAGCACCATCATCGATGATGTCGAGAGCGATGATGAGATTTTACAAGATTTTGAAGAAACAAAAAAGTGTGATGAAAAATTGAGCGAAAGCTCTTTCCGTGATAACTTAAGATAATGGGATTTCCATCCTCGACCGTTTTTACAACAGATTACATATCTATACAGTAATAATAATAATAATAATAATAATAATAATAATAATAAGCTTTATTGTCGAAAAAATTTTTCAAATTTGTGGACAAAGCTGTTTAAAAAAAAAGCAAATCACACAGAACAAAACAGTAATACAAGAGTATTTACAAGTAAATAAAACATAAAACATACAAACATATAAAACTTCACAATATAAAACATTGCGAAAGGTCAATTAAAAAAAAAATAATAAAAAATAAAATAAAATAAATGTATACTTTATGTATACATTATACATTATAGAATGAGACTGATAAATAATAAGTAATATAAAAAAATTAAAATTTAAAATTTTAATTTAGTCAGAGTAACAACAAAAAAAAACAACAAACAACAAAATAGATAAATATCACAAATTAACTTTCCAGTGCGTGAGATGGTCCAAAATAATTTATGTAAAAAAGTCGTCAACTGCATACAAAGCTCTCTCCACCAAGTATGATTTTAAAGCGATACGAAATGCGGTTATTAGTTCCGTGCGAGGTTTTGGTAAATAAAGGTCATACTCTGCACTTCTAAGAGGGTAGTTATGAGATGGTCTGTCTGAGACTTCAGGTAAATGTTTCCGAATTAAAGAAATGGATTCAAAGATAAATAGGGATGGAAGTGTTAATATTTTATGTTTTTTAAAGAATTCCCTACAGTGAGTTTTACTGCTTAGTTTCAGCGTATACCGAACAGCTCTCTTTTGTAATTTAAAAATACGTTCAAATTGAGTCACACAACATGTACCCCAAAAAGGAAGTGCATATCGGAGATGTGACTCGAAGAGGGCAAAATAGACTGTTTTGGAAGCTGACAGGTGAAGCTCCTAGATATTGTTCTCAGTGCGTAACAAGAAGAGCTTAGTTTTTTGACAAAGCGTCAATGTGTACATCCCATTTTAGAGAGCTGTCAACGACTAGTCCCAAAAATCTCACAGAGTCAACGACCTCTATAGTAGAATTATTCAACATAATAGGTTGAATTGCAGATGTGTATGGTAAAACTTTCGTTTTAGAAACGTTCAAACACATATGGTTAGAATCACACCATGATTTGATGATGGTTAAGTCATGTGAAACGATTCTATGCAGTTCGGTGATATCCGGGTGACTCCAAGAAAAGCTAGTGTCGTCTGCGAATAAACAAATTTTTCCGCCGATGCTCAAGTCAGCAATATCATTGATAAATAGCAAAAACAATATAGGACCCAATACCGATACCAATAGTTATTTGTTACACCAAGTACCTATATTACTACCTATCAATTTGTTTATTTTATTTTAAGGTTATGAGTGACTGACATTTCAATAGCTGCGTTCCTGAGTGACAATTAAAAAGTTTTAATATTGTCATTACAACTGAAATGAGACCATTAAATACATCATACTTAAATGGGTTATATTGTAGTATTTTGCAACCTTTTAATAACTGTATAATTCTAACAATTGTATAATTACAGAAAATATTACGCAATCTCCTATAATTTGTAATTTCAATTTTCGTATATGTCTACTTTAGTAGTTGCTATAGTATATTTTGTAGGGTATTGCAACTTAACATTTTAAGACAATATGGATGCCTTCTACAGATTTAGCCATTAAAATGATGTCCGCCATTGTTAAAAAAAATTATATTTTGGATTACAGTATCCTTATTTTTAGTAAAGACATGTTCAAATCATATTGAAATTGTTGCAAAATGTGTTTTTTTTTCATTTAAAGATTAATTAAAATAAAATCAAAATATGAATATTTTAATTATTAATTATTTTTTTTTCTTAATATGCTTTAATTATGTGGGGTATCACTTTTTCACTAGGTAGAATCAACACATTTACAGTAAAAAGTGAATGGCTTTCTAAATTTGTGTATGCAAAAGGTTATAATTCCTATTTTTAGTTTGCGGTATCTACGCATTATTAAAAGTATAAGTTCTTTAAACATATTATTCCAATGTTGTCCTTTTTTGTTTTTATATAATATTATTTATAATAAAAAATATATTACAAAAAATTGTTATGTTAAAAGGTCTGGACATAAGGTTTTATTGCCGTCATAATCATTATCGTAGTAAAAATAACCCGACAGTTATATTAGACTATAGTATATAGTTGTATATACACTTATACATCGTTTTTAACAATTACAAATTTTTCCCCAAATTGGTGGTTTTAAACGTAGTGCTGTAGTGATTTACCACGTTTATACATAAGTTAGCCAGTTTTAAACAAAGTTATATATACATTACTGCGACTAATATGTAACTGGTCTGTGTTTCTTGGGGTACACGAGTCTGTATAACAACTAAAAATGGATATTGTATATTATATATAATAAAAAATTTGCTAAAGGGCTATATACTAATTTGATGCATGCTGGTCTCAAATTTAAAAACCTTGCACATGGCCTAAGACCTGGGAGTCTCTAGCTACAGTAGTCAGTAGTTATTTTTTCTTCGTCCTCATTCCAAGAAGTGTATTGGATTGTCTCATCCATTGTTGTAGCTATTCATTCATGTTTATTTATTTACTCCATCAAATATTTATTTAATTCAAATTTTTTCGCTCGAAAGTTCATCCCAAATCTAAAAATATTGGTTAGAGTAAAAATCTGGAGTAAACAGATTTTTTTAAATTTTTTATAAAGACGGACCTGTATTTGACAAGTTTTTGGATAACGGATTGTCATATTTAAGAAAATATTTAAAAATTATACTGGATTCACTACATGTCATAACCATGTAGCTACAAAATAAACAAAACACACTGTATTTTGGTTTAACTAGCATCAATTAAATATGGCGTTTTGAGATAGATTGTCTCTTATCTGCTTTGTATGTATAATTGCCAATGAAATACTCGGTATAATAGACTTTATCAAGTTTAGTAGCTAATTTACTTTGAAAGTACCTAATACATTTAAATTGATAAACCCAAACAAATTATACCTAATTTTGAAAGAGATAAAAATGAAGTTTATTAGTTTATAATGCAGTAGGACATGCAGTAGTGTGTTGTTTTGTGATAATAAATAGAATACAGAAGTAAAATTATTGAATTCTTAATTTCATTAATTACTGTGCAAATAAAAGTTCGGTACGGACCTGTTGAATCTTTACATTTCTGTGAAAGGTTATCAATACTTTTTTTATCTCAATGATATGTATGGAAAAGTCACAGATAATTAAAATAGTGTGGGTTTTGATGCTATAAAGGTATAATTTCGATTTGTAGGAGAATGAGGCAAAGTTGCTAACAACTCGCAGGAAATTGACAGAAAATAAAGGAGAAAAAGAACACATTTTTTGGCTTTTTATATTTTCTGGGTTCTAATTATCTGATCAAGTTACTTAATACCTTATTTTGTTTGTATTTTAACTACTTAGGATTTTTTCAACATATTGAGATTTATTTCACACTTTTTAAATTATATACAAAAGTAAATGAAACAAACATATTTAGTTTTTTATTGGAAATTTCTTATTTTAAAGTAATTATTAATATTGCTGGAAAAAGAGGTTTTTTGGTGTACATTTTTTTAATAATTAAAAAAAAATAAAAAAACTGTCATATTCTGTACTCTTTTTAATAGAAAAATATGTATTTATTTAAATTCGATACAGAAGATGTAATAAAACACAAAGTCAAATCGCAGATCTTTATTCGTAGTAATATGAAATAGCACAACTAGTTTCGTTCTGAATCAGACCGTCATCAGGACAAATATTAACACAAATTTCATCTTCAGCCCTTCGTGACTTGAATTTTCTCTTTATTGTCTTATTAAATTGAAATTTGGAAATGTTTTTGATGGTTGTTATGGTTTCCAATCTATTAATGGACTGGCAAAGTAGTGACGTAAGTGTCAAACCAAATGATTCCAAATAACTTTTTTATGGTATGTTTTATAGGTGTTATTGACTATTTTATTGTATTTTCTTGACTTTTTAAGAGTCAATTACTGATTGAGTATAATAATAACAAAATAACTCAAACAAAAGTTATTTCCGGAGATTTATTATGTTGCCGTTTGGAATCATTTCGTTGACGTTTCACAGTTCAACAGCATAGAACACAAAGTTTGACGTCACACTTTGAAATAGTTTCAATATTGATTCTTTTTTATGCTTTATAATCAGTATAATAAGACTTATCCATTATAATATTTATATTTAATTATGTCTAACTATGGTATCACCGAAATAAAGATCTGTGGTTTGACTTTTAGTTTTACTGAATCTTCTCTACGTATTTATTTGTTGTAGAGAAAACATGAATTCGAAACAATTGCTGCTAAAAGATATTTACCATTTCGATATAGTCGATTATGCAGTATTTTCATCCATGCTGATACTGTCTGCGTTGACAGGGCTGTACTTCGGTTGTAGAGGCAGGTATTGCAAAAGTGAAACCAGTCAAACTCTTAGCGAATATTTAACAGGGAACAAAAACTTAAAACCCTTTCCTGTAGCTCTTTCCTTAATAGCAAGGTAAGTTTTAACTCACACTTTTCTAACCTTGTTTATTTTATGACATAATGGCTTGAACGTTTTTTAAAATGTTTTTTATTGGTTTTAGTTACGTATCTGGAGTGACAATTTTAGGAACCCCATCGGAAATTTACCTTTTTGGAACTCAGTATTGGTTTATAGTTATAGCGATATGGTTAAGTGGGATTGTTGTGGCAACTGTGTATCTTCCAGTATTTTTGACGTTGCAAGTCAAGTCTTCATACGAAGTAGGTGTAATGTAATATTTGTAAATTTTATAACATTGCGAAATACGATCTCTTAGATAAGCCAGTCACACTTTTAGTACGTGATATCATTGGGTACATTCAGGAGGTCCCAGCGGCTAGATCTAGCCACTCAGCATGCTGTGGCCGCTGTTAATAAGCGCCTTCGTTTCGCCTGAATGCGTGGCTCACTGAAAACGGAACAAAAGTCAAAACATTTGAAAACATAACCCAATTTTTATTTTAGTTTTTATATGTCTATTGTGTTTATGTACAAAACTACAATAATTATCTTCAATTATCAATTGGATAAATCTTAACCCAACAATCAACACCTTAGAATATAATTAAGATCAACACAAACCTACATAACCCAATTTCGATATGTCATTAATGTCAAAATCGTGATGCGCTTTTTAGAAAGCGACAAATTTCTACGCTGAGCAAAACAGTCAGCCGCTGTTGAATAGCTTTCAAGCAGCGCTACATTCAGAGAGACTCCTTACTAAGCGATCTCAGCCGCTGGGACCTCCTGAATGTACCCATTGATTATTTTTTTCACCTGTCAAAATATCACTGTTTTGTGATTTCGTCCAATGAAAACGCTAAATCTTCAGTGTTCTGTGCTAAATGCTAGCCAATCATTCCGTTTTATACTGATTATTTTTTTCACCTGTCAAAATATCACAGTTTTGTACAGAATGTTTCAAAAAATAATCTTCTAATCTTTGCTAGATAAGTTTTAAGGACCCTTGATAAATAAATTAAAATTTATTGGACCCAAAACTGTACCTTGAGGTATACCACTGCTTAACATATTGTATATTTTTCAGTATCTCGAACTAAGATTTAATAGGGTCGTCAGAACTATAGCATCGGTCTTGTTTATTTTAGATGAAGTAAGTATATCTGTAAACAAAGATTTTACAATAACAATTAACTATTTGTTTTATTGCAGATAATGTTTTTGCCAATTATAATTTATGTTCCTTCCTTGGCATTTAATCAAGGTGAGTAAATGAATAAAATGGAAATTATTAAAAGCAAGTTTTGCAAATAGCTGTTTCTTAAATTTTAACGCGGCAGTCACGCAGTGTTGTCGGTTGAATAATTTTTTCCTGAAACCCAATAGTTTAATTTTGACTTATAGTTAATTTGATTATAAAAAAAATTAAAGGATTTTTACTGCTAAAATTCGGAAATAATAAATTAGATGCTAAAAACAGCAATTAAAAGTATAAATAAAAACGTACTTCACTGTCGCTATTTCGTTCA
Organism: Ophraella communa; assembly: GCA_035357415.1. NCBI lineage: Eukaryota > Metazoa > Arthropoda > Insecta > Coleoptera > Chrysomelidae > Ophraella > Ophraella communa. The sequence goes on along the minus strand of CM068982.1, from coordinate 3,222,885 downwards.
TACAACGCAGCTTGAGATTTAAAGTTTGCCGCTCTTTATTGACCAATAAAATATTACTAAAAATTGAAATTGCCGCATGCGCACAGGCCGATTACCATCTCCAAACTTGAAATGTAAGATTTGAAGGAGTTGTAGCCCGAGAATTTCAAAACAGTATCGAGCAAAGTCTTAAATATATTAATTATAGTGATGCAATTATTTTTTTATTATTTTTTTTCAATTGTCCATATATTATACCCTTTTGTCAACTTATACAGGGTGTTTCATTAAGAATTATCCATATAGTAACTGGAGAAACCTTAGCACTAAATATGAAGATTTAAGTCAAAACACTTAAATAAAATATTCCTCCCAACCGAGATATAGGGTGTTTTATTTTAACTAAATGATTTATAAATGATTGTATCCCATATTTTTGACACCTTCCAATATTTTTTGTTCATACTTGGCAAAGAGTTTACACATATTAGGTTACTTTAAACAGTGGGAAAAGATAGTTTTTCTCGATTACCAGAGGCGTGCGGTAGGAATGGATACTTTCTTTTATCCCCCTACAATTTACGCCACTGTCGTAATAATTGTTTGTGCATGTTTTTTTGATTCTCCGTCACTTTCTACGTAAATATCATCCTCTTGTCTCAATACGATAGAGTGAGTAGTTTTCGAGTTATTTGCATTTAAAGGTAATGTTTGAAATATCCATTTTTGTTTTATTGCTTATTTAACATGAGTTTCCTTAATAATTTAACCACCTTGCTAACAAAATTTGTTAATTCTAATCGTAAATCCACATGAGTCAATAACTATTTCACTAAATAAATAAAATTTATTAGTTTCAAATGATTTTTTCATATTAATATTTTTCAAAATTTCAGTTTTAAATTTATAAAAAAATAGAACTATGATTTTTATTATGAAATAACATGATGAATACATAAAATAAACGTACTGAAACAATTATTTATTTAGACTACTGTAACAAAAAATTCTAGTTAGTTAACATTATAGTAAATTTTCCATTGACTTCAATACATTTATTAATCCTTTTGGAAAAAATTCTCCTAACCTTTAGAAATATGTTGGGTTGATTCCTAATAAAATTTGTAACATTTACTATTTGTTGCCATAATTCCTGTCGAGTATTAATTTCTTGAGCTTACACAAGTGTCTTCATATGTCCCCAAAAATAAAAGTCTAGGAGATTAAAATCGGGACTCCGAGCAGGCCATGGAAATTCACTCCCTCGCCCTATCCATTTAGATAATTTCGAACCGCTAAAGGATAATGTGATGGGGCGCCGTCTTGCATAAACCAAATACTTCTTCTTTGGTTTAATAGTAAGTTTTCCAGCTCATCAAAAAGTGGATTTTAAAGTAATTCCAGATATGAACGGCCATTTAAATTTGCAGGTAATTCAAAAGGACCTGCGAATTTGCTGCGAATTTTATCTTATTTATTAGTATCTGATAATAAAAATCAAATTTCTGAATTTTCATAAATTTAAAATTAAAAAACATTGATATTTATGAAAAAATCTTTTGAAATGAAATTTACTGAAACTAATAAACTTTATTTATTTAGTGAGATAGTTATTGAGGCAAGTGAGTTTACGATTAGAATTAACAAATTTTGTTGTCAAGGTGATTAGATTATTAAGGAAACTCATGTTGAATAAGCAATACAACAAAAATGGATAATTTAAACATTACCTTTAAATGTAAATAACTCGAAAACTACTCACTCTATTGTATTGAGACAAGAGGATAATATTTACGTAGAAAGTAACGGAGAATCAAAAAAACATGCAGAAACAATTATTACGACAGTGGCGTAAATTGTAGGGGGATAAAAGAAAGTATCCATCCCTACCGCACGCCTCTGGTAATCGAGAAAAACTATCTTTTGCCACTGTTTAAAGTAACCTAATATGTGTAAACTTTTTGCCAAGTATGAAGAAAAAATATTGGAAGGTGTCAAAAACATGGGATACAATCATTTAGAATAGTTAAAATAAAACACCCTATATCTCGGTTAGGAGGAATATTTTATTTAACTGTTTTGGCTTAAATCTTCATATTTAGTGCTAAGGTTTCTCCAGTTACTATATGGATAATTCTTAATGAAACACCCTGTATAACATTGTTATTTCTAATCGATTACAACAAAAGGAACTGCTGCATCAAACTAACTGCTACTGTAGTTACATCTAAAAGTTTATATCAAATGGACTGCTTGGCGGTAGTCTTGCTTTGGTCCGGGATCTATCTTTGGTGTACAGCCCAAGAGATGATATTATAAATTGCGGTAAAATAGGTACAATGTATTGGGTATATCGTAATTTATAGAGAAGGGTTGAAAATGTATTCCGGTTGGGAATTTAAAGAAAAGTAGCATGGCGATAGACTAAAACATCTTAGTAATAAAGTTTGTTATTTGTTATAATATTTTTATATTATTCATACCTTTATTTCTACTAATATTTTATAAGTTAATTCATTATTTGGTTCTATTAGTTATTCTTTAATTCACAAAAATAGTAAGCTAGTAAATAACTAGAACTAGAGAGAAATTGGTATACTATTCTAGATTAATTTTGTATTTTTTAGTTACCTCAATTAATATCCACTTAATTGGTACCATAGTAGCTGTAGTATGCGTATTTTATACATTTTTGGTACGTAATCAATACTATTAATACCTATTTTAAATAATGTAGTTACTTTCACACCAAAATATAAATATTAAAAACTAAATTGAAACCAGCTCATGCATTATCAGTCTCCAAGAAAAGCAAAAGAACTGTCGGTGCAAAACAAAATTTGATACACGTCATCATAATTTTACGTCGACAGTGTTGCCGCACTTTTATAAGTTTGCCATTGTCTGGTTCTCTTTCATAAAGATTTATCAAAGAAGCTACCAGTTCTTTGCAGCGACTATTTAGTTGTTTTGTCATTTTTTCACTTATTACACTGTTTTTGTTCTTAAAAGAACAGTTTTTTTTATATTTCAAAATAACAAACAAAATGACAAATACAATGTAATATTATTTAAACTTTGGGCGCCAATTTGTAATATTATTTGTGCGTTGGGCGACAATTTGTAATATGAATTACCTGTTGATAGTGAATTTATAAAAATATTTAGTTAACTTTTTTGAAAAAATAACAATATACCAAAAGAAAAAATGTAATTTGCAATAAAACAAACATTAAGCTTAATTTCGTCTTTAATTAGTTGTAAAAGATACTTCAATAATTAACAGAATTTATAAATGTTTATCACACAAAAATTATGATAGTTAAATACCTCGGCTAGGGGTGAGTAAGTTCATTAGCTCTGACTATTGTACAATATTTGTTTCTTTAAGAAATTATAAGGGCGCCACTGAAATCTTTTTATTTTTTATGATACTACTGAAGAAAGTTGCTTTAAGCTGAGTTATTTAAATAAGTATCATAAGATGACAGAAAGATGTCAGAAAAAACTGTCTATGAAGATAAAAAAATGATTTGAAAATGTACAAACATATAAAAGATAATAAGATTTCCTTGATGCTGAAATTAATGAGGTAGAGAATACGTTACAACAAAATAATCCGCAAACAGTTCTTTAAAAATACTTATTCTAATACAGTTGACGATATAGATAGATATACACGGAAATAAAAGAGAAAAAATATGGGAACAGTAAACTTGATAGATCACAATAAACTTATCTGTTACAATATATAGTGGACGATCCTTCGCCGCACCTTGGGGTCGCTACGGCACTGTCTAGGTGGTTCCAAATGATTATAGAAGATCACTAGTGGAGGGATGATCTGCCCCAGTTGTAGAGATAATCCAGTTAAGAATGTACATACGAGATTTAAAGTTTATAAGCTGTTCAAGTTTACGTAATCTCCAAATTCAAGAGATGCTTCTGGTTTACAGAATCTTCAATTAAAGAGTTGCCTCTAGTTTACTGTTTTATATTCCAACTTTCTGTATATGACAGTAAATCAATAGAAGAAATGAGACTGGGAATAATTATTAAATCCTATTGAATTCGATAATGCCAACTCATTAGTACACCTCGTAGTGTAGCTACTTTGAACTTCCAATTATAATTATAGAGACCGTATTCATTATTTTATTATTAAAAATGTTTTATGATAGATGGAGCTAGCGGTACTAATTGAATTTGATATTTAGGATACCAGGTGCTTAAAATGTTAACAGGTACTGTTACAACAAAACTAAAAATATACTAATCGGTGACAACGGCAACGACGCGACTTGTCAATCACGGCTACCAACTTTACGTAAACAAATTTAAGTATTCTATATTGATTGATTGAATGGAACATTTAATTCGAAAGTTGGGAACGATGCTTGGCAATTAAGACGAAATTAATGACGCGAATCAAATTTTGTTTTGCACCAACTACTTACAGTTATTAATTTTTCCAAATTTGTGCTACTACTTGGTCTAACGGCGTTGTCTGCTTTTGCATATTTATTTTGCCGATCTAAATCCCGTTTTTCTCCTATCATCTCTCTTATGCCCTTTTTTCTATATAATTTTTATCTATGAACTTCTTTACCATATCCATATCGATTCCCAATTCTCTTGGCTTCCAGTCCACCAGAGCATGAACCTTGCCATATCTTCTTCTACAATAAATATCTTTCATTCTCTGTTTTCTTTATTGAAAGAACCAAGTTCTGTCAGTCCAAATCTTTCATTTTTCCAAAGTTTCCCTCTAAATTTCTTCTCTTATCTACGATTCCGTTATGAGCAGCTTAGCTCTTTGTCCAACCAGCTTGCTTTGTTACACCTGACCCATCTCTATTTTATTCACTGGTTACCTCTATATTGGAACATCATATTGTACGCTCCTGGGGCTCGATTCTTGAATCTCGAATTCGAAATATCAGTGTCGACTTTCGACATATGTCGATCGTTTTGTATAAAGGCGATTCTTGAAAGTCGAATTCGATATAAATTCGACAATTGTTGTTCGAGACTATCTTAACCACCTGCTTGTTAAAACTGAGTGCTTCTCGTAACCAATTTCTCGAACTTTCTTCAACTTCAACTGAATACTACCTTCTTTTGATCCACTTAACAACACCAACCTTCTCTTAACCTTTCTTGGCTCTTGAGATATTACCTAATTAGTACAAGTATATTAAATTACGTTTTCCTAGCGATATAAATTTTGTATTGCTGTGTTCTAGGGTGGTTTAAAAGCAGTGGTTTGGACTGATTCGTGGCAGGTTGTAGCTATGTGCATATCTGTAGTAGTGGTTATAATACTTGGGACAATTTCTACAGGTGGTCCGAGTGCTGTAATAGATCTGGCGACCAAAGGAAATAGATTTGAATTTTTTAAGTAAGAACCTTAATTCTGGTTAATGTTTTACTTTTTTTTTGTAACAGACTTATACAAACTGTAATTATATTGAAGTGTAGTTTATTACAAAGAGTTTAATTAGGTATGTTACTTACTAATTTTTAATTGTATATAGACGTGTGGTAGATTATTTACTTAAAATATGGCTTAAGTGAAAAATCTACCATAAATTTTGAGAATAGTCTTGATTTGTGATATTTTTTAGCTTTAGTGCAAGTTTGTATGATCGTTACTCAGTGTTTAGTGTCATTGTTGGAGGTTTTACGTACTGGACTTGTTTTAATTCCGTTAATCAGACTATGGTGCAAAGATACCTTTCACTACCAACGGCGAAACAATCAAAATTGTAAGTAAAATTTATATTTTATTTGATACATGCAGGATTTAAGATTCAAGTGACTATTGAAAGAAATTATATACAGATATGTCCAAAAGTTTGGAAGAATGGAATATTTCATCTTTTTATTACAAATTACATGCATGAGTGTAGGCGATGTGGCATGCTATAGATTAAATGGTCGAGCTGGGCTTCCGGAATTCTCTCCCATTCTTCACGAGCAGCATCTTTCAGTTCTCGTAGAGTAATTGGGGGAGGGTTTCGCTTCTTAATGCGTGTTTTAAGAATGTCCCAGGCATGTTCAATGACGTTCACGGCAGGGGAATTTGATGGCCATCTTAATGTGGATATTCCTTCTTCTTCCAAAAAATTTTGTACTGCAGCTGTTCGATGTGGAGGTGCATTGTCATGCATAAACACAAATCCATCACCTACCGCCCCCCGGAATAGACACACAACAGGTTTTAAGACTTCCTCGATGTACACAGCACCAGTAATTCTTCTCTCCAAAACCAGGAGAGGCTTCCGTGTACCCCTCATTATACCACTCCAAACCATAATACTCCCACCTTCAAATGGAACACGTGGTTGGGCTGTTTCTAATCGGGCTTGTCGTCCTGGGGCCCTCCAAACTAGCGTTCTTCGCGAATCAGAAACCAAGCCAATTCTTGATTCATCAGAGAACATCACGTAATTCCAGTTAGGACCATGGTGTAACATTTCTTGAGCCCATTGCAACCTTACAATTTTTTGTTGATAGGTTAGTTTGGGAACACGTAGAGGTCTTCTGCGATAGAAATTTACCGCATTTAATCTTGGTATAATTGTTTGCCTTGAGATATTCAGTCATTCAAGTCTAGCAATTTCTCTGGATATGCCACTTGGAGATTCCTGTCGATTTCTTCGAGCTATCAATGTTATCTGCCGGTCTTGTGCTGCTGTTGTACATCGACTTCTGTCACTTCTGGGACGATCCTTCACATCATTTGTGGCTTGGAATTTTTTTTTTAATTTTTAATACAGCACCCTGAGTAACACTTTTGGACATATGTGTATGTTGAATTTGTATTTTGAAATACAAAAGTAGTATTCAAGTTAAAGTTGTTAAAACCTTTTTATCCAGAACAGTATTTTGTAACAAGGTATTCTTGGCTTCCTTTCGGTTTCTTTCTTTTTGGGGGTTTGGGGTATCCTTTGTAGCTGGGAGGGTGTTCTGCTAGGCAGTTGTCGCGTTTTGTGGAATGACTGCTTTCCAATGCATTTGACACATCTCGTTTACATGTGGCATGTTGACCACCCCTGGTTATATCTTTGGTAGTTGAAACCTTGTGCTGGCCTTACGTTTCTTCGAAGAGCTTCTTTTTGTAATTTCGCAATGAGTATACACTAAACGTTCTTTTTTCATGTGCTCTAGGACATTCTACGAAGAATAACGCTATTACCCTCACTTTTTTATGTCTTCTATTTCTTCGGCAAGTACTAGTCCTTTTATTACTACTTTGGTATTTCTCTCTGTTAGATCCATAAATGTGTTCCAATTTATGCCCTGAGTTCTTCTAGGTGGGTACTCGGTCAATTTCTAATGATCATCTCCGGTTCTATTTTCTTTATCTTCACATCTAATTATATTTAACTTCGTCTTTCAGTACTTTCCTCAGGTTTTGGATTGTTTTCCTATTTTCTTTCTTTAGCTGTTATTTGGCTTCCATTTGTTTCTTTCAGATGTTTTAAATCTTCCCCTATTCATCGTCGGATGTTGTTTCCATCAGTATTTGTTGCCCCTGCTTTGTTGTTCTTGATTTTGGTTTTAACATTTCTACTCTGGTCAACAAATTGAATAATAATCATGGGTTTCCTATATTGATTAGATAGTACAGTAGGTAGATATAAATATTATTATTACACAGGCGATTGGGGCTAAAAAGTCCCGTTTGTTATTTATCTTTGATTGTTAATATTGTTGTTATTGGTTTCAGGTCGGTGGTACTTTTTACAATAGGCGTCAGTGCCTTTGTTTGGATGTGTTGCTATGCAGGCATTCTGATATACGCGATGTACTACAACTGTGATCCTCTATCTTTAGGAAGAATCAAAGCCGATGATCAGATTTTTCCTCTGTTTGTAATGGAAACTGTTGGACATTTGAGAGGAGTACCGGGACTTTTTATAGCTGGAGTATTTGGAGCCGGACTAAGGTTTCAATTCATACAACTTTTCGTCTTGTCCAAAAAAAAATAATCGACTTTTTTTAGCTCCCTTTCAGTTGTATTAAATTCCACAGCACAAGTTGTGCTAGAAGATTTCTTAAGAGGCTGCTTGAGAAAAAATTTGAGCGAGCGTACGGCTACGTTTTTCGTTAAAGGAGTTGTACTGATACTGGGAGTTGTAGCTGTAGCTTTTATGTACTTGGTAGAACACATGGGAGGAGTGTTAGAAGTAAGTACGGGTAATATTTTTATAGATAATTGCTATTTTTGCTATTGGGACAAATATTTAAACATCTATCACTATTTTTATAACCGATCCAATGTTCCAGGTGGCCTCGTCTCTATCAGCGATAGCTTCGGGAACAACTTGCGGTATTTTCACGTTGGGAATGCTCTTTCCTTGGGCAAATTCAAAGGGAGCCTTGGCTGGGGGCATAGCTGGTGCAATTATGTCAGGAATAGTTTCTTACGGCGGGCAGTATGTAGGTGCTGCCAAGTTAGTGGTTCCACATAGACTTCCAGTAACTGTAGATGATTTTTGTTATGAAAAATATGGAATAAGTAACGATACTATAGTACCAGAGGTTAGTTTGCAATTATTAAAACCATCGACTAATTAAATATATGCCCCTGTCGTAGATTAATTACCCTGATGAATCGAATGTTTTTCCTCTTTTTCGATTAAGTTTTCTATGGATTACACCGGTGGGGGTTCTCAGTGTCTTGACAGTCGGACTGATTGTCAGTTGGTTGACAGGAGTTAACGATTTGAAAACCACCGACCCTGAACTAATTTCTCCTGCAATGCGATGGTTACTGCCACCGGAAGCACTAAGATTCACAGGGAGTACGATAAAGAAAGCTAGGAATTTTGAAATTACTGAAGATGATATTATAGTTCAAATGCAAGCTGAAGGTGGTTTAACGGTAAGTTCTTCATAAAACAGCCATGTGCCTTGCGGGAACTTCATTTTGCAACTTTAATAAATTCTTCCAGTCAAATTGTATATTTGTTCTAGGAAATAAATAATAGCAGAACACCGCTAAATCAACATGTATCTCAATCAGTAACTACAGTAGAATAATTTACATGCCAAATTTTATTGGTAACGTTTTGTAAAAAAAAATTTTATAATAAAGTATATTTTTTCATTTGCTTTTTCTTTCAATATAACCTTTGTATTCTTCCTTAGCTGTACTGCAAATGAGGGAGGCGAATGAGTTTGCACCTAAGCACCTAAGTCCAGCGTTGCCACATCTTTCTCATTTCTGACGTTTTTTATAGCATTTCGTCACTTGGATACCTTATAGTAGTGACTATAACAATAATTATTGTTGATTGTAATTGATTGAAAAGATAAATGCTTCAAGTGTTGTCTTTAACATAGACCAGAATTAAGAATCTCCAATTTATGGCCTCTTTGAGTAAACCTTAACCGCATGTTCTGTCTCAAAGGACCTATGGAAACCACAAAACTCGTATAGATGCATTCTGTACATAGAACCCTTAGAACATAAAATAGTAAGGAAGGAGTTTATGTTATATCTACAATGTTAAAATCTGGTGACGGAAGTCGGCCATATTGGATAACCATTTATGACTCATAGTTTTGTTTACAAGTTATAAAAATTTAGTTTTCTGTAAAAATTTGGATTAATTATTTATTGGTAAGTAGCTATTATTATAATAAATATACATTATATATACGTAAACTATATTTTGATGTTTAAATTAAATTAATACTTTGTATTGATCCCTAACCTATCCACTTAAAGTGACATGGGCGTATCAATAATGGAAAGAGCATGTTTTATTTTAATTTAAATCATTAATTTACAATTTTTTGGTTAATCTCGTAACTGTATATGTCAATTATTTTTTTGTCTATGGAGTATTCTAAAGCAACGTTGTACAATAAATGTATTTGTGTATTAATTAACACATTATTACATTCACAGTTTCCCACGGGATGAAAATATTAGACGGAAATGGTTAAATATTGTGGATAAAGATAACTGGAGTCCAGGCAAGAATAGCTTTTTATGCTCACAACATTTTACAGAACAATCATTTGATAGAACTTCTTCAGTAATTGTTATACTAGTACCAAATGCTATACCTATTATTACATCCACAAATTGCTTTAATAACATTGACCAAATCTATATTTTTTCTCAAATCTATTTACAGATATTTTACTTAAACATATATTTCACTAATATATACCTTTTCTATGCAGGTAAGGACTAATTACCCTTATGCTGAAGAGATAATAACTACTAGCAGTGAAACTATTTCACCAGTTCCTGTTCCTGAAACTCTACCATCTACTTCTGAAAGTCCTCGTAGGAAACAACTTATAAAAAGCATCTGTGAAGTATATTTAAAAACAAGAATTTATTATATATGTAAAAGTAAAATAAATAATGTAGAAAAAATTAGACATGTTTACACAAAATTCAATTTAAGGACCAATAGTGGTAGAATGAAAAATTTTAATAAAATATATAAATATAAATAAACTGGTTATTCTAATATATAATGTCCATACTGAATAATAGGTATGTTTAAATAAGGAAATTATTTTTCTATTAATAAAAATATAGGACGCCACTGTTAAAAAGTAACTTCCGGTAGCCATCTTGGATAACCATCCTGGTCAACTGTCTTTGAACGAGCATTACTTCCTTACTATTTTATGTTCTAAGATAGAACCTCAGTATGGTTTGACATAATCTGTAAAATGTACAGTGGCAGCTCTATATTCCACGTAAGGAAGGGGAAGAGGGATGTTGAGCATATAAACAGAAGAGCTGAAGAATCAAAAACAGTAAGGGAGATGAAGCAACAATTAAAAGAAAACGAAGTGTAGGAAACAATGTTATAATGGAAAAATAAGAAACTGCATTGGAAAAATTGTAAGGGTAATTTCCAAATAAACAATTAATAGGTTAACTTCATGGATGTGGCTAACTCATGTCAACCTAAAAATCGAGACAGAAGCCCTCCTAACCGCTTGCAAAGAACAAGCTAACCAGTATCATGAAAATCAGAAGTAACTCCAAATGTAGATTTTGTCGGTCATACAACGAATTAGTACCATCATCAAACAAGACTGACATTACCCTAAAAAGTAAAAACTAAAGATAATACCTCCTGATCTACGGTTTTTTGCCACCAGGTTACAATATGTCACAGAAGGAAGTAGAGAAGAAAATATAAAGATCTGCAAATAGAAATACAACGAATGTGGAACTATAAAACAAAAGTTGTACCAATAATAATAGGAGCAACGCCATTTTTGAAGCCATAAACGAAGTACCTGGAACGCATATTCTGTCAATGCAGTATGCAACCAAGATTACACAAGGACCCATAACCAACAATAATAACGTTTATTCATATTCCTTTACATATATAAAACAATTTTATAAATAATATAAATAATACCAAATCATAAACAAAAAACGACAAAGGCATACAGTCACCTGAGTATTAAATTGTTCTACAGGGTTAGTATAAAGTATGGAACCCCCTAAGTATCTCCTCAACGGTTTGATATATTTAAATGAAATTACTTATCCCCTTCTAAGAAGATCCAAGGAATTCAAAAATGCTATCAAATTTACTGTACCATTTGCGGTTAAACCGGAAATGCATATCAACTTTTTTATTTTAAAAAGAACACCCTGTATATTTTTCCATTTTTGAATTCCTTGTGAAATTCTGCATATACAGTAAAACTTTCCATTCATATTGTTATTGAATAATTGAGGCTTTAAACAGTAATTTATCGTTTTTGACTTAGTTAGTCATGGATGAAATGTCAAATGGTGAGTAAGGCAAACTTAATTTATGGAAACATCCTAAAAACTAGGCAACATAACAATTTATTTATTTTAACAAAATATAACACAAAATTAACAAAATCATATTAAATTACTCAATAATTAATTTATTTGACAATTAAAGGTTTGACATTTCATCCATGGTTAACTAAGTCAAAAACGATAAATTATTGATTAAAGCCTCAATTATTCAATAACAATATGAATGGAAAGTTTTACTGTATGCAGAATTTCACAAGGAATTCAAAAATGGAAAAATATACAGGGTGTTCTATTTAAAATAAAAAAGTTGATATAGCATTTTTGAATTCCTTGGATCTTCTTAGAAGTGGATAAGCAATTTCATTTAAAAATATCAAATCGCTGAGGAGATACTTAGGGGGTTCCATACTTTATACTAACCCTGTATATCCCATTTTAGTATCTTCGAGAAAATCATAATCAAAGATGAGTCCTTATGATCCTTTAAACAACATAAATATTTTTTATTTGTAAAGACTATCTGCATTTGAACTAAAATTTGCTATCATTAACAGTCAACAGAATTAACACAATACAAGCCATTTTTTTTAAACTCAAATTATAATTTTGGATATAGAATTTTAGTATTTAATAGTATTTTTCTTTTTGCATATAAAATGTTGACTGCTTAATTTTAAATTACGACGAAAATTGCTGTAGGTAGCTTTGTTAGTGTTGGGTGAGTACAATAAATCCTCTTATTTCATTATTTATTCTTTGTTTCACTTTATCCTTTATTATACAGGGTGTTTCTTAAGTAATCTAAAATATTATATGGGGCGCTTCGTTACTCAATTTTAAGACGAAAAGTTCATATAAACATGTGTGATAGGTGTTGTCGTTTATGAGATACAGGGTGTTGAATTTATTGTAATAAGTCAGTTCTGATTGTACGTGAAATTAATTTTTCCCGGTGACGCTACTGGTTTTTAGAAGTAATACGCAAAAACATGCTTATTCTAAGTGGCCTTTGAAATAATGTTGACAAGTGTCAAATTTGAAAACCAACGCAAAAATTGTACATTTTTATTTGATTGACTCTGTGTTTAGTTAATAACTATGCCAGTGTTTACTAATGTTGAAATGGCTAATATGCATTTTTTGTACGGATTAGCGAATGGTAATGCCTTAGAAGCTAGACGTACGTATGCCCAGCGTTATCCAAATAATCGTTTACAATGTTCAGATACGTTTACTAAGTTACAAATTCGTTTACAAGAAACTGGAACTTTTGCTTAATCGAAGAATATTATTGGACGACCCAGAACTGTGAGAAATCCCCAATTGGAAAACCAGATTCTTCAAATTATTGACCAACATCCAGAAACGAGTACAAGAAAAGTTGCAGATGAAGTAAATGTTAGTAACAAAACTGTTTGGAATATTCTAAAAGATAATTTATTGTATCCATATCACGTTCAACGTGTTCAACATTTGTTACCTACTGACTATCCATTACGCATACAGTATTGTCAATGGATTTTACGTGAAATCGCGAACAATCCGAATTTTGTGGCCAATATTCTATTTATGGATGAAGCCAACTTTTCTAGACATGGGATTATGAATTTTCATAATGACCACATATGGGCAGATGTAAATCCACATACCATAAGTGTAAAACGATTTCAACAAACATTTTCGGTCAATGTTTGGCTTGGCATCATCGATGATTATTTAATTGGACCATTTTTCCTTCCTGTACGGTTAACCGGTGAGACATACCAACATTTTCTAGAAAATGAACTTCCACTTCTTTTGGAAGATGTACCTATTATTATTAGAAGGCGCATGTGGTTCATGCATGACGGAGCTCCTCCACATTTTTCAGTGATTGTACGCGAGTTTTTAAATAATGTTTTTCCAGGCCATTGGATCGGACGAGGATCTCCACACCCGTGGCCCCCTAGATCACCTGGACACAATCCTCTGGATTTTTGTGTGTGGGGATATTTGAAATCGCTTGTTTACACAACACTGATATTAAACGTACAAGATCTTCAAAATCGTATCATAGACAGACGGCTGTAATGTTATTCGTAACAATCCTGGTATCTTCGAACGTATTCGACAATCCATTAGACATCGAGCGGATTCTTGCATTTTAGCTGGAGGTGGACATTTTGAACATTTGCTCTGAAATGTATTATTTTTTCTTTGTATTTAACACATGTTGCTTGTAATAAAATAATAAAAAAATATAAATCAGTAGCGTCACCAAGAAACATTAATTTCACGTACAACACCCTGTATCTCATAAACGACAACACCTATCACACATATGAACTTTTCGTCTTAAAATTGAGTAACGAAGCGCCCCATATATTTTAGATTACTTAAGAAACACCCTGTATACCTAATAATTACCATGAAATTGGGAATGTAAATAGATTTCAACAATGCTATTTATAAAGTATAAAATATTATAATTCACCTTGTATTGTTAAGCGTCGTGCCAGTGTATTAAAATAGGTATTACTGGTAGTCATGGCATTTGTTAGCTTATATGGTCGACCTTTTTGGAATTACTCTTGAAAATACATCGCAGTTGAAATGTTGTAGGTAGTTGCACAAAAAATTCGACCATGTTTTTAAGAGTTTAAGCTCTGATTCCGAATAGTAGGTATAGAAGAGAGGATATTGTTAGAATTTTCGAAATAATCTAGGGAGGTATTGTTTGAATAAAATTCACTTCAGTTTAATCTTCCATGTTTAACATAGTCGTCTCGATATTTATTTGAATGGGAATTGGGAATATGTTTTTATCAAAAACACTGGTTTTCGTGATTTTGTTTCTATTGTCAAAAAGGAATTTAAAAGTATATTTATTGAATTGATCGTATTAACCCTTACTTTTTGGAAGTCCATTTTATTAAGAATAATAAAAAAAACTCTTCGTTTTAACAAAACTACCACTATTTATTTAAAAAATTGCTTTTTATTGAAATTATTCGCAGTCTATAAGCAATCTAATTAGAAGATCTTTTCTATTTCATTCCAGAATCTAGTAAAAATGCTTCTGAAGGAGCTCAGTAGGGCTAATTCGGAGATCTATATCCAGTGCAAAGGAATTTCCTTACAGTTCAATTCAGGATAATGCCTTTGGCGCTATATTACACTACAAGGACCGAAACTTGAACTTTTGGAGAAAGAAAACAATATTTTCCTTCAATTTTTACTCACCCTGTAGGTTAATTCTGCTGGTATTCGCAGATAATAAACTTAATCAAGATTTCTGATTTGTTTCTTATAGAATGGTTTTAAATCTGAGCAGGAAGATTCCTTCTTCACAAGCGCTTCCAAACTATTCTTCTATTTTTTAAATGAACTAAGTTTTCCTTTGGAAAATTCATGAATGGATTTCTTAAGGAGGGTTTACTTCTGTGTGAATCTGTTTGAATCAAAAAAGACCTGTGATTATCACGAAGAGATGAACGAAGATGTTTGAAGAAAATTTCGAACAGATGATTGAATTCATACTTAAAAATTCAGTAATTGTGATGGACAGTGCAAGTTACCACTCTAGATTAGTTGAACGTTTACCAACTAACATAAATGGAGGAAAGATGAAATTGCAATATGGTTAACTTCTAAGAATTTAATCTTTGACGATACAATGACAAAAGCAAAATTATTATCGCTTGCTAATATTAATAAACTAAATTATAAAAAAATATGTCATTTAGGAGATAGCTAAAAAACGAGGAATTGAAATACTTTTTTTTCAAACGTACTATAGTCATTTTTTGACAATTATTGCATTATCACCATAGTACCAGACTTCTTGATGTTTCCTTATATCACATCTATTAGCAGAATTAACTTACAGGGTGAGTCAAAAGAAGAGAAAAACATTGTTGTCTTTTCTCCCCTATATTAAAGAGTATGAAATTTTTTTAGTATAGTTGTTTATCAACAAATTGTAAAAAAAAAAATCATATAAATCAGTGTTTTTAATTATCTGTTTGAAGTTAATCTATTGTAGTTGATCAAGGGATTTGATATACGAGGGTTGTCTGAAAAGTTTTCGACCTATCAAAGATACTAGACATTTTTTCTTCAAATTAATTTTTATTTTTCTACATAGTCTCCTTTACACTTCTCCCAGCGATGCTCCCATCTCTTCAACCCGTCCAAATAGTACTCGGCGTCTTTCTCTGCAAAATAGTTATTTACGAAGGTGATGGCCTCCTCATTCGACGAAAATCTCTGTCCTCCTAGCGAACAAAAAAAAGTCGCTTGGGGCTAGATCTGGTGAGTAAGGAGGGTGGTCAAGCAGTTCAAACCGTAATTCGTGGATTTTCGCCATGGCAACCGCTGAGGTGTGAGACGGCGCATTGTCTTGGTGAAACAAAATTCTTTTTTCTGCAAATGTGGCCGTTTTTCCGCAATTTCTGCCTTCAGCTTGTCAAGTAATGATGCGTAGTATGCTCCTGTAATGGTTTTTTCCTTTTTGAAGATAACTCTATGATTATCCCAGAATACAGTTGCCTTAACTTTCCCAGCCGAAGGAACAACCTTTGCTTTTTTTGGAGCCGATGCCCCCTTCGTAGTCCATTGTTTTGACTGTGTTTTTGTTTCTGGAGTATAATGGTGTATCCAAGTTTCATCTACAGTAATTAATCGGCGCCAAAACTCTGATTTATTGCGCTTAAACTGCGCCAACAGAGAGTTGGAAATGTTCATTCGAACACGTTTTTGGTCCAAAATGAGCAAACGCGGCACCTAATGCGCGGACAGATTTCTCATGCCTAAATCTTGATTCAATATGTGACAAACACATTCTTTGGACATGTTTATAGCCTCTGCTATCTCTTCCTTTCAAAAACAAATATTTAATGACAGCTCGATACTCGATTTTTTCCATTTTCATAAAAACACTCACATCGACTCACTCAAATGATTGTCAAACAACAACTGCGCGTCCAAAATGGCTGAAACTTTTGTTTACGAGAGCTGCCATATTCATGTTGAGGTCGGAAAATTTTCAGACAACCCTCGTATAGAAAATTGGATATCTAATTACCTAAATAATGTTGTTTTTAGTTGTAGTTTGAGACACTCAAATCATGCCGTGCATTGAATTTTAGAAACATTAAATTCAGTTATGCATATCCCAATGATACGGCAATGTGACAAAAGCCATAGTATTGTTGGTATAAAACCCACTTAATTCCAAATCTCTTATAGTATTGTTCGTCGAGTTTTCACCAGTTAGCTATTGTAATGCGGGATTTAGTATTTTAAATTTCGTCGGTAGGTACTGGTCGTGAATTTATATGTGGATAGCCACTAACTATAAATCATGAGGTAAAATGTAACTAAGGGGTCGAAAAAAAATATATTTATTTAGTTGAAGAATAAACCTCTACATTTTTTCACTGATAAATAATTCATAGCTTTCGTTAATAGATAATTTAAGTGGCATTTTTTAGTTTAATTCAATTTAAAGGGACCGCAAACCTATTATGGCATAATTGGGTCATCGTTAGTGCAAACCAAAAGCATTTATTATCTTTTTCGGTCTAGTTGTTTTTTCTATGGTACTCGTTCTCGTCAATCATTAACGTACGCCGTACTTTTTAGCAGAGGTTTGCAATTTTAATTTTAATTATAATAAATGTTAGAATTTGAATTTAGAGTAAAGGTCCAGTTAAAATTTAAGATATTGCCCAAAAAATGGTTTTCTTTTTTCCACGTGTCAAGCAATTAAGGTTATAAAAATTGATTAAACCCTTGCAATAAGTTTTAACTTTTAATTATCGTTGTGTAACGACCACCCTGAATGATTGGTTGTGCATGTTTAGTTTTTGTATAAATATTTAATAATATTATGTTCAACAGACCGTAGTTTATTGTATAGCAAATTAATATTTTTGTTGACTATGCAATTGAAAAGTTAACAATAGAATAAGTTTTTTAATTTTTGCGTGTGTATGTTCGCCATTGTGACGTGAACTAAATAAACTTGAATTTTTAATTATTGGCCATCGATGCCTTGCGGGGAACCAAACAGAATCAAATTTCCACCTATTGTTTAATAGCTAACAGCATTCGCGTTTGTTTCGGGAAAATAGAAAGAGGGCTCGAGGAACGGGGGTTATGTTACTAACGTAGGTATCATAAAAAAGAAAATTTTGCGGCAAAAATGCTGGTATGAGAGTATATTGCCTGGCAATTACTGTTCCTGTTCGACGACGAGTTTTATACCTTGATGCCAAAGAAATCGTCAGACATGTTCATCAGAAGTTGGTACAAGGGGTTGGGCTTTTACTCCTGCTGTAAGAGAAACCAGCGATTTGACAGGGATACCGGAATCATCAGTGAGAGTTGACATTTCGAGGCCAATTCATCCGAGATGAAAACGAAACGATAGTAGTGTTTCCAGAACCACTGATGACGGTGATAAAGATTTGATAAGAAGAACTATCTACTCTATATGTACAAAGAAAACTTGGTGCCTACTATCAGATCATTGCAAACAAGACTAAGGAGCTCCACTGAGATATGGATATCAATTGGAAACCTATGGACACTTTTATCCAAACTAGGTTTCAAATACTGCAAAATTGACAAAAGGTAAGTTATTCTGGAATCCCATCGGATTAGGCAATGGCGTTTTGAATATTTGACTGCCAAAAACCAATAATCTATTTGGATGAGACCTGGTATGATACCCACGATACGCCGGCAAAAGGATGGACCGATGGAACAGTGCGATGCCAATCAAAAGCTCCATCGAACAAAGGAAAACGGATCACGATTATTCATGCTGGATCAGAAGATGGTTGGATTCCAAACAATTTGGGACTTTCGTCGAAGATTACCACCAAGATACTACAGCCGAATTATTTGAAGATTGGTTCGAAAACACTTTACTGCCAAATATTCCACCGCATAGTGTCATAGTTTTGGACAATGCCAGTTACCATAGTCGCCAATTGAAGAAGGTTTCAGGCTCTTCAAATACAAAAGCGGAAATCCAGGAAGTTATGCTCCAAAACAACATGTACTTTGAAAAAGGATATAAAAAATGCAGCTTTTAGAGGTTCTAAGGATGTTTAACATACAGAAGACATATACAGGGTGAGTCATAACTATTGGGACATAGACTAAGGACAGGTTATTTGGACCAAAATATGGCTATTGGGCCAAATATGCCTTAATATAATGTTGCTGAGAATAAAGATACATGGTGTTACAGTTAATTTCTGTTTTTCGTTTTTTGCTAATAGTTTCCCTGTATATTTATAAATTTATATCAACATTGGCACAGAGGCATAATCTTAGACAAGAAATAGTATTTTATTTACAATTTTACGTTTTGTCATAGAGGGCGCCACGTGGATCATTCCAAATGATCAAATTGAGTCTAAACTTTTTCTGATGAAATTTTTTAGTAATTTTTATTAGAAAATATGACGTAAACATCACTTTTACGTAAAATTGGTACTCTTGTTTAAACATGATAATTTCAACCGTTTTCGATAAAAACGCAGTCGAACTGCTTAGAGTCTTAAAAAAGGATTTCAAATATTAATTCATTTATGAAAAGTATGCTTTGGACTGTCAGATAATTGTTATTGGTAAATGTCATTTGTTCAGAGTAAATTATTTTTGATGTGACAATGTAGTGTAATGTTGCATTTTTTAAAAGTAATCATTACTTTTTTGATTGAAATGCCTCGTCACAATCATTTTACTAATGAAGAAATGCGAGATATGATTTGCGTATACGCACAAGAAAATTTTTGCGGTCGCTCGGCAGCCAGAAGGTATGGAATGTTATACGCAAACAGAAGGCAACCAAATCACAAAAGTTTTGCAAGATTATATCGTAGTTTAGGTGAAACTGGGTCATTTCACACTAAAAATCGGGGTGGTCGACCGAAACAAATCACACCTAATCAAGAAGATGAACTTTTGGTTCGAGTAGATGAAAATCCTGAAATAAGTTCACGACATCTACCAGCTGCAACAGGAGTAAGTCAGTCGTCTATAATTAGAATTCTAAAAAAAGAAAACCTCCATCCTTATCACTTCACTCCTGTTCAAAATTTACTTCCAACAGATCTTCCACGACGGTTACAGTTTTGCCAACGTATTCTGAATAAACATCGCAATGACAGACACTTTATTAAGAATATTATGTTCACCGACGAAGCAACTTTTACCAGACGAGGGGTTTTTAATTGGCGAAATATTCATTATTGGGAAGAAGAAAACCCGCATGCTATTAAAGCTAGACATTTTCAGCATGAGTTTAAATTGACTATTTGGTGTGGCATTATAGGCGACCAACTACTAGGGCCTTATGTTCTTCCTCCGAATTTAAATGGAGATTCTTATTTATTCTTTTTGGAAAATACTCTTAGTGATATTTTAGATGATCTGTCACTGGATGTAAGAAGAAAAATGTGGTTTATGCAGGATGGAGCGCCACCTCATTTTTCATTAGCTGTTAGAAATCATCTTAATGACGTATTTCCTCAACGATGGATTGGCAGAGGCAGTGATTTTCAATGGCCACCAAGAAGTCCTGAGTACAACCCGCTAGATTTTTATTTTTGGGGACATATGAAGTCCTTAGTTTATGCCAATGAAATTAATACACGAGACGAACTTTGGAGATACATTCAAAATGCAGCTAATCTTATAAGGGGACAGAATAACATTTTTTTAACGTCCGAAAATCCTTTATAAAAAGAATTAGAAAAGGCATAGAAATCGGAAGAGACCATGTAGAACATTTAGTTTGAGTTTTTGTGAGTTCTTTTAAGTTAAAGTGTGTTTAGTTTTGATTTATCGTCAAAACGGAAACCTTACGTTAGTTGCAACTTTGTTTATTAGTTTGGTCATTAGTTTGATAGTGGAATTGTAAATAAAATACTATTTCTTGTCTAAGATTATGCCTCTGTGCCAATTTTGATAATTATCAATTTATAAATATACAGGGAAACTATTAGCAAAAAACGAAAAACAAAAATTAACTTTAACACCATGTATCTTTTTTCTCAGCAACATTATATTAAGGCATATTTGGCCCAATAGCCATATTTTGGTCCAAATAACCTGTCCTTAGTCTATGTCCCAATAGTTATGACTCACCCTGTATATGTGACACAATTGCAGTATCCAAATGACATACAGTTCTTCGTCTTCCTCCTTACTACTGCGTATTCAACCCGATTGAGCATATATGGAGAAAACTAAAGAACAAAGTGCGTACCCAAATTACTATACCTACATTATGTCTTTCTGTAATTGCATTAATCCGGCAAAATATAGATGACCCAGACGCTGATTGTTGGAAAAGAACAGTAAACCATGTTATAAAAGTGGAGGATTCATACAGGGCATTTTATACTAACATAGAACCTCTTATAATTAATGTAGACTACGTTAGTGATAGTGAAACTGAATTGATATATTAACATATTTAAATTTTTATTAAATTTTATTGTGAATATCGTTTAATATGCGTTTCTGTTAAAAAATTAGTTTTGCAAATTTAATCCTGACCTGCATTATTTATTTTAATTTAAAATTTAATTTTTTATTTTCGGAGAAATGTCAAAGTTAATTTTTATTAGTTTAGATTAAAAAATTTTATGTAATGTAAACAACACTTGCATTAGGTTAAGGATAGATAAGTAGTGCAAGTGAGAGTAAGTAGGTTGTGGGTTGCCAAGGGAAAAGAAGTTTGACAGTTAGTTTTTGAAAAAGTCACGAGAAGAATAAAATGAATTTTTAAAAAGGTAAACAGGTTTAAAATGTATAATTTATAAAGAAGTAAAAGACAAATAGAAGAAGTGGTAATTAATAATAAATAGAAAAAGGTATGCAGTTATAGAATAGAATTAAAATGGAATAGCTATAGCAGTTTGTTGGTTTATGGAGTTTTTTTTTGTACATAATGGTTTGAGATTTAGGAAGAGATTGAATATTAATATAAATTGAATAGTATAAGTATTCAATAAAATAAATAAACACAAATTATATAGTCAAAATTAAACAGAAGAAAAGAGAAAAATATTTGCTGGATTATAACATTGGAGAAGGTGATTTGGAAAGAGTGATAATAGAGTAAAATTAAATAGCAAATTTATATAAGACTAGGAAAATTAAAAAAAAAAGTGTATTATAAGAGGATGTTGAGGATTAGGAACTAAGATTACATTTTTATACTTCAAATGGCAATGTGTACCTACCTTAAGTGATCATAGAATTCTTATGTCAAATTAATGTTATAACTGTCAGAATTAATAAACGTACAAAAAAGTTTCACTCAAATTTTAAGACGTGGTTTTTATAAAGATCCTTCTTAATCTTCGAACTATTTTAATAGAAATTGTGTCATCAGTATCGGTGACAGAGTAGAAGGTTTGAGATCAAAGTACCAGGAAGTAAAAGAAAGAGTCAGAAGAGGAAAGGAACATATAGAAGGAGTTTGAAAATAGTGAACGTAGAAAAGAACCCTGCGGTAATTAAGGTTAGTTAAGGTAGTTAAGGTTAGATAGGATTTAGATAAGCAAATAGATAGGAATTAGTTAAAGAAATAGGAAATAATTAGGTATCAGTTTAGGCAGATAAGAGTTTGTTTGGTAGTATTCAAATTTAATTAAAAAAAATTTAAAATAAACTTTGTTTGAACCCAACCCTTATTAATTAAAAAAAATTTCTAAATTTAAACTTAAAATTAAAATTTGGTATTGAGTAAATCATCTTAATATATAATAATATTTTCCTTAATTTACGCAAATATTTCAATAAAATCTCTCCCGAGAGACACGATAATATGACGAAGATGTCACAGAACATCGAAAGCTGCTTATGGACACCTGACGATTTCCCAAGCTTTCCAGTTAGTTCGATTCCAGACATTTCTTATGTCCTATGCGTCTGTGTGGATGGATTTATTCATTTATAATTCCGTTTATTGTTGGCGTATTCTATGCTTAAGTGGAGAATAAAGAAAAGGACTCTTTTCATGTTTATATACCGTTTAATCCTGTTAGATGTATACCTACTTACAACATGAGAGTTTAGTTGATAGGTGCACGGAAAAGAATTTGTTGAAGATTGAATAACATAAAGTTTATGTGATAATATTAAAAGTTTTATTCATATTTCACTTATTACGTAAATCGTAGCGGAAATAATGAAGTGTTTTTTATTTTGTGTCTTAAATATGAAAGTCTTCCACAGAGTAGGGGTTGGTACAAAAAAATTTGTGAAATTCTTTGTTAATGTCACGATTTCCGAACTCACAATAATAGAAAAAACACCTACAAGCTGGAAAACGCGCAAAAACTTTCCAGACATCATGAATTGTTTTAAAATTATGTAACTCTAAATAAATTATTGGTGAAATGTGGTCTGACCAAAGCAATAAAATGAGGAAAATGTACATACAAAGCCAAACTGAAAAAAAATAGCATATAAGAGAAATATTTTATTTTTCATGCCGCAACATACGTGTGGTTAGGGTTAGAACATGTAAGTATTCCAAACAAATTATCCCCGCAAATATTTCTAAATAAAAATGGCCAAAAAATCTTTTGTGGAACGTGTGGTAAAAAAATTACGGTATCCGCCAAAATAAACAGTGCTGTGGAGTTGTTTATGTAATATGGATTTGTCATATTTGACTTAATTGTCGTTAGTTGATATATTAATAGTACCCTGCAGTTAAATTTGATTTAAAAATGGTTCTAACAACGGAAGAAAAAGTGTTTTTGGTAGAGCATTATTTTCGTTCATACGGAAAAGGTCGTAATGATGGTCCAAGCTTAGAACAGGTGGCTATAAAATATCAACAAAAATTTAATAAAGCAGCTCCTAGTAAAAGTGTAATGTTAGCTTCGTCGCACTGGTAGTGTATTGTGTCAACGTAAAGGTTCTTCAGGTCGTCGAAAAACAGTATGCACTAACGAACATTAAGGACGTATTTTTAACCAAGTTGTGCAATCACCTCAAAGAAGTCTTGTAAGAACTGCATGTAAACTCAACATTAGTGAAACGTCGTCAAATCAATTGGTAGTTATCCATACCGTATTCAAGTTGGACAACGACTAAATGCTGCGGACAAACGTGCAAGAGAAATTTACTGTGGTCGCATGTTGAGTTTAATTTACGAAGATCTCGAAATTTTTGAAAAACATATGGTTTTCAGACGAGAGTCACGTTCATCTTAGCGGCTATATTAATCGACAAACAACCAGATTCCTTGGATTTGAACGTCCTGATGTCATTGTAGAGAAACCACTCCACAGTCTTCGAGTTACCGTTTGGTGCGCGGTATCTGGTAATGGAATGATTGGTCCTTATTTCGTTGAAGATGATAATCAGAATCCACTTACTGTCAACCAAGAACGTTATAGAGAGAAAATTATTATACCTTTTGTGAGAGATCTAAATAACTTTTGCCGTGCACGAAATCTACAGTTTCGCACACAATGGTTCCAACAAGATGGTGCAACGAGCCATACAGCTGTGCGCACCTTAGACTTACTCCGTCAGCATTTCGATAATAGAATAATTTCTCGGGGAACAGACTTCGAATATCCTTCTCATTCACCTGATCTGACGCCACCTGACGCATACATTTGGGGTATAATGAAGGAAAAAATATTTCATTCGGAAAATCCGCCGGCGAATATTGCCGAACTACGGGAAAGAATACAAAATATTTTTCGGCAGTTCCATCAACCACTTTTTATAAATATGTTTATTGACTTACAAAATCGATATGAAGCTTGTTTGCGTCGAAATGGTGAACAATTTGAACACTTACATTACAGAAATTAAAAATTTTTATTTACTGTTTAAGTAAACGTAATTTCCAACAAACTATTATCATAAGCAGTTAAAAAATTACTAATAAAGAAACAATTTTCCGCTCAAAAATTTTTATCTGTGACTACAGCATTTGAAACAGTTCAAATACGTTTAATTTTAATAATAAAGACAAAGAGAAAGCTTCGAACAAATTTGAAGGGTTATGTAATCAATATATTAATCAAGCACACAAACACAATTAGAGTTCGTTAAGGAAGTTCTAATATTTGCTGGAAACTTCTAATTAATACTTCTGCCATCCCTACTTCACGAATTCTTTACGGTACATTATTATTCCTTCAAGATGGGTAAAACGTTTATTTTTCATTATTAAAAAAATATACAAGGAGTTAAACTTGATACTATTTTCGGATAATATTGGTTATAACATTTTAAATACCCGGTATAACATAATAAAACATGTTTGATGTGCCACCATCTTACGGAACACCCTGTAAGATTGTAACTAATTTTAAAATGTGGAGTTTAAAACTGCGTACAATTTTTGTCAATAACTTTTTTTTGTAATTTTTATCATAACAGATCTACTGAGCTTACTTACACTAATCAATCACCCCGTATACAGGGTGTTTCTTAAGTAATCTAAAATATTATATGGGGCGCTTCGTTACTCAATTTTAAGACGAAAAGTTCATATAAACATGTGTGATAGGTGTTGTCGTTTATGAGATACAGGGTGTTGTACGTGAAATTAATTTTTCTTGGTGACGCTACTGATTTATATTTTTTTATTATTTTATTACAAGCAACATGTGTTAAACATAAAGAAAAAATAATACATTTCAGAGCAAATGTACAAAATGTCCACCTCCAGCTAAAATGCAAGAATCCGATCGATGTCTAATGGATTGTCGAATACGTTCGAAGATACCAGTACGTGTACTCTGTAACAGAATAGAAAGGAAATTTCTTTCTATGTTAGGAACACAAAACAGTCTAACCCACAAAACAATCTAAAGTCTGGGATGTTAGACTGTTAGACTGTTAGACTGTTTTGTGTTCCTAACATAGAAAGAAATTTCCTTTCTATTCTGTTACAGAGTACACGCTCAGGATTGTTACCAATAACATTACAGCCGTCTATGATACGATTTTGAAGATCTTGTACGTTTAATATCAGTGTTGTGTAAACAAGCGATTTCAAATATCCCCACACACAAAAATCCAGAGGATTGTGTCCAGGTGATCTAGGGGGCCACGGGTGTGGAGATCCTCGTCCGATCCAATGGCCTGGAAAAACATTATTTAAAAACTCGCGTACAATCACTGAAAAATGTGGAGGAGCTCCGTCATGCATGAACCACATGCACCTTCTAATAATAATAGGTACATCTTCCAAAAGAAGTGGAAGTTCATTTTCTAGAAAATGTTGGTATGTCTCACCGGTTAACCGTACAGGAAGGAAATATGGTCCAATTAAATAATCATCGATGATGCCAAGCCAAACATTGACCGAAAATGTTTGTTGAAATCGTTTTACACTTATGGTATGTGGATTTACATCTGCCCATATGTGGTCATTATGAAAATTCATAATCCCATGTTTAGAAAAGTTGGCTTCATCCGTAAATAGAATATTGGCCACAAAATTCGGATTGTTCGCGATTTCACGTAAAATCCATTGACAATACTGTATGCGTAATGGATAGTCAGTAGGTAACAAATGTTGAACACGTTGAACGTGATATGGATACAATAAATTATCTTTTAGAATATTCCAAATAGTTTTGTTACTAACATTTACTTCATCTGCAACTTTTCTTGTACTCGTTTCTGGATGTTGGTCAATAATTTGAAGAATCTGGTTTTCCAATTGGGGATTTCTCACAGTTCTGGGTCGTCCAATAATATTCTTCGATTTAGCAAAAGTTCCAGTTTCTTGTAAACGAATATGTAACTTAGTAAACGTATCTGAACATGGTAAACGATTATTTGGATAACGCTGGGCATACGTACGTCTAGCTTCTAAGGCATTACCATTCGCTAATCCGTACAAAAAATGCATATTAGCCATTTCAACATTAGTAAACACTGGCATAGTTATTAACTAAACAAAGAGTCAATCAAATAAAAATGTACGATTTTTGCGTTGGTTTTCAAATTTGACACTTGTCGTCAACATTATTTCAAAGGCCACTTAGAATAAGCATGTTTTTGCGTATTACTTCTAAAAACCAGTAGCGTCACCGGGAAAAATTAATTTCACGTACAATCAGAACTGACTTATTACAATAAATTCAACACCCTGAATCTCATAAACGACAACACCTATCACACATGTTTATATGAACTTTTCGTCTTAAAATTGAGTAACGAAGCGCCCCATATAATATTTTAGATTACTTAAGAAACACCCTATATAGTTAACTATTTCGCACCTCCGGTGCAATAACGTCACTTATGCAAATTTTTCCGAAATTGAGCTGAGTATGAAAAAAATCTCCTTAGGTACCCCTTTACATGGTGCGTTAATGTCACTTGTCTAGTTCGTATAGTTTTCGCTAGATGGCAGATGTGTCGTTATGGTTTAGGCGCGAATCGAGAGGCCTCCAGGAGAAACAACGTCTCATTGGTAGTTGCGCGCGGGCCCCCCGCACGAGTGGATGTGACTGGGAGCTACATCGGCACTAAGGTAATTGTGACATTTATATTTGTTAATCTTGGTGCAACAATGACTCAAGTGCAGTAGTGACATTAGGATTGCGCTTGTTTTTGTGCCCTCTAAAACTTTTTTGAGAAGTTTATTTTTAGTTTTGATTTTATAATTGACAGTTTTTTTTTTATTTTGATTTATGAAGAAAAGTATGTCTGTGATGATTAATAAGCATTGTGATTAAAGAAGTCTGATTAAATTAGTGTTCCTAAAGTTTAAGTACTGAATACAAATACCAAATAGGGAAATACTGCATTTATTTGCTTATTAAGTAACCTAAAGTCTGATTAAGTTACCTAGTAGTTCCTACAGTGAAATATTCTAAGAATAGGTACCAGATTTTAAAAGTGGATTAAATTTAGTTATTTGTTGTTAATTATTGTAACTAACGTAGCCAGTGTGCAGCAAACCTTCGCCTTAGGGCCGATTTTCAATAATCAGATAACTACTATCTGGTTAATAAACTAAGAGTTTACAATGAAAAGTTGTTAATTTATTCTCCAAATAGAAGTTATCTGATTATTTAAAAATCGGCTCTCAATTCTACATTGTGATAGAAATATTAGTGTTCCTCAAGTGCAATTATATACCTAGGTACTTCAAAATTTCATTTCTTCTTTTTTTTAAATTCACTCAATGGTAAATTCACTGATATTAGGAAGTACTTACTGGTATTTTTTGCTGAATTTTTAAGTTTAATTCATTTAGAAGAACTTGTTTATTTTTTGTTACTTGTTTTTAGCAATAAAAACTTTAAATGTGATATAATAATGAGTTTTACTTCATAGGACACAATATTACTTTTAATTTTAGCTTAGTGCCATAACGTCACTACTGAGGGAGTAAGCAACTTTAATACTGAATATTATTGAAATTTTATTTAAAAGGGCAAATAATTATTATACAAAATAAAAGCTAATAGAAGTAGTTAAAATATTATTCACTTAGTTGGCATATAATTGTAAGGGTTATCATTTTATATGATTTCCAATATTCAATCGCTTCTCCTGAAAAAAAATACTATTTGCATAAGTGACGTTATTCCACCGGAGGTGCGATTTGTAGAGCATAGAACATTAAATATTTTTCCCAAAAAATATTTTATATTATTGTTACCCTTTTACGATACGTCAATGGCAACGGAAATTAAAATCTGTCAATCGGCCGCCATTTGCAAGTCCTAGACTCAAGGTCATTTTACGCATACACCTTTCTTCTGAAAGATTAGAATATTGTGATCGATAGTTGCGATATTCGATTAAAAATTAATATTCATCCAAGACGAGTAAACATCAATTATCGATATCCTTTAATCTGTCGCCACAGGATATTATTATTAATAGAGTTTATCTTTGACTGACGGATGATTAAATCCTGACCCCTATCCAGGATCATGATTGTAGTGTTTGTTTAGTTTAACGAATCCGATGGAAACTAAACACGGATCTAGTCAAATATTCGCTTCATGGATGCAGTAGAAATGAATGAAAAGCAATTGAGAAATTGCTATCCGAATTTTCTTTGATGAATGGACGTTGATTTAAGCTTGGTTTGATTTAACTCTAGAATAATGACAAGAACGGATATTTTGTGATATCGCAGCCGCAGGGAAAACGTCTGTATGTGTGCTATGTGACGATTTTTATTTTTATCCAGCCAACGAGATAATACTGAGAAAAAAGTTTCTATCATCCAGTATATAGGCTTTGACAAACTGATATTTTTTGCCAAGTTGATATTTCATATTGGTGCAAAATCACATAAATTCTATTTTATTCTATGAAAAAAAGTAAATCGCAATTATTTAAAATATATAATGTGTTGCCGACATTCAGGGGCATTATTCTTTTACTTTAAAAGGTATTTCTTTAATTCTAATACTAAAAGCTTGACGAAAAGTTTGTAAATAGACTAAATAAAGTAGTACGTAGATAAAAATTTAATTGCAATTTGATTAAATAAAGATATTAATTTAAATCACAATAATGTGTTGCCTATATCTAGGAGGATTATACTTTTAATTTAATAGTTATTTCTTAAAAACTAAAAGATTTTGTAAATGGTTCTATTGAATAAAAGTATGTAAATAGACCAAATAAAATAGTACGTAGATAAAAAATTCACTGCAATGTGATTAAACAATGTAACATGTTCATTGACATGTTCCGAGCGTAAAATTAATTTAATCACACGTATAATTAAATCCTGCACTTAATCATAAATGATAAACATTTTTCACTATCTCACGACTTCAAACCATTAAAAAAATACCTTTCGGACGACCAATAGACACAACCGTTTTTGAACGTTGAGAACCCGTTAAAAACTAACCAATCAGAACGCTCGAATTCCTCCCCTAACGGAAATGAACCGTTAAAATCACCGTAGCGCGGAAAGAACTCTTGCCTTTAGCCTTCTGCCTTCAAAGAATGAGCATCATTTTGCGTATTAACGAATTCTTACCTTAGCCGTTGTAAGTACAAAATTTTTATTATTAGACATTTTAATTCATTTATCAATTTATCTTTATTACTCAGTTGAACACAGATATTAATAGCATTTCAAAATAATAATTTCTAGATATTTCCATAGATAACTAAAGCCATAATTGAACCTTTTTTATTTAGCCACGTGGCAATTCATGTTAATATGCATGTATTTTTAATACATTCAATAATCGACATTATTTAATATTTTTAAATGAACTAATAATTAATAACTTAACGTTTAATATATATATTTTATAATACTTTTCATTAATTTAACCTTTTTGCTATTCAGCCACGTGCTGGCATGCCGAAATGCATGTATTTTCAATATATTCAGTGATCGATAGTATTTAATACTTTCAAACAAATCAACAATCAATAACGCAACTTTTGACATATACAATTTATAATATTTTTATTAAAAATAAGACTTTTTAATTAGAAACTAAGAACACACGTTTCAGAACATAGATTATAATAAACCGAACCAAGTTTTGATTAGTAACGACTCACTATTAATCATTCCTAATTTTTTTAGTTTAACCATTATCACACATATTTTATTTTATTTCATATCATTTGTTAAATAATAAAAATATGAACATTGTTGAGTGCCCGGCAAATAAAATGATAGTAAGGAATCAAATTCAATTGCCGTCCGTTCTCCAACAATTTTCATATTCCATAATTTCTTGATACTCCTTTTCCTGATACACTATTCTCTCACAGATTTATACGGCTCCAAGTTACCGTTGAAACTATCGCAAACTATTAGCTCCAAGTTACCGTTGAAACTATCGCAAATTATTAGCAAGTTACCGATAAAGCACCGATCCAGCTGACTACACCTGAAGTTCTAACTCTCCGGAGAAGTCCCCCAGGTCTGCCTTCCTATAGAAGTCGTCAACATCTGTAACCAACCGAAGCCGTACACATACCGCTGTGGGAGAAATCCGAAACCCTAAGCTAAGTACCTAACCTTTTGTGGCAAAATAAATTTGAATTTCTTACTTGAGTGTTTGTTTTAAACCCACAGATTTGCTGTGTGTGGTTGCCTATCGGTATCAGTATTTTAGTTTTTTATTGTTGTGTTAAAGTAGTCAAAATATTTTTAATATTCATTTTTTCTTTCTAGTTAAACTTTAAAGTAAATAAGGTGTTCTGCTTTACACCTAGTTATTAAATTTTGTCGAATTTAAAGCAGTGGCGCCCTCACCCATCAATCATATCCTATATACAGAGTGTCGCTAAGCTGGAGCGTACCCACTCCTGAGTTAAAAGGTCTCATAAGCCGGGACAGCTCTCAAGGGAGTAATTAGTGTTACAAATTGGCGCCCTGCCTCTTTGGAAGATTATTGCTGCCTCTTTGGAAGAATATGGTTACAAATTGGCTTCCTGCCTTTTTGGGACCAATTATGGTTACAACAAAGAAATTTAAGTTTCCTTGTCTAAACGCACGTGTGTTTTTGTTAAATGTCACAAACAAGGATTGTCGACTGTGCAATTTTAATTATATTAAATATAGTAAATAAACTGGAGAATATAATTTATTAATACACTACACAAAAATTTATGAATATTTTCTACGTCTTTCATTTAAGTATAGACACACAGTTTTCACTAAGTAAAGAAACTTGGCATCTTAGTCCCTGCATGGAGTCCTCTTGACATTCACGTAAAATCAAAGAAATTGAAGTACTTACCTGCTAGACATTTGTGATAAAAAACAAAATTTATATTTTCTTGGAGAGCTTGAAATAAAATGACATCCAGCATAGCAGCAAATAAAAGTTATTAATGAATAAACAACTCTTAGAAGTTCTTCACTATCATACTGAATTAGATCATGATACAAATATACAAGATAAGATATCGCGCATGTTTGGGGCGTGGTTAGTGACGTCACTTGTGACCAGACGCCATTGTTTACAGGTTATAATTTTAAATTTCTCTCGGAAAATATAAGATAAATTAATTAAAATGCGGTGTGCTGTATACGGGTGTACCTAATTACTTAATTATTATATCTAGTCTACGTCTACCATCGTTCCCTTTAATTAAATCTCGAATAAAAGTATAATTTAACAATTCTCAATTTATTTATTCTCAATTATAAGCCATACATGTATGATTTGAGTTTTGTTTTGATAAATAATGTTGAATAACCAACAAATAAAAGTATTAAACAATAAATTGACTAAATAAATATCAAAATCCTGTATATTAACGTTGAAACGCACTGTAGAATATGACAAGTGACGTCACATGCGCAGATCGGACGAGTTTTGAACCGCTAGATATCATACCTTTTATATTTGTAT
The DNA here is from genome assembly GCA_035357415.1 of Ophraella communa. Classification (NCBI taxonomy): domain Eukaryota; kingdom Metazoa; phylum Arthropoda; class Insecta; order Coleoptera; family Chrysomelidae; genus Ophraella; species Ophraella communa. Next base: position 3,190,746 of record CM068982.1, on the reverse strand, counting down.
CATGAAATTAGGTCTTAGGTCTCACAAAAACAAAAAAACTTAAAAATAGGCATAATATGAGGGTGTTAGACGGTGAACGGATACTGTTTAACAAAAATATAATACGAGGATACATAAAAAAGTTGGCAGATGGCGATGGGTTCTTACCGTGTGTCCTGTGACACGTTCTACGTTCTACATTTGCCTTGTTTCCAAATTCACACCTTTATAATTAGTTTTTGGCTACGCTGACCGTAAATAAACAGGTATTAGACAAAAATTACACAACATCGTCCTTTACGAAAGCAAACTCGCAGTTCTTCCATCATTCAACACCTACAAAACCCAAAACATCTAAATATACCAAACCACGTCAGTGTACCGGCACATCCCATTGGGACTTTTTAACCCAGCTCTAATTAAATTCACTTTATTGACATAATAATCAGAAACGGTTAATTGAGCACGCTCCATGAATTTAAATTGCCGTTATAAGAGTTGGCCCTTTCCCTTTGTCTTTCTATTAGGTTCGCAACATGTACATATACAGGCACACGTGGATTCACACTGTTAAAATCAACTGGAAAAATAACCTTACACATTATAATTAACAATAAGCCATTATTTAAATTCTAATTATGTTCAGGCGAAAGTCTAGAATTACAGACAAGTAGCACTGAAGGCTGTAAAGTCACAAACTATCGACAATAAACCAATCAATTGTTGATGTGGGTCTCTCGGGGTCATTTTTTGCGGCAGTTTTTATATAACTCATAAAGTCGGTGTCTAGTGCGGAGGCGGAGAGTCCATATGATATGATATGATATCGCCAACAGGTGAGGTTAGTAGCGAATTTTGCAATAAAGATTTACACATTCAGTGTAATATTGTATGGTTAAGAGTGGCTAATATTCTTTCTACACCCATTGCCTGGCTAGTTTTCGTCGTAGTGAAAGTGTCAGTATTGCTATAGTCTATTCCTGCTGTGTAGCTTCTTAATTTTATTGGTCTCTTGCTCAGTATCACCAATCGGCAGGTACAAAAACTAAATAAGGGTTGTACCATCTTTGGGGAAAGTTTTTCAGCTGCATAGGAGCTGCAAAGGAGACTGACATTATCTGAGTGCTATGGCTTACTTTAAAACATTTAAAGAAGAGTGTGGTTAAAAAATACTGTTTGTGTTTGTTACAAACGTTCAAGATTTGATTTCAAGAAATAATTTAAGAAATTTTGACTGTGTAGAAACAATTACACCGTAAAGTTACAAAATTTATTATCTACACTTGAAACGAGATATAATGATAAAGAAATTAATTTTCATAACATGTACCTACGTACTGAACGTATAAGCGAACCAATTTTCAGTCTTGTATAATTATCTTCTACAAGACCATTATTTTAATTTACACTATGAATCAAGTTTTTTTTAGATGTTTTCGAGTTTTAAGATGTTTTCTTGTACACTTGGTAGATTTGAATAAAATAATTCATTTTAAATATACATTACGACAATGTAAACAAACCATATTCCTACAAACAGTAAAACATAATTAACAAAATGCTTTTTAAAACTTATTGACAGCTGTTTCGCTACAACAAGCATCATCAGTTTAACATATTAACTTTTAAACAATCTTAGTAAGAGAGGCTCCCATACAGTGTGTAAAAGCCAAATGGAATAAATTCATTATTTCGGTTACTGTACATATTTATAAAAAATCCCGAAACACTTCAAATTTAAATTATAACTTGACATTCTTTAACGTGAAAATGCAACCCCTACCTTCAACCCCCTTAGAATGACAGGTCTCCCAATTTTTTAAATGGGAAGTATAGGCTTGTGATTTATCATTTGAAAGGTCTCTTCATTCTCTATTAAAAAATGTTATTGTTTTTAAATTTAATGCAAAAATTAACATAAAAAAAATTGTTGTTACCGAAATTCGCTAAAATATACTCGAAACTTATTACAATATACTTAAAACTTATTTCCCGTTTAGGTCTTGATAATGAGAAAGTGAACAAAAACCATAGCAATGTGGTTTTTAGATGGTAACCATTAAAAAACTTTAAAGAATTTCCGTGGCAACGCTATTTTAACAAGCAGTAGTAAATTGTTTTATTTAAGTTGTCATTGTTGTAATTTAAGTATAAAGTTTGTTCAATTCAATTCTGAAAAATGGTTATATTAACGGAAATGCATGAAATGACAGTTTTACAAATGATTGGTTACGGAGATAACATCCGAACACAACAGGAAGTAACTCGCCTATTTCATGAGAAATTTCCTAATTTACCGCCTATATCTCAAGGAACAATAAGTAAAATAGAAAAGCAGTTTCGCGAGTTTGGTCATGTAAGGCAGATAAAAAAAGCAGCTGCCAATGCACTGAGTGATGAACTCAAATTAGATGTGTTGCTTGAGTTTCAGGAAAACCCACATACATCGAGTAGACAGGTATCCACTACATTCAATGCAAGCCATACATCGATAGCAAACATATTAAAAAAAAATAAGTTGCATCCGCATAAGATGATACCTACTCAGGAGCTCATGGAAGACGATTTTGATAGGAGAACTTTTTTTTGTGAGCAAATGATGGACATGTTGGATAACAATATTATCCAATTAGAAGACGTTATGTTTTCTGATGAGTGTACTTTTTTACTTAACGGTCATGCTAATCGGCAAAATTGCCGCTACTGGTCCACGGAAAATCCTCGCTGGATGAGAGAACACACTCAATACCCTCAAAAGGTTAATGTTTGGGCAGGGATTGTAGGGAACAATATCATTGGTCCCTTTTTTATTGAGGGCAACTTGAATGGCAACAATTATTTGGCACTACTTCAAAATGATGTCATTCCAACTTTGGCAAATTTATATCCTGATCCAGGTAACCCTCAAGTTCCAGCGAATACGATATGGTTTCAGCAGGATGGAGCACCACCACATTACCAACTTAATGTCCGGCAGTACCTCGATACAATATTTCCCAATAAGTGGATAGGGAGGCGAGGATCGATTGAATGGCCAGCGCGATCACCTGATCTTACATTATTAGATTTCTTTTTATGGGGATATGTGAAGAGCCATGTGTACAAAACTAAACCTTCTGATTTAAATGATTTAAAAGAACGAATAACGCTTGCGATTAGGTCGATAACGCCTGATATGTTAAATAATGTTAGAAGACAGTTTTATTTGAGATTAGGATGTTGCCAAGACGTTCGCGGAGAACATTTTGAACGTCTACTTCATTAACATTCATAGTTCTTTTTCGTGTTCTACATTTTATTACGTTTTGCATTACATTTTAGTTTTTGAGTGTATTGTAGCGAATTTCGTTAACAACATGTTAAAATAATTTTTTTATGTTAATTTTTGCATTAAATTTAAAAACAATAACATTTTTGAATAGAGAATGAAGAGACCTTTCAAATGATATATCCCAAGACTATACTTCCCATTTAAAAAATTTGGGGTTGTACCTGTCATTCTAAGGGGGTTAAAGGTAGGGGTTGCATTTTCACGTTAAAGAATGTCAAGTTATAATTTAAATTTGACGTGTTTCGGGATTTTTTATAAATATGTACAGTAACCGAAATAATGAATTTATTCCATTTGGCTTTTACACACTGTATAATAACAATTATCTAGCAAAAAGTTTGGGTATATTTAGTTGGAACTAAATTTTATGAAATTTAAATTTACGATTTACAAATGCATTATACATTTTATAATATAAACTGCATTGCTCGGAAATGCACTTTTTTCTTACTTGAAATTCCTATATTTTTTTCGAATCAATCCAGACACGCTACAAACAACTAATGCAACGTATAATTACAGTGATTTGAATCGTATTTCAACGTAGAAACTACAAGACCAGTCGTTTTGGAATATTTAATTATTCACAATATATCTTCGGGTGTCGGGCTCACTCGACCGTATCCCATATCGCAACGCTGCGGCGAAAAAAAAGACCCTGTACTTAGGAATCATGAATCAAAGATTCAGGTGGTCATTACCATGATTAATAATTGCTTTTGGCGTTCACGCTGTTACACGTGTGAAAATAGTACACTAAATTAACACTTGGGCAGCACGTGAAGTGAGGTCATACTTATTGGTGGCGAAAAAACTTTTTCATCGGAGATTTATTGCTATCTAAGTATAATAATAAAAAACTGCGATGGTCCAAATAAAAAACTTTGCTCGTAAACAAAATAATCAACTTTCCTTTTATGCAGAAATGACAAATGACATACGGATCGACAGGCTTGCCAACACAAGCACGAGCATTTAGGGAACTACGAGAGTGGGAGTTGGTTCGCGCATGCGGATTAACTAGGTGCAATTAACGAGATTACTGTTTGTTATTACAGATTTATTGTCGCTAATGAAAATATTTAAAAGATATTATGGATATACCGGATGCTGTAGATGTTTCAGGAGAATAAAATGCATTTACACATGCTAACTCCAAGACAGATACCCTGAGCTTGGAATACAAAAGTTTTATGGTTTTCTTTACACCGCTGATTATACAGGGTGTTTCAAAAAAAGGTAACACCGTCTCTAGGATAGGTAAAAAACTGAAAAATAATTGGGGTTTGCTTAGTAAAATTTTTTTCTAACGCCATCCGTTTTCAAGATAAATTTTACATGGCAAACTTAGAGAAAAGCGAACTTTATCATTAGTTTATACCAGGAGCGATTATTACTTCATAATTTTCAAATCAAAATATTCCGAAAATTGTACATAATATCGAGTTTTACCAAGAGTACCTTTTTGGTGTAGAATTAAACGATGTTTATGTTCACTTGGAGTTTTGACTAATAATTCTACCCTAAAAAAAGTTATGTTGAATAATACGTTGTATGAATCGTGTAACTAGCGCCCTCTATGAAAGTTAGTTATAAAAACAAATTCATGGGATATATCAGCTTCCAAAACATATTCGTATAAAATTTCATTGCAATGGTGCCAGTAGTTTCGGCAAAATCGTAAGAAATGTGTAATTTTTCATTTTCTTCAACGCCCTTTATCTTGAAAACGGATGGCGTTAGAAAAAAATTTTACTAAGCCAACCCCAATTATTTTTCTGTTTTTTACCTATCCTAGAGACGGTGTTACCTTTTTTTGAAACACCCTGTATAGTCAGGTTGGAAGCTGGATACTTTAACAACATTCTTAAAAGCAAATACAACGCTACTTCTTTCTCAAATAATTGAAAAGCTTTATGATCAGGACTTATCTTACATGTATCGAAGCTCTTTCTTGTTACTATATAGTTCATTTATATATACATAAATTTAAAAAAATAATTGAACATTAGTTGAACAAAGTTTTGCCTGAAACCGGGCACTGTACGCTATGATAGACATTTCTCTTGACCAATCACAGTATATTTTGTAGTCATCTGACCAGGTAGACCAATGAGGGCAATAGTTATCCAAGATGGCAGCGGCTAGTAGAAAGAGTTCCTCAAGTCTGGTAAGTAAATCATTATTTTACCTGTTACAGTGGCAAATTTTGTGTTGTTTAAAGTGGACATCTTATTTACAATGTTTTCGTTTTCTGCACAAATGGCAAAGTATCCTCAAGTACACAAACATTAGTTATAGCCTTATTGGCAATGTACATCATAAGATACAACTTTTTAATCAACATTGACTAGAATTTACGCTGAATTTATTTATCTTGTTGCTAGATATATTCCTGTCAAGAAGAGGGTTAAATAACCCAACTATTGCTGAAGCGAATACCATTTTTCAATATTTAGAAAATATCTTAAGATTGAGATCATTCATTAAGAATATACTCAACGTTATGAGTGAATATTCTTTTGCATTTATATTTTCCGCTCGCTTATTATGTTTTATTTTGTTTTTGTAACTATAGGTATTTATAATTTAAGTTTAGAAATGTTAAATCAAACTTTTGCTGTAACTTTTATGTTTGCAGAATTTGTCGAATATCTGTTAACTATTATCATGTAGTTTGAGTGACTTAAAAAATTCTATAACATGTTGTAACTAAATTTTTTTGTGAATGGACAACTGTTGGGTAACAAACGCTTATTATAACTATTATTATCATTAAGAAAACATTAAAATAGAATGTACTATAACCTCTAAGTACTTAGATAAACAGAAACTAGTTTCCAAATACCCTCAGTATCCTCCATGGGATAAATGATTCAACGGTGATGGTTTTCTGAGGGTAGGTGGATAAATCCACTGGAGAATATATACTTCATTACCAAATCTAACGCATTCTCCAACAACAGTGTATCATTATTAAATATGAATCATTTACGGCATGTCCGCATCTCGACCACGCTAAGTGATGAATCAATCTCGGTAGACTTCGAATTTATCATTGATACAAACTCGTCGAGTTTACGTTTTCATGATGATGGGGTAAAGTCCAACGTCTAGGTTACCACGAAGAAGGCATTGCCGTCACCTTCACCAGCTAACCAATCGCACTCTAGTGATTTGTCACCTATCTAGTATAAAGTCCTGCCTACAGCAGAAATTGTATTTCTACTGGTAAAATCCGCGCGCAGTCGTAGCCGGCGAGACCGCCTTTTGCTGATGATGTTTCCAAACAATATACCGAGCGGTGTTGCCATATCGTTAACGCTAGATTTACCCGCAGCAGGAAAGGTTATTCAAATATATTAATTTGTTATAAGACTGTTTTGGAATGTTGTTGGTAATATACACATATGTCCAAAAGTTTGAAATAATGAAATATTTCATCTTTTTTTTAATTTTTTTGATATAAGTAAACATAATGATTAATTCTTTTGAGGTGAAAAAATAAAATGTATTACAATTTTTTTTAAATAAATTAATAAGCAAACAAGGTTTTTAAATAAAATTAATAATCAGTATTTCCTCCATGGGCCTGTATGAATGACTGTAGGCGATTTGGCATGCTATTAATTAAATGGTTAAGCAGGGCTTGCAGAATTCTCTCCCATTCTTCACGAGCAGCATCTTTCAGTTCTGGTAGAGTAATTGGGGAGTGTTTTGCTTCTTAATGCGTGCTTTAAGAATGTCCCAGGCATGTTCAATGACGTTCATATCAGGGGAATTTGATGGCCATCTTAATATGGATATTCCTTCTTCCAAAAAATTTTGTACTGCAGCTGTTCGATGTGGAGGTGCATTGTCATGCACAAACACAAATCCATCACCTACCGCCCCTCGGAATAGACGCACAACAGGATTTAAAACTTCCTCGATGGTACACAGCACCAGTGATGTATGTATGTATGAGTTAGGGGTGATAATTACACTGCGACCTATAGGATCTATTGTGCCCCAATTACTTGCCATGTTCTGATATTTTCTCAGACCTATAGCAGCTCTTCGAGTCCTATTTTCCTGAGGAAGTTTAGGACGTCGTCGGGCTTCAAATCAGGTAGATCCCCTTCCTCTATTTCATGTGCTCCTAGGTATCTAGCCCTAGAATTTTGCAAGGCAGGGCATTCTGAGAGTATGTGTATTGAGGTTTCATTCTCTTCCTCACAGAATCTGCACTTTGCTTCATCTGCTAACCCTAGTTTCTTCATGTGGCTTCTTACTTAACCGGCAATGCCCGGTTAATATTCCCGTTAGAATTCGGAGCCTTTTTTTACTGAGGTTGAGGCAGCTAAAAGATCTCTTCTGGTCATAGTTCCCCAGTAGTATTTTAGATTGCCTCAGTCCTTCCAGCTGATTCCAGTACTTGGATTTTTCCTTCTCCATTTCTTCCCTTAGTTTTCCTAAGATTTCTCTACTGCTGATTCCACAAGATGGTTCTGGTCCCAAATGTGGGGTTTCAGCTCCTTTTTTTGCCAGCTTATCTGCTGTTTCATTCCCCTCTATTCATATGTGTCCCGGGACCCATAGGAGGGTGACAGTGTTCTTCTGGCCTAGTTCATTTAGTTTGCCTAGGCATTCCCAAACCATCTTCGAACTGATTATATTTGAGCTCAGCGCTTTGATGGCTGCTTGACTATCCGACATGATCACAATCTCTTGTCTGCAGTAGTTTCTTCCAATATTGAATTCCACACATCTTTCGATGGCGCGGACTTCTGCTTGAAAGATGCTCGGGTATGTGCCCAAGCTTTCTGAGTATTTGGCTCTCGGTCCAAAAACTCCTATTCCAGTTCCCTCGTCTAGCTTGGAACCGTCCGTATACCACTTTATGGCATTCTGGTTTAAATTCTGTATGGTGTCTTCATCCCATTCAGATATATTACTCAACATTGTGATGAATTTTCTCACAAAGTTGAATTTGTTTGGCATATCATCTTGGGGCATTTCCCAAGTTTGATCAAAGTGAAGTGATCGAGATTTTTCCCTGATAATTCCTTCTTTGATCATTCTATATATTGTTTTCTTCCTTACACTTTCTAGCAGAATGTGCAGTGGGGTCAAGTTTAAAATCACCTCCATTGCAGCAGTGGGGCAAGTTCCCATTGCTCCAGTGATACATGAACACGTAGAGGTCTTCTGCGATACAAATTTACCGCATTTAATCTTCGTGTAATTGTTTGCCTTGAGATATTCAGTCCTTCAAGTCTATCAATTTCTTTTTAGTTGAAGATGGACGATCTCAGCAATATGTTGTTGAAATCATGGGAATCAACCAATCCAGCGTTTTTAGAGTCTTAAGAAGGTTTAGAGTAACTGGAAGTTGTAATAGAAGACCAGTTCCAGGACGTCCCAGGTATACTAATCCTGCAGATGACCGTTATTTAAGAATTCAGACTTTGCCAACTCGTTATGTTACAGCCATGCAACTGTAAAATGTTCTCTCTGGAGACCGTAATGTTAGAATATCTGTCAATACGGTTAGAAACAGATTTAGGAATTTTGGAATCAGACCCAGAATGCCTGTTACTGGTCCATTGTTAACCAGAGCACACCGTGTATCACATATTCAATATGTCAATCTGAAGATGCTAATTCTATAGCGAAACGGCCGTTATTGCATTTCATATTTTGCGAATAAGTCACACTTATCTCTCCAATCTAATTAATTGTGATGCCATTAAACGTGCATTTGCGTCTTCTTACTGTATCTGGTGATAATCGATGCATTGGTATGTTCATCCAAAATTTTCGAACACTAGACTAGGCATTTGTTTGATCAAGTAATACATTTTCGGATGTACGTTATCATTTTCTAGTCAAAAACAGTATCTGTGGTTTGTTACCCCCAAATTGTTAGTTTAAAACATAAACGTGCTAAAAATCCGCTATTTTCTGGCTCATTCATAAACTGATTTCAACATAAACCATATATATTTTATATTTTCACTAAAATACTAAAATTAAACTTACCTTTTCCTTCTCTTATTTCGTGCAATAAGAACAATGTAAAGAAATTGCCGGACAAAATTATTGATACACATATTTCCGGTTCACTACCTGGATTTTCTGTTTAAAACATAATCCTTTTATCATTAAAACAGCAATCTAATACTAAGAATAATTATTGCATACATTTTTTTAAGTTTTCAGATTATTGTTTACATTTGGCAACAGAGCAAGTATTCGTTCGGGACAAAGTGCTTCTTACGGTTAGGATAGACATTGTACCAGGTGTACCGAACCTTCGCGACTTCTAACGAACAATATCGACTCGCATTTCAATCCTGCTGGACAGTTCAGTTTAGCCGAATTCCTGCAGCTGGGAGCATTACATGTATTCTTAACAGACACTATTTCTTCGTAATATTATATAAAGTGCCTATAATATTTTTTTTGTATTTAAAGTATAAATAGTATAGCAAAAAACCATTTAGTCAAAGTTTTCAAAAATGTCTTTTATATTCTGTTAAAAATTTCTTTTTAATTTTCTACTAAGTAGAGTGGTGGATATATTAAAATAAAAAAAAGAAAAGGGATATTTATTATTAGAAATTGAACACAAATTGATTCTATCTAATTTAATGAAATTGATTATTTTTTTAAAATTCTTCCTAAACTTTTCCGATGTGTGTAAACAACACATATGTTCAAAAATTTATTTTAAAGCGTTTTTAAATCAAAATAATACTGAATTTGATTCGTTTTTGTATTAATTTGGTTATATTTAATTGATTTGGGTGCTTTAACATTATTCCAATTCTTGTTTAAGTTTCATTTGAGCTGTTTAAAAATGCCCAGAGATAAGATATCATATTTTAATAGGTCTAGAGTAATTGTTTTGTTACAACAGGACTTTAGTCAAAGTGATATCGCGAATATAGTTGGTGTTACTCAGGGTGCTGTATCAAAAATTAAAAAAAAATTCCAAGACACAAATGATGTGAAGGATCGTCCCAGAAGTGGCAGAAGTCGATGTACAACAGCAGCACAAGACCGGCAGATAACATTGATAGCTCGAAGAAATCGACAGGAATCTACAAGTGGCATATCCAGAGAAATTGCTAGACTTGAAGGACTGAATATCTCAAGGCAAACAATTACAAGAAGATTAAATGTGGTAAATTTGTATTGCAGAAGACCTCTACGTGTTCCCAAACTAACCTATCAACAAAAAATTGTAAGGTTGCAATGGGCTCAAGAAATATTACACCATGGTCCTAACTGGAATTACGTGATGTTCTCTGATGAATCAAGAATTGGCTTGGTTTCTGATTCGCGAAGAACGCTAGTTTGGAGGGCCCCAGGACGACAAGCCCGATTAGAAACAGCCCAACCACGTGTTCCATTTGAAGGTGGGAGTATTATGGTTTGGAGTGATATTATGAGGGGTACACGGACGCCTCTCCTGGTTTTGGAGAGAAGAATCACTGGTGCTGTGTACATCGAGGAAGTTTTAAATCCTGTTGTGCGTCTATTCCGGAGGGCGGTAGGTGATGGATTTGTGTTTATGCATGACAATGCACCTCCACATCGAACAGCTGCAGTACAAAATGTTTTGGAAGAAGAAGGAATATCCACATTAAGATGGCCATCAAATTTCCCTGACATGAACGTCATTGAACATGCCTGGGACATTCTTAAAACACGCATTAAGAAGCGAAACCCTCCCCCAATTACTCTACGAGAACTGAAAGATGCTGCTCGTGAAGAATGGGAGAGAATTCCGCAAGCCCAGCTCGACCATTTAATAGATAGCATGCCATATCGCCTACAGTCATGCATACAGGCCCATGGAGGAAATTCTGATTATTAATTTTATTTAAAAATGTCTATCGGTTACAATGAATACAGTATGGTGACCTATTTTTTTTAAATCAGGAAAGGAGAATAAGTAATGAACTGATTTTCAAAAGGGTATATTTTAATAATTTAATAAAGCAGTAATTAACGACTTTAAACATTAATTTCTATAATTATAATGAAGATAAACAATTATCAAAGATAAACAATTGATTATTTCGAATTAATCAAAAATGAAAATCAGATTTTCACTATTTTGAAGAAAAAATTTACCAATTCTGGCTGTTTGCTCATTAGATAACTTTGATGTAAAGTAATTTTTCTGAAATCGTTTCGAAATACTTATTTTTTTATTTATTTAATTATTTTTGAATATTTACAGTTATATTGCAGTTGTGCAAATTATTAAAAATAGGGTGTAATCCAGTCGAAAAGTTTTCTTTGTTACTTTCCTCTTTATTTGTTATTTCTGAATAGTTAGCAAAGTTATTACGGTTTTCTTCTTCGGCAATAAAACTAATAGTTTTAACAGAATCCTCTATGTCTTTTTCCTTTCTAAATATTTTATTTGCTATGTCTACTTTATTTGTGAAAGATTCTTCTATATATCCTTCGGCAACACTTGAGGATTTCCATCCCCCATGTCTTTTTAAAGCAACTAAATCTGCTCCACCATTTACCAAAATTGTTGCAGCGGATCGACGGAAACAATGTTCTGTGTATTCATCCGAATTTGGCAAATTTAAAATTTTTGCAACAATTTGAGGCATTTCGCCAAACTGATATACTCCCACTACTATTTAAAGAAAAAGCGACAACTTTCAAAATTTTGTGGACGACATTCGACATATTTTCTATATAATGGCATGTAAGTTTCGTTTATTATAAAAGATCTTGGTTTATTCGTTTTATTATCATGTATTTTAATCAAAAGCTTAGATCCAAAATCTTCTATGTCATTCAAATTCATTTGATATATAGTGCAGTCGAATTACCTTTTTTTCATGACTTAAGTCCGAATTGAGGTAGCTAAGTGGAAAGGGGTAGGTTTGATAAATACAAATCGAAAGGCGACCATCCAAGATCTTAGATGCGTGCAAGGGGTGCGTGGTAGGGGTGGAAAGGAGGTGAAAACGGTTTTTTGCAATTTACAGCGTAAATACGCATTTTATTGAAAAAAGTTAAATGGAAAAGTTGTAGGTAATAAAAAAATCGACAACTTTTGTCTGAAACATTTTTTCACATAACCTAAAAAAAGGCTAAAAAAGCGAAAAACCATAATTTTCGTTTTTTATTTTTTACTCAGCGAAAAATCAATATTTTGTTATGAAATTCAGTACAGTGATAGCTTTTTGTATCCCAAAAAGTAGAATTTTTTTTATTTACGATAACTCTTTTTTTTTCGACATATTAACGATTTTCGAAAAAAAGACCTCATTTTGTAACGGCTCCCAAGGTCCGAATTTTTATTTTAGACGCCTCTTAAAGGTCTCATTTTTTTCGTAATGACTTTAATTTTCATATACAATAATAAAAAAATACTACTTCTAGCAAAAAAAATCGTTTAAAATCGAAAAAACTGAAAAGTTCATAATTTTTCACGTGTATCTTTTTCCTACCCTTCTACACGTTATATTACTCTCAAAAATATTTCATGTACATGCATTTAATTTATCACACCTTATTGCAGTTTGTAGGATTAAAATAAAGGAAATTATGGACGTCTATATTGATTAAAAGAATAAAAAAAATTATTTTATACGTGCATACGATGAATTATACAAAGAAAGTACAATTTTACTGTTTCTTATTTTTAATTATATCTCGCCCTTTTGACTTGCGAATTACATTCTTCTTCCTCTTGTACTTCTACTTCATCGTCATCTTCATCATTTTCGACTTCATTTTCATCATCTCCGTCTTCATCTTTATCATGTTCGTCTTCATCTTCATTATCATTTTCTGATTCTTCTTCGTCAGATTCGACATTTTCTTCCTCTTCTAGCATGCTATTCTCATCTTGAAATGCATCGTTTTGGTCAACGTGTTCTGAGGAATGTACATCGGCAATTTCTGTGATTGATTGCTCGATATTAGTACAATCATTAACGCCGTAGCAATTCGAGCATAAATTCGTACACTTTAAACCGTGTTTTCGACAACTGCATCTTGAAGAACTGCAACCTTTTTTGCAACTGCAGGAAATTTTTTTTAGCAGACTGTCTGGAATTAACTGAAACATTTTTGAGAGTAATATAACGTGTAGAAGGGTAGGAAAAAGATACACGTGAAAAATTATGAATTTTTCAGTTTTTTCGATTTTAAACGATTTTTTTTGCTAGGAGTAGTATTTTTTTATTATTGTATATGAAAATTAAAGTCATTACGAAAAAAATGAGACCTTCAAGTGGCGTCTGAAATAAAAATTCGGACCTTGGGAGCCGTTACAAAATGAGGTCTTTTTTTCGAAAATCGTTAATATGTCGAAAAAAAATTGAGTTATCGTAAATAAAAAAAATTCTACTATTTTGGGATACAAAAGCTATCACTGTACTGAATTTCATAACAAAATATTGATTTTTCGCTGAGTAAAAAATAAAAAACGAAAATTATGGTTTTTCGCTTTTTTAGCCTTTATTTTTAGGCTATGTGAAAAAAGTTTCAGACAATAGTTGTCGATTTTTTTATTATCTACAACTTTTCCATTTAACTTATTTCAATAAAATGCGTATTTACGCTGCAAATTGCAAAAAACCGTTTTCACCCCCTTTCCACCCCTACCACGCACCCCTTGCACGCATCTAAGATCTTGGATGGTCGCCTTTCGATTTGTAATTATCAAACCTACCCCTTTCCACTTAGCTACCTCAATTCGGACTTACGTCATAAATTGGTCAGTTTTTCACGTAATTCGACTGCACTAATAGTTCATCACGGCGACATGCACCGGCAACACCAAATATTAAGGCAACTCATAAATAACATATTAATTTTAAAAAATTTACATTCTGTATGTACCTTATTCATTAAATATATATTATCTGGTGCTCGAGTTATAAAAATTTCAATTTTTTCAAGTAACAACACTTTTGATTTCTTTGGTTTGTAATTGTCACTTTGACGTCTTAGAAAGGCACGTAGTTTAAAATATTTTGTTATATCAATATATCTTCTCTAGTACTAAGTACGTAGAAGCTTTTAACTTCTTCGATAAATCTGAAAATCATTACATTTTCAGATCGCGAGGTTGTATTTTGTTCTTGGCAATAATCCATAAAAAGTTTATATAAGCAAATTCATATTTTGCTTTGGATTTATTTGGCAATAACTTTAAAATGGCATTTGTAGCAGTATTTAATAGTTCTGGTGCTGTCCTGCACCTCTGAACATCATCATCGCTGTCTATTTTAACTAACACCAAACACTAACTGACTTTTGTCACAATAATAAACAACCAGTGTTTGTCAAGAAAACGATTTTATAGGCAATAAGATGGTTATCAAAAATTGTTATGCATTTATAAAAATGTACCGCTTTTACTCCTAGATTTGTTTTGTATAAATTTTTATTTTTTCGTACACTCCACCCTGTACAACAACACACATGAATTTTTGATAAAAACTGTCACTAGCAGTAATTATAGTTAAGCAAAGCTTTAGTGGTGTAGCTTTCTTTTAGAATTTGAAATAACTGAAAACCATTCGCAGATTAAAATCCGCCTCTAAGTCTAGATTTTAAACTAGAGCTAAAGTTAATGAAAAATGTACTTCCATTTATTACGGAGGGCAATTTTACACAAACCTAGAAGAGCCTTTTTCATAATAAAAGTGAGGCTTTTAGAATATTTTCATTAAAAGCCAATTTACTTATTACAAAAATTAGAACAGCGGTAAATGTAACAGATTATCATGTAGGATAAAATGAAAACAAATTGATAAATAATTTTTGTTTAAGCAAAGTAAAAATAGCAAATAACTACCATGAACATTAAAAATAAAACTTTCTAAACAACTATTTTTTTCAAAAATTGCTTTTTTAACTCAATGTTTCATAAAAACTTGCATCGTCCGTCAGATTCTGACATTTGACATTTCCAGCGATTCACATAGCCTTCCGCCACTGTAGAAGATTGCCAGCCACCTAGTCGCTTTAATGATAGCATATCACCTCCTGCATCAACTAATATAGTCGCTGTCGATCTCCTAAAACGACAGCTGAACGTTCCTGGTCCTTTTATACCTTTTTCCCAATTATGACAATAATGACATATAATTAGGAATTCAATTGTTTAGATTTGCAAAATTTAACCTTAATTTACGAAATATGATAAAATATTTTTACACGTTTGACTATTTCATTGATAATATAAAGAAAAACTGTATTCTTACATTCATTAACAAACTATTTAAATTATTTTATGATAAGTTTTTCCCTATAAAATTGATGTTTGAAATGTGCTCCTTTTAGATATGTCAATAACTTTGAATTTATATAAATTTGAGCTAATAACATAAATTGAATCTAGATCTATGCATAAATCTTTTAAAATATTCCTATTATAACCTTTAAATAATTATTTGACTTAAAAGAAATAAAGTTTAAGTTTTTCATTTAGTTTTTTATATGAACTAGGTATTAACTATTATAAGTACTGATTTAACTCAAATCTTTTGATATTATCAAAGATTAACATCTTATAACTAATATACAAACTTAATTTACTAACTTACATACATTTTTCCTACCTAAATTGTCTCATATCAACCTTTACTAATTGTGGTTTGAAATAGTCTTTTAAGCTTTCACTATATGAGTTTTTTATCATTAAATTAGGTTACTCTGTCTATCACTGTAACTTTAATAGTTTGTACACTGATTTCACCTTTGTCTGATAACATTTATTGATGCAGTTTTTGTGGTTTTAGGTATATTTCAGGTTGTGATAATTTGTCTGAATGCATATCTATTATCGAAGACTATGTCTACCTGTCACCATGTAAGTACCTTCACCTTATAAATAATATTTAAACATTTAACTACTTAAATTACACAGTTGTTTGTTAAACATATGAATTAAATTAATAGTTTTAATTATATTCTTTTTGTTTCAGATTCTAGCTTTAATTTCAAGAGAAAACTATGTGAATTGTAAATTGTTAAATGAATTGCAACTTGTTATTTGAATTGGGAATATTTTGATTGTTATTGAGTAATACCATGGATCCTATCCAAGATAAGTTTGTCAAATACATTCTCCATCTATTTGAATGTTCCACATTTGAGATTATTATATTGAATACTTTAGATGAAATAAAGAAAAGTAGTTGATATTTTAATGAAAATTATTCTGATATCCATTTTATATTTACATATTGAGGTAAGTTTTACATTTTAATTTTACTGAGGCTTAGCTATTCATCTCAATATATTACCGTAAACACTAGCTAAGCATAAGTCAAGCAGATAATAGAGGTGTACCTGTCTTTATCCCGTTTGAGGATTTATAGTCAATATTTCAGATAATTGAATATAACCATAATAATGCGCGGTATATAATAATGTTCGTAAGGTATTATGTCGAACACAAAAGCAGAACTGATGTTCGAGATACACAAAGCAGAACATTTTAATTTAAATCATGATGAATCACAGATTGCACCAGCTACTAGCGATTCCTGTTCTCTATCCGCCAGTCGAAAATCAATCAGAGAACACTCCTAATTAACTGGGCAAATTGATCGAGCTGCAACAACGGCCTTTTGATTAACTAGTCCAGGGGCGTACCGGCTTCAATTAACGGGCGTATAAGAAATTAAAGGTAAATACTTCATTTCTAATTAAGGGTTTTTTTAAGTGGAAGCAATGGATTAAACATTTAAAAAAAACAGTTTGTTTGATTTTTTTTACTTTAGTTGTTAGATATAGTCAAAATAAGAGCAATGGTTTGTGTGTTTATAATAAATTCTGCGAAACCATGAAACTAATAGTAAAGTCAATAAATACACAAATCTTGCAATATTTAGCTCCCATTTTGATAATTTTTTTTAGTTATTTTGTGTTTTTAATGCTATTCAAAATCAGAAACCTTTACGAGAATACAATTAATTATTTATATTGTTTTTCTACGCCCATGTCTGTAAACTTCAAAAATCGCACAGTCAACATTGCTTGTAAATGACATTTAACAATTACATGTACATAATAAGATCTCATAACATACACGTGCGTTTAGATAAGAAATGCTTGTTTAATCAAACTGCAATCTACGTAATACTTTATTTGGTCGATTTACACACTTTTAGTAAATAGAAAAGCTTTAAAAAACTATTAATTTAAATTAAGAGAGTAATGCCTCTAAAGGTCGGCAACACATTATACAATTTCTCAAAAATAAGTCTCATTCTCTCATAGTATGTTATGGAAATAAACTTCATGTCATTTAGATTGTCAATTTTTGTATGCGAATGAACATTTTCACAACTTCACCTACAAAAATGTCTTCTAGTAGTAAAAATGATGACATTATGAGTACTCCGTCGGAGATACGAGGGTTGTCTGAAAAGTTTCCGATCTAACAAAGATGCTAGACATTTTTTCTTCAAATTAATTTTTATTTTTCTACATAGTCTTCCTTGTAGATCTATACACTTCTCCCAGCGATGCTCCCATCTCTTCAACCCGTCCAAATAGTACTCGGCGTCTTTCTCTGCAAAACAGTTGTTTACGAAGGTGATGGCCTCCTCATTCGACGACAATCTCTGTCCTCCGAGGGCAACTTTTAGCTTAGGGAACAAAAAAAGTCGCTTGGGGCTAGATTTGGTGAGTAAGGAGGGTGGTCAAGCAGTTCAAACCGTAATTCGTGGATTTCCGCCATGGCAACCGCCGAGGTGTGAGACGGCGCATTGTCTTGGTGAAACAAAATTCTTTTTCCTGCAAATGTGTCCGTTTTTCCGCAATTTCTGCCTTCAGCTTGTCAAGTAATGATGCGTAGTATGCTCCTGTAATGGTTTTTCCTTTTTGAAGATAATCGATTAAGATAACTGCATGACTATCCCAGAAAACAGTTGCCATCACTTTCCCAGCCGAACGAACAACCTTTGCTTTTTTTGGAGCCGATTCCCCCTTCGCAGTCCATTGTTTTGACTGTGTTTTTGTTTCTGGAGTATAATGGTGTATCCAAGTTTCATCTACAGTAATTAATCGGCGCCAGAACTCTGATTTATTGCGCCTAAACTGCGCCAACAGAGAGTTGGAAATGTTCATTCGAACACGTTTTTGGTCCAAAGTGAGCAAACGCGGCACCCAACGCACGAACACCTTTCTCATGCCTAAATCTTGATTCAATATGTGACAAACATATTCTTTGGACATGTTTATAGCCTCTGCTATCTCTCTAATTTTAATTCAACGGTTATCTAGCACCATTTGGTGAACTTGAGCGATATTATCGTCAGTGGTTGCAGTTTTTGGACGTCCCGAACGTTCATCGTCACCCAAGCTGGTACGGCCACGTTTAAATTCAGCAGCCCAAAATTTCACGGTGGTAAATGATGGTGCAGAGTCCCCGTACACAGCGTCCAACTCGTCTTTGATTTGCGTAGGCGTATTGCCTTTCAAAAACAAATATTTAATGACAGCTCGATACTCGATTTTTTCCAGGAGTTTGAAATTATTTTGAGACGTCAGAATAATAAACGTAAAAGTACAGTTCTTTATCTACAAGTTTGAAAATATTTAGTATAAGTATAATATATAAGTATAATATTTAGTATAAGTATTTAAATAACTGTAATTTTTATTATGCCATTAGGCAACCGGTTACACAGATGCAACAATTTGTTTACTATTTCGGTGCACAGATAAATTTACAGTAAATTGGATATAATTAATTAAATTTTGTGAGATTAGTAATGTATCTTACAAAGGACGGTTTCAGGAGAGTCAACAAGAATTAGGTTAAATAACTAAACTTTATGGCATATTCCTGAAGCATTCAAGCTTACGGTTTTACGGTTAAATGATAACTCTAAGGTATAATATTGATTATAGAAGCAAAATTTAATTACATATATTAAGAATCAGTCACGCAATCTTAATAGATTGAAAACGTCATAGTTTACCTTAGCAATATCTCACACCGAAAGTTTTGTCTGAGTTACTTCTTGTTACATCTTACATTTTACTTCTTTTGAGTGAGTGAGAATCTCAATTGTTGAATTAACAAGTTTTTATTACTGACTATTTCACTAGACTATTTTTAACTGACAAAACTGCATAGCAACGGCACGTTTCATATTGACAAAATTATGACAGATCCGTTACCAAGGTGTCTGGTATTTCTACAGTTGTCACCACGAGAAGTTGATCGAGAATCTCAGGATAACAAATGAAGCTGGACCTTCGAGTTCCCAAATGTTTTTGACAGCTGAAATGACATAGAACGCTGATACCTCAACATAGAGACCACAGACAAATATAAATGTGTTATATTTCTCTATGGTGCAGACATTTAAAGGTCTATTTATAAACTTGAAGTTGCCGTTGCCGTTCTCGTTGAAAGTTAAAAAGCTGCTTTCTCATTTGCATATTTAATATTCTGTAATGGGACAACCGGTATAACGCCTTTTCTATTATTAAAAATACTCTAAGAAAATTAAGAATGCTTATTATGCACGTTCTTACCTTGTATTAACACGACCTGACCTCGACAATTAAATATCACATATAGGGTCATGAGCGGGCGTGCATTGACTGGTATGAGGTCAGTGTAACGAGATTACCATTTATTGTTTAATGTTATTAATACATAGATAGGAATATAAATACTGTACAATGTAAACAAAGCATTTACTTTTGATTCTATATAGTAAAACTGACGACTCGTTATTAGTGTAATTTTATGTATCATCTAAATAAGTAATTAAAAGTAACTTAAATTAAATGTGGTGTTTAACATAAAACTGCTCCTGATCAACCCTCAACACAATTCACCGCTGAGTTTGACGTTCCCTGACGTTCAGACATAACGAATTTTTAGCTTTTGCAGTTCGCCGTTCACGTATTAACCAATCAAAACCCAAGAAGATGTTTTATTTATTCAACTCTGTGAATGTGCGTGTATTATACATCTTTGCTTAATTTAACTTATAGCAATTGTAGAAGTATTCCCAGATGACCTAATTAGATATCGTCATCCATTATATCAACTATAACATTATAGTAACAAAAATCCTTAATAAAACTTCACTACTTTAAAATATAATAACAAATTAAATTACGTTTCACAATAATTCGTTAACTTGGTACCTGCTCTTAAGGGATTACTAATAAAAGGTGGTTAATATTTCTTCGAACTTTGGCCGTAAACGGTGAACTATTTACAGAAAGGTATTATTTATTTTTGGATTTTTTATTTTTCAGGTAAAATTTTAAATTATTATTACTAACCATCAATAGTAAATCATTAGTAAATGATTTTTGATTTTCTTAATCATCTTGGAAGAGAAAGTGGGAGTTTCGGGGTAATTTGTTTTTAAAATTCTCTCCTAGAATTTTAGTTTGTACTAAACATTATATTCTGAAAGTAATCTTGTGTTTATAACTAAGTATGTGGCGTCCTTGGGCAAAAAAAGTGCATTTATCGCCGGATGCGAAACAAATTGTGAAAAATTTGTTTGAAACATTGAATAATCGAGGTTATAGTGTAACCGATGCAGCAGAAGAAACATGTAAGTTAACCAAAACCCCAATATCCACAGTAAAAGATATTATCAATAAGCCAATAAGTAAACGAAAAAACGAAGTGACGTTAATAATACCAAATGTGTTGATGAAATACAAAAAGATATAATCCGACGAACGATATATGTCCTATACCAAGAACAAATGATACCAACCCTAGATTGTATAAAAAACGGTTACTTAAAGACGACACGGGAATTATTTGTAGCCGTACAAGTTTATGGAGAATTATTTCTCAAATGGGATTTAAATATTGTACCATTAATAAAAGACAAGTGATAATGGAGTCATATCGTTTACGAATGTGGCGTTGTCATTACTTACAAGCTATTCAAAAATATAGAAGTGAAAACCTTTCAATTATCTACCTCGACGAGACATGGTATGACACCCATGATACTCTAACGAAGGGTTTTGTTGATTCATCGGGAAATTGCAAAACAAAGGCTCCATCAAATAGAGGACAAAGAATTACAATAATACATACCGGATCAGAAACAGGTTGGGTTCCAAACGCTTTATTGTTATCAGCAAAGAATATTAAAGATTCAAGTTTAGATTATCACGAAGATACGACAGCAGAACTTTTTGAAGATTGGTTTGAGAATTATTTATTGCCGAATTTACCGGAAAAAAGTATAATTGTAATGGACAATGCAACTTATCATAGCCGTCAATTAAATAAAGTACCAAATAGCAACAACAATAAATGGGAAATTCAAGAGTATTTGTTAAAAAATGACCTTTATTTTGAAGAATTGTACACAAAACGTGATCTCTTACAAGTTGTAGCAGCGTTCGGTATTGAAAAAGAATACGTTTGTGATACTATTGCTAAAAATATGGGCCACACAGTGTTACGGCTTCCCCCATATTATTGCATGTTCAATCCTATAGAACACATGTGGCATCAGCTAAAATCCAAAGTTAGATCGGGAAACGTTTCACCCACATTTAACTCAAGTGTTATAGAGTTAATCAGAAATGTGACAAGTAATATTCCCATTGATAGCTGGAAAAATTCGATTCAGCATGTTATTAAGGTTGAAGGTACATATCGAAATGTTAATGTAACTGTAGCACCCTTAGTTATTAATTTAAATGAAGACGATAGTGATATTGAACTACATTTAGATTAAATAGTTGTAAATAATGTAGAATTAGTTCATTTGTTTAATCGCAATTAATAAATAAAGTTAAAATTTGTTTTTAAAAAATTTCGTGATTTTTTTTTACAAAATAAATTTAAGTTTTATTAAATGTTAACTTAGTTTTATTTAAATCAATTTTTTGGAATACTCTGTAGTACAAAATATTTTTAAAATGTGGCCATGATTAAACTACATCTTTTTTATTTGAAACATTTTTTGACAACATCTGCCAATTAGATGAAATAGACCAAAGCGTATACGTATACTTAAGTTTCAACAGTTTTGTTTAATTTCAATTAATAAATAAACTTAAAATTTGTTAGTTTGTTTTTAAAAAATTTCGTAATTTTTTTTTACAAAATAAATTTAAGTTTTTAGTAAATGTTACTGAGTTGTATTTAAATCTATTTTGAAAACCGGATTACGGATCTGTTAATGTTTACTGTATAGTGAGAAATTTATAATCTTTCATTACTAATCCCCTAAGGTCAGGTACCGAGTCAACGAATTATTGTGAAACGTACTTTACAATTTTCATTAGACTGCATACCTAAAAATATAGTTTTATTTGAAAAGCTTTTACCCTCCTCTAACTTTATCGTTTAGATTTAGAGAAACGAATATTCGCCATTAGAATTACACAATCGAATACCATACCAATCAATCGAACAATCGAACATGAAGCACGAGCTTTTCAATAATAGGTCTTTTGTGTTTGTGGTTCTCTACCTTTTCAGTAGTTAAAGAATGCGAACAATGTCCAACGTAACGCATTATGCTCATTACTCAAATTTAATGGTGCAATTTAAGCAAAGAATGATAGTATTTATTGCAACTTTAATGAAACCCGTTTACATGCACTCAAAAACAAAAATGGATAATGCATTTAATGAGTTTTCTTTCTATTGTAGTCTGATACAAAGGTATTTTATTTTAAAAAATACAGATGTTATCTACAGATAATTAGGAAACATCTATTTATGTTGTGTGGGTAACAAAAAGTGTAGAGAAAATAAGAATATTAAATACAATAAGGTTAGGTACATTTTTTTATTTACATTTTAAGTTATTTACAAATATCTCATAGGTAGATATGTCTAAGAGAATGTGACAGTTATTTTATGAAACTTACGTTCAAAGCGTTCAAAGAGAGATTAACAATATCAACGTTATTCAAAATTTAGACCATCACTATGTAACCTTTCACAGTTCCCAAAAAGGCAGGGAGCCAATTTGTAACTACAAAACTCTCCAAAAGAGATCCCGGTTAAAAGACCCTCTCCAGGGAATGGTTCGACTCCAAGTTAATGCTTACCATAGGAAGGGCGCCACTATCTTTTTGTACGTTTTCGATTAAGCAAACAAATTACACAAATCTAAGGTGAGAAACGACTCAGAAGTGGTTTAGATTCAGGCTTCTGTGGCATCAACATTAGCTCCAAATGATTTGAAGGACTATCTCCACTTGGGGACCTTCCAAAGGATGCTTTCAACAGAGGCGCTATCTTCCAACTTAGCCTAAGCTTGACTCGAACTTAGGGGGTTGTGTTTTCCACCAACCAAAAGGGAACTTCCACCAGACGAGATACTAGAACGCTTTTCCAACTCTTCAAATGAGCATATTAGTCGAAAAGGGATATACAATGGTCATACTCGTCTATATACAGGGTGTACAAACCTTATGACAAAGTCCAGTATATGGGTTGTTTTAGAAGATATAAAAAATGTTATTTACAAAAATAGTAGATGTCTTTAGGGTCCATATTTTGAAATTACCTTAAACTATACAGAGTGTTGTATAACTCCGTTACAAACCAAACATATGATTTTTTAAATGGGAACCCCTGTATATTACACCGAAATCGGACTGCTTACATTTTTTTTGAAGATTTTGATATAAAGTTTTTATACATTATACAGAGTCCTTCAGAAGTTATGGACACGTTTGTGTGAAAATCGTAGGTAAATCAACGCTCTGTATCTTATTGTAAGTTGAAGAAAAAAAAGTATTTCGCCTAACAGAGTTTCGTAATATGATACAATATCACCGTATTCTATTAAATATTAATTATTTTCCCTTTTGTATACAGGGTGGACGATAACTCGAACCTTTCATTTTCTCTCTTCTTTCAAACGGAACACCCTGTATTTTATATCATAAATAGAATCTTCGAATATGTTTCTTTAATTATTTACATAAGTACACGTCTATAAGGGGTGTCTCGTGTACGGTAGCGTTAACAGTTACGGTCTGATAATACTGCAAGGTGACATAACTGTAACAGGTCGGCTGAATAGTCCCCGGTCTGACCCATAGATGACGACACTAGAATTAAATCCATTTCATTTTTAGATATTATCAACCTTCAAAAGATTCGTGTAAAAATTTGACAGCTGTCGGACTATTAGTTTATGAGATATTGCATTTTTAGTGAGGCAACTTTTGTTATTTTCAAAAAGATGAAAAAAAAAGAATTTCGTGTGCTTATTAAATATTGTTATTTGAAAGGAAAAAATACAGTTGAAGCAAAAGCTTGGCTTGATAATAAGTTTCCGGACTCTGCGCCAGGAAAATCAACAATCATTGACTGGTACGCAAAATTCAAGCGTGGTGAAATGAGCACCGAAGACGGTGAACGCAGTGGACGCCCAAAAGAGGTGGTTACCGACGAAAATATCAAAAAAAATCCACAAAATGATTTTGAGTGACCGTAAAGTGAATATGATCGAGATAGCTGACACTCTAAAGATATCTAAGGAACGTGTTGGACATATCGTTCACGAATATATGGGTATGCGGAAGCTCTGTGCGAAATGGGTGCCGCGCGTGCTCACAATCGACCAAAAACAGCAACGAATTGATGATTCTGAGCAGTGTTTGCAGCTGTTAAGTCGTAATAAACCCGATTTTTTGCGTCGATATGTGGCTATGGATGAAACTTGGTTCCATAACTACACGCCTGAGTCCAACCGACAGTCAGTTGAGTGGACTGCGGCCGGTGAACCGCCACCAAAGCGTGGAAAGACAGCTGGCAAAGTTATGGCCTCAGTTTTTTGGGATACACACGGTATATTGTTCATCGACTATTTGGAAAAGGGAAAAACAATCAACAGCGACTATTACTGTGCATTATTGGAGCGATTGAAGACCGAAATCGCGAAAAAACGGCCCCATATGAAGAAGAAAAAAGTGTTGTTTCATCAAGACAATGCACCGTGTCACAAATCATCGAAAACGATGGCAAAATTGCATGAATTGGGCTTCGAATTGCTTCCTCACCCACCGTATTCTCCATATCTAGCCTCCAGCGACTTTTTCCTTTTCTCTGACCTGAAGAGAATGCTCGCGGGAAAAAAATTTGGCTGTGATACTGAGGTAATCGCCGAAACTGAAGCCTATTTTGAGGACAAACCGAAGGAGTACTACAAAAATGGTATCGAAAAGTTGGAAGGTCGCTATAATCGCTGTATCGCCCTTGAAGGCAACTATGTTGAATAAAAAATATGAATTTTGTCAAAATATTGTGTTTTACTATGGTAGACCGGGGACTTTTCAGCCGACCTGTTATATTAAGAAAACATTGTTATCACTACCGAAATATGTTAAATACTTTCTTTTTTCTTTAACCTCCATGGCTTACCGATTATTCCCCATACAACACATTCATCTTACCCCTTTAAGTTATGGCTTATCCGAAACTGGATCAGTTTATAGATTGAAATTGATGCCAATTAATATTGATGGTAATTAAATTTCCTGTCGCTTCCTGCATCTTATTTAACGAGTGTACCGAATAAGTTTGCGTGTATCTTCATTATGAAGTAGCATGTGTTTCAAGCTTGATGCAATTAAAAGAGCTTGCCAGAAACCAACTACACCCACATCTATATATATGTATGCGAATGAATCGTCACTAAATTGGCGAAATAAACGCTCGTCATAAACAAATTTCACAAATAACCTTTCCACTGTATACCTCCATGCATTCGACCGAAGCCCGAAGCCGAGTTTCGTAGCAATTAGGGCCGAACATAAAAGATATTACTCGTCGAACGAATTAGAATTTTAATTGAATTATAGTGTACAATGTGTGTGCGCCGTCCACGAACAGTGGCAGCTGCAGGAATCCCATCTTTGTTCCACCACTAGAAATAGCTTTAACTAAACACTGAGTATCTTAATTTTTACCGTTTACTTCACAGATATACAGTGCGTCCATAAAGTAACGCAAAAATTCATTAGGTATTGGCTAAATGAACAATAACATTAGAAATTCCCAAAACAGGTCGATTTTTTATTTCAATTTACTATTGTTTCAAATCATAATCTAATATACAAGGTGAACTACTTTCGAATAATGACGACATCACCATTTTTTTCGAATGGAACCCCGCCCTTTTTTTCAATTTCCAAATTGCCTTTGCTGAGCTAATTCCAAATAGGTTGCTTTAAATTGGTACAGGGTGGGCAAAAAAAATTCTTAATAATTGTATCTTACAGCTTTTATTAGTGATCAAAGCCCCTGGACTATAAAAATCCTTTTGTTTGGCATTATTTACTAGTTATCGGTTCCTGTTTAGTTGTCTCTCTAATGACGTCATTTCTAATTCTATCCCATTTAGTTTTCCCTGCAATTTTTCTTAGATGCTTCATTTCTATGGCATTTATTTTAGTTTCGTCCTTCTTTCGCACAGTCCAATTTTCACTTGCGTATATTATTGTAGGAACTGTTATCATATTATGAATTTTCATTTTTACTTCTAAGTCTATATCTTTATGTCCAAGAATTGTTTTATTTAGAGAGTAGTATATTTTTGTTGATTTATTTGCTCTGTTTGTTATTTCTGCATCTATTTTTCCATCTTCTGTTACAATACTTCCTAAGTATTCAAATGTTGTAACTAGTAAAATAAAAAAGAGACAACTTAGATGGTATGGTCATATGGTAAGAATGGAACCAAATAGATTAACAAGGAAAATAATGGAGATGGGAAAACCGATCAAAAAACACAGGGGTAGGCCTAGAAGGAAATGGTTAGACCAAATACAAGAGATAGGCTTAGAAAGAGGAAAGAGCATAGCAGAAATGAAAAATCTAGCAAGAGACAGAAAGGCATGGAAGAAATGGGTGCAGGGCACGGAATCCACATCCGACGCCTGAAAGGGCAAAAGGATTTAGAAAAGAAGAAGAAGAAGAAGAAGTTTGGCATTATTTTTTACCATTCTTTTTATTTGACAAGTATGTCAAAAACATTGGAGCACAGTTTTTTTACAAAATGCCTTTAACCGAAAATGACAGGATCGAAATATTAATGATGATTGGTATTGGTGATAAGATGCTGACTCAACAAGAGTTATGCCGATGATTCCATGAAATGCATCCAGATCGTGAACCTATTTCACAATCTACGGTAAGTAGAATAGAACAGAGAATTAGGGCATGTGAGAGATGCAGCAAAGCAAGGTAGACCAAAAATTGATGAAAATATTCAACAAGACATAATTTTGTCGGCTGTAGAAAATCCACACTGTACAGTGCGAGGATTATCTAGAGATTTTGGTATTGGAAAGTCTTCAGTATCCAACATTTTCAAAAAGGTAAAATACCAGTACGTAAAGTACGTCTCATCCATGAATTGGCTGAAGACGATTTTGACTGCAGAATTGAATTCTGCGAGTATATGATGAACCAAAATAACAATTTCATTGATAGCGTTTTATTTTCGGACGAGGCAACTTTTTTTTTGAACGGACATGTTAACCGGCAAAACACCCGTTATTGGTCTGATGAAAATCCACACTGGATGCAAGAGTACCATACGCAAAGACCACAAAAAACTAACGTATGGGCTGGTTTTGAGAGAATAGTATATACGTGTTGCACACTGTACTTTTCCTACGACCACCATCTAAAACGACCACCATCCAGAAAACAAACAAACGATCGTGTTGCACACGATACTTTTTTATGAGCACTTTTTCTAACATGGCATAGCTTTTGGCGGTGAAAATTTCTGCATTTCATTTAAATAAATTACTAAAGATCGTATTTAAAGATTTATTAAATATTACAGTAGGTAACAAATTTACGTTTTAAGAAACGTATTTTAAATTTAACTTTCCTTGCATGGGATTTTTCACTTAAAATTATAATGAACTGTAAAATGGGAACAGTTCTGGATCTTTATCCCTGGTGTTGGTGTTTCCGACAAGTTTTCGGTTATTGTTAATAAGTCATTCGTAGCTGATGTTGAGGGAACAGGAACAGAATCAAATTTCTGTAATGATTCATCGACTCTACTAGATAACGAGATTGACAACTTGCTGCAGGTATTTATTTTGGGTATGCCTAATGTCACTTTGGCTATGCTGTATGTTACTTTGGCTATGCCTTATGTCACTTTTCCCACAACTTTTGTTGCTATGAGAAATTGCTGATTTTGCGTACTGTAACCAATGTGCAAAATAGTGTTTTGGATGGTGGTCGTAGGAAAATACAATTATTGGTCCATATTTTTTTGATGAAAACTTAACAGGAGCATTATATCTGGATTTGCTACAAAATACATTAATTCCTGATCTGGTCCAGCTTTTTCCTGATATTCAAATACACACTAATGTAGACTGCAGAATCTGGTTTCAACAGGATGGCGCACCGCCACATTTCCTAGTAGCAGTGCGCGATTTTTTAAAGACAAATTTTCCACAAAGGTGGAAAACCTAACCTAACCTAACCTAACCAAAATCCGCAAAATTTGGATCTTTACTACGACTACAATATTCATTTTTGGATTGTTAGTGGATTTAAAAAAAAAGCAGTATAAAAACCGGAATCTGCAACTGATAAGGCTGAAAATTCCATCAATTGTTTATTTCAGTAAAACAAATAAATTCACCAAATTTTATTAAAATCAAATCATTTAAACTGGGTGTTCGTATTTTTATGTCACTTATTATATAATATTTATTTCAGACGTGCCGCCACTGATTGCGCCTCTTCTGCCCTGCGCCCTCCAGAATTCTTCACAGTTGTTAATTAAACTTGTAATTCCCCACTCAGACAATGACTGCTATTAAAATAGATTAAATTGGGATGAGTTTTATTAAATGTTCGTGTGTCTGTTTTATATTAGGTTTAGTAATAACTCACATTCGAACATTAATTGGAGTTCTGTGTATGTGAGAGTACGATTTGTGTGCAATTCATTTATTCTTTTTGTTTATTTGTTAGTTTTGCGGTGGAGATTGTAGGGATAATACAATAATCAAATTAAAATGTGAGGATTTATGAAGAACACTGTTTGAATTAAAAAAAAAGGAAAGGTATTTTTATTTACGTTGTAAAATAGAACATGTTGTTATTAAGGTGGGCCAGACCGGACGGGTTTCCATTTGGCTCTAAATGAGCATATCGTCAATATTCCTTCAAACAAATTAAATCTCTTGAAACTTTTAATTAAACCATTAGCGATGGTAAACAAAACCTTCTTCGTTAGATGAAGTTTCGATGTTGTTCACAATGTTTAAGAGACGAGCAAGAAAGGAAGAGTGAGAGACAAGGAAAGGGATCGAGATTGGCGAACATGCCAAATATTTTGACCTAATTTTTTAGGCAAGGGGATACAGTAATAGAATACAATATGACTTAACAATTTGCTTCAGAAAAAAACAAGAGAAAAAGTAAACATGTAATATAATTGTCTCAAAATTTAAAAAATAAATTAATTTATATTGAAATAGTACCTTTTTTAATTGGATTCTGTAAAAAACCAATTATTTTTTTGTTCACTACAATTTATAACAGAAAAATAGGGGTTACTATAGGGATAAAGTGAAAAGATATTGATTTACTTTTATAATCTTCTTTTTTAAATATTTAATTACTACATGAGGGGTTAAAATAAATATAAAATTGTTTAATTTAATTTGTTTTAACTCTTTGGCTATTATTTTAACTAATTTATATAACAAATACTAAAAATGTCACCAAACATAGTTATTAAAAAATATAATTGTTAATAGCTAATTTAAAAAATATATTTTCTTTCTGTTTTGTAAGGGGATGATTTTAACATCCAAGAAAGTGAATTGAATCAAAAAATTAACTTGTTCCTCTCAACAAATAAGCTGAAATACCTATTAATAGGTTACACTTTTCTAATTATGTTTTTTATGGATTTCAACAACTTCCTCAAAGTTTTAAAGAATTTTAAAGAATTATATTGTGTGTTGGCATTTACATATACTTAATAATAGTATTTATGATAGTTCTGATGATCCTCCAACAACAAAATATACTCCCAAGACGCCAAAAGCAAATGTGACTCCAAAAGCAACTTCACCAAGTTGATTAGAGATGCAAATTACATCAAATAAAGGAAGACAGCTACTTAAAAAATACACTTATCATGGACAGGGAAAATGTGGCGTCAAAATTTGTGTTTTATTTCAAACGGCAATATTGTAAAACTCCAGAAGTAACTTTTGTTACTTATTACTATTATTAAACAATAAATGCAAGTATCATAATTAACTACATTTAAGCAAAATCTTTTAAAATTCAATTCTTAAAGTATTTTTAAAATTTATGAAAATGCACAACTTTGGAGGTTATTTTATAATGTTGCTACGGAAATTGTTCGTATATCTATATATAAAACATCTGAATCAACACTTACCAATAAAAAACAGTAATTAACTCCCAAAAATGAAGAAAATACAATAAAATAGTCAATAACACATATTTATAAAACACACCATCAACATAAACTGTTTGGAATCATTTGGTTTGACAGTTATGTCACTAATAAAATCATAGATCAACTAATACTAGACGCGGCACTTCAGCAAACGTACACAGTATTCAGCGCCAATAATAGATAGGAATTATTCAAATTGTTGTAAAACAACAGTATCAGTGCGGGTTTCATAAGCAACTTAAAATAAAACTAGGGCGCTTTTTTATTAACAAATAATTATTCTGAAATAAAGCAACAATATACATTTAAGAAAAAACATCAGCCAGAAATTACGAGTGACAATTGACAGATGTCTCTTTGAGACACCGACAACACCTTAGTTCTATGAATAAAATCACAATTACGTAGTTCAGGGTTCAGACCGTAGGCGGCGGTCTAACTACGTTATTTGAAAAACCTAAGGAGTCCCCTGTCTATAACCTTTATAGTCTGTGGTTCTGTACTCAAGGACGCACCACTTTTACGTACAGTTTTTTTTCATCCAATATCCGTTTTAGGTTTAAATAATTATTTTTTAATTTCTCTTTCGCATAATCGCTGCTTGCATTTCGTAATTAAAACAACAGAATTTCTCATCGTAAAAGTTGTAAAAACAATTTGAGCTGATTCCTAAACAGACAAAAGGAAAACGATAGTGCCTTTTCTCTCTTCTTTTCGACAATAAAACCCCCCATAAAGTTTTCAATATGTCTACCCGCTCATGCACTAAATTGATTCTAGTATAAAACATTCTAATAAAATCTTCTCAAAGTTATGCACTTACCCCAAAGAGATTAAAAGTTTCGATAAGAAAGTAGCGTTAGAATAATCAGGGCTGCTACTACGGGTTATTTGACAAGGAGATTCTTACGTATATTATATTTATAAGATACAACCATAGGTTTTTATTAATCTTTAACATTATATATTTTCGATCTACATTTGTATAGAAAAGAGAACAAATGAGTTTGATTTGCGGACTATTGCTGCAGAAAAGGTAAATTTAATCAGTTGTAAAGTTTATAATTATATTATGCACCGCCTCTGTAGAGCTGCAAATGCAAAGGATGTACGAATAGTTCGAAGTTGAGAGAAGAAAATATGATTTGGTATTTTATGCGAACAAAGTGGAGAAACGTGTAGTAAATTATGTGTTTAATGTGAAATATAATGGACATTGTAAGTAGACGTAGAGAGTCGATGGTCCTTAAGGCTGGGCATTGGGAGTGAGAAAACGTCCCTAAAAAGAGAGCGAATAAGTATACCCGAGAGGTGCTGCCTCTTGCAATGACCCTACGCGATAAACGAAATAATATTACATTTATTCTTGGAGTATATCAGTTTCCTTTAGAAATTTCAGGGCTGGATTAATTTTAAAACAAACATGTTTGATTCTGTTGAATATGAATTGGCTATTTGTATTTACATTAAACGATATTAATTTATAGATTTTACACAATATTTTTATATATGTTTTTTTTCTCAAATCAAAATTATAAATAGAATATTTATTGGGGTATTATTTTTAAAAAGGCAATCATTCAAGTTTTTTCAAGTGTAAAATGTTATCATTTGTTTATCTTAACTAAGCAATAACGAGTAGGTAAGGACCGAACAGCGAAGGAAAATATTTATACTACATACCGGATGGTCATTAAAAACTCACGATATACATATTCATATATGGCAATATATTGAAAAGCTCTTTAAAAGGGAAAAAAGAAGAAAACAAAAATTAAAATTTACCAAAAAGCAGTTGAGCAGATTATTTTAAAAATCTTAAGTGTTTAAATATATATTCGGTTACCATTACCTATACATATTCATAAAAAACTGAAATAGGTTCCAAAAGTTCAAAGTAAACTTACTGGAAAAACTAAAATGGTCAAAAATTCGATTAACAAGTTTTTTAGTAAAGAAATTTAAGAAAATGATGCGTAAACCTAAAATAAATGCGTAGCAGCAGTAACTACCAGTTCATTTTAAAAAATTAAAAGGAATTAAGTTTTACCTTTTAAATGGATTAAAAAAATTACACGATTAATAGATCCACTAAGAACTAATATTCGACCTTTTTATGTTTTTTTTACTTATTAATCCAAAAATCTAGTAAAGGACTCCAGTAAAACTCCAATAGTAAAAACATCGTCCAAAGATATTCTAAGATATATTGTATGGACGCGATAGTAGCGATATTTTGCTTAATATAACATGGAAAGTCATTGAAAAATATTGAAAGTTTTCAGGAAAAAACTTACGAAAATATTTCTCCTATTATAAAAATTGATCAACGGATTATAGGAACTTGATATCAGAGAAAGGAAATGCACGTAGATTAGAGAATATGCTTGCTTTGAATTTTAATAATTATTGTATACAGGATGGTATAGGAAACATATTTTTTAAAGATTTTTCCAATGCAGAATTCTCCCTCCCATATGGCAATAAAGATTATTTACTTTCATTGTTTACAAGAGTTCGAATATACTATACAATCAAATTTGTAAACCGACAAATAAAAGATCAACCTTTAAAAAAATAACAACCGAAATATAAAATTTTGCAAAATATGTAATAATTGAAAACAATGATAACAGTAAGAGTTTGAGATTATGGATGTCGATATCATTAGTTTTTATGAAATAATTGAAGGTTTTATTGCACGAAAATTGTTACTTTATTTTAGAATAGAGTAAGCAAGTCTACCTGAGTTTTATTACTGTGTTCGAGTACCCTTATTCTTACTACAAAGATAAACCCTTACAAGGTTTGCAACATGTTTACCAAATGTTAAAATAAATGGAAACTTTCACTTTTTCAATCAAAATAATCTTAACTATTAACTATTTTAACAGAGATAAACTATTGTACATGAAACCAACATATTTCAAGATAAGCAAATAAAGAGCCTTAAACATTGTGTCTTTTCTCTGAATTCCCTTTTTAAGTATTTTACCCTTTTACCTGTCCCAATTTAAGCAATCAGGTAATTAATGTTAGTTATTACAACGAAAAGTTTCTTCATTGTTGTTATTAGAATATTATATGTAATAATCGCAATAAAAGATAATACAAAAATATAAATAATGAATGTGATCAAAACACCCCACGCTTAACCCTCGTAGACACACTTTCGAATAAACATACCCCATTGACCCTCGTATAACGTATTTCTGCTATTGTACCGATGATTTACGACCGCTCACAAAAAAGCGGCAACTGTTATAATACAAGTTAAAAACATAAATTATAAATTAATTAATTATTATAAATATTGATAACACAATTATTGCAATTATTCAAATTAATTCCCGACGAATTCGTAAACTGACTTTGACTTGTTGGGAATTACTGATAATAGAGCATTACCAGCTGCCTCTTCAATATCGCTTGGTAGCTCTTCCGAACTTGAATCATTTATTTTTTTAAAATAAAACTAAAAATATATCAATTTCTCTAAAAGCCTTCCGTCTACGCTTTTTACAAAATGTCAAACTGACAACTAACTTGAAGTAACAGCAACAAACTAATTGGTTTATAAAAGTTGACAGTTACTTGGGACACTTAAACGTCACTCACTAGATTAATACATTATTTTCGAACTTAGTGCAA
Organism: Ophraella communa; assembly: GCA_035357415.1. NCBI lineage: Eukaryota > Metazoa > Arthropoda > Insecta > Coleoptera > Chrysomelidae > Ophraella > Ophraella communa. Next base: position 3,156,339 of record CM068982.1, on the reverse strand, counting down.
AAATTCATACAGTTTTCATAAATAAAACCGGCTATAAAATCAGACGGATTTTGATAAACTTGAATTTTGTTTTATTTTATGGGGTTTCAGAACAAGCAAAACTTTTTATCAAGAATGACATTTTTCACTAAAACTAATAGGTATTTAAACATTTTTCACCTTTAGGATACCCCATCCTTGGACACGCTGTATATTAGTATTAATATTATAGTAAGTATATTAAATTAAATAAAGATTTGCTAAATTCCTAATGCGGACCTGTTAAACAAGATTTAATAGATGTTCTATCACAACGCCCTCCATTAGACAATGCTCACACTAATTTAGGAATAATTTTTTAAGATCCTTTTATATGTGATAAAAGAGTTGCCTAAATTTGTAAAAAAATGGCACCATTTCTGATTTCTTAAAAATTACTTTCAAAGAGCTTTTAAGGAAAAAAACGAATTTATTGTAATTTTTAAAAACACTGACTTATGAGTAGATGTACCATCTATTCAAAGAAGAAATATTTTTAAAATCATATCACGTTTAAGTGAGATATTAATCATTTTATGAAATGTAAAAATAGACATATTTCGGGAATTTTTTCTGGATGATTCCTTGTACTCTCAAGCTTCAAAATTCTTTATTGAATAACTTTATATATCTAGTATACTACTGATTTTTTTCAATTTTCATTGCCTTATAGTTTTTGCTAAAAGCTCTTTGAAAGGACGTCGCGTTTGCCTATATTAAATACACTGCCAATGCCCGGCCTTAAGTAATAATATCCAAAAATTGTACATGCAGAAAATATGTATTTTCAATTTTATTAAAATGTTTTTATACGAAATTCCAAACTATTATTTCGTATAGCACGTTTTTACATACAAAAAAATATATTTTTTCAAATACTACACTCTGTGGTAGGTATTTATTTATTGATTAAATAAAATTCCTTTTACATTTTCAATATCTATGTCAAAATCTTCGTCAGATGGAAGTTAACATGATATATAAGTAACTATTTGTTGTTATATTATTTAAACCAAATATTGAAGGAACAAGGCATATCAATATTAAACAGTAGATATTAGGTATTAACCAAAAGGAATTATCTTAGAAATATTTCCAGCTAAGATGAGTATAACCCAGTAGAAAACTATATCCTGCTGTTTACTACAATTATTTAAAATATTTATATGTTATCAACCAAAATAGAAAATCAAGCTCCAATAATTAAAGTTAACAGTTTAACAATTGAGAGTATCCAAGATAGGTATATAAGGTCATTGACCTCTTCTCATTGCTAATCTGCTAGATGTCTTTTAGACAGACAGATCTGTTACTATCTAATTTTATTGAGGCTTCACTTAATATTTGCATAAATAAGTCCTTGATGTAACACAAATTATATTAAAAATCAGGAAGAAACTGAATTTCTAAATATTTGTTTTTGAAGGTGGAACTAAAATTACGAATACCTAGGTATGCTAAATAGTAAAAAAATATTACTCACCAAGTTGTGTCTCGCGGACATGGTTTTCTTAATTTTATTTCAAATACATAATAAACATTGACCTATAAAAAATTAGTTTAAGAAATAGTTATACTGGTTGCATACCATACCATTAGTTGGCATAAAGTGAATTATGTAATATGAGCAGAGGACCACAGATATAGATATTCATAGGAATTATATGTCAGAAGTCAAAAGTGTCATTTGCGTCAAATAAACTTTTAGTCTTAGACTAGGACTAGGAAGTCTAAGCTTTTAGTTTAGTATATTTTTTGTAAATTAGTTATAAAGTGCGTTATAAAAATTTTAAGAGTGTCGGACATAAACAATGAAAAAACTAGTGAAAAATTGTTTCGTTTTCGGTTGTTCAAATAATACGGATACGAAAAATATCACATTCCACAGGTAAGTTATTTGTTGCATACTAGTAGTTAGCAAAAAGCAATTTATTTTATAGGTAATTATGTTTTGGTAATAGGTCTTTGTCATTGACTGTATTTTTTTGGGTATTCTTAAATTATTATTGATTTTTCATTCGATTTTAGTGTCCCTAATTATTAATTAAAGAGTTTAAAATTAAGTACACTTGTTATCTTTGGTGAATGTTACCTTCGGTCTTCGTTAGTTTTCTCCGATTGATCAATTCTCAATTTTTGTCTCTATTGACTCATTTGTTCAGCTAAAGCTTTATCGATTTTAAGATTTTAGCGTAGAGACACCACCACCACGTTGGATGGACGAATTGCTCAACGAGCGTACAGTATAGAGAGAAAAGCAAAATGTTGCACGAAATAATTTAATACGAGATAATGTTCCATACATATTCATGCGGCAATTACATGTGGATCGGACGCATGAAGGGCTAAGGGGTAGGGTACTTTACTATGGTTCGTTCTGCTTTAAAGTCTTTAGGTCTCTAGTCTCTACGGAATGAATTTGGGTGTCTTAAAAGGTAACGCAAACTTTAGTAACGCTTCTCGGTCGACGAAAACGAGGCTTTTATTTGTAAATGGTAATCTAAATTTTACGCTGGGATCGTTTTCATTTAGAGAAAATAAGATTATTTGGTTTTTAATATTGTTTTTGTGTCAAAAAATGTGTATATCGTTGAGTAAACAAGATAGTTTTTGTCATTCAAATAATTAGAATAAAATAAACTTTTTATATTGGAACAACGGGTTAAAAAATTGACCTACGGTGGATACCTACGTCGAGTTTTAATCTCCTGAGAACTATTTTTAGACAAGATATTTTTTTATTGATTCTAGTTTACAGAAGTTGCAAAATATTGTAAAACTTGTGGGTTCTTTTACACAGTAAAATTAAAAAGTAATTATATGGCCAATAAGAATACACTAAAGCAGTAAATGCACGTGAGGATCTAATAATCACTCCTAAAGTTCTGAAAATGTTGAGATAGGGACACTTCAAGTTTTATCTAACATCATACCAATTTACAGTCACTTTACTAAGAGGGAAACTCTGGCTTTATCTTTGTTTAAGAAGTAGTTTGGATTACAACAACCGGTGAGGTGTGTTAAAAGCTTATTTAAATAATTTGAAAGTAATAATTGATGAAACATATTATAGTCGGCACAGAATATTAAACTCCAAATAAAAAGTTTAATGTAGCAAACTTCAAAAGTGAAATAATTATTACTGTTGAGCTTGAAAATGCTAAATGGCTTAGAGCTAAGCAATTAAATTCCTAATTTGATTTTGAAAAGTTTCAATGCTGTTTTAGATACGTTTTTCATGTTGGATGTAATGATCTTTTAAATAATGTTTTATATAGTTACGAAGACATTATAATCATTGTCAAATTTACCTAAAAATAAATTTAGTACATTTAAATTTTGAATTATGTTTATATTATTACAAAAAATAACATAACTTGTAGTATGATATAAATAATACATTATTAACTAAAGTTTTTCCTTGTAACGTTGGATTTTTATCTATTACCATTCTAAAGGGATTCGCTTCACTGATAACTAGACCAACCCAAATAGCATAATATTTTATTTTAAAACACTTCTATAGTTTTCTCGTTAAGAGATTATTATCTTTACAAAAACGTGTAATATCAATTGTGTTCGTGTAATAACATGTTTAACACATTACCATCACAACGAACAAAGGCTGTTAAATTAGTTTTTAAATACAGTGCACACCTATATGATTTTTTTTAGTATGTCGATACAGGGAAGCACAAAAAACGTTAAGAAACACAAGCTAACTTATATTTTAATTTTATTTTTAATATTTAATATTAGAAAATATTATACAATTGATTTTGGCGCATCACGTTGGGCGCCAATTGTTTAGTAGAGGTCAAAGACGAAGATGAAGAATAGTCTTGCATGATAGAATGTTAAGAATAGATGTTTTTGAGATACTGCATTGGTGATATGGAGTCAGTGGATAAATCTATTTATTAACTGCATAGCTAGCCAATTTTTGACACCGATCAAGCGGTATTTTGTATTATTATTATATTATTTTTCGTGGTTAGGTTAGGTTAGGTAAGAAAAAGTGGAAAATAAAAAATACAGTATGAGTTAAAAAGAAAATACAGTATATAAAGCGGTAATAAAAAGGTTAGGAATATTTTTTTTTTTAGTTTTAGGTAGATCTAAGTTAAAATTCAATCTAAAAAATGAAAAATGAAATAAAATTTTAATTTTAATAAACTGGCCTAAACAATACCCATTCACTATTAATTGTACATTCATGTCCCCGATTTTGTTTTGTCTTGTTTCTCTAACCAGTTTCTTTCTTATTGTTTCTTTTGTTTTTTTCTGTGCAGAACATGTTTGGAATAAGAATACGGACAAACCGAACAGAGCACGTTTCTGCAATCATATAATGTACATTTTTAGAACGGATTTAAGTCAAGATAGATACTTAATCGCCTTTTTTGTATGTTTAAAGTGTAAAAATAACACGCCACTATTCTAAAAAAAACAACAAGTCAAAAATTACGTGTACCGGATTAATTATTAAATGAAAACATAATCTTTATAAGAAAACTTATGTCATACTGTATTCTAAAACGTTCCTTTACGTACTTGATTTCAATCATTTCATTCATTACCGAGTAATGAATGAATAATTATTTAAGTGAAAAACTGAGTAATAACTATTCATAAATAGTTTCCCAAATATTACTAATTATTACTCGACAGAGATATTCCCATTTTTAACAAATAGCACGCCACTGATTACAAGCGTAAGCTGAGTAATGATACAGCGTTGCCAGTACGAGATCGGAACAAAGAAAATCGATTGGTGTTTCTTGTCATACTCATAGATACGCTCTAAAAACTTTATTTCTGATTGAATGAGCCAAACCACATAATTTTCCTAATACTATGCCCATTTAATACCATTCTGCACTATTAATTTTATTTAATGCAGATAATGATTTTCATAAAAATATTATATCACGTAAAATTGCATGAATAGATAAGCAAATTTATGATCGTTATCACTTGATTTTTTATATTAAATTACGCTAATTACAGATAAATGGAAGCCAAAAAATAAAAACATTATTATAATAATTGTGTCCTTGGAAGGACATCGATAAGGTACGACGTTGTGTGGCGGTATCATTCGTGTCTCGACTTCGGAAATCTTTGAAATGTTATCGGCTATCTTTAACCAAGTGCATTTCCTCCCAGGCAGGGTAATGCATTTTGTAGATCATACGATACCAGTGGCGCATCTTATACATTCTAAAACCACATAATCGTAATAGCTATTTCAAAAGGAATAATTTTTTTATTTAGTTCCATGGTAATTCTATGGTATAAGTTAATGTCTTTAAAACATTGGATTGTCTCTTGGTATTTAATTTTGCAATTCATCATACAACTAAGTGCACATTGTGGATGACTATTTTATCATTAGATATTTGTGAACTAATTACTTCGCACTGATGATGACACAATATGTCGAAACCGGTCTTCCCGTTGATTTGCAAACAGATAGAGATGGTTTTAAGTATCGACGAAGTCGGTAGCCATCACGTTTTCTATTGGAATGTAATTCAATGTCCGTTGGGGCATATAGCTCAGGAAGTAGTTGTTTTCTCATAGAAAACGGTCAAACTTGGTATAATTTTATGTTCAGTGTCTTGGTAGTTATCGACTATCTGAATGGATGTATCGGAGGTTTCTGCCTTTGCTGTTATATCTGCAATCCCTTACTACCCACACGTGAAGGAACCCACATAAATTTAATGACTTTTTTTCTGATGCTGAAGATATGACAGCTGTTCTTTATTTTTTTATAAAATCGGATGTTGAGGGTATAGTTGACTCAAGCTGCTTAGAGTATTCAGTGAGTCAGTAGCTATATAACATCGTAATTTATTGATAGCTGCTTTTGGCGAAATTTTAAAGGAAGTTCTCCAGAAATGGCTAGTAGATAGATAGATGTTTAAGAGGTGGCCAGAAGCCTATTCCACTGCGACCTTTTCAGATCTATTGTGGTCCTCGAAAAACTAGATTACATCCCCCAGTCCGACTCTCTTAACGAAGTCTATAAGCTTTGAGACTGTAACCTTCATGTAGTCCCTTGCCAATGGATATTCTTCTCCTAAAGTCAGGAACCGCATATTTACCAGTCCGTCGCACTGACATAAGATGTGCTCTGGTGTTTCCTCTTCTAGGTGACAGAATCTGCACAGATCCGTCTCTGTCAACCCCATCAGCTTAAGATGCCTGTTTAGCTTACAGTGCCCCGTCAATAGACTTACTACAGTTTTGACCGTTTTCCTGTCTTTACTCAATAAGTCTGACGTAAACTTTTGCGAATGTTCCATTATGAACTGTTTCGCTTGCCTTTGTCCTGGTGAATTCCACCACCATTCCCGTGATTTTTGTGCCACCCATGTTTTCATGGCCGTCTTTATTATATTTTTTGCAATGCCGCAGAAGGGTTCCGGTCCAATAAAAGGCATTGATGAGCCTAGTTTAGCCATTTCATCTGCCTTTTCATTGCCTTTTAGACCCCTATGCCCTGGTACCCAAGCTACCGTAACCTTGCTACGATCCCCCAGAGTATTCAGAGCATGCACACAGTCCCATACTAGCCTAGAATTGACCTCTACAGAATCTAGTGCCCTTAGCACCGCCTGACTGTCTGTGAAGATGGCTATTGAACGGTACGTCCTATCCAGCCTTTTAATTTCTTCTACACAGTAGTGAATTGCCGTGATTTCTGCTTGAAAAATCGTGGCATTTTGGGATAGACTTACTGGGAATGTTATCCCTTGTTTCCTTCCGACTACCCACGCCATACGGCGTCTTTGAGCCGTCCGTGTACCAGGTTGACTCCGCCTCTACGGGTACACCTTTTTCCCAGTCTTCCCTACCTGGTATAACTATTTTAAATTTACTGGCAAAGCTATATCTCGTGACTGTTGCGTCAATGGGTTGCCCCAAAATGTTATCCGCTTTTAGTTCCTTGATTAGCTTACCATTATCAGCCCCATGCGATTGGCTTATGTGCTGCTGATTATGTATTAATCTGTGCATGGCTGCTCTCGCTTCGCCCTGTATATATATGTGTAGTGGTGGAATGTTTAACAAGACTTCCAGTGCAGCTAAAGGAGTAGTTTTTATGGCCCCCGTAACGCACAGGCAAGCTAACCTTTGTATGTTACTTAATAGCCTTACTGCTCCTGTTTGCTGTGTCTTTGTCCACCATACCACTGACCCGTAGGTTATTATGGGTCTAAGAAATGGCTAGTATGCTGGGACTGGATCTAAAGGCCCCTATCGACAATCTTTCAATAGTATTTTGCTTGCTGTATCGTAACATATGGCACCGTAGTCTAATTTTTTATTTTGAATGATTTTAGTGCAGCTGTCTTTCTGTATATTAACCTTCAACCAGAATATTAAAAATTTAAATAATTTTTTTTAACATTACTCTAAAACGGTTTAACGTTAATGTAGTAGAGAATACCCAATGAATTGGAAACAGTTGCGTTCAATTATTTTGATTTATTATGGATTTTCAGAGGGGATCAACACACCTTTCACCCCCCAACTTTTTTTAGGGCTATATTTTAACAAAATATTGACCGCCATTGGTCTATTCTTAAACTTTTGTGTCTCTCTGAATTTATTTTCTTCTAAAAGCCAATTACAAAATCCCTTTCGTTTAGCATAGTTTTCGGGAAGTAATTCTTGAACTTCTGTGATATGGAAGGGGTCAAGTAACTGGTCCTTAACTGTTCTCCATACCTTTATACGAGGTACTCTTAATTCAGCCGCTATCTTTCTCATGCTCGTGTGAGGGTGTTCGTCAACAATTTCTATTGTATCATTTGCATTCGGACGACCACTCTTACCGAGAACTTGTTTTTTTAAAGTGCCTGTTTCTTTTAAATTTCGGTCAATAGTCAGGAAAATTCGCCTATCTGGTACATTTCTATTAGGGAGCTTATCAGCATAGCGCCTTGCAGCCGCCGCACCATTTCCTTCACATTCACCTAATTTTGTTAGAAAATAAAAGTAATAGGATCCAGTATAATTTAAAGCATGCGAAATGTTTGATTTATTTTAATATATACCTAGTCCGGTCATTATACGATATTGAAATAACAAAAACTCCGACAGAGCTGATTTTTGGTAAATACCTTTATTTTACTATAAAAATGAAAAATTAAAAAGTCCCCATCTGTCCTATATGTGCTTCAGAAGTTAGTCGGGGTCAAAGGTCAACATTTTAGGTTTTTTTAGTTTTTCTCAAAAACCGTAAGTTTTTTTGAAAAAATACTTCAGACCAAATTTGTAGATCTCAAAATTCTCTACAAAAATGGTCCTTATAATTTTTTCTATAAGTATTACCGTTTCTCAGATATCACGATTCTAAGAGTCACGTTATGTATAATGTGCACACGTTTCTACACTACCTGTAAGGTAGTGTACTTAGCGCGTTTTTTTTCCCCAGTACTATTCCACGAATCGCTATTACGTAATTTTTTGTCACAATACTTATTTCAGTGCATGGAGATTATTCGGGTTGATAATGTTTATGGAGTGTAATTGTTAGTTTGATTTCTTTTGATACTTTAATCTGATTCATACTCGTTATAAGTAACTTCAACAATCATGTCTTCTGCGATTTCTTCTTCTTCCTCCTCCTCTTCTCCTTGCTGAGTGTTCATAAATTGTTCAAATAATGATGTATCAGTAGTCTCTTCATCAGCATCACATGAATCATTCTCTGTTGTACTTAACTCAACATTTGAACAAGACTGACCTCGGCAATTGGTACACGCAGGTGAACACTGTAGTCCTACTTTTCTACAGCCGCACTTGGCACTACAACCTTTCTTGCAATTGCAAAAAATTGTATTAAGGAGTTTTTCAGGTACAGGGGGAAGCAAAGTTGTAATTGGTTCCAGAGTATTATTTACTAATTTCTAACCCCAGTCTTCAGGGTTAAGTTGATTACCTTGCCATGTCTGAACTTGATAATATACCCGATACAAGTGCTGAATAGCAGATGCCGATGTTGGAGGAAAACAAGATAGCTGGACTTGCTTCTTGTTTCGGGTATTTTTGACAAATGTTAAATATCTGTACTTATCAATACATTTGATTTTCATTGGAGCTCCATAAACTGCAAGAAGAAATCGAATCCCTTTCGTAATAATTGCCTGAGGTGGAGAATCAATGTCCGTAAACACTTTCGCACAGTCAATTAAATCTTTTTTTTCAAATAATTTTAAAATTGAATTTTTGCCCCTTCTGTACATTGCTGATGTAGTATCGCAACCGGTTATCGCATGCAAAAATAAAATATAGTTTTGGCATTTAGGGACTGACACTCCTTTAAATATATATTTTCTGAATAGAATGTATAGCATATACATAAAAAAGACACAAACAGGAATTTTTACTTGCTTAAGTACCTGAATGTGTGTATACGTGGCTGATGTGTGCACATTATACATAACGTGACTCTTAGAATCGTGATATCTGAGGAACGGTAATACTTATAGAAAAAATTATAAGGACCATTTTTGTAGAGAATTTTAAGATCTACAAATTTGGTCTGAAGTATTTTTTCAAAAAAACTTACGGTTTTTGAGAAAAACTCAAAAAACCTAAAATTTTGACCTTTGACCCCGAATAACTTGTGAAGCACATATAGGACAGATGGGGACTTTTTAATTTTTCATTCTTATAGTAAAATAAAGGTATTTACCAAAAATCAGCTCTGTCGGAATTTTTGTTATTTCATTACTGTTTTCAGGTCTAAATTGACCGGACTATGTAATATTAGTATTTTATCAAAATGGTATAAGTAAGGACTGTTAAATAAAACAACAGGAGTGAAAAATTACCAGCAAAAAGTTTCAGACGAAAAATTATATTTAAGAGCGAATGCCTTTTTTTAAAAAAATTAATTGAGAGTCAAATAAACATGGAAAAAAGCAATTTTATTACTACTCGGATACATCGACAGGTAAACGCCCTGTATGCACGTCTCTGAATAGCATCGCTTGTGTCAACCGGCTTTGTTCCTCTTTCTCTTTCATCTGCTAATGTACAATGTATGTTTATGGATATGTTTTATTAAAAGTACCAGCTAATCACTCACCAGATAACACACTGAAAGTTCTCTTAGCTATTTCCCGAAGATATCATCTAAATGGCAAAGTTCTTTCTTTTGCAATGCATACCCGTATGAGTGGGAGTGGAACAGCATTCGAACGAAAAAAAAAAACTGAAAATGGAATATATTTACCGGCGTAATGAGCCTCTATTGTTAATACTCAGTTAAAATGTTTGAATTATGTTATAAATCTTAATTTTGAACAAGTAGTATTGACAATTCCAATAAAATAAAACAAGAAATGTTTGAATTATGAAAAATCGGTATTAAAACCAAAAATCTATAATTTGGTCAGAATTGAGTGAAAGACGTAATTTTTCTATGACCATTTTCGAATGATAACAGGATTAAAAAGGATAAAAAGGGTTTTAGAACAAACTCAGAAAGAAATTTGGATTTTAAAACTAGAAATTTGACATTTGTAAGAGGAGGAAATTAGTATGGGGGCCATGAGCGATTTGCAAAGATATATTTTTTTATTTTGGTAATCAATTAAAGTTTTTTTTTTATACTCGTATATAACTGATTTATTGAATTTGATCAGAACAAATTAAAACAAAGGTTGAAAGAAATACAAATATTATCAAACGAAACAAATGACTGTATATTTAAAAAGATCCTGAATGCCTGGATTTAATTGACACGTCAAGATGGGCGTGATGGGCTGAAACACCGAGATGACGTAGGTACCTGAAATTAGATATAAAAACAGTCTGAGTATTCAATTTGCTATATATAGTAAATCTTTTATTCAAACAAAGATTAGTATATTAAAATCCCCAAAAAAAAATACAAGTGTTAATAATTTACTAGGTGTCTAAAGCGATTGAATCGTTATATAACATTTTAATACTTTAACTTTAATTAAACAGAATTAAATGCCTAATTATATAGGTATATTAGTAAGGGGCACAAACTCTCCCCGTGCATGTAAGGAATGTGTGGCACAAACTCTCCACAAATAACATAACTTCTGTAAGTGGCGCAATCTCTCCACAGTACAGCAAAATAATACTAGTCTGCAAGTGGCTCAAACTCTCCACAGTACAGTAAAATAATAATAGTCTGCAAGTGGCTCAAACTCTCCACAGTACAGTAAAATAATAATAGTCTGCAAGTGGCTCAAACTCTCCACAGTACAGTAAAATAATACTAGTCTGCAAGTGGCTCAAACTCTCCACAGTACAGCAAAATAAGGTTACTCTGCAAGTGGCTCAAGCTCTCCACAATACAGAGGGGGTTGTAAGGAAACAAGGATGTTAATAATCACCCTGTAGCAGGAACGGACGAACCGCAAGTGGCGCAAACTCTCCATAATACAGTAAAATAATAATAGTCTGCAAGTGGCTCAAACTCTCCACAGTACAGCAAAATAAGGTTACTCTGCAAGTGGCTCAAGCTCTCCACAATACAGAGGGGGTTGTAAGGAAACATGGGTGATATTAATAATCACCCTGTAGCAGGAACGGACGAACCGCAAGTGGCGCAAACTCTCCACAATACAGTATAGGTTTATGAGTAAAACTGCAAGTAAAAGGCATAATTGAAATACTCTGTGATATAGACTCACTATTAAACTATATGTTTGTAAAATAATAACTTTCAAAATCAAATAACAAGTCAAATGCATAATTGAAATACTCCGTGAGATAGACTCACCTATTTAACTCCTAATGACTTATACAAGACACTACAATTCACAAAAACTTTCACTGTATATATATATCTATTTATTATATTTGGTATAAACTGATGTCTTAGGTAGTCACTAAAGAACTGAACTCTGAATAGTTTTAGAAATATTCTTTTACCCTCTCATTACTTCAGTCTTACCTACCTCTCAAAGATATGAAATATGATACTTTATCGATTTCACGCAATTGGCTGTTCTCTTTATCAAAACATGCATTTTTGAAATGTTAGGTCATATTCATAATAGAATTTAGTACATTTGAAATAACAAGAGACCCTTTTTTTTTACATAACAGGGTGAGATAAACATAAAAAAATAAATGTCTTACATATATTATAAATCTTAATATTGAACGAGTAGTATTGACAATTCCAATGAAATAAAACAAGAAATGTTTGAATTATTATGAAAAATCGGTATTAAAATCAAAAATCTATAATTTGGTCAGAATTGAGTGAAAGACGTGTTTTTTCTACGACCATTTTCGAATGATAACAGGATTAAAAAGGATAAAAAGAGTTTTAGAACAAACTCAGAAAGAAATTTGGATTTTAAAACTAGAAATTTGACATTTAAATTTACATTATACTGGGCGTCCAGTTTCGATACGGTAACTAAGAAAAAACCTATATAATACAAGATTTTCTGTTGATCTTTCTTATCGTGCAACATAAGTATAGTATATTTTCTTCTAGCGGCCGAGCAAAGCAATTTTAAAGCAAGAGAAAACAAAAGGTGAAAAAACCTTATACGATCGTAAAAACGTGTTCGTTTATTCCATAATATGTAAATGTAGGTCCTCGAAAATTTACAATTCAGAGAAGTTAAAGATACACATCTGAAGCCGTCATATATATATTTTGACTTGTACATTCCTTTGTGGGTAATTTAAAGAGAAATCGTAAATGCTAGCCGTGTTGTCAAATCATCCCGAATTTCTAATTCTCTTAACTGCTCAATTTCATCACGACCAAAAATAAGAAAGCATTCTCAATAACAGATCCTATTCTATCGAATTACATTTTTATAATGACAGTTGATGCCAAAAAATAATTATCACGATTATAAATTTTAAAGTACCAACCCTAATAAATTTATAATCTACGTAGATCTATCAAATAATGTGTTGGCAACAATGTACTATCCGTCAGACCCCAGAGCACATCGCGATCTTATTATTCTTCACCGATAAAATCTCCAAATGATATCAGACATATCATTACCGATTTGAAATGGATTTTAAGGTGCATTCCTTTGTTTTTTATCGCTGAAATTAGTAGGTACACGGTTTAAAATGTTTAGAACTTGGATTTCAATCAATCGAAGAATTTGTCAAGATCGATTTAACGGGAAAATGTATACATAACCTCAATAATAAAACTCCAAATGGTTACGAAACCATTGTAAATTATTTATATCTCCGATATGGCCCAACAATAATTGAGGGAAAAAACAAAAATCAATGTCACAAAATTTTTATTAAGTGATTAAACAATTTCAATTCGTAATATCGACTAGTTTCCGCCAATAAGGAAGATTTTATATAATTCAGCTTGTACACTACCGGGTGTCCCAGAAGTTTCTGATCCAATTTAACTCCAAATATATCGGAACTTAAATACCCTAGAGAGGTGCGGTTTTCCAGGAACAATTTCTTTTTATATAAAGTTTTTTTCAGTATACATGTTTTGATCAGTAAAATCTTATATAGGGTGTTTTAAAAAAAAGGTGTTATTTAAATGCAAATATCGTCGATTGTTTTAATGGGACACCCTATATATTTTTATTCTATCCAAAAGACGAACTCTTTCCCTTTGAGAAAATGTATAATTTGTTAAAGTTTTGAAGAAAAATGAGTGAGTTATTTGATTTTTTAGGATAGGGTGTTATGTAGGCATCTATACGGGTTTCAATGTACAAGTAGGCTTTGGGATTTATGTAGATTCAACAAACTGACACAACGAATTGTCAAAGTAATTCATTGCGATTTGTTTTCGACTTATTTTCAATAATGGTGCGATTTAGTTCACGTGAAAAATCAGAAACTGTGTTATTGTAGGCTAAGTATGTTACTACCAGAAGAAGATTTCGTCAGGTATTTAGGAAACATCCACCTTCAAAAAACAGCATTAAAAGATGGTAGACTGCATTTCTACAAAATGGATATATGGAAAGAAGGAAACATCAAACCAGTAATGGTGATATTTTTTTAAATAGACTCTTACGTATTCAGGAAACATTACAAGAACATAATAATCGAATATCTCTTCGCAAAGTATCATCCACAACTGGAATTTCAAAATCCGAAGTTCAGAGATGTATGAAGGTATTGAAGTTAACTCCTTATAAAATACAGATACACCAAAAAATATATGAAAGGGATTTTCAAACCAGAATTGTTTTTTCTGAGACATTACTAGATTTATTTAGAGAAGTTCCTGATGTTTTACTTATAATGTCAGATGAGGCTGGATTTCATTTAAACGGGGGATGTAATAAACATATGGTGGTCTGAAAATCCAAGGGTAATTGAAGAATACGAAAGAGATTTCCCAAAGTTGAACGTTTGGTGTGGCGTTTCTAAAGAAAAAATATATGGACCGTTCTTCTTTCAAGAAACTACAATTACTGGTAATGTCTACTTAGACATGTTACAAAATCACCTATATCCACAACTGGAACAAAATGGCATCATAAATCTAGTTTACATTCAGCAAGACTGTGCTCCACCACACTATTTACTTGTGGCTAGAAATTCTTTAACAGAAACATTTGGAGATAGGTGGATTGGGAGAGCTGGACCAATTGAGTGGCCTGCTCACTCACCAGACTTGACGATCCCAGACTTTTTTATATGGTCTTTTATCAAAGATAGATGTAACATTGTCCGAGCATTCCAAGAAATTACCCCAGAAATGTTGCGAAATTCTTGTCAGGGGTGCTATTCTCGAGTTTATGAGAAAGATTTGCGTATGCGAATTTATTGGTTTTTCGTATGAGAACTTCTAATACGTATTCTTGATCGATAAAATGTGATTTTTTTAGTCGCGTAGGAGAATATTTTCATGCGAATATTTTCTACTGGGTCTGCTCCATGAGAAACGCAAAAATCGAATACCGAGAGAGAATAAGCAACCTAAAAATATGGCTGGATTATACTAATTGAGTCAAATAGCGGCCCTAAATATATTGGAGAATATCGAAGAAGAAGCAGAAGAAGTTTCACGTTCCTTTCCATAAACTCTACAAGAGTTTCTTTCTGTTCTTGGGATATATTAACCGTTCTAACTTTTTTTGCAGTTGTCAACACAATTAGAAACTCAACCAAATAACTTAAACTATAGGTTTTATAATCAAAAATCAGTTTATAAGATTTATAATTGTGATTTATAAAGTTTGACATTTGTTTGTCGAGACGACGAGGCAGTGTTGCCAACCCAGTTCGCTGAAAATTCCCAATTATTATGTGAAAAAATCCCTAGAAATCCCTAGATAAAAATTAATTACAAAAATAATGTACGAAAATACTTTATTATCACAAAAGTTTAAAAAATACATATAAATGGAAATACATAAAAAAGAATTAACAAAAATAAAAGTTTCTAAACTAAACAAAAAAAACAAATATAAAAATAAAATCTCATGGAATAAAAGAACATAGAAATAAAAGGCTTTCAGCTAATGCTGATTCTGTAAAAATTAGAAAAAGACAAATACCTTTATAAACATTTAACATATTTGTAGTCTATTTAAGTAATTTAAGATTAAAATTGATAAATTGAATAAAATTCCAAAAATTGAACTGAAAACAATCCAACATTGAAAATTCCCTACATATAAGATAAATTTCCCTTTTTCCCTATTGTAGGAAAAAATCCCTAGAACTAGGGAATAATCCCCTAGGTTGGCATCACTGCGACGAGGTAAGGTTACGACTAAAGGTATGTTTACCGAGACAGAACAATCGTCACTGTATGAGCGTTTTACAAATAAAAACTGTCAAATTTAACAGAAAACGAAGATATTACCAACATCAACACCAACCTTTAAAGTAAAACTTGTTTTTAGGATGGATGCACTGCTTTAACACAGTGTTGTCAGATTAGTCACACAAAGAATATTCGTGTACGTAATTAAGTTGTTCTAGCGGTGTTCAAGAATACGGGTTTAAATTCGCATGCGCATATTTTTTAGAGAATACTTTCGTATGAGAAACTTTTCGTGTAAACTCGAGAATAGCACCCCTGAACTTTTTATTCAGGTTACAAAAATGTATAGACCAAAATGGACAACACTTCCTCTCTATGGTTTTTAAGTTCCGATATATTTGCAGTTAAAATTGGTCAGAAACTTCTGGGACACCCGGTATGATAAAAAGACGATGATGTTATTTTTAGTTAGTTAGGAAGGAAATATTAGAATTCATAAGAATTTATTTTGACACAGACCTATAAAAAAGAACTGTCAGCTTGAATTTTCTAGTTTCCGTTAAGTAAAGAAAATAACGACAGCTTGGCAACATCGCAATATTTTGTTTTGCAACGTCATCCACCTTTTTTCGTAAATAAACTATAATAGTATTAAGAACAATAAATAACTGAACGGTTCAACTAAACTTCCACTATTTATTCGAAAAATCGTTTTTAAATGCAATTACAGCTGTTTCGCTAAATAACTAGCATCATCAGATTGACGTATTGAAGTTACATTTTGTTTGTTGCTAGGTAGACCAAGTAAGGAAGTAATAAGACATAACAATATTAAAGCCTAGATGTCATTTATTGTTTTTAGTAAGATGGACTTCCACAAAGTAAAGGTTACCACAATCAATTTCAAACTATAATGGGTTAATTGCTATTTAAAATGAAATTTCTATTTGGAAAGATAAATACCAAGGCAATAAAAATTTGTCAGCCAATCCCAGCAGAAACTTTAAAAAAACTATAACTATTTTAAGAAAAAATTTACTTAATTATTCATGTTTAATTTGTGATTGGTTACGATTTGCTGGAGATGAACAAACGTACCAAAATGACGTTTTCGCATTAGTTATTATAAATTATAGAAATGTAACAAAATTATCGATTAAAATTAATAAATCATGAGTCAAGGTAACGTTTAACATGTCTTTTTGTGCGACATGTCCATTAATTATACAATTTCATACCGACAATTTACAATTTAATTCATACATCTAGCGCTGATCTTGACATTTAAAAAAGATATACAAAATCGCAGCGTGTGTTCCAATAAATAATCATCAATTTTTTAAATACAACGACAGTTGGAATAATTAATTAACCTGGGTTAGCAAATACCGTAAGGAAGAATGTTTTAAAATGTAAATCGAACAAAAACTATGAACTAGTAAAGCAGAGTCGTACAGAGCCTTTTGGAATGATAAATAATTGAAAAATACTCGCTTCCCGACCAACTGACACAGATCAAAGTGTATTTTATGCTTAATGCCTTGTAAAAACATTAAAAATAGAACTTTTAAACCAAAAATTCTACTGTTTGTTCAAAAAATTGTTTTTTTAAACTTAATGAATGAGGACAGCGATATAATGAAGGTTTGAGGGCGCCAACTACTCTTATACAGTATGTACCAACCTTATGACAATATATATATCAAAAAATGTTATTAACAACAATAGTAGATGTCTTAAGGGTCCATATTTTGAAATTACCTTAAACTATACAGAGTGTTGTATAACTCCGTTACAAACCAAACATATGATTTTTTAAATGGGAACCCCTGTATATCAGGTCGGCTGAAAAGTCCCCGGTCTGACCTATAGATGACGAGAATTAAATCCATTTCATTTTTAGATAATATCAACCTTCAAAAGATTCGTGTAAAAATTTGACAGCTGTCGGACTATTAGTTTGTGAGATATTGCATTTTTAGTGAGGCAACTTTTGTTATTTTCAAAAAAATGAAAAAAAAGAATTTCGTGTGCTTATTAAATATTGTTATTTGAAAGGAAAAAATACAGTTGAAGCAAAAGCTTGGCTTGATAATGAGTTTCCGGACTCTGCGTCAGGAAAATCAACAATCATTGACTGGTACGCAAAATTCAAGTGTGGTGAAATGAGCACCGAGGACGGTGAACGCAGTGGACGCCCAAAAGAGGTGGTTACCGACGAAAATATCAAAAAAATCCACAAAATGATTTTGAGTGACCGTAAAGTGAATATGATCGAGATAGCTGACACTCTAAAGATATCTAAGGAACGTGTTGGACATATCGTTCACGAATATTTGGGTATGCGGAAGCTCTGTGCGAAATGGGTGCCGCGCGTGCTCACAATCGACCAAAAACAGCAACGAATTGATGATTCTAAGCAGTGTTTGCAGCTGTTAAGTCGTAATAAACCCGATTTTTTGCGTCGATATGTGACTATGGATGAAACTTGGCTCCATCACTACACGCCTGAGTCCAATCGACAGTCAGCTGAGTGGACTGTGGCCGGTGAACCGCCACCAAAGCGTGGAAAGACTCAACAGTCAGCTGGCAAAGTTATGGCCTCAGTTTTTTGGGATACACACGGTATATTGTTCATCGACTATTTGGAAAAGGGAAAAACAATCAACAGCGACTATTACTGTGCATTATTGGAGCGATTAAAGACCGAAATCGCGAAAAAACGGCCCCATATGAAGAAGAAAAAACTGTTGTTTCATCAAGACAATGCACCGTGTCACAAATCATCGAAAACGATGGCAAAATTGCATGAATTGGGCTTCGAATTGCTTCCTCACCCACCGTATTCTCCAGATCTAACCCCCAGCGACTTTTTCCTTTTCTCTGACCTGAAGAGAATGCTCGCGGGAAAAAATTTGGCTCTGATACTGAGGTAATCACCGAAACTGAAGCCTATTTTGAGGACAAACCGAAGGAGTACTACAAAAATGGTACCGAAAAGTTGGAAGGTCGCTATAATCGCTGTATCGCCCTTGAAGGCAACTATGTTGAATAAAAAAAAATGAATTTTGTCAAAATATTGTGTTTTACTATGGTAGACCGGGGACTTTTCAGCCGACCTATTATTAAACCGAATTCGGACTGTTCACATTTTTTTGAAGATTTTTATATAAGGTTTTGATACATTATACAGAGTCCTTCAGAAGTTTTGGACACGTTTGTGTGAAAATCGTAGGTAAATCAACACTCTGTATCTTATTGTACGTTGAAGAAAAAAAAATATTTTGCCTAACAGTTTCGTAATATGATACAATATCACCGTATTCTATTAAATATTAATTTTTTTCCCTTTTGTATATAGGGTGGACGATAACTCGAAAATTTCATTTTCTCTCTTCTTTCAAATGGAACACGCTGTATTTTATATCATAAACGGAACTTTGTCATAAGGTTGGTACATTTCCGTTAAAATTTTCTTACCATACCAAAAGAAACCTTGGAAAACGGATTTATTCACTAAAAGTATTTTTGAGATTAAAGGAGTGCCCCAATTCCTCTCACGCAAAAATACAACTGATAAGATAAGTGGCCGGTACGAACCGTCAGAATATCCATTAATTTATTAAAATCTATTTCCCGTAAACGCCACTGGTTTTCTCTATTATCTACTATCTTTTCCATTATACCCTTAAAAGAAGATCCCCGAAACTCAATTAAAATATAATCCGTGCAACAGTAACTCATTCCATGTTGGGATTGCCGTACGAGTAATTACCTCGTCCTCATCGGCACGGGTAAACGAGAATACGCCGGACTTGGTTTGAGCTATTCGCGAATTTGTTGGACGAAAAGTGGTTATCAAGTAATTTATTTACTCAACAGCACTCTATCAGGTCTCTATGCTGTTAGGTGAACGGGATAGAATATTCATATTAATCGAGTAGCTCTATTTCCATGTAAGTAAAATGAATATTATAATAACGTCCAATGAAATTGCATCTTTCAACTACTGCGGGTGACCTTGGTGAATGGTCAACTAAGGAGGCTATCCAGGAATGGGTATTTACTCTCACAGTTATTAAGGAGATCATCTAGCAGTAATGGCAACAGGGCGATTTGCTAGCTAGAAGTTTCAGAGCCCTCGCATCAGGTTCTAAAGGCTCTGAAGAAAGTGGGCAACTGGTTTGAGGATAAGAGTCTGTAGCTCAATCCTACAAAAATAGTAAGGGTCGCCTTCGACAGGAAAAGATCATCAAAAGGCTTAAAGCCATCATAATCAAGGAATCCACAAATCTAAAGAATCACACAATTGCCCTTGTGAGTTGTAGTAGTTGCTACGTATCACGTGGCCATTTCCAAATGTAAATATTGTTAATACCTGGGCTCCTGTAGTTTATACTATTTTAAATATATTTTTAAACTGCAAATTTTATGTATTTGGGCTATCTATAGTTCATTTGTTTGTAGTTGGCAGCATATAAATATGCAAATCCTTCAAAGCCCAAGCAAGGGTGGTTCATGAAGAATAACTATACTGTATATGAAAATCAAGAGAGGGTAAATTCCCAGAATAAAAACTAATTCGGTATGCAAAACTATAGTACAGTACGTGTGGTAACTTCAATATTTGTAATGCATTCTAAATTGTTTTTGTTAATTTCAGTACAAAATTTATTAAATTTCTTGGACTATCACATTATTTTATGATCTTTCATTGTTACTACAGTAGGCCTAAGAGGATTAACGTGCGTCATAGGCGTAACCAGATTAGAAAGGCATAATTGTTATTTAACGACCTCCGAATGGCAACAGCTTCTAATGACAGATATTTTGACTTAAATAGTGCTTAAGTTTCTAGAAATGCAGTTATTTGATTTTCGATAAACGTGACAAAGAGTAGTGACTAAAAATGGAAGCAGTTTGTGAGTATACGTCAGTGAAAAAATTAAAACTAGACCATTTATCGCTCAATGAAAAGAGTGCTGTAGTGAATGTGTACCACTATTTTAAACATCAAAATCCCTCAAACACTATTGACAGTGTAGTTGAAACAACATCTAAGGCAATGGGATAAGGAAAATCTACAATATATAGAGTTCTAAAGGAGGAAAAATCAGGTGGAGTAACCTCACCAAAGCCGAAACCAGGTAGACAAAAACTATTAAAAGTCAACGTGGACGAGTTTTTAAAAAATGCTATTCGCAAGCTTGTTCACTCATTTTTTATAAACAAGCAAATACCAACTTTAGATAAAGTTTTGCAAGCCATTACGAATGATGTTGATTTACCCACAATAAGCCGGGATAAACTATGAAAAACATTACATGAGTTAAACTTTAAATTTGAAAAAATGGGCAGACACTCAATGCTAATTGATTCTGAAGAAATTGTATGTTGGAGAAGACAGTACCTCAGAAGAATACAACAAGTTAAAGCTCAAAATAAAAACATTTATTATTTAGATGAAACATGGGTTAATGAAGGACATTGTGTAGGAAGAGTTTGGAAAGACAAAAATATAAAATCATCCCATCAAGCTTTTCTAGAAGGATATACTACTGGTTTTAAGGAACCTATAGGAAAAGGTAAAAGATTAATTATTTGTCATATAGGCAGTACAAACGATTTTCTTAAGAATGGTTTACTCTTATTTGAATAAAAAAAACCGTTGATTATCACGAAGAAATGAATGGAGACGTGTTTGAGGAATATTTTGAACAGATGATTCAATTCATACCAAAAGGATCGGTTATTGCAATGGACAATGCAAGTTACCACTCCAGATTACTTGAACCTTTACCAACCACTAAATGGAAAAAGGATGAAATTGCAAAATGGTTATCTTCTAAAAATTTAGCCTTTGACAATACAATGCTGAGGGCAGAATTGTTAACTATTGCTAAAAAACATAAGCAAAATTATAAAAAATATAATATTGAGGAGATAGCCAAAAAACGAGAAATTGAAATCCTTCGTTTACCACCCTACCATTGTGAGCTGAATCCGATAGAATTGATATGGGCTCAAGTTAAAGGTTATGTTGCCAAAAATAACACTACTTTTAAATTATCAGATGTTAAAAATCTCTTCAATAAGGCAATATCTGAAATAACAAGTGAAGATTGGCAAAAATGTATTAGACACGTTACAGAAATAGAAAAAAAAAATGTGGGAGCTAGATAACATAATTGATATTACTATAGAGCCCATTGTAATTTCTCTAGAATCAGATGGTGAATCTTCTGACACAGAGTGCGAGGAACCATAACTTTAAAATTATTAATTTATGTACTTTAATTTTATTTTTAGATTTTTATTTTTTAAGATTTAATATTGTCGTATTTTTTGCATGTTGCTAGTCAAATTTTATCCTTGCGGTTGGTTTTTTTTTTCTCATATACCTACTTAATTTTTTTTAGCTCCTCATATTAATTAATAAGTAATTGTAATTATCTGTGCATATTATATACATATTTTGTAAATAAACATATGCCTAAAACAAAATGCCTAAAATAATATTGACTTTTTCTTCATTTTACCCAAATTAAATTACTACTTACGAATTATGTTTATCTATCTAAAATTGGTAATCTAGGTATAAATAATTAAAACAAATTAAATATTTCTATTTCCATATTAATTTAATTTTGAAAACGCACGTCTATGGTTTACTGCCTTTAACACTGATAACTGCAAAACATTTCTGGAAATTTACTCTCTCTTGATTTTCAAATACACTATCAAAGTAAAATTTCTATTGAAACGTAATCATAGTTGTTATTTTTCAAAGAGTTCACCCTGTAATTAGGGATTAACTAACCCAAACACAATAGAAACCCTAGATAATATTGTCACAACAGGTAGCTGAATAGATGATTAAAAGAAATTTCTTAATACCGATATAAATAAGTATGTGCGCTACTGATTTAGGATCTTGTGTACAACATTTTACGATTTAATGACTTTTCTTAGCTGCCAACTCCAAACAAATGAACTATAGTAAGTCTAATTTGAATAGTCTATTAAATTCTAGCTCTTCTATCTTCATTTATTTCATCATCTGTTAAGTATTTTATCGCTTTGTCTTCCTGTAGCCCCCCATTTACAAATTCGCAATAGAATAAAATAAACGAGATCCGTTTTGTATAAATAATCGATTCGTGTTTATCTCGATGGGCGTGCACGAAATAATTAATTTATTTTTTTTTATCGTATCTGAAACTGCAAATTTTGTAATTAAGTCTTTCTTGTCTGAAATTACATTTCCGACACTCGCTTAGAGGTTATCTTCGTAAATAAAAGTCTGGGTAATAAATAAAAAGTAATAGATAGTGTTGTAATGGACTGTACAAGCTTTTAGTTGGAGGGAACTTTTCGTTTCTTTCAATTAAATGTTGTATGTAAAAGGAGCGGTGTATTCGGAACAGGTTTAAAATTTGTAAACTGTTTTTATTTCAGATATTTTCAGATTAATTTCGTTGGTACCTAAATGTAATGAGCTTTTTCTCATCAATATATTTGCTTTTGTCTAAGATAAGAATACATAACAGATTAATAAATTCTTGACGTTAGAAGTTATATTTTATTTTATCAGATAAATCACTGAAAAACCTTTTTAAGGCCGGGCATTGGCAGTGTATTTAATATAGGTAAACGCGACGTCCTTTCAAACAGCTTTTAGCAAAAACTATAAGGCAATGAAAATTGAAAAAAAAATCAGTAGTATACTAGATATATAAAGTTATTCAATAAAGAATTTTGAAGCTTGAGAGTACAAGGAATCATTCAGAAAAAATTCCCGAAATATGTCTATTTTTACATTTCATAAAATGATTAATATCTCACTTAAACGTGATATGATTTTTAAAATATTTCTTCTTTGAATAGATGATATATCTACTCATAAGTCCGTGTTTATAAAAATTACAATAAATTCGTTTGTTTCCTTAAAAGCTCTTTGAAAAATTATTCCCAAATTAGTGTGAGCATTGTCTAATTGAGGGCGTTGTTATAGAACATCTATTAAATCTTGTTTATCAGGTCCGCATTAGGAATTTAGCAAATCTTTATTTAATTAAATATACTATAATATTAATACTAATATACAGCGTGTCCACGGATGGGGTATCCTATAGGTGAAAAATGTTTAAATACCTATTAGTTTTAGTGAAAAATGTCATTCTTGATAAAAAGTTTTGCTTGTTCTGAAACCCCATTAAATAAAACAAAATTCCAGTTTATCAAAATCCGTCTGATTTTATAGCCAGTTTTATTTATGAAAACCGTATGAATTTTTGCATTAAGTTCGAAAATAATGTATTAATCTAGTGAGTGACGTTTACCTACGTGTCCCAAGTAACTGTCAACTTTTATATTATTTATAGTTAAGATTATTTTGATTGAAAAAGTGAAAGTTTCCATTTATTTTAACATTTGGTAAACATGTTGCAAACCTTGTAAGGGTTTATCTTTGTAGTAAGAATAAGGGTACTCGAACACAGTAATAAAACTCAGGTGGACTTGCTTACTCTATTCTAAAATAAAGTAACAATTTTCTTGCAATAAAATCTTCAATTATTTCATAAAAACTAATGATATCGACATCCATAATCTCAAACTCTTACTATTATCATTGTTTTCAATTATTACATATTTTGCAAAATTTTTTATTTCGGATGTTCTTTATTAAGGTTGATCTTTTATTTGTCGGTTTACAAATTTGATTGTACAGTAGATTCGAACTCTTGTAAACAATGAAAGTAAATAATCTTTATTGCCATATGGGAGGGAGAATTCTGCATTGGAAAAATCTTTAAAAAATATGTTTCCTATACCATCTTGTATACAATAATTATTAAAATTCAAAACAAACATATTCTCTAATCTTATTAAATACTCTGAAAAATTATTGGGAGGTACTGTTAAGCCATCAAAAATATTTTTACTGTGACTGTAAGCTTTGAGTTCACAAAATGAAGTAGAATTGTCTATTTCGGATGATGAACAATATTGTAAACAAGTTTGACGAGAATGTTACAGAGACATCTACGTAAAAAATATCCACCAACATAAACCAGTGCATTTCCTTTCTCTGATAATCAAGTTCCTATAATCCGTTGATTCTATTTTTATAATATGAGAAATATTTTCGTAAGTTTTTGCCCGAAAACTTTCAATATTTTTCAATGACTTTCCATGTTATATTAAGCAAAATATCGCCACTATCGTCCATAGAATATATCTTAGAATATCTTTGGACGATGTTTTTACTAGTGGAGTTTTACTGGAGTCCTTTACTAGATTTTTGGATTAATAAGTAAAAAAAACATAAAAAGGTCGAATATTAGTTCTTAGTGGATCTATTAATCGTGTAATTTTTTTAATCCATTTAAAAGGTAAAACGTAGTTCCTTTTAATTTTTTAAAATGAACTGGTAGTTACTGCTGCTACTCATTTATTTTAAGTTTATGCATCATTTTCTTAAATTTTTTTACTAAAAAACTTGTTAATCGAATTTTTGACCATTTTAGTTTTTCCAGTTCGTTACTTTGAACTTTTGGAACCTATTTCAGTTTTTTTATGAATATGTATAGGTAATGGTAACCGAATATATTTAAACACTTAAGATTTTTAAAATAATTCGCTCAACTACTTTTTGGTAAATTTTAATTTTTGTTTTGTTCTTCTTTCCTTTTTAAAGAGCTTTTCAAAATATTGCCATATATGAATATGTATATCGTGAGTTTTTAATGACCATCCGGTATGTAGTATAAATATTTTCCTTCGCTGTTCGGTCCTTACCTACTCGTTATTGCTTAGTTAAGATAAACAAATGATAACATTTTACACTTGAAAAAACTTGAATGATTGCCTCTTTAAAAATAATACCCCAATAAATATTCTATTTATAATTTTGATTTGAGAAAAAAAAACATATATAAATAAAAATATCGTGTAAAATCTATAAATTAATATCGCTTAATGTAATTACAAATAGCCAATTCCTATTTAACAAAATCAAACATGTTTGTTTTAAAATTAATCCAGCCCTGAAATTTTAAAGGAAACTGATATACTCCAAAAATGAATATAATATTATTTCGTTTATCGCGTAAGGTCATTGCAAGAGGCAGCACCTCTCGGGTACACTTATTCGCTCTCTTTTTAGGACGTTTTCTCACTCCCAATGCCCAGCCTTAACCAAATGAATGTGGCTAAATAAGTGCAGAACCTTAAACATCAAGTAGGTAGGAGAATCTTGTCAATGAAAATGTGACGCTTGTGGCATTTAAGTTACTGTGAGATATATTTTAAACTGGGTGGTAGTTGATATTGGTGGTTAATAAATACACTGTCACACTAAAATTATTATAATTATATTTCCAAGTATCAAAACTAATTACAATACTTCATTACTATAAAAATAACTTCAAATATGCTTGGTCAGCAACATAGCGAATATATTGTAACGTAATCAAATGGCCTTATTAGGAAATTAAAATATTTAACAAGAAAATCTTATTAATTAATTAGAGGAAGGGTAGTTTATTTAAATTTAAACAGATAAAGGAAAGTAATAAAATTTAAATTATATTTACATAAATTAAAATTGTCAACAAATCACCTGATACATAATTTAAGATTTAATAATATAAGATTTACCATACAGATGAGTAGGTTGATGGTTTCTATGTATTATCCGAATATGCATTCATGGTGCCTATAACAAATTATTTAAAAGTGGTACTTATAGAATTTCACTGAAATTTGTTTATATCTAATTATACAATCTGAAAAATAAAGAAAAATAAACAAATAATGGGGTTATGAATTAAATGACAGTGACAACAATTGTCACCTGATATAGGGTAGCTTCCAAAGAGATGTTTTGATATGTCAACTATGACAGAAGAAAAAGGTTAACGTAATTTAGATGAATTAAATAATAATAGATGAGACACAAACAATTCAATTTAGAAATATAAGATGTAATGTTTCCTATTCTCAAAGCAAAGCTTTATTAGATATTATTAAATTTATTTATAAACAACCATAAGGTTAATTTGATTGGACAATAAATGATATAAGAATAATTAGAGATATAGAGGGCGAATTTTAATATAAGAAAGAAAAAAAAGGAAAATCGGGGTTGTTATTGATTTTTGAAAAAGAGTTAGTTAGTTTTTGGTTTTTTGGAGAATAAAAGGTTTTTTTGTTAAGAAATGTTGCTAGAAACAGATTAATCAAAATCATATATAAAATTTGTTAAAATTGTAATTAGATAGTAAAATAGTGATTTGTGACCAGTGAAAGTTACCTTTTACACGTTCTTAAAGTAAAAGGTGATCCTGAGTGATCTTCGTAACATCTTGAACCGGATTCCACGAGGTAGGAAGGCGTGAGATCCCCACGAGCAGTCTACCACAGTCTACAAAGCAATATAAAGCTATTCATATTGTTTTAAAACATTGAGACAGTATCAACCACTACTAGAAGAAGTATTAAAAAGGTATTTAATGAATTTTTGTTAAATAAACTTACCAGTGCGTGAGAAACTAAATTTTCAATAACGTTTAGTAATCTATCGTCCATTTTGTGTAACTGTAATTATAGAAAGGACTACTAACTGTAAAACTTAAAAAACTCACTCATAATTGTTATGTGAGTTGCATACTTAACTGTAATAGGATTAGTTTCATTAGCGTGAATGTGTGATGTATGAAAGAACATTTAAACAATTTTAATTTGTATTTGTATTTGTATAATGAAATGTGTTTTTTTTGAAACATTTATGTAATAAAACACTACATTGAATTTGATTGATCTGTTTTGCATATACTAGTAAATTTAATTAGAAATTTTAATTTTTGAGCATAATAATAATAATATAATAAATTAACAATTGATATGGCGTTCAAGTAATTAAAATAGTAAAATAATACATAGAGCCTATGAACCCACAGAACCCTGAGAAAGAGAGACATTATTAGTTTAGTAAATAAAAAGTTATGTTAGTGTCTGTAATAAAATCAATTATTCATATAAATTCAGATTCATTATAATATTAAAATTATACATACACAGACAAACATAACAATATATTGAACTTGAACGCGAATAACGTCTATCTATTTATATCCGTAGACCATAGGATATGTTTACTTGTTTTGTTTACCGGACCTTAGTTAAAGACACGCTATGACATTGGACATGATGTTATCATAACACAACTATGCTCTTTTAGGTCGTAGATATTTACCTATAGTAATTTAATTAAATATACAGGGTGTTCACACCACACCTTCCCAATCAAGAGATTTCTTTCCCATAGGAAATCTATTATATATATACAGTGTGTCCACTTAAGTTCGCACCATATGGGAAACTTTCTTATTATTAGTTTTACGAAAAAAAGTTATTCTTCATAAAAAGTTCTGCATGGTGTAGAAACTAAAATACAACCATCAGATATTAAAAATTTTCAGTCGTATACGAGGTATGTTCAAAAATATGAATTTTAGCAAGAGCAAAGTACGTCAATTTTTTATAATATCGAAAATTGTTATCAAGAAAATTTATTTAGAAGTCTACAACAAGTTAAAATATACAGCCATGTATACAAAATGTTTAAAATGGAGATTTTCCATGATTTGCCATGATATTTACATATCTGCTGCAACAGTCAAGTCGGGAAACTAAAAGGTTATCAAATTTTTGATAACAAATGTTTGTTAGATATAGTTTACAATTTTAAATAAATTTTCTTGATAACAATTTTCGATATTATAAAAAATTGAGGTTATTGGTAAAATTCACATTTTTGAACATACCTCGTACACGACTGAAAAATTTTAATATCTGATGGTTGTATTTCAGTTTTTCCACCATGCAGAACTTTTTATGAAGAATAACTTTCTTTCGTAAAACTAATAATAAGAAAGTTTCCCTTATGGTGCGAACTTAAGTGGACACACTGTATATAAATTAATAGATTGTTTGTCATAGTTAATTCAAAATAAGTTTATTTGTTTTCCTACTGTTTACACAAACAAAATCTCCAGTCTAAATTAAAATCAGAATTTCAATACATTTATGGTTCAAAAATTTGTGCGTTGGTAGTAAATCTACTTACATGTTCTACAAGGATCAATTTTTGGCTCTGGTTTTTTTTTGCTTTAGATCGCAGACAAATAATAGTCTTGCAGATGATACTGCGATTATTTATGAGGAAAATAATAATAATTAATTTGATTATAAACTTTTTTTATTACGATTGCTCAATTATGGCTCCATTAATTATAATTTTATGGCTCTCGAAATTTTAAATTTTTAAATTAATTCTTTATGCATTAAAATATTTTAAAAACCACCTACCTATTGTCAACAATTTTTAAATCGTTTGCGTTCTGATTGTTTCATTCCTTTGTGCAACCAGTCGTAGAAAAAATATAGTACGCACATCGATAATAAGGTGAATTACGTCAACTTGCGGTTATGGTTAATTGGCTTTTTATCCTACTCGATACTATTATTACGAACGACTTTATTATCGCTCGGTGGAGTAAAAAAGTTAGCTAGAGCTAAATCTAAAACTCAATTAAATGGCAGCACTCCGTTGCCGCTGAACTATTCGACGTGCTTAAGTTTTATCGAAGGCAATTAAACTATAACGTTTCCAATTTCATTGGGAGATAAAGTGGAATTTGTAAATTATGCCGTAAATTAACCACTCTCTGTTTTACCGATAGAGAACAGAGCTGATTGTATGCCCCAAATGTACGTACTTTCCATGGAAAATTTAACGTTCGTTGGGATGGTTCGGGACTTGATTTACGGAAATTAGTGAGATATTTTTCATGTATTACGCACAAACATATACATACATGCATAGATACGTGCACAAACCTATTTATTTATAAAAAAACTGAAAAAGTAGAAAATTGCACTCAGGGTAAAGAATCTTAACAGTTTCTATACCAAGCTTGACCGTTTTCTATGAAAAAACAACTACTTCCTGGGCTATATGCCCCAACGGACATTGAATTACATTCCAATAGAAAACGTGATGGCGACCGACTTCGTCGATACTTAAAACCATCTCTATCGGGAAGAACACTACTCGTAGACCGGTTTCGACATTATTGTGTCTCATCAGTACGATGATTGGCTATAGAGCGGGTCACAGTTATTATGGGCGAATATTCAACACTGTTGCCGCTTTGGTTACGGCTTGAACCACAATTAACTCGGCCAATTTATTTTCGTAGAAACGTTTTATTATGAATTTTGCAAAACAGATGTATTCTATATAATAAATATTATTAAAAAATGGAATTCAAATCTATTTATGTAGATCGTAATCAGTATATACCTGATCACTTGATGGATTATTGCCAGTGAAAATATTATTTAATTAGAAAGCTGCTAATTATTTTTACCTGTATGATCCCTTGATCCTCGTAAACCGTTATGTAATATTCCTGGAATGTAGAGGTAAGTAATAACATAGGCAGGTACCTATCTGTTTCTGCTGATAAACGAAAGGGCATTATTGAAACAGCAGCCATGCAGTTAACAGCACCGTTTGAAAAATTTAAACAAGGTGAAAATCTTCATCGTCAAACCAAGAGGCTTTTATTGAATATTTTAACGTATACGATGAATACAAAAGATGACAAAAGTGTGATAGCGAAAATAGAACTGATTTCTGAAATGACTGGCCTTAGTGTGAGAACAGTGTATAATCTGAAAAGCGAAGCCGCTACTGGACCTTTGACATCGCTAAAAAAACGAAGACGGAATAGCAGCCAGTCGAATTCAAGACTGATCACCTACGATGAAGGTATCCAATCGCAAATATGAAAAGCTGTGCATGAATTCTACTCCGAAAATATTCCACCAACACTGGCAAAAGTTCTTGCTAAAATAAATTCAGATGAAAATGTACCAAATTTTTTTAAAAGTACGCTAAGACGCTTGCTTAACGATATGGGGTTTGTTTATGGAAAGAGAGGAAGAGACTCCATTCTAATAGAAAGAGCTGATATAATCGCCTGGAGGCACAACTATTTAAGATCAGTGAAGAAGTTCCGCGAAGAAGGATATAACGTAATATATCTGGACGAATCATGGATTAATGTGGGCCACAGTGTAAATTTTGAATGGAGAGACACTACCATAAAAAATGCCCGAGATGCATTTGTCAAAGCACTGACAACAGGACTGAAGGCTCCAAGTCAACGAGGACCGAGATTTGTTCTTCTTCATGCAGGCTGGAAAGACGGTTTTCTTGAGGCTGCAGACAAAACTTTTCTGGCAAAGAAAGGTGCAGACGATTACCACGACGAAATGGACGCAGAAGGCTTTGAGGCCTGGTATAAAGATCAATTGATCCCTAATTTGCCGAAAAACGGATCAAAGAATGTTGTAGTGTTGGACAATGCGTCATACCATTCGGCGAAGTTACCTTTTCCAAAGACAACTTGGAATAAGGAACAAATAAAGTACTGGCTACTGGAAAAAGAGATTTACTTCGAGGATGATTATTTAAAAACAGAATTATTGGCTACTGCAAACGCGTTTAGAGAGCAGTACGGCCTAAGAAAAATAGACGACATTGCCACGGAACATAATATAACAGTCCTACGACTACCACCTTATCATTGCGAATTAAATCCTATTGAAATGGTGTGGAGCCAAGTGAAAGGATATGTGGCTCTTAATAATAGTATTTTTAAAAAAGAGGATGTGGAAAAACTTATAAAAACAGCGTATTCGCAAGTAACCCCAATGCAGTGGTCTAATTATGAAAAAAAGGTAGAGAAGACAGAGAAAAAGATGTGGCAAACAGATCATTTAATGGAAGACATTGAGCCTATAATAATAAATCTAAATGAAGACGATGAAGATGAAGTCTTGGATGACGATGAAGATCAGTAATATATTTCTTAACCCTCAAATGTTCCATTCAATTTTCATTTATTTTAGTTATTACCTGCTAATCATGGTCATTTTTAAAGTTTAATTTTAATTCAAGTTAAAATACGTAATTATTAATTCATTTACTTATTCTATATTTTGTTTGTTACAAAAAACCGACAGAAGAAGAAAAATCCTCGGAAAAATCATCGAAACGTCGGCAAGATTTCATTAGCTTTTCTCTGTTAATCGTTCTCCCTTAAAATTTAGATGACAGCTGACTTTTTTACCACTCGTCTTGTAATTTATGTAAATATTATTATTGACATTTTTATTATTTATTATATTATTATTATATAATTTGACAAAGGCCGCTGTATTTATTTATTTCTTTATAGGTGATAATTAAACGTATAAAATTCGAATATTTTAGCGGATTTACAATATTATCCTTTAAACGCGTAAAATTTATCTAAAAGCATAATTATATATATTCTTAATTACTCACTAAACGATTTTCAAATGAATAATTTAGTCAACATTTAAATCATAATAGTAACACAATGGCAAGTTGTATTCCCAGTTGGAACCAAATTCGAAGAACATGCCGATATGGCAACGCCGTCGTCCATAAACGCAATGCTGCATAATAACTGTGACCCGCTCTATAGCATTTAGCATAAAACATTGAAGAACTGTGATATGTTGACAGGTGAAAAAAATAATCTCCATAAATAAGCAGTTTGTCAACTACTGATAAATTTATCAATTGAAAACAATAACTCAACATCGAACCCATTGTTTCACAACAATAACTCTTCATGTTTCCAAAATATCAATTTGTGATAACATTTACCACGTTATGCCTTAAGCTTAGCTAGTGTAAAACCATAAATTTTCGCGACAAAACGGCTATATTAATTTTGGAATAGAATGCAGGTATACAATATACATACACGTATGCGTAGCTAATCTAACGAACACCCTTTATAGTGGGGTGAAAGAGGAACTTCATAGGCGGCACTTTTCATATAAATACAATACAATTCTATCAATTTTATCATAAACAATTGATTCATTCAATTTCTTTTCAAAGATGTTGATGAAGTCGTATTGTGATTCCATATGTATACAGTGTGTAAAAGCCAAATGGAATGAATTCATTATTTCGGTTACTGTACATATTTATAAAAAATCCCGAAACACGTCAAATTTAAATTATAACTTGACATTCTTTAACGTGAAAATGCAACCCCTACCTTCAACCCCCTTAGAATGACAGGTACAACCCCCAATTTTTTAAATGGGAAGTATAGGCTTGTGATATATCATTTGAAAGGTCTCTTCATTCTCTATTCAAAAATGTTATTGTTTTTAAATTTGATGCAAAAATTAACATGAAAAAAATTAATATCATGCTGTTACCGAAATTCGCTTAAATATACTCGAAACTTATTACAATATACTTAAAACTTATTTCCCGTTTAGGTCTTGATAATGAGTAAGTGAACAAAAACCATAGCAATGTGGTTTTTAGATGGTAACCACTAAAAAATTTTAAAGAATTTCCGTGGCAACGCTATTTTAACAAGCAGTAGTAAATTGTTTTATTTAAGTTGTCATTGTTGTAATTTAAGTATAAAGTTTGTTCAATTCAATTCCGAAAAATGGTTAGATTAACGGAAATGCATAAAATAACAGTTTTACGGAGATAACATCCGAACACAACTGGAAGTAATTCGCCTATTTCATGAGAAATTTTCTAATTTACCACCTATATCCCAAGGAACAATAAGTAAAATAGAAAAGCAGTTTCGCGAGTTTGGTCATGTAAGGCAGATAAAAAAAGCAGCTGCCAATGCACTGAGTGATGAACTCAAATTAGATGTGTTGCTTGAGTTTCAGGAAAACCCACATACATCGAGTAGACAGGCATCCACTACATTCAATGCTAGCCATACATCGATAGCAAACATATTAAAAGAAAATAAATTGCATCCGTATAAGATGATACCTACTCAGGAGCTCATGGAAGACGATTTTGATAGGAGAACTTTTTTTGTGAGCAAATGATGGACATGTTGGATAACAATATTATCCAATTAGAAGACGTTATGTTTTCTGATGAGTGTACTTTTTTACTTAACGGTCATGCTAATCGGCAAAATTGCCGCTACTGGTCCACGGAAAATCCTCACTGGATGAGAGAAGAACACACTCAATACCCTCAAAAGGTTAATGTTTGGGCAGGGATTGTAGGGAACAATATCATTGGTCCCTTTTTTATTGAGGGCAACTTGAATGGCAACAATTATTTGGCACTACTTCAAAATAATGTCATTCCAACGTTGGCAAATTTATATCCTGATCCAGGTAACCCTCAAGTTCCAGCGAATACGATATGATTTCAGCAGGATGGAGCACCACCACATTACCAACTTAATGTCCGGCAGTACCTCGATACAATATTTCCCAATCGGTGGATAGGGAGGCGAGGATCGATTGAATGGCCAGCGCGATCACCTGATCTTACATTATTAGATTTCTTTTTATGGGGATATGTGAAGAGCGATGTGTACAAAACTAAACCTTCTGATTTAAATGACTTAAAAGAACGAATAACGCTTGCGATTAAGTCGATCACGCCTGATATGTTAAATAATGTTAGAAGACAGTTTTAGTTGAGATTAGGATGTTGCCAAGACGTTCGCGGAGAACATTTTGAACATCTACTTCATTAACATTCATAGTTCTTTTTCGTGTTCTACATTTTATTACGTTTTGCATTACATTTTAATTTTTGATTGTATTGTAGCGAAT
Source organism: Ophraella communa (assembly GCA_035357415.1). Lineage (NCBI taxonomy): Eukaryota > Metazoa > Arthropoda > Insecta > Coleoptera > Chrysomelidae > Ophraella > Ophraella communa. Next base: position 3,121,835 of record CM068982.1, on the reverse strand, counting down.
TTCGGTAACAACATGATATTAATTTTTTATGTTAATTTTTGCATTAAATTTAAAAACAATAACATTTTTGAATAGAGAATGAAGATACCTTTTAAATGATATATTACAAGCCTATACTTCCCATTTAAAAAATTGGGGTTGTACTGTACCTGTCATTCTAAGGGGGTTGAGAAAAGTTGATATGATCAGGATACTAACGCTCTTTAGACGTGAAATTTAGGTGGAGAAATAGGGGTAAGATTGGACGACAAGCTCATCTGGAATAACCACTTGAAGTAAGTATGTCGCAGGTCGTATTCAGACCATACTAATGATAGCAATGAGGATCCAAAGTAGGATGTACGGGGGAGCTTTCACCTGGCTGTAGATAGCAGCTAGTGGCATGCTTGGAGTAACAGAAGTTATAGAAGAAACATCAATTGCATCAATAGTGCATCGCCCACTTGAAAAAACCATGTCAGATAGATATATTCCTAGCAGAAGTGAAAGGAATAAGTGAACATGAATATGAATATGAAAAGGACGGTCACCTGGTGTACTGATGGTTCTAAAAAGCCATCGGAATTTGGGGCAGGAATGTTTGGGGTCAGATTTAAAGTGCAATTTAGCATCAGCTTCGGGAATGGCCACAGTTTTCGTTTCAAGCGAAAGTTACGGCTATGGCTGAGTGCACAACAGCGTGTATAGATAAAGTCCTACGTGGTCAAACAATGTATGTAAACTAAGAAAGCAAGGCAGCATGCACTGGTGGCGATGGCAGGGTACGACTTCACCTCAAAGGCTTTATGAAACTGTTATCAACGTCTGATAAAACTGACGGAAACCAACAGCGTGACACTGCTGTGGGTTCCAGGCCAATAAACCAGCTGAAAGTCCCTTTAGGTACAAAACCAACGGAGAACTGGTCGCTGGCCCTTCAGAAGTGGAATATTTCTAATTATTTGGTTTAAGTACCCCTTCAATTGGATAGTTTGCATAATTTGACTGATTCTTTGACCCATTAATATAGCATTTGTGGACATTTAGTTTTATACACACCAGATTTTTAAATTTCGGTAATTCTGTTTTTACATCAAACAATTTTGAACCAATACTTACCTTTAATTTTACTTTCGACACCTGTTTTTTTTTTAAATTGAACAAAAATATTAAATGACAAAAGAAATACATCTCGAATCACAAATTGGCAGTTCAATTATTCATCATCAACGCCTCTGTTGAACGTACAGATGCAATCAGCTTTTTGCCAACTCTATCACGTTATATTTGGATAACTATTCCATATTTTATTGATATGGGAAGGGTCGTCTTCCTGTCTATCTAAATTCATAGTCACCGAAAATTTACCTTTGTCTATAGATAGATATGCACGTACGAGTTCCAGTTTGACTGCAATACACTCATAAATAATATACCTAATGCATTTTGACTTTGAATCAAACTACGAGCCGGGTGTGATTTATTTGGAAAAATTGTGTTTCTCGTTTGCAACGCCGATTGATATGGAAATTTGCTCTCGAGCCTGGGTCAACTATAAAAGACCGCATCGACATTAAAAGGTTTATGTACAAAATTCCCGGCTATTAGTTTTTATTAGTTTTTACAAGAAAGTCGAGTGATACCTTGTCAAGAGCAGCACTTTCTTAAAAAAATTCAGATTAATTAGATGATGCTGTCATTGTAAATTTATCGATTAAATCATTATTAGCCCCCTAATCAAATGCACTTATTAAGATGAAAGTCTATAGATTTTGAAAAGATACTGTAAAGAAATATAGTCGTCAAGTAAATATGAAATTAACTGAGCTTTGTGTGAATTGCGAGCTGATATTTTGGAAATTGTACACAATGATGTAAGTCATCTATGTCTCTTATTAATCTCCCTATCTCTCTAATCTCTCCCTATATACCAAGGTCAAGTAGGTGGGTGGGTAGAGCATTAAATATATGTACGTACCTAAATTTTTCCTCACCAAGTCAAAGAAGTCAGGAACAGATCCTTATATTGCTTTTATTCTATTCCTCAATACACTAAAAAGAAATCTAACATCCTCATCATAATTGTTAACAAAAACTTAATAGAACATGAAGATAAACTGTGTAATATGTCTATCGCCATGCTATCTTACTTTAGATTACCGTCATCACGAAAATCAACCCACCGTATAATAGACATTCCCTTCCAACCGCTAGCGAACATACCACTTGCAATGGAACGCACCTGAAACAAAACCCTTTAATGAACGCAACTCAACAGGAAACCATTGTCAACCCTCCTTTATAAATTACGATACTTCCAATACATAGCCCTTTTTCTTGCCGATAACTCGACTAAGACAGTCGTGCTTATACTGCAAGTTATCGTATCCCTTTGGATCCACGTTGGGCGCCGATTTTGTAACGATAATGGCGCCTTCCTGGCAGAGCCCGGCTAAGAGACTCTTCCCAAGGAGTGATTCGACTCAAAGTTAATGCTATCTATAAATTGGATTGGTGAATATTAGAGTTGGTGGGCACCAAATGTGGATGATACAGATATACAGTAGCAATAAAACTCAAATTAATCCACAATTATAATAATAAAGAAGCCATTTAACCTACACACTTATCAGACTCTATCTTCGTTGATAGCTTCTGATATTCTGTTTTCTTTTTCTTTTTATTTCTTAATTCTCTTATTCATCGATGTTTAAGTTTTAAAATTTTATAAATTAAAATGCAATTTCTGCAGTCTACATATACAGGTGAGTTTGTATACGATTTAGTAATGACTTTGTGATAATTTGATCTTGCATGTTTTATTGTAACTTAGACGTATCATGTACTGTTAACATGTTTATACTTTTTACCTGAATTTGAAAAGTTTTAATCATGATTTTTAATATAATCAGAATACCTCTACCAATCATACTTCGTTATAACTGTTTTTGATTCTTCCCTGATACTATTGTTTCTTTATAGCCTGATGATGGTCCAAGGACCGAAACATGTCGCATTTACAGTTATAAGCTTCTTGCTACCTACTGTATATACACATATGTCCAAAAGTTGCTATCGATTAAATGGTCGAGCTGGGCTTGCGGAATTCTCTCCCATTCTTCACGAGCAGCATCTTTCAGTTCTCGCAGAGTAATTAGGGGAGGGTTTCGCTTCTTAATGCGTGTTTTAAGAATGTCCCAGGCATGTTCAATGACGTTCATGTCAGGGGAATTTGATGGCCATCTTAATGTGGATATTCCTTCTTCTTCAAAAAATTTTGTACTGCAGCTGTTCGATGTGGAGGTGCATTGTCATGCATAAACACAAATCCATCACCTACCGCCCCCGGAATAGACGCATAACAGGATTTAAAACTTCCTCGATGGTACACAGCACCAGTGATTCTTCTCTCCAAAACTAGGAGAGGCGTCCGTGTATCCCTCATAATACCACTCCAAACCATAATACTCCTACCTTCAAATGGAACACGTGGTTGGGCTGTTTCTAATCGGACTTGTCCTGGAGCCCTCCAAACTAGCGTTCTTCGCGAATCAGAAACCAAGCCAATTCTTGATTCATCAGAGAATGTCACGTAATTCCAGTTAGGACCATGGTGTATCATTTCTTGAGCCTATTGCAACCTTTTTGTTGATAGGTTAGTTTGGGAACACGTAGAGGTCTTCTGCGATACAAATTTATTACATTTAATCTTCGTGTAATTGTTTGCCTTGAGATATTCAGTCCTTCAAGTCTGGCAATTTCTCTGGATATGCCACTTGTAGATTCCTGTCGATTTCTTCGAGCTATCAATGTTATCTGCCGCTCTTGTGCTGCTGTTGTACATCGAATTCTGCCACTTCTGGGACAATCCTTCACATCATTTGTGTCTTGGAATTTCTTTTATTTTTGACCACTCTGAGTAACACCAACAATATTCGCGATATCACTTTGACCAAAGTCCTGTTGAATTGGAATAATATGAAAGCACCCAAATCAATTAAATATGACCAAATTAATACAAAAAAGAATCAAATTTAGTATTATTTTGATCTAAAAATGCTTTAAAATAAATATCAACAAGAGTTTTTAAAAAACCATAGGCGTAGATAAATTATTTCTAAAAATTCCAAACTTTTGGACATATGTGTATTTAAATATTTCTGTTTTAGCTTCCACAATAAGTATGACTCGATATGTAGCCAATATTGGTTTGATATTGGTTTGAGATAAATTTGATTGACGTTTTTGTAGTGGATGCAGTCTTGAAGGCCGGCCATTGATATTTAAATTTAATTAAAACTATCAGCAAAGTACTTCGAGCTTTTTGCAGTGTACGCGAAAAAGAAAACAGAAAAGGTTAAAGCACAAAAAATTAATTGTGGTAGTAAATGCCTTATTGAAAAGTTAATTAGCAAATTAACTTTTTCTCTTCAGTTATTAGAGAGATATTTTAATAATTGAAAAACGAAAAACGTTCCGCGAAGAACAAAAGGAACGAGCAAAAGAAAGAGCCCTTTGATAAGTTAAAAGTGCATTAAAGAATTTTCCATTATGTAATTTCTCAATTAAGTTAATTAGTAATCAAGTAATCTGCTAATTAATTGAATCCATCATCGGTAGTAATCCGAAAGCTGCCACTTCAAAGTATTGCAGAACAATTTCCTATATATCGTTAATTAGACGGCGTTTGTAATTAGTGGAGGCAGAACGCCACCACTACCGAAGTTGAGCGCCGCGACGCCCCAATGAATCCCCCGCCGACACCCGTTACCCCCCCCCCTATCTAGATCCCCGCCGAGCTTCCATCGATTTCTGGAAATATTCCGCTTCATAAAACACCCAACCACACTCGGGGGGATCAGAAACAAAGGGGTAACTAAATAAGGATCGTTTGACATTTTTTTTTTGTAAAAATTTTATGGCTTAAAGTTTGTTCCGCGTTTAAAATTATATTAAAACCGAGATTCTCAAAGAACGGGTGGTAACCATCATTTTATGCGAAAAAAAATTTACAATGCCTCAAAAAGTGTCCACAAATTATACACCAAAATTTAATGCAATAAAATTAGTTAGTAGAAAAAATAGCGTACCTAACACGTGCGTAATGCGACAAAAGATCTTTAAATCAGTATGTCTGTACCGGGTGGTCCAGTAAGCCGATCTCTTTGCTATATATCAAAAACTGTTCATGTTATAACTTTAGGAGAAAAAATTGCTTTAATCTCAGCTGTTGATATACCATTTATTGCGCGTTTCATGTCGTCTCGCGTGATTGGTCGTTCAATTTCCCCCACGGATAAAAGTCCAGACATGTTAAGTCTAGAGATCTAGCTGGCCATGAAAATATACTTCCCCTTCCAATTCATTTATTTGGATAACTTACATTTAAATAATCTCGAACTCGTCTGGAAAAGGGCGCGGGACATCTTGCCTCTTCTTGTTTGTAAGGAAATATCTTCCAATAAAACAGGCAACTGATTTTCCATAAAATCCAAATATGTGTCGCCATTTAAAGTTCTATCAAAGAAATATGGACCTACGATCTTTCCATCAACTATACCACACCAAACATTAAGACTCCATCTACCTTGAAGCTGCAGTGCGCATTTTCTTTAGCCTAATAAGGCATTTGTAGGAGATGTCTCTAAAAAGAGGTCTCAAGAGCTGCTGAATATGAGCAGACAGGACCTACGAATAATAATAGGACTACTGACTGGACACAGTTGCCTTAATAGGCATATGAAAACAATTGGACTAGCAGATCCAATTGCAGTAATCCAAGCTTGGTGGAAAACTACATGATAAGGATGCAGTCTAAAAAATAGGACAATAAATATTGGTGAAAAAGAAACCACTGTATTTATTAAAACCTAAACAAAATTGGATAAATCTACTATTGTTTCACGTTAAGTTAAATCGTGCATAAATGTTGCCGTTTCTATCGGAATATTAAAATAACAGATGAATCTAAAGTTTAAAGGGAATTCCAAGTTTCTGACCTATAGGTTTACTTTATAGTATGAAAAACCAACCTGTGATGTTTTAAAATCCTTAGAACAGTAGTTTTGGATATGTTTAATTCTATAGAGATTTGCTGACCACTCTTATTTTTCTACTGTCTGGATGAAGACCAAATCTGGATTCATCAGTAAACAATAACCTTGACCATTGTTCCCTAATCCAGTTTTCTTGCTCTTGTACCCAAACTAATCTTGAAGCGCGATTGCCACGTGATAATGGTGGACCTCATTGGTCTTCTAGCATGTTACCTAACCTAAAGATTATGCACTAATTGCAGGCCGGAAACCAACTCAGACGCTGTTATCGTTACATTTATTCTGACAGTTAGTTAAAAATCGGTCTTGATTTGGTGTTGTCGCTCTTTGTGGACCCAAATGCTGTTCCCGAAACACTGCCTGTATTAAGATATCTTTTCCAAAAGTCTACGAACACTTGGACTTTTGCTTATGGCCTGTCACACATCTTTTGAAGCTGTGCTGAATAAAATGAATTAAAACCCTAGACCATACGTTGATGTGTGTATGTCTATGTCTATAAGAAACATTTTAAACTTTAAATAAAGTTTTTTTTAAACTATACAAGGTTTATAATTCTCGACTTTTTATGTTTTCTCAATATATGGATCTTCATGGCTCTGCACTACACTCTCCAGGTTGGTAATTAGCGGCTGCAGACACTTTGACGTCGTCGGTGTTGTCTACTCCTTTGTACATGAGACAATCGCTTTGTTGCTGTTGTTAAATTATGTATTAATTAAAATGTTGATAAATTACTTGATTGCGCTGTAGTTGGGTTACGAAGTAGGCAGGGGCGTTCCTGGAAACGTTATAATTCCACAAACTCTTTTATCTTTAATTATTAATCCAAGAACCAGCAAAACTACTTTTAGTTTGTGTTCAAAACTTAAGAAGATGGCACGTTTGGTTTGTGTTTAAAACCTAAATAGCTTTTAAAATTCTTTGAATGCATTAATCATTGTAAACACGTTCCTGCTAGGCATATAGTAATAGAAAAGTTCTGTTAGTGTTTTGGGGCGACTGTAGCCACGTATTTTCCATGTGTCCAAATCCAAACTCAACATAGACCACTGGATCTTTAACCGCAATAATACATTGGTGTATTTTTCTATTATTGCAGAAGAATTTTTTATGCAAAAAGGCATTCCAGCTCTACCTCTATATATTGCCACTTTGAGATGAAGTACCTTATATAACAGCGTAAGGACAGCTTCAGTTTTGTTGCTGGAGCACTACCAACGATTCTTGTCTGTAGAAAAGAGAGCCAATACGAACTGCACTTATCCTTTTGTGTAAATTGATCCCTAATTTTGGATTTGCATTGTTTTTTGATTTAATAACCTGGCCTGTAGAAATTCCAACTATTTGTAAGTTTCCCCATCCCCATCTGATAGCGATTATATCTCCATTAGATAGCAAAGAGCAAATCTTCATTGACAACTTTATCTTTTTGAGTATTCAAGGTTCATGTACTTCGTGCATGTACTGGAGCTCTAGGCACATTGTACCTCCCTGAAGCGCTCATACCAGGTTCACTTCCTTCATGTATTCTAGAATGTCCCTGATATTCGCTTTAAAGATTTCCTCGTGCTCAGGAAACTGAATGCCAAAGTGTCTCTGTCTAAGCCACTTAAAGGTTTGGACAGTGACATATTACGTGAAGAGGATTTTCATCTTCGTCACCACATTTTCTGCATAACGGGTCCTCGGCAAGTCCCATTATGTTCATGTGTTTTCGGAGATGGCAGTGTCCTGTAAGCAGTCCCACTGCCTTTCTTAGTTGTTAAGTAAGTTCTGTAGTTTTCTTCCGGGATGGACCTGTTATGAATAGTCTGGATTGCTTGCAGTTCCATCCAGAGTTTCTTATGTTGTTCCCTTTACATGTCGGTATGAGACCCCACATGTGGGGAGAGGTCTGATCAGGGTTCCTTTTGAAGCTTCCTTGGCTAGGAGGTCAGCTTTTTCGTTTCCAAGGATCCCTGTGTGTCCTGGTACCCATTCAAGGATAACCTTGTGGCGTTGTGCCACTTCAGCTACAGTTCCTTGGCAATGATTCACTGTTTGTGACGCTAAGTTGGCTAAGTTGAAGACTACATTTTTCATACATTCATAAAAAGATGATGAGAAACAGTGTAATCAGTATTTCTGTATGATTTGATATTAAAACTCCATTCTTTTGAGCCTTTATTTAAATCTGCATATGTATCTACAAAATAGAGGGAGGGTGAAGCCCAAAAGCTTCACTTTGATCTCATTAGGTCCACTGAGTTTTCTCTTGAGCCTGCTCCTTTAGTTGTCCAACCTACTGATTAGCTATGTAGGCCAGTACTGTGTGACTTTCGAGCAGTCATACAGGATTTTCTCTACTGTTTTCTCTTCCTATTTGCATCCTCTGCAAAGAGTACTTGTCTACTATTTGCTGCTGTAGTTATGCCAGTCTAAACTTTCCTTATTGTTATGTCCATTGATTCTGAGAAAACTCCACATCCTTTTCCATATTTTGTTACGTGACATTGAATTGTTTACATTCTTGTCGGTGTTTTTTTCTTATCAAAACTAGTCCGGGTGTACGAAAAATAAAAGAAATTACAAAGCAGATGTTACAAGGTGCAAACTACAATTACTTATTGTTGTTAATATACATTAAAATAGTTAAATCATGGGGTCCATATTATGGTGTATATTTTTTCGTAAAATAACTTACAAAAGTGAAAGTTATTGTCAAAAGTAACGCCTTTTGTAATATCAGAAAGGACGAAACTGGGCGTTTATTATAAATTTCACCTTTGTGCCTGCCAGGCGAATATGTAATAAGGATATGGAGGCCCTAGTGTTTGGGGATCAGACGAGCAATTTAAAATTAATTAGTTTAATAATTACCTGAATAAGAAACTAGGTGAGTGTTACATATTTAGTCGAGAACATAATTTTATCATGTAATTACCTTTGATACATGAAAAAATATATAATAAGGTCCTAAATCGCATCAAGGAAAAATTACATGAACAAAACTTGCATGAAAATATTGACCATTTTTATCTTATGTACTCAAACTGTTTTTTGAGGAAGAAAAAAGTATTTATGTTATCAACTTAATTTGTAAAGTATAGTAGTTTTTTAATAAACTGGCGTTCTGAATATATAACGTCAATAAGAAAATACCGGTCTGAAAATCGGCCAATACTCTACCTCGACGAGACGTGGTTTGACACGCATGACACCCCTTCCAAAGGATGATGATCTGATTCCTCTGATAAGTGTAAAACAAAAGCATCATCAAATAAAGGGAAGATAATCACAATATTACACACAGGATCAGAAAATGGTGATCCCAAACGCTATGTGGCTTTCTGCCAAAAATATTAAGGACTCTTGTGTTGATTATCACGAAGATACGACAGCAGAGCTTTTTGAAGATTGGTTTAAAAATTGTCTGTTACCCAACATTCCGCCAAACAGCGTTATAGTAATGGACAATGCAAGCTATTATAGTCAACAATTGCAAAAAATTCCTGCCTCAAAGAATATGAAATTGTAGATTCAAAACTTCATGGCTGCAAATGACATATATTTTGAGGAAAATTATACAAAAAAAGAACTTTAACAAGTGCTGTAGTCATTTTCTTTAAAAAATACGTTTGTGATACAATTTCAGAAAAATTGGGACATACAGTGTTACGACTACCTCCCTACTACTGCCTGTTCAATCCCATAGAGCTTATGTGGCACCAACTTAAATCGAGTGTGCACGGAAAAAATACTTTTCCGACTTTAAGTGGAGTGTGGTAGAATTAATTAGGAACTGTATGAATGACATTCCTACCGAGAGTTAGAAAAGTTCTGTTAGTCATGTTATAAATGTTGAAAACTCGTACCTTTCTGTAAAATCAATTGCCCCAATTATAATTAATTTAGATGAGGATCGCGATAGCTGTTCTGTAAAACTCCTATATTACGGAAAATTCAAATTTCTTAAGTTCGACCCTGTAGCACATTTGCATCTTTTACCTGATGATTTTCTGCACAATGAGATTAAATCGGGTAGTTTATTGCAGTTAATAAGCCAATACCATTTACTGTGAAAAATACTATAACAATTGTTATTAATTTATATTTATTTATAGGTATCCCAAAAAATTGATTTAAATAAAATTAAGTTAACATTTACTAAAACTTAAATTAATTTTGTAAAAAAAAATTCACGATATTTTTTAAAAACAAATTTTAACTTTATTTATTAATTGCGATTAAACAAATGAACTAATTCTACATTATTTACAACTATTTAATCTAAATGTAGTTCAGTATCACTATCGTCTTCATTTAAATTAATAACTAAGGGTGCTACAGTTACATTAACATTTCGATATGTACCTACAACCTTAATAACATGCTGAATCGAATTTTTCCAGCTATCAATGGGAATATTACTTGTCACATTTCTGATTAACTCTATAACACTTGAGTTTAATGTGGGTGAAACGTTTTCCGATCTAATTTTGGATTTTAGCTGATGCCACATTTGTTCTATAGGATTGAACATGCAATAATATGGGGGAACCCGTAACACTGTGTGGCCCATATTTTTAGCAATAGTATCACAAACGTATTCTTTTTCAATACCGAACGCTGCTACAACTTGTACGATTCTTCAAAATAAAAGTCATTTTTTAACAAATACTCTTGAATTTCCCATTTATTGTTGTTGCTATTTGGTACTTTATTTAATTGACAGCATTGTCCATTACAATTATACTTTTTTCCGGTATATTCGGCAATAAATAATTCTCAAACCAATCTTCAAAAAGTTCTGCTGTCGTATCTTCGTGATAATCTAAACTTGAATCTTTAATATTCTTTGCTGATAACAATAAAGCGTTTGGAACCCAACCTGTTTCTGATCCGGCATGTATTATTGTAATTCTTTGTCCTCTATTTGATGGATCATTTGTTTTGCAATTTTCCGATGAATCAACAAAACTCTTCGTTGGAGTATCATGGGTGTCATACCATGTCACGTCGAGGTAGATAATTGAAAGGTTTTTACTTCTATATTTTTGAATAGCTTGTAAGTAATGACAACGCCGTATTCGTAAACGATATAACTCCATTATCACTTGTCTTTTATTAAAGGTACAATATTTAAATCCCATTTGAGAAATAATTCTCCACAAACTTGTACGGCTACAAATAATTCCCGTGTCGTCTTTAAGTAACCGTTTTTTTATACAATCTAGGGTTGGTATCATTTGTTCTTGGTATAGGACATATATCGTTCGTCGGATTATATCTTTTTGTATTTCATCAACACATTTGGTATTATTAACGTCACTTCGTTTTTTTCGTTTACTTATTGGCTTATTGATAATATCTTTTACTGTGGATATTGGGGTTTTGGTTAACTTACATGTTTCTTCTGCTGCATCGGTTACACTATAACCTCGATTATTCAATGTTTTAAACACATTTTTCACAATTTGTTTCGCATCGGGCGATAAATGCACTTTTTTTGCCCAAGGACGCCACATACTTAGTTATAAACACAAGATTACTTTCAGAGTATAATGTTTAGTACAAACTAAAATTCTAGGAGAGAATTTTAAAAACAAATTACCACTTTCTCTTCCAAGATGATTAAGAAAATCAAAAATCATTTACTAATGATTTACTATTGATGGTCAGTAATAATAATTTAAAATTTTACCCGAAAAATAAAAAATTCAAAATATATCTTCCTGGACAAAAATAAATAATACCTTTCTGTAAATGTTCGAAGAAATATTAACCACCTTTTATTAGTAATCCCTTAAGAGCAGTTAAGAGCAGGTACCAAGTCAACGAATTATTGTGAAACGTACTTTACTACATTTCTTATTTTGTTTGTGAAAATTATCAGTGTTAAAGTTTTTCTAAATTTGAAATATAAATATAGATAAATTAACATAGGTAGTTTTTTGAAAACTGGGTATAACTACACACATGCAGGTACTAAATCAACGAAATGCAGTTTTCGGTGGGGGTGGGGGTTGGAGAGGTAGGTGGATGTATTCACTCCCCTTATTTATACATACACATTCCTATGATCGCCTCGGGCCGTACACCATTTTCGTTCCATTTCATCTGCACTCAACCAGTACAGTTTTGCATTAGTTTATGAAATTGGTTACTGTTTCCAATGCCATAATGGACTTATTTCATATAATTTCGAAAGTATGTTGTTGCCCAATTAGGCGAATTCGCGTATTGTGCATTTTTTTTATTGTAAATGCATACTAAACTGACTGAATAATGTTGCATTATTTTTTTGTTGTGGAAATTTCCGTATAGCGGATTCAACTTTTTGCATTTGTGTTTTTTTATTTTAATAATGAACGGAATAATGTCGTCTAGGACTATTTGTATGTTTTTTGTTATAAATATTTATATCTACGGACAGTGTCCATCCAAATGAAAATATTACTATGTTAAACTTAAATTTTATAGATTATTTTATTTTGTTGCAAAAAACCAAGATGCCATCATGAGTCTATCTAAATGTAGTATCAAAAATATTATACCTTTGATACATTTTAACTATTTTTTACTACACAGATATGTATAAATCAACCAGACTTTGACACAGGATAACTTCATTTGTTGTAAAATTTTTAAGAATTTCATAGAATATTTGTGTAATGGCCATCTATTACATTTAATAAATAAATTTATTAATAAGAAAGAGTAGGAAATGTCACAACAACTAATATTTCCTCAACAAACTAAAGAAATAGTTATAAAAGTATTACATGTTGTGGAAATATTTCTAATACAATTTCAAAAATAATATCTTCGGCATTAATCATTCTAAACACAAAATATTGTGGGTATAAAATTGTTAAATGTAAAAACAAAATTACCTAAATTAAAAAAATCTGGTGTTTACAAAATTAATTGTCTAAAATGTAATGCGGTATATATATAGGTCAAATACAAAGAAATTTTGAAGTAAGATTCAATGAACACTTAAGAGCATATATAGATTACAACAACCAAATTATACAAAATACCTACTTGAACATCCAATCTCACTCTTACATATCAATTCTCCACTATTAAACTGTTTACTTTGATTAAGTTTGATGTATATTACATCAGAAAAATGATTTAAATCGACCCTTCATAAATTTTCTAAGGGTAGTTGTAACGTATTATATAATTAATATACTTTGTTTAATGTATTGACTTTATTTTAAGTATAAAGTTTGGTTAATGTGTATTTTATTCTGTTCTGTGCTTGTCTAAGGTTCTGTGAGTAGGTGTAGGTTAGAATTCAGCTTTCATGTGTCATGTGTCATGTGTCTTCTATAAGAGCGTTCGTTTGTAGGCGTGTTCTTGTCGACGATGTAATGTTACAATAGTTAAAAATTTAACATCATCAAGAAAATATGTAACTAAACAAATTAAAAAATAGTTTTTTGAAATAAAAGTACATCTAACATCGAAAAATTCTTTTAAACTTACCAAAGTTTTTAATAGAGTATTCCTTGTATACAAAATCAAATTTTTCTTGGTCTTACTCATTATTTTGTGAGATGATAAATATGGAACCTTTTTTTATATAAATCCAACAGTGAAGTATAAAAGCAATTAATTTTTCATAGTTATTAATGTGATTTCACATTACAATATGTATCTCCGATATGGTCTAGTGGCTAGGATACCTGGCTTTCACCCAGGAGGCTCGGGTTCGATTCCCGGTATCGGAAATAATTTTTTTTATTTTTAATAACTAAAATGATTGAATTTTTAACAATATTATTATTTAAATGCACAAGTTAGCCACTAAAAATTTTAATAAGCCTTCTAGATACAAAAGAAATAATTATACTTTAACCATATAATTACCTATTAGGATATTATCTGTGGAATTCTTTAAAAATCTTTCCATTTATAAATTATACAAAAGGCATTTTACAAGTTTTAAACGAAATAAAGTAATACGTTTGAATTGCTTTTTTTGTAATCATTTACATAAAAATGTATAAAACGGGTTATATAAAAATATACAGTGCAATTATAATTTGGGTTTAAAGTTTTTAATGTCTTATACAGAGAAATTTTGCTTTACTTGATACGGAAGATTATGCAATATGTAGTTTGTTATGTTTTAGGAATACATTAAAATTATTATAATTGTATGTATAAAAACCAAAACATGTTATAAAAGGTATAACCTATACAAGATTTATGTTTAAATAATTTTTTAAAAATCAGTTTATGAACTAATTGACAAAATACTATAATTTTCAACAATAATCTTCTTAAACTTTATGATCATAATCAAGAATCAAAAATTAAAGACGAACAATCAAATACTAAAAATCAAAAACATTTTAAAACGCAAAATGTGACTATAATAATTCATAACATCTAAATTATTAAAAACTATGAAAAATATTGTAAACAGAATCATTATGTTTCTTTACTAAATAAAATAAAAAAGGTTTTTTAACTGAACAAAACAAGCAAAAACGTTATTGCGTTTTAACTTAAAATATTTCTTATTCTTCTAAGACTGTAACTCAAGAATCTGCAAAAATTTTTGTATGTAATACAAAAAAGTCTATGGAAAATTTAAATTGTAAACATATTCTTTCTTTCATTTTTTAACAGCTATATCACAACAATGTATCATAAAAGGAAATATAAGCAATGGGATAGTCATCAGTTTCTGTAGGAAAAGGTATAATATTTGCAAAGGAAAGAATGAATTCTAAATTCAGATGATGCACAAAGTATCAATAAACGAATTAATATTATTAATATATCGACAATAAAATGTTTATTTTTATAAAATGTATTTACACTCCTAGAAAACAATTAACAGTAAATGCTACAAATAATATAATAATAGTAACCCAAACAGAATAAATTAAAACTATGTATACCGGGTGTTCCAGAAGTTTCTGACCCATTTTAACTGCAAATATATCGGAACTTAAAAACCATAGAGAGGTGCGGTTATCCAGGAACAATTTTATTTTTATATAAAGTTTTTTTCAGTATACATGTTTAATTAGTATAGGGTGTTTTAAAAAAAAGGTGTTTTTTTAATACAAATATCGTCGATTTTTTTTAATGGAACACCCTATATATGTTTATTCTGTCTGAAAGACGAACTCTTTCCCTTTGAGAAAATGTGTAATTTGTTAAAGCTTAGATGAAAAATAAGTGAGTAATTTGGATTTTAATGAAAATTTCTTTCATCTGTCAAATTTGACATTTCAACAATGTTCCGACTATTTTTTTATTGTTGTTTCAGCCAATTAGGCGATAATTATGCACTAGTGCGAATTATCAGGTCCTTCAAAATAAATGCAGACGTAATTATATTAAACGTTTACTATTTATTGAAATAACATGAACACTGTTAAGCCTAGTTATTGAAATTCTTACAATTAAAAACGCAATTATTAAAATTTATGATTGAACCAGTCGAAGTTTGTTGTCGGTCAGAAACAACGTTACTGGAAGAAGAAGTTGAAACTGAAAAATCACCAATCTCGCTGTTCTCACTGTTTCTCATTTTCTTTATTATTTCCGCATGAAACTCTTTATCAAGTTGTAAATAAGGTTTTATTGAATTGACATTTCCATGTCCCGTTATTTTCGTTAGCTGGTTTTCGTTTACCCCAACCTTGGCTAGATGTTTTACGGCAGTTGCTCGATGAGAATGGTTTGTGAATTTGAACTTTTCGCTATCGAGATCCGCTTCTTGGACAGACAGCTTTGTCCATTTTGCGATCTCGTTTCTACCAGCTGGGATGTTCTTGAACCATATACCATTATTTTGCCATTCTCGATTCGGTGTAAGAAACAGACGGTTCGTCTTCACGTTAGATCCTCGTTTCGACAAAAGTTTTCTGTATAATCTTGAAAAAAAGCATTGAAAAGTAAAATTAAATAAAAAACCCTTAATTTGACCTACCTAACGGGGCAGATATCTTCATTACTAATGTTTCGGATTAACCATTTACTGTCCGCTAATCTACGGCATCCTCCTTGGCAGGTTTTTGAAGATACTGGATTATATTCTATTCTATTTGTGCTTGTTCAATCATGAAACTTTTCTTCTTGAAAAAAATCCGTCAAACAGTTGACTGCCTCACCTCCTCGAAATGCTAGCTCATAAGATATGAGATGAAAAAATTTTTTCTGCAAACCTTCCGGCTCGTTTTCATCGTAAAACTTCAAAATTTACAGCAATTCTTTGTGAGTAAAAGCCGATGAGCTTTCTTTTCTCTTTTCCGGGTTCGTTTGTAATATTTTGCGCGTAGCATCTCGGGCACTCCTAGCAGATTTAAATCTTACATCATTAAATGGATCTATTACAATACCGAAATATTCGCAATATTTTTCCTGAACAAGTTTTGCTGTTACGTTCCACATTGTTTTCACTACACTTTCTTTATAGAAGGATCCATCCTTCTTGTGCATGTTGCTTGCCCAGTCCTTTAGAGTGAAGGCAATTTTTTCCTCGTTCTAATAAGTGATTTCTTTCAGCACAAAACTCTTGAAATTGTCTCCATACTGACATTTTTGACTTTTTCGTATTCGTTGGCGTAAGATTATCTATATTCTTGTCAATATCTACAGCAGAAGCATTTCCAAATCGCGACATTGTTATCGCCACAGGTGATGCCAATGTGACAGCAACTGACAATGACACAAAACGATTTGATTTATTCATAAACTTTTCTCATAAAAATTATATGATTTATTTGATTCAAAAAATTTTCTTATAAAATTTAACTTGTGCAATGAAAATGAATCGGTAATTTTTGACAAATCGATAATTTTCATTGCACTAGTTAAATTACTACTGACAATTCGTTGTGTCAGTTTGATGAATCTATAAAAATCCCAAAGCTTTTAAACTTTTAGATTGAAACCCGTAGATGCCTACATAACAGCCTATCCTAAAAAATCAAATAACTCACTAGTTTTTCTTCAAAACAAATTATACATTTTCTCAAAAGAAAAAAGTTCGTCTTTCAGATATAATAAGAATGTATAGAATGTTCCATTAAAAAAATCGACGATATTTGCATTTAAAAAACACCTTTATTTTAAAACACCCTGGATAAGATATGTATATTGAAAAAACTTTATATAAAAATAAATTTTTCCTCTAAAACCGCATCTCTCTATGGTTTTTAAATTCCGATATATTTGCGGTTAAAATAGGTCAGAAACTTCTGGGATACCCGGTATTTTAAGTCCTTGCAGAAACGACAATAACAACGGAACACAAAACATTTGGTCCCATTCTGATTCTGTAGAGTGGCACATTTTTTACCCTAGCTCTTCAAGCTTAATTTTTCTGTTCTAGAAAAGTTCCATTTTAAGCATGCCACTTTTCCACCACCCCTGTATAAATAACAGTTACAGTTAAAAAAAAAACGTTATTTATTTTTCGCAGACAACAAAATGAATATGCGAAAAAGCGGAGAATATTCACCGCACACATGCACGAGTCTGATTGCTTTCTGTTGTCTTGAACAAATTGATTTTAGCTCAAATTAAAGTTTTTTGCTCGTTGTAATTAAACATGCACGAGTGGCGTGTAGTAGGTGTCGCTATGGTCCCCTACATATAGGTACGTTCCCATTAACAATAACGCTCATCATTCCTAATTGTATCTTTCAAATTGAAAATACGTAATTTATCTTGAATTAAATTAAAATTACTTCAAAATGGTTAATAGAATACAAAAAAAAAGAGGATTTGACAAAGCACGTAGATATGTTGTAACATTAAAACCGTTCTTTTACAAAATACATTAACTAAATCTAGTTTGTACACATAGGAGCCTCTGTTTGACGATGGTTACTTTCTGGTCTACAACTAAACTTCAAAACAAACTCGAATAAAACTTTTCCAATTAACTCAACTTAATATAAAATTATATTACCGTGTTGAGACATAAATGAACTTAATTTTGATAATGGAAATGCAATTTAATTACAGTTTTCTCTGGATTTAGTCCATCGTGTAGTAGACAGTATTTTAGTAATGTTACATACCTTTTGTTTTATTTATGATTACCAGCATTTTAGTATTCCACTATATTCTATAGGTTAGGTTAGGTTTTGTCCTCCTCACGCGTTTCTTCTTTTTTGTTTCTTTTAGTAATGTAAAACTTGAATTTTCCTCTGGGATACAACATTCTTAGCATGAATTTGGTCCCACTTTTCTATCCACTTTAATTTAACCAACACACCCATCATTCTCTATCTTTATAACTTCTGAGTTCCTTTTTCCTCTTCTTTTTTTATATAATAATTCTCTTATTCATCCATTATTCTTCACTTTTTCATGGATGTTTAAGTTTTAAATTTATAATATTTACAATTCCTACGTTCTACACATACATCCTGATGATGGTCTGAAGACCGAAACATGTTGCACTAATTTTTGAACCTTACTATTAAACGTTGTGGATAGACTTTGAATTTTATTACTACAATTACTACGAAAATAAATTAATTGAAAACCCTGTACTTAAGAATATAGACAAGAAGTGGAAGCAGATTGAACACATAGTGACTAATACTCTGCAAACAAGCATCGGAAAGAAAAAGTAATAAGAAAACAGCGGTTGGTTCGATGATACTTGCAGATTGCAGGAGAAATCTAGTGCTGGACTTACCCTCTAGAGAATTCCTACCAACCAAACCTACCTCAAAAAACTTGCTGTTACCCCTGCCTCGGAATCACTACCGGGGTGATAAGTACACTGCGATCTATAGGAGTTATTGTGTACCCCCTTACTTGCCAAGTTCTGATGTTTTCTCAGATTTATAGCAGCTCTTCGAGTCCTATTTTCCCAAGGAAGTTTAGGACATCGTCGGGCTTCAAATCAGGTAGATCACCTTCTTCTATTTCATGTGCTCCTAGGTATCTAGCCCTAGAATTTTGCAAGGCAGTGCATTCTAAGAGTATGCGTATTGAGGTTTCATCCTCTTCCTCACAGAATCTGCACTTTGCTTCATCTGCTAACCCTAGTTTCTTCATGTGGCTTCTTAACCGGCATTGCCCGGTTAATATTCCCGTTAGAATTCGAAGCCTTTTTTTACTGAGGTTGAGGCAGCTAAGAGATCTCTTCTGGTCATAGTTCCCCAGTAGTATCTTAGATTGTCTCAGTCCTTCCAGCTGATTCCAGTACTTGGATTTTTCCTTCTCCATTTCCCTTAGTTTTCCTAAGATTACTCTACTGCTGATCCCACAATGCTGGTCCCAAATGTGGAGCTTCTTTGGAAATTCATAATGTTTTCAACACGTTTTTTTAAAATTTGTTTCATTTTTTAATAAGTTATTTATAAAAAAATGTTTTTCATTTTGACTTGACTCATTATCATTGTATTTTTACAGCTTGATGATGGTCTGATGATATCGAAACTAGTTGCAACCTTTCAAATTTTTAAACAACATTTTGTTTTTTTGTGTTTTTCATTGAACCTTTTTTCGGATTCTACCCACATTAGAGACACGGATTAGTGAATACTACAAAAAAAATCCTAAGATACGGTTTAAATGACCTGTACTATAATTTTAAATTTGTTGTTTGGGCCCGGTAAGCCACGAGATGGGAACTTCTCTTTTAGTGCTGAATGTGACGGAGTGCAATAGCATGATCATAGGGAGCCATGGCTCATGGCATGTCTGATCATCCGAGCGAATATCCGGTCCACCGTTTACTCATTGTTCTTTACTATACTTTCATTCACAGTCTCTATGATTTGGTCTGTCCACGAATGTAGACCAGCTTTGATAATAATTACTGACCTATATTTTTATTCGACTGTAATTTAAATATTACCTTATTGGTTATGCATTTATTTAAAAATGAGAATTATGAAGACAAACATTTTAATAGAACTTTGCGTTAGGTTTTTAGGTATATCAAATATGTTAACAGGCTCATAATTTGAGTATAATTATGCTTCACGTTATTACATAATTAATTCAGAGACACTTTCCTTACAATTTCAAAATATAGTGGACCTATTCCAGATAACCAGAGTCACCAACCTTTTAAGTTGGTTGACTTCTACTCATTTATTTAGTCAGAGACATGTCTAGTTTATTATTGCTCTTCCACGTTTTGTACCATAATAAGGTTCCTCCATTATCATCCAATCAAAATAAAATTATCTTCCATGGGTTCTAACAAATCTTGGAAAACTCCCAGCAGGTACCCTAGCAATACCTACTAATGCAAGTTCTGGTAGCTAGCAAGCCACTAGAACCAAGAACTTGAAAGACAGAACATTGGAGTGGGTACCAGGATATCAAGGAATAGCTGGCAATGAAAAAACTGATGAACTAGCAAGGAGAAGATCGTCCTCATTGAGTAATTAACTGTGGATTTTTAAAAAAACAAGTAACTAGTGTTCCCGAAAATGATTTTTTCCACGGTCAGGAGTAGAAATTAGTTTCTATGACATCAAAATTAGAATAGAAGAAGTCGATTATTCCCAAGGGAGTTTACATTATGAAAAAACAACTATAGTATGTACAAAAAGTACGAGGAGTAATAAACCCTAATTAAGTATGCAAAACCTTTACAGGGAGCACCATGAAATTTTTGATAAATCTCTTACTTTAAATTACACTTCTTCCGTAAATCTAAAAACCAGGTAGATCGACCCCGTATTTGTTTCAGTTGTAGCAAAGTTTAGGGTTTCTTCATTGTTAAAGGATTATCAGATAACCAATAACGCAATGCAGTGGTGTGTATTTTGGAAAAAAAATACGTTTTAAATTATAATATAATAAAAAATGAAAGGAAATAGTTATTGGAATACATTTATTACTTACATTTTATTCTATATCCGACTCGGAAGAGGAAGAATCGTTGTTGACATTAATAATAATAATAGGGTCGATTAAATCATCACAAGTATTGTCAATTTTCCACATATTTGCCTCTACTTTGATAACATGCTCGATATAGTTTGTCCAATTTTCCTTACTAACATGACTTACAGCACTCTCAAACAATTTCACAATATCGTTTATTTTAAAAGTAGTATTTTTTTCCAATTTCCCCCTTTACGCCAACGACTTGTGGGCAGTGCTTCTCGTAACCGTGAATGGTAACTTGCGTTGTCCATAACAAAAACAGCCCCTTTTTAAAATCAGATCCAATATTTGAACAAACCATTCCTCGAAGACATCCCCATTCATATCTTCGTGATAGTCCCCCGTGCGTTTTGAAATAAAAGTTAATAATCCACCATCAACAAAACCTTCAAAACTTCCAACATGCACATAAGTCTTTTCCTTTTCCAGATGGTGGCTGCAAATCTAATGACAAACTTTCCACGAATGCCTGCCTTCCGCTTTTAATGTTTTCATCTTGCTAAAATTTGGAAACTGTATATCCAGCATTTATCCATGTTTCGTCTAAGCAGAAGATTTTCAAATTTTGTTCTCTGGCATGTCGAATGCTTTTTAAGTAGTCTCTTCTCCAAAAAACTATTTCCGGTTTATCTATTAGAGAGATTTTCTATTATATGTATCTGAAACCCACATCTTTCAAAAGTTTGCATAATGTCATTCTGGAGAATTTTGTATAGTCCGTATCTTCTTGCACTGATGTCATAATTTTGTCAAGGGTTGGAATTTCCTTTCGTAAGTAAAATCCATGGACTTTACGCCTTAGTCTTTGTTTTAATGACTCATCGATCTCAATTGGTTTTCGGCCTGGAGGAGTTTTAGGGGGTTGAAGAGTTCCATTCTTGCTTTCTTTTAGTAATCTATAAATTGTTGATTTAGCAACACATAACATAGTAGCCGTTAATTCCACAATATCATCAACACTTGCACTTGGATCCTTGTTTGTCAATGATATATAACAATTCAATATCAGAGTTTTTTCATTTAAAGATAATGGACCTGTTTTTGGTCGTTTAGATGGTCCTTGGCTTATAGACACTGTTTGGTACTTGCACAATTAACATTCAACAAATGTTTTAAATATATTCCAACTGTTAACAATATTATGAAAACCATACAACTTTACTCAAAGAACTGATACTAAGTACTGATTTAATGAATCTACTTTCTTTTAAAATAATATTCCCGATAATGTTTCTAAGAAAACTGGGTTGTTTGGAAAATCCCTCTCAATAATCGAATAATCTGTAAATAGGTGTAATCGTATTAAGCCGATTACAGTAGGCCACTTGCCATTTAAAATTTCTGAGAAAAATTCCCCAAACACTACATATAGGAGTAATACAAATAAAAAATATTCATTTTGCTTTGAATTTAATAAAAATTTTAACGATATCTTGCTATCTTGACTTTAATTAATTTATTTGTGACAACATTCAAAGTTTGAATTAATCTTCTTACAAAAAGAACAAAAATATATAAAATAATTATTGTTACAGATTGGTTTGTTTTCTATTATGAATAAACTGTGTTGCCTTTCTTTATCAAACTTACTAAAATTTATGTACCTCTATCACTTTTTTTATTAAAATTAGTACATCCCGTTACCTCTGACCTAAATCGTATATTCTTTAGCATAGCTGCAACTCATTCGTTCAATACAAAATGTACCTTACGGTATACCCTCTTAAAATATATTTTGGTTCGTCTATGAAATCTACTTAAATGAATGATTTATTACTCCTTGTCCTTTCTATATAGACTATACACTGAATTACATTCCAATAGAAAACGTGATGGCGACCGACTTCGTCGATACTTAAAACCATCTCTGTCGTGGGTAGCAATTTGCTTATTGCAATATTTGCAGCCTCTACAATCTCTTTCGACTCATAATTATTCATTGTGCACTAAAAAATTTTAAACTAAACCAAACTAGCACTTTAATTTGATATTTCTTTTTGTAGTTATATCAATAACTCAACGGCCACAAAATAAATACTCAAATTCTGGTGCTTCTTACTTCATAATGATAAAATATGTGTTAACTTAGTGAGACCGTAGAAAAAATAGTATTTACCATTCGGGGAGAGATGCTATTTTGTTCTCGATGCATTATGGCACTGTCCTGTCGATTTGATGGGTTGAATGTTTACAATTGATCAGAAGTATTCGGTACGGGCAGTGTAGACTCGACCTCACTGGAACACCCAAGAAGATTCCGTCGATAATTTAACAAATTCTCTAATCTTCTTAAGATTATTAAACCCTAAAGGTGACTGACCACTTAACATGTAATGGGAGTGAGTAATTATAATTTTGTATGGAGTTGTATTTGACTTGTGGATTTATGAGTTATTGTTCTTCTGGCATTTAGTAGGACTCTCTACGTCTGGTACCGTAATCGTATTGAATGGCCGGAATAATAAACTTTTATTATGATAAACATATTTAAGTGCGTTGTAAACATAAAATTCATCTTTTGTTGGGTTCCTTTTAATTAAAATTAGTGAGAAGAAAGTCGAGATAAGTGAACGCCCATAGTAATCAACGAACATTGTTCAAAACATTACACATTTTTTACGTAACAGGAAAATTAGTACCTACTTTAATGTTTGAATATGCTTTTTCTGTGCTCCATACACGATCAACGCCAAGTAATAAAACATTTTAAAATCAGTAAATTGTAGAGGTGCGTCGAACAATTAAAATAATAAATAAATATTTTTTTTAAACCAACTATAAATAAAAATTAACTGGGTAATTATTTATTGTAATAACTCTTACTTTTTGGAAGTCCATCTTATTAAAAACAATAAAAAACTCTTCGTTTTAACGTAATTATAGCCGGACATTTTTTTAAAATAGATCAAAAATGCATTATAAAATGTTTTCAAGGTTTTTAGTCTTGTATAAGTATAAGGTAGGTAGTGTAAAGTATAATAACAATTTTATATATATGACATTTAGTTTGTATTAGTAAAAATTTAAAATTAGTAGAAAATTAATTACTTAATATATTGAGATAAACAACTAAGCTCAGAAAAATTAATAAGTAAAACTTACCTCAACGAGTTATAATAAAAAGGATATCTTAATAATTTTTATCTAATCATCAGCTACAGTATTCAATATAATAATCTTCAATAATAAACATTCAAATAGATAGAGAATGTACTTGACAAATTTATCTTGGATAGGATCCATGATGTCAATCAATAACAATCCAAATATGTACAATTCCAATAACTAGTCCCAATTCATATAATAATGTACAATTGACATAGTTTTCTTTTGAAGTCAAAGTTGTAATCTAAAACAAATAAAAATGGAACAAAATTAAAAAACTATTAATCTCATTCATATGTTTAGTAAATAAATGTGTAATTTTAAGTAGTTTTTGAAAGTATAGAATGAATTTGACAGCACTAAAAACAGCCTATTTTAAATCAAAATTTTATAGAGAAAAAGTGAGATAAAAATATTTAAATAGATTTTTAGTAAATATAAGAAGATAAACTATCTTTAAATTATCAAAGATATGTTCAAAAATGTAAAATCATTACCTCATTACTTGGAAATTTATGTTATTTTTGGAGAAGGTAAACAGTTGAAGGTAGAATTATAAGTCATTCCTGTCAAAATCTGGCGAGACTATAAAAAGGCCAGGAAATCAATTATCGCTCTCTTATCACTCTGGTTCCGGCTGGATTGACATCAAAGTTGTCGATTGGTAACTAAAAAATTTCATTAATCAGAAGTTAATTTATGTTAATTTAAAACATTTAACATCAAAAATATGTGCATAAAAGTATTTTAAAAATATTAAATCACTTACCAAAGCAGTAAATTTTAGACAATAGATCCAGATTACTATTAAATTTAGAAGATTTCATTACATCATCATCACACATAGCACTGTCAGCAGCCATATTGGAATCCTGTTCGAAGTGAATACAATCCTTTGGAGCCGATCTCTGTGTTTCGGTAATTTCCGCCTGACGTGGACGATATTACGAAAAGACTTTAAGATACAAGGAACGTTCAATAATTAAAAACATATTTTCGGTTTGTTACTGTGGATAATTGTTTGTACATCATTTTCATTTTTGTCATATCTAGACATTTATAATTTTAATGTAATAAGCATATGGAAATTCATTAATAGTTTTTGTACGTTTTATTCATGAACAATTATAACAATTAAATTGTTGTGTATTATATAAAAATTTTTAAACATTTAGTTTCTCTTGAATCCTACCCAAGATAAAGAGTCGGATTTCAAATTCAATCATAAAATAATTTGACAGAGCTGGTTGAAAAACTTTTATAAGGCGCCCAACTACAAAAAACATAAAAGAAAAATGAAATTTTACATTAGTAAACAATTTTAAATCATCTCAATATATTTGTGAATAGCATGAGCTCTTGTATCTCAAGCGGACTTAATCGATCGATCCTGTTGGACCAAAAGGTAAATTAAAAAAAATCGATTATTATCAATAAATTTATTATGACGATAGAAGTAATGTCAAAAAGAATTTAACAAAGAAAGATTTCAAAAATTTGAGATTGAATAAACTTAATAATCTTTTGTCTATTAATTTATTAAAAAATACCTTGCTTGATCAGATTGATCAGTACGTGATGTTCATGAGGGATTTGGATCGAATTATAGAAGAAGCATTTAATATTGAACCCATTCAATTAACTGTGAACGCTGATGGACATGGTAACCAAAGTTTTTCTAAATATTTTGCTTACTATGCATTGTTCTCAGGTAGTTTTCCCAACCAGGGATTATAGACAGGGTCCAGAAATACAGAGTTGCAAACATAGAGTATTATCTACTATCTACTATCAGGTATCATATTTTCTGTATAGAAAAACTTTTAAATAAATTAATTTTTTTAATATTTTGCATTGATATCAATATATTAAAAAAAGTACTTAAAAATAGTTAAATTGTTCTTGCTCTGCTTTATTTAATCGTTATCTTAATTTATGGTCTATTTATATAGTTTTTATTTAGTCGAGGACCTTTTTCTGTCGATACTTACGCGTTAAGTGTTAGTTCTGCACATCGATACACCATCACTTTCCCATAAACAAATCTATTAATCTGAACCAGAGCTAAAATGACCGTACTAACAGTCATAATCCTGTCACTACGGCTCATTGCCGATGAAATATACTCGGTTCCCCTATTCTTAACATTCCTTCGAACAATAACTCTACTTTTTCACCCCTCTCTCTTCCAACCCCGAAATACCACGCGAAACGTCTGAGGTATTATAATAAATGGTGTGTCCCTAGTCCCTGCAATTGTTTGGTCAACGATATAGAAATTATTATTTAATTTCAAAGGGGGTTCCTAGAAAGGAACGAAAGAAAAATCAAAAGCGCGCTAGTTTGCTTTTAATTATTTTAATAATAAAGATACCAATTTTTTTTACAAAAATGAGGTATATTTTATTAGTTATGAAACTAGTTAATTATGCGGAGAATGATGTTTTTTTTACTACGTCTATGTAGGGATCTCGCAAAAAGGGCTGCTTCTGTTCTGCGCCTGTATCACGAATTTGTGGAGGGTCGCGTACCATTAGGATCAGATAAAATTTTGTTTTGAATGCGCCAAATTTGTCACGAGGGCCTTTTTTACTCCTTAGCTGTTTGCCGCAAGTGGATTTGGATTATTGAGATTGATATCAGTGTTAATTTGGTTTTTATAAAGTACTAGGGGGTAGCCGTCTGTATAAGGAGTCACATCTTTTATTAACTTTGGAAAATTTCGCTACTAAATTGTCTCTTCTTAATATGGTTTAAACGCATTGGACATTTACCGAAACGTGTTAAAATTTTTCTTTTATTTTTCTACATTTCTTATATTTTATTGATTCTATCGAATTGATCAGTAATATCAGACTGACCTCAATCTTGCTGTGATTGTTACTTTGGTTGAGGAAGACTACACACAACTCTTGTTGGAGTTTACCAAAGCGATGTTTCTCAATTGTAAGAAAATATCAGTTGTTCTTGATCGTCCTAAAATAGTGGTCAGCCCAGGATTACTGCAGATGTCCAAGACCTCACCTTAACCGCACGAATCAACCCGATGATGACTGCCCAGCCATTAGAAGAGAACTTTAGTAGACTCGCGATATCGTTATTTGTGATCAAACGATAAAAACAGGCAAAGTTGTTCACAAGGAGACCGTTGTATGTCCCCCAACTTTCGTTGAAACACAAGAGAATTCGTCTTGAATAGGCCATGGAACATTTGGAATAGAATGAAGATAGATGGAGAAAGTGCTTCTTTCAGAAGAGACCAGAATTGGTGTATTGTCTGAGCTGTCCAAAGAATTCCTTACGATGATGACTGCATCAGCCATTAGAAGAGAACTTCAGCAGGATCAGGACATTGTTATTTGTGATCAAAGGATAAGGAACAGGGTACATGCAGCAAATTTATTTACAAGGAGACCGTTGTATGTCCCCAAACTTTCGTTGGAATACAAGAGAATTCGTCTGGAATGGGCCATGGAACATTTGGAATGGAATCAAGACAGATGGAGAAAAGTAGTTTTTTCTTTAGTGTCTGAGAAGATATACTTTACCATGCAGTCAAAAGAATTCCATACTGAGGTGGCAGCATAATGTTTTGGGGTGGCATAATGACAAGTAATAAATCTCCCCTAAATTCCTATCGTCGGGAACATCAATGGACAACTTTATATGAATAACATTCTTAGATCTGTGGTACGCCTGTGGCAAGGAGCTGTTGGTCCAGCAAACATGTAAGAGATTTCTTGTAAACCGAAGATATCATCAGAATTCATTGGCCATATGGGGTAAATTGATAGACATAGCGAAAATTCGATCACTAGTGGTAATACTATTGATTATATTACACTAAAGGCAGATAGCTACTACTAATATACTGATATATAAATTATGTTTTGGTATAATAAAAACTATTGATACAATAACAGTAAAGTAACTCGTACATTTTAGCCTTTTGCTCGCAATTCTATTGCTAGCTTTTTTTGTGAAACAAAATCTGTTTATGAATAGTAACCTTATTTATGGTTATTTTTGTCGTTATAATAATGATCATGTCAAAATGAATAGGTATTTAGTTGTTGGTGTTTTGATAGTTTGATAGTGTTTGATAGTAAGAAAAAGTCGATTAGCGAAAGATGGTTTCCGATAAATGTGAAAGATATTTTAAATAGTATGAATACCAATGATTAATAAAATGGTTAATTGTCTTTAAATAGTCATTCATTGATATCTGATTATTTTGCAAGTCAGCAATATCTGTTCTTTTCTCAGATAGAAACAGCACAAGGACTGATAATTTTAGTGCTTGTTCAGTCTTTTGTGTCTTGTTAAAAGACCTCAATTTTCCTTGCTTGGTCTCTTTTGTACTTCAACAGATGATACTCTGTTATATTGAGACTTCTTGAAACTTCTGGCCCAATGAGAATCTTTGTTGCGCCTCCTCAAACTAGTAGGTCCGTGTCTTTGTTCTCTTTGTGGGTTTTTGTTGCCACTTCCACTAAAACAGTCTTGGACACTCTAGAATTGAGCTTCCCTACGTTTAACTCCTTTATGACATTACTGACAAAAATAAAAATATGTTTCTAGTAATAAAAATCTCTAATGCATTGCTGTTGACGCCTGATTTTGATTTCCAGCTTAGCTAATACGTTATATGCTGACACAAAGCTCTAATTGCTTTCGTAAAAAGCGCAGGTACTTTATCGAATAAACGCAAAAGGTGCAAAAAAAGCAAGCACGATTCACTCTTTTCAATACGAAACTAATTACTTCGGCATCACAAAACGTTACGTCCAGTTTCCTATGGTGTTATGAATGACGTCGTCATCTCGCTGACAGACAGATAGACGGACAAATAACACTTTGGAAATTGAAATATCGATAACTGGGAGCTGGATCGTCGTCAATTTGAAACATAGCGCGTATTTCAATATTGGATCCTTTTGTGAGCGCGTTTGCTGGTTGATTGGGCCCGCAGGAACACAGGGTGTTTAATGAGCGATCGAGAATAGAAATCAACAGACGAACGGTCATTAGAGTTGCCAGTGTTTAAGTGACGAGAACTGGAAATTGTTGGCTATCGACAATCAAAACGGTCGAGCGTCGCGTCGGTGAGATTCTGGAATGTTTACTGTATAGGAAAAACACTTTTCTCTTGAATGCGGCTGATATTATTGATGGCTTTATAGGGATAAATCGGGGCAATTGTTTTGAAAAGATATCATGCTGTGAGTTTCAAAGACTACAGAAGAAGCTATGAGAGAATTACTGGGGAATGGATTAGTTCAACTAAAGACTGTGTGGTAGATAATAAAATAGTAAAAGAAGCACTGAGACAAGCACTAGTTTGGATAATATTATCAAGGTTATTAAACTTTGCTTTAGTTGTAGACTCTTCTTCGCCTTTAGTCAGTAGTCTCTTGTTTTCACTGTGTTTTTGTTCTGGAGTATAATGGTGTATCCAAGTTTCATCTACAGTAATTAATCAGTGCCAAAACTCTGATTTATTGCGCCCAATCTGCGCCAACAGAGAGTTGGAAATGTTCATTCGATCACGTTTTTGGTCCAAAGTGAGCAAACGCGACAGCAAACGCGCGTACAGCTTTTTCATGTCTAAATCTTGATTCAATATGTGACAAACACGTTCTTTGGACATGTTTATAGCCTCTGCTATCTCTCTAATTTTAATTCGACGGTTTTCTAGCACCATTTGGTGAACTTGAGCGATATTATCGTCAGTGGTTGCAGTTTTTGGACGTCCCGAACGTTCATCGTCACCCAAGCTGGTACGGCCACGTTTAAATTCAGCAGCCCAAAATTTCACGGTGGTAAATGATGGTGCAGAGTCCCCGTACACAGCGTCCAACTCGTCTTTGATTTGCGTAGGCGTATTGCCTTTCAGAAACAAATATTTAATGACACCTCGATACTCGATTTTTTCCATTTTCATAAAAACACTCTCATCGACTCACTCAAATGATTGTTAAACAATAACTGCGCGTACAAAATGGCTGAAATTTTAGTGGGTACCTTTAAAAGAATGCGCGAACACATTCCCCAACTTTTGTGCTGCCATCTTCATGTTGAGGTCGGAAATTTTTCAGACAACCCTCGTATTAGTGAGTTACAGACAATGTCACAGAATAGCAAAGTTACAGATTCTGTAAAATCCCATTTACAGAACATTCGTAAGCTACAGATTCATTCATTATTACGAAAAACACAGAATCGACCCATAGTATTAATCATAAATACAAAACCAGTTAGCTCATCCTATCGACTGCGCCATTTCACTATTTAATTCCATATATCCTAGAATAAAACAGGAATTCTTCAAGAATTTCGAATAAAAAATATACACTTAAGTGTGTTAGGTATTCGAGATGTGTTTCGAAATGATTGGATCTGCGAGGTGGTTGATTCTGGCAATCGAAGCCCTCTATCCCTTAGCTGCTGGCCCGGTACCGGAATGATGAATGCCGACGCGCAACGAACACTAATTAAATCTCTTGCTGTTGTTAAATACAGGGCCGGTCTGGAAAATATTTATTCCTTTATTAATTTACAATGTTTTAATAGGAATTTAATAATAGTTATTGTGAGAAATATTTTAACTGGGTGGTAGTTGATATTGGTGGTTGATAAATACACTGTTAGACTTCATTACTATAAAAATAACTTCAAATATGCTTGGTCAGCAACATATCGAACATATATTGAACTTGAACGCGAATAACGTCTTTCTATTTATATCCGTAGACCATTGAATATGTTTACTTGTTTTATTTACCAGACCTTAGTTAAAAACACGCTATGACATTAAACGTGATGTTATCATAACACAACTATGCTCTTCTAGGTCGTAGATATTTACCTATACTAATTTAATTAAATATCCAAAATATACAGGGTGTTAACACCACACCTTCCCTCTCAACCAAGTGTTTGTTTTATTTTCGGTCGTTGTAGCATATCTTTGTTAAGTTGCTTAAACTTCCCCAATTTGGCTAAAACTAGACTGGAGCTTGCGCCTGTTATCCCCTTTTTCAATGCCTGTATAATCCTAGAAAGGATGTCTTCTGTAGTTATAACATTCCTTGCCTTGCCTGTCAGTCTGATTTTTACGAAAGGTACTGCCGTATCCTCATGGTTGGCTGCGTTAATCTGTAGCAATTCAAGTGCATCTGTGAAAGCTTGCAATGGACTAGTTTAGTAGGATCATATTAATCAAAATGATAGCAATATATATTTAGGATAAGATACCTACTTACTTATATTGGTATTCATTTTGCAATTAATTTTTCTCATTTCGTAAAATTTAGCAATAAATAATTAGTAAGTTTTAAACGTAGCGCCAACTAATAACCAATAATGAAGTGTGTTTAAAAGTCAACGTTGTCACATTTTAGCTACGTTCGTTTCAAGTATTCTCAAAGAACTGGCGGCACAAAACACCGTGTTCTATGACTAACTGATTGTACTAGTTGACAAGATATATGACAGGAGAGAAAATCGTGTTTATCTGTAATAAACAAACAAGACCCCTATTCTTGACGGTGATAGAATAGAACAGCCAGTAGAAAGTGGGCGTGGGTCTATTGAAAATGCCAAAACGGTATTCTTGAAATTCGTTCTCTCACTGTACCGATAGAAGGGTTGTTCCCCGAGAGAACAATTGCTTCTATTGGTTATTTTTGAAGGAACCGCTATAACACCAAGAGAAGGTGTTAGGGATTTTTATTTTCGAACCAAAAATAGTATAGAAGTAATTTCTTTCATAAACCAAACAACAAATTCAACTAACGAAAATGACAGAATATTTTGTTTAGTGTTTTACTGCTTATTTGATAAAGTGTCAATCAGGGAACAAAAGTATCGATATGTTTATCTCTTTTTAATGACAACAAATAAGAGAGAGAGATAAGTTTCTCGGTTAATATTAAAGCATATCGACAATATCGCAAATTTTCTACCAATCTTATTGAAACACGTCACTTACCACTTGTGACGTATGTAACCATTACATTTAAATTTCAAAAGCCGATTATGGCTAGAGGATTAATTTTATAAAAATTTTATTTGTACAGTTGAACCACTAAAAACCTATTTTATAAGATGCAAATATAAAAAAAATCACTAAACTAGTCCATTTACTCGCTTCACCATTGAATTCATTGGGTAAAATTTTACTTGCTAAATTTAAGAACTCATTCATACTAAGTGCCATGTTTCTCTCACCCTCGCTATCGTGTTCACACCACACGATTATGAACTGTCAGTTGCCAGTTTGCAACACCAGGGTTGCCAAATCCCGATATATAAAAAGCAACCCTCGTACTTGAATTTTACGAAGTACTTTTGCACGTTTTGGATTACCGGTTACATTGGTTAGTGATAATGGAGGTACATTCACTTCACCAGAATTCAAAAACTTTCTCAAAAGCACTGGAATTATACATAAACTCAAAATGATGATGGATCCTGGGAATTTGGAGCTGAATTCAAAATGATGATGGATCCTGGGAATTTGGAGCTGAAGCTTCAAAACTTTTTTATATAATACAGTCATCTACCAATCCATCACCAGCACAACTGATGTTTGGGAGAGAAATCAGAACAAAACTTGATTTAATTAGGAAGGGTAATTAGGAGGCTAGTAAATCAAATAGCCTCAACAAAAGTGGTGGTTTCATGGTTTCAAATACATCCTAAATATTGTTTTGTGCCAGAGATAAATTCTGACAAAAATAATAATAAGAATGATATTGAAACGAATCTACAAATAACCTAAGGTAATTCCTCTAGAACTTGGAATTTTTGAAGCTGTACTTCTGTAATCAATTACCATAATGTCAACTTAGAAACTTCTACTTCATCAAGTACTGAAGGAACTGGTTATAAAGTAGTACCAGAATTAAGAGATTTAACTATATCTTTGCGAAGAAGTACAAGAGTAAGAAAAAAACCTGAAAGGTTAATCCTGCAAATTTACTTGGGAGGATTTGTTGTCTTCACTAACAGGTCGGCTGAAAAGTCCCCGGTCTGACCTATAGATGACGACACTAGAATTAAATCCATTTCATTTTTAGATAGTATCAACCTTCAAAAGATTCGTGTAAAAATTTTACAGCTGTCGGACTATTAGTTTGTGAGATATTGCATTTTTAGTGAAGCAACTTTTGTTATTTTCAAAAAGATGGAAAAAAAAAGAATTTCGTGTGCTTATTAAATATTGTTATTTGAAAGGAAAAAATACAGTTGAAGCAAAAGCTTGGCTTGATAATGAGTTTCCGGACTCTGTGCCAGTAAAAACGACAATCATTGACTGGTACGCAAAATTCAAGCGTGGTGAAATGAGCACCGAAGACGGTGAACGCAGTGGACGCCCAAAAGAGGTGGTTACCGACGAAGATATCAAAAAAATCCACAAAATGATTTTGAGTGACCGTAAAGTGAATATGATCGAGATAGCTGACACTCTAAAGATATCTAAGGAACGTGTTGGACATATCGTTCACGAATATTTGGGTATGCGGAAGCTCTGTGCTCACAATCGACCAAAAACAGCAACGAATTTATGATTCTGAGCAGTGTTTGCAGCTGTTAAGTCGTAATAAACCCGATTTTTTGCGTCGATATGTGACTATGGATGAAACTTGGCTCCATCACTACACGCCTGAGTCGAATCGACAGTCAGCTGAGTGGACTGCGGCCGGTAAACCGCCACCAAAGCGTGGAAAGACTCAACAGTCATCTGGCAAAGTTATGGCCCCAGTTTTTTGGGATACACATGGTATATTGTTCATCGACTATTTGGAAAAGGGAAAAACAATCAACAGCGACTATTACTGTGCATTATTGGAGCGATTGAAGACCGAAATCGCGAAAAAACGGCCCCATATGAAGAAGAAAAAAGTGTTGTTTCATCAAGACAATGCACCGTGTCACAAATCATCGAAAACGATGGCAAAATTGCATGAATTGGGCTTCGAATTGCTTCCTCACCCACCGTATTCTCCAGATCTAGCCCCCAGCGACTTTTTCCTTTTCTCTGACCTGAAGAGAATGCTCGCGGGAAAAAAAATTGGCTCTGATACTGAGGTAATCGCCGAAACTGAAGCCTATTTTGAGGACAAACCGAAGGAGTACTACAAAAATGGTATCGAAAATTTGGAAGGTCGCTATAATCGCTGTATCGCCCTTTAAGGCAACTATGTTGAATAAAAAAATGAATTTTGTCAAAATATTGTGTTTTACTATGGTAGACCGGGGACTTTTCAGCCGACCTGTTATATAATTTAGATTTTTATCACTTATAGTCTTGTCATTAAAAAGTTTTGATTTGATAGCAAACGATTTTGGCGCAAATTAAAAAACGGCCAAGCCAATTCTGTTGTTATGTCTTGCTCTCCCTCGACTCTCTTTCTCTTCGTGTTGCCTTTCTCTCTCCTTTTAATTAGCCCATACTTGAATACACCGCACAACTTTAACTATTAATAGCTGGATAATATATAGTATATTATATCATTCCTGAAATTAAACCAGAAATGGTCTATAAATTCTCTTCTCATTATACATTTGAGATGAGATTTGCGCCGAAAGATGGCGCGTCGCGCCCGGCATAATTATATTATACTTTTAATTAGTTAATTCAAGTTATATCTAGGGGCGATAGCGCTTTAAACTTTTTATGACCTGTCGCGGATGAATTATGCCGAGAATGGAACGTTTTTAAACAAAACTTTTCCGACTGGTTAGTAAGTAAAGGAACAAATTGAGTATAAATAATAAATTATAATAATTTATAAATAACTTTATAAATTTATTCGTGCCTACGTAATTTTTCAAAAAAACAGTATGGAAAACTACTAGATTTTTTAATTTATAAGTACTATGTATAAAAATTGCAGTTTCAATCACTTGGTAAATTGCACGATGTATGTTTTGTTAACAGAAACTTAATATTGTCAACTTATGATAAGTTTATGGTGACTGTAGTTTCCAAAGAAACTTTAGCTTGGAAATATAAAAGGAAATATTCGATACAATAGATCCTGTTTATGTTATGTTGGATTAGATGAGGTTTGGTTGGGTTAGGCTTGCAAATTGTTTAATTATAATGTTTATAATTTTGTTTTTCTCGACTTCCAATTTTAAATTTTCTCTGTCATACATAATAAATGATTTTAATAAAATATACAATAATGTTACAAATAAATATACTTATTACCTATTACCTATTCCTTAACTTCTTCTTTATGTGTGTCGTTAATAAATTCTTCTACATAATTATTATTGTCTAAAAAATGGTTTATATTATACATACCTACGCAAATTAATCATAATTAATGCCTCTCTGACATTGCTTAATACGGCTGGATTTAATTGTCGACATTCATTTTCTATCCTCTCTCGTAAATCATCCAGAGATTCTGGTTGGGTAGCATAAACTTTTGTTTTTAAATACCCCCATAAAAGGGGTATCAAATCCGGTGACCTAGGTGGCCACTCCATTATCTGCCCTCTTCTACCTATCCAACTAGCAGGGAATGTTTAGTTTAAAGATTGTCGGTCAGGCATAGCATAGTGTAGGGGAGCTACGTCTTGTTGAAATACCAGTAAATCTTCGGAAAGGTTATCATCATTTTCTATTATTGTTGTAATACGTGGGCCAACTCACTATATTGCTTTAATAGTAATAAGTCTTATAGTCTTTAATGTTTTAGTTTAGAGCTTCAAAATGATTAAAACTATTTTGCATCCACCAATATATCTGTTCCGAATAAAATTTATATATATGTCGATGGTGCATGTTGTTTACAATTTAATTTACCGTGTACTTGATTACTGCCGATTATCAACATGCTTGTTTATTTTGATTATAATTTATACATGCATAATTATTTCAGTTATCGGGCAATTGTCAATAGTGCGGGCTAATTCAATCTGTTTAATTTTTAATTAAT
This sequence comes from Ophraella communa, assembly GCA_035357415.1. Lineage (NCBI taxonomy): Eukaryota > Metazoa > Arthropoda > Insecta > Coleoptera > Chrysomelidae > Ophraella > Ophraella communa. Next base: position 3,085,846 of record CM068982.1, on the reverse strand, counting down.
TGATAAATAGCTGTGGTACACTCTCAGCCAATTATACTTCATGATTTATTATGCATGTTATATTTCCATAGTTTAAATTTACAACGTTCAACTGGATTTGTAGGCCTGTACTTCCACAGAACACATTCTGGCTGGAACTCGTCATAACAAATTTTATCCTTTGTTCTGAGAAGATAATGCGATTTTATCATCGTGTGCAATACAGTTTTTTCTATAGCAAGACTTCAAGTTCAGGTGTAAAATAGAATTACAAAGAAAATTGTAATTTTGGTCACAAAAATCGCAATTGTTTTTGCTCCGTTGCTAGGGATATGAATTATCCTGTCGACAAATGTCAAACAAATGTTACGTTTTGGTTTTTGCAGAGAATATTGTTGCGTTTCGGGTACAAAGTGAATAAATACGAAGTGGACGGAAAAGAATTGACACAAGAAAAGGAAAATCTGCCATCAGATGTAGAAAATGCAGTGTTGGAAGCAGACAGTTAATTGTTGCCACAAAAATCTGAGATAATGTATGAGAAAGAATACCAGTCTTTTAAGAATATTAATGGCGTGAGTGAAAAAATATTTCTGGCGTTTTTTCTTAAAAAGTCGAAGAAAGCGATACCATCCTTATGGTCGTAATATTCGATGCTGAAGCGTACGTTGTTGGTGAATGAAAATTTTGACATTTCTAAATTCAGCAAGTTAACCTTACTTAAAAACTTGAGTGGAGGATACAAAGCTAAAAACCCCAAAATCCTAGAGTCAGATGAATTTATTAAATTTCTGACAGAAGCTTCTGATGACGTATATTTGTTGATGAAGGTTAATGCCATTTTTGATGTGCATGGACCGATGAATTGTAGAAATTAGAAGTGTTTAATGTGGACGACAGAAAATAGGTGATAATCGTTTCATTATCTAATATTAAAATCCAGTAGGATAAATCGTTTTGTATTACTGACAAGAAAACCGGAGTGTGTTTCTTGGAAATTGTGAGAAAGTATATTGCCTTGCGCCCCAAAAACGTACCTCACAGTAAGTTTTTTGTGAATTACCGACTGCAAAAGGGCACTACTCAACCGGTGGGGATTAACACTATATATATAATATCCCCAAGAAGATTGCAGATTTTTTGAAACTTGCAAATTCAGAAATGTAAACGGGGCATCGTTCTTTAGCTACTATGTTCGCAAATTCTGGCGCAGATCTAGTAAAACAAACTTTTAGGTGGATGAAAATCATCATCCGTTGCAGAATGGCGTCTATAAGTAATTATCTTTTTATTGCTGAAACAAATCGATGAATTGGTCTAATAATAAAAACGTAAGTGATTAAAGATGACAGGCCTTGTATTTATGAAATTCTTTTAACAATAAGTTTGATTAATCTTTCGTTTTTTTTGCTTATTAATAAATGATAAATTACAATATAAGATTCCCTTGCTCTCTCACATCCAACAGAAGAATCTCAACAATGAACGTCCAAGGAAGGAAATGGCTATAGTACCATCTTTAGCGTCGTGCTCATTCCGTGGGCTGACTTGCAGTTTTGCCAAACATGATACATCATTTGTTGTAACTAGTTTCGACTGCGTGTGTCGGCGCATGTTTTATAATTGAGATAAATTGACAGACGGCTGATTATCATTATTATTTAGCGATTTCACGGTTATTATTTCGTCATTATACTCTTTCATTTCTTTACAAAAAATAATTGGTTTAATAGCCGCCAGATGGGATGGCTGGTTAGCTACGTGTCTATTTCATTAAAGTATTTGTGTTTGTTCTTTCCGTGGCACTGTATTTCTTTTTATCAGTTTTTAATAACCGAATATGACGCTTTTGCAGTTAGATTCAAAGTTACAAAGCAATTCAAATTTAACTTAACAAGCAATAACAATAAAGTTAACTTTTTTTTAATCATTTAATGAATTAATGAAGCTGCTTATTAAAGAATACTCGTATGTTGAATATAAAAAAATCAACCAGAAAATTTTGCAAATAAAACCTCTGCTACACAGACGTTTGTATTTCTTCATCATTTGTGAAGGCCGTAACCCATTTCCGCACCATAGCTTCACTCATAATGTTTTCAGCATAAGCTTCACTGATTTGACATTGAATGTCAATTGCTTTTAAGCCTTTAGCATAGAGAAAACGACTGGCCTTTGTGGCTTCCCAACTGAAGTAGCTACACTAAACGCATGCGCTAAACGGCAACTGCGCTGAAGTGGCTGATTTTAACAACGGTACTTATCTTAAAAACATGCCTCACATATATCAACTAAATATAGATACCAAAAAACTTTTGAAAACTTTCACTTTTATTTAGTTAAACCTTATACTATTATAATCATATAAGTGTTTGTTTAATTGAGCCGTAACTTCTCTCGAAAGAAATTAAATTATAAAAATACAATGCCAATACAATAAAATCTAACTTATTTCTCATATTTAATTATTCATAAGTGTACAAAATTTTATAGCCACTACACAGAATCTCGAATTATTTTACGCCCATGTCTGCAAACGTCAAAAATTGCACTGTCGACTTTCCTTGTAAGTATATAACAGGTCGGCTGAAAAGTCCCCGGTCTACCATAGTAAAACACAATATTTTGACAAAATTCATTTTTTTTATTCAACATAGTTGCCTTCAAGGGCGATACAGCGATTATAGTGACCTTCCAACTTTTCGATAGGTACCATTTTTGTAGTACTCCTTCGGTTTGTCCTCAAAATAGGCTTCAGTTTCGGCGATTACCTCAGTATCAGAGCCAAATTTTTTTCCGCGAGCATTCTCTTCAGGTCAGAGAAAAGGAAAAAGTCGCTGGGGGCTAGATCTGGAGAATACGGTGGGTGAGGAAGCAATTCGAAGCCCAATTCATGCAATTTTGCCATCGTTTTCGATGATTTGTGACACGGTGCATTGTCTTGATGAAACAACACTTTTTTCTTCTTCATATGGGGCCGTTTTTTCGCGATTTCGGTCTTCAATCGCTCCAATAATGCACAGTAATAGTCGCTGTTGATTGTTTTTCCCTTTTCCAAATAGTCGATGAACAATATACCGTGTGTATCCCAAAAAACTGAGGCCATAACTTTGCCAGCTGACTGTTGAGTCTTTCCATGCTTTGGTGGCGGTTCACCGGCGCAGTCCACTCAGCTGACTGTCGATTGGACTCAGGCGTGTAGTGATGGAGCCAAGTTTCATCCATAGTCACATATCGACGCAAAAAATCGGGTTTATTACGACTTAACAGCTGCAAACACTGCTCAGAATCATCAATTCGTTGCTGTTTTTGGTCAATTGTGAGCACGCGCGGCACCCATTTCGCACAGAGCTTCCGCATACCCAAATATTCGTGAACGATATGTCCAACACGTTCCTTAGATATCTTTAGAGTGTCAGCTATCTCGATCATATTCACTTTACGCTCACTCAAAATCATTTTGTGGATTTTTTTAATGTTTTCGTCGGTAACCACCTCTTTTGGGCGTCCACTGCGTTCACCGTGCTCATTTCACCACGCTTGAATTTTGCGTACCAGTCAATGATTGTTGATTTTCCTGGCGCAGAGTCCGGAAACTCATTATCAAGCCAAGCTTTAGCTTCAATTGTATTTTTTCCTTTCAAATAACAATATTTAATAAGTACACGAAATTCTTTTTTTTTCCATCTTTTTGAAAATAACAAAAGTTGCTTCACTAAAAATGCAATATCTCACAAACTAATAGTCCGACGGCTGTCAAATTTTTACACGAATCTTTTGAAGGTTGATACTATCTAAAATTGAAATGGATTTAATTCTAGTGTCGTCATCTATAGGTCAGACCGGGGACTTTTCAGCCGACCTGTTATTTAATAATATCATCCTCGTAATGAGGTCTCACAACATACACGTGCGTTTATATAAGAAAACTTAAATTTCTTTGTTTAATCAAGTTGCAATGAAATTTTTATGTACGTACTACTAATATATGCGATTCTGCAGGAGTTTCTGTTAGAAGTGAAACCACAGGCCAAACAAGTGGGATTTCATTAAACAATTTAACAAATTGTACCATAAGTTTCAATATTAACAAATAACTCGACGGTAGGTGAATTAATTACCGTCGAGTTGAAGTATTTACCGTCGAGTTGGATGACTTACCGTCGAGTTACTAGTAAATGTCACCTACTGACGTAAAATCTGTCACGATTACACAGTCAAAAATTATCAATCGTCAAAAAGGTATTTTGCATGTTCAATGCTGGAGGAAAAACTGGAAAAGCAGCAATAGCTTCAACAGATTCTCTTTTGAGTAAAATATGAAGTTAAGGAAGATCTAATAAACTTTCAATGAAAGAATTGGGAGTAATGTATTTTGGTATGTTTAAAGAAGTAGCTATGTTTGAAAATGTTGAAATGATAAGAAGATGTAACACTATTAGCTCCTCAAAGGCGCTAATTTGTAACTAGATTACTCTCCAAAAGAGATCCCGGCTAAGAGACCCTCTCCAGGGGGTGGTTCGACTCCAAGTTAATGCTCACTATAGGAAGGATTGTGATGTATAAGTAAAAAGGGCGCCACTATCTTTTGAACGCTATCGATTAAGCAAACAAACTACACAAAAACTAAGGTGAGAAAGATAGAAACACCTTGTAATTACTTTAATTAAACAAATAAAGAAGCTACTTGAAATAAAATACCGACCACGCTACACCCTTAAGACTTATAGTCTAAGATATACAAATGAAACTGTTTTTTAAAACTATTGTTTATGTATTGAAAATGTAAGTACTTGCTGATAATGAACTGGAGTTGTAAAAAGAGGACTTAACTTTGAGTTTCTGTGCTGTCTAGAAGGGCGGCTTCTGCTTCTTTGTGGAGAGATGAAAGTTTCTGTAATGGTTCTGGCTGCTCAAAATGTAATAGTATTCTTAGCTCAGAAGTGGTTTGAAGGACTGTCTACACATAGGCGGTAACTGGGCTCTAAATTTAGGGGTATCTTGACTGTAACTCGACTCAAACTTAGAGGTATCTTTACTGTAACTCGGCTCCAACTTAGAGATGCCAGGTTCCAACTTAGAGGTAATTTAACTGTAGCTTAAATCCAACTTGGAGGGTTGTATCTTTCAACAACCAAAAAGGAGAAATTTCACAAGATGAGGTTCAGACGCTTCAGTTGGCCTGTTTGTCGATGATAGCAGCTATCGTTGCCTTGCGGGTCGTTTAAATAGTCTTGCTCAAAACAGAAATCGTGTTTTGTGCCATTTGTCAGAAGGAATGCGTTCTTTATTTGGCCTCGTTCAAACAGATAAATAGTTAGCGTCTAAAATACAAAGATTAAACAGTAAAACCTTAGAGCAAAACTTAACTGCATCTGGTCTTTTTTCAGTGCGAGAAGTTCATTTTGCCAAGGTATACCACAAATAAATCATTTTTCTCCGCAACTTTAATGAAAAACGAAAAACTCCGTTTATAGAGAGATAGGGTTATAAATCATGCATTCTAAATTTGATTGACGTTTAAAATAATCTGAACAAATTAGCGCCAAACATTACGGACGGCATTCGGTCGTCCACAAATAATTGATTCGCTTAATTCGAATATGATTTTCTGTTAATATAAACATCGGAGTGATACAAATGTAATTACGTTATTTCAGTTAGAACTGAATCAAACATAAACTATGTTTAATCAACAAATTATCTGGAAAATTAACTGCCGCTATCGATTGGCAACATTTACCTTTCACATTATGTTTGTCGATCAAATATGGCGTTATTGGTCCATGCTGCCGGTTCAGAATAGTTTATTTAGCTTTTGAGGTTGTTTCAAAATTATGACGAATACGGCCACATCGATGACTTAATAATTCGTTGGTTTGAATTAACATAATAATCATGTACTATGTGTAATCAGGTAATTAAATTTGTGTTACATAAATACGAGTCTATAGGGAAAATGTACCGGATCATGTTAAAACTTCTACTATTAAAACTAATGGAAAAATTGGTAGAAATATACTATGACTTCACGGTCTGTTGTTCTACGGGGGCGTCCAGAGCCCCTTGCTCTTTGTGTACGGCCTTCTCGAAGACAACACCTAACCACAGTGTCTACACTTCTTTGCACTCTAACTGCAATTTCCCGAAAAGAAAATCCAGCTTCCCGAAGTTCCACTATACGACCCCTATGAAACTCACTAAGTTGACGAAATCGTCACTTCTGTCTTTGGCTTTGTGCACACCTCAGCTGCTGTACCAATATCGGTTTTGGAGCCAACCGTGTACCAAATAGAGATTGTAGCCTAAGTTTATTTGATTCAATATTTGTTCCGATGAAATCGCCACCCGAACCAATGGTTTTTCAATATCAATATTTGAATTTCAAGGTTTGGTTAGGTTAGGTTAGGTTATGTTAACGACCAGGCCATTGTGACTTCAAAGTTATATTGTTACTCTCCTCTAGCTTGCTGTCGTTGTATTAGCCGTCCACTTCTAATGAAGCTCATTAGTGTCACTTCTACTAAGTTCGTTTGCCTCGAGATGAAGGTGACTAAATTTATTGATCTCGAGTTCTTAGCAGTTGCACAGTTTTACAGACTGTGAGGCTGTCTTCAATCAGTGATCCTAGCAAAATTTGTGGGTTCTGTTTGCTCATATTCAGCAGTCCAGGTCCATATTGTTCTTTTGGCTACTTTTTTGCTATAAAAAGGAATGGTTCCCTACCTATAAACAGCATCTTTCCCTGCCACTATCCTCCAGGAACTCTGTAGTTACTTTGTGGTTGGAAAAATGTGAAGAGATTTCTTAAGTTCTATCATATATACCAGTTCAAATGCCAGTATATGTTTCTTGGTTGCATTACATCTGGCATTATCTTCAGTATCTGATGTACTTGTTATGATGGTCTTCTGACTTTTTATCCATCATACTGCAGCATCATACGTATTCATAGATCTGTCATTTTCTTTTCAATGTTAATATTTTATTATATTTATTTTGTTTAAATGTTAAATTTTGGTAAAATTGTTTAATATTGCGTATAATGACTGATATTTAATGGTAGTGCACTTTGATTGTCAACTTAATTAGTTGACAATAACGAATGAAACAATTTATGGAAATTGTTTTATGTAATTGAAGTCTATTGTATTCTAAAGACCTTAACAAAAACCCACTGCGACGAATTAACTGGTCCATTTCGTCGATGTTGTCTCTTTCACTTTATCGAATTTTATTTACTTTTAATTAAATTTTATCAACTTAATTGCCAACCTGAAATTGTTTTCATTTATTTTACATTTCTTGAAAAATAAAAATATAAACAAATGTCGCGTTATCTGTACGAAGAGAGCTTTTAATTACTTTTTATTTTCATTATCGAATAAGTGGTTTTTGCATTAGTTACAATTAGTGGTTTTCAACAGCGAGGAATATTGATTAGTTAAGAGTCTATTCTAACCGAGTAGCAGACTATACTTTCTTCACGATCAAAGATTTTAAATATATATTTTTAAATGGAAACGAACAAATATAATTACAGTCAATAATTCAAGAAACGTATTAATAGTTAAATTTATACCAGAATCCACTTTCTACGCCACTATGGAAGTTTGACAAGACTGTGGTTCCTAGAACATGAAGAAGAAAAACCAGTGATAGCAGAGTATATTGACTGATGAATTCCATTAGAAGGGTAGGCCAATAGATATGCAAAGGTGACAGTATATCAATGAGTTTTCATTCTCAAGATCATACTCGTAATATCCGCATTCTGCCTTCTCTTCTTTCCCTAATTTATGCAGGTGTTCTTTCAAGTTAGAATCAGTTAAATCAGCATTTCTGTAAGTATTTCTATATTAGATTTACTTATCCCGATTTGTTCCATGGACCATTTTGGGATGAAAGTATCCAACGAGGCTTCTGCAAGTCTTCCTTGGAAGACTCTTCAAATATTCAATTTTTATATTATTTTCAATACTGCTGACTTCATTGAGGATAAAAATTGTAGGCTATGCTTCTATTTGTGGCCTATTCGCTGCCTTCCTAGCTAGCTTATCTGCTCTTTCATTTCCTCACATTCCCCAGTATTCAGGGATCCAAAGAAGGGTAACTGTGTTATTCTTGCTCAATTCTTTCAATCTTTCTAGATACTTCAAGACATATTTTTATGTTATAACGTTCGAATTGAGCGTTTCGATTGCTGTTTGGTTGTAATACATAGTAATTATGGTCTCTCTGCAATATTTCTTCTCAATATTGAATTCCCAATATTGAATTCTCAATATTGAATTCTCAATATTGATTTCTCAATATTGATTTCTCAATATTGATTTCTCAATATTGATTTCTCAATATTGATTTCTCAATATTGATTTCTCAATATTGATTTCTCAATATTGAATTATCAATATTGAATTCTCAATATTGATTTCTCAATATTGAATTCTCAATATTGAATCTAGATCGATAAATCTCTATTTCTGTGCTTCTTTTAAGTTGAGCCAAAAAAGAGACTAAATTGTTTTTGATTTATATATTGGTATATGGTTGATATTTTATTTTACACACTTTATTTATAACAGTCTGGAAATAAGTTTTTTTAAATTTTTGTTCTATTTATTTAAAAAAACTCTTTTCAAACTTGTGGTTTATAAATCAATAGTTGCGACTTGTTAACTGAGAGGAATGCATCTAAATCTTACTGCTAATAAAATGTATATATCATTCGGTAAAGCCGTGTTTGTTATAATCACGTATTGGCAATTAGTTGGGGGACTAAATTGACCACCGTCATTATGCTTGGATGATTTATTTTGGGCCGATTTCGACACCGTCATCCGTCGCTACGCGATTTGAATTAAAACCGGCGATTTTCCATCAGATCGAAGGGTTGTTTGTCTGTCGGGGCAATTGATTACGATCAACCCTTTTGACCTTTCGCGCTTTTTTCAATCAAGGAATTTTCACCTCTCATCACTAGCCGTGTTGATGATGAGCGACACTCGATTACGAAAAAAAATCTCTTGCAATGTTCTTTTATTTTTCGTGTGTATATATAAGTATGTAAATAATATGTATGAATCACTATACGTAATGGAAGTCGTAGCACTTACTTTTTTTTATCATTATTTCAATCAGTGAATTTACCATTAAGATGCTTTAAATAGGTGTCAGAGTTTCTCTGTAATACACATTTAAATATGCACAGGATAGGACTTACAACGGACATTGCACTCAAAAACTACTGAACCGATGTCAAATTGGGTCTAAATTACTGGATAGGATAGTTATCATATCAATTATTCGTGAATATAAACGTATAAATTAAATGTCGATAAAATTCTTCAATAAAATTTGACTTCTAGGTTGCAAATACACCCAATCGATGGCGCTGTTTTCTGTATTTTTAGAATATATTGTAATGAATATTATGATTTGAGAGATTATTTATTGATTTATTTATTTATAAACTTAATTGATTAATATATTTGGTATTATTTAAATGTTCTAATAGTAATAACAAGATCTTTTTCTCAGGGGTGTTTGGTTACGCCAGTTTCCAGTTGGATTATTAGGTGAGTGTGAATGAAAAATTTGATTCTAATTGTAAATTTATTTATTTATTATAAATTAGTTAAATTAAAACAGTAATATTGAAACTAATTAGGAAAATTAAGAAAAAGAAAGGCCTTTTGTTGACTATAAAAGAACTTACTTGATGTTGAATTAAGTTAAATTAGAATGTTATTTATGTAATAGCAAGTAAAATTATCGAAATACACAAATTATTGAATATCAAGTAAATTCCTTTGTTTTTTAAATTATAAAATTCAACTAACTACTACAAAAATTTTTAAAAGTTTACAATTTGATCTGACCTTGATGTAGAGTCCTGCTTCCTGATTGGTGGAAAAAGTCTGTAGTCGCTCTATGAAAAACTGAGACGAACGAAGTGTCACGTGGAATTTTCGACTTCCGTAAAATGTGTTGTTACACGATTGGTTTCTTGTGTGATTATTGTTCTTTGTTTGTTCCTCAAATTGTAGTGTTTAGTGTTGATGGATTATAGTTCCTTTAGTTGTATTAGTAATAGTAAGTACTCTTCTTTTTTATCAACCGAAAATGTTTTAATTTCACTTTTTGATTAGTTTTTAATGTCACTTTTGGCACTTTGTTTTACTTTTTGATTGTTTTAATTTGTATTTTTAATGTCACTATTTAATACTTTGTATTAACCACTTTTAAAAACTGTTTGTTCACTTAGTTCTAGTTGACTGTTCACACTCACTGATCTCTGTTTGACTTCCAATAATAAACTACTCTTTTAACGACCTCTGTTCAGTCTTTTATAGGTTTCAAACTTTCTAGAAATTTCCTGAATTATCATTTACTAAGAACACTATATGCCTCTCTTTCTTTTTTAAATATGACTAGACATTCTTATTTCGTCTATCATCGATCATTCCAGAATAAAAATATAGTAAAAATATATCTGTCTCCTTTTTACACATTATATAATCAATTTTCGCGAAATTTCTAGTAAGTTTTAAATAACATATTTATGTACTAGATATAATATTGATACATTACATAATAAAATAATTTCTAACTTAAAATTCTCTTACAAATTACACAAAATATATAATAAAATAATACAATATAATAAAATTATTGGATTTAGTTACATTAAACAACTTCTGTTGATAATGCTCATTATACTATTATAGAATATTTAATTATCACAATATATACTGAGTATTATGTTACAATATTATTACCATTGTTAAAGGAAAAAATCTTGTAGTCCTACTTTTGTTAGAGAATTATTAAAGTCTTGGTACCAAATTTTAGTCAAAGTTTCAAGACCTGGCCATGAAATTCTGTCGATTCAACATTTCTGGTAAAATTCTAAATTGATTGTTGGCATAAGACTAGAGCCCAAGCGGATCAAGGTAGAGAGACCATTTTTGGAGGTTAAGTATCTTTTATGGTGTAGGTGTGCTCTAAGAAATATTTTTTTCGAAATTCCTTCCCAAAGTTTGTATCAAACCTCTTTAGAATTTAGATGCGCCATCATCGTCAACTAAATGGACTAGTTTAGTGATTTTTTTTATATTTGCATCTTATAAAATAGGTTTTTAGTGGTTCATCTGTACAAATAAAATTTTTATAAAATTAATCCTCTAGCCATAATCGGCTTTTGAAATTTAAATTTAATGGTTACATACGTCATAAGTGGTAAGTGACGTGTTTCAATAAGATTGGTAGAAAATTTGCGATGTTGTCGATATGCTTTAATATTAACCGAGAAACTTATCTCTCTCTCTCTTATTTGTTGTCATTAAAAAGAGATAAACATATCGATATTTTTGTTCTCTGACACTTTATCAAATAAGGAGTAAAACACTAAACAAAATATTCTGTCATTTTCGTTAGTTTAATTTGTTGTTTGGTTGTGTTTGGTTTATGAAAGAAATTACTTCTATACTATTTTTGGTTCGAAAATAAAAATCCCTAACACCTTCTCTTATAGCGGTTCCTTCAAAAATAACCAATAGAAGTAATTGTTCTCTCGGGGAGCAACCCTTCTATCGGTACAGTGAGAGAACGAATTTCAAGAATACGGTTTTGGCATATTCAATAGAACCACACCCACTTTCTATTGGCTGTTCTATTCTATCACCGTCAAGAATAGGGGTCTTGTTTGTTTATTACAGATAAACACGATTTTCTCTCCTGTCATATATCTTGTCAACTGGTACAATCAGTTGTGCCGCCAGTTTTTTGAGAATACTTGAAACGAACGTAGCTAAAATGTGACAACGTTGACTTTTAAACACACTTCTTTATTGGTTATTAGTTGGCGCTACGTTTAAAACTTACTAATTATTTATTGCTAAATTTTACGAAATGAGAAAAATTAATTGCAAAATGAATACCAATATAAGTAAGTAGGTATCTTATCCTAAATATATATTGCTATCATTTTGATTAATATGATCCTACTAAACTAGTCCATTGTGTGGTATCAACCACTAATTGGTGGATAAAAGCTTGTACAATTAAATGGTAATTAAATAGTTTGCACCCTTCGACTATATGTTAAAATTTTTCATTTAAATGAAGGTTATTATTCAGACACCAATTCAGTAACAAATTAATTTGATCCTGTAGCATTATTATACAGCAATAAGCCTCTCACAGTTTAGTGAAGCATATATAGAGCATTTATAAAGATTATATACAGCAAAGGTTCCAAGTTGGATCCTTGAGATACTCCATTTGTTGCTATGTATGTCGCTATGTAAGATTCAAATCAGTATTTTTTATTTCTGGTGAAAGACAACAAATAAGTCTAATCTGTATGTATAAAAATGAATCTCTATTGGTCACGCTATCGTACTTAAATGGCTGGATCAATTTTACTATTTTTTGTTGTTGAAATGTTATTGTTAGGAGTAGCTTCTTATGAAAGAAAAAATTCAAGAAATTGCTCGGAAAATTGGAAAATTTAAAAATACTCACACCACTATTAATATAACCTTAGCGTTTTGGACAAACTTTTTAATGCAATTATCTAATATAAAAATATAAATATAAATAAATAATAAATGTAAATAATTTTAGGATTCATTTTTAGTCCCAAAAAGGCAGGGAGCCAATTTGTAACTAAAAAACTCTCCAAAAGAGATCCCGGCTAAGAGACCCTCTCCAGGAGATGGTTCGACTGCTCAATATAGGAAGGATTGGGATTTATAATAAGGGCGCCACTATCTTTTGAACGCTATCGATTAAGCAAACAAACTACACAAAAACTAAGGTGAGAAAGATAGAAACACCTTGTAATTACTTTAATTAAACAACAAATAAAGAAGCTACTTGAAATAAATACCGACCACGCTTAACCCTTAAGACTTATAGTCTAAGGTATACAAATGAAACTGTTTTTTAAAACTATTGTTTATTTATTGAAAAAAGAGGACTTAACTTTGAGTTTCTGTGCTGTCTAGGAGGGCGGCTTCAGCTTCTTCGTGGAAAGATGAAAGTTTCTTTAATGGTTCTGGCTGCTTGGGATGTGATATTTTTTTTAACAGCTCAGAAGTGGTTTGAAGGACTGTCTTCACATAGGGACCTTTCAAAAGCGGTAACTGGGCTCTAAATTAGCGATAACTTGACTCCAACTTAGCGGGTTGTATCTTTCAACAACCAAAAGGGGAAATTTCACAAGATGAGTAATTGAGGGTTTGTTCAAATTCTTCAGACGAGCGTATCAGTTGAAAAGGATATAAAATTGCTGGGCGATTCATTAAATAGTCTAGCTCAAGACGGAAATTGTGTTTTGTGTCATTTGTCAGAAGAAATGAGTTCGTTGTTCAATTGCAAGCGAGGGACGCGTTCTTTGATTGGCCTCGTTCAAACAGATAAATAGTTAGCTTCTATAAGGGGTGTCTCGTGTACAGTAGCATTAACAGTGAATCGGGGTCGGTTTTAACGGTAATAATAGTGCAAGAAACCTTATGGGAATTACCCTCGTAATGAGGTTATAAAAAAGCCGTTGTTATATTTGGACATGCGCCTTTAATACTTATCTAAATAATCGTTATTGTGCGCTTTGGGCGAGTGCGTGAATGCCGATTGAAATCCGAAAGTGGGTACCTTGGACTAATGCCCAATAAGAAGACAACCAGTCATCTTGCGAACGGCTATTAAACATGATCTATATCTTAATTTGTGGTTAAGTGTTCTTGTAACAATGTTTACTCTAAGTGAAGCACTCAACGCCAGCCACTTAACTAACGTTTGGAAACAAAAAACAAATAATAATGGAATCCATTAAGACTTAGAGTACGCATTAACACATATATATTATGTACGCCGGAGCGAAAACAAAATGGCTTTTATATGAAAAAGATTTATCGTTCAAAAGTCGGAGCGAGCGGCTTTTGTTTATAGAAATTTATTACTTAATGGAAAAGTCTACTTTGCGAAATATTTTTATTCTTTCGATACGCGATATGATAAATATATAATTAATAGAAATACCTTGGGGATTTTAAAAAAAGCGTCTCTTTCTAATGGATTATGAATGTATGTAATTATCGTCCTATCATAGTAATATTTCTCTCATTCGGCAGCTGAACAAACCAGGAGACTTATTAGACTTGTATAATTACTTACTGAATTGTAGTAATTGTTCACCAACTTTGCTAGGAGACTGGGCCAATTAAAATTAATGATTTAGGTTCCATTACATCCGAATCAACGTGATTTAATTGTAACTTTGCGAAAATTACAACGCCAACAGTTGTTATCGATAATGGAATTTGGCGAACATCCGCCATTATCGTCGTATACACGCCAGAACGTAACGATGAAGACGTCATTAAAGTAAATGAAGATTCTAAGGGCTTTTTGTGCCCCACAATATAATTATTTCGACGTATATTTCGGGACGGTAGGAGAGTTTATCGGTAAATATTAAGGGCCCTTTACGCTTGTCTCTAATGAGGCTATAAATAATTAAAGAATTTTCTACGCCCAACTATACCTAAGATTTTTTTCGGTGTAAATAGTCAATAGGCGGTCATTATTTAAATGAAATTTTAAAGCATTCAACAGATTTTGAGTAAAAGAATGTCTTTTATAGGTATGTAATTTTTTTATACATAGATATGGTATGTCCTGGCAAGTTTCATGAAAAAGAATTAACGAGTAGCATCGTGTGTAGGTTAGGTTAGGTTAGGTTCAATGTGAGTGGGGCGCTCAACCACCCCTTCACTGCGATCACCGTTGGGTCTATTGTGGCTCACCCCTAAGGTTATAAATCGCCATACAAGCCAATCCTCCTTGCAAAGTCAATGATTGTCTGCGGACAGACTTGTTTAAAGTCTGCGTAGGTGTTTCCTATTCCACTCCAGAATCTGCTTAGTTATATTTTTCAAGGGTTTGGAATGGATTAGTCCTGGGATATCATTCCAGTACATGAGGATTTTCCTCTCTGTCAAGCCGGAGATAATATCTTTGGCAGTACTTTTGGCAAAGCCCAAGAATGGTTCAGGTCCTATAAATCTAGACTCTGTTCCACCACTACGCTTTGTTCTGGTGCCCAGAGCAAAGTTATCCTGTTGTTGGAACCAAGACGTTCTAAGGATTTAATACAGTTCCATACCAGGTTTGAATTAAGCCAGTGCCTTAAGAGCTGCCTGACTATCTGATACAATATATATATGTTTTAGTTTACAAGAGGGTGATTTATCAGCTTTCTTGTACACAATTCAATGGCGAAAACCTCTGTCTGAAAGATGGTAGCATATGTGCCGAGGTTTACTTCGATTTCAACCCTAGGTTAGCTACCGTACACTCCTGCTCCAACTCCTTCTGGAGTTTTGAAGCCATCAGTGTATATAGTACGTAGTCAGTCCCAGAGAAAGAGATGATCCTCTTTTTCCATACGTCTCTCTTCGGAAAGAGGACTTTAAAGGACTATTCAACGTGCGTCCGGGTATCTGAGACCATCCCAAGCGTGTGGTGATCTTTAATTTCACGCATCAGGCCCGAGTGGTCCCAGAGTCTCTCCCCTTTTACTTGACTATCCACCGACAGAAGCCTATAGGACACCATCCTGGCCTCCTTCTCCAATAGTAAATGGAGTGGGGTTGGATCCAGGATGATCTCCATTGCTGATGTCGGGGTAGTGGACATTGTCCCCGTAATGGCCACGCATGCCAGTCGCTGAAGTCCAGACAAACTTGCTCTGGTGGATTTCTGGAGTCCCTTGGACCACCAGGCCACCAAGCCATACGTGATCATTGGTTTTATCACGGTTTGTTAAATCCAGTAAATCTGTTTGGGGGCTCGTTCCCCAAGATTTGCCACAGAGCATCGTGTGTATATTAACAGGAACTATTTTTGGCCAACTTTTAATAACTATGGATTTTTTAGGGTTAAATTTCCTGTATTAGATATCTTTGGCGTCTTCTGATGAGAGAATTGCATATTGATAAGTTGCTGATGATACAGCAAGACATTTTTCAGCTAAGGACGAAATTGTGAACCGTCTGTTCTCTTTCACTTTACAGTTCACTTTTTGATTGCCCGCACAATTTCTTCAATCATAATGTTTTCACCATAAACTTCGCTAATTTGACGATGATTGTCAATTGCTTTCAAGCAATTTTCAAAAAATAATTTAAATAGCTTTTTCATGAATGTAAGAATACAGATTTTATTTATATTATCAAAGAAACATTCAAATATGTTAAAAGCTTTTTTCATTTGATGTTTAAATTTTGCAAATTGAAACAATTGATTGCTAATTTAATGTCATTAGTGTCATAATTAGGGAAAAGGTATAAAAACCGTGAATTTTGGTTTTCGTCCTTTTATTCCTCTGATTGGCAATTGAAATTGATCACGACATCTTTAGTACAGTGAAAACTGGTATCATAACTCCACTTTATTCACAAGTTGAGTTTAATTACATTATTTAACAAAAATATTATAATCAAAGTAATTAAATATAATCAAAGTACTTACCAAAATCAATCTGAATTCTGGTAAGATTGATGAGATTTCTTTTAACCTGTGTGGACATTTTGCTTACCATACAATCAAGCAAGTGTGTTTGCGGATCATCTAACTAGCAGGGACCAGCAGCATCGAGATCGTTACCAACGGAAAGGACATTTATTTGAGGTACGTTTTTTAAAAACATTTTATTTGTGTGCGCATGACTATTTAAAATTAAATCATGGACAAATATTAGCATTGATTAGATATTTCTCAAAGTATTTCTATTGTATGAAGTAGAATATAGCATGTAATAAAATAAAATTAATAGTTTATAAAATTCTTGTACAATTAATTCCGTAATTATAATTGGATGTTTTATGGAGTTTTACTTGAATCCTACCCAAGATTAAGAGTCTGGTCACGAAATAAATCAAAATTTACTGAGCTAGCAGATTTTTATTACGGCGTTCATTTAAAATTAAAGTATACAACAGTTAATAATACAAACACTTCATTTTATAACATAATTAACAAATAAAGGACAAAAACAATAAAATAAATAAAAACATCTACAAAAACAATCCATCACAATATATTGAGATAGATATCTAATAATTAAAAATTTAATAAGTAGAACTTACCTTATAATTTACAATAAAAGGATATATTAATAAGTTTTATAGAATCAGCATTTACTTTTTCTTTTGTACATCTAAAGTTTCCAAGTTCATAATTTTCACAAGACATACATTTAATATAAACAAAGAATGTAATGGGCATTTTATATTAAATAGAATCCATATTTTGCTATTTTATAACAATTAAATATTTCCAATCCATAATGAGTACACTTTTACATAACAATTCATCTTTTTCCTAGTTCTCTTTTAAAATTCTAAGTTTAATCTGAAACAATGAAAAGAAAATAAAAATCAAAAGTATTAATGGTTTTCACATGTTTAAGAAATCAACATGTAATTTTAGTTAATAAAGTATTTAAATTAATATTATAAAAAGGAAGTACTTACAAAAATATAAAAAGACAAATTGTAGTCTTCGATATTGTACAAACAAGTATTCCAATAGCTCATGAGTACCTAAAAAAGACATAAGAACAATTAAAAACATGTAGCAGGTGTGGTGAAATACAGTAAACTAATTCCCATATCAATAGTGTTGGACATAATCACATAAGTTTTTGATAGAACACATTAATAGTGCTTAGTGAAATAACTATTGAAAAACTTAGTGTACAAACATTAACAGTAACAAAATGTATGTAAGATAAGTGAGTAAGGTGTTTATATAAATTTTAAAATGTTAATCTTTGTTAACAGAGAGACTCTTATCTTATATAATGTGTAAGAGATACAAATAACAAAATCTTTTAAAAGTTTAAATTTTAGTTGTTAGGGTTTAAAAATAGTAATTTTTAGTTAAGATAGGATTAGTTTAATTGATTTATAGTAATTTTAAGTACAATTGATAGTTTTATTTCAAATTTTAAAGCTCCAGCAAACTGCCTATATTTTTTATAATAAATTTACAAGGAAAAAGTCTATTTAAAATTAAAGAAATAAACTTTTGGTAAATATAAGGATGAGATCTCACTGTAAGTTAACAAAAATACTATTAGTTTTGTAATTTCATTACCTTAATATTCAAGAATTTTGGTTAGAATTTTGCATTTAAACAATGGAATTTCGTTTTTTGATGTCATACTTGTCATTTTTCCTGGAAGCCTATAAAAAGGCCGGAAAATCGATGATTCACTCTCTTTTGATTTTGGTAGCAGAGCAATTAACATCGTATGTATTAATTGATTACTAACTAGAAGAAAATTTTTTGCATTAATTAAAAGTTGTTTATGTTAAAGTAATACATGTAATATTAAAAATACATGCAGTAAAATAATCAACCATTATTAAATTACTTACCAAAGTAATAAATTTGTCAAATCAGAGACTGATTCCAAAAGAATTTGAAAGATTAAATTTGAGCATTCTTTCTGCAACTGGTCCTTAGCCGCCATATTGTGGTATTACTGTTCGGAAGGCAGACGAGGAGAAGCCGATCCGAATTTTTCGTGCCATTCCATTTAGACAGTAGCAATTTTTAGAGAACGAACTTTATAATAAAAGGTACGTGTCATAGTTAAGGTTTAGTATTTGTGTATTTGTTATTTTGTGACTGTAAATTAATTTATTTGTATGTATCATCTCCATTATTTTCATATAAGGCTATTCATTTATTTATTTGTACTAAACATATGAAAACCAATTAACAGTTTTTGTAAAAATTTCTTTGAAATACTTGACATTAAATTTATTGTGTGTTAATTATTAAATAATATTTTAATTTGAATCCTACCCTGATAAGAGTCAGATTTTAAATTTAAATTTCAAAAAAAAATAGTCTGAGCTAGTTAAAATTTTGATAAGGCGCCCAACCATAGAATTACAGAAGAACAAGTAAACTTTATATAAAATTAAATAGTATTTAATCATTAAAATCAATCAAAACATTTGACAAAACCAATAAAACAAAACAAAATTATAAATTATAATAATCAAACCAATTAAAACATATCAAATTAATAGAACTAAGTCGGGATATTGATAAATTAACTATAAACAATTTAAAGAATAATAATCATTAAATTTAAATCATAATAAATTGACAATACCAACGTGGGATATTAACAAATAAACTATAATAAATCAAAAAAAAAATTAAAGCAAAATTAAATCATATCTTTAAATTCTGTTTTGAAATTTGTTTGTAACAAAAGTTTTTAAAATTTAACTGGAATTTCTACCGCTCCTTTGTAATTACCTGCTTTTAATTTTAAAAATAAAAGACTTTAAATGGGAGTAGTATACACTACCATCGCAGTTACGTAATGCGTAGGAAAACCCACAGTCACACCGTTCTCATAAAACACCCATAGCCATCTATAAATGAAGATGTCAAGATTCTCTCGATTGGCATTCCTCCTGAGAGGTAAACATCCTTAATTAAATTGTTACAATTCCAATTAAGGATCCAGAGCAATTGATATATCGACGGATAAGGCGTTTGAAGTTTTTTTTTCGAAAGCTATTTTCACCTCTTCGCGTAGTTCGATGTCTACTTTTTCTCGATAAGAAATTTCAGATATTTACTGTAAAATCTTGCTTTATTGGTTTATTACTAATTTTCTTTTACGTAAGTCAAGTTCTCATGAATACAAATGTCCAATTCTATTCGTTTTATTGGAAACAATGTAACATCGGGATGGAATAGGCCAATCTTTAAATTATTCCCAAGTTGCTTTTAAAATATACTACCAATGAACTCTAAGAGGTTGGCAAAAGTAATACACCCGACATAAAAACTAGGAAATAAGTGAATTTCGCTAGAATTATTGAAGTTACATTTTGTTTGTTTGAAAAATTTTTTTCAGTAGTTTAGTATCTAACGGAGAACATCATCCACATCCTCACGTTGGGTGCCAATTTGTTATTCCATTCGTCCAACTTTATAAACATAAAAAATAAAATATAATATTAAAAATATTTTGATTTACGATTAATCATGCAGCAAATAAAAAAATGTGACGCCGTTGGTTGTTAAGACGTAGAGGCCGGAGGAAGATTCTAGCCGATAAGAGAAGAAAATTCCGCTCTCTGACCAAATCCCGCGGAAACTTTATTTAGCGGAGAGAGAGAGAGAGTTTCAGAGAAGTTTGCAACATCAATTAAACATCTAATGAGCTAATTAAATGGGTATTCAATGTAATGAATACCACGGGGATTATTATTATTAACTCAATACACTCCTAATTACTGCTTTCTTATACTAAAAGAGATATTTAATTAATATTAAGATGTTCAAAGTGAAATACAGAATAAACAGAATTATGAAATTCTGCTAGAAATTTCGTTAATACTTTGCTTGTTATGCAGAAAGTCCTAAATAAACTGCGGATATAAATTCCTTTAGAAAATTAGGCACGATCCGTGAAAAAAAAAAAACTAAATACTTGGAAACTGCTCGCAATTAGGCAAAACCGAATTAAAATGATAGAAGCGTATTTAAGAAAGATTTTAAATATAAATACTTACCAGGGAAATTTAGTGGTTATTAATTTTCTTTGGTGAGTTTTTTTTTGTATATTTTTCCCTTCGTAATTTCGTCCGATAAAAAAATGAACAATTTTTCCTGTACAAAAAATTGAAAAATACACCACGTAAAGAATCTAGACAATCCAAGTTTCAGGAAAAATTAATTGCTAGCTGCAACCTGTGAATATTTTAAAAGTGAAACCAGATTTTACCCCTTCATAACTTAGATTTTAAGTTTTCAAACACAAAAGATAGATTTTTTCTTTCTGGTTTGAACTGTTTTTCCAAATCATGTAATTAGGTACTGTAACTATGGAAATAAAATGGCATTTGTTGACAATTATTTCAAAGTGACAGTTGTTGATAATTATTTTCATTATTTTGAATTCTTATTTGCGTCAATTTCGTGCGTGATATTTATAACTGTAAAATAATGGAAATTTCGAGCGACGATGAAGTAAGCAGTATCCCACCTAAATTGACAGATGCGGCCAATTCAGTAATTTCAAATCTCTTACCGGAGAAATCGAGGTGCCAGTATGAAAATGCATATCAGCAATTTAAAGAGTGGTGTGAAGCAAATAAAGCCAAGTTGGTAGTTTAGATTGACTTTGGTGCTGCGAACCTCGCTTCGCTCGGCACGCAGTGATGGATTTATAGTAAAACCAAATCAATGTTAACTAATTTAACTTACTTAAGAAAATAGCGATAAAGCATCCAAATTGTGCTTCCTGGCAGAACAAAGTGAGTACGAGTGGGCAAATCCCGAACTTATTCGACATCCCCTGTATCACACACAACTGTTTTATCATCCCTTTTAGCCTTGTAAATATTTTAATCGACAAAAAACCTATTAAGTAAACGTGCTCGACTCTAGAACGCATCGAGAATTAAAACTCCGTAACAAAGTACGTGATATATTGTAGGATCGTGAATAAGTAATGTAATGTTAATGGCCCTAATTAATATCTGGAAATAGTTAAAATGGCGGTTTTGGTAAACGAAGTGCTCCCCATCAAAGTATTAAAAGCTTTTAAACGTCATTTTGGAAAAAGCTTTAAGTGTGTTTGCACAACTACTCCAACTCCGTAGGATTCTGGCTCACTCACAAAAGTTGTTTGTAGATCAAAACGGGCGCTAAAAGCTATTTTATCTTCTTTTCTACTCGGCCAACTCTACGATACTGGACTTTGCCGACCGACGAGTTCGTCAAAAAATATATTTTCCTACTTTATATTAGAAAGCAAGAAGTCTCGGGATTTTTTAACGGAAAAAACAGCTACATAAGTTAGTTGAAACGTTAAAAAGTTTTACATTCTTTCTTAAAAAATAATATCTTTAGTTTAATTCTATTCATTGTTGTGTTCATTTATAGTGTGATTCTCAGAACCGTATCTTGGTAATATTGCGCCCTTTATTGCGTCAATAAAACGTACTTTAATACTGCATTTTTCCCCACGTTGGGTGCCAAAAGTGCGAGAATTATATAAGGGATATGCGCATAGTTTTTTTTCCATGGTATTGTTGTTGGAACCTACACATTGACGCTTTATCCTCAAGCTCTTCCTGTTAAACTTTAAGATGAGTCTCTAGAGATCTTCATCTTTGCCAGTTTATTATTAATTAATTAATTTATCAAATTGTTTTTTTTAAGGACTTTTAATGTAAACTTGGCTAAATTGATTGTACTAACCCTTACTTTTTGGAAGTCCATCTTATTAAGAATAATAAAAAACTCTTTGTTTTAACAAAACTTCCAATATTTATTTAAAAAATTGCTTTTTTAACTTTAACGACAGCCGTTTCGCTAGACTTAGCATCGTCAGATTGACATATTGAAGTTACATTTTGTTTGTTTGTAGCTAGGTACCTGATGTTTATTAGGTAGTTATAAGGCTAGACCAAGTATGGAAGTAATAAGACATAACAATATTAAAGCCTAGATGTTAATAGCCCTAAGGGATTATCCTGGATGTACTTCCCTCTAAGATCAGTATAACTGTGCAATGATATAGAAAAACCAGGAAAAACTATATCATGCTGATCTTTACAATAACTTAATATATTTGTGTTACAATTACGTCTTACCTATGTATAAAATGAAGACTCAATCAAAGCAAACACTTTAAAAGTGGAGAACTTCCCAGATTTATTTGTTCATTAACAACTTTAAATTGTGGATCTGCTAGATGTCTTTTTATTTCAAGGAAATCTAAATTTTGTAAGTGTAGTATTTGGATGTCATTGATGTGTAAGAGTGAGGTTGGATGTTCAAGTAGGTGTTTTGCATAATTTGACTTATCTGGTTGTTTTAATCTATATGCTCTTAAATGTTCGTTAAATTTTACTTCAAAATTTCTTTGTGTTTGTCCTATATACAGCATTACACTTTGGACAATTAATTTTGTAAACACCAAATTTTTTTAAATTGTTTTTACATTTAACAATGTTGTACCAATATTATTTTGTGTTTTAAATGATATTAATGCTGATGTTGCCGAAGATATTTTTTTTGAAATTTTATTGGAAATACTTCCACAATATGTAATATTTTTATAACTTTTAATTTCTTTAGTTTGTTTAGGAAATATTAGGTTTAGTGACACTTTCTGTTCTTTCTTACTAATTAATGTATTTATCATTAAAGTTAAAAAAGCAATTTTTTAAATAAATATTGGAAGTTTTGTTAAAACGAAGAGTTTTTTTATTATTCTTAGTAAACTTGGCTATTAATCTGAGTAAAACGACATTTTCCACATCCCCTGTACTAGTCCCTACTGATCAAAACTATGAGAAAATTCTAATAAACCAGAAAACGTTCTCAAGTGAAACGAAAAACAAAGAGAGAGACAAATAATACGTGAAAGGTAAAATGAGAAAGAAAGTGTTGCTCAAAATTAATTAGTTCAAAGCACCTATTCCTTCTCTTTCATAGCGATATAGCGTATTCACGGTTCCAAGTCCCAAATAAATATCAATTCCGGATAAAATGCAATTTCTATACAGGGATGGAGGCGAAGGAAAAACCTTGCAAAGATCATAAATGCGCATAACGTTATTGTAACTGAAAGTTTCATTAATGCTAGTTCTCCATTATCATCAAGAGTTACAAAGAAAACATAGATGGTCAGGAAAATGATATATTTTCCCAAGTATCGCTCTAAAGTAACATCTACTTTGTGGACAGTATTCTTTAATTCAATTTTAACAGTGAAAAATAAAAGTTCGGAACAAGAAATTGGTTTTTTAGACTATATATTAAATATAGGTTATACTCCGTGTAAAATATGAACAAAAGCGGATATTTTATTTCTTCCATGGCCTTATATCATACCCAGTCCTTCTACTTGATCTGTGTAATTCTCTGTAGTATCAAATGCAGCTCTCAGATCTATAAATGTTGAGCATAATGGTTTTCCATTTTTTATTTGCTCTTTCTACCAACCAACAACGGAAATATTATAATTCGTTTGTCTTGTGAGTCTCAATGTTGACTGTTCTGGTTGTTATTAACTCCTCTATGTTCTATCATGCTGTCACATAGCTTACTGACGATATACATAGCTCTGGAATTAGCTCAGTCCCTCAGGTTTCCTTTTCTTTATAGATGAAAACAAGAGATTGTTCATTCAGTCTTTTGGAACAATATCGAATTGGGTAGATCGGATGACGTTCTTAATGATTTGAGCTAGACGGTTTAAGGCACTAAAAGGCATTTGTAAGAAATCTTGACGATGTCTTCCAATTAATATACTCTAAATCCATCCTATTTTTCATCTCTCATTATTTGCATAATGTAACTACTAGTCTTTTTTTGGGCTGAGATGGCAAACTCCACCTCACACCTTTCGCACATTCCAGTCTCTTGCCAAACTTATGAAGATACATCACCCTTAACCCATGTCCAATGAGCAAGAAGTAGGGCTAATGTACCTGCTGTACCCACCCATCCGTTTCTCTTCCCTGCCTCATCTACTCTTAGTCCTTCTCCCATCACTCTTATTCCCGCCTTACCTGCATCGGCCATAATCTATCCTTGCTTCTCCACATATCTAGCATTCACCTCAGATCCACACAGCACATCCAGTTTTCTCCTAAAAATCACCTCATCCAACATATCATGCGCTATCCTGCATTTCCCAAGGTTTATTTGTAAAAACCTCCACCCGTAATTCTTTCTTAGCACATAGTATTCGGAGGTCCAGACTGATATCGCTAGAGGTAAAAAACTGTTTCACGCCTTTCTCGTTTGTTCAATTTGATGCCTAAAATCTATGGCCAATCATTGGCCATTCGTTGTAACAATAATACTCTCCAAAAAGGCAGGGCGGCAGGATTGGTGAGTATAAGAATTAAGGGCGCCACTATCTTTGTATACGTTTACGATTAAATTAAACAACTGAAACTAGACAAAGAAGCTAAGGTGAAAAAGATAGTGGCACCTTGTATTTAATCTGAATTTGAAAACAAAAGAAAACTATTTTGAATGAAAACCGAACACGCTACATCCTTAAGACTTATAGTCAGTGGGTACATAAATGAAACTAATTGAAAAATTTAAGTATTTATTGAAAATATTATATTCTAGAAACTTGTATTAAAAAATGAACTAGACTTATCTTGCTCGGTTAGTTCACTGCTACTTGTACTTGTGTTGTTGGCTTATACTTCATATAAAAGAACTGCTACAATAATTGGTTAAATCTGCTTCACAGAAAAGGACTGCTACAATACTTGGTCAAAATTGGACTGCTTGGCGGTAATCTTGCCGATTCCTTTCGTACGATACAGCCAAAAAATGGTATCTAAATTTGCAGATGAAATGTTCGACTGGCTAGTGTGGTTTTTGTCAAGAAAAAGGGACAATGCAGAGTGTATAACTTAATTTTTATAGATGAGGGTTGACAATGGTTTCCGATTGAATGGCTGCGTTCGTTTTTGTAAGGGTTTTGTTTCAGGTGCGTTCTATTGTAAGGGGTAGGTTTGGTTTCAATGTCCATCAGTTTACTGTTAACTTTACAATTATATTTGTTTTTGCAGGCACTTAACTCTAGATCCTCTATATAATCTGCAAAAACTACGGTCTGCATATCGGATGTTATTTATTGCTATGCCATACACTTTTAAGCCTTTTAATATTTTATCTAGAGATTTTTTTAAAAACAGCTTCGTTTTATACAGGGTGTTTTAAAAAAAGGTAACACCGTCTCTAGGATAGGTAAAAAACAGAAAAAGAATTGGGATTGGTTTAGTGAAATTTTTTTCTAACGCCATCCGTTTTCAAGATAAAGGGCGTTGAAGAAAATGAAAAATTACACATTTCTTACGATTTTGCCGAAACTACTGGCACCATTGTAATGAAATTTTATACGAATATGTTTTGAAAGCTGATATATCCCATGAATTTGTTTTTATAACTAACTCTCATAGAGGGCGCTAGTTACACGATTCATACAACGTATTATTCAACATAACTTTTTTTAGGGTAGAATTATTAGTCAAAACTCCAAGTGAACATAAACATCGTTTAATTCTACACAAAAAAGGTACTCTTGGTAAAACTCGAAATTATGTACCGTTTTCGGAACATTTTGATTTGAAAATTATGAAGTAATAATCGCTCCTGGTATAAACTAATGATAAAGTTCGCTTTTCTCTAAGTTTGCCATGTAAAATTGACATTTATTGATTGTTATGACAATAAGTCAACAATAAATAGAGTTTTGAAACCTTGTTATTTGTAAAATTAGATATTGTTAAACAAAATGTACTCAAATGTTGAATACACCGACATGTTATTAACTTTAGGCAAGTGTTTAGGAAACTCTAGTGCAGCTTTTACGCGTTATGCAGAAAAGTTTCCTAGAAGAAACTTACCAAGTAAAAAAACATTTAGAGCAGTTGAACGACGTTGTCGAGAAACTGGGAATGTAAGACCAACGAAAATAAATTCAGGTAGACCAAGAACAACAAGAACAATTAATAAAGAAAATATTATTTTAAATTTAGTTGATGAAAATCCAACATTAAGTGTAAGGAATATGGCAAGACAAACAAATACATCTTCTTCAACTACTTGGCGGATACTTAAAGAGCAGCAGCTACATCCTTACCATTACAGACAAGTTCAAGAACTCTTGCCGGACGATCTACCGGTTAGAGTCGATTTTTTTTTAAAAATTCGAGAAAAGACACCCCACAAAACAAAATTTTTTAAAATTATTATTTTTTAGGACGAGGCCACCTTTACGCGACAAGGTATGTTTAACTCCCATAACGCACACTACTGGTGTGATGAGAATCCACAAGCCAAAAGGGTATCACATTACCAACACTCATTTAAAGTTAATGTTTGGGCAGCAACTTTAGGTAACAGATTAATAGGTTATCATATTCTACCTGGAAATTTAAGTGGTGATATGTACCTTGATTTTCTAAATAATCACTTATTTGAGATATTAGAAGATTTATCGATAAATGAACGAACATCATTATTTTTTATGCATGATGGAGCTCCACCGTACTTTGATAGAAGGTGTCGTAATTGATTGAGTAACAATTTTCGGAATCGATGGATTGGTAGAGGTGCAGAAGCTCCGATTCATTGGCCTCCTCGGTCATGCGATTTTAATCCTTTGGACTACACAGTCTGGTCGTATATTAAGGAAAAAGTCTATGCTACAGAAGTAAATTCTCGTCAAGAATTAATAGACAGAATTAAACGTCACTTTAATGACATCATAGATGATCCCCAACCGTTAAAAAGATTAATGGATACTTTAGAAAAAAGGATAGACTTGTGTATTCGTGAAAACGGAGGACATTTTGAACATTTACTCTAATTGAATTTTATGTTATGTTCTTTGTCTTTATTTTAATTTTCTTATTGTAAGTTTTTTTAATTAATAAATTTATCATTAACTTATACGAGGAGCGGTTATTACTTCATAATTTTCAAATCAAAATATTCCGAAAACAGTACATAATATCGAGTTTTACCAAGAGTACCTTTTTGGTGTAGAATTAAACGATGTTTATGTTCACTTGGAGTTTTGACTAATAATTCTACCCTAAAAAAAAGTTATGTTGAATAATACGTTGTATGAATCGTGTAACTAGCGCCCTCTATGAGAGTTAGTTATAAAAACAAATTCATGGGATATATCAGCTTTCAAAACATATTCGTATAAAATTTTATTGCAATGGTGCCAGTAGTTTCGCCAAAATCGTAAGAAATGTGTAATTTTTCATTTTCTTCAACGCCCTTTATCTTGAAAACGGATGGCGTTCGAAAAAAATTTTACTAAGCAAACCCCAATTATTTTTCAGTTTTTTACCTATCCCAGAGACGGTGTTACCTTTTTTTGAAACACCCTGTATATTTAATAGCAGTGGCGACAAAATGCTGCCCTGTCTAACCCCTTTTTTAATCAGTGGAGCTTGTTTATTTTGTAGATACCTCCAATAAATTACTCACGCTTATACTTTGACCCAAAACAATAAATCTATTTTAAATCTTTCTGTACCTTTTAAGAGACGACTCTGCTCGTAAGATATCTACGGCACCGGTGCTTTACTGACCGTCAAGATCGAAACTGAAATGAGTATAGAGCGAGCATAGAGAGCCCGGACAACGTCCGGTTCCGGCCCAGATCAAAAGCTCTCATCCTTTTCCTCTTCCCTCTCCTACCGCCCAGTAATTAAATACACTATAGGGCATTAAATTATCCACGGCAGGCTGCGACGTATGGCAGACATTCTCTGGATTGTACACAATCATTGCACAGACTGGTTTTGGAGTGTGTTCCATATTGAAAGTGGACGACACGTCACATGTTATGAAATTAACCGTGTTTCAGTTTGTGAAAATTCATTTAGAAATATAAACGTCAATAATGAAAGACATTAATACAATTTGTTTAATTTTTTAAATTGAATCAAAATTTGGTTTGATGTTTGATGAATAATGTTGCAAAACAATTAAAATTGTGCCATTGTTAAGCAGCCTTGGCGTCATCGCAATGGACTTGAAGTATGTATGATATTTATAATTTTTACATTATATTATAGCCAGCTACTCAAAAGGTTTGTTGGTATGCTGAGCATTGCAGGAACAATTGAAACTACCCAAAGTGAAACTTTAGAGGTCCCTAGTTTAATAAAAGATGGATGAAACTTGCTTGGTACATGGGCTGGAAGGGCATAAAACCTATATCAGAAGTCGAGCTATGCCTAGAAAAGTATACTCGACAGTATTTTAAGCAGCAATAGCTGCCATACAATGTTGCACTCATGGTAAGCAATTCTGTCAGTCAAGTGGCTCTATAGGAGCACTCAGTTCGGTATTGGTCAACAGAAAACTTGTATGGAGTTGTGTATGTGGGTTTAAAAGGTAATACTGTAACCCACGTATCCTGCAATGTATGTACACAGCAATAGTGAGACCATTAATCACATATGGGGCAGTGGCTTGGGGCGTAAGGGCTGATCTGAATACGACGAGGAAAAACCTCTCGAAGATTCAGAGACTAGCCTGTTCATGTATCACTGGAGCAATGGGAACTTGCCCCACTGCTGCAATGGAGGTGATTTTAAACTTGACCCCACTGCACATTCTGCTAGAAAGTGTAAGGAAGAAAACAATATATAGAATGATCAAAGAAGGAATTATCAGGGAAAAACCTCGATCACTTCACTTTGATCAAACTTGGGAAATGCCCCAAGATGATATGCCTCTTCTCACTTTGTGAGAAAATTCATAACAAAGTTGAGTAATAAATCTGAATGGGATGAAGACACCATACAGAATTTAAACCAGAATACCATAAAGTGGTATACGGACGGTTCCAAGCTAGACGAGGGAACTGGGATAGGAGTTTTTGGACGGAGAGCCAAATACTCAGAAAGCTTGGGCACATACCCGAGCATCTTTCAAGCAGAAGTCCGCGCCATCGAAAGATGTGTGGAATTCAATATTGGAAGAAACTACCGCAGACAAGAGATTGTGATCATGTCGGATAGTCAAGCAGCCATCAAAGCGCTGAGTTCAAATATAATCAGTTCGAAGATGGTTTGGGAATGCCTAGGCAAACTAAATGAACTAGGCCAGAAGAACACTGTCACCCTCCTATGGGTCCCGGGACACATAGGAATAGAGGGGAATGAAACAGCAGATAAGCTGGCAAAAAAGAAGCTGAAACCCCACATTTGGGACCAGAACCATCTTGTGGGATCAGCAGTAGAGTAATCTTAGGAAAACTAAGGGAAGAAATGGAGAAGGAAAAATCCAAGTACTGGAATCAGCTGGAAGGACTGAGGCAATCTAAGGTACTACTGGGGAACTATGACCAGAAGAGATCTTTTAGCTGCCTCAACCTCAGTAAAAAAAGGCTCCTAATTCTAACGGGAATATTAACCGGGCATTGCCGGTTAAGTAAGAAGCCACATGAAGAAACTAGGGTTAGCAGATGAAGCAAAGTGCAGATTCTGTGAGGAAGAGGATGAAACCTCAATACATATACTCTCAGAATGTCCTGCCTTGCAAAATTCTAGGGCTAGATACCTAGGAGCACATGAAATAGAGGAAGGGGATCTACCTGATTTGAAGCCCGACGATGTCCTAAACTTCCTCAGGAAAATAGGACTCGAAGAGCTGCTATAAATCTGAGAAAACATCAGAACATGGCAAGTAAGGGGGGACACAATAGATCCTATGGGTCGCAGTGTAATCATCACCCCTAACTCATTCATACATTCAAGCAATTCTGTCAGTCAAGTGGCTCTATAGGAGCACTCAGTTCCGTATTGGTCAACACAAAGCTTGTATGGAGTTGTATGTGGGTTTAAAAGGTAATACTTGTCTGGGTACCCAGTCAAAATGGAATCGGGGGCTTATAAGAGACTAATAGGGGTAATAAGTTGGACCGGGGAGCTGCAAACACTCGATTTATAGGACTTAAACCCGTCATTAACATCGCAAATACATTTAAAAAAACAGATGGGTGCATCTTGAATGGAGGAAAGGTACACTTAGACAAAGACAGGCCCACTATTTTTGTCGGTGAGATTAACTATACACACTATGGTTAACTACTTTCTATGTATTTAAGAAAATATACATTAATTTATATACGCCCGGTATATCAGCCCTAATTTCTTTTTATACTACTCTTATGTAACAATATTTATATCCACTTATTTTACTGTTCTCTTGCTTTCCGCGCACTGTTCACTAAGACTTCTATATGATAACTGATTTCCCCTCGCGTGTGTCGCTCTTTTATATATCACCATAACGTCCCGAATGTTCGTTTCTAGATTTTTCTATCGACATTATGCCCTTGAATAGATCTAAAGATGAAACCAGTTTGTTATAATATACACCACAGATTTATAAATAAAAAAATACTAGAGATAATAATCGCAGCTCTCTAATTAAGAAGTGTGAATCTTGTCACCACTTTTAATAGATTAAATATAGATTTTACCCACACAGACACCTTGTGTTATTTGAAAACTAGTTTGGATGCGTTTCGGCGACGATAATTATTTTCTATAAATTTTCGAATTGGGACATTTAATTTATTTCACAACGAAACTCGCATTTCCAATTTCCATATTGATGCGTCCACGATAAATTTTATCGGCTAATTTAAGCTAGTTTTAGAGAGTTTTAAATGTTTTTTTTTTTTTAATTCAAATTATCTCCCCGGAGTGATCGTAAACAAAATAAATTTATGATAGCTGCGTTCAATTTGAAATTCGAAGATTCAACTGTTAATCTTAATATCGATGATGATTCGACTATCATTTAGCTATATGATTGAGGAATATAGAAATCTATGGAAGTTCTTAAAAGAGTAAAGAAAATAATATACAGTTAGATGGGAAAGAAAAGTTTGAACGAGAGTAATTGGAGAAAAGCTAAGGAATGGGATAGGATACAAAAAAAACAAATATAGAATTATAATTAAGAATTTGCAGATCTATTGTGTGTGTGTCCTCTTGTTATTCTAGAGTTCCTTGTCCAGATCTGTGTTTATTATTAGACTTCGAATGACAGACCTCAGCCTAAACAGGCCTTGGCACTAGCGCAGTTTATGTACTGGATTTTCCTCATCTTCTTAGCAAAATTTTCATGTGGTTGTGTCTGCCACCAATCCAATGTTAATCTTGTATTTGTTAAGTCTACAATTCCCTGTCAGGAGCCCAACTAGGTTACTGATTGTTTTCCTGTAGTAGATATTCCGTGAATTTTGGCGAGGGTCCCACCATTCTTTAGACTGCTTTTCTATTCAATTACTGTTAGTTGTCTTTTGCAGTACTTTCGCTATACCACAGAAAGCTTCAGGGCCAATGGAAGCCCTTCTCGGGCAAGTGAGTCTGCTTCTTCAATACCCTTGTGATCATAGTGGTCAGGTATCCAGGCTAGGGATAATCTATTATGACTGCCTAGTTCCTGTAGCGTTTCCAAGGAGTCCCAAACAAGTTTGGAATTTATCTGCATTGAAACAATTGCTTTTATAGTCTCTTGACTCTCGAAGTATGTGGCAATGGAGAACAAATTCTTCAGGAGATTATGAGGTACATTGGCCCCAACTGAAGTATGTTGTGAGCTTCACAGATCATGTGAAGGATCTGTAGAGTTTTTTATGTACAAGAAGTTTTTAAAAGTAGTGAAACATACACTTCGAAGTTGAAAAACTTGAAAAATGAGTTGAGAAATAGTTGCAAAATGTAGTTGGATATTAGTTTCTAGGAAAGAGAGATGGTATTGTGAATAGAGTGGAGAGCTGATGGAAAATCTGGACTAGAAAAAGAGAAAGTTCGATAACAAGAAACCCATAGTAACTAAGAAATGCTTGAATACAGAGACCACAACTATTTTCACAGTAGAAGTAGACCATTCTTGGTTTATAGACAATGAAGCAACAAACCATATATAACAAAGCAGGATCCAGCAAATAGTTTCATCAGAGTCATGTAGGAGCAATAACTAATTGCTCTTTAATCCAATATTCATATACGATAGATTTATTTTATCAATTTGAATTTGGTATCCTTTGGACATGCTGTAAGAACCACGCCTATGGTTAAGTAGGTAAGCTATTTCGATAAACAAACGTAATGTATGTTAGTGTTTTAATTGTTGGCATCAGCTCTAAAAGCTAATTGATTCGGAACGAGTCCATACGTGTGCCAAATATAATGGGCGTATTAAATAGTGAATGCTTTTATAAAATATTAGTGCCGAATGTAGTTCCAATATATATTCTGTAAATTTAGAGTGGTTATTTAGCTTAGCACTTACGATTAAAAATACAGCGACTATTATTTGAAATATTTACTAGACAATAAAAGTATTTATTTATCTTCTATATTTTTAAATTTATTGTACTAACCCTCACTCTATTAATACCGAGAAGTAATCTAAAAAATCTACATAATACATCTTAACTACATCTGCTGGTAAAGTAGAGCACTCCATTGGAGAGAACCTCATGATCTTAGTCAAATTAATGTCCACAATCAGCGTGAAATGAACATCTTAAATTGGGCAAACTCTTTCCAGAGACAAAAGGTTTTGTGATCGCAATACAGAACCAGATTGTCTCCATCTCTCTTTTGTTCTATTACTCTCGGGAGAGTATGGTGACATCATGTGTCAATTGATACCAAGGAACCTTCATCAAAGCTTTGAAACATTTTAAAAAAAAAAACCTACATATTGCTACAAAAGGTTATTATACTGAACACCACACGCATAGTACTAATATTTTTAAGAAAAGAATAGTAGATAGAATAGCATATACATGTTAAATGTGAATTTCGTTTACCTACCGAAGTTATAAAAACGCCCTTTAAACGCCTACATTAAATGGTTTTTGGGGATTAAGTTTATTTACAAGGGACAGAGAGACAGGCAATTTGTCAATAAAATACCTTATTCTGCAAACATTAAAGATGTGGGCGTGGACAACTGTTTAACTGATTTCAAATTTATTATTATTTAACCCGTGATTGGTTATACACAATAAATAGGCCGTCCTTAAAATTAAGGCAGTCCTTAAAATTAATTCATTGTAAGCGATTTGAGTTTGAAAATGTATATGCTATTCTGAAGGCGATAGTACTTGGCGAAAACCAAACAAAAGCTGAGTGGATGAAAATCAACAAAAATAAATAATAATAATGTATCTATACATCTATTGTTCCAAATAAAAAAACTTTTACTTTATTTTATATGAAAAATATAGCTTTGAAGACTGAAATGTTCCTATAAAATTGAATCTATCAGTGTTCGCAAACATTTTCTGGTTACGAGCCTGCGTTTCTGCCCGCCTCTGCAATAATGTCATAGAAACGTTTAATGCACACATCCTGTACTACGAGCCTTTCTAGATTATGAAAATGTGTAAATATAACCCAAATGGATTGTGCTGGTTGATTCAATTTTATAGAAACATGAAATCTCCATTTAAGTTTGCTTTTGCTGCTGTTGGCCAAAAACTATTAGCAAATTATTAACG
Source organism: Ophraella communa (assembly GCA_035357415.1). Taxonomy (NCBI): domain Eukaryota; kingdom Metazoa; phylum Arthropoda; class Insecta; order Coleoptera; family Chrysomelidae; genus Ophraella; species Ophraella communa. The sequence continues at coordinate 3,051,717 of CM068982.1, read as the reverse complement.
ACTGCACTTTGGGAAAGTATCATCGGGGTCTGTTGAACTTTTGAATCGCATTAGCCACTCATAATATACCATAAAATGGATAATAATAATATTGAAATATTATATCATATTTAATCTAGCTATTTATCTTTACATAAACTGTTGAGTTTTGCTAATAATTTAAATGACTAAATATAACAATTTGGTATTTTGTTAAATTTAACGGTTGATTTTTTAACCATACACTAATAAATTTGAAGCAAACACTTTATTTATATTTATTTAAATACATTATTTAATCTCTTTTTACAGTTTTAAGTTTATGTTTGATGAGACTTATTATTTTTTTATGTTTATAAAGTTGAACGAATAGAATAACAAATTGGCACCCAACGTGAGGATGTGGATGTTCAACATAATTCCAATTCTATGTCTTGTTATTTAAATAAACCCAGGTATAATAACAACTTTCAAGTAAAAACATACAAAATAGGTAATAATACATTCAATTTTGACATCTGATTTTTATGGAAAACTGATTTATAGCAGTTTAAATTTTGAACTTTTATTTAGTATAAAAATTATCGTTATGTTCAAAACAAAAATAGATGTATTGTTAGCAGAATGTTCTCGAGATTCGATCAATCAGGAACATCTAAATAAACTATAAATAGGGGGCAATCAGTTTGGATTTAGAGAGGTCAGTATAGATATAGTGACAGTGGTGTCAAGTTTGAACAAATGAATTTAAAATAAAACAGGAAAATATATAACAGGTTTAAAAAAAACTATAAAAGTCTACTTAGCAGTTAAAACTAAGTAAAATTACTATTAAGAGACATTCACAATCACTGCACTACACCAGACTGTATCAATATATTTGAAATCAGTAGATTTTAAATGGTAAACCAGCATTTTCTTATAGAAGGGTGAATCAATTTTCTACCTTCATCCGTTATTTTTCAAGAGCTGTCCCTCATTGAACAAAAATAATTGGCTACAAATCTGAACACGTTACAGAAAAACTGTTTTGGATTGATAATATATGCAAATATTAACAATAAAATAAGATGTAAAATAAAGTGTAACAATATTACTCTCCAAAAAAAGATCCCGACTGAAAGACTCTTCCAAGTTAATGCTTACTATAGAAAGAATTGGTGGTATATAAGGGTTAAGGGCACCACTATCTTTTCATACGTTTACGATTAAATAACTGAAATTACACAAAGAAACTAAGGTGAAAAAGATATAAACACCTTGTAATTAATCTGAATTTGCAAAGAAAACTAGAACACGCTACATCCTTGGTGGTGGTTGCTTCTACTTTCTCAAGAACTGCTTCAATAAATGGGTGATACTTGTCAAAGAGACTACTGACATTAATGGGTGGTACTTCTCGTCAAAGGGATATATTTCTCCGTACTAGAGGGTATATCTCTCCCTACTAGCAGGCTGTATTTTCTGTGATATAACCAGAGAAATGGATTGTCTAAATTCTGCAGATAACTTACCACTACGAGTTTCGTCGGAGAAAAGAGAGAAACACAACGTGTGCCTTAATTTATAAGGGTGTTGACAGTGGTTTCCAATTGGATGGTTGCGTTCGTTTATGTAAGGGTTTTGTTTCAGGTGCGTTCTATTGTAAGGGTAGGTTTGGTAGCTGTGGTGAGATTGTGTCTAATATACGGTGGGTCGGGGTTGATTTTAGGGTTAGGGAGGGCGGGAAACTAAGGAAAGGTAGTATGGCGACGAAAATGTTACAAAAGGATGGCTTAAAGAACGGTCTCGACGAGAAATGCAAGTTGTACAGAGCAGTAGAAAAAAATAAATAATAAACTGTTAAATCTGTAATTTTAAAAATACTCTGTATTCTAGAAGTATTACTGTATTTTATAGGTTTCTGTAAAGAAGGAAATAACAAAAACGACATGGTGTGCATTGAATAAGTAAATGTTCTTTTATCAAAACAATGTATTGTGTCTCAAATCGATTGTTACCTTGATAACATTGTGTCAATCGTATTACTGACTTTTTTATGCCTCAAATGAAAACTCCAAAAATAAAAAAATAGTAAAATTATGTTAAATCTATATTCGTTATAGTCATACTTACTTGTAAATGGTATCACGAATAGTGCTTGTATTTAAAATTGTTGTATTTGTTACTAGTTTCTGATCGCAACGCTTTTTCTTTGGTGACTCAAACTGTTCACCTTGCACGGCCTTTAAGGGTAACAAAGGTTCATTATTCTTTCTTTCTTCTTCAAAATAGTTAACTAATGAAGCCACAAGTTCTTTGCATCGACTATTTAGTTGTTTAGATATTTTGACAATCAAAAAATAAAAGGCTTTGTTGTTTTGAAAAAAAAACGTTTGTATTATAAATGTTTTTCACAAGATAACTTCAAAAATCGATGACACTACGACTACAAAAGTCACAGGACACTGATTGAAAACTCAACAATCGTCGGGGCAACATGACAATATTTTAACACAAAATTTTACAACGAGGGGGACATCTTAATCCCAAAAAAGCTATATTGTATATACATTATTTTGTTACAAAAGTTTTTTTTATTGATCGGGTTATTTTTAGAGGTGATTGTTTAGTAAACTTAAGTAAGATACACTTTTTTACAGAAATGTAGCCATACACAATAGAATTAGGTTAGGTTATATTACTCTCTAAAACTATATTGAAGAATAAATCCATATTTATTCAGGAAACTATTATTTTTCCTCAGAGCTCAGAGCACATTCCTTGTGGTGAAATAAGTAACCATTATTTCACTCTCACTAAAAAAATTTATATATTTTTTTGGATGCTTTTAGCATTATTTACAAAAACAAAACTTGACAACGTTATGCAAATCACTATAAATCTTGTAATATCTTTAAATTCAATCTGTCTGTTTATTTTTCAAGCAGCGGGATGACGACGCGACAAGTGCCATAGACCCGTTGACAGAATAAGTGCTACTAAACAGCGCACAAATCCAATATACGTCCTATTAGCGACACCACTTGATTTCTTAAACCGCCATCAATCGCTTTTCTTGTCTGTTTAGTGTCTGTTTGGTCGCCTATCGGTTTCGTTTTTCTTGTACTCTTCACTCGTTACAACCCCCCTTACATGGAGATGATTCTTTCGCGAGGAGAAGTTCCCACGATTTGAAATGTCGCTACAGGTGGCACTACTGGCGGCAACACTCCATTCAATTCAATTAAATGCTAAATTACCTAATAAAAATTGAGTGGAAACTAGCAGGCAATTATTATTTGTCCGACAGAATTTTTGAATTTTTTTGGCAAAAGATTTTAAAAAAGAAATAAGATTATAAATCTAAAGTGAATGATTTCATGATATCAAGTAATGTCAATGTTCTAAAAAACGATCCTACTCAAATATTTTCTAACCAAATAAGAGAACATGCAAATAATTCAAATTTCCTATTTAATGACTATGTAACAGGTCGGCTGAAAAGTCCCCGGTCTACCATAGTAAAACACAATATTTTGACAAAATACAGCGATTATAGCGACCTTCCAACTTTTCGATACCATTTTTGTAGTACTCCTTCGGTTTGTCCTCAAAATAGGCTTCAGTTTCGGTGATTACCTCAGTATCAGAGCCAAATTTTTTTCCCGCGAGCATTCTCTTCAGGTCAGAGAAAAGGAAAAAGTCGCTGGGGGCTAGATCTGGAGAATACGGTGGGTGGGGAAGCAATTCGAAGCCCAATTCATGCAATTTTGCCATCGTTTTCGATGATTTGTGACACGGTGCATTGTCTTGATGAAACAACACTTTTTTCTTCTTCATATGGGACCTTTTTTCGCGATTTCGGTCTTTAATCGCTCCAATAATGCACAGTAATAGTCGCTGTTGATTGTTTTTCCCTTTTCCAAATAGTCGATGAACAATATACCGTGTGTATCCCAAAAAACTGAGGCCATAACTTTGCCAGCTGACTGTTGAGTCTTTCCACGTTTTGGTGGCGGTTCACCGGCCGCAGTCCACTCAGCTGGCTGTCGATTGGATTCAGGCGTGTAGTGATGGAGCCAAGTTTCATCCATAGTCACATATCGACGCAAAAAATCGGGTTTATTACGACTTAACAGCTGCAAACACTGCTCAGAATCATCAATTCGTTGCTGTTTTTGGTCGATTGTGAGCACGCGCGACACCCATTTCGCACAGAGCTTCCGCATACCCAAATATTCGTGAACGATATGTCCAACACGTTCCTTAGATATCTTTAGAGTGTCAGCTATCTCGATCATATTCACTTTACAGTCACTCAAAATCATTTTGTGGATTTTTTTGATATTTTCGTCGGTAACCACCTCTTTTGGGCGCCCACTGCGTTCACCGTCTTCGGTGCTCATTTCACCACGCTTGAATTTTGCGTACCAGTCAATGATTGTCGATTTTCCTGGCGCAGAGTCCGGAAACTCATTATCAAGCCAAGCTTTTGCTTCAAATGTATTTTTTCCTTTCAAATAACAATATTTAATAAGCACACGAAATTCTTTTTTTTCCATCTTTTTGAAAATAACAAAAGTTGCTTCACTAAAAATGCAATATCTCACAAACTAGTAGTCCGACAGCTGTCAAATTTTTACACGAATCTTTTGAAGGTTGATACTATCTAAAAATGAAATGGATTTAATTCTAGTGTCGTCAGACCGGGGACTTTTCAGCCGACCTGTTATAGTGTCTACATTTTCTGCCAAATATGAAATGAATACGTAAAACAGTCTTATTGTACTGAACCCAAATAGTTTTTAAAATATTTACACAAAACACCCTGTAACTAAGTAAGCAGCTACATTTTATTTAGGTGTTTTGGGTTAAATCTTCATAATTTGAAGTCAGGATTCTCGTATTAAATTATTTCCAATTAGTAATGAGTCACCCTCTAAAGATCAAACACAAAAAAAATTGGAAGTCAGATTCAATGAACACTTAGGAGCATAATATAGATTACAACAACTAGATAAGTCGAACTGTGCAAAACACCTACTTGAACATCCAAGTGTCTGTATAGCCCCATCTCGTTCTATGTCTAATAAATTGGTCTGTGCAGGCCTATGGATGGATCTGGACCAATGAATATGAATTGATCGAGTCAGCGATGTGGTTACTTTCTAAACTTGAGCCTTAGTCCAGCCAACTGTGATTTTATTACCAACAGCTTTGTTAACTTGGACTCATTTACATTCTAGCACTGCTGCCGATCTTATAACTTTCAAACTCATCTACTGTCTATATAAATGACAATCCAGTAATTTCAGAATATTTTGTTTTATTAGCTTTCAAAATATGCATGAGGATAAACGTAGGTATGTACCTGCCTTCTATCATTTTAATGCTAGAATATATTTATAATGTTTATAATTAAAAGCAGTGGGAGAATATACATTTATTATTGGTGATGTTATGAGCCTACCAATTATTTACACAGTCGAGAATTATGACTACTAAAATAGAATGTCTTGTCAGATGTCGTAACTGGGATGTCGGCTGGCAATTTTTATAAGTTTTCTTGTTTATTTTTCATTTTGTGTGTAATGAAGTATGATCTGTGGTAAAATTAGAATTTTATGAACCGTTAATTTGAAACTTGACAGATGATGGGGCGGACGTTATCTCGCACTAATTTTAGTTTATATGATTAACGAAGTACATGTATTTTCTTTAAACTTTTTTTTTTCCCAGAATTTGTAATTTAAGATGAAAAGATTTCAATCGAAATTGAAATAAATTATTTTGATAATACAGTCGTAAAAAGGAATTTACTGATAAAAAATTCCCTTTGACATTTAAATAAATCTTCTCTGAATAATAGGCATTTTTACAACCTAACCTAACCTAACCTAACCTAAAAAAAATATGAACGTTCTTAAATCCTAAACTGTATGATTTTCGAGTGGTCTTTGGCACTCTTCTCAAGAAAACTCTCGGAGATGACGTTCAAGCCCAGGTTTCGGTACACCAGGTGCCGGTGGGGTGTTCGCAGATACCAGATTTAGATTCAACGGGCAAAAAAAACCTCAAAAAGATTTTTTGTTGACCTTCTTTGATTGTATCTGGAAAACCCCCGGAGATGACGTTTAGCGTCAGGTTCTGGTGCACTAGGTGTTCGGAGATCACTTCTTTATCTAGTTTGAAATTCTTTGCGTGCACTTTGGGCTGCAGCAATGCAACTTTCGGTGGGAGGGAAAATCTACCCCACCACATTTTGTGATAATCGTTTTTGGAAGAGAATGTAGAAAACGCGACTATTAATAATTTCTTTACTTTCAAATGCATCCAACAATCTATTGTTCGATACATTTCTTAACCTAAATTTTCCGAATGGTTTTTGGTAAAAGCATGTTCGGCAATACTAGATTTTTCTATGCGTCTTTATGTTAGATGAGCTAAATGTTCTTTAAATCTAGTTTTAACCGATTTTTTTGTTTGCCCAACATACTTTTTATCACTTAAAGAAGATATAAGTGAAGTTTCATGTCTTAGTTGCATTGCAACTTTCCTCCTTCCAGGAACAAGTTTGCTATTGGAAACAAACAGCATTGTCTCAGTAGGATCTAGGAAAAAATGTAAAAAATATTCAAATATTGAAAAGAAATGAAATACAAATGTGTTTTTCCTATCGGCTTTGCATTCAACTGATGATGGAATTTAGAAAATTTGATTTGCTGCTGATATCAGGTCGGCTGAAAAGTCCCCGGTCTGACCTATAGATGACAACACTAGAATTAAATCCATTTCATTTTTAGAAAGTATCAACCTTCAAAAGATTCGTGTAAAAATTTGACAGCTGTCGCACTATTAGTTTGTGAGATATTGCATTTTTAGTGAGGCAACTTTTGTTATTTTCAAAAAAATGAAAAAAAAAAAAAGAATTTCGTGTGCTTATTAAATATTGTTATTTGAAAGGAAAAAATACAGTTGAAGCAAAAGCTTGGCTTGATAATGAGTTTCCGGACTCTGCGCCAGGAAAATCAACAATCATTGACTGGTACGCAAAATTCAAGCGTGGTGAAATGAGCACCGAAGACGGTGAACGCAGTGGACGCCCAAAAGAGGTGGTTACCGACGAAAATATCAAAAAAATCCACAAAATGATTTTGAGTGACCGTAAAGTGAATAGCTGACACTCTAAAGATATCTAAGGAACGTGTTGGACATATCTTTCACGAATATTTGGGTATGCGGAAGGTCTGTGCGAAATGGGTGCCGCGCGTGCTCACAATCGACCAAAAACAGCAACGAATGGATGATTCTGAGCAGTGTTTGCAGCTGTTAAGTCGTAATAAACCCGATTTTTTGCGTCGATATGTGACTATGTATGAAACTTGGCTCCATCACTACACGCCTGAGTCCAATCGACAGTCAGCTGAGTGGACTGCGGCCGGTGAACCGCCACCAAAGCGTGGAAAGACTCAACAGTCAGCTGGCAAAGTTATGGCCTCAGTTTTTTGGGATACACACGATATATTGTTCATCGACTATTTGGAAAAGGGAAAAACAATCAACAGCGACTATTACTGTGCATTGTTGGAGCGATTGAAGACCGAAATCGCGAAGAAACTGCCCCATATGAAGAAGAAAAAAGTGTTGTTTCATCAAGACAATGCACCGGGTCACAAATCATCGAAAACGATGGCAAAATTGCATGAATTGGGATTCGAATTGCTTCCTCACCCACCGTATTCTCCAGATCTAGCCCCCAGCGACTCTTTCCTTTTCTCTGACCTGAAGAGAATGCTCGCGGGAAAAAAATTTGGCTCTGATACTGAGGTAATCGCCGAAACTGAAGCTTATTTTGAGGACAAACCGAAGGAGTACTACAAAAATGGTATCGAAAAGTTGGAAGGTCGCTATAATCCCTGTATCGCCCTTGAAGGCAACTATGTTGAATAAAAAAAATGAATTTTGTCAAAATATTGTGTTTTACTATGGTAGACCGGGGACTTTTCAGCCGACCTGTTACTGCTATAAATACTGAAGAAATGCAGAAAGCTCCAGAACTTGTACAACTGCTGTTGCCAACAATATGTATTAATCGAGTTGTTGATTGGATTTACAGTGTTTTCTGTAATCGCAGAAGACGTGTGGCTGTGATGTAGCACTTCAACAAAACTTTCGCCCCTTTGGATCATTCTTGCAATCTTGTTTTTGCCTTCAATCGATTCTTCTATGTACTTTTCTGCAACTGAAGAACTCTTCCATCCACCGTGATGTTTTAGAACTTTAAGGTCAGCTCCAGCATTGGCCAACAACGTTGATGATGTACTCCTGAAGCAATGACCTGTATACTTTTCTGGTTGGTCTAGTTTTAAGAACTCAGCTATTTTCTTAGGTGCTCCAACAGTATGTATACCATCTCTTAGAGACAGACATTTTCCTTGTCTATAACCCACCAAAAGAGCTTTCAGGGAGACGTGTTGCCGTAAATTAATGTATTTTCTAAACACATCCGAATAGTGAACCTCATCACTGTTAATCATAGTGAAAGCTGGTCGAATATGCGTTTTTGTCTGGTTAATCTTAACTACTAGCTGAGTACCCGTATCCTCCACATCACTAACTTCTAAATTATAGATCTCTTCCCTTCGGCAACCTCCAGCAACTCCAAGTAATGCTATCACATTGAGTAAGAGATATTATTTTTTATCTGGAGCGTCCCTCATGAAGCTTTCAATTTGTTCCTTTGTCAGCACCTTCGACTGGTTTGGCTGATGGTCTACATTTTGTTTTTTCAAAAAAGTTATCAACTTTGGGAAACTTGATATGTTGACATTCTCATTAACCATAATAATTGATTTTACCATCGAGTATTTGGACCATAATATTCCGTGATACTGATGTAAATATTTTTGCGCATTATTTTTGGATGTGGTTATGCATCCAGGAAAAAAACATTTATCCTAAGCATGTCTGCTTTACCGGGTGTTCTGTTACCATCAAAGGGCTGCTACTCTGATTCTCATGCTTTTCAGACTACTGGAATTGTTTGTTTCTTGTATTTATATCTAAACATTTTATTGGCCAGTCATAACCGAGAAGAAAAAAAAATTGTTATTTTTAAGGTCTATCAATACTAGTCAAGCGAAAAAATTATTGAAAAGTTTATGACATCATCCTTTCGATTGTATAAGTAATAAATTTTAACCGAGAACAAGGAAGAATGAATTGGTTGGATAAAAATGCCTTTACGACGTTGTAAAATTTTCTATTGCTACTGAATTCAAGTAAGTAGCAAAATATACAGTTTGCTGAAAATGGTTGTGGGAATGTATAAGAAAATCGTTTTAGAATGTTCTTGTTTTCAATATAAAATCCGTATTAATAAAACTTCTAGTTTATGATCAGGATAAATGACATTAAAAAAAGTAATTTATTAAAATTAAGTATCCTAAAACAAGTAAAGATTCAACAATGATCCAATGTTTAATTTCAAATTGTTCGTATCTTATGTTGATCTTTGATCTAATTTATTAAAACATTAATAATTTTTAATACATTGTTTTCTGAGAGAAAATAGTCATAATCCTTTGATCTTTCAATAACTTTACCTAATAGTTTCTTTTCAAGGTGAGCACCGTAAAAACATTGTTATAATTTGAATAAATATTTATTTTTATATCTATTTACATGATTATATTTACTTACAAGACCACATTTATCTGTAGATTGTAATGTAAACGTTTTAAATGTATACAGAAGCAGGTTTTAATCTTTGTATTTCGTTTATCAGTCGCAACTACAAGAAATGTTTTCGATTCCGACCTGTAGAAAACTCTTTGCATGCTCGATTTAAATTAACAAGTCCGTGCTGCAAATTAAAAGACGCGGCCGTAATAAATTAAATGAAAAATCCATACGAAGCAACCTTAATTGTTAATCTAAGCTCGCCAGCACTTCATTAACCCATACTTGAAGTATTATTCAAAGTTTCGAGAATATCCGGAATTTGTTATTTCTGAGCCAGAGCTAGATAAGGCCAGTGTAGTAATAGCGGTCAAAAGCAGCTTTAAATTAAGACTTAATGAAAATTGGAAAAGCAATTTATCCAACAGAGAAACTATTCATGAAGAGGCGCCCTCTCTCCGTCCACCTAAATACTAAAAACGGATAGTTGGGAGGCAATATAAAGCGTTTGGACGGGCTTCGCCGTGGACGATAGAATGCCAGCAATTTTGATTAAAAGCTACCCAAGTCATTTAGAATTACTTTTATTATTAGTTGAAGAATTTATCAGTAAATATGCATCCATCTCCCCATTAATATTAGCGAATGTTGAGATAAATTTTAATCCTTTTTATTTACGTAGTTTTTGTTTTTGTTGTTTACATAAAACAAAATAGAATTAATCGAATCTTCAACTATACTATATTTAAATTGATTGTACTAACCCTTACTATTTGGAAGTTCATCCTATTAAGAATAATAAAAAACTCTTCGTTTTATCTGAGGTCTGGGCTAAACATCAGACTACCAGAGAGAATAGCGTGGTCAAAGTACACAAAATACTCCGCCAAACCAACCTGAGGTGGCGGGAAGAACCTTCTTGCAACTCGTCAAGACAGATATGGCCAGAGCTTAACCTGCGACGCACCAAAGATATTCTATCTCTCTCCAGGAAATCCATCGGAAACGCGATTGCGGCCATCACTGGACACTGGCTTGGAGGATGCCACAAAGGAATGACTTTTGCAGAAGTTGTCAAGATGAAGAGGAGGAAGAGACGATAGTCCACCTACTCTGTCACTGTTCTGCCCTATCCAGGCAAAGATTTTCTGCTCTGGGACAGCCCTATTTTGACAACTTATCCAATCTTCAGTCGGTTGGTATCAAAAGCATCATGTTGTTCATTGACAGCAACTACTGGTTCTCACGATAGTGGTGGGGGTGACAAACACCCCATACGGCATCACAACGGGTTCCATCCCGAACCACCGTGTTAACCTAACCTAACCTAACCTAACCGACACTATGTAGTTTATCTTTGTTTATTGAGACAGACACAGTAATATTTTTAAAAAAATCTAGAGTTTGAAACTTTAAAACTCTGTATCGCCTACGTTAGTGTTGGTACAGTCTATGGACGAAATATTTTTAGAAGTTATAAAAATAGGTGTTTTCTAATTATCTTAATAATATTACAGTCCGTTCATTATTTAATTAATTAATAATGTGTTTGTTGTGATCAAAATAATGAAATTATTCGTTTACGTTAAGAATTGAAATTAAATGTTGTACCGTAGCATGTGAAAAAGAGAGACGGATGTATGATTTTGGGTAGGAAAAAATGTACTTTAACAAATTAGTTTGGAGATAATGATTGTGTTTATTTACAGTTAACGTATGTTTTTCTCATGTGTAATCACTTAGGTACATTTTAATTATTTTTGTTTTGCAACACATCCAGGGCCGGAATTAAATAATTTTACTATCTAGTATTAAAAGGAACGAGCTTATTTATTATTTTATCCACGATGGTTTGTAGCAAAACTATGGGTTTTAAAATTCTATTGTGTAAAAAATTAATAGAAAAACCCTGGGTATCCCCGTGGTTGTGAGCTACGAGCATATACACTAAGACATCAGCACCGTTATATGTGTTAGTCTGAAATATTTGAGAAACCGAAGTAGCTTAAGAAACAATCACATATAACTCAAACCTGTCAACGTTATTGTTCTTGTGCGTAGTTCTTTAATAATGTTTTAACATTATTTGTTAAATTGTGTGAAAAAGCAATTGTAAAACAGTGTAAATGTATACGTATTTCAAACATTCAAATTATTTTGATTACTTCGATTACATATTTATATAAAATCCCGAAACACGTCAACTTTGAAATATAAATTGACATTCTTTAAAGTGAAAGTGTGATCCCTACCTTCAACCCCTATTATGTTAATTAAATTTAGAAGACATTTTTATTTAAGATTAAAATGTTGCCAAGACCTTCGCGGTGAGCATTTTGAACAACTACGTCATGACCTTTTACCTTTACCATCAACTTTAGTAGTTTTGACACTCCTTTTATCATTATTTTGCCATGATCGGTTTATGCTACCATTTTGAAATATCCATGTTTCATCAATGAAAAGAAATTTATATAGACCTGCTTCTTTTTCTTTAATGTAGTTCCTTAAAAATCTAACCCGTTTTAGAGCAATGTCAGAAAACTCCATGAGCCCCCGTCTTGGTTCATCTTTTTTCTATTTGAAACCAATTTCCTTTAATAAATTTGATAAAGACCTTCGAGAACCTTCAAATAAGTGCCTTACTTTTAATTCAGCAAGTAAAAAAATTAAAGTTACATCCTTTCCTGAAAACAAAAAAATAATATTATTTTTTCTCGTCTTACAATTAAAAAGAATTTAAATAGCTGTGTTCGGAGGAAAAAGGCTTACTTTTTTCATACATATTGTAGATTACATTTCGAATTCCACTTGTATTTAATACATCGGTATTAGTTATTCTTTTTTCATACCGACGTTTCTTTAAAGGCGACTTTAATATTCTTTGGTCTTTCACAGTGTTTGAAATACTGGAAACTGTAGCCATACTGAAGTTGAATGCAGTTACCATACGCTAAAATAAAATGTATTTGATTGAATTGGCTGTTAGATATCCTATAACATGTCTATCGCCATGCTACCTTTCCTTAATTCACCGTCCCCCCGAACCCTAAAATCAATTCCCAATGTATATTAGACACAATCTTACCACTGTCAAACTTACCCCCCACAACAGAACGTACCCGAAACAAAAACCCTTACGAACGTAACCCTGTCAGTACCATTATAAATTAGCAAAACGCCACGGTTCGTTCTCTTTCCGATCAAACCACCCCTAGAGACCAGTCGTTCACGAGATTCAGAAAATACATTTATCTGGCTGTATCACAGAGGATACAGCCGCTACGTTACCGCTAGCATGAAATATAGTCCATAGTTGCAGTCCTTTCTATGGAGAAATATAGTCCATAGTTGCAGTCCTTTCTATGGAGAAATATAGTCCATAGTTGCAGTCCTTTCTATGGAGAAATATAGCCCATAGTTGCAGTTCTTTTTGTGAAGAAATATAGTCCACATTAGCAGTCCCTTTGATGAAGAACCAACCACCAACAACCAATACTCCAACTACTACATCAGTGGATTAACCGAGTCCACCGGATCACCGAAATACCAAAGATAAGTCAATTCCTATGGCAATTTACAATTTTTGTATCAATAAACAAATAATCTTTACTCACAGTTTGATTTATAAACCCAAGTCTTAAGGGTGCAGCGTGTTTGGTTGATGTTAAATGTAGTTTATTTTTTTGCTATCAAATTCAGTCTAATTACAAGGTGTTTCTATCTTTTTCACCTTAGTTTTTGTGTATTTTCTGTTGTTAATTCATAAAGTTTAAAAGATAGTGGCGCCCTTAACTTTGTGTTTTTCTTTGAACCTTTGGATTCTACCCACATTAGAGAAAGGATGACTTACATGAATTAAGATAAAATTAATGACGTAAATCAAAATTTGTTTTGCACCAACTATATGTTCAGTTTGAAAAAATCTTAAAGTAGAAGTGTTAGGACGGATTTTGGAGACCTTTAAGGCTAGCAGTAATACTCTCTTGAGTCACAAAAACATTAAACTTCACTATTTGTTCTAATATTACAATTATCAATGATTGCAATCAAATAGTACCATCTTGTGATATTTTTTGGTCTAAATTTTAACTTTAGCTTAATATTTATGAAATTTAAACCCCGTATATTTACCTAATGAGTCTAACAAAAGAAACATTCTATCTTTTTTCATCGAATTCTGTTTTAATTTTCCTCTCTTCTTCTGTCTCACTCTTGCCACTAATTTTACTCCGTCCCATTGTTAGGAACCCCTCGCTAACAAGACTGACAATCCGAAATAATTGGACTCTCTTACTAATTGGAACAATAGCTGAAAAATAACTTGGGATGCATCATAATGAATTCTCCGGTAAGTGTCTACCATTACGGAATATGCCTCTTCATCGCAACTTCTAATTAGACCTGTGTATCTAATTATATCCTAGCTAATTAAATATGTAACCGCAGAGCATCCCGTCGAACAAAGTCGGAAAAGCGTACTTATATAAAACTCGAGTGGATAGAAGGTACAAGCCATTCCGACATTGTGTTTATACAACTTTCTGCCATCTGAAGACTAATAAATGTCCTAACGAATCTTGTCGTCTACCGGGTGTCATCTGTTTCCTACAACTTTCATCAGTGATGGATACTATTTTGTTTACTGTACAGCTTATTACATCAGTATAAATAGTATATTAAGTATAAAAATAATAATCTTTATTTCGGCGAATAATACAATCAGAAAAATATCATATGTAGCAATATAGTGCCCATTTATGACCATGTGGTTGCACATAGGCTGCGGACTTACTATAACTAATAAGAGATATACAGGAGGAGTCATAACTATTGGGACATCGACTAAGGACAGGTTATTTGGACCAAAATATGGCTATTGGGCCAAATATGCCTTAATATAATGTTGCTGAGAAAAAAGATACAGGGTGTTAAAGTTAATTTTTGTTTTTCGTTTTTTGCTAATAGTTTCCCTGTATATTTATAAATTGATAATTATCAAAATTGGCACAGAGGCATAATCTTAGACAAGAAATAGTATTTTATTTATAACTCCACTATCAAACTAATGACCAAACTAATAAACAAAGTTGCAACTAACGTAAGGTTTCCGTTTGAACGATAAATCAAAACTAAACACACTTTAACTTAAAAGAACTCACAAAAACTCAAACTAAATGTTCTACATGGTCTCCTCCGATTTCTATGCCTTTTCTAATTCTTTTTATAAAGGATTTTCGGACGTTAAAAAAAATGTTATTCTGTCCCCTTATAAGATTAGCTGCATTTTGAATGTATCTCCAAAGTTCGTCTCGTGTATTAATTTCATTGGCATAAACTAAGGACTTCATATGTCCGCAAAAATAAAAATCTAGCGGGTTGTACTCAGGACTTCTTGGTGGTCATTGAAAATCACTGCCTCTGCCAATCCATCGTTGAGGAAATACGTCATTAAGATGATTTCTAACAGCTAATGAAAAATGAGGTGGCGCTCCATCCTGCATAAACCACATTTTTCTTCTTACATCCAGTGACAGATCATCTAAAATATCACTTAGAGTATTTTCCAAAAAGAATAAATAAGAATCTCCATTTAAATTCGGAGGAAGAACATAAGGCCCTAGTAGTTGGTCGCCTATAATGCCACACCAAATATTCAATTTAAACTCATGCTGAAAATGTCTAGCTTTAATAGCATGCGGGTTTTCTTCTTCCTAATAATGACTATTTCGCCAATTAAAAACCCCTCGTCTGGTAAAAGTTGCTTCATCGGTGAACATAATATTCTTAATAAAGTGTCTGTCATGGCGATGTTTATTCAGAATACGTTGGCAAAATTGTAACCATCGTGGAAGATCTGTTGGAAGTAAATTTTTAACAGAAGTGAAGTGATAAGGATGGAGGTTCTCTTTTTTTAGAATTCTAATTATAGACGTCTGACTTATTCCTGTTGCTGCTGATAGATGTCGTGAACTTATTTCAGGATTTTCATCTACTCGAACCAAAAGTTCATCTTCTTGATTAGGTGTGATTTGTTTCGGTCGACCACCCCGATTTTTAGTGTGAAATGACCCAGTTTCACCTAAACTACGATAGAATCTTGCAAAAGTTTTGTGATTTGGTTGCCTTCTGTTTGCGTATAACATTCCATACCTTCTGGCTGCCGAGCGACCGCAAAAATTTTCTTGTGCGTATACGCAAATCTTATTTCGCATTTCTTCATTAGTGAAATGATTGTGACGAGGCATTTCAATCAAAAAAAGTAATGATTACTTTTAAAAAATGCAACATTATACTACACTGTCACATCAAAAATAATTTACTCTGAACAAATGACATTTACCAACAACAATTATCTGACAGTCCAAAGCATACTTTTTATAAATGAATTAATATTTGAAATCCTTTTTTAAGACTCTAAGCAGTTCGACTGCGTTTTTATCGAAAACGGTTGAAATTATCATTTTTAAACAAAAAAAAAAAAGAATTAGAAAAGGCATAGAAATCGGAGGAGACCATGTAGAACATTTAGTTTGAGTTTTTGTGAGTTGTTTTAAGTTAAAGTGTGTTTAGTTTTGATTTATCGTCAAAACGGAAACCTTACATTAGTTGCAACTTTGTTTATTAGTTTGGTATTTGATAGTGGAATTGTAAATAAAATACTATTTCTTGTCTAAAATTATGCCTCTGTGCCAATTTTGATATCAATTTATAAATATACAAGGAAACTATTAGCAAAAAACGAAAAACAAAAATTAACTTTAATACCCTATATCTTTTTTCTCAGCAACATTATATTAAGGCATATTTGGCCCAATAGTCATATTTTGGTCCAAGTAACCTGTCCTTAGTCTATGACCCAATAGTTATGACTCACCCTGTATATTAAAATAAAATTTACCTAGACATAAATAACAATTACAATAATACTATAGCTAATAAGGGATACATCTTAAAATAAAAATTTACCTAGACATAATATATAATAAAATATTCTTTTTTTTTGGTATTTCATATTTTATTTATTTTTATTCTTTGGGTGTTTCTATCAGATTAGATTGATTTGGTGCTGTAAACCTCGCTTCAAAAAAATTCAAAATTTTTATTTAATAGCACCATCTACCTATGGAAAAGCTATAAAATTAAAAAATATAACATTAATTTGTTAATGCAGCTTTATCTGGAAGACTCTAATATTAGTTTTTAAAACTAATAAACATTTTGGACGGGGTACCAGTCACTCCCGCAATGTCAAATGGATTGAGACTTCCACCTTGGTTAAAGATGAGAAACTTTACTTCCTCAACAAAAAAGTCAATTAAGTTAGGTTCAGAGGCTAGTAGTGAAAAAACAACTTTCCCTATAGCCTTGTATGATTAATTGATTTAGAAAACTATTGCGTTTGTGTAAAACGTAAGAAAAATTTTATTTTTTCAATAGATACTTACTCTTTCTGATCGGCTTTTTTACTTTAATGCCATTTTAGAAAGAAGGCGTAGAACGAGTTCACTCGTTTGTGAATAATTCAATTCGGTTTGCGAGAAGGAATAAAAATAATAAGAAAAAATTTAATTACGTAAAGCAATGGTTTAATACCTGAATGAACGTATTTTTAAGAGAAATAATCAAGTGTATCGATGCGCAGCTACGTATTCAGGCACTTGGGTCGCATAATTGAGACCGCCTCATCGGTATTTTAAAATATTTCTTCGCACATTTATTAACAGACTGTAAAAATGTTGGAATATATTTTAATTTTTTTGTTTTTACAAGTTTGAAGCTATATTTCCGGTCCCTCATCCACTGAGCTGTTCTTGGGACTGTTGATTTTCTTTTAATACGCTGCTTTAACTCATCCCAGACATGGAGATCACATCTGGACTGCATGCTGAGCAATCAAGCCATCTATTTCCCACCCTATCTAGTTATTCACAAAAAAATTTTTCTTCTGGATATGCCAATCTTTCCAAATGTTGGAGACAAGCAAGACAATTTGAACTTTTATTGGCTGCTGCTCTAAACAGTCCTCGTGCCGATAGAGAGAATCAAGCTCTAAGGTTTCTCAAACACATTCCACGCCTTCCAGGTTCCCTTCAATGCTAGAAAAAAGAAGACTTATAATTTTATGTTGACGATTTAACTTTAGCTCTATAGTTCTCCTTCTGCAAAACAATCCATCAGCACTAAGCCTTTTCCTACCTGAACAAATAGCAAAACTTTCGTCAATAATAGTCAATAATTGGAATTGAAAATCATTTATTGTGTGAATAAGATTAATATTAAAAATTGTGATATTACAATGGCCTACACGTTTCAGGAAATGGCAGATATGCACTTAACTTTGGGTAAGTTGTATCAGATCAAATTATGATTTAAAGAAACTATCGGGAATTTAGTAGGTGAATGTCAAGGAAATTGTGCAGCAGCCGCAAGGCGTTATGCAGTGAAATACCCCAATCGAAATACACCCGATAAACGATTATTTCTGACCATTGATCGTCGTTTACGGGAAACAGGTACATTCAAACCGCAAGTTGCTGGCAATAGTGGTCGTCTAAAAGTGGTTGCAAATGATGAAGACATTTTAGATATCATTGATGAAATGCCTGGAACAAGTACAAGGGTAATAGCTGCTCAACTAAGTGTTCCTCGCGTAAGGGTTTGGAGGCGTTTGAATGATCAGCTGATGCTTAAACCCTATCACTTAGCAACGGTTCAAGAGTTACTGGTTGAAGATTATCCTAAAAGGATGGAATTCTGCGATTGGTTTATTAGGCATATTTTGTTTGCTGACGAGGCTTCCTTCAATAGAAATGGAATAATAATTCATCATAACGACGAAAATCCACACGCCAAAAAAACGACTCATCACCAAAGGACTTTCGAAGTTAATGTTTGGGCAGGAATTGTGGATAACAATCTAATAGGTCCAGTATTTCTTCCCAACAATTTAAATGGTCATAAGTATTTGCATTTTTTGGAAAACGATTTACAAGGGTATTTGGATGATGTGAATATTGCAATAAGGCAAAATATGTGGTTTCTACAAGATGGCGCTCCACCACATTACAGTAATGAAGTCAGAGAATATCTTTGCAGGCAGTATCCTGGTCGGTGGATTGGAAGAGGTCGTGACGCACCTATTTCTTGGCCACCCAGAAGTCCAGGTCTTAATCCCATGGACTTTTCTTTTTGGGGATTTATGCAAGAGAAAGTGTATGCTGTAACAATAGAGGACCAACAACAATTAAGGGTTAGAATAATTGTTGGATTATTCATTTTATTTTTGTCGCCGGAATGCGTGATTTAATTTATGACATACCTTTTTGAAACACCCTACAGGATAGATCCATCACGTATATTGTTTGTTACGGGTACGGATCTGGACAGAGGAAAACCGAGATATAAATGAATCTTGAGTTTTTGTAACTCCATTCGAATAATATTGAATTGATACAAATTATAAAATGTCTGGGGAACTGGAGTGTCACACTAAACAAGTTTTTTATATATCTTGGTAAGTCGGCGCAAAAAAGAAATTTGTGACTTTACAACTTTATCAATGGGCTGTTTAATGTTCGGCTAATGCTGCCAACAGATCGATCGATTTTTATTTACATAGAGATCCAGAGATTCGGTTCAGAGAATTTATTGATTTGTTAATAAAAAATAAATAAATAAATTACACTGTTGTAAGAAGGGAGGCACTTTGTTGTGAAATTTCTGCGACACCTCAAAGTGTAGAAACACCGAATTTAAAACCGACAACCTGTTGATATTCGTCATTAACAAAAACTTTATTACTTTCTTTAACTACAGAATTAATATATAAATCTCGAATTAATTATAAATGTCGAAAACAATAATTGTTTAAAAATGCCTGGCAAACCAATTTCAGGTTTTGATATAGATAGAATAATTGCTCTACATCACCAAAACTGATCACATCATAGGATCCTGCAAGTCTTGGCATTCCTAGGACATCTTTTATTAGAATAGTGCAACTGTTTCAAGAAACTGGAGGTGGAAAAAGGTAGTGAACGTGATCGTGTTACTGGCGAAATATCACAGTCACAGATGTAAGAACGAATTTCAGAAGAACTTACGGAAGATTCAATTCTAGTCCTACAATTCGACAAAGGCTGGCTGGTGCCAATTTGCGATCAAGAAAACCTTTAAGAGTGTGTAGTTTACTACAGCACATAGAGCTGGCCGTTTAGTATGAGGCTTTCACCTCAGTGGAGAAATGTGCCTTTCTCAGATGAGTTAAGATTTGCATTGACAAGTGACAGCCGTCGTGCAAGGGTATTAATTTGGTGCTGGAAAGATTTTCTATTATTTTGTCCAACATTTAATTGCAAGATTCCATTTTGCTCACGTTGATCACGTTTCCAATAGGACAGTTTTATAGATGTTTCAAAAAGAGACCGAAATAGTGGACCAAATTAAAATATACAAATTAGAATATCTCGGACAGATGAGGAACCAAAAAAGATACGGTCTGCATTATTTAATTCTTCAGGGAAAGGTTTTTGGTAGAATTGGACCTGTAAGGCCTAAAACTGGTAGAGAAATCTTAAAGCTTGGTTCTCTCTATCGGCACGAGGACTGTTTAGAGCAGCAGCCAATAAAGTTAATCTTGCAGTTTACGGCCTCATTGCCTCTCCAAGCAAGTTCAAATGAGCAAAGGTGAAAAAACGTTTTTTGTGCTCCATCGAGGGTTTCTTCGTCGTAGCTTATGATCATTTTTAATAGTTCTTCGGTGGATAATGCTTTTGAACTAAGTTTTCTTTTTTCTGGGCAACTTTGAAGCTGCCTTCGCTTAGTGTCTCTGGCCAATCTTGCACATATTCCGTAAAATATTTTTCTTGTACTATTTTTGCTGTTGTATTCCATATTGACTTTACAGACGACTCTTTATAGTCTTCAACATTGCCTTTTTTCATATTAAAGGCGTAATCCTCGAGAATTTTTGCTAGTTCAGTTATGGTAGTACATTTTTTAAGTGTAAAATTTCTTACCCGTAGGAACTCCGAGAATTGGATCCAAATAGAGCTTCTGGACTTCTGCGTGTTCAACGGGAAACTTGATATTTCGTCTGGATTCATTATTTCTTTTAAAAATTATGAAGACGCTTCAATGGCGTTTGAGAAACTGGCAAATATAGAAACACCAGACACCTTAGTCATAATTTTGTCGCTGAGATATTACGTATTGTCAATGTGAAACGTGCCGTTGCTATGCAGTTTTGTCAGTTAAAAATAGTCTGGTGAAATAGTCAATAAAATAACTGCCAATTAAAACTTATTCCGACAATAAGACGTTGCCTGGCCGTCTAATGGGTCCGAAACTTTCATAAAAAAAAATCACCCGACTCCCCCAAAACCCTTTTGTGTCGACAACCGGTCATCGTTAACGTTGATAACGAGAAAGAGAGAGTCACCTACGCATTCATCGATCCCGGCGTCCGGCATTTTAACGATGCAATTTGCAAATCGCCGTATGCGTCCACTGCCCACCATTCGAACCCCATCGCAATCGCCGCCACCAGGGGCATTTCCCAAAGTGGAAATTGGAAAATTGGCAACGCCACCGAGAATGGTAATTGGTCAAAATTGCTTCAAATTTGCATTCTTTTAATTCACTTTTCAAACTATCTGCATTGTAGAATGTTAATTTCATCCTGACGTATAGTACGTTTTACGAAAAATGGCAAGGAAAGCTGGTAAAACAATTAAAAAAAAACTAATTTGGGGTCCGTTAACTCCCAGCAAAATAATCTTTATAAAGGTAAAGTTAGTAGTAGTAACCTCCACGGTTATTACTTAAAGTTTCTGTCTTTTTTTGAACGTAATATTTTCTAGAAGATCAAGAATAAAGAAATTTTAATTTTTATCTTATAGGTAAAAAACGTAAGATATTAGGGCGCTAGTTACACGATTCATACAACGTATTATTCAATATAATTTTTTTTAGGGTAGAATTATTAGTCAAAACTCCAAGTGAACATAAACATCGTTTAATTCTACACCAAAAAGGTACTCTTGGTAAAACTCGATATTATGTACCGTTTTCGGAATATTTTGATTTGAAAATTATGAAGTAATAACCGCTCCTCGTATAAGTTAATGATAAATTTATTAATTAAAAAAACTTACAATAAGAAAATTAAAATAAAGACAAAGACCATAACATAAAATTCAATTAGAGTAAATGTTCAAAATGTCCTCCGTTTTCACGAATACACAAGTCTATCCTTTTTTCTAAAGAATCCATTAATCTTCTTAACGGTTGGGGATCATCTATGATGTCATTAAAGTGACGTTTAATTCTGTCTATTAATTCTTGACGAGAATTTACCTCTGTAGCATAGACTTTTTCCTTAATATACGACCAGACTGTGCAGTCCAAAGGATTAAAATCGCATGACCGAGGAGGCCAATGAATCGGAGCTTCTGCACTTCTACCAATCCATCGATTCCGAAAATTGTTACTCAACCAATTACGACACCTTCTATCAAAGTGCGGTGGAGCTCCATCATGCATAAAAAATAATGATGTTCGCTCATTTATCGATAAATCTTCTAATATCTCAAATAAGTGATTATTTAGAAAATCAAGGTACATATCACCACTTAAATTTCCAGGTAGAATATGATAACCTATTAATCTGTTACCTAAAGTTGCTGCCCAAACATTAACTTTAAATGAGTGTTGGTAATGTGATACCCTTTTGGCTTATGGATTCTCATCACACCAGTAGTGTGCGTTATGGGAGTTAAACATACCTTGTCGCGTAAAGGTGGCCTCGTCCGTAAAAAGAATACATTTTAAAAAATTTGGATTGAGAGCTGTCCTTTCTCGCAATGTTTCACAAAAATCGACTCTAACCGGTAGATCGTCCGGCAAGAGTTCTTGAACTTGTCTGTAATGATAAGGATGTAGCTGCTGCTCTTTAAGTATCCGCCAAGTAGTTGAAGAAGATGTATTTGTTTGTCTTGCCATATTCCTTACATTTAATGTTGGATTTTGATCAACTAAATTTAAAATAATATTTTCTTTATTAATTGTTCTTGTTGTTCTTGGTCTACCTGAATTTATTTTCGTTGGTCTTACATTCCAAGTTTCTCGACAACGTCGTTCAACTGCTCTAAATGTTTTTTTACTTAGTAAGTTTCTTCTAGGAAACTTTTCTGCATAACGTGTAAAAGCTGCACTAGAGTTTCCTAAACACCTAAAGTTAATAACATGTCGGTGTATTCAACATTTGAGTACATTTTGTTTAACAATATCTAATTTTACAAATAACAAGGTTTCAAAACTCTATTTATTGTTGACTTATTGTCATAACAATCAATAAATGTCAATTTTACATGGCAAACTTAGAGAAAAGCGAACTTTATCATTAGTTTATACCAGGAGCGATTATTACTTCATAATTTTCAAATCAAAATGTTCCGAAAACGGTACATAATTTCGAGTTTTACCAAGAGTACCTTTTTTGTGTAGAATTAAACGATGTTTATGTTCACTTGGAGTTTTGACTAATAATTCTACCCTAAAAAAAGTTATGTTGAATAATACGTTGTATGAATCGTGTAACTAGCGCCCTCTATGAGAGTTAGTTATAAAAACAAATTCATGGGATATATCAGCTTCCAAAACATATTCGTATAAAATTTCATTGCAATGGTGCCAGTAGTTTCTGCAAAATCGTAAGAAATGTGTAATTTTTCATTTTCTTCAACGCCCTTTATCTTGAAAACGGATGGCGTTAGAAAAAAATTTCACTAAGCCAACCCCAATTATTTTTCTATCCTAGAGACGGTGTTACCTTTTTTTTGAAACAACCTGTATAAACTTCATAGACGTTGGGCCACTCGGCTCCTCAACGTATTTTTTTGCGCCTCAATGCAGTCCAGGTCATCTACAACATCATCATCAACATCTTGTTCGTCTATTGCATCTGGTTGGATGTCTTTCTACATCCACAACCATCTGCACATCCCTTGTTGCATTTGCAGAAAATTGTGGTTCTTTGGAAGTTGGATCAAGACCAAATTTCGAAACCTTCCATCTCTAGAGGAGCAGATCCATCGGTTTCCTAACCACATTTGAGCTTGCAGGTGAGTTCTAAAGAAATGTTGGCAGGTTGCTTCCGTAGTTGGTGGTAGGGATGCTAGGTTGAATTTGGATTTTACGTGTTTGTTAAAATTCTTATTCCAGCTTCGGCAATAGCTTCAGCTTGAGTGTCATACTCAAAGAGAGGTGTTATTTCCTCAAGAAAGTCTTTCATTTTTTACCAAAAGCTTGACCACGTTTTTTTTGCCCTGCCTGAAAAGGGCTAAAGTAGTGTCTGCAAGATTGAACCAGCTGGAACCAAATTCTTTTTATGGGTGCGTTCCTTTTCTAGGTTTTCATAAATAAATGTTGGCCGAAATATGGCTAGGGAATTGAGTATAATCAGGAGGTCCTATCCTCACCAACTACCACAACTTTTTCGTGCCCCTGTGACTCCTCAAGGGTTGTGCTTGCTTTAATAAGAAACCTCCACCGTCAAATCTATTAGTTAACTTTATTCCTGTCCTTGGAGAGGAGTTGCTCCTGAGTCATTGACTCAGTAAAGATGACCTCAGGAGTAGTTTGTCTTTTGCTTCGGTGGGGATACTCAACATATTTGATGCTCTTACTGAGCAATTCTTCTGGATAGCCATCAAACACAATTGAATTGAACACAATTGAATTTCGGTTCTTCTTAAATAGTCAACGTATTTGTTTAGAATTAATTCTTCCACAAAAGCTGCTTCTTCTTGGTTTACCTCATGCAGTGGCGTGAAAAAGTCATATAAAACACTGACTTGGGAGTTTTCCTCATTAAAGAAAAGGGGATAGGATGCTAGCTCATAATGGAAGAATTCTTTAAGCTGTTCTTCCAATTTCTGGCAATATTTAGATTTAATTAATATAACTGCAATAATTCGCGACATGCTTAAAATATTATATGACGTCAAAATTAATGACGCAGTGAAAAAATTGTTTGGGTGGAACTATACATTTTAAATATTTTTTTATATCATAGAACGTCTCTATTTATCTTTAAGATTTATTCGAATTAAAATGACAACTTTATTTTATATATAATTGTAAATTAAATGCTGATATGATATAGATAATAACTAGGTAAGAGAGTAACGTTTTTCTCGACGATTTTATAAAATAATTCATATCCTACTGTATAAGAAACCAAAAACGCATTTGTTATTATAAATTTTCAGTGTGCTGGTTTTGAAGAACGCCACCTGATTCACCGAAAGAGGCACTTAACGTTGATTTGGCCCCTTCACTACTATTTTTACAAGCATCAGTTAGTTAATAGTCGGGCGTGATTGACAAAAACGAGAACCTCCACTTTATAACGTCTTCTCTTAATTGCTTCATACATATTAAAAAAAGCAGATTTTTTTGTTGTTTTATTTTTGTTGAATATTATATCTAATGACATGAGACTTTGTTGGTGGGCCTAAATAGTGGCTACCAAAGGAAAATTGAGAAACGTAATCAAAGAGACAACAGTGACTTCAAGGATTTATAAAGAATAATAGGATATTAAGTAACATTTCATAGATGTCGTTGAACAAATATAAAAATAATGTCTATTAACTTTAAATAAGAATGTTAAGTTAATTTAAAAGATCAATACTGTTTGTGAAGGTAAATTAAAAATACATTAAATTGGAACCAACTTTGGTAAAAACACTATTACTTAATTGGATTATTTATTAAAGTAATTGGAAATCTTTTTCCCTAAAACAGATAATAAAAACTCAAGAATAGTGGGTAAAAGTAATTATAAATATTTCAAAATCATCCTTTTCTCAAATGTGACAAGCTTTTCAACGGTTATTTTTGCAAATATATCAAAAAATATGCATTTTAACAATAATTTTTATATAAATAAAATTGTAGCAGGTAAAGAAATTAACAAATAGGTATACAGTGTGAAAAGCCAAATGGAATAAATTCATTATTTCGGTTACTGTACATATTTATAAAAAATCTCGAAACACGTCAAATTTAAATTATAACTTGACACTCTTTAACGTGAAAATGCAACTCCTACCTTCAACCCCCTTAGAATGACAGGTACAACCCCCAATTTATTAAATGGGAAGTATAGGCTTGTGATATATCATTTGAAAGGTCTCCTTTTCAAAAATGTTATTGTTTTTAAATTTGATGCACAAATTAACATAAAAAAATTAAAATCATGTTGTTACCGAAATTCGCTAAAATATACTCGAAACTTATTACAATATACTTAAAACTTATTTCCCGTTTAGGTCTTGATAATGAGAAAGTGAACAAAAACCATAGCAATGTGGTTTTTAGATGGTAACCATTAAAAAACTTTAAAGAATTTCCGTGGCAACGCTATTTTAACAAGCGGTAGTAAATTGTTTTATTTAAGTTGTCATTGTTGTAATTTAAGTATAAAGTTTGTTCAATTCAATTCTGAAAAATGGTTAGATTAACGGAAATGCATAAAATAACAGTTTTACAAGTGATTGGTTACGGAGATAACATCCGAACACAACAGGAAGTAACTCGCCTATTTCATGAGAAATTTCCTAATTTACCGCCTATATCCCAAGGAACAATAAGTAAAATAGAAAAGCAGTTTCGCGAGTTTGGTCATGTAAGGCAGATAAAAAAAGCAGCTGCCAATGCACTGAGTGATGAACTCAAATTAAATGTGTTGCTTGAGTTTCAGGAAAACCCACATACATCGAGTAGACAGGCATCCACTACATTCAATGCTAGCCATACATCGATAGCAAACATATTAAAAGAAAATAAATTGCATCCGTATAAGATGATACCTACTCAGGAGCTCATGGAAGACGATTTTGATAGGAGAACATTTTTTGTGAGGATAACAATATTATCCAATTAGAAGACGTTATGTTTTCTGATGAGTGTACTTTTTTACTTAACGGTCATGCTAATCGGCAAAATTGCCGCTACTGGTCCACGGAAAATCCTCACTGGATGAGAGAAGAACACACTCAATACCCTTAAAAGGTTAATGTTTGGGCAGGGATTGTAGGGAACAATATCATTGGTCCCTTTTTTATTGAGGGCAACTTGAATGGCAACAATTATTTAGCACTACTTCAAATTCATGTCATTCCAACGTTGGCAAATTTATATCTTGATCCAGGTAACCCTCAAGTTCCAGCGAATACGATATGGTTTCAGCAGGATGGAGCACCACCACATTACCAACTTAATGTCCGGCAGTACCTCGATACCATATTTCCCAATCGGTGGATAGGGAGGCGAGGATCGATTGAATGGCCAGCGCGATCACCTGATCTTACATTATTAGATTTCTTTTTATGGGGATATGTGAAGAGCCATGTATACAAAACTAAACCTTCTGATTTAAATGACTTGATTGAACGAATAACGCTTGCGATTAGGTCGATCGCGCCTGATATGTTAAATAATGTTAGAAGATTATTTGAGATTAGGATGTTGCCAAGAAGTTCGCGGAGAACATTTTGAACATCTACTTCATTAACATTCATAGTTCTTTTTCGTGTTCTACATTCTATTACGTTTTGCATTAAATTTTAGTTTTTTATTGTATTGTAGCGAATTTCGGTAACAACATGATATTAATTTTTTATGTTAATTTTTGCATTAAATTTAAAAACAATAACATTTTTGAATAGAGAATGGAGATGCCTTTCAAATGATATATTACAAGCTTATACTTCCCATTTAAAAAATTGGGGGTTGTACCTGTCATTCTAAGGGGGTTGAAGATAGGGGTTGCATTTTCACGTTAAAGAATGTCAAGTTATAATTTAAATTTGACGTATTTCGGGATTTTTTATAAATATGTACAGTAACCGAAATAATGAATTTATTCCATTTGGCTTTTACACACTGTATTATTGAATGCTATTAGCATAATAGCAAAGGAAATATTGAAGATAAAAGCCGTTTTTTGGTCTAATCGATGTATTCAATGCCATCTAGCGTACAACGGATGCATTTTGTCCTTATAACAATGAGAAACTTTTTTACAGTGCTTGAAACATTCTTTAAAATCAGCATTGTTAAAAATATTTCGCACGCAGGTTGAGTGAGTTACAATTAAAAAAAAAAGAGCAAAAAGTGACAGTCCCATCTAAATTATTGAATAGTTTATTGGTTTACAAAAACTACTTGAAAAAATTACAACTACAGCTAACTGTATTTTGGTATTAAAAGTGGTTTGTACACACGTTTCTGCTTATCGTATGGCACACCTAACTTTTATAAAATACCAATAAATCTTCCGCAATATTTGAACACAGCTTTCCACTTCCATTGAAAATAAAAGTGCAAATGCCATTTCTTGGATTGCAAATTCACTTATCGTCGAAACCGGCACTTTGTTTTCAAAAAAAAAAATCGCTTCATTATCTTAAACCACATGGTTAATATGAAGAATCGAAAAGACGTAAAATTAATTGCGTTAATGTAATGAGAAACTGGTTTTGCGATCTCAATTTTGCGGTACGTGCCAGTGGCGGGTGACCCGTAGGGACAAAAGGACTGTGTTACTCATTATCTATTTATGAACCATCTTATTTAAGAATTTATGTATTTAATAATGTATAATTAACACTAAGAAATATTGGAGATAGTTATTTATATATTATTATTAAAATATCCATAGTATATCTATCTTTATACCAATGCAGTATCTATTTAATTAAACCTGACTCAACTCTGTAGTAGTTCTTCGTTTTTCCGTTGGTTGAACGATGTACGTGATCTATAGATTTGAAAATTGAAGGTGATCTACAGTATGTCCACGGATGGGCTTGCCTATAGGAGAAAAATTTTTATTATTCATCTTACGGCAAAAAGTCATTCTTTATAAAAAATTCTGCTTTTTTTAAAAATGAGAATAACGCTCAAAAATCTTAGATTGGATCTACAGGGTGTTGCCAAATTAAGAAAACATGAAAATACCTCAAGAGAGAAGTACCATTATTTTTTATTTTACAGAAAAGTTCTAAAGAAAGTTGTTTATAATCTAAAACAAAGCCTAAATACAA
Source organism: Ophraella communa (assembly GCA_035357415.1). Lineage (NCBI taxonomy): Eukaryota > Metazoa > Arthropoda > Insecta > Coleoptera > Chrysomelidae > Ophraella > Ophraella communa. Next base: position 3,022,957 of record CM068982.1, on the reverse strand, counting down.
ATTTTGATTGTATCTTATTATAGCTTTTTACTTTTTAACTGATAAGTACATTTTAATATTTTTACACACTTAGACAACTGCTACAACTTTTACTGTCAACGATAACTTATACGAGGTATGGCTCTATTGCTCTTTTAATATAATTGTAATTGACTTCAACTGTGACTGACTCGTTGAAACGTATATTATATCATATGTTCCAGAATTATTTGGATATTTTCAGAATTTTCGAATGAATCCAATTTTCTATTAATGATATATCCGTTAACTTTCTTTCGCGATTGTATTTTTTAAATATACCTCTATCCCTGTCTTATACATCACAAAGAATTGCACATTTGTCTTTTAGATAAAATCTGGAATTTCAATTTTAAATTGTCTGTTTCATACATAATAAATGATTTCAATAAAATATACAATAATATAACAAATAAATATATTTATAAATTAAAATTTTCTTTATATATACACGTATATACTTAGCTATTTGAATTTTGATTGTCGTTTAGATTAATTGAATTGTGATAATGTTAAAAAAATATGCATGATTGGTTAGCATTTATTTAGCAAAAATCATCAATCAAGATTAAGCGTTTTCATTGGACGAAATCGCAAAACTGTGATATTTTGACGAGTAAAAGAAATAATTATAATTAATACTAATTATTATGTTTATATACCTAGTTTTCTATACTTAATTTGATTCCAATTACAATATTAATATCTATTATAAATATTATTTATTATCATTTATATGCCTACACAACAGATAGAAATAGAAAAGTTCAATAGAAACATAAATTTTTATTCTTTTAACCCAGATTCCCTAACCTTTATAACATTAGAATTGCTATAAAAAAACATGTAATATTAGCAGCAGTTTTGATTACATTAATTAGTGTATTATTGCTTGATTGAATTCTAATATATCAAACTGGTTTCTAAACAAATGGTATAAATGAAATTGATACATTATTAAAACAGTTTTTTAATTCTATCGAAATCGTATGGGAAAGATCTTGAAGTAATTTGAAGAAAACAACAATATTCAAATACTGTTATTGATACGATTTTTCTTCGGTTCATATTTCGTTAATGTCCTCTTAGTCTTTGTCGGTATACGAGTGGAGGATCGTTCTTCTACCAGAAGAGAATGGATTTGACGTCCAGTAGACAGGCGGAGCCTTACGTCTATGTGGGATATGGTTGAATGATCTCGGTATTCTTATATTTTATGACACAACATATCCTATTACTTCTTACATATATTTAAAGAACCCAAAGAAGTCATCTGAGTTTATTTTAGTATATTGTTAGCTTCATACAGTGGACGGCTAATTTATGGAATATTATCATTATTTCGAGAACCGTCGAGTGTTGAGGGTAATCCCGAAACAGGTCGATTTTTGTTATAAAATACCCATCTTATAACGTACATGGAGTAAGGATGACGTAATCGTTAATTTTTTTAAATAGAAAACGGTATAATGCCACACCTCATTTGAAGGAGAATGTAATTCTCTATTTAACGACATTACATTTGTAACTAAAATATTTTTTTAAGGGTACAAAAACATTTCTTTTTTATTTAAATTCAACCAAATTACAACTAATGATTTAATTCATAACGTCCTTTAAAGTAACCAAATTATGCATAATAATTATTTTAAATTAAATGTTCCAAATGCCATCCATCGGTTCCTGCCATGACTTTCTGAAATAAATACTTAAAAAAGCAAAAATAAGTAAAAATAATGATGGACACAAAAAGTTATCTCATAAACACTGAAACTTTTTGTCAAATGTTAAATCAAGCAGGTGATATTGGCATAGTTACTGTAATATTTATTGTCGTAAATATTTTTTGATTTTGTGAATTGTCATCAGTTGTCAATTGTAATTTTTACTTTTGAATACTAAATTATGGCTCACCTAAATGAAACACAACGCATAGAAATATTAATTCTTAGCGGATGTGGAGTTATGCAATTTATTCAACGCAAAATATCCAGACAGACCCATCAGCAAATCAACAGTAAGTAAAATAGTCCGAAAATTTGAAAAAACTGGACACGTTAAACATATTCCAAACGCTGGGCGTCCTAAAATTGAAGACAATGTGAAACTTGATGTTTTATTAAATGTCCAAGACAATCCTCACAATAGTTTAACACAAATGGGTGAATATGCTGGAGTTTCCCAACGATCGGTATTACGTATTTTAAAAAAAGAAAAATACCATCCCTACAAAATTCAACTACACCAGGAATTAAACGACGACGATCTCGATCGCCGGCTTCAATTTTCTGAAATTATGCAGGATTTATGTATCGGCAATCCACGTTTCATCAATCAAATTCTCTTTTCCGATGGAGCCACATTTTTTTTACATGGTACCGTGAATCGTTAAAATTGCAGGTATTGGAGTCAAGAAAACCCACATTGGATGACTGAGGCACACACGCAATATCCTCAGAAAGTGAATGTATGGGCAGTGATCATCGATGACAGAATCATTGGCCCTTTTTTCTTTAAAGAAAATCTAACAGGAGAACGTTATTTAACTTTTTTGAGAAATCATCTTATACATGTCCTTGCTAACATGTATCGAAATGCCAATAATGCAAATTTACCTAGTGACAATATCTGGTTTCAACAAGATGGAGCCCCTCCGCATTACGCACGTGAAGTACGTCAATTTTTAAATAATTGCTTTCCCGGGAGATGGATCGGAAGACGAGGTTTTATAGAGTGGCCAGCAAGGTCGCCAGATCTAATACCTCTAGACTTTTTCCTGTGGGGTTACATAAAATCAAAAGTTTATGTCAATAGACCCCAAAATTTACAGAACTTAAAAGATAGAATTAGGCATGAAATGAGTCTCATTACTCCAGAAGTCATCCGCAATGTATACTTGATGAATGTGTCCGTAGATTCGCATATTGTCAAGAAACCTATGGAGGGCATTTGGAACATTTAATTTAAAATATTTATTTTGCATAATTTGGTTACTTTAAAGGACGTTATGAACTAAATCATTTGTTGTAATTTGGTTGAATTTAAATAAAAAAAAATGTTTTTGTACCTTTAAAAAAATATTTTAGTTACAAATGTAATGTCGTTAAATAGAGAATTAAATTCTCCTTCAAATGAGGTGTCGCATTATACCGATTTCTATTTAAAAAAATTAACGATTACGTCACTACACCCACACCGGTGACGTCATCCTTACTCTATGTACGTTATAAGATGGGTATTTTATAACAAAAATCGACCTGTTTCGGGATTACCCTCAAAACTCGACGGTTCTCGAAATAATGATAATATTCCATAAATTAGCCGTACACTGTATATATTATTTTTCATATTTGACAAGCATAAACCAATCAAAATTCTTAATTTAAATGTAATCTGAGCAATTATAGGAAGATGAAGATTTAGGCAACCACAATTCGTATTTCATTACCAAATTTACCAATTGAAAATATCTGGTTTTAACAATTAAAATGGAGTTCCACGATACTAAGCACCTGACGTGTATGTCACTTGTCACTGTCCACCAAAAAGTTTGGGATATACCGGGTGTCCAAGAAATTTCTGATCCATTTTAACTTTATATAAAAAGAAATTGTTTCTTGAAAACCGAATCTCTCTATGGTTTTTTAGTTCCGATATATTTGCAGAAACTTCTGGGACTTCTGGGTCAGAAACTTCTGGGACACCCGGTATTAAGAAATTTGATGTCTTTTTCTTATTTATTTAACGTTAGTAACAGGGCATTGTAGTAAATTACAATTAAATAAATCACATTGTATTTAGTAATTTTCGCTGTAGAATTAATTTCGATGACTTGCGTTTTATAAAGAACAACAATCTCAAGATTAAATTCAACACGCGTGTTTTGTATTTACCTGGGATATTATCTACGAATTACGAAGTATTTTTTTAAGTTCAAACCTGCCACAGGGATCACGAAATACCATTCACACCTAAAATAAAATAAAAAAATAAATTTGTTTGTTTTCGCGTGCAGAAAATTAAAAGCAATTATTTTCGACCGAGCATTTTCAAGGATTTTATATTTTAAGCTTTTCGCTGTTTTTGCCAGGATTGCCGAAGAATTTAAATACAGCCTGTTAAAATTACGTAACGTTTTATTATTAATCTCGTTAAAATTACTTTGGACGATGGTTTAATGTAAAAAAAACAACGATGATAAAAAATTTCGTTTTTAATTTGTTGCAAATTGTAAATTATAAAATTCTTACATTCTTATGTAATTAAATAGTAATCAGTTTTACTATGGTTCATTTGTTTGAAGTTGGCAGCTAAGAAAAGTCAGTAAATCGTAAAATATTGTAAACATGAACAAAAAAAATCAGTTTTCGTGTTCATACCACACATTTAAGTTTTAGTTTAAATCAGATTAATTCGTCCAAAATAAAATAATCGCATACATACACAGAACAATCTGAAAATAATCCCTTTGCCGTGTTCTGTTTCTTTTTCGGAATGATCTTTCGAAAACAAATAAATTTCGATGTTTTAGGCATTCCCTAGGGATTTAACCGATGGTTATATAATCAGAGAATCGTCGGTATAATGTCAAAATACAAAATTTAATTTAGTTTTATATTCGGCTCGTGTACCACGTTATTCGAAAACGTAAAACGTATCATGTTCCATATGTTTCGTTTATTGCGAACCGCGCCGATACTAGATGACACCCTTAATGAAATCAAAACGACTGGGTCGCAATCAAAATAAATTGGCACAGGTTTCGTTTTTATTTACCAGAGGCGGAGCTGCCCCACTAGTCCTTTTACACCAACTTTGCATGACTTTTGTATTTCTGCAATGAAGAACGCGCTGTATTGGTCCTAGGTCAGCTTCTTTGGATCATAGTATTCGGATTTAAACTGGTCCATTCTTTAGTTAATAAATTTAAATAAGAATTTGTGCTTTTTCTTCAGTTGAATATGCAAAACATTCTAACTTATCGTAGCCGAAAGCGCTCTCATACGAGGAACGTTCAATGGAACGCACCTGAAATAAAACCCTTAACTGAACGCAACCCCTAACCGAGGACATTGACAGCCCTCGTCTATAAATTGCGATGCCCCTAATACACCACTCTCTTTCTTGCCGAAAACTCGACGAAGACAGCAAAGTTAGGGTACAGCTAGGCTACAGTTAATATACAGCAACGCTACAGCAAAGTCAGGATACATCAAATATACATATACTGTAGACAGAAAAATTCAATAGTTCGAAGGACAGCACACACTCGATCACTTCAATTTGATCAAACTTGGGAAATGCCCCAAGATGATATGCCAAAGAAATTCAACTTTGTGAGAAAGTTCATCACAAAGTTAAGTAATAAATCTGAATGGGATGAAGACACCATACAGAATTTGAACCAGAATCCATAAAGTGGTATACGGACGGTTCCAAGCTAGACGAGGGAACTGGGATAGAAGTTTTTGGACCGAGAGCCAAATACTCAAAAAGCTTGGGCACATACCCAGGCATCTTTCAAGCAGAAGTCCGCGCCATCGAAAGATGTGTGGAATTCAATATTATTGGAAGAAACTACAGCAGACAAGAGATTGTGATCATGTTGGATAGTCAAGCAGCCATCAAAGCGCTGAGCTCAAATATAATCAGTTCGAAGATGGTTTGGGAATGCCTAGGCAAACTAAATGAACTAGGCCAGAAGAACACTGACACTCTCCCGGGACACATAGGAATACAGAGAAACGAAACAGCAGATAAGCTGGCAAAAAAGGAGCTGAAACCCAACATTTGGGACCAGAACCATCTTGTGGGATCAGCAGTAAAGTAATCTTAGGAAAACTAAGGGAAGAAATGGAGAAGGAAAAATCCAAGTACTGGAATCAGCTGGAAGGACTGAGGCAATCTAAGGTACACCTGGGGAACTAACCAGAAGAGATCTCTTAGCTGCCTCAACCTCAGTAAAAAAAGGCTCCGAATTCTAACGGGAATATTAACCGGGCATTGCCGGTTAAGAAGCCACATGAAGAAACTAGGGTTAGCAGATGAAGCATAGTGCAGATTTTGTGAGGAAGTGGATGAAACCTCAATACACATACTCTCAGAATGCCCTGTCTTGCAAAATTGTAGGGCTAGATACCTAGGAGCACATGAAAAAGAAGAAGGCCGACGATGTGCTAAACTTTCTCAGGAAAAAGGACTCGAGGAGCTGCTATAAATCTGAGAAAACATCAGGACATGGCAAGTAAGGGGGGACACAATAGATCCCAAAGGTCGCAGTGTAATTATCACCCCTAATTGATACATACATATATACAAGGACAGCACAAACCATTAGAGGTCCTTTGGAAACTCAAGAAACCTGATGTGCCAAAGATACGTAACTTTTGCTACGAGCTATAGTGAAACATTAACTTGGAGCCGAATCACTTCTTGGGAGAATCTCTAGCTAGGATTTGCCTTAAGGTTATTTTAGAGCTACAAACTCGATGATCTGCGCTAATAGCTTTTTAGAGTTATTTATATCACACAGTTTGTTATCGTACCTGACCTAACCACATATTATTTCGCACGTACTCTTAACATTGGTTAAGGTCGACTTCTTTCTTACAATTCTTCTATTATTTACCTATTATTTAATTATAAAATATCAAATCATATACGCGGTGTATTCATTCATTACAATGCTATATTTCTGTTGAATTTTGCTGTTTGACTTTATTTTAATTGTTTATTTTTTCGTCTTAATGATTCTTACCAGTACCTTCTTACTTTTAGCCTCTTGTTATAATTTATGCTTAAATTAATGTGGTTTATATATTTGATATTGGCAGCATTTAGGATATGGAAACGTTTTCTGTCCTAACATTTGATTGAACTATATATCTTATTTCGAAATGCAAAATTACTTATCGATTATCAAACACATCCTGTATAAATGACACTGATTAACCAACTTACAAAGGTCATCTTATACATGACCTAGATGATGCGAGCAGATTTCACCAGCTGGTTTTTCTTTAAAACGCAAAATTTAGAAAGCTGTCATAAAAGTGTGTAATTCGAAGATGAGCTAACAGTAAAATGGTATTACATATATGTGTAATAAGCATACGTGGTCCAAACTAAATATAAACGTTATGAGTTTTAGCTTAACATTAAATTTGAAATAGTTAAAACAAGAAGAAAGATCTTGAAATTAAAAATTTTGAAAAACTATTAAAAATTATAATATGTAGTAAAGTCGTAAGAACTTTAGACCTAAAAAAAGGTTAGAAATATTGTTATTTCCAATGAGAACTTTTATTTACTTACTTTTTTCAATTACTATGGTTAAAGTATTGCTGTAGCAACTGTTTTGATTTACTGGATTGATTTTCCGCCAAGTATATTTGGATACAGCAATCTTATTGCTTATTGACTCTTCAATGTAAGATTCTGCAACGGATGATGATTTTCATCCATCTAAACGTTTAAGTTTTACTAGACCAGCTCCAGAATTTGTGAACATAGTAGCTGAAGAACGACGGAAACAATGCCCCGTGTACATTTCTGAATTTGCAAGGAGTTGATCGATCAACTCCTGGTAATCAAACACATATTTTTAATTTCGGACAACCAGGATGCTTTAAAAGCACCGAATTTCACCCGAGTTGACTCAAAGCTGGTGTGAAACTGTATCGAATGCCTAAATAATGTTAGGGCGAATATCAGAGTAATACTATAGGCTGAAAACTTTTCTTGACATAGCGAAAAGCACCGCCAAGGTCATAATCTGCAATTGGGCAGCAAGGGTAACCCTTCTGTATTGGGAGAATATACCGGGGCTCACTCAAAAGCGTTCATATCTCAACTTTCGAATAACAAAACAGCACAGCTCCTGGGATGAAATAGAAGTCAACTACGCATTCTATCTGGACTGCTGATTGGACACTGTCATCTGAGGAACTACAAGAAGAATCTTGGCCTTACTGATACTTAGGACTGTAGTGTGGCATACGAATCGGCAAAGCTTTGGAAATGAACAGGGTATCTGTATCTGTAATTCTGGAAGGGTGGGTCGCCCCACTGCACTTAGGCCACATTTGGCCCATTGATTGAGCCTAACCTATTGGCTCGTCAACCATCCTACCTGTTAAAAGTAGGTGATAACGTCGCCTGTCGCCCTCAGATTGGTATGTGTTAGCCAGTTCTCGCCGAATACAGAAAGTCTTGTTAGAGAGAGTGCCGGACAGTCACAAAGGACGTGCTCAACTGTCTCATCCTCTTGTTCACATCCTCTACATAGTAGGCTGTCCGATAAACCCAACCTGTTCAGATGTTTTTGTAGGTGACAATGGCCAGTAAGTATACCTGTGACCAACCGCAGGTCCTTTCTGGTCATAGCCACGTATTTCTTGGCTGCTTTGCTATTCGGATATTTCAGAAGTTCCTTGGATAGTATGCAACCTTTTTTTTCGTCCCATCTTCCCCTGAATTTGTCAAGGGAGCGTTCCTTTACTAGGTCAACTACCGCTGATGCCGGCAAGCTGACAAGACTGCCGGGTCCCAAGAGCCTTTGGGAGGCAGCTTTTCTAGCCAACGAGTCAGCTATGCGGTTGCCTTTTGAAATTCCATGACCTTTTATCCAGCCTAGAGTAACTACATTGTAAATGAAAAAAATGAACAGGGTCTGTTCGTTTGGTTTCATGCCGCTTGAGCCTTATCGACTTTAAACAAGTCTAGCCAAAATCGATCTTGGATTTCAAGAAGTGCAGACTGGATGGCGAATTGTAACCCTTAGAGGCGAGCTACAATAGGCCCGAGTTTGGCCGAAATGGAATCGCGGAGAAGTGCCTCACTCACATCGAACCTAACCTTACCTAACATATAACAGGAAGGTGTAGAGTAATCAAATCTTATTAGGTATTCAAATGAATTTGTAACAGTACCTGTTAACGTTTTAAGCACCTGGTATCCTAAATATTAAATTAAATTAGTACCGCGAGCTCCATCTTTCCGAAAGAATTCTTAATAATAAAATAATGAATACGGTCTCTATAATTATAATTGGAAGATCAAAGTAGCTACGCTACGAGGTGTACTAATGAGTTGCCATTATCGGGTTCAAGAGGTTTTAATAATTATTCCCAGTCTCATTTCTTGTATTGGTTTACTGTTATCATACAGTTATGTTTTTTTTTCCAATTTTATAATTCCTTTTTGTTAAAATATTTATAAAATATCGAAAGTTATATTCTATTTTATTATATCAGATGAGAATTTCAACATATTTCATTATTATTCAAAGATTTTTTTTATGGTAATTAAAAGTATTAATGATAATTTTTTATAAAAAGGCTAGTAAAAGTACATTTCTGGAATTTTGATTAGTGTGTAAGGTTGTTACAAAGTAAATTTAATGTAAGAATGTATCTTTTGTAATCTATTAAAATACGTTAGCATCTAACTGTAGATTTCGGATACTATGCTGATTTGTACTTTTTGTGCCAGAAAAAGTAAATGTAACACGTGTTTGACACTGGTAATTTTCAGAAAGTTGGAATATAATACAGTAAACTAGAAGCATCTCTTTAATTTGAAGATTCAGTAAACTTGAACAGCTTGTAAACTTTAAGCTCTCGTATGCACGAACATTTTTAACTGGATCATCTCTACAACTTGGGCAGATCATCCCTCCACTCGTGATCTTCCATAGTCATTTGGAACCACCTAGACAGTGCCGTAGCGACCCCAACGTGCGGCGAAGGATCGTCCACTATTGTTAACAGACAAGTTATTGTGGTATATCAAGTTTACTGTTCCCATATTTTTTCTCTTTTATTTCCATTTATATCTATGTATATCGTCAACTGTATTAGAATAAGTATTTTTAAAGAACTCTTTGTGGATTATTTTTTTTGTAACGTATTCTCAACTTCATTCATTTTAGCACCAAGGAAATTTATTTATCTTTTATCTGTTGGTACATCTTTTTTTACTTCATAGACAGTTTTTTCTGACATCTTTCTGTCATCTTATGATACTTATTTAAAAAACTCAGCTTAAAACAACTTTCTTCAGTAGTATCATAAAAAATAAAAAAAGATTTCAGTGGCGCCCTTATAATTTATTAAAGAAACAAATATTGTACTATAGTCAGAGCTAATGAACTTACTCACCCCTAAGCGAGGTATGTAGTTATCATAATTTTTGCTGTGATAAACATTTATAAATTTTGTTAATTATTGAAATATCTTTTACAACTAATTAAAGACGAAATTAAGATTAATAGTTGTTTTATTGTAAATTACATTTTTTCTTTTGGTATATTGTTATTTTTTAAAAGATAACTAAATATTTTTATAAATTCACTCTCAACATTTACATTATTTCACAAATTGACGCCCAACGTCATAATATGGTTACAAATTACAGGGTAAAGCTTAATTCAATTCTGATACTTCCATAGTTTGCATTGCAAAGTTCTTTCTTTTCATAAATGGGAAATAGCAATGATAAAAGTAATAAATAAGAAAATGGTAAAAAATGAAAGTAATACGATAAGACGAAGTAGTTGTAACAAAGGACTTTTCTGTGACTCCCTGTAATCTAAAGATTCTCACATTTTAGCTTTCTTATATAAAGTGAGCAAGCTTTACTCATAAGTAACGTGAGTGCATTACATTACAGTTTAACACCCGAAGCAATAACTGTTTAGAGCATTAACGGCTGGCGTAATATGCTTATTGTGTGTAATGTCTAAAGCTGTTTAATGTCCTGATAATAGCCAATTACCGGCTATTTTGTGTATTCCAATCGACAAGTTAGTGGAAATATTCAAAGGGTAAATGTTTATTTTACTGTTTTTACACGAATTTTTACAAACATACCCTTGAAATAACATCTTGAAAGACATTCAAATAAATGTTTTAACTAAACTCCATACGGAAAATAACATTTTCGTAGAAGTGATACTGGGTCACAAATCTTACTTGGAGTATCAGAAAGTGCCACAGCTTTTCTTAAAATAACTTGTTTTTTTTATCCTAATAGATGCCTAAAATGTTTGTTAGATCCTTGTGAAGATGATTATGGGTGGGAATTTAAAGATGGAAGTGACTAGGTTTGAAAAAGAGCAGAATTTAGGAAATTGTGATTTGTGGTGTTGGAGGATGTTGTCTGTCTAATAAGTTTGTGTGTATTTGTATGTTTGAGGGACCGGATACAGAGGTGTTAAGTGATACATGATCCACCTTTAATTTTTTAACTGTGTAACCATATTATGACGTTGGGCGTCAATTTGTCATATGATTTACATGTTGGGAGTGAATTTATAAAAATATTCAGTTAAATTTAAAAAAAAATAACAATATACCAAAAGAAAAAATGTAATTTACAATAAAACAACCATTAATCTTAATTTGGTATTTAATTAGTTGTAAAAGATATTTCAATAATTAACAAAATTTATAAATGTTTATCACAACAAAAATTATGATAGTTAAATACCTCGGCTAGGGGTGAGTAAGTTCATTAGCACTGACTATAGAACAATATTTGTTTATTTAAGAAATTATAAGGGCGCCACTGAAATCTTTTTATTTCTTATGATACTACTGAAGAAAGTTGTTTTAAGCGGAGTTATTTAAATAAGTATCATAAGATGACAGAAAGATGTCAGAAAAAACTGTCTATGAAGTAAAAAAAATGAAAATGAACCAACAGATAAAAGATAAATAAATTTCCTTGGTGCTAAAATGAATGAAGTTGAGAATACGTTACAAAAAAATAATCCGCAAACAGTTCTTTACAACTACTTATTCTAATACAGTGATGATATAGATGGATGTAAACGAAGATAAAAGAGAAAAAAATATGGGAACAGTAAACTTGATATACCACAATAAACTTATTTGTTAACTATAGTGGACGATCCTGTCCACTGTCTATGTGGTTCCAAATGACTATGGAAGGTCTCGAGTGGAAGGATGATCTGCCCAAGTTGTAGAGATGATCCAGTTAAAAATGTTCGTGCATACGAGAGCTTAAAGTTTACAAGCTGTTCAAGTTTACTGAATCTTCAAATTAAAGAGATGCTTCTAGTTTACTGTATTATATTCCAACTTTCTGAAAATTACCAGTGTCAAACACGTGTTACATTTACTTTTCTGGCACAAAAAGTACAAATCAGCATAGTCCGAAATCTACAGTTAGATGCTAACGTATTTTAATAGATTACAAAAGATACATTCTTACATTAAATTAACTTTGTAACAACCTTACACACTAATCAAAATTCCAGAAATGTACTTTTACTAGCCTTTTTATAAAAAATTATCATTAATACTTTTAATTACCATAAAAAGATTCTTCGAATAATAATGTTGAAATTCTCATCTGATATAATAAAATAAAATATAACTTTCGATGTTTTATAAAAATTTAACAAAAAGGAATTATAAAATTGGAAAAAAAAACATACCTGTATATGACAGTAAACCAATACAAGAAATGAGACTGGGAATAATTATTAAAACCTCTTGAACCCGATAATGGCAACTCATTAGTACACCTCGTAGCGTAGCTACTTTGAACTTCCAATTATAATTATAGAGACCGTATTCATTATTTTATTATTAAGAATTCTTTCGGGGAAAGATGGAGCTCGCGGTACTAATTTAATTTAATATTTAGGATACCAGGTGCTTAAAATGTTAACAGGTACTGTTACAACTGGTGTATAATCATACGTTATTTTTTTTAATTCCATATTCTATTCACTCTTTCAAGAAACAACTATGTCAGATCTCTTTACTCGCTTCTAATCGACTGAACAAAAATATTCTATTAATGAATCACTATTTAAAGACAATTAACCATTTTATTAATCATTAGTTTTCATACTATTTAAAATAACTTTCACATTTATCGGAAACCATCTTTCGCTAATCTACTTTTTCTTACTAAACTATCAAAACACCATTAACCAAATACCTATTCATTTTGACAGTTTCTTTATTTCTTGTTATTTAATGGGTCATTATTATAACGACAAAAATAACCATAAATAAGGTTACTATTTATAAACAGATTTATATAAATATAAAATGCTTTGAAAATGGTTTATTTATAAATATCTAATAAACCGAAACAAATAATGTAATTCCCTTAAAGTACGTCTATGACTAGCTGAATAATCCCTAGCCTATTATTATAACAATAGCAGATAACTAAATTTTACGATAGTCCGTATGATGTAGCAAATTTTCTATCTAAATAGTAGAACCCAATGTAGAATAAGCTACGTTGTATGAAAAACACACGTACTACAATATGCATAACAATTTATTTTAACAAATAACAGTCTCATTGTCTGATAATGATTCTTATTTAGGTTCCGTTAGTTATTTTGGTCCTGTTTCTTATAAACTTGGCCTTATCCTAAGAAAATATAATACTAAGTTCGGTTTTAAAACTAATAACAATTTGAGTTCTTTCTTGATCAACACTAAGGATCCCGTTTCTTGCTTCCATACACCTGGAATATACAAATTATGTTGTAATGATTGTAATGCAGTTTACATTGGTCTCCTGAGTACTAGAGTGAATAAACATCGTATTCAAGTTAATAAATATAAGGATCTTGACCCACCTACTTTTCCTTCAGTTTTTGCTAACTAAATTATCTCTGAACACCATAATTTTTCTGATTCTAGTATTTCCAGATTACATAAATGCTTTAAGGGACCAAAAATGAATCTCTTGGAAATGGTAGAGATTAATGAGGCTGCCAATCGTGCTCTCCTTTATAATAAAGATCTATTTTGTTTTCTAATGAACTTAAGTTCTTTTTTCTAGCCTGATGATGGCCTGCTTATAGGCCGAAACTATTCGCTGTTCTATAGTTTTGATAATAAAAATTTTGGTATTTTCCTTTATTCTAATAATATATTGTGTTTTTTGCCTCCAATAGCTCTAATATAGTTTCTGTAGTATTGGTAATATTTTTGCACACTTAAAAGTAACTGTCCCATCTCTTAACAAAATCACAGAATGCGAATTTAGCCTCATAATTTTTAAAAAAAATTCTTATTAAACAAGCCGCCGCCGCCGTTTGAAGTTGTATCTTCATTGTGTCAACGTCAAATATTTATTTGTCCAATATGTTGATTGAACTCAATTAACACGTCATTTGTGTTCTTGTTCGAAGCAGTTAAAATAAACTCGGCTAGAAATTAACGTACTGGTGTAAATTAAGTACGCATTGTACATAAATACGCGGCTAACGAATTTATAAACTTGTTAAATGACTTTGACGGCAAGATATTAAGCGTATACTTACTATGAAGTTGTCGGCGGTGTATTTTGAAGGAATTTTAGCTAGGATTTGTAAATCAAAGAATCATTTCATTAATCTCAGTTATTTGTATAATACTCTAAGGAAAGTACAATTTTAGTTTCAATGTTTTAATATTAAATTTCTAGCTGATATTGAACTTTGCAAAATGAATCTGAAATCATAGATTCATAGATTTAAGAAAGTGACTGATATTGTAGATATCAACCGATTCCAAATATGTTGTAACAATATTAGTTCCCAAAAGGCGCCAATTTGTAACCTTTACAGTTCCAAAAAGTCAGGGAGCCAATTTGTAACTACAAAACTCTCCAAAAGAGATCCCGACTGAGACCCTCTCCAGGGGGTGGTTCGACTCCAAGTTAATGCTTACTATAGGAAGGATTGGGATGTATAAGTAATAAGGGCGCCACTATCTTTTTAAACGCTTTCGATTAAGCAAACAAACTATACAAAAACTAAGGTGAGAAAGATAGAAACACCTTGTAATTAGTTTAATTAAGCAAACAAATAAGGAAGGAATAAGTAACTTAGCGGGTTGTGTCTTCCAACAACCAAAAGGGAAGTTCACAAGACGAAATACTAGAACGTTTTTCCGACTCTTCAAATGGGCCTATTAGTCCAGAAAGGATAGAAAATTATCCTACTCGTCTATATATAGTCTCGCTTAAGACGTGTTTGTGTCATTTGTCAGAAGGGATGCATTCGACACATTCAATTGCAAGTGAGATTCGCGTTTTTTGTTTGGCCTCGTTCAAACAGCTACATAGTTACGCGTCTATAAGAGGTATCTCGTGTACAGTAGCGTTAACAGTGATTCGGGGTCGGTGTTAACGTTAATAATAGCGGTATCGTTTACGGTTTGATAATAGTGCAAGGTGACATGACAATAGACATGTTACAATGTCCCATATCACAGACGTATTTCATTTTCCTTTTTTAAATAAATGTCGTTGTCGTACATGTAGCTTTGAAGTAACAACTTTGTGCCTTTTGAGGAAGGATATTTAATTCATTGCCTGCTGTAGAAGCTTGACTCTAGCTCTGTTTTCATGTATGTTTGGAGTGAGCATGTTTTTGCACCAATACTCAAATAAATCAGCGGTAGTCTCCTCATGGTAATCCAAAGAAGAATCTGTTATGTTCTTTACCAATGAAAGTGCATTGGAAATTCATCCGTCTTTAGATTCAGCGTGCAAAATTGTAATTCTCTTTCCTCTATTTGATGGCGCCTTTGTTTTGCATCTATCACCAGAGTCAACACGACCTTTTGCTGAAATATCGTACGTGTTGAACCAGGTTTCATTCAAATAAATAATTGACCTTTACTGTTCTCTGATCATCCTGATTTTTTGTAAATAATCTAGTCACCAATTTTGAATTTCACGAGACTCCATTAAAACTTGCTTTTGTCAAATTATGCGTTGTTCTGCGGCAATGATTTTCAGTTTCGCCTTTTTTTTGGCCTCTTCATCAAATTTTCTAATGTAGGCACAGTTTTTTCTTCGTACATCGCGTAGATTTTACGTCGGACTACGTCTTGATCATATTCATCGATCTTCGCGAAAGTTCCAGCATCTTTTCTGTTATTCTTTATTCAAATAGGGATTCTCCATACAGTTTTCGTTACTGCCGGCGTTTCTTCTACCGCTGCTTGCTTACTGTCATTACCAATTTCCTTGGGGGTTGTATAAACGTTGTTTATTTTCTTATCATCGATTGATAGGTGTTCTCTATGAGATAACTGATTGAGGATGTTGAGGTACACTAGGCTCCATATTTTCCACAACTATCACGCCATCGACCAAAAACTTTGTCAGAACATCAAATGAAATACTTTCTTGGTCATTTTTAATAAATTTGTTACATCAAATAAGCAATAAATACAACAAAATACAACTATTTTTTATTATTTTCCCATATCGAAGAGTGCTGTAGACCTTTCCAAATTTTTCAAATTTTCCACAATAGAATTACTTATAGTGTTTTTCAAGAAAAATGATTGACTGCAGCTAAGCTAACTGCTTGAATCCCATTGTGTCGGAAAGGGCTTGTCAATAAACATGGGAAGTTTTAAGGGCGGGATTTTAGATATTTATGTATTAAATGTATGTAATTTAAAATGATTTTAAGTAAATCGGGTGTTGTGTTAACCTGTGCTGATAGAGCGTAATGGCATTAAGGCGTATTAGGCATTAAATACAACTGAAGACTTAGCACAAAATAAAAACTGAAAAAATTTTACTTACTATGCCTATTTCAAATTATTATAATCCGGCTATACTGTATTTGAAAATCAAGAGAGAGTAAATTCCCAGAATAAAAACTAATTCGGTATGCAAAACTATAGTACAGTACGTGCGATAAAACTTCAATATTTGTAATGCATCCTAAATTGTTTTTGTTAATTTCAATACAAAATTTATTAAATTTCTTGGACTATCACATTATTTTATGATCTTTCATTGTTACTACAGTAGGCCTAAGAGGATTAACCTGCCTCATAGGCGTAACCAGATTAGAAAGGGATAATTGTTATTTAACGACCTCTGAATGGCAACAGCTTCTAATGACAGATATTTTGACTTAAATAGTGCTTAAGTTTCTAGAAATGCAGTTATTTGATTTTCGATAAACGTGACAAATAGTAGTGACAAAAAATGGAAGCAGTTTGTGAGTATACGCCAGTGAAAAAATTAAAACTAGACCATTTATCGCTCAATGAAAAGAGTGTTGTAGTGAATGTGTACCACTATTTTAAACATCAAAATCCCTTAAACACTATTGACAGTGTAGTTGAAACAACATCTAAGGCAATGGGATATGGAAAATCTACAATATATAGAGTTCTACAGGAGGAAAAATCAGGTGGAGTAACCTCACCAAAGCCGAAACCAGGTAGACAAAAACTATTAAAAGTCAACGTGGACGAGTTTTTTAAAAATGCTATTCGTAAGCTTGTTCACTCATTTTTTATAAACAAGCAATGACCAACTTTAGATAAAGTTTTGCAAGCCATTACGAATGATGTTGATTTACCCACAATAAGCCGGGATAAACTATGGAAAACGTTACATGAGTTAAATTTTAAATTTGAAAAAATGGGCAGACACTCAATGCTAATTGATTCTGAAGAAATTGTATCTTGGAGAAGACAGTACCTCAGAAGAATGCAACAAGTTAAAGCTCAAAATAAAAACATTTATTATTTAGATGAAACATGGGTTAATGAAGGACATTGTGTAGGAAGAGTTTGGAAAGACAAAAATATAAAATCATCCCATCAAGCTTTTCTAGAAGGATATACTACTGGTTTTAAGGAACCTATAGGAAAAGATAAAAGATTAATTATTTGTCATATAGGCAGTACAAACGGTTTTCTTGAGAATGGTTTACTCTTATTTGAATAAAAAAAACCGTTGATTATCACCAAGAAATGAATGGAGACGTGTTTGAGGAATATTTTGAACAGATGATTCAATTCATACCAAAAGGATCGGTTATTGTAATGGACAATGCAAGTTACCACTCCAGATTACTTGAATAGAAAAAGGATGAAATTGCAAAATGGTTATCTTCTAAAAATTTAGCCTTTGACAATACAATGCTGAGGGCAGAATTGTTAACTATTGCTAAAAAACATAAGCAAAATTATAAAAATTATAATATTGAGGAGATAGCCAAAAAACGAGAAATTGAAATCCTTCGTTTACCACCCTACCATTGTGAGCTGAATCCGATAGAATTGATATGGGCTCAAGTTTAAGGTTATGTTGTCAGAAATAACACTACTTTTAAATTATCAGATGTTAAAAATCTCTTCAATAAGGCAATATCTGAAGTAACAAGTGAAAATTGGCAAAAATGTATTAGGCACGTTACAGAAATAGAAAAAAAAAATGTGGGAGCTAGATAACATAATTGATATTACTATAGAGCCCATTGTAATTTCTCTAGAATCAGATGGTGAATCTTCTCACACAGAGTGCGAGGAACCATAACTTTAAAATTATTAATTTATGTACTTTAATTTTATTTTTAGATTTTCATTTTTTAAGATTTAATATTGTCGTATTTTTTGCATGTTGCTCGTCAAATTTTATCCTTGCGGTTGGTTTTTTTTTCTCATATACCTACTTAATTGTTTTTTTAGCTCCTCATATTAATTTATAAGTAATTGTAATTATCTGCACATATTATATACATATTTTGTAAATAAACATATGCCTAAAACAAAATGCCTAAAATAATATTGACTTTTTCTTCATTTTACCCAAATTAAATTACTACTTACGAATTATGTTTATCTATCTAAAATTGGTAATCTAGGTATAAATAACTAAAACAAATTAAATATTTCTATTTCCATATTAATTTAATTTTGAAAACGCACGTCTATGGTTTACTGCCTTTAACACTGATAACTGCAAAACATTTCTGGGAATTTACTCTCTCTTGATTTTCAAATCGGGGATGTTTATGGCCGAATTTGGCATACATAATGAGATGGCCTGAGATATCTTAAACGCAGTCAACCATTTTTCTTGAAAAACACTATTATTTATTTAAATTGTTTAATAGAAACTATTTCAATCCGGTAAACTGCTAGGGGTCGAGCAACAATAAATTCTTGTGTAATTTTCAATTAAATAATTTAAATTTTTTCGCTCTTTTGTCACCCGTACACAAACTTTTAATTATATAAAATATCTATCACCTAATCTATCAATTTCGCCGCCGCTTTTGAGCATATCCTAATATTGACATAAATATTTTAGGCCACATATTGGAACTTTCAATATGCATCGTCATTTCAAATCTTCTATACCTAATATAACAGGGGACCATCCATCTAACTGATGGCCAAGATCCAATAAAACTTTTTGAAGCCAACCGAAAGGCAAAGAGGGAGGAGGGAAGCGGACGGACATATGCGAGAACCGGCAATATACCGGCCGATATTAAGCCCCCGTGCCCATACATCGCGGCCCTCTTGATGAAAAAATAATATTCCTATTTTCAGACAGCTTCCAAACGTAAAGGTGGAACGAACGCGATTTTTATAACAGTTACTTTTGCCCATTTTCCGCGATTCCTCAATTAGCACTCGAGGAGTAGTTGTTTCTATTTCCGGAGAAGTATAAGTTAAAATTTTATTTAAAGCGCATCGCTGAAAGAGTTGAAGGCTGCCCAAATTTCTAGTTTCAAGAGGATTATTATTTACTACATACTAACTTTCCCTAGTTATTATTTACTGATATAAATAAAAGGTGTTTTGTTTCTTAATATTAATATTGAGTATTTTATCTACTAGCTTTTAAGTGTATCGGTTTTTTATTTTATTTTAACGTTGGTAACTGCTACAATTCAAGATTAACCGTTTATTTCCTCCATCTCTTTCGGTCTTTTCTTCCGACGCTACCTCGATTGAATTATGGATGATGGCGCTTTCTTGGAGGTTTGCTATTATTTTTCCCGGTGTTGTCATTGAAAGATTATCGACTCGAAATAATACCATTGATGTGTACAAGATGGGCGGTCATCTTTGGAGAAATATAGACGGCTTTCAAGAAATTGACAAAATAGCTGTACGGTATGCCGCATTTTAAATAATGTTTTCCGCTGGTATACAGCGAGACACAAACAAATACACACAAACCAGTTTTCCGTGTTTACGTCAGCGACAATTTAGTTAATTAACTAGATGCGATTATCGCTAATTAATTATTTAATCAGTTATATTAATTAAAACGACATGGAGGCTTTTTTTGTTTTATCAAAATTATTTTTGTTGCATATATTTACAGAGGTTATAATTACCGATGGCATATCAATGTAATAAATGGAATTTCAGTCCAGTAAAAAGATTAATTTTGTAATTGGGATAAATAGTTTATTTTACTTTTAATTTAGAAAATATCGAAATTTCAATATAAATAGAGGAAGGAAAATCCAATGTCAATACAGTAAAACCTGTCAATAACGGCCACTAAAAATGAAAGAACTATTGGCCGTTATATAAAAGTCGCCGCTATTGTCAGGTTTTATAGTATGTATAAAAAGTACGAGTAGTAATAAACCCTAATTAAGTAAGCAAAACCTTTACAGGGAGCACCATGAAATTTTTGATAAATCTGTTACTTTAAACTACATTTCTTCCGTAAATCTAAAAACCAGGTAGATCAACCCCGTATTTGTTTCAGTTGTAGCAAAGTTTAGGGTTTCTTCATTGTTAAAGGATTAGCAGATAAGCAATAACGCAATGCAGTGGTGTGTATTTTGGAAAAAAAATACGTTTTAAATGATAATATAATAAAAAATGAAAAGAAATAATTATTGGAACACATTTATTACTTACATTTTATTCTATATCCGATTCGGAAGAGGAAGAATCGTTAACATTAATAATAATAGGGTCGATTAAATCATCACAAATATTGTTAATCTTCCACATATTTGCCTCTACTTTGATAACATGCTCGATACAGTTTGTCCAATTTTCCTTACTAACATGACTTACAGCACTCTCAAACAATTTCACAACATCGTTTATTTTAAAAGTAGTATTCTTTTTCCAACTTCCCCCTTTACCTGAGCCCATATTAATTCTATGGGATTAAGTTCACAATGATAAGGGGGAAGTCGAAGAACTGATATACCACGAGAAGAAGCCATTTCTTCTACAATGTAAAGTTCTGTAAAGTTCTTTCCTTAGTGGATCTTTTGGAAACTTCGAAATAAGCCACTCCAAAAGCTCTGCTTTACTCCAACGACTTGTGGGCCATGCTTCTCGTAACCGTGAATGGTAACTTGCTTTGTCCATGACAATAACAGCCCCTTTTGGAATCAGATCCAACATTTGAACAAACCATTCCTCGAAGACATCCCCATTCATATCTTCGTGATAGTCCCCCGTGCGTTTTGAAATAAAAGTTAATAATCCACCATCAACAAAACCTTCAGAACTTTCAACATGGACAATGATAAGTCTTTTTCCTTTTCCAGATGGTGGCTGCAAACCTAACGACAAATCTTCCACGAATGCCTGCCTTCCGCTTTTAATGTTTTCATCTTGCCAAGATTTGGAAACTGTATATCCAACATTTACCCAGACAAACATATATAAAATAATTACTGTTACAGATTGGTTTGTTTTCTATTATGAATAAACTGTGTTGCCTTTCTTTATCAAACTTACTAAAATTTATGTACCTCCATCACTTTTTTTTATTAAAATTAGTACATCCCGTTACCTCTGACCTAAATCGTATATTCTTTAGCATAGTTGCAACTTATTCGTTCAATACAAAATGTACCTTACGGTATACCCTCTTAAAATATATTTTGGTACGTCTATGAAATCTATTTAAATGAATGATTTATTACTCCTCGTCCTTTCTATATAGACTATACAGTCGACAAATAAAAAATATTTGGATTTTTGTTTATTTTATCAATTAAAGCAAATATAGTTCTATACATAAACGGAAAACTACTAAAATTACTTTAATATATGTACTACATAATACAAAACCTAAAATTGAATACATACTATACTAGAAAAAAAAACAGATGTTAAGCTTTTTTAAAGTAGGTGTCAATTTTTGTTTGTTTTGCATTTTTTAGATTTGATTTAAGAAATTCAGCTTTACATTTAAGTCAAATTCGAGACATCCATAAATATTTCACCATTGTTTTTGCATAATTAATAATTTTCTACGTCCCTCAATTTTTCACCCACTTCGCTCATATTAGATAAAGTGGATTTTGGAGTTTCATATTCGTCCACATCACTATTGTCAGAATTGTCTTTTTCATCATTATCGCACAGTCCTTCAATAATGTCCGTAATACTCGAAATTAAGGCCCTCTGTAGGTATATCATGGTCAAAGGAAGCAAATTCATCCAAATCTAAAATTTCGTTACGGACTGTAAAAGATGGGCAAGGGGTATATTATCCTCATCATCAAAATGTGGATCTTCTTGGGTAATATCGGAGAATATATCATGCTTGCAGAAACTTTCCAACCATCCATTTAATGCTGCAAAATCTTTAAACTGCTTGCTGCCTCGAGTGCTTTTTCTTTGAGTAGAGGCCCAGATATTGGAATTGCTTTATTTCTGGCTTTGCAAAACCAATTGTAGACGACTTGATCCACTGCCAATCCTTCTGCAAACATTTTTACATTCTTTGTTACTTTCTGGATTGTCATTAGTTGTCAATTGATTGTCCTCAACATATTTAAAAAATCTTTCACTATTTAATTGAAAACATACACTTTTTCATTCAATGATACCTTTTTTCTTTCTTTCTTGTCATAGACAGAATTTATATTCAAGTTGTTTCATTCTGGTCAGTAAATTAGTATACTATTTCGCGTTTAAAGATTTACTGACGGTTTGTCTTTTTTTATCACCCCTTACTTCATCAACATAATCAATCAACTATGTACTTTTCAAATCAAAAACTAAAAAACAATCCATGGATACAAGTCTCACAAATTTGGCGCCCAACGTGGAGAAAATATAGTACCTATTAAAAAATAATGTTTTATTGACTTCTTATAACATGCTCATACAAAAAACAGGTGGCGCTGTCTTGTACAATGCCACAGGAGCAATAGTTCCTAGATACTGCTCTGAAAACCATATATTCGATTATTTTAAATTAACTTTTTCACATTATTCAAGTTTGATTTTGTTTGATAAACGATTGATTACTTAATTATACTCTTGTCCATTATATTTCACGCCATAACCTATTTGTAACTAACTATAAAATAAAGTATTCTTTACGTGTATAAAAATGACATCAGTTTTATTATCATACTATCATTTCTTTTAATATAACACCAAAACACTATTAATGTATCCGACCACCTGTTTCTGTATCTCTACAAACATTCAGTCCCGGCGATTTGCTATGCGTTCCCATGAAAAGAAGGCGTGATAAATTTATGATGGCTTATAAAACTTTGCAATTATACAGTGAAAGCTGATAAAAAGTTTACAAATAACGAACGCTCTCAAAGACACGTTTTTGTTATTGTTAACTTTCACCTATTAATCACTTATCAATTAAAATATAAATATATATTATTGTGAGAGCTTCATTTTTACGATTTGAAAACATTGAAATCAGTATCTAATAAAGGTGTGCCGCGCAGTTGGTCATAACTAAATTAGTATTGAGACCAGACAAATTCAAACCGAAAGTATTGTGTAATATTGTGTAATGGATTGTTAGGGTATTTTAATATTTAAGTTTAGAGGTACTGGATGATCCTCACGATATAGACTTTTTTTTTATACGATACCAACTTTCCCAGCCGAAGGAACAACCTTTGCTTTTTTTGAAGCCGATTCCCTCTTCGCAGTCCATTGTTTTGACTGTGTTTTTGTTTCTGGAGTATAATGGTGTATCCAAGTTTCATCTACAGTAATTAATCGGCGCCTAAACTGCGCCAACAGAGAGTTGGAACACGTTTTTGGTCCAAAGTGAGCAAACGCGGCACCCAACGCGCGGACAGCTTTCTCATGCCTAAATCTTGATTCAATATGTGACAAACACGTTATTTGGACATGTTTATAGCCTCTGCTATCTCTCTAATTTTAATTCGACGGTTGTCTAGCACCATTTGGTGAACTTGAGCGATATTATCGTCAGTGGTTGCAGTTTTTGGACGTCCCGAACGTTCATCGTCACCCAAGCTGGTACGGCCACGTTTAAATTCAGCAGCCCAAAATTTCACGGTGGTAAATGATGGTGCAGAGTCCCCGTACACAGCGTCCAACTCGTCTTTGATTTGCGTAGGCATATTGCCTTTCAAAAGCAAACATTTAATGACAGCTCGATACTCGATTTTTTCCATTTTCATAAAAACACTCACATCGACTCACTCAAATGATTGTCAAACAACAACCGCGCGTCCAAAATGGCTGAAATTTTAGTGGGTACCTTTCAAAGCGTTTCATGTTGAGGTCGGAAACTTTTCAGACAACCCTCGTACATCTCATCATTATGAAAAACCAATGTCAGTGCCACAATTCTTTTACAGATGGAACTTAAAATAGTGTTAAGAATCAGAAAAAACATTGACGTCTTTAAAAAACAAAATTTGACTTCAATACTTCAATCTGACGATGATAGTTTTATCAAAACAATTGTTTTTGAATTAAAAAAGGGTTATTTTTTAAATTAATGAATTAATTTACATAATAAATGATTTTAACAAACTATACAAAAATATTACAAATAAATAAACTAAAATTTTCTTAATAAATTAAGTTTATTTTTTGTATGTGTGTTGTTTTTAAGGCCATCTACATTATTGTCTTAAAATAACAGGTTATAATATCATATCTATGTAGAATTCTTCTGTAGAATTTTATCTGCATACATGCATTTTTACTGTGGATGTACCATTATAGTTGTGCCAATGCTTGTAGCCAAGCTAAGCAGGTTTATAGAAAGCATATTTCCAAAGGCATATTTCTAACTCTTAGGAAAGAACATACAACAGTTTAATGATGGGTTTCTTTTTAAATTAAAAAATTAGCTTTGCTGATCAATGATAAGACTTTTTTCGTCTTACTAAAAAATGATATTCTCTCTGTATTTTATTATCGTTTAATATTAATTTGACAACACAAGTTTTCACGTCATTCTTCCACTTCGGGACGTAGGTACCTTGAAACATTTGTATAACAACCGTGTAAACACGAAGGTTACTGACATATTATATAAGTGGAATTTCACGGTTCTTGAAGACTGGTTGAAGACGATAATAGGGAGAATTTTTTTTCTACGTGCTTGACGAAATTCTTTATACTAGTTAGATCAATTATATACTGTCGTACGATATTTCAATTGATATAACAGGTCGGCTGAAAAGTCTCTGGTCTACCATAGTAAAACACAATATTTTGACAAAATTCATTTTTTTTATTCAACATAGTTGCCTTCAAGGGCGATACAGCGATTATAGCGACCTTCCAACTTTTCGATACCATTTTTGTAGTACTCCTTCGGTTTGTCCTCAAAATAGGCTTCAGTTTCGGCGATTACCTCAGTATCAGAGCCAAATTTTTTTCCCGCGAGCATTCTCTTAAGGTCAGAGAAAAGGAAAAAGTCGCTGGGGGCTAGATCTGGAGAATACGGTGGGTGAGGAAGCAATTCGAAGCCCAATCCATGCAATTTTGCCATCGTTTTCGATGATTTGTGACACGGTGCATTGTCTTGATGAAACAACACTTTTTTCTTCTTCATATGGGGCCGCTTTTTCGCGATTTCGGTCTTCAATCGCTCCAATAATGCACAGTAATAGTCTCTGTTGATTGTTTTTCCCTTTTCCAAATAGTCGATGAACAATATACCGTGTGTATCCCAAAAAACTGAGGCCATAACTTTGCCAGCTGACTGATGAGTCTTTCCACGCTTTGGTAGCGGTTCACCGGCCGCAGTCTACTCAGCTAACTGTCGATTGGACTCAGGCGTGTAGTGATGGAGCCAAGTTTGATCCATAGTAACATATTACGACTTAACAGCTGCAAACACTGCTCAGAATCATCAATTCGTTGCTGTTTTTGGTCGATTGTGAGCACGCGCGGCACCCATTTCGCACAGAGCTTCCGCATACCCAAATATTCGTGAACGATATGTCCAACACGTTCCTTAGATATCTTTAGAGTGTCAGCTATCTCGATCATATTCACTTTACGGTCACTCAAAATCATTTTGTGGATTTTTTTGATATTTTCGTCGGTAACCACCTCTTTTGGGCGTCCACTGCGTTCACCGTCTTCGGTGCTCATTTCACCACGCTTGAATTTTGCGTACCAGTCAATGATTGTTGATTTTCCTGGCGCAGAGTCCGGAAACTCATTATCAAGCCAAGCTTTTGCTTCAACTGTATTTTTTCCTTTCAAATAACAATATTTAATAAGCACACGAAATTCTTTTTTTTCCATCTTTTTGAAAATAACAAAAGTTGCTTCACTAAAAACGCAATATCTCACAAACTAATAGTCCGACAGCTGTCAAATTTTTACACGAATCTTTTGAAGGTTGATACTAGCTAAAAATGAAATGGATTTAATTCTAGTGTCGTCATCAATAGGTCAGACCGGGAACTTTTCAGCCGACCTGTTATTTGTGGAAAGATGCTTTTTATGTCATTATTACATATTTTTTTTCAGTGGAAAATGGATAGAAAAACTTTAAAGACCTTTTTTTTTATTGTGATATCCTGTTTTCTCTGCCATTCGATATTTTCATGTAGATTTTACCACCATGCTTGTGTTTTACAGCTGTAAATTAACCTTGTATATTGATAGTCCATGCGACATTCTTGCAGTAAAGTAGAGCTGGATTGTGGGGCTTCAAATACCCACTAAAAACACATCTATCCTTCTCCTGATACCCCAGATTCCCTTTTAAATGATGCAATCAGGGAGTAGTAGCCTTTATCTTTATTCTCAGTGCAGCGTTTCTTGATTTGATAGATTGTAATCACTTATGACAGTCAAATATTCAAAACGCCATTGCCTAATCCGTTGGGATTCCATGATAACTTGTCTTTTGTCAATTTTGCAGTATTGGAAACCTAGTTTGGATAAAAGTGTCCATAGGTTTCCAATTGATATCCTATCTCAGTGGAGCTCCTTAGTCTTGTTTGCAATGATCTGATAGTAGGCATCAAGTTTTCTTCGTACATAGAGTAGATAGTTCTTCTTATCAAAATCTTTATCACCGTCATCAGTGGTTCTGGAAACACCACTATCGTTTCGTCTCGGATGAATTGGCCTCGAAATGTGAACTTTCACTGTTGATTCCGGTATCCCTGTCAAATCGCTGGTTTCTCTTACAGCAGGAATAAAAGCCCAACCCCTTTGGACCAGCTTCTGATGAACAGGAACAATAACACAAGGTGCCGCTGATGCAGTTTCCCAAGGAGGAAACATTTTTCACAAAAATTATTAAACAGCACACACTAACTCTCGTTTCGGGAACACAAATATAACTTCGCCTTAATGCAGAACTATTGTATGTCCAAAAAGTGAGAATTTTCGTTTTTAATACCAAATAACTCTATGTGCTCATCTCTTTTGTGCATAGAACTATTGCATTTCTAACAGCAGCGGTTTTACTTGTATAGCGTGGTATTGAAATATTGTATCTCCTTCAGTCGTAAATTGTTTGATGTAGAAGTAGGTTATGTCCTATATGTATTGTATGTAAAAACGAATAGGTGGAGTTAGAATATTTCTGATTGGAACAACAGGACTTACAATTCATAAATAGTGGACATAGAATAGTTCTGTAGTACATTTAGTATCTAATTGACAATGTTACGAAGCAGTGGTCGAAACCAAACCCGAATTACCCAATATCCTGCTATTCAAAACAAGCTACGACCAAGAGAACTTTAACAAAATAAACCTACTTCAAAGGGGAAGAAAAAAACTCGATAGTAGCAATACTATAAAGCTTACAAATCTTTACAAGAAACCAATACCATTACAGAAAAAAAATACGATCATCTTCAATTTCTTTGTGAAAAAGGTGTGATAAAAACCCAATACCATGAATTTTTTAAAAGTTTGCCATATACTTTTAACAATTCTAAAGATTCTGACAGTTAATGAAAATTGTATTCTGCATTATGACCGTTACACTCTATTTTACAAAATGCTAGGTATGTGCTTTATGTTCTTTATTTGAAAACGAATGGCCTATATTTTTAATTTTTTTATTATTTATTAATATTTTGTAAATGTATGTATGTATGAATTAGGGGTCATAAGGTCATAAGTCACTGCGACCTATAGGATTTATTGTGTCCCCCCTTACTTGCCAAGTTCTGATGTTTTCTCAGATTTATAGCAGCTCTTCGAGTCCTATTTTCCTGAGGAAGTTTAGGACATCGTCGGGCTTCAAATCAGGTAGATCCCCCTCTTCTATTTCATGTGCTCTTAGGTATCTGGCCCTAGAATTCTGCAAGGCAGGGCATTCTGAGAGTATGTATATTGAGGTTTCATCCTCTATCTGCACTTTGCTTCATCTGCTAACCCTAGTTTCTTCATGTGGCCTTTTTTTACTGAGGTTGAGGCAGCTAAGATCTCTTCTGGTCATAGTTCCCCAGTAGTATCTTAGATTGCCACAGTCCTTCCAGCTGATTCCAGTACTTGGATTTTTCCTTCTCCATTTCTTCCCTTAGTTTTCCTAAGATTACTCTACTGCTGATCCCACAGGATGGTTCTGGTCCCAAGTGTGGGGTTTCAGCTCCTTTTTTTGCCAGCTTGTCTGCTGTTTCGTTCCCCTCTATTCCTATGTGTCCTGGGACCCATAGGAGGGTGACAGTGTTCTTCTGGCCTAGTTCATTTAGTTTCCCTAGGCATTCCCAAACCATCTTCGAACTGATTATATTTGAGCTCAGCGCTTGATCACAATCTCTTGTCTGCGGTAGTTTCTTCCAATATTGAATTCCACACATCTTTCGATGGCGCGGACTTCTGCTTGAAAGATGCTCGGGTATATGCCCAGGCTTTCTGAGTATTTGGCTCTCGGTCCAAAAACTCCTATCCCAGTTCCCTCGTCTAGCTTGGAACCGTCCGTATACCACTTTATGGTATTCTGGTTTAAATTCTGTATGGTGTCTTCATCCCATTCAGATTTATTACTCAACTTTGTGATGAATTTTTTCACAAAGTTGAATTTCTTTGGCATATCATCTTGGGGCATTTCCCAAGTTTGATCTTAATGAAGTGATCGAGGTTTCTCCTGATAATTCCTTTTTTGATCATTCTATATATCGTTTTCTTTCTTGCGCTTTCTAACAGAATGTGCAGTGGGGTCAAGTTTAAAATCACCTCCATTGCAGCAGTGGGGCAAGTTCCCATTGCTACGGTGATACATGAACATGCTAGTCTCTGAATCTTGGAGATATTTTTCCTCGTCGTACTCAGATTAGCCCTTGCGCCCCAAGCCACTGCCCCATATGTGATTATTGGTCTCACTATACTATATTTTTTGTAAAATGTTGACAAGGTTTGAAATGGAACATTTAAGATTGTTGTTTTACATATTTATATTATTTTTTATTATTTTTTAGAGTTTAATATTTTTTTTATTTCTTGTAAAATTCTGACAAAGTTTGAAATGGAACATTTAAGTTTGTATTTTTAAATATTTTTATTATTCTGTGATAATAAAGTCAATTTCTTAGTTGTTGCAAAATTATCTATGGTAACTCCTTACAAATGGAGATAAAATACTTGAATTATATTTTACTATTGTATGTCCACATTTTTATTTATTTACGTATTTTAATCATTTAAAATCAACTACTATACTCTTATATACATAAATTTAAAACTATAGTAATAATATCGCAAAATAAAAATCTTCCTTTCGTTTTCAAAATAAAAAAAAGTCGCTCCTGAAAACTTTACGTTTTGTGACATACAATAGTTCTGCATTAAGGCGACGATAAATGATTATACTTAACCCAAATTATACAAATACAAGATCCGTTCCTGTGTGCAAATTCTGACAGACGTGACAGACAATCGCAATAAAAGTGGTTTATTACCATCAGTCACCTTTTACTGTAGGAACTATATTGTTGAACACAGTATACAAAATACTTTTTTAATAATTAAACCAATTCGTTATTTATTATCTCAGTTCTATATCAGTTCTACAAATTATTCCCAATTTTTCATTTTTTTCCATCCACTGAATTTTACGAGTTAACTAAAATAAGAAAAAAAAGCTTAATGCATCTACAAGCTAAAAGCCCATAATTGCTCATACGGCTATTTTATTTTATCCATTTACGCCGCCTGGTCGTCAGTTTTAATGAAGCTATCAGCTACAGCTATTAGGCGATTAAGTACCATAAATGATACGCATCTCTATTCAATCAAATGTTACTTTTGGAAAGAGAAAATCTATTATTTATTATTATTAACATTTATGTCTAATTGCGTGTCGAGTAATATAAAAAGTAACAATTTGTGTCATTCAATATGTAGAAAGTATTTACTTTTATTATTGGGAAGTATACAACAATTTAATTTAATTTAAAACTAATATATAAAATAGAATTTAAGAGTTGATAGACTTGTTGCAAAAGAAAAGATCCATCAGTTCTGCTTATAAAATGAAAATGACTTTTATTTATATAATAATAAGTAAATAAATGAAATAATTTAATTCTTTCGTATTTATTCGATTGTTACAAATGTATTATTGCTTCTAATTTGATTTAAACCACAAAAAAGAAACAGGCTCACGTTTTAATGAAATTGAGATGATTAAAAAATAAAAAACAAACAGAATTTGTAGAACGTTACTAACGTTAATAATAGTAAAAAATTTAACAATTCCAGTAACAGGTCAGTTTTTAATTTGAATTTACTATTTTTCAAATTATAATCTAATATTCAGGACCAATCACCTTTGTGTGATGCCGTATCTCCATTTTTTCAATTTCTAGGTTTGCTTTGTTAAACTGATTTCAAAAATATTTAGCAATGTATTAAGATTGCTGCATCTGTGAGCCAGATGGACTGAAGAATGAGCTGCTGTACAAAAATGTTTACTGATTACAAACTAGGCCTGTCAGCCTGATACACTTCGAACTTTGTAGAACTATTGTGCTATCCTTGTATTTTTAAAGCACATCTAGTCCTGTCCTTTTGACAGTACAACAGCTTTGATAATGACTGTTTCATAAAGCCTGCTGCTTCTGGTTTTTAACATAGTCTTGTCAAGCCTTCACATTTCCATAGGACATCGATTGCGGTTTCTTCCTCTTCCACACAGTCTAACAATCTCATTGCTCCTGATCCCTTTGTACCCAATACAAGCTTTGAGTTGACCTGAGTACCCACAGAGCAGACTATCAGAATGAATTACAATACACATTTAGGATAATCAGTTCCATAGTACAATATTTTACAGTATCAATTTCTGCTTGATATACATTTGCCTACTTCCCCAGGCATAACTAGACTTCTTTCCTTGGCTTTGTGCTGTATACCTCAGCTACTGTCCCCACAACGGTTTTGGAGCCATCCGTCCACAAAAAAGAGTTTTCTCATTTTACAAGGCTAACCAGTTTCCCAGTCCTAGGGGCTATTCGGTCTATGGATATTCCTAAAACACGGTCTGCTCTTATTCCCCGATAAAACTTTTCCTGGTCGATATTTTGCCTTCAGTTTATTGGTACCTGATCTTGCATTAGTCTATATATTATTGACATAGCTTCCCATTGAATATAAATATGCAAAGGTGATAAGTTTAGTAAAACTTCTAGCCTTACCAAGCGTTTGGATAGCTCTAATCTGCTGGGTTGTCCACCAAACTCCTGATGTATAGTTCAACATTGGTCTTTGGGTTGAGTCCCCATGTTTTCCCACACAACCTTTTAGATCTCCTAAGGGTCTGATTTTTTCAATTTGTGGATTCCGTCAGCTTCTAGTCAAATAGTATACCTTACTATTTAGCCTGATTTACAAAGGAATCTCTATCTCCTTGATAGTTGGTGGATCATCCTCACTCCAGTTGGTCTCCTTCAGAGACTGGTTGTCCGACTTGTGTGGAGTGTAAAATAGTTTTTGATAAATAAATAAAACAAGAATTAACGATTGTTCTTGGATGATTAGATGTCTCCAATTTTTTTTTGGAACTTAACAACTAAGAAATAAATCAAAATATTGAGCTTAGCTCTTATTTTCGAAAGAAATTACCTTAAAAATAAATAAATAACTACACAGTATCTACAAAATGCCTAAATAATGTTAAGCAATCGACTAGCGTGAAGAAATTATGACGATAGATTTTGATAGTGCATTTTCAAATGACGTCCCAATTATAATCTTCGGTCGAAGAAATAACTCGACCAGTATCTGTTTTAAATAACAAGTAGGCATAAATATATATGGGAAAACGAAAAATTTTAATCCGAAATTCACGAACAAAAATTCATTTTTCGTTTGGTATCTCACGTCCGTTGATATCGCATCGTTACCTGCTTTACAATCGGTCTTCCCACACGCTGAGACGTCTGTCTTTATCATCGGACACATCTCCATTCACTTATAATTGGGGATAATTCCTTATTGTGTTCCCTATCAAGATCTTTGACAGAATATCGTGCACGAGGCGATAATGAATTAGGTTAATATTCATCGTCTCCAAGGCAACCATACAAATCGGAATACTTCCAAAGAGACATTCTTTACCGGATAAGGTATTTATGACATAAAAAAGAGGTATAAATAAATTAGCATAAAAATATATGCTCGTAGTAATAATTTAAGCAGGAATTATTGTATCTCAATGCACAAGATAACCAATAGCTTTGAGGAAACTAAGGAAACTAGGAAATTAAGTTTAAATGAATAGTTGTTTGTTATTCTTAGTAAGATGGACTTCCACAGAGTAAGGGTTGGTACAATAAATTTAATTACATCTTCTAGAGAAGAATTAACCTGATTGTATGAGAAGTTATATGGGAAAAGTTGTAAGGCTTCCCAAAACATCTGGTTTAACCAAGAATGTCTTGAGAAGAATTTAATAGCCAATTATGTAAACATAAAATGTAAAACTCAATCAAAAGAAGCACAAAACGTAATTAAAAAAGCCCAAAGAATGGATTAAAGAAAGTAGAAAGTGGTTTAAAATAAGAGATGAGCTAGACATTTACATTAAAACTGTTAATTCAGAATTAACTTATTCAATGCCTTCTGTAGAATTTGACTGCCTAGATGATAAAATTAGAGAACAGGTCGGTAATTTGAAACATGATCAAAACAAAAACAAAACGAAATGGAATCTTCTCAGCTTCTAGATGTCCACTCATAGACAAAGGCCTCTTCCAGTTATTTTCTTGGGCGGTTTGAATCCATTTTTTCCCTGTATATCTTTGGATATCGTCTCGCCATATTGCCTGAAGACGCCCGACACTTCTTTTTGAGTCTCTTGGACGCTATTGTATATGTGTTTTGTTCAATTTTACGTAATTCCTGGTAACTGGCCCTGTCCAACGCTATTTTAATCTCGCTATCCACTCGACAGCCTCACTGATCTCGGTTCTTCTCATTATCTCGTCAATTTTTGGATTAATCACTGATGTTTGATATCTCCTGGATGTATTCTTTGACAATTTCCATATTAATGGAGACCCTCATATTGTTAAGGCTCGTAATTTTAGTCTTTTGAACAATTCAGACTAGTGATAGGGATACTAACCTGTAGTTAGGGTCTCCAAAAACACCTATGCAGATGATGGAAGTAAGTAATATGCCATGTATATGATGTAAAACTTGACTATTTGGTTCCCTCAACTAACCTTAAGAACTGGTCAATACTAGCCCAACAAGAGAGACTCTCCTGAAGGATTTAGACTACTTAAAATCACTAGGTTGTATGACAAACCAAAGTGTCATTACTCAGGAGGAAGAACAATGTACCTGCTGAGGTCTAAATGCTGTTAAGCCCTTCTCAATTTACAGAAATGCTAAATTTAAGAAATAAGGACATTCAGCATGACTTTAAAACACTTCATCCAAAGAAAACTATCTCAGGTTGCACAGGTTTGAAGCCATCCACTTTCTGGGTCAAGGAAATACCATTGAAATACAAAGACTCAAGAAAAGGAAACCTCTAGATCTGGTGTAATGATGTGGATAATAGAATAAGCACTACCAAAGCTTAAAAAGATGTAGATAAAGATGCCTTAATCAATGGTGACAGTTATGTAATATAATTAACGTATTACATCAATCTTAAAACAATTATTGTAGTGTCTAGTGTGTTTATCATTATCATTAGTTTCAATCATTTGATTGACTGGCAGCAACATCTATTATGTTTTCAGTGTTTTTTTTTCTATTTCAATCTTTTATGTGCAAATCTCCTGAGTGTTTTATAACAATTAAGATTCATATCTTCTTGTAGTTGTTGTAGATACTCTTTTCTTTGTCTTACTCTATACACATTACTTTCAATCATTTCTACTAATATTTGTAATAGGCTTTTGTCTTAATGTATTATGTCCTAAACATTCTGCTCATAACCTTGGGCTCATAATCTTAATGAGTTGTCTTTTTTCTTTGATATTTCGATAGAACTTTTTTATTTGAGGATTTACACACAAGAGTAAAGGGCTGCCTACTCTTTATGCGAATGATTTATTAGGTTCTCTCTTACTTCTTTGTTTATGTTTCGATTTTTCTTATTTATGTTCCACTTTGCCTTTATCTGCTGTTTTATTTTGCCACAGTAGCATTCGTGTTCAAAAAAAGAATTATTGATAAAAATCAAAACAACAATATGGGTAAATCTACAAAGATTAAGCAACCAATAATTCTTTTGACTACATACTTGCTCTCTTTCAAACAAAAACTTGTAGAATTTTAAACGTAGACAATATCTTTGTATCATTTTGCAGTCGAATCGAGAAAAAGTTGCCGCATACATCATAGTTTTATGACTCGTCGTAATTCCACGTAGCAAAAAGTGACAAGAAACAAAGAATGAAGTGGTAGATATGTTATAAACAATGATCTGTAACATGGCGAGTAAAGAAGAAAGAACAAACGGATCGATCAATCAGATATGAATGTGGATATACTGCGTACGTAACATTTTTAGTTACGAGGCATTAACAACGGACGCAAGGCGGTGATATTTGTGTTATGATATAATCGAACGAATCAAGTTGTTATTCGATTTGTGACGTTTTAATATCAGATTGTAATTTTTGGATTCCTCGCAGTCGGTTTCTTTGCTTGTAGCAATTATAAATATTGTTTTTGTGTGATGTGATGAGAATATCGTTGGAATCTACCTCACAGGTGGAATAAAACAAAAATTTGTAGTGTTTGTAGTTTATTTGAATACGTGCCATTATAAATACAAATTTTTTTTTCATACTGGACCCAATGTTGTTTGAAATAATAAGTGAATCAACATAAACTAAGCTTTTATTCTAGTTTTTGAAGATTGACATTAATTGTACAACTGCTGTTGCCAGCAATATGTATTAATGGAGTTGTTGATGGATTTACAGTGTTTTCTGTAATCGCGGAAGATGTGTGGCTGTAATGTAGCACAGCTGGGGGATTGACACCAAGGTTAACTAATTTTGCTTCCCCCCATCAGACGAATGTCAGCCTATTCCAAAACCATTTTAAATATCATAAAACTCTTCTTAATACTTGAAAAAACTGAGATAAAAAACACGTCATTTTGACATTTTTCCACAAAATTGAAAATTTTAATTATGATTAAATCCTCTTTAAATCCCAACAATTTCCCAACCATAGTTTTTTATCTGTTTGGAAGAAGAATCTTTATCCTAATTTTGTTGTTTAAATTTTCTACATACATAACCAGCGAGTTTTATGTTTTGTGGATGTAATTTTATTGACCTGTAGAGTTACAAAGCTTCTTCTGAAATAATGATCTGTATAGATGTTATAAATGTCTTTTTTTAAGCCATTTTGCAATCAAGATAGGATTTTCCTACTTTATTAATCCCCATTTGTTGGTTGATAGATTTTCCTTACGAATATTTCAAAAATAATCTGTTACTTGCGATATATCTTAATTTAAATCAGAATTTAAAACTGTAAATGGTCTTGTACAATAAGAGCAAACTTACCAACAAACCGTTTTTCACAAAAAGATCACTGAATTATAAATATTAATTCACAATTACAATAATCGTACAAAAAATGTGGTTTGTATTTCGTGTATAAAATTAGTGCACAATCGAGAAAATTACGCTCTCATATACCATTAAAAAAACACTCACTTTAAGCACGTAAACAAAATACGACTGTAGAAAAGTTATTTTTTTCATACTGTACGGTAAAGTGCCATTTCCCGGACTCGTTTGAGTCAGGGAAACGGCACTTTACGATACACTTGTACTTGTACTTGTACTCTTCAATTCTCCCAACATAAACTAAGCTTTTATTCTAGTTTTTGAAGATTGACATTAATTGTACAAACTGCTATTACCAGCAATATGTATTAATGAAGTTGTTGATGGATTTACAGTGTTTTCTGTAATTGCGGAAGACGTGTAGCACTTCAACAAAAGTTTCGCCGCTTTGGATGATTCTTGCAATCTTGTTTTTGCCTTCCATCGATTCTTTTTTAAGTAATCTAAAATATTATATGGGGCGCTTCGTTACTCAATTTTAAGACGAAAAGTTCATATAAACATGTGTGATAGGTGTTGTCGTTTATGAGATACAGGGTGTTGTACGTGAAATTAATTTTTCTTGGTGACGCTACTGATTTATATTTTTTTATTATTTTATTACAAGCAACATGTGTTAAACATAAAGAAAAAATAATACATTTCAGAGCAAATGTTCAAAATGTCCACCTCCAGCTAAAATGCAAGAATCCGCTCGATGTCTAATGGATTGTCGAATACGTTCGAAGATACCAGGATTGTTACGAATAACATTACAGCCGTCTATGATACGATTTTGAAGATCTTGTACGTTTAATATCAGTGTTGTGTAAACAAGCGATTTCAAATATCCCCACACACAACAATCCAGAGGATTGTGTCCAGGTGATCTAGGGGGCCACGGGTGTGGAGATCCTCGTCCGATCCAATGGCCTGGAAAAACATTATTTAAAAACACGCGTACAATCACTGAAAAATGTGGAGGAGCTCCGTCATGCATGAACCACATGCGCCTTCTAATAATAATAGGTACATCTTCCAAAAGAAGTGGAAGTTCATTTTCTAGAAAATGTTGGTATGTCTCACCGGTTAACCGTACAGGAAGGAAAAATGGTCCAATTAAATAATCATCGATGATGCCAAGCCAAACATTGACCGAAAACGTTTGTTGAAATCGTTTTACACTTATGGTATGTGGATTTACATCTGCCCATATGTGGTCATTATGAAAATTCATAATCCCATGTCTAGAAAAGTTGGCTTCATCCGTAAATAGAATATTGGCCACAAAATTCGGATTGTTCGCGATTTCACGTAAAATCCATTGACAATACTGTATGCGTAATGGATAGTCAGTAGGTAACAAATGTTGAACACGTTGAACGTGATATGGATACAATAAATTATCTTTTAGAATATTCCAAACAGTTTTGTTACTAACATTTACTTCATCTGCAACTTTTCTTGTACTCGTTTCTGGATGTTGGTCAATAATTTGAAGAATCTGGTTTTCCAATTGGGGATTTCTCACAGTTCTGGGTCGTCCAATAATATTCTTCGATTTAGCAAAAGTTCCAGTTTCTTGTAAACGAATATGTAACTTAGTAAACGTATCTGACCATGGTAAACGATTATTTGGATAACACTGGGCATACGTACGGCTAGCTTCTAAGGCATTACCATTCGCTAATCCGTACAAAAAATGCATATTAGCCATTTCAACATTAGTAAACACTGGCATAGTTATTAACTAAACACAGAGTCAATCAAATAAAAATGTACGATTTTTGCGTTGGTTTTCAAATTTGACACTTGTCAACATTATTTCAAAGGCCACTTAGAATAAGCATGTTTTTGCGTATTACTTCTAAAAACCAGTAGCGTCACCGGCAAAAATTAATTTCACGTACAATCAGAACTGACTTATTACAATAAATTCAACACCCTGTATCTCATAAACGACAACACCTATCACACAATGACATGTTTATATGAACTTTTCATCTTAAAATTGAGTAACGAAGCGCCCCATATAATATTTTAGATTACTTAAGAAACACCCTGTATATACTTTTCTGCAACTAAAGAACTCTTCCATCCGCCGTGCTGTTTTAGAACTTTAAGGTCAGCTCCAGCATTGGCCAACAACGTTGAGGATGTCCTCCTGAAGTAATGACCTGTATACTTTTCTGGTTGGTCTAGTTTTAAGAACTCAGCTATTTTCTTAGGTGCTCCGGCAACAGTATGTATACCAGCTATTTGAGATAGACATTTTCCTTGTCTATAA
Organism: Ophraella communa; assembly: GCA_035357415.1. Taxonomy (NCBI): domain Eukaryota; kingdom Metazoa; phylum Arthropoda; class Insecta; order Coleoptera; family Chrysomelidae; genus Ophraella; species Ophraella communa. Next base: position 2,984,591 of record CM068982.1, on the reverse strand, counting down.
CCCACCAAAAGAGCTTTCAGGGAGACCTTTTGCCGTAAATTCATGTAATTTCCAAACACATCCAAATAGTGACCCTCATCACTGTTGATCACAGTGAAAGCGTTTTTGTCTGGTTAATCTTAACTACTAGCTGAGTACCCGTGTCCTCCACATCACTAACTTCTAAATTATAGATCTCTTCCCTTCGGCAACCTCCAGCAACTCCAAGTAATGCTATCACATTGAGTAAGAGATATTATTCTTTATCTGGAGCGTCCCTCATGAAGCTTTCAATTTGTTCCTTTGTCAGCACCTTCGACTGGTTTGGCTGATGGTCTACATTTTGGTTTTTCAAAAAAGCTATCAACTTTGGGAAACTTGATATTTTGACATTCTCATTAACCATAATCATTGATTTTACCATCGAGTATTTGGACCATAATGAAGAAGGGTTGAACGTTTTTGACTGAAAATTTAAACCATTGAAAAGAATATTCTTTAAAAAAACTGTTCTTACCACATCCAAAAAGTAAGCCAACATCACATTTTCATCAGCACTACTTTTCAAATTGTGCTGTTCACGCCAGTTGCAAAACAGCGCATATTCTGTAACAGTACCTGTTAACATTTTAAGCACCTGGTATCCTAAATATTAAATTCAATTAGTACCGCTAGCTGCTCCATCTATCCTAAAACATTTTTAATAATAAAATAATGAATACAGTCTCTATAATTATAATTGGAAGTTCAAAGTAGCTACGCTACGAGGTGTACTAATGAGTTGGCATTATCGAGTTCCAGAGGTTTTAATAATTATTCGAGTCTCATTTCTTCTATTGATTTAATGTCATATACAGAAAGTTGGAATATAAAACAGTAAACTAGAGGCAACTCTTTAGTAAACTAGAGGCAACTCTTTAATTGAAGATTCTGTAAACCAGAAGCATCTCTTGAATTTGGAGATTCCATAAACTTGAATAACTTGTAACCTGTAAGCTCTCGTATGCACATTCTTAACTGGATTATCTCTACAACTGGGGCAGATCATCCCTCCACTAGTGATCTTCTATAATCATTTGGAACCACCTAGACAGTGCCGTAGCGACCCCAAGGTGCGGCGAAGGATCGTCCACTATTGTAACAGATAAGTTTATTGTGATCGATCAAGTTTACTGTTCCCATATTTTTTCTCTTTTATTTCCGTGTATATCTATCTATATCGTCAACTGTATTAGAATAAGTATTTTTAAAGAACTGTTTGCGGATTATTTTGTTGTAACGTATTCTCTATCTCATTAATTTCAGCACCAAGGAAATCTTATTATCTTTTATATGTTTGTACATTTTCAAATCATTTTTTTATCTTCATAGACAGTTTTTTCTGACATCTTTCTGTCATCTTATGATACTTATTTAAATAACTCAGTTTAAAACAACTTTCTTCAGTAGTATCATAAAAAATAAAAAGATTTCAGTGGCGCCCTTATAATTTCTTAAAGAAACAAATATTGTACAACAGTCAGAGCTAATGAACTTACTCACCCCTAGCCGAGGTATTTAACTATCATAATTTTTGTGTGATAAACATTTATAAATTCTGTTAATTATTGAAGTATCTTTTACAATTAATTAAAGACGAAATTAAGCTTAATGTTTGTTTTATTGTAAATTACATTTTTTCTTTTGGTATATTGTTATTTTTTCAAAAAAGTTAACTAAATATTTTTATAAATTCACTATCAACAGACAACTAATATTACAAATTGTCGCCCAACGCACAAATAATATTACAAATTGGCGCTCAACGTAATAATTTGGTTACAAATTGGCGCCCAACGACCAAATAATATTACAATTCTTTTTCAAATCTTTTCGCAGATCTAACTGAAATGATTTGTCCTATCGCTTCCGCAGTTTTCTCAGCAATTTCATCTAATTTCAGGTCCACTTTCTCTGCAGATATTTCGTGTGTGCAGAAAAATTCAATATGTCCGCCTTTATTTACATTGTTACTTGGTAACCGCTGTTCATTTTTTATTTATTAAGCAAATCAACCATGTTAAGAATAAATCAAGTAACATAATTTTTTCACAGTAGTCTACATGACTTCCTAATAAAATGATCAAATATGTCATTTCAGTTTCATATTTTATTGCGTTTAAAACTAAAGGCAGTATGAAAAAAAATATAGTACGATACACGTCCGTGAAATGATTATTTCGGTACTCGATTAGATATTCTTGACTCGGCTCCTTCGTCGCCTCGTCCATAAATATCTATCTCTTACTTCCCGGACTTGCAACGTAAATAATTATTGTGAGAGCATCGAAAAAGTATGGGTTAAATTTTAATTTCATAAAATGTAAAAAGTTTATCCGTTGGAAAGAAAGAGAACAATCATTATTGTTCCGATGTGTATCACAATCATGATAATTATGATACTATTCAAGCTGGCGAAAATGTTGAATATTCGCGACCCACATAAACCCCTTAACTGTTGCTTAAATAATAACAAGTAACGCTGAAGCCATCAAAATGTCACTACGTATCATACGCAAATGAGAGTTGATATTTATGTGGAATGTATCTCGGGATGACAGTACGGAGGTTCATCCAGTTTTGAGATGCGAGATAGGATGCTAGTAATAGAAAGAGAAACATACACAAACAAGACGGTCAAGAAAAGAAATATTGCTGGTTTTGTTTTTTATAAAAAGACCGACTTGAATGGGCTCATTTGTTTCGTTAAAAGATGGTGACTTACAAAATGATGGAGATCGACCGTCAGAAAATCCAACACAAGTGTTTTATCACGGGTATTATTAATGCCATTTCTTTAATATTTTCTAAATAATTAAATAACAAATTTTAAAAATGATAAATTAACTCCAATGTTAAAATGTCATATACCTACAAACTATTTTGTCATTTTGGCATCGATAAAAAAGGTGCATCCTTTTTTATCGCTTTTTTTTATCGCATGTTCCTCAATCTAGTAGGTGTGTATCAATTTTGCATTATTGTTGACAGGTATTTAATTGTCAAATTTAACAATATAAAACAATACTACCTTTTCTTTGCAAAAAACATAAAGTATGAACCGATTTGGAGAGGTTTCACATGAACAAATTACAAAAAATATTGAAGAGTCAATACCGAAGTCAACAAAAAATACGAAGTCATTAATATGGAAACAATTCATGGAGTTTTGTCAAAGCCGAAATTATAAGTTGGAAGAGAATACTACAATACAAGATCTAGCAAAAATATTAAAAGATTGGGCTTTCAATATGAAAAAAAAGAATGGAGAAGATTACAAAGAATTTGCGGTCAAAACAATATGGAACACGACTGCTAAAATGTTACAACAGAAATATTTTAACGAATATGGTTTGAAATTTGATCCTTTTACAGACATAACCTTTAAAGAAGCTCGGGATGCTAGAAATGCCAAAAGAAAACAACTTCAATTGATTCCAACAAAAAGAAAGACGTGTTCTTCAGCAATAGACAAAGAAAATATAATAAAAATGGCAACACTATGGAATGGAATATAAATGAACCTAAAGGGCTGCAAAAAAGATTCTTTCATATAGCTTCTTACGAATTGGCTTGGAGAGGAGGAGAAGCTGTTAATTGCAAAATTTATTATTTTAAAGTAGAAAAGAACCAAAATGGTCTTCCTACGGGTAGGATTGAATATAACACCATATTTTCGAAAACGGCACAAGGCGGCTCGAAAAAGTTAACAGACAGCAAATGGTTGACTAGAAATGAAAGTGACGAAAGTATTTGCCCTGTAAAACTATTCCATTTGCTAGTAGAAAAAAGAAATGAACATATTACTTCTGACCGATTATTTTTAACTCCAAATCCTTTTTGGAAAAATAAAAATTCTAAAGGTTAGTACAAAAATGTTCCTTTAGGTATTAATACCATATCTGTTTGGACAAAAAATTCTGCTGCAAAAATTGGATTGGACATAATCAATAATAAAGTTACTAACCATTCAAATCGTGCCAGCGCAGTTTCCCAATTAGCCAAAGCAGGAGTTAGCGATCAACAGCTTATTAAGATAACAGGACACTCGTCATCACAATCGATTAAACCATACCTCCAAATTGACCCCGAACACCATGAACAACTTATAAATAATTTGAGACCCTCGGAAACAGAATATTCAACATACGTAGAAACACGAGAAGAAAACATTAAAATCAGTACTCCCCAACCAATATTTAATAATTGTATTTTTAACAACTGTTCTTTTAACTAGTTTAATTGTTTTAGAATGAATAAATTTTATTGTTTCTTTATATAATTAGTCGTTAATTTATCTTAGCAAAATACACGCGATCTATTTTTTAATGGATAAATTTTTCGATTCATCTCAAGATTTTTCCATCAGTAATATTACGAAAAAAACTGAAATGATAAAATCGCGAGACCGAAGGTCGAGCGATTTTATCTAATTTCAGTTTTTTTCGTAATATTACTGATTGGCAAAATCTTGAGATGAATCGAAAAATTTTCCGGTAAAAAAAAAGCTCTTGTGTATTTACTGTTGATAAAATAAATCAATAGTTTTTACTTTTCTTGGTTATCAAAAAGTGAAAGCATTTCTTTTTTTTTCTATATCTCAGACTTAAACTATTAGACCCAAGGGATTATCCTGGTTATGTTAACAAAATGTTTTTAATAAGATAACAACAAAAGACACATGAATATTAAAACGTTCAAGATCGAAGACAAAAAACGTTGCTGAAGAATTCATTTAATAAATACAAATCATCGACCCACATGGACCAGAACAGTCGTGGCATGCTCGTGATGGCAAAAGTCAAGAAAAACAAAAAATAAATTGAAAAAGAAATATTAATAGCAAGAGATCAGTCTGCGTAAAATTAAATGCATGCATAACTGCATCATTCAACAGTTGTTATTGCGGTTTTGATTTATCTATTCTTTTGTCTTTGTTGTGGAATTTTTTCAGATGTTAATAATAAAAAAAAGTTTAAAAACATATATAAATTAATTAGGATTGGATTCGTTTTTAAAAAGGAAGAAATAGATGTTAGAAAATTGTAGAAAATGAACATGTTTTTTCCACAATAATACTAAAGGTAAATTTTTAACTGTAAAAAAAATTGACTAGTATAGAGCGGGTCACAGTTATTATGCAGCATTGCGTTTATGGACGACGGCGTTGCCATATCGGCATGTTCTTTGAATTTGGTTCCAACTGGCGCGGGAATATAACTGGCCATTGTGTTACTATTATGATTTAAATGTTGACTAAATTATTCATTTGAAAATCGTTTAGAATATTTATAATTATGCTTTTAGATAAATTTTACGCGTTTAAAGGAAAATATATTGTAAATCCGCTAAAATATTATAAAGAAATAAATAAATACAGCGGCCTTACAAAAGACCTTTGTCAAATTATGATATAATAATATAATAATATAATTTATAATGAAAATATGTCAATAATAATAATATACACATAAATTACAAGACGAGTGGTAAAAAAGTCAGCTGTCATCTAAATTTTAAGGGAGAACGATTAACAGAGAAAAGCTAATGAAATCTTGCCGACGTTTCGATGATTGTTCCGAGGATTTTTCTTCTTCTGGCGGGTTGTTGTAACAAACAAAATATAGAATAAGTAAATGAATTAATAATTACGTATTTTAACTTGAATTAAAATTAAACTTTAAAAATGACAATGATTAGCAGGTAATAACTAAAATAAATGAAAATTGAATGGAACATTTGAGGGTTAAGAAATATATTACTGATCTTCATCGTCATCCAAGTCTTCATCTTCATCGTCTTCATTTAGATTTATTATTATTGGCTCAATGTCTTCCATTAAATGATCTGTTTGCCACATCTTTTCCTCTGTCTTCTCTACCTTTTTTTCATAATTAGACCACTGCTTTGGGGTTACTTGCGAATACGCTGTTTTTATAAGTTTTTCCACATCTTCTTTTTTAAAAGTACTATTATTACGAGCCACATATCCTTTCACTTGGCTCCACACCATTTCAATACGATTTAATTCGCAATGATAAGGTGGTAATCGTAGGACTGTTATATTATGTTCCGTGGCAATGTCGTCTATTTTTCTTAGGTCGTACTGCTCTCTAAACGCGTTTGCAGTAGCCAATAATTCTGTTTTTAAATAATCATCCTCGAAGTAAATCTCTTTTTCCAGTAGCCAGTACTTTATTTGTTCCTTATTCCAAGTTGTCTTTGGAAAAGGTAACTTCGCCGAATGGTATGACGCATTATCCAATACTACAACATTCTTTGATCCGTTTTTCGGCAAATTAGGGATCAATTGATCTTTAAACCAGGCCTCAAAGCCTTCTGCGTCCATTTCGTCGTGGTAATCGTCTGCACCTTTCTTTGCCAGAAAAGTTTTTTCTGTACCCTCAAGAAAACCGTCTTTCCAGCCTGCATGAAGAAGAACAAATCTCGGTCCTCGTTGACTTGGAGCCTTCAGTCCTGTTGTCAGTCCTTTGACAAATGCATCTCGGGCATTTTTTATGGTAGTGTCTTTCATTCAAAATTTACACTGTGGCCCACATTAATCCATGACTCGTCCAGATATATTACGTTATATCCTTCTTCGCGGAACTTCTTCACTGATCTTAAATATTTGTGCCTCCAGGCGATTATATCAGCTCTTTCTATTAGAATCGAGTCTCTTCCTCTCTTTCCATAAACAAACCCCATATCGTCTTAGCGTACTTTTAGAAAAATTTGGTACATTTTCGTCTGAATTTATTTTAGCAAGAACTTTTGCCAGTGTTGGTGGAATATTTTCGGAGTAGAATTCATGCACAGCTTTTCGTATTTGCCATTGGATACCTTCATCGTAGGTGATCAGTCTTGAATTCGACTGGCTGCTGTTCCGTCTTCGTTTTTTTGGCGATGTCAAAGGTCCAGTAGCGGCTTCGCTTTTCATATTATACACTGTTCTCACACTAAGGCCAGTCATTTCAGAAATCAGTTCTATTTTCGCTATCACATTTTTGTCATCTTTTGTATTCAACGTATACGTTAAAATATTCAATAAAAGCCTCTTGGTTTGACGATGAAGATTTTCACCTTGTTTAAATTTTTCAAACGGTGCTGCTAACTGCATGGCTGTTGTTTCAATAATGCCCTTTCGTTTATCAGCAGTCAACGTGAAGAAGCGGTTGCTCCATGTTTTGGAGATACCTCAATCAGAGTGGCAAAAGTAGTTCGACAATTGGTTCAAACGTATGAAAAAGTGTATAGATCTTCATGAGGAATATTTTGAAAAACAATAAAGTGATTTTCTATTATTAATATTTGTTATTGTTCTCTAATCCCATAATATAAAGGACAACCCTCGTATTTCCAATTTTCCAGTTTAAAAAGTAGTACAGAAAATGGGATTTTCTGTGTTGATCGTAAAAAAAAATGTTACGCCTGTATAGCGTATACCCCTCGTGGGACGCGGCGTGTTCCTCCATAAGCCGTCACACCAAGATGATTGATAATGACCTGGTTAAACCGCTGGTGACGTCACTTCATTAGTCCGTCTAATGAAATACCACGGTTTTACTAATTGAATGTCCATGTACGGCATAATAGGATTCTCGTATCAAAATGACGCGAAAACCTGATTAAATTAATATTATTAACATTGTTGCTAACTAACTATTCGATTTGTTTATTTAAAATGTTGGAAAAAAAAAACAAATTTCAAATTATATTTGTACATAAGCGACGAAAAAGTTATTATAATGTGAAAACTTGATTAAAAGTTGAATTATTTGCCTCGAAATATCTTTGTAGCTCAAAATGGGAAATATTATTTAATTGTATACAAGGTGTTTCTATCTTTTCCACCTTAGTAATATAGTGGCCAGGTATTGGTCGAATGAGAATCCTCAATGGATTATTGAAGCACATACCCAGAAATCTCTGTAGAGCTAGTAACATTTCAATTAAAGTAATTAAAATAGTTGGTATCAATTTTAAAGTATAATTGAACATTATTAATGATAGTAAAATAAAGGAAAAAATCAAAATTAGTGTCACAGGTTTTTATTACAAATTTACAGGTTCCTGTAAACAGCGACTAGTTTCGGCCTATAAGCAGGCCATCATCAGGCTAGAAAAAAACATAGGTGAGAGGTAAAAAACATGCAGATTACAATGTGGATCGAACCAACCAACCTATATATTGAATATTAAATGGATTATATGGTAAAACCAGTGACATAAAGAAAAAGTGACATTAAAATTAAAACAAAGTTTTTTTGGTTTTTTCTTTATTCATTGGTTTGTCACATTTGATATATGGATGATCTATCTCTGTTAATAATAGTGTTTAAAAATAAAAGTTAAGTGAAAAATATCAAGAGACATTCACGATCACTGAACAACACCAGAACTTAGCACAGTATTTGAAATTACTAGATTTTGGACACAAAAATAACATCCTAAAAGAAGCGTTGAAGTCATGGGCATAGTAGAAGTTTATTTTGTTGTATTTGGATGCTATTTGTCATAGTTGACGTCTGCCACATTCTGACACCTTATTTGCAACCCTTGTTACCAACAAAATTTAGCACTAATTACGAATTCATATTGCATTGTTAATTTTTCAATTTTATTCTCTAAAACCGATCCGTTTTATGATTTATTGTGTAAAGCAACATTTCATTGATATTTATTGTTTATTTACTTGTCCAAAATGCCTCTAGATCCTATTATTGTGGCACGAATTTATACAAGATGATAGAGGACAACGTGAAACCGTCAGAATTGTTGGTAAGAACCTCTGTACTGTACAAAATGTGTACCAACGTTACCGGGAGAATGGTCTTATAACCAGACGACCCGGATCTGGCAGAAAAAAAGCCACTAGTCAAAGAGATGATAGATTTTTGTTAATGTCAAGTTTGCAGAATAGAACAGCTTCTGCAGTTTCGCTACGTAACCAGCTTCAAGAGGTTAGAAACGTTAATGTTAGCGAATGGACAGTTAGAAGAAGGCTTCATGCTAGAGGATTGTCTTGCAGAAGGTTAGGGCCAACATTGAACCGCCAGCATCGAATTGCAAGATTGAATTTTGCTCGAAATCACTTGTTATGGAACGATGATGTCTCGTTTTTGCCTCAATGGACCAGACAGACGTCGAAGAGTATGGAGAAGACCTGGAGAAAGATACACCCCCGCTTGTATTGACCGTAGACGTAAATTTGGTGGTGGGTCTTTATGGTTTAGGGAGGTATTACTTCAGAAGCACGTACAGAGTTGGTTTTAATAGAGAATGGCTCTCTAATAGCTCAGAGATATGTAACAGAGGTCCTGGATTACCTTTTATGGTCATTATGGACGAGCAAGGCATTTTTATGCACGATAATGCAAGGCCACACGCTGCCAGGATTGTCAGTGAATATCTAGACGAGGAATTAGGCGGTTTGATTGACCAGCATGTAGTCCAGATATGAACCCCATCGAACATGTCTAGGATGAGTTAGGGAAGCGTATTCGAAGGCATACACCAGCCCCAAAAACTACTCAGGAGCTAAGAGAGTTTCTATTGCAGGAGTGGAATAACATGGATCAGAATGTAATCCTTAATTTAATTCAGAGTAGGTCTGCAAGCGGTCATTAATGCAAATCAAATAAGTGGCTTAAAATCACTTTAATATTGGTACAAGTAAACGTACACGTAGCGAATCCAAGTAGGACCACCTTGTAAATGCTTTGCATACTTAATTAGAGCTTATTACCCTCTCTTTTTCAAATAGAGTACGGTAAATCCGGTTTTGAACGAATACCAACATTATACATTCTTAAGCCTGTGTAATTATCGTAAATATCATTTGTTCCTTTTCAGGCAATATTACAATAATTATTATTTATACCTGATAATCGACTATATAGCATCGAAGAGTTATTGAACATGACCTTTATATTGTTTTTTTTGGTTCGGGGAAATTCAGAGTCTCACCTAAAATACTACATTTTTTAGCGGTCAAAAATTATCAGTACAAAGTATAAATCACGATATGAAGGTTTCCATTTCGACTCCGGACGTTATCTCTAATATTTTTCCTTTGCGTAGCGGGCGAAATGCAAAATAGAAAGTCCAATATCTCTCGACACGCGAAACTGTTTGGAATGAAAGGAAATGAAAACGTTAAAGGAGTAGAGGACAAGTTGTAGAGGCGGGTAATTAGGCAGGAGTCTAATCAAAACCGGCTGAAAGTGTTTGCTATTGAAATAGTGTTAGGAATTCAAATGTTTCCAATTAAACAGTTCTGTTTTTCAATATTAAAAACTGCTTTTTTACTTATTAGATAATTGACAATTGACAGTATGAAAATATTTTCTTCTCTGGCACTCCTTTCAAAATTTCACAGTGAACATCGTAACTAGGTTGAGAAGTACAAACATTTTGATCCTCCTAATCCTAGAAATACTATTTCTGAAAACCATAATTTTTCTCATTCTGATGTTTCTAGATTGCATAAATGTTTTAAAGGACCAAGGATGAACCTGTTGGAAATGAGGTTTCTAAACATAGTACTCTTGTTTGTTTGAATGAACTATTGAAACCTAGAGATCCTTACATTTTTCATTGCCTTTTTGATTCCATCGTTTTACAGTTTTCCACCACATAATCTCTCTTTTTTGCTTATTACTTTTTGCTAATTTATGCTTATTTGGTTTGCTAATATTCATAAACAATCTTTATAAAAATTAAAACCAACACGAGACATCCAAGATATCAGGAACATTTGTGTTCATACGTGGACTTTTTTTAATAAAAGCTAAAGGTAAAAAATAAACGATTATCTCGATATGTCCAATGTACCAAAAAAAAGCAGCAAATCCATTTGTTTAACAACAATGAAAAGCTGTTTAATAGACAACTTAGTAGAGCTGGTACAATCAACAATCGCCACCTTCCAAGCAGAAATGAACTTACTGACTATTGGTCTTCAATATGGTCCAATCCTCAAAAACACAACGATAATATCCAAAATTTATGGTACAAAAAATTTGACAGCTTACACGAGGTAATGGCATCAAAATTACCACATGTTCTTCAACATCTAGAAGAAATTCCAGCCTTTCTTACTCATGGCTTGACCAATATGCTGTCCAAAACAGCTAACACACAAGATCCTTCGCAATATAGACAAATAACATGTCTTCCAACGCTTTACAAAATATTAATATCTTGTATTACTAAAAAATCTACAGGGATGTAAACGTGGTCACCAGGGATGCAAAGAACAAATTGTTATTGACTCTGTGATCCTAAGGCAAGCGCAAAAGCAATGTCGCAACATCTCGACTGCTTTTATAGACTACCGTAAGGCATTTGACAGCGTGCCTCATTCCTGGCTTATACGTATTTTAAACATCTACAAAGTACATCCTATCATCGTTACTTTTCTTGAAGCATCGATGAAACAATGGAGAACAAGCCTTCAGGAAAATATTAAGGGTCAGTATCTTAAGACTAATGAAGTTGTTATTCGCAGAGGAATATTCCAAGGAGACTCACTTATTCTACTGTGGTTCTGTTTGGCAATTAATCCACTTTCTGTCAAGCTCAACGATAGTGAATTGGGCTTGGATCAAAATTATTGCTTCCAATCAGCAATATCTTCTGGACATAACCAAAAGTTTTTCCAGTGATGTACGCATGCAATTTGGATGGATGGAGATATAAACGCAACAGTGGCAGAATGGGGAAACACAAATATCTGGGATTCCAACAGGTCAGCTTGCTAGACCAAAAACAGTCCAAGTCGAAAATCAGGAATCAGTATACACAGAGGGTTGGTTCATTACCAAAATCTGAATGCGTGTGTTAACTTATTCGTTTGGGATTCTACGATGGATAAAAACTGAATTGGAAGATATTCAGAGAACAACAAGGACTATGATGACCAAGCACAGATATCACCATATCGTCAGTAGTAAACCAACCACACATTGATAAAATTGCATCAAATAGGTGGCTTGCTAGGTGGTCCCTTGTTTTCAGAGATTGAAGGATACATGATGGCTATTAAGGATCAGGTTATATTCTAAAAACTACAAAAAAACGTCGGAAACCATACAAAACATAAAATCAGGATGTTCAACGATAGTCAACACGGATTATTTACGCAGGCCCAACCAACTGTGTAACATTATCCACCAGAAACTGACCAGCTAAGTCAGTGCTGCTAGTCGATGTTGCAGCTACAAAAAATTAGAGCAAAGTACATCGATCTTGCTATAGAAGTAGGATATATGGTATGCAGAAAAAGTGGAGGTGGTACCGAACATCGTATCATCAACAGGACTCATCCTCTTGAATACATGTCACACTGTGACATGGGCCTAATCCTATTTGCTTTTACGCTCGGGATAAGTAAATATTACCAGCAATTGCTGAGTAAGTGCAGGACCTGTCATCATTCTTGACCAGAATGGGTCGAATTTATCCCCAATTATCGATTAGAATTTGGTACGCACATCCAAGTTTTTGAGTCTGGAGTCGGAATATTTATTCATCTTGTTTCAAAAATGTATATCCCACACTGTGTAATCCATCAAATTATACGCTTTCTTAAATAAAATAAATTATTTCGATTCCGATTTGAGACGCAGCACGCCATGAGAAAAGGTAAAAGGTATCATTATTATAACTATATGTAAGTGGTAGACGTGAGCAGACTGAAAAATATTCGAGGAATGTATGCCGTGTCTATATTTTCGAGTTCCCATCGGGAAAAGAAGACGAGGAATAATTTTCGTCTAACCCTTAATTATTTAAAGACACAAAAACAGTATAATTAAGCATACATTCTTCGAGAATAATAAGTTATTTCATCGTTTACTTAAAAAGCGACATTCTACTTTCAATTTCAATGATTTTTCCTTAGAGTTTGGATTCAGAACTGTCAAAATATGCTTCCATAATTTCTATATTCTATATTCTATTATACGTATCTCTGACAGAAAAAAAAATATTCTATGGGATTTGGGGGTATAACAAAACGTAACAGAGCAATCTTTTGTTAAAAGTTTAACTGAAAGAACACTTGTCTATATTTCTTCTGGTTTCTGTTGTAAACATTTTCAAATCTATTAAACCCATGTTGAAGCTTGAAGGTAATCGCTGTAACTTTTTGTTTTGAAAATGTAGCATTGCTTTATGCAGAAAATCCTCACAAGTTTCAAAATGGTAAAGCATTTTCTTTTTCTTCTTAAGCATATTTTTTTTCTCCCTCTGAACTAACACCACCAATTAGGTTTTCGTCGCTCCTGTACTCTTCCTGTCTTCTTTTTGGTGTTTCTACAATGTACGTTCTGCTGTATTTTCAAATTTTTTCAATTAGGTTGTATGTCTCAGGTCCACCTCTATCTCTTGCTGCATGTTTGGTAAATCCTCTGCAAATCTATTACATGAGAGAGCAATACCTTCCGCTGTATCTGGTAAATTGAATTCTTCAGTGTGTGCATTTCCAATTTTAAAAATAAATTTCCTAAAGCAACCTTGTTCTATCAGGAACTGAGTTAAGCAATAGTCGAAGTGTCTATGTTTGCAATCCTAGGTCTTTAGTTAGTTTTTTTTTTGTTCAGATTGATTTGTTTTGTAGACTGGCCCATTTGTTGCCTCTATTTTTTCTCTTTTTTCGGTCCAGCAATTTCTCTGAATCATTGATTTCTCTATTTATGTAGATTGTAATCAGTATATATCTGATCACTTGATGAATTATTTAGGTCTCTACTAAATCTTTCAGACAAATCCTAATGATATTGCCAGTGAAAATATTATTTAATTACAAAGATGCTAACTATTTTTACCTGTATGATCCCTTGATCCTCGTAAACCGTTATGTAATATTCCTGGAATGTAGAGGTATGTAAATGTACAGGTAAGTAATAACATAGGCAGGTACCTATCTGTTTCTGCTGATAAACGAAAGGGCATTATTGAAACAACAGCCATGCAGTTAGCAGCACCGTTTGAAAAAATTAAACAAAGTGAAAATCTTCATTGTCAAACCAAGAGGCTTTTATTGAATATTTTAACGTATACGTTGAATACAAAAGATGACAAAAGTGTGACAGCGAAAATAGAACTGATTTCTGAAATGACTGGCCTTAGTGTGAGAACAGTGTATAATCTGAAAAGCGAAGCCGCTACTGGACGTTTGACATCGCCAAAAAAACGAAGACGGAACAGCAGCCAGTCGAATTCAAGACTGATCACCTACGATGAAGGTATCCAATCGCAAATACGAAAAGCTGTGCATGAATTCTACTCCGAAAATATTCCACCAACACTGGCAAAAGTTCTTGCTAAAATAAATTCATACGAAAATGTACCAAATTTTTCTAAAAGTACGCTAAGACGATTGCTTAACGATATGGGGTTTGTTTATGGAAAGAGAGCAAGAGACTCGATTCTAATAGAAAGAGCTGATATAATCGCCTGGAGGCACAAATATTTAAGATCCGAAGTTCCGCGAAGAAGGATATAACGTAATATATCTGGACGAGTCATGAATTAATGTGGGCCACAATGTAAATTTTGAATGGAAAGACACTACCATAAAAAATGCCCGAGATGCATTTGTCAAAGGACTGACAACAGGACTGAAGGCTCCAAGTTAACGAGGACCGAGATTTGTTCTTCTTCATGCAGGCTGGAAAGACGGTTTTCTTGAGGGTGCAGTAAAAACTTTTCTGGCAAAGAAAAGTGCAGACGATTACCACGACGAAATGGACGCAGAAGGCTTTGAGGCCTGGTTTAAAGATCAATTGATCCCTAATTTGCCGAAAAACGGATCAAAGAATGTTGTAGTGTTAGACAATGCTTCATACCATTCGGCGAAGTTACCTTTTCCAAAGACAACTTGGAATAAGAAACAAATAAAGTACTGGGTACTGGAAAAAGAGATTTACTTCGAGGATGATTATTTAAAAACAGAATTATTGGCTACTGCAAACGCGTTTAGAGAGCAGTACGACCTAAGAAAAATAGACGACATTGCCACGGAACATAATATAACAGTCCTACGATTACCACCTTATCATTGCGAATTAAATCCTATTGAAATGGTGTGGAGCCAAGTGAAAGGATATGTGGCTCGTAATAATAGTACTTTTAAAAAAGAGGATGTGGAAAAACTTATAAAAACAGCGTATTAGCAAGTAACCCCAATGCAGTGGTCTAATTATGAAAAAAATGTAGAGAATACAGAGGAAAAGATGTGGCAAACAGATCATTTAATGGAAGACATTGAACCAAATAAAATAAATCTAAATGAAGACGATGAAGATAAAGACATGGATGATGATGAAGATCAGTAATATATTTCTTAACCCTCAAATGTTCCATTCAATTTTCATTTATTTTAGTTATTACCTGCTAATCATTGTCATTTTTAAAGTTTAATTTTAATTCAAGTTAAAATACGTAATTATTAATTAATTTACTTATTCTATATTTTGTTTGTTACAACAAGCCGCCAGAAGAAGAAAAATCCTCGGAAAAATCATCGAAACGTCGGCAAGATTTCATTAGCTTTTCTCTGTTAATCGTTCTCTCTTAAAATTTAGATGACAGCTGATTTTTTTAGGACTTTTTTAAGGTCTTTTGTAAGGCCGCTGTATTTATTTATTTCTTTATACGTGATAATTAAACGTATAAAATTTGAATATTTTAGCGGATTTACAATATTTTCCTTTAAACGCGTAAAATTTATCTAAAAGCATAATTATAAATATTCTAAACGATTTTCAAATGAATAATTTAGTCAACATTTAAATCATAATAGTAATACAATGGCAAGTTATATTCCCGCGCCAGTTGGAACCAAATTCGAAGAACATGCCGATATGGCAACGCCGTCGTCCATAAACGCAATGCTGCATAATAACTGTGACCCGCTCTATAGGTAGGAGCATTTCTCTACTCTCAACAATAAAATGTTTCCTCTATTGACCAATTCTCTAAATGAAATTGCCTCCTTACTTCCCATGGATCTGACGTTTTCTCAGGTTTATAGCAGCTGTAGTCCTGTTTTCCTAGGACATCGTCGGGCTTCAAACCAGGTAGATCCTATTGTCATAGGTAGATAAATTAAATTCTTAAGCGAATTAGTTATAGAAATAAAAAACTGTTCTTTATTTTGGATTCTATATGAGAGCAAGAGGATTCGAAACAGTGAAACCCCCTATGAAATAAGTTATACAATGAACTGCAACAATTTTAACTTTGTACACATATCGCTTGTTCCCTAACTAATGTACCAAACATTGCTTTTCTAACGAAATAGCTAACTGTCGTTTCTACATATATTTTTTGTTTCGGTTGTTGTCTACACGTCCAACAGTTATGGATACATTTATCCAATTAGTAATTCTGTCAAGGAGTTTTGAAATAACTGCTCGCTCTGTGCATGTTTTGTATGCGACTTAATAAAGAAACTAATGAATTTATTGTACTCTAAATGTGGCGCAAAACCGACTTAATCACCATCAGTTGTTGCTATTTATATTTAACCATTTGGCAATGTCGATGGTGCTGCGTTAAATGTTCCATTTCTATCATGTCGTTTAAATTTTTTCATTGAAAGCTTTGTTAAGTTTCGACGCACCAACAAGAAGTTATTATAGTAAATATATTAAGCTGGCACGATTCATTGTTTCTGTTTTTTCCTAAAAGAGTTTCACGCTTAAAGGTTATAAGATTATATCGAAACTTTTTGTAGTTAATTGTCGTCACCTGTTTCGAAATATGTAAAAGCAACTGATACAAAAGAAACATTGTTTTTAAGAATAAGTTGGGGTTTACTTCATACGGTCTTAAGAAGGAAGTCAAACATCTCTGAGATAATTTATGAAGTTAAGGAGACGCCGGTTCTACAAAGCCATGAAGGCATTAGAAAGATAACACAATAGGAATGTGTAAAATATACAGAGATAAGAGTTTAAAGGGGAAAATTAGCACTTTCTCTTTATTATTATCAACGACATAACATTATCAGCAAACACAACAATTTAGATAAATCTTATAACTCATAGTTGATCCAAGCGATATTAAAACATGTATTTTTAGTAGAACAAAAGTTTGTTTTCAAAACACACAAGATAACTCTTTAAGATAAGGCTTCCTATCAAAATTCCAAATTTTAGTGAAATACACGGATAAAAAATTGATAGAACTAGCATAAAAACAGCATGCTGTATTGTTGATATTGTAACGAAGTCTTGTAAAGTCTTCTTCTCATTGGGTACTCATCTTTGGATCCATTTTTCATGTTGTTCAGTAATAAGTTGAGTCACTTGCTTCAGCCCTTTCGTTGACCATTTGGTTCAAGAACTATAATTTTGATTCTTTACTGGGATAAAATCATCTTTGGCTGGAATATCAGAAACATCTTATCTCTTTGACTGGATATTTGCTGGAATAACTAATGTCTTTGGATATTTTCTGAGATATCTCGTCTTTTGGACTAGATATTTGTTGGGATAACTCTTAATATCAATAAAACAATCGGCACTGGTAGGTGTTAATCACCTTTAGCCTATTCCAGGTCATCCTTCAAAAGATCTAGTCTTTTAATAGAATACTCATCAAGATACTGTGCGTGTTTTATTGTAGTAGACCAACAGTTCAATGAAGTTAGCCTAGTATCTTACTAGGGACAGTATATTAATAATTTAAAAGGTTTTCTACTCAAACCCTCTGGTTTAAAAATTTTGCCAATTTCCAAGTTAGATTTGACAGTTGTTTAATGAAAAACCAAATACTTATATTTCAAAAGAAAACATGATGGCGATCAACCTGCCTAGATATTTAAGATCATCTCTATTGGTTTCGAAATTATTGCATCATCATCAGGAGGAGGTAAGTACTTCTTTGCAACTTTGCCTGATATACAATGATGCCCATTAAACCATTATGCAAATTTTTAGAATTCGACAGTAAATAATGATCAAACGACTTCCTTTTTTTAAATTAAGCTACTTCTTAAAGCCACTGCAAAAAGAAAAAAGTCTATCGCTTCATCTTAAATCATATGCTCGTTAACAATTAATTTATGGTAACTATAAAATATTACCGGAGATATGCAGGGGATCTTCTATCCCCTTCGAATTAAATTTAAGGACATAAATCAATTATTTAATAACGCTATATATGTTGTGCTTAATATTTATATCGTATAAAGCTATAACAATAAATCTTTTTTTTGGAGAATTTTTTTCTATTCTGCTATCTCTGTTAGAATTTAAATCGAAATTTTTTATGTTAAATTTAAATGTTTGTTTAAGATTTTGATAGTAATTAATTAGAGCATTTATGTACATGAGTTTGATTTGCATTTTTTTCTAAAATGGGCAAACGTAGTTAACATAATTTATGTAACATGGAAGGGTTCGTTTAAGAGGTGATAAAATTAATAAATAATGTTAAGAAGAGACTAATAGATAAAGATATAGATGATCATATTCGTAGAGAAAGGAAGAAAGGAATAGGATACCTCAGAAGTAAATATCT
Source organism: Ophraella communa (assembly GCA_035357415.1). Classification (NCBI taxonomy): domain Eukaryota; kingdom Metazoa; phylum Arthropoda; class Insecta; order Coleoptera; family Chrysomelidae; genus Ophraella; species Ophraella communa. The sequence continues at coordinate 2,966,036 of CM068982.1, read as the reverse complement.
TACGTGTGTGAAAGTTAATTCACCTTTTATTAAAAATGTAGGTGAAGACAGAACAAAAAGTAAATTGCTAGAGCAAACGCAAAAAGAGAATTTAGAATTTACCAAAGATTGAGATTAAGATCGACGGTAAAGAACTGGTTTAGTTTTTGGGGTCAATATTGAAAGATCCACGAGGATGCAGATTGAGATGGCGAAGATAAACCAAGAGATGACCTAGAGGTACATTTTAGGGGGCTTTTTAATTTAGTTTTGAAACAAACCATGAGAAGTTAAGTTAGAAACGTAGCGTAAGATTTTAGAAAAACTTGGGGTAACTAAGTAAAAATATTTATCAGTTGTTGTAACCGTTAGTTGAGTCTGCTGTACCAGATGATTTGATCGAGGTTTGGGAAAGACATGGAAATGTCAATAAAATCAGAGTCTAATTCGATACACTGATTGTAAGAAGTAAGGAAATAATAAACATGGCACAGAGCTGATTTGGGAAGGAATTTAAATCACAGAAAAGAAGTTTACCTGAATATCAAGAACAAGGTGAGAATGGCATACCTTATACAGCATCTGCATCCGAGTCAGGATTGTATAAAGGTTCATGCATGCGCTGGTAAGAAGAGATTAACCTGAGGTTGAAAAGAAAGAGGCTTTGGAAAGGATTTTATGATACATTTTCTCATAGAGATAAAAGATATTAGCCTTAAATAGAGGGCCCTCCCAAGTAATTCAAAATTAGGAAAGAAAATATTGTATTAGAACTTAAAGAAAATAAAAATAAACAAGAAAAATCTTATATGACAGGAGAAAGAATGAAATTAAGTCAGATTCTGGGGGTAATGTGATTAACGTCACCAGGGAAGACCGTCAAGTGAAGAAACTACAAAGATTTTAATTTGAGAATGAGTGAATTTTAATGGGAGGAAGAATATGTTGGAAATGAAATGTTGATATTATGTATTTGTCGTAACAAAACTAATTTCTCAAAAATATAGATCAAAAAAATGCAAAAAGTATGATTATTTCTAGTATATACTATTCAACTAGAGTGTAAAATTACAGTATTTACTTTTTTATGTAAATAATTTGTGATTGTTTCAATATACGAAACTCCTTTGGTCTATAACAATTTTTAACAATCAAAATTGATTTTTACTATAATTTATTGGCAACTTTCTTATTTACTTGACACAGTCCACTACCATTTAAATTTTGAAGCTCTTTAATAGAGAATAAACTTTTTATGTAAAAGAATCTATTACAGCACCTAATAACCCTTTCGTTTCAATGGCATTGTTCTCAAGCAAATCGATTTTAGTTAAACCGTTTAGTGCTAAATTGTTTTAAGCCACTCTAGTAAATTTCGCACCGCTCAAGAACTCATTATGACAGTCAAAACAAAAACTTTCCTACCCGAAAACTAATAACAAAGTTCGCCGAAGGCAGAATCATCATCATATCGTCGTCGGCTGGCCAATGCCTGTCCGGAAGTGCATCTACATCCTGGACCCGGATATGTATACAGGAATTCGGTAACTATAACAAGTTCACCTAGGCCAGTCCGTTTTACTGCTAAGAATTTTAAAAAATAACTTGAATAAACTGATAATAAAGTCAGCATTTTCTAAAAAATGTAAGTTATCACTAATTAAAGTAGGTGTACATTTTTGCCAGCAATTGGTTTATTTAAAATTTTTTTGGTACACTTACTTTGTGGAAGTCCATCTTATTACGAACATTAAAGAGAGAGCTTTGTTGTTATTTTATCAGTGTATCACTATTAGCGGATGTCAAATTGTATAGTTCATTTGTTTAGAGTTGGCAGCCCAGTGAATTTATTATAAATGCAAATCCTTCAAAGCCCAAGCAAGGGTGGTTCATGAAAAATAATTGAAAGTATAGTAGTATACATTTCTATTGAAACATAGTCTTAGTTGTTATTTTTCAAAGAGTCCACCCTGTAATTAGGGATTAACTAACCCAAACACAATAGAAACCCTAGATAATATTGTCACAACAGGTAGCTGAGTAGATCCCATGACAGTAGAACCGAAGTTTTCTTAAAGCATAATTCAAATTAAAATAAAAATTAAAAGTAAAATAAAAATTTGCTAAATATTAAAAAGTAAGAATTAAATATAGATTATCCATGTTTCGTCTAAGTAGAAGATTTTCAAATTTTGTTTTCTGGCATGTCGAATGCTTCTTAAATAGTCTCTTCTCCAAAAAACTATTTCCGGTTTATCTATCAAGAGAGATTTTCTATTATGTTTTGCATTATCTGAAACCCACATCTTTCAAAAGTTTGCATAATGTCATTCTGGAGAATTTTGTATAGTCCGTATCTTCTTGCACTGATGTCATAATTTTGTCAAGTGTTGGAATTTCCTTTCGTAAGTAAAATCCATGGACTTTACGCCTTAGTCTTTGTTTTAATGACTCATCGATCTCAATTGGTTTTCGGCCTGAAGGAGTTTTAGGGGGTTGAAGAGTTCCATTCTTGCTTTCTTTTAGTAATCTATAAATTGTTGATTTAGCAACACACAACATAGCAGCCGTTAATTTCACAATATCATCAACACTTGCACTTGGATCCTTGTTTTTCAATGATATATAACAATTCAATATCAGAGTTTTTTCATTTAAAGATAATGGACCTGTTTTATGTCGTTTAGATGGTCCTTGGCTTATCGACATTGTTTGGTACTTGTGCACAATTAACATTCAACAAATGTTTTAAATATATTCCAACTGTTTACAATATTATGAAAACCATACAACTTCATACAACTTTACTCAAAGAACTAATACTAAGTACTGATTTAATGTACCTACTTTCTTTTAATATAATAATCCCGATAATGTTTCTAAGAAAACTGGGATGTTTGGAAAATCCATCTCAATAATCGAATAATCTGTAAATAGGGGTAATCGTATTAGGCCGATTACAGTAGCCCACTTGCCATTTAAAATTTTTGAGAAAAATTCTCCAAACACTACATATAGGAGTAATACAAATAAAAAATATTCATTTTGCTTCTTTGAATTTAATAAAAATTGTAACGATATCTTGTTATCTTGACTTTTTAAAGATATATTTCATTGTAATTTATTTGTGACAATATTCAAAGTTTGAATTATTCTTCTTACAAAAAGAACAAAAATATATAAAATGATTATTGTTACAGATTGGTTTGTTTTCTATTATGAATAAACTGTGTTGCCTTTCTTTATCAAACTTACTAAAATTTATGTACCTCTATCACTTTTTTTTATTAAAATTAGTACATCCCGTTACCTCTGACCTAAATCGTATATATTATTCTTTAGCATAGCTGCAACTCATTCGTTCAATACAAAATGTACCTTACGGTATACCCTCTTAAAATATATTTTGGTACGTCTATGAAATCTACTTAAATGAATGATTTATTACTCCTTGTCCTTTCTGTATAGACTATAGTTTTGTTTGTCTAATTGCAAAATGTCTTGATGGGGCCCTAGACAAGAAGTGTGTGTTCCTGTCTGTCCTATACTTCTTTTTTGATTTATGGACGAGTGACAATTGTCCAAGCCAAAAAAAGATATCTCTATTAAAGTTATCGACCATAATGGACTTTTTTCCTACGTGTTTTTTTCACTTAAAACTATATTCTTATGTATTAGGATGTAAACAATCCTCAATTTATAGACTAATAACGTACCTGTTTTTGCAATTATACACATAGGGTTACCTTAATCCCTTAACACCCCTTACGATCACAATTATTTTCGTTAAAATGAAAATATTCTAAATATCGTATTATAACTACTTATCCCTTACCTAGGAAGACTAAAATACGATGATTAAAAGAAATTTCTTACGATTTAACGCATTTTCTTAGCTGCCAACTCCAAACAAATGAACTATAAATGATTTTATGAAATACTGGCCTAGCGATAAACTTTGGGATGATGGCGTAATAAACGGTGGGCAACCGCCAGCACGTCGTGGAAATCGTTTAACTAAATAGTCGAGCTTCTCTGGATAGATGTTGTTTGCCTTGCGGCTCACCTCCAGTATGCTAATTGTTTGTGGACCAACCCCCAAGACAGTGTCCGATTGTCTCCAACAAACCGCAAAGGGTCTCAGATATGGTTAGTATGAAATGCATCTGTGGTCGACCTTTTGCGATTCGTATAAACCTCTCCAATCCAATTCTAGGAAACATAAATATATACGTTTCTCCATTAATCGATAAAATACTAACGATAATTAAAATCCTAATCGTATCAGAGGGTATTTTTTATAGATTATTGCGTTTTAATTAAAATTAACAACACCCGTTTTAAGATGTCATACATCACTAAAGCATTTAATATATACAGCGTGTTAATCGACACCGTATCATCGGCGTATAGGATGGCATTTTAAAGTTAACGTTTTCGCCTACGACTTACCGATAATGTAGTTTTAATAAACTACCTTCTACATCTTTCGTTTCAAAGAGAGTTTTGTCAGAACAACTTCGTTAAGCAAATTAACACAATGTTGCCGAGTCCGACTGAATGAACCTCGTTTAAAATGAGATAAAGAAGTAACTCGTGGTTTGATTAAACACAAATATTTTAAAAGAGCTTTTGCTAGAGTTTTTGCTGTGATTTCAATAAAAAATGTGGCACAATTTAACAAATATTTACTATAAAATAGTGCCTACATGAAAAAGTTTAAAGAAGTAGACAGATATATTGTAACGTAATCAAATGGCCTTATTAGGAAATTAAAATATTTAACAAGAAAATCTTATTAATTAATTAGAGGAAGGGTAGTTTATTTAAATTTAAACAGATAAAGGAAAGTAATAAAATTTAAATTATATTTACATAAATTAAAATTGTCAACAAATCACCTGATACATAATTTAAGATTTAATAATATAAGATTTACCATACATATGAGTAGGTTGATGGTTTCTATGTATTATCCGAATATGCATTCATGGTGCCTATAACAAATTATTTAAAAGTGGTACTTATAGAATTTCACTGAAATTTGTTTATATCTAATTATACAATCTGAAAAATAAAGAAAAATAAACAAATAATGGGGTTATGAATTAAATGACAGTGACAACAATTGTCCCCTGATATAGGGTAGCTTCCAAAGAGATGTTTTGATATGTCAACTATGACAGAAGAAAAAGGTTAACGTAATTTAGATGAATTAAATAATAATAGATGAGACACAAACAATTCAATTTAGAAATATAAGATGTAATGTTTCCTATTCTCAAAGCAAAGCTTTATTAGATATTATTAAATTTATTTATAAACAACCATAAGGTTAATTTGATTGGACAATGAATGATATAAGAATAATTAGAGATATAGAGGGCGAATTTTAATATGAGAAAAGAAAAATAAGGAAAATCGGGGTTGTTATTGATTTTTGAAAAAGAGTTGGTTAGTTTTTGGTTTTTTTGAGAGAATAAAAGGTTTTTTTGTTAAGAAATGTTGATAGAAACAGATTAATCAAAATCATATATAAAATTTGTTAAAATTGTAATTAGATAGTAAAATAGTGATTTGTGACCAGTGAAAGTTACCTTTTACACGTTCTTAAAGTAAAAGGTGATCCTGAGTGATCTTCGTAACATCTTGAACCAGATTCCACGAGGTAGGAAGGCGTGAGATCCCCACGAGCAGTCTACCACAGTCTACAAAGCAATAAAAGGTATTCATATTGTTTTAAAACATTGAGACAGTATCAACCACTACTAGAAGAAGTATTAAAAAGGTATTTAATGAATTTTTGTTAAATAAACTTACCAGTGCGTGAGAAACTAAATTTTCAATAACGTTGAGTAATCTATCGTTCATTTTGTATAACTGTAATTAGAGAAAGGACTACCAACTGTAAAACTTAAAACTCACTCATAGTGTTATGTGAGTTGCATACTTAACTGTAATAGGATTAGTTTCATTAGCGTGAATGCGTGATGTATGAAAGAACATTTAAACAATTTGAATTTGTATTTGTATTTGTATAATGAAATGTGTTTTTTGAAACATTTATGTAATAAAACACTACATTGAATTTGATTGATCTGTTTTTCATATACTAGTAAATTTAATAATTAGAAATTTTCATTTTTGAACATAATAATAATAATAAAATAAATTAACAATTGATATAGTAAATAAAATAGTAAAATAATAATAAATCATAATACATAGAGCCTATGGACCCACAGAACCCTGAGAAAGAGAGACATTATTAGTTTAATAAATAAAAAGTTATGTTAGTGTCTGTAATAAAATCAATTATTCATATAAATTCAGATTCATTATAATATTAAAAATCTAACATACATAGACAAAACATAACAATATGTAGAATCTGTCTGTTTAGGTTAATATTCTTAATGTCTGATGTGGGAGGTAACATGGAATTTGTAGTATCAACGAAAATTCGCCCTAGCCATGTCAGGCCATTCTCGTTGATGATAGTACAACAGATTTTTTTGTGTTGATGTTCTTATTGAATGTTAGTGATGAAAGTGACTCACTAAATAATAAGGAAGTGCACGTAGAAAGAGAACTTACGAAAACTATCAAACAACAGATAACTGACTCACCTGGGACACATAATGCGCAACGATAAATTTAACTGAAACTTATAACGGAAGGATAATGATTGAAGATCGTACTGTAAGAAGAAGAACCTTCTTAAGCTTAATTTTAACCAAAAAAAAATGTATACACCCGTCAAAAGTAACATAATTCTTTATATATAATATCGTATGTACGCGTATATTCAAACATTAACCTCTATAAAAGGCGTCCATTATTCGCTTGATTTATAGCTGAAATTCAATTCGACTGTAAAGAAAAAAAAACCCTGCATATCTCCGGCAATAATTTATGGACACTATAAATTAATTATACATCAACATCAGCATAAATTCTAATTCTCGATCACAAAGATATTAGTAATTTTAAAAAAGTTTCAAACGTAACAAAAAAACATACAGATTATATATGAATTATGTATGCTATAACTTTGTCTGGAATGTATGATAAATGTTAAACCCATCAAGATTGATTATTGTTAAAGTAAACACTGCTACCAACTGTTAAAGGCTACGCGACACATTAAGGTTGGTACTGGAGAGTACCATCAACCAGTAACAGCTTGAAAGGAAACTACATTTCCCTGAGGAAGGTTATTAAGGTAAATGCAGCTTTGTATGAGTAGGAATAACAAATTGTTGAGCGTCATAATATGTGAGTCTACTTTACTGAAAAAGGCAGGATGAACAATGAATTAAATTGGTCCTAGTGTGTCCTGAATGTAGTAAGGACCTCCCACCTCTGCAGATACAAGAGTAAATACTGATCTAAAACTGGTAACGGTGTGTTATCAGGTTTTGCTACAGATTTGGGCACATTGCAACGAAAACTCTTCTTAAATTTCAGCAGGCCTACGGAGATAGTGTTTTGTCAAGAGCCCAGTCGGTGGTTTGTAACAATAGTAGTTCCCAAAAGGCGCCAATTTGTAACCTTTCCAGTCCCAAAAAGGCAGGGAGCCAATTTGTAACTACAAAACTATCCAAAAGAGATCCCGGCGAAGAGACCCTCTCCAGGGGGTGTTTCGACTCCAAGTTAATGCTCACTATAGGAAGGATTGGGATGTATAAGTAATAAGGGCGCCACTATATTTTTGTACGCTTTCGATTAAGCAAAAACTAAGGTGAGAAAGATAGAAATACCTTGTAATTAGTAAGGACTATCTCCACATAGGGACCTTCCAAAGGACGCTTTCAACTTGGCGGTAACTTTGCTCTAACTTAGCGGTATTTGGCTCTAACTTAGCGGTACTTGGCTCTAACTTAGCAGGTTGTGTCTTACTAAAAGTTTTTATGTGTATGAGAAGGAATCATGGAGGTATGGGCGTTAGCATTGGACAGACTTTTCAAATAGAACAGCAAATTACTAAATTTCAACAAATATATTGTCTTATCTTCAAGTTTTCCAACACAGCGTCCATGAATATAATAAGCAAATAAACAATATTGAAAATTATTAATGCACAGGACGGTGAAGCCGGTCCTGTTCTTTATAATGCAAAAAAATTGTCATTAGACTAATGTGTTTTGAATAAAAAAGGTATATAACTAGTTCTAATAAATTACTGGAAAGTTTGAACACTAGTTTTAATAAAACTTTGAAACAATCATATATTTGTGCTAAGTGCATGTTTGTGAAAAATTGAGCATTTTCAAAAGTGGAAGACCTTCATCTTCAAGAACCGATGAAAATGTCGACAGAATCCTCAAGTTCAAACGGTCATTCGTGTGAGACGAAACATCAAAAACAATTATTAGGTGTTGCATCTCGATACTGCTCCTTGTCACACAGAAATTCCAATAAACGAGTTTTTGGCCAGTAAAAACATTCTTGTGGTTCCTCAGCCTCCTTATTCGCCTGACTTGAGTCCTTGTGACTTTTTTCTCTTCCCAAAGTTGAAAAATCAAAGGAAATCATTTTGTAACCGACCAGGTGAAGGTTATTCCAGTATCGGAGTTCCAGCAGAGTTCAGCGCTGTGTGGCCTCAGAAGGAAGTTATTTTAAAGGTGACAATATAGAATTGAATAAAAATTTAAAAAAAAAATCAGTCTCAATACTAATTTACAGACCTCGCACGTATCTCCGATACACACGCGGTGGCAAAAACAGACAAAAATCTATAAATTTACTAAATTTCAAAACATTTCTTCCTGTTTTTTTTGAACGAAATTACAAAACTGATACTGGTGAGTTCGAAGGAATTCATCGTTGAGAAGACCAACATCTTCGTCTGTGTTATTTTTAGTAGAACAATCCATTCTTCGTGTTGACACTCGCGGTATAATTACGCAGCAAAAAGATTATAATTGTGTCCTAGATAGAGAGAACTCTGAGCGAGCCATACCCACACAAAATCCAATTAATCTTATTAGAAAGAGGAATTAAGCAATGGTAATAATTTTCCCGAGATATCGGATTTTTAATTAGCTGTCAAATATACCAAATTGCATTTGACGCTTAATTATGCTCGTCGATCGATTTGTGGACGAGCCACCAGGGGTGGCGTAGGTGGGTTTTCTTCGTGTGATCTGAAACGGTACAATTACCGTCGATTTACGGATTCACGGATATATTGCATTTATTTAACCGAAGGTACTTTATTTTGTATAATAAATACGAAGTAAAATTTCTTGGTATAGATAAACAACAAATATTTTTAAGGTTTAACAAAGCATGCACAAAAACTGTGCTCTAAATTCTATATCTAGGTAAGAACAATAAAAAACTCTTCGTTTCAACGTGACTTAAAAGTTCATTTGAAAAAATATGTTTTAAATTACAATGACGGCCATTTCGCTAAGAAGCATCATCAGATCTGACGTTCGGCGCCCTCCCGAAACTCCACGACCTTCATATGAAAACCATGACATCACTTGGAGGAAGGGTATGCAAGTATTCCTCCTCGATTCTTTGGAAGATGTATTGTCTGAGTTGTGCGTAAACCTCACAGGTACCCAGGAAGTGATAAGTCTCCTCCTCTCCACAGTTTGGGCAGTCTACTACACCCAAAAGGTGTCTTTTAAGTCTACAGTAGCCAGTAAGGACCCCGACAAGCAGGCGCAGCTGTAATCTAGATTTATCCAGTAACCACTTGTCCTAGCTTTGGCGATTGTTTATTTCGCCTGTCTGTAGTTGATCCATTGTTCTTCTAATCCTCTCTCCGGCCATTCCTTGAGTAGAGTTGAGGTTTGTGTTTTGCTTAGCCCTATTATTGGCTCGGTTCGTAGCAAGATTTGTTGGCTCCCTGCCTGGCTGGTTTATCTACCCGCTCGTTGCCTACTATACCGCTATGTCCCGGTACCCATAATAGGGTTGCATCCCGTCTTGAGGCCAGTATGTCTAGGGTATTTGCGCATTCCTGGCTAAGTGCCGTGCTGGTCCTGGAGCTACAAATCCCCTTTAGAGCGGACCTGGCTATCTGAGCAAATGCTGATGGGGCTTCCTGAGTTATCCCGCTCTTCTATTAGTACTGCTGCTTTGAGGATAGCAAATATTTCTGACTGTAAGACCGTGGAGTATTTACTGAGGGCATAGCTGTCTCGAATCCCTATGTACTCTATCAGAACACCTGCTGCTGACGTCTCTTCCATGCGAGAGCCATCTGTATAACATACCATGCTCCCTGGGGAAAATTCTACTTCTTCGTCGCTCCACGGTTCCCTTGACGGGATTGCGATCTTTGTACTTATTTCCCGTTCTTATTTTATCTGCTTTTGAGACAGCTTTGTGAGCCAGGAGCGGAAGCTCTGTTTCTGCACTTTGTGCTATTCTTGTGTGGCCTCCGCAACGCCCTTTTCAGTGCTCACTGTCTCTAAGACTTATGAAAGCCGCCATTGCGCTCATAATGATCCATATGGGCAAAGGAGGGCATCAAGCGCTAGTGTGGATGTTGTCCTTAGCCCTCCTGTGACTCCTATCAGGTCGGCTGAAAAGTCCCTGGTCTGACCTATAGATGACGACATTTCATTTTTAGATAGTATCAACCTTCAAAAGATTCGTGTAAAAATTTGACAGCTGTCGGAAAATTAGTTTGTGAGATATTGCATTTTTAGTGAAGCAACTTTTGTTATTTTCAAAAAGATGAAAAAAAAAGAATTTCGTGTGCTTATTAAATATTGTTATTTGAAAGGAAAAAAATACAGTTGAAGCAAAAGCTTGGCTTGATAATGAGTTTCCGGACTCTGAGCCAGGAAAATCAACAATCATTGACTGGTACGCAAAATTCAAGCGTGGTGAAATGAGCACCGAAGACGGTGAACGCAGTGGACGCCCAAAAGAGGTGGTTACCGACGAAAATATCAAAAAAATCCACAAAATGATTTTGAGTGACCGTAAAGTGAATATGATCGAGATAGCTGACACTCTAAAGATATCTAAGGAACGTGTTGGACATATCGTTCACGAATATTTGGGTATGCGGAAGCTCTGTGCGAAATGGGTGCCGCGCGTGCTCACAATCGACCAAAAACAGCAACGAATTGATGATTCTGAGCAGTGTTAGCAGCTGTTAAGTCGTAATAAACCCGACTTTTTGCGTCGATATGTGACTATGGATGAAACTTGGCTCCATCACTACACGCCTGAGTCCAATCGACAGTCAGCTGAGTGGACTGCGGCCGGTGAACCGCCACCAAAGCGTGGAAAGACTCAACAGTCAGCTGGCAAAGTTATGGCCTCAGTTTTTTGGGATACACACGGTATATTGTTCATCGACTATTTGGAAAAGGGAAAAACAATCAACAACGACTATTACTGTGCATTATTGGAGCGATTGAAGACCGAAATCGCGGAAAAACGGCCCCCTAAGAAAAAAGTGTTGTTTCATCAAGACAATGCACCGTGTCACAAATAATCGAAAACGATGGCAAAATTGTATGAATTGGACTTCGAACTGCTTCCTCACCCACCGTATTCTCCAGATCTAGCCCCCAGCGACTTTTTCCTTTTCTCTGACCTGAAAAGAATGCTCGCGGGAAAAAAATTTGGCTCTGATACTGAGGTAATCGCCGAAACTGAAGCCTATTTTGAGGACAAACCGAAGGAGTACTACAAAAATGGTATCGAAAAGTTGGAAGGTCGCTATAATCGCTGTATCGCCCTTGAAGGCAACTACGTTGAATAAAAAAAATGAATTTTGTCAAAATATTGTGTTTTACTATGGTAGACCGGGGCCTTTTCAGCAGACTTGTTATGCCTTCAAACCTCTGTATTTTTTTATTGCAATTAATATATTAACACACTTCAATACACGAGGTAATATTTATGTTATTTTATTACAGGTATTTTATTACTTTTATCAATTTACTATATTAAATTTAATAATCAACTACGCTCATGTACGTATAGCATTCACGAACCATATTATCTGGACTCGGCGTTATTTAAAACTGTAATTATTAATTAAATTTCGTGTATACAGAATAAATAAGGTTTTGCGAATATTAGGTTGGTAAAAACTCATTTACTTTTTAATTAAGATTATGGCCCCTATTTACTCCGTCTCTGCCACAAATTAATCTTGTATTGCGCCCACCAATTATGCCCCATAGACGTTCTATCGGGCCTTAACATTTTTCTTTTTACTTAATTTTTTATCTTTGGCGCTACATTTTAATGCATTGACGTACAGCGGTGTGTCAAAATTAATTCAACCAAGATTATGTTTATCTTTCATTTAATTCCAACTGATGCTTCCAAATCTGAAGTTTTTTTGCTCAAAACAACAATTTCTTAACAAAATCCCTTCGAAACCAGCGTTTTTTCAGCATGGCTATTCTTGAAGCCCTACATTTTATTCTACAAAGTAAATTTTCAAAGTCTCTGTTAATTTTTCATTCTTTTAGCTGCTGCATCAATACAACAGAACTCATAGTGGAATATTATTATTTATGACAATGACAAAAGAAAATTAGAGATTTTTGTAATATCCACTTCAGATGTTGAACAGTGTATAATGTATTTTCTTTATAATTCTAACCAATATCTCTTCATTTTAACCTAACCTAACCTAACCTAACATAATTTGAAGATGCTTTAAGTCCGAAACTAGCAGTGTTTTTTATTAAAGTAAATGTCAACGTTGTGGTATGACTTGTTTTATTAATGTAATAAGAAACATGGCTTCCATGCACCTTCAAATTAATATACAGGGTTAGTATAAAGTATGGAACCCACTAAGTAACTCCTCAACGGTTTGATATTTTTAAATGAAATTGCTTATCCCCTTCTAAGAAGATCCAAGGAATTCAAAAATGCTATCAAATTTAATGTACCATTTGCGGTTAAATCGGAAATGCATATCAACTTTTTTATTTTAAATAGAACACCCTGTATATTTTTCCATTTTTGAATTCCTTGTGAAATTCTGCATACAGTAAAACTATCCATTCATATTGTTATTGAATAATTGAGGTTTTAATCAATAATTTATCGTTTTTGACTTAGTTAGCCATGGATGAAATGTCAAACCTTTAATTGTCAAATAAATTAATTATTGAGTAATCTACCTATCTGTGTAGTATAAGTTGTGCAATAATATTTCTCTCTGTTATTTGTTACTATTGTTTTTTCTATTATGGTGTATCTAAGTGAAGGAAAACGTATCGAAATTTTAATTATGCGAGGATATGGAGACAAACAGCGTTCTTATAAGGAAGTTTTAAACCTATTCAATGAAGTTAATCCAGATCACCAAATCACAAAATCAACAGTTGTGAAATCTGTAAGGCGTTATTTACGAACACATCACGTAGTAAATGAATCCAAGTCAGGAAGACCAAAATCCGCCACAAATGACAATGTAAAGTTGGATGTGTTACTATCACTTGAAGAAAATCCACAAACATCAACTACCTAGTTAGCTCTTGACTTTGACATAAGCCAGACTTCCGTCATGAACATAATGAAATCCGAGAAATTGAAACCATATAAATTTCACTTCTGTCACGAATTAACTGAAGATGATCCAGATCGCAGAACAGAATTTTGCGAAAACATTCAGAACAGATGTATAGCAAACCCAAATTTTATCAAAAAAATTGTGTTCTCAGATGAAGCAACATTTTGCTTAAGTGGTAAAGTGAATAGACATAACTATCGTATCTGGTCTAGAAATAATCCCTGTTGGATGAGGCAAGTACATACGCAGTATCCGCAAAAAATAAATGTGTGGACAGGAATGATAGACGATAATATTATTGGACCTTTCTTCATTGAAGGTAATCTGTTTGGACATCATTATTTAGATTTATTAACAAATTATATTGTACCCGCTATTGCAAGACTTTATCCTCATCCAAATAACCCAGCAATTCCTGCTGAAGACATATGGTTTCAGCAAGATGGCGCACCTACACATTATTCTAGAATTGTGCGCCAGTATTTAGATCAAGTTTTTCCAGGTCGATGGCCACCTCGTAGTCCTGATCTAACTCCTCTCGATTTTTTTCTGTGGGGTTATCTAAAAAATAAAGTATACATAAATAGACCCACAAATTTAAATGACTTAGAGTTACGCATACGAAAGTTATTGCTGCAAGTGCCGAACGAATTTTTGCAAAATTCTTTACGAGAATTTGAAGACCGTTTAGGATATTGTCAAATAGCAGAAGGGCGTAATTTTGAACATTTAATATAATTTTGTTAATTTTGTGTTATTTTTTGTTAAAATAAATAAATTGTTATGTTGCCAAGTTTTTAGCATGTTTCCATAAATTAAGTTTGCCTTACTCACCATTTGACATTTCATCCATGGCTAACTAAGTCAAAAACGATAAATTATTGATTAAAGCCTCAATTATTCAATAACAATATGAATGGAAAGTTTTACTGTATGCAGAATTTCACAAGGAATTCAAAAATGGAAAAATATACAGGGTGTTCTATTTAAAATAAAAAAGTTGATGTTGATATGCCCCCTTAGAAGGGGATAAGTAATTTCATTTAAAAATATCAAACCGTTGAGGAGATACTTAGGGGGTTCCATACTTTATACTAACCCTGTATAATATTCCAAATAAGATGAATATCCGATACCACTATGGCCTTAAGCAATAAATTCCTATATACTTAGTGAAATTATTTTGCAATTTAGTTGATAACCATTAATATTTTTTTTAATATCAGAGGTAGACAGCATAACATTGGACGCTCTTCATTTTAACGTTTTTCCTTACTTTCAGTCTAATTAATTTTAAAACTTTTTTTATGTCTCCACATAATTTTTTCCACATTTCTTCACGTAGTATGAACGGAAACAGCCGTATAAAAGTGAAATAATTTAAAAATTTCCTAAAAATAAGTTTGCATGTAGTAAAATTTCAGTTCGGTGAAACTTATAAGGCATTCCTTTATAAATAAAAAAAAAACATGCTTAAAATTCCGAATAAAACTTGTTACCATAAAAATTTTAAATAATTTTCGTACGATTATTTACTTTTTATAAGCCTCGCCGTTATGCGAACCGTTTCTAAGACGAGTTGGTGCAACTTTTGTTTTATGTATTTTAACTGGTCTATAAAAGCCGTTGTCTGTATGTGGCTGACACGTTTACAACCAATATCGAATGA
Source organism: Ophraella communa (assembly GCA_035357415.1). NCBI lineage: Eukaryota > Metazoa > Arthropoda > Insecta > Coleoptera > Chrysomelidae > Ophraella > Ophraella communa. The sequence continues at coordinate 2,950,869 of CM068982.1, read as the reverse complement.
GGAAAACACTACGAAGACAGCTGAACTTCATTAACTTGGCTTCAAAATGTAAAAAAAAACTAGATGAATTGTAACGTGTGGGAGAATACGGTCGGTTCAGAGTACAATATTTGCCATGTAAAACAAGTGGAGTTATATATAACGATCGTTTTCTTTCAAATAAAATATCTATACCAAATTTTGTGTTCATTTAACACTATTCGTACATATCAAGTCTTTGTAACAAGTCTAAATAATGATAAATACATTTTATAATGGGCATTAAAATTATATTTTAAACTAAATTAAGGACGGGGTATCGCTGTACATCAGAATGGCACCTACAGACCAAAAGTTTATTCTAACTTTCTCCGTTATTACAACTCAAATCGTTTTATTTTTTTCACTAAATTGCATATAAAGGTCTAACTTAGGTAAGGATTGCATTGATTTTTTGTTAATTTATTGTTTAATATTGAAAAAGAGATGTTGAATGCGAACTATTTTAGACTTTTACATTTGTATAAATAAACAACAATCTAAATAAATTTTCTTAAAATGAAACTAAACCTTTCCTAAGTTGAACATTTTTCTATCAAATAGCCCAATCAGAATTTTCTAAAGAGATCAGACCTTAGAAATAGTTAGAAACTAAAATCATGCTGCATTTTATTTTTATTTTTTCACTTTGGATCAAAAATGGACGTAGTTAATGACGAAATAATTGTACTTTAGTTTATAACTTTTTCTTTTTTTTATTAACGAAGTCAAAACAAATTTTTGTATTATAAATTAATGTAACGTTTTTTAAATATTTTGCGATATTTACAAAACAATTATTCCATAAAACAAATTAGTAAAATGAAAAAAAGAATACTGATTTGCGGATATTGATTTTCAGTAGACCAGTTATATCATTGTTATATCTTGAAGAAATTTTAATTATAATATGCCCAGCGTACGGCTGGCCATCTATAGTTATATATGAGGGTAAATAAAATTATTGTTAGTGCCGAGCGATCGCTTACAGAATAAGTGTTTATTATTCCATTTTCCCAGCACAATTAGAAAAACATTAGACACAGAATAAACATCGTTGTAAATAAATATAAAAACTATAAAATTGTTAATAACAAAAAACTGTAAATTCAAAATTCTTGAAAAAAATACCAATTATTGGTGGCCATTATTCTTGGTCAAATTTTGGAAGAAATCTGGTCACAGGTTTCTGAGAGAAAAAAATGTTAGCGTAAATTTTGTATACGTGGTATTCTGAATTAAGTAAAAAGAAAAACTGGCATCAAAATATTTTATTTAAAAATATACTTTTATTATTTTTACATTTAAATATTTTCTGGTGGATCTTTACATTTTAATCTTTTGCCTCTCCTGTTTAAAATAACTTCCGGCCCAACGCAATCCTCATAGAATCGTCTCAACTTTTCTACCATATTGTTAAAAAAAGTTTCGTTGAAATTTATGTTTTCGGTAAAAAGTGGATTATCATCTTCTGTATAAATAATAAAATGGCATGTTTTTCTTCTTGTGATGACGAGTTGTCCTTGTATCTAAAAACAATAATTTGTAATATTCTAAGAAAATTAGAAAAATGAAAAGCCAGTAACAAATCTTACCTGATAATAATAATTGTGATTTTCCTTCAAGTGAATTTCACTATTTTCAATTTTTAAGCAAGGCACCATACGCTTTTCTACGGCCTCTCTCAATGACATTTTTGATGTGGCTACTTTTAAAAAACATTTTACTTCAACAAGTTCATCTGAATCAATTAAACCTAAAACATAACAAGTTATTAAACTCTGATATGTATATAATAGTTACAATAATTCGTTTACCATCAGGCGATGCACCTAAGAAACCGTATTTCAAGTCAACAAATAATCCTGAAGGGTTAACATTCGGGTAGTAATAGTGGGTAGTTTACAGCACTTCATCAAATTTTAAAACATTAGTTTAAATCCAGCAACGTTCTAGAAAACATCATTATTCTTCATAAGTATCTAGTCTCCGAATTTTCGACGCAAGTAAATAAGTATTACAAAATTAAAATATGTTGACCACTTTGATGTGTCATTTGTAATTGCATCGCCTCTAAGTTAATAATATTTGAATAATTTTTTGACACTTACCTAGAGCTGATCTAAAAAGAATCACACACAACTATAAACTTATAAAAATAATAAACTTATCCTACCGATAATTAGGTATATATAGAATTAAAAATACAAATAAAAAATGGTATATGGTAAAAAATAAAGATAAAAGTAATAATTACTAGAGCACCTATTTATATTACTAAATGTTGATCTACCCTCGTTCTTTCCCGAGATAAAATACAAAATATATTTTGTTGGCTGGCAAGGTCTAGAAATGAGAATTATATAAATGGTTTTTAGCCCTAAAACATGTGTTTTTAGCAGGTAAAATTTTTTCCGATGAATAGAGCAATTTAGTGAAAGGATTCTATTATTATTTCTGTTAGTTTATCCTATTACTAAGAGATGTCTGCACTTCATGGCTAAAAAAATCATTGACACATTTTCGTTTCAGATTGCATGGGATACGGGCTCCTTAAGATTAGAAAATGAACAAACATATTTAATAGTAATAATTATGAATAAATTGTTATAGTTGTTATATTACCTACACATATATGTTGAAAAGTTTGGAATATTTAGAAATCTACGCTTTGGTTTTTTAAAAACTCGTGTTGATATTTATTTTAAAGCGTTTTTAAAATCAAAATAATACTAAATTTGATTCGTTTTTGTATTAATTTGGTGATATTTAATTGATTTGGGTGCTTTCACATTGTTCCAATTCTTGTTTAAATTTCATTTGAGCTGTTTAGAAATGCCCAGAGACATGATATATCATATTTTAATAGGTCTAGAGTAATTCCTTTGTTACAACAGGGCTTTGGTCAAAGTGATATCTCGAATATTGTTGGTGTTACTCAGGGTGTTGTATCAAAAATTAAAAAAAAAATCCAAGACATAAATGAAGTGGCAGAAGTCGATGTACAACATCAGCACAAGACCGGCAGATAACATTGATAGCTCGAAGAAATCGACAGGAATCTACAAGTGGCATATCCAGAGAAATTGCTAGATTTGAAGTGTCCTTTTTGCGGACGAATCCTGATTTGGTTTTAGTTTGAAGAGGGTCAGGATGACAAGAAAGACTTACTATTGCAAGGAAAGTCGTTCTAGACCAAAGAGAATCATTCATGTTTTGGGAAGGCATAATGCATGTTCTTCGTACGCAGCTTATTCCTATTCCAGGTGATACATTATTGAACCCATTATTTATCTTTTTCCAGACAATTTCATTTTTAACTATGACAATGCTAGGCTCTATCGCACGAGAAAAGTATAAAATGCAGTGGAGATTGGGAATATACAAAGATAAATTAATAATTTCTTGTGTGGTGCAGTGATTGTGAATGTCTTTCGATAGTATGTTAAGTTTTTATGTCTTTCACTTTTTACTATTTATTTAATTGGTCAAACATTATTTAAACATTGTAAAATTCCTTAATTATTTAGTTTAAGTATCACTAGATCATTGCTAACCTCTAGCCAACTGCCTTAATCTCAAACTGACTTAAACTTAAACTGACTGCCCCTACGAAGAATCTGTCTTATATATCCCATCGTATTCTAGAGTGTTCGAAAACAAGAATGTTTTTTCTGGAATCTACACATGTCTTTGTTTTGCACATACAATTTAATACACATAATTGTCTTTCCTAGAACAATATTTACAGTATTTATTGAATTGTTATAGATCATTGAAAAACAAGGATCCAAGTGCAAGTATTGATGATATTGTAAAATTAACGGCTGCTATGTTGTATGTTGCTAAATCAACAATGTATAGATTACTAAAAGAAAGCAAAAATGGAACTCTTTAACCCCCTAAAACTCCTTCAAGCCGAAAACCAATTGAGATCGATGAGTCATTAAAACAAAGACTAAGGCGTAAAGTCCATGGATTTTTCTTACGAAAGGAAATTCCAACACTTGACAAAATTATGACATCAGTGCAAGAAGATACGGACTATACAAAATTCTCCAGAATGACATTATGCAAACTTTTGAAAGATGTGGGTTTCAGATATACAAAACATAATAGAACATCTCTCTTGATAGATAAACCGGAAATAGTTTTTTGGAGAAGAGACTATTTAAGAAGCATTCGACATGCCAGAGAACAAAATTTGAGAATCTTCTACTTAGACGAAACATGGATAAATACTGGATATACAGTTTCCAAATCTTGGTAAGATGAAAACATTAAAAGCGGAAGGCAGGCATTCGTGGAAGGTTTGTCGTTAGGTTTGCAGCCACCATCTGGAAAAGGAAAAATACTTATCATTGTCCATGTTGGAAGTTCTGAAGGTTTTGTTGATGGAGGATTATTAACTTTTATTTTAAAACGCACGGGGGACTATCACGAAGATATGATTGGGGATGTCTTCGAGGAATGGTTTGTTCAAATGTTGGATCTGATTCCAAAAGGGGCTTTTATTGTTATGGACAACGCAAGTTACCATTCACGGTTACGAGAAGTATTGCCCACAAGTCGTTGGCGTAAAGCAGATCTTTTGAAGTGGCTTACTTCGAAAAATATTAAGTTTCCAAAAGCTCCACTAAGGAAAGAACTTTACAGAATTGCAAAAATGAACAAGAATAAATACAAAACCTATATTGTAGAAGAAATGGCTTGTTCTCGTGGTATATTAGTTCTTCGACTTCCCCCTTATCATTGTGAACTTAATCCCATAGAATTAATACGGGCTCAGGTAAAGGGGAAAGTTGGAAAAAAAATACTACTTTTAAAATAAACGATGTTGTGAAATTGTTTGAGAGTGCTGTAAGTAATGTTAGTAAGGAAAATTGGACAAACTGTATCGAGCATATTATCAAAGTAGAGGCAAATATGTGGAAAATTGACAATATTTGTGATGATCTAATCGACCCTATTATTATTAATGTCAACAACGATTCTTCCTCTTCCGAGTCGATTATAGAATAAAATGTAAGTAATAAATGTATTCCAATAATTATTTCTTTTCATTTTTTATTATACTATAATTTAAAACGTATTTTTTTCCCAAAATACACACCACTATATTGCCTTATTGCTTAACTGCTAATCCTTTAACAATGAAGAAACCCTAAACTTTGCTACAACTGAAACAAATACGGGGTCGATCTACCTGGTTTTTAGATTTACAGAAGAAATGTAATTTAAAGTAAGAGATTTATCAAAAATTTCATGGTGCTCCCTGTAACGGTTTTGCATACTTAATTAGGGTTTATTACTCCTCGTACTTTTTGTACATACTATACATCTCCTGCACTGGTCACTGACATTCTCTTTTAAAATGAAATTTCGATAATCGTTGGTTGGTACAACTTGATATTATTATTATGTTTCTAATTTTCCTGGAATTTCTCGAAATATTCATAACCCACAAATACCTTTCAACCATATACCTCCTAAAACATACAAACATAATCTAGTCTAACAGTTGTGAAAGTTGTGAAAGGCTCTAAAGAATAATTCGCGAATATCCATCCATTCCTTTATAGCAAACAGATTGTTATAAAATATTTACGATATAAATTAAGCCGTAAATTCTGTTAACGCAGATTTCAAATTCGCCTAAAGAGTTTACTACACGATTCCCTCTTGTAGCTCGTCCCGCGTCCCAACAGAAAACAATTTACCCTAAAACAACCGCTTCAAATAACGAACAACCAGAAACAAAAGAAGTAATCAAACCATATTTAAATTTTAAATGTCTTAATTTAAACAGCACAATACACATTTTCGAGTTAATTGCTTTAGTCCACCTGCGGCAGTTAATATTAATTAATCTTAAAAAAAAAAATAGCTATGGTAGATAATTTATAAACATTTCTAGAGGGATTACGGCGAAATTAAAACTAAACGTTGGTGTGGCGCAGGCGTGGCTGTTTAATTTGATTGTATGGTGTTGCCAAAAATTAGTTTTAGTTTAATTAAACCTAACCAATGTGGGTGAAACGTTCGTGGGTCATGTGACTTTAGCTGGAAGATGGCAAAGTAACAGTCAACAGGCATGCAAAGATTCTATTTAGGATAAAAATAACAATCATTGAAAACTGGTTCCGAGAAAATCTAGATTTATAATTTAAAATTGTCCTTTTTTTTGTATTTATCACTATAATAAATACAATACCGTCCAATCTGGATAAGTAAGAAAACTCTAAAAGTGAGAGTAATAGTCAGAACCCGTCATTTTAAGCTCGAGAAACAGAACTCGCACTCTAACTCGATAGAGATTGAAATAGAAAAGAAATAGCAAAGAAACAAGATTTCTTTCTATCAACAAATGCTACTCTCTATGACTTTTTTCTAAAACCTTCGGACAGTTTTGGTCTGCACTCTCCCTGCACAAGAACCTAGACAGAAGACCATCTCCTGCTTCTTCTTTGAGACCTCGGGATGTATGTATGTATATATAAATTAGGGGTGATAAGTAAACTGCGATCTATAGGATTTATTGCGTTCTCCCTTACTTGCCATGTTCTGATGTTTCCTCAGATTTATAGCAGCTCCTCTAGTCCTATTTTCCTGAGGAAGTTTAGGACATCGTCGGGCTTCAAATCAGGTAGATCCCCTTCTTCTATTTCATGTGCTCCTAGGTACCTAGCCCTAGAATTCTGCAAGGCAGGGCATTCTGAGAGTATGTGTATTGAGGTTTCATCCTCTTCCTCACAGAATCTGCACTTTGCTTCATCTGCTAACCCTAGTTTCTTCATGAGCCTTTTTTTACTGAGGTTAAGGTAGCTAAGAGATCTCTTCTGGTCATAGTTCCCCAGTAGTATCTTAGATTGCCTCAGTCCTTCCAGCTGATTCCAGTACTTGGATTTTTCCTTCTCCATTTCTTCCCTTAGTTTTCCTAAGATTACTCTACTGCTGATCCCACAAGATGGTTCTGGTCCCAAATGTGGGGTTTCAGCTCCTTTTTTGCCAGCTTATCTGCTGTTTCGTTCCCCTCTATTCCTATGTGTCCCGGAACCCATAGGAGGGTGACAGTGTTCTTCTGGCCTAGTTCATTTAGTTTGCATAGGTATTCCCACACCATCTTTGAACTGATTATATTTGAGGTCAGCGCTTTGATGGCTGCTTGACTATCCGACATGATCACAATCTCTTGTCTGCGGTAGTTTCTTCCAATATTGAATTCCACACATCTTTCGATGGCGCGGACTTCTGCATGGAAGATGCTCGGGTATGTGCCCAAGCTTTCTGAGTATTTGGCTCTCGGTCCAAAAACTCCTATCCCAGTTCCCACTACCACTTTATGGCATTCTGGTTTAAATTCTGTATGGTGTCTTCATCCCATTCTGATTTATTACTCAACTTTGTGATGAATTTTCTCATACTCTAGTCTCTTTAAAATTCTGATATTTTTCATGAAAATCTATCTGATAATGGAGTTGATTTATCAATGAAAGCCACGGTTATTATAGTTTTTTTATAATCTTTGTGATCTAAGGATTATTATTGTAAAATAATCTTGTAAACAGAAGTCAAGACGAAATACCTTTTTATATAATTTAGGTTTAATTGTTTAAACTAATTTTTTGGCTCGAGGGAAAAAAATGTCCCCGAGCATGTATTTTTAGTATGTACTCTTTTTATTTTTGTAATTGGTAATCAAATTGGCCGAATTACAAATCGTAGGAAACTTATTTTTATGTTGAAATGAAAAACTTTTTCATAGAAAATTTGTGGAAATTTTCTTGCAAGACGGACACTGATTTCTGTGAATTATTCTTGATGAGAAAAAAAATCATTTATGTCCTCTGCACCAATCCCCATTGAACTTCACGCGTTTGTCACTGGACAATATCTCATTACTGATTACTCTTCCTCACTCTCTCAACCCATTTTCGTCATGACGACGCGTCCGAGCAAACGGTGTCAAAAAATAGCGGCGTTGCCAATTAAACGAGAACAGGAAAGTTGCTTTTTAATGGATTTTTATGAAATTTGACTTGGTGTTAGAGATGGTTGGTATGTTTACTTTGGCTATTTTTTTTTTTCAAAATCCGACTACCTCTAACGAAAAAACTCTTTTTTCACCATAGCTCGGTCAATTTTTGTTGGATGTTAATTTTTTTATATCGTTTGATTCTTAGTTTAATTTCAAAGAAAACTGTCGTCGAAATTTTCTGATAGGATCATCTTTTACGAAAAAATTCCATTTTTTCAACCCCCATATTTATACTGTATTTGAAAATCAAGAGAGAGTAAATTCCCTGAATAAAAACTAATTCGATATGCAAAACTATAGTACTATAGTACAGTACGTGCGGTAAAACAATATTTGTAATGCATTCTAAATTGTTTTTGTTAATTTCAATACAAAATTTATTAAATTTCTTGAACTATCACATTATTTTATGATCTTTCATTGTTACTACAGTAGGCCTAAGAGGATTAACGTGCGTCATAGGCGTAACCAGATTAGAAAGGGATAATTGTTATTTAACGACCTCCGAATGTCAACAGCTTCTAATGACAGATATTTTGACTTAAATAGTGCTTAAGTTTCTAGAAATGCAGTTATTTGATTTTCGATAAACGTGACAAATAGTAGTGACTAAAAATGGAAGCAGTTTGTGAGTATACGCCAGTGAAAAAATTAGAACTAAACCATTTATCGCTCAATGAAAAGAGTGCTGTAGTGAATGTGTACCACTATTTTAAACATCAAAATCCCTCAAACACTATTGACAGTGTAGTTGAAACAACATCTAAGGCAATGGGATATGGAAAATCTACAATATATAGAGTTCTAAAGGAGGAAAAATCAGGTAGAGTAACCTCACCAAAGCCGAAACCAGGTAGACAAAAACTATTAAAAGTCAACGTGGACGAGTTTTTTAAAAATGCTATTCGTAAGCTTGTTCACTCATTTTTTATAAATAAGCAAATACCAACTTTAGATAAAGTTTTGCAAGCCATTACGAATGATGTTGATTTACACACAATAAGCCGGGATAAACTATGGAAAACGTTACATGAGTTAAACTTTAAATTTGAAAAAATGGGCAGACACTCAATGCTAATTGATTCTGAAGAAATTGTATGTTGGAGAAGACAGTACCTCAGAAGAATACAACAAGTTAAAGCTCAAAATAAAAACATTTATTATTTAGATGAAACATGGGTTAATGAAGGACATTGTGTAGGAAGAGTTTGGAAAGACAAAAATATAAAATCATCCCATCAAGCTTTTCTAGAAGGGTATACTACTGGTAAAGGTAAAAGATTAATTATTTGTCATATAGGCAGTACAAACGGTTTTCTTGAGAATGGTTTACTCTTATTTGATTAAAAAAAAACTGTTGATTATCACGAAGAAATGAATGGAGACGTGTTTGAGGAATATTTTGAACAGATGATTCAATTCATACCAAAAGGATCGGTTATTGTAATGGACAATGCAAGTTACCACTCCAGATTACTTTACCAACCACTAAATGGAAAAAGGATGAAATTGCAAAATGGTTATCTTCTAAAAATTTAGCCTTTGACAATACAATGCTGAGGGCAGAATTGTTAACTATTGCTAAAAAACATAAGCAAAATAAAAAAAAATTAATATTGAGGAGATAGCCAAAAAACGAGAAATTGAAATCCTTCGTTTACCACCCTACCATTGTGACCTGAATCCGATAGAATTGATATGGGCTCAAGTTAAAGGTTATGTTGCCAGAAATAACACTACTTTTTAATTATCAGATGTTAAAAATCTCTTCAATAAGGCAATATCTGAAGTAACAAGTGAAAATTGGCAAAAATGTATTAGACACGTTACAGAAATAGAAAAAAAAAATGTGGGAGCTAGATAACATAATTGATATTACTATGGAGCCCATTGTAATTTCTCTAGAATCAGATGGTGAATCTTCTTCTGACACAGAGTGCGAGGAACCATAACTTTAAAATTATTAATTTATGTACTTTAATTTTATTTTTAGATTTTTATTTTTTAAGATTTAATATTGTCGTATTTTTTGCATGTTGCTCGTCAAATTTTATCATTGCGGTTGGTTTTTTTTTCTCATATACCTATTTAATTGTTTTTTTAGCTCCTCATATTAATTTATAAGTAATTATAATTATCTCTACATATTATATACATATTTTGTAAATAAACATATGCCTTAAACAAAATGCCTAAAATAATATTGAATTTTTCATCATTTTACCCAAATTAAATTACTACTTACGAATTATATTTATCTATCTAAAATTGGTAATCTAGGTATAAATAACTAAAACAAATTAAATATTTCTATTTCCATATTAATTTAATTTTGAAAACGCACGTCTATGGTGTACTGCCTTTAACACTGATAACTGCAAAACATTTCTGGGAATTTACTCTCTCTTGATTTTCAAATACACTATAGCGTATTTCTACACTTTTGTAACACCTCAAAAAAACAATGAAACTATGAAAGATATCGAAACGAAACTTAAACTATCGTCTTCAACTCATCGAGATCTATTAAAAACAATCTTTACTTTTTTTAAAATCACTATTGACTTTTTGACATCGTCGTGAATTTTTTCCGAGGTACCTACATTACTTTACTACGAAAACGGAAAACTACAATTTAATGAAATATATCATGGTATATTGTATAATATAGTGAACTATTAAATTTTTCATTTCTTCTTTTATTATTTACAATAACATTGGTCATTCTTAAGTTTATTAATACCAGTCTAATACAGATTATACCTGTACAAACTATCTTAAAACACAACAAAATAATGTATGTTGAATTTTCTGCCATTGCTTCTATTATAGTATAAATATTTCGGTAACTGAAGTCAGTTTTATAACATAACAAACATAGACTGACGAGACTTACGAGACTTGTCTTACAAATTCAAAATTCTAAATTCATCGTTTGACCACCTAGGTCCACTAACAATAAAGGGTTAAAGTTCGTCACTATGAACTAGCCCAATCAAAAACCTTATCAAGATCCCAGTGTGTCAGTTTTATAGAGCAAAATTGAATTTGACCACGGAAATCGTACAGCTTGGCAACCAAGCGTCGAATAGACACAATCGCAATCAGGGATGGATGTGGTGTGTGCGGCAACGGTATCGTCATTATGACTTCCATTCACGCGTTCTACAATTCTTCATTTGCGTATTTCACTTGTCATTTGGGGTGTATTGTCATCGATGCGCCGAGTCGGGTTGCCCTGATGATGGCTGTTGGCACGTCATCCCTTGGTCTACTCTAATTCTACGGACAGAATACTTTTCGCGGGGTGGCTATGTAGGCCTCGTTACGGGGCCATTATGTCATTAGGCGGTTATAGCAAAGGGAAGGTGTACACACGTAGGGGTGCGTTCTACGGGTGGCTTAAATTATTAAAAGTATTTGAAGTGCGTTTACAGATGTGTTGCTAATTAAATCACAATGAAATCTAGACGAACGCAAACAATTTATATTAAATAAAAGTTTGATTGTAATAAACGAATTTATTTTCAACCGCTTCTTCAGGTGTCAAAAAACGTTGACCACCCAGTTTGTTTTTTACGTACGGGAATAAAAAGAAGTCATTCGGTGCCAAGTCAGGACTAAACGGTGGATGACTTATCAAATCGATGTTTTGGGTGCTCAAAAATGCAGTTGTTGTGTATTAGTCCTAAGGGATTATTCTAGATATAAATCTTTATAAAAGTGAGATTCAGAGCACATATGTAAGGTCTGTAGGCAAAAATATGACAATTAATTGTTTGACATTTTAAACAATCCTGCTCGTGAATAAACAGTGTAGCCACTACACGACTGAATTTAGTAACCAGCCGAATATGCGCGATCGGAACCAACGGTTGTATTTTAATCATTGGGTTGGTACATAACAATTTTACAGTTTCTGACGTGAGTTGAATTAGAACCGACTATTGGTGCATACGGGCCCTAACCATAGAATGTATCTACAGTTTTGTGTCCGTTATGTGACGTATCCAAATATGCGTAGTTGCCACGTTGAAAATTTATTTCACCAATTTTACTATCTTTAAAAATAATACTGATTTTTTTATAAATTAAAGATTACAGGTTTTACTTGAATCAAATTCTTTAAAAATTAATAATGTATTTTCTTTCACGTATTTTGTATTTATTTTATAATGAATTAAAGAAACAAAATACTTTACATCCATTAGCGTAGGTATCACGGATACACTACGTGTGACCAAGACCAATTTACTCACTTTTGAACGAGCTTTAATGTTGTCTGTTTATAAGTAATTAAAATACTCTCCCGCCTACTTTTATTGGATAAATTGAAGTATTCCTGATATGTAAATAACCAATTATTTAAATTGAAACAACGTATTTTTCTGTTTTCAACTGATCCATCAAGTCAACACCTTCATAATATTATACCGTTAGTTGCATAGATGTCTTTTTAACATCGATAAAACCATTGATAAATATGGTAAATATATGCGGAAAAATTAAATCTCTGATGACTGATAAGTTTGTAAATTCAAATTCCATTTGTTTAAAAGAGACTTTATAGCGGTAAAACATTATATTTACCGACCAATTTCATAGTTTCATGCTTATTTTTATGGTTAATTTTGCAAATTATACGATGTAGAAGCACTGTCTGCACAAGACGTTAAATTTTCCAATTAAATCCAAAGTTTAAGTGAATTTAAAACAAACAAGTATGTATATAGGTACCTATTTATTTACTTGCTGCTTTTTATTGCCATCATAATAAGTTTAGAGTTGGTTATTATCTTTGTTACTTACTGGTTGGGTAAATGACAATCCATCAAAACGCCGTATTCATTTACCATCACGTATAGCAATAAGCAAAACTTTTATGATAGTGGTATTATTTGCTATTTTTAGCAATTCCAAATAATTAGAGGGGATAATAAAACAAGAAGCAAATCTCAAATGTGTTAAATGAAGAAAGAAAATATTAGAAATGTTTATTAGATACACATATGGTAGTATAACGCTACAAGTTTCGGTCTATTTAGAGACCATCATCAGACTAAAAAGAAACAAGTTACCAACTAAGTTAAAAACAACAAGAATTGTTACGTATAGTAGATAGGTAAATAAGGACAACAAGTCAAATTAAATCATTTTGCGATTTTGACAGCATTATAATTAGTCCAATAAACGAAAATACAAATACTTTAGAAAATGTATTTTGTATATCAAGATCTTTAAAAGTCGTAATAAATGTATTGAACCCGATGACACGGGTAAATTCCATATTAGGTCTCACTAGTGTAAAATAAAGTATCTTTGTACTAATATTGACATAAATCCCTTAGTTTGCCTTACTACAAATCCTAAAATTTTATTAGATATTGGCTGGTGAAATACTCAAAACTTTACACTTACTGAGATTAAAATACAGCTTATTTTTTTAACTTAATCTATCACAATTTAAAAAAAATATTGGGTAAAATAGATATTGTTGAAATGTAATATCTGACATTTGACAGAATTGACAGAATGCGAAATGCAAATATCATCAAAGTTTATAGGTGCTTTTTTCGTGCAAAACATTTGTAAATTACGTTTTTATGTTCTTTCGTAGTGTTTACATCTTTGCTATCACAAAACATCAAGCTTAGTAATCCTCTTGCCACACAACAAAATATGGAAACGACAGAACTACAGAATTTATATTGTAGATTTTCTTTCCGTGATTTGCACGTTCTTCAATCATTGTTTACGTGAACATTGATTATATTTACGTAAGTAAATCAAATTATTGCGGGAAAGAAACCGCCTAATGTAACATCATGACGTTTGACATAGAATTGACAGATTGCGTGCTGCAAATATCATCAAAGAGTTATTTTATTGATAAAAAATACATGTAAAATAATTAATTTATTATTTCCCACAAAAAGGATATAAGAAAATTGAATTTCTTAGTGTACATCATGGCTAATTTCTAGCCATTACGCTTAATATTAAAAGTTGAGTTTGATACAATCATTTTATACTTTGTTCGGTCTACATACTATTAATTCAAGATCAATTCAACTTTTTTAATTATACAGTTTGAATGTATTTGAGTATTAATTAAAAAAAATTAAACAACAGATGCATTTTCCTCATTATCTCATCAATTACTACCAAACTTGTGGATTAGTTTAAGATAACGTAACGGTAATTCTATAATTCGTTACGGTAGTGGATACGTAATTAAAAAAAAATACTTTGATAAATTATCGATCTACTTTTAACTGTTTTATTTTACAAGACCCAAGTCCACTGGTCAATAATTTAAACTTAATAAGATAAAGTCAATCTTCCATCTACACACGAAGTGACTGTAAGTATTTTGAAGGTAACTCACGAGTTAGTTAACACTATTAACGCTCTCACGTTCTAAGTTACTTCATTAAAGATTTGAATACAAATCTTAGCGGTTGACAGTAATTCTCCTTTTATTAAACCTTTTCAGTAGCGTACCATTATCAAGTTTATTATATTTGTCTACGATTTTCTAAACAATAAACTGTATAATGTTGATGTTAAAATTCATGAAATAAGCATTGCCTGTCAAACTTTAAAGCGGTAGTGGGTCAGAGATAGAGCGTTCTCATTTTAAGCTATAGCTATCCCACGTACAGTCGGCTTTAGAATAGCATATACATGTTAAAAGTGAATTTCGTTTACCTACCGAAGTTATAAAAACGTCCTTTAAACGCCTACATTAAATGGTTTTTGGAGATTAAGTTTTGAATCTTTTTTTTATAATAAGTTGTTAAGTTTGGACCATACAAAACATCAGCATAGTTAAAAATCGAAAGTACAAGGGAATCACACAAGAAAATTTTCATATGGAGTGGCAGAAAACGTCGATTGCCATAAATAATTTTAATTTTAATATAAGCTCTTTGAATTAACTTTGTAATGTGTTTCTCAAACCTTATTCTATTCTATTCTTCTGGGGTGCGTTTCATGCATGTACTGGAGCTCTAGGCTCATTGTACCCCCCTGAAGTAATCATACCAGGTTCGTTTCCTTCATGTATTCTAGAATGTCCCTGATATTCGCTTTCACGATTTCCTCTGGCTCAGGAAACTGAATGCCAAAGTGTCTCTGTCTAAGCCACTTAAGGCTCGGACAGTGACATATTACGTGAAGAGGAGTTTCATCTTCCTCACCACATTTTCTGCACAATGGGTCCTCAGCGAGTCCTATTGTGTTCATGTGTTTTCGGAGATGGCAGTGTCCTGTAAGCAGTCCCACTGCCTTTCTCAGTTGGGTTCTACTTAGGCTGAGTAGTTCTGTAGTTTTCTCCCTGGATGGACCTGTTATGAATAATCTGGATTGCCTGAGTCCAGGCAGTTCCATCCAGAGTTTCTTATGTTGTTCCCTTAGTCGTTCCTCTATTGTTTCCCTTACATGTTGGTATGAGACCCCACATGTGGGAAGAGGTCCGATCAGGGTTCCTTCTGAAGCTTCCCTGGCTAGGAGGTCAGCTTTTTTATTTCCAAGAATCCCTGTGTGTCCTGGTACCCATTCAAGGATAACCTTGTGGCGTTGTGCCAGTTCAGCTACAGTTCCTTGGCAGTGCTTCACTGTTCGTGACGCAGTGTGTACGCTCTCTATTGCTTTGAGAGCTGCTTGGCTATCACTTCTGATCCTGACAGTCCTGTTAGGGACTGTCTCGTTCAGGATGATTTCCGAGCATGTGTTGATGGCAACCACTTCAGCTTGCAGGATAGTCTCTACTGAACCCAGGTTGAGACTATACGTCTTCCCTGTATTTTCATTGTAGATTCCAATCCCAGTGCTGGTGCTTGTTTTGGATCCGTCTGTGTACCAAACGGATTCATGTTGTTTCCTAGTCTTGGTACGAGCTTCGTCCCTATCCGGAATATGAACCGTATATGGTTTGGAAAGGTCGTAGCAGATAGGTATTCTATCTGAGGGCATGCTCAGTAATTGATTATGTTCAATCTCTTTCGAGATTGTGGAATGGTACCTAGGGATCGCCCTGCCCCATTCGTTGTTTATTTTCAGCCTGTAAGCAGCTGCCACAATAAGATGTAGTGGAGGTAGTCCCAGCATAGCTTCCAGGGCCGCCGTGGGCGTTGTTCGCATCGCCCCGGTTATGGCTAGACAGGCTACTCTTTGTACCCTGCCTAGCTGTCTAGATGCTACAACCAGGACCTAGGAATAGTATTAGGATTTCTGATTGGAATTAGTTGATTTAAGGCATTGTTAAATCATTTGGTCTGATGGAGAGTGCTAATTGTTTATTTTGTCAGGTTAAATACCTTTAGCTTCTAATAAAAACATCTACAATATACCGATGTAACGCGTTGCACAAAATTACATAACTATATAAATAAATAAATAATACAGTGTATAAATGTTTTAAAACATAGTAATAATAATTTTATGTAGGAATAACTGTTGTATTGGAAACACCACTGCGTCCTTAACAGATATACCACTTTGATTCGCTCTTTCTCTCTAGACGAACGTAAGGTTGTGATACCTACAGTCAATTTGCATCTCAAGTGACTCAACTGACGACTCTATTGATTTTAATGAAGAAATAAAATTAAATTGTTTTACCTTCGATTTTGTTATCACTCTTGAGTGTCGTGTTGTTAGAGATAAATACTCACTTAAGACACCAACTGCATAATATACGATTTTTGTTTTGGTTTTTCGAAGATGGGAGTATTCAAATGAGAGACCGGCCACTAATTGAATGATGAGGAAATTGTTAACGTTATCAAAGGTACTTAATCAAGTATAAAACTACTCGAGGCGTAGATATTTAATAATAAAAATTAACATAAACTATTAGGAAATTTCTAAATGGTAAAAAACAGGCTAGTGTAATTCCACATTGTCATAGTATAAATTAGCTTAATTTAAAATTAACTTTTAAATCTTATTTTGCACTATAGCAGACACTATGATGGGTAGTTTCCCGCAATTAAAGCATCTTCTATATATGTGGTGCATTAAACGGGAGAGATTTTGATGGAAAATAATCGTTTCAAGTCAAAACTTTTTAGTCGCCTTGTTTTAGGCCAGGATAGAGAGAAGTTTAGCTTAAAATCATGTAGCAATGTAAGTTTTATGGGAAGAACTACTTAGTTCTGGAACATAAATGCCATTAAATCAATGAATTTACTCATTAAATTCCTGTAATCAAGAAAACTCTTTCATTATTATGAATTCTTTCAACTACAGATCCAGAATTTACGTCTGTAATACCTAGAAAATTGCATACTTTAAGACTTGCGGCGGTCCCTTACACACTCTTCACCCATTTATACTACTCTCCCAATACACTGCTACCCCGAGTCTCCTCTCCAACTTCTCTAAATCCTCCTTGTTCTTCCATCATCCAAACATATGATCCTCATTATCCTTCACCTCACACCTCACGTATATTCCAATTTCTCTTTCTTCCCAATCTTGTGTAGATATCTCACTCTTGACCCATGCCCAGTTAGCACTTGGGTCAAGAAGTAGTTTACCTCTCTAAACTCTGTCCATCCCTTGACAGCACAGTTGCTGCTATTGCACCCTTTGTCCTGTACTCCTGTACCACTCTCAACAAAATCTCCCTCTGCACCTGCAGTAGTGGCTTCTCTGCGCCTTCTCTGCTGCCTTCAACCTATGGTGCCTGAAGGATAGTTGGCTATCCAACCAAACAACTACCAGATCTTGAAGTAAACTGACGCACCAGATAAAAATAGGACATACTTTTTTTATCATACTAGTGATATTATCAATAGCGTCATATATAGAAACATTTAAATAAAGCAGAAGAATTGTTTCGTACAGAATTTGCAGAAATTTTGTAATGCCACAACTTTTCAAGACGTGAACTACACCCAAAAAAAACAATGCTCAAAACCAATTAAATTTTTTGAACTTGCTTCATGTAGACGTCTTCTCACATACTGACCCAATATTAGGTTATTTATTACAGTATTATCGGTCCGTCAGGGGTCTTATTAGGCAATGATAAAAAGGAAGAATATGGTCAAAACTTTTGCACCAGTGACTCAATCTGGTCAGTACCTCCCATCTAACAGTTCTATGTATGGTTTCAGGGCATTGCCAGCAAACCAACTCTTTAAGATTGTAGATTGTTTGTTATATTTTTAAGATCCTAACTAATGATTACAGTGCTTCACACAGATGGTACCATTGACTTTGTAGGTCCGGATTTCAAAGTTGTGAGGCTATGATTTTTAGGCTTTTTGTCCTACTGGCAAATAATACAATGCCCCTGCATAAAGAAGAGAAGGTTTGTTGTTCATTTATTTCACAGTTTGCGTCACAGTTTTTTTATTTAACATTAAAGATTAATGGAACCAAACGCGTTGCGATGCCAATCAAAAGCTCCATCGAACAAAGGAAATCGGATCACGATTATTCATGCTGGATCAGAAGATGGTTGGATTCTAAATAGTTTGGGATTTTCGGCGAAGAACATTCAAGATTCGTCGTTGGATTACCACCACGATACTACAGCCGAATTGTTCGAAGATTGGTTCGAAAACACTTTACTGCCAAATATTCCACCGCATAGTGTCATAGTTATGGACAATACCAGTTACCATAGTCGCCAATTGTAGAAGGTTCCAGGCTCTTCAAATAAAAAAGCGGAAATCCAGGAATTTATGCTCCAAAACAACATGTACTTTGAAGAAGGATATAAAAGAACGCAGCTTTTAGAGGTTCTAAGGACATTTAACATACAGAAGACAGAATTGCAGCATCCAAAGGACATACAGTTCTTCGTGTTCCTCCTTACTACTGCGTATTCAACCCGATTGAGCATATGTGGAGAAAACTAAAGAACAAAGTGCGGACCCAAAATACTATACCTACATAATGTCCTTCTGCAATGGACTAGTTTAGTAGGATCATATTAATCAAAATGATAGCAATATATATTTAGGATAAGATACCTACTTACTTATATTGGTATTCATATAAATAAATAATTAGTAAGTTTTAAACGTAGCGCCAACTAATAACCAATAATGAAGTGTGTTTAAAAGTCAACGTTGTCACATTTTAGCTACGTTCGTTTCAAGTATTCTCAAAGAACTGGCGGCACAAAACACCGTGTTCTGTGACTAACTGATTGTACCAGTTGACAAGATATATGACAGGAGAGAAAATCGTGTTTATCTGTAATAAACAAACAAGACCCCTATTCTTGACGGTTCTATTGAAAATGCCAAAACCGTATTCTTGAAATTCGTTCTCTCACTGTACCGATAGAAGGGTTGCTCCCCGAGGGAACAATTACTTCTATTGGTTATTTCTAAAGGAACCGCTATAACACCAAGAGAAGGTGTTAGGGATTTTTATTTTCGGACCAAAAATAGTATAGAAGTAATTTCTTTCACAAACCAAACACAACCAAACAACAAATTAAACTAACGAAAATGACAGAATATTTTGTTTAGTGTTTTACTCCTTATTTGATAAAGTGTCAATCAGAGAACAAAAATATCGATATATTTATCTCTTTTTAATGGCAACAAATAAGAGAGAGAGATAAGTTTCTCGATTAATATTAAAGCATATCGACAACATCGCAAATTTTCTACCAATCTTATTGAAACACGTCACTTACCATTTATGACGTACGTAACCATTAAATTTAAATTTCAAAGGCCGATTATGGCTAGAGGATTAATTTTATAAAAATTTTATTTGTACAGTTGAACCACTAAAAACCAATTTTATAAGATGCAAATATAAAAAAAATCACTTAACTAGTCCATTGCATTAATCCGGCAAAATATAGATGACCCAGACGCTGATTGTTGGAAAAGAACAATAAACCATGTTATAAAAGTGAAACTTTTGACCGAGGAATATGTCTACATCTTATGGAACAGGAAACCTCAGAGGTTTAGCAGGAGAAATTTATCCAAAAAGGGCCAGACATGACAAAAATCGGGAAAAAAGAGAAAAATACTGGCCTAATCTTTTTCCATAACTACAGTATTTTTTTTGTCGGGCTTCTGTTTTCTGCGCGAATGTGCTTATTCGGAATTCATTGGACTGCACACTTCTCTCTCGCACGTATATGTATTAATTGAGCTGTACAATTTCAATATATCCATATAAATAGAAGCAATTCAAGCACACAATATGACTAAATTGAATATTACAGAATGCAGACGAAAATTGAATAATAAAATAGGGAAGCCGACATTGGCGTACGCCCGGAAGCAAGCAATTGCGACTCGGAAAAAAAAACTTTAAATTATGCGTCGAACAAACATCCACATATATATAAATATATATTTATCAATTTGTATTTAAAGATTTTTCGTTGGATTTATTTATACGCGTATGTAAAACCAGTTTTAATGTGTATAATATTTGACTAAGGTCGATTTTATTCAACAAAATAAACTTTGTTGTCTGTTAAAATGGCGACTATATGGGTGAGATTGTTTACAGTTCTCATAGTTTGTTTATATAATAACATTAAATTAAAATATTTAGTTAGGATTAATTTTTTTATTCTAGGGGGTACAATAAAATGAAACCGTGTGTTTTGGGTAAAATTTTTGTCATTTTAGGAATACGTTATTGTTAATAAAGAAACCTCTTTATTTTCTAGTTAGTTTTAAAAGGTACAATTGCTTTAATCCAGTTTTATAATTAACATAAAAAAATAAACTCTAGATACTTTCCAAAAGGCCCGAGAAAGCAAATACTGAAAGTCAGAAAATATTTTTTTCGCGAGTATTTATGAAGACAGTTAAACATTATTTACTACTGCACCCCACGTTGGGTGCCAAATGTGCTAGCCTTGTAAAATAGTTATGCAGATAGTTGTATTTCCATGGACTGTTTTTCAGTTTTTGATTTAAAAAATAAGTAATTGATTAGGTTGTTGAAGAAGGATAAATCGTCAATAAATTTTTACTGATCTATTCACAAAAGCATCTGGGACGTATCATGTCATGCAGATGGCAGCACTCGTAAACAAAAGTTGGGGAATGTGTTTGCGCATGCTTTGAAAGGTACCCACTTAAATTTCAGCCATTTTGGATGCGCAGTTGTTGTTTGACAATCATTTGAGTGAGTCGATGTGAGGGTTTTTATGAAAACAGAAAAAATCTAGTATCGAGCTGCATTAAATATTTGTTTTTGAAAGACAATACGCCTACGCAAATCAAAGACGAGTTGGACGCTGTGTACGGGGACTCTGCACCATCATTTACCACCGTGAAATTTTGGACTGCTGAATTTAAACGCGGCCGTACCAGCTTGGGTGACGATGAACGTTCGGGACGTCCAAAAACTGCAACCACTGACGATAATATCGCTCAAGTTCACCAAATGGTGCTAGACAACCGTCGAATTAAAATTAGAGAGATAGCAGAGGCTATAAACATGTCCAAAGAACGTATTTGTCACATATTGAATCAAGATTTAGGCATGAGAAAGCTGTCCGCGCGTTGTGTGTCACGTTTGCTCACTTTGGACCAAAAACGTGTTCGAATGAACATTTCCAACTCTGTTGGCGCAGTTTAGGCATAATAAATAAGTTTTAGCGCCGATTAATTACTGTAGATGAAACTTGGATATACCATTATACTCCAGAAACAAAAACACAGTCAAAACAATGGACTACGAAGGGGGAATCGGCTCCAAAAAAAGCAAAGGTTGTTCCTTCGGCTGGGAGAGTGATGGCAACTGTTTTCTGGGATAGTCATCTTAATCGATTATCTTCAAAAAGGAAAAACCATTATTTGACAAGCTGAAGGCAGAAATTGCGGAAAAACGGCCACATTTGCTGAAAAAAAGAATTTTGTTTCACCAAGACAATGCGCCGTCTCACACCTCAGCGGTTGCCATGGCGAAAATCCACGAATTACTTGACCACCCTCCTTACTCACCAGATCTAGCCCCAAGCGACTTTTTTTGCCAAGTAGAGAAGTGTATAGACTTACAAGGAGACTATGTAGAAAAATAAAAATTAATTTGAAGAAAAAAATGTCTAGTATCTTTGTTAGGTTGGAAACTTTTCAGACTACCCTCGTATATTGTGGATAGCGACGAGGACGAGGATATTGTGGAAGTTCTTGAGTGCGAAAGAAGGCCGTATACAGTTAGGGAAAGAGTAGACAACTTCGATGACCAGTATTTTCATGAAGCCTTCTAAAGGTGCATGCAGACCTGACGCAGGCCTCTCTCAAAAAATATCTCGTAGAGATCCCACACTAAATATAACATAATATGTACATGTATAATACTTTAACACACTTTCATCAAATCTCCAATAACATACAAGCTTCATAAAAATTTTGTCTTCTTTAAAAATATCTCGTTTAAATTATTACTAATTAGTTCTCTTTATTATTATTACTTCAGGTACATATTTCAAACGGCTTCTAAACTTTTTAACACTTTACCGCCTCAAACCTCCTGACAGGTAACAGTAGTTTTTTTTTTAATTTAATTCTCAGTTCAACTTTGAAACTTTCAGTTTAAACGTTAATTTATTACATGGCACAGCGACTGCAGTTACGCTCATGACCCTACGTAGGGGTCAGGTGATAAATTTAACCCCCTAATTTCGTTGCTGAAGGGGTGGCCCCATTGTAAGGAACCCTAATTTATATATTTTATGTATTTGGTTGGTATTTAAATACAATTACGGCTGTGTACTGTTTTGCCGGGAAGAATTTATCAAATGATTTATATAATATGATTCCCGTAGGATGAGATAGGACAGATGTCACAAAACATATTTATTGTTTGAAGTACGTTGATTAATTTGCAACGTATTCTACTGTAATTAAAAAATTTGTAGTTATGGTAAATTTGCTTTAGACTGGCAGTAGAAACTAGGTTCACATATTTCTTGTCTTATTTATTTTACTGAAAATAAAATTGATTGTTTTAACCTCTACTTTTTGGAAGTTCATCTTACTAAGAACAATAAATAACTGAACAGTTAAACTAAACTTCCACTATTTATTCGAAAAATTCGCTTTAAAATTCAATTACAGCTGTTTCGCTATAACTAGCATCGTCAGATTGACATATTGAAATTACAATTTGTTTGTTTGTAACTAGGTACTTGATGTTGATAAGGAGGTAAGGCTAGACCAAGTAAGGAAGTTATAAGATATAATAATATTAAAGCCTAGATGTTATTAGCCCTAAGGGATTATCCTGGATGTATTTCCCTCTAAGATCAGTATAACTGTGCAATGATATAGAAAAACCAGGAAAAAACTATATCATGCTGATCTTTACAATAACTTAATATATTTATGTTACAATAATGTCTTATCTATGTATAAAATGAAGCCTCAATTAAAGTAAACAGTTTAATAGTGGTGAAATTCCAAGATTTATTTGTTCATTAACTACTTTATATTGTTGATCTGCTAGATGTCTTTTAATTTCAAGTTCTAAAAAATCTAAATTTTGTTTTTTATCACAAATATGTAATATTTGAATTTCATTGGTGTGTATGACTGAGTGCGGATGTTCAAGAACGTGTTTTGCATAGTTCGACTTATCTGGTTATTGTAATCTATATGCTCTTAAGTGTTCATTAAATCTTACTTCAAAATTTCTTTGTGTTTGACCTATATATACTGCATTACATTTTGGACAATTAATTCTGTAAACACCAGATTTTTTTAATTTTGGTAATTTTGTTTTCACATTTAACAATTTTATTCCAATACTATTTTGTGTTTTAAATGATATTAATGGTGATGTTGCCGAAGATATTTTTTTTTTTGAAATTGCATTGGAAATATTTCCACAATATATAAAAGTATTACATTCTTCGAATAAATAGTGGAAGTTTAGTTTAACTGTTCAGTTATTTATTGTTCTTACTGAAAATAAATATAGTTGATTGATGACTAGGTTGTTGAAGAAAGTTTTGATAAGAAAAAGACGTAAAGACTGGAGGCTCAGTGATAAAACGATTAGAATCCCCTTACCATTTTTTACTTCTTTTATTACACTTGGGTTAACCGCTCTTAATAGTAGAAACGAATTGTTATGGTTGTTAAGTAGATATGTTAATCTCCCTACAAAATATTTATTCAAATAGATCATTAAATTTGTTGCTAATTAGTTTTTACCACATAATTACAGATTATAGAGGCAGCCACATAAATTAATCCAAACCTCATATTTTACTCATTATTTTTTTTATTAATTAAGATTACGACCAAAGTTTTAATTATATAGTTGCGAGGGAGTGGTGTAAGAAACTACGTCGACCGTGAGAGCAAAAAAGAGAGAAATATAAACCCGAAAATAATTGGAAATTTTTTGATCGACCATCATCGTCCAACAAATTAGGTTTCTCATTACTTTTTACAATTTTAATTATTGAAACTAATTGGTTATTTAGTATTCCACAATCTTTTTAGTCATTTATCTGTTCAATAATTAAGAGTATAACACTCAAGGCTGAAATAATTGAGGAAAAATTCAAGTTAGACAACAATGTTGTTTGCAATGTTGCAAACTATAATCGTAATTGATTAATACAGTCGAATTTAAATTCAATTTCAAATAGAAAGAGATTTTTTAGAAGGAAAAGACACTATTTTAATTAAATTCTTTTGTTACGTGAAAAGCCATCAGTTAAAAGGTGGAATTTAAAGTAATATCTAGCGACAACATCTGGACCCATCCGAAAACTGGGCAACGAACTATAGCGCGTACCAAATATGCTAATATTATCAAAAACTTGTACTCTTACACTTATTTTCTGGCTTTCGTCGTCGGATGTGGATGGCAGAGAATGAAGCAGCCAAGCTGCGGTCGGTATATGTAACACCTGAAACGTAAAACAACTAAACAGGCTATTCGAATTCACTTGCCAACCGGTTGACTAGATCAACATAAGACGACAACTTCAAAATTATGTTCTTATAGTCTGTGCAACTATAGTATGTAAAAAAAGTACGAGGAGTAATAAACCCTAATTAAATATGCAAAACCTTTACAGGGAGCACCATGAAATTTTTGATAAATCTTTTACTTTAAATTACATTTCTTCCGTAAATCTAAAAAACCCGCATTTGTTTCAGTTGTAGCAAAGTTTAGGGTTTCTTCATTGTTAAAGGATTAGCAGTTAAGAAACTTAATATTTTTCGAAATAAGCCACTCCAAAAGCTCTGCTTTACGCCAACGACTTGTGGGCAATGCTTCTCGTAACCGTGAATGGTAACTTGCGTTAACTTGCGTTAACAGCCTCTTTTGGAATCAGATCCAACATTTGAACAAACCATTCCTCGAAGACATCCCCATTCATATCTTCGTGATAGTCCCCCGTGCGTTTTGAAATAAATGTTAATAATCCACCATCAACAAAACCTTCAGAACTTCCAACATGGACAATGATAAGTCTTTTTCCTTTTCCAGATGGTGGCTGCAAACCTAACGACAAACCTTCCACGAACGCCTGCCTTCCGCTTTTAATTTTTTCATCTTACCAAGATTTCAAAACTGTATATCCAGCATTTATCCATGTTTTGTCTAAATAGAAGATTTTCAAATTTTGTTCTTTGGCATGTCGAATGCTTCTTAAATAGTCTCTTCTCCAAAAAACTATTTCCGGTTTATCTATCAAGAGAGATTTTCTATTATGTTTTGTATATCTGAAACCCACAAATCTTTCAAAAGTTTGCATAATGTCATTCTGAAGAATTTTGTATAGTCCGTATCTTCTTGCGCTGATGTCATAATTTTGTCAAGTGTTGGAATTTCCTTTCGTAAGTAAAATCTATGGACTTTACGCCTTAGTCTTTGTTTTAATGACTCATCGATCTCAATTGGTTTTCGGACTGAAGGAGTTTTAGGGGGTTGAAGAGTTCCATTCTTGCTTTCTTTTAGTAATCTATAAATTGTTGATTTAGCAACACACAACATAGCTGCCGTTAATTTCTCAATATTATCAACACTTGCACTTGGATCCTTATTTTTCAATGATATATAACAATTCAATATCAGAGTTTTTTCATTTAAAGATAATGGACCTGTTTTTGGTCGTTTAGATGGTCCTTGGCTTATCGACTTTGTTTGGTACTTGCACAATTAACATTCAACAAATATTTTAAATATATTCCAACTGTTTACAATATTATGAAAACCATACAACTTCACACAATTTTACTCAAAGAACTAATACTAAGTACTGATTTAATGTACCTACATTCTATTAAAATAATATTCCCGATAATGTTTCTAAGAAAACTGGGTTGTTTGGAAAATCCCTCTCAATAATCGAATAATCTGTAAATAGGTATAATCGAATTAAGCCGATTACAGTAGGCCACTTGCCATTTAAAATTTCTGAGAAAAATTCCCCAAACACTACATATAGGAGTAATACAAATAAAAAATATTCATTTTGCTTCTTTGAATTTAATAAAAATTGAAACGATATCTTGCTATCTTGACTTTAATTAATTTTTTAAAAATATATTTCATTGTAATTTATTTGTGACAATATTCAAAGTTTGAATTAATCTTCTTACAAAAAGAACAAAAATATATAAAATAATTATTGATACTGATTGGTTTGTTTTCTATTATGAATAAACTGTGTTGCCTTTCTTTATCAAACTTACTAAAATGTATGTACCTCTTTCACTTTTTTTTATTAAAATTAGTACATCCCTTTACCTCTTACCTAAATCGTATATTCATTAGCATAGCTGCAACTCATTCGTTCAATACAAAATGTACCTAACGGTATACCCTCTTAAAATATATTTTGGTACGTCTATGAAATCTACTTAAATTAATGATTTATTACTCCTTGTCATTTCTATATAGACTATAGTCGGATTAGTAAAAGTAAATGCAAAATGTGGTAACTAGCTCAGAATTGTATATACTTTAAATATGTTCATATTTAAGTGTAAAAACTGTGGAAAATTAGTTATAAACAAATTGTGAACGAAAAATTTACTTTTGCGGTTTCTCCAATACATTAGGGAACAGCCAAATGGAATAAATTTAAAAACAGATACATGGGGAAAAATTTCCACATTCGTGATAAAAAAATTTATTTTAATGCTTTGATCCACAAATACCTAAAACAGATTACTTTCCTTCTATGTTGAAAATTCGCGATACGAAGTCTTTAATTGTAAAAAGAAAAAGGCCAGTAGAATTTTTCCAATTAGTTTCTAATTCGCCAATTTAACTTGTGTGTATAGTTAAGAAACCCAATCGCTAAGACATCCATCTTGTGTAAATAATTGAACCCGGCCATGACTCGATACTAATGAAATTTTATTTCGTTCAAGCAATCAACCCAATAACTGAACTCTAATGGTAGTTGTGTCCACGCACGGCACGCTCCCCATGTTCGTCACGCACAAACGCACGTCAAAACAAAACGCGTCACGTAGGTGTACACGCACGCATGTACACTAAAACAAAATATTTCCTACCTTAAATGAAACTGTAATTCTTCAAAATCAATCAAATCAAATTTATCAGTGTTATAGTCTAATACATGAAAATTATATTTAGATAGGAGTAAAAATAAAAGTCTAATATAATCAATAATATTAATTGTTAATATTTCATAATTAATTATTCTTTATAATATTGGCGCCTCACGTTGGGTTGGGCGCTCCACGTTGGGTGCCAATTTAGATATGATAATTTACGGAATGTCCCCGGGCCTGCCTATATTATAAGGTCATTTAGAATTGGTATCTTTTCAAACAATGCTGATCTCCTTGTTTGCACCAGACAGAAATTCCGAATTTCTATATCGAATTTATCGCTCTTTATTTACCAAACTTTGTTTTAAGAAATACCAGACTTAAACGATGTGGAATCTGATGATTTAGTCTTGCACAAAACCGCATTACGATTTTTTTTCGTGTACGCACGCAGAAAAGAAAAACACACATACGTACAATTCGTCGGGATAATTCAGCTCACGTACGCAGCGTACACGTTAACTACACCGATAATTAGGCACGTCCCATAGATTGTTTATTGGTATAACGTAACGTATCGTCGAGGTTCGTTATGCCAAGAATGCCAAATCAGCGTCCGTGTATAGATATATAAATATATATTTTCCGACAGCATCTCTAACTTTTTTTTCCCAAACACGACAAACATTCAGACGGTAACAAAGATATTTACAATTTTTTTTTTAAATAAAACTATTAGTTTACTATCGACACCTTGTGAAAAATGTGTTAATTATTCGTAGGTTGAAATATTGACATTTTTTAACACTGTCAAATGCATTAAAATTCTTAATTTACTAAAAACTTGGCATATAACAGTACTTTCGTACTGAGTACGAAAGTGATAAGTAGAAGAAAAAGAGGATTGAGTATGTATAATGAACAAAATGATCAAGGATATAGGCAATATCTGGAAAGAATATCCAATGATATAAAGGAGCAAAATCAAAAGTTAGACAAGTGTTTATTGCATCTTGCATTTTAAAAAACTCTCTCTGAATTTGTGAAACAATTGGATGAAAACTTAAAGAAAAAACTTCACGGAAAACAAATATGAAAAGCCTACAAAGTTATTACAATCCCTTTACCATTTTTCCGACAAGAATCATGGACACCCAAGTAAACAAGATTATAGACAACTGAAAACGTCAAAAATGAGGTTTTTAGATTAGTGAAGGACTTGCCAGACAAATATGTATATTTTTTAAATTCTTCTAGTAACCATTGATGTTGCTGAATACTATTTCTTGTCAAGAAGTTTGTTTGATGGATAAAAAACATGTTGTCTAGTATGAGCATCCGAACCTGACTACAATCTTGTCGATTTGATGTTTAATAGAACAATATTTCTGAGAATTTAGTGCCTACTATTTTGAAATCGTAATGTTAACAATATTTACTTTTTTCTCTTTAAACACAATAATAAAATAGTAAATAATTTTTATTTAATTAAATTACAGAACGAACAAAACACTATAAATTTAAAAACCGAGTTCATATCCTCAGATTTTTCCCATCTATTAATTACGGTCTGGGCATTTTCTTAAAATTGCACTACCCTCTTTATTGTCACTCCATAATTAATTGAATTATTGTAATTTTTCTGTGATACTTATCATCATAAGCAGGAAACGAATAAAAAAATCTCGTGATACAAATTACTGTATAATTATTTTAGGTGTACAAGAACAAGCGGTTGGTGTAAAATAACAAATTTAGTGTATTTACTCGGACAATTTGAAATGTTGAAGGTCTCTTTTCAATTGTTTGCAAAATCATCATGATCTGTAAAGCATGAAATTAAACTAAGTTAATATCTGTTATTTTACTTATTATTTTGTCAAACAAAACTGTTTTTACTATTAAACTAGCTTGCTAGTTTATCTTCGTTCTCTGAAGAAGAAAACTTGTTTATCGAAATGCGCGAATAGTATTGGACCCAAAAACGAGCCTTGAGGTACACCACTCCTCTATAAGAATCATTTATTCTATGTCTATAATATCATGCGCAACAATAATTTGGTCGTCTACAAGAGTGTATTGCCCATATTTACTTCAAAACTTCAAAGATTCATCTCGGTCCAAAAATGGAATTGAATCGTGGATTAACTCAGCAACAGTGCATGGATGAATTTAATTCAATTTTTACCGATGAAGCTCCATCAAGGACCAGTGTTTATTTGTTTTTAATGCCCAATTAAATTTCTTGATTATACAGTTTATGAGCCAAGACCTTTAACACTTCCCAATATCCGTCTTCTAATACTCGTTTGTTGCAATTTAAGACAATGCTTTAAAAAGCAGTAGGTACCAACTACGTCTATTACCAATACAAAAACAAATTAACATCAATCATCTGACGCTTCGGTAATACAAAACGTTGTACATCAAGTAAAAGTAATTTATATGCAGGTTTAATTTTAATGAATGATGCTGAAGATAATAACATTCAAAATTAACTTCTTAAAACTAACGTGTAAATGCTGATGCTTGTAATAAGCTTCAGTAGCGGTTCTTCTGATTGACACATGGTTTTTATTTTAAAAATTTTAATAAAAAGGAAATTATTATAATTATTGGCCTCTATACAACTGTCAAAATTTAATTTTTCCCAATGAATCTGAAAGCAAATTGCTTCTAGGTCTCCATGCAACTTGGATAATTATATCCACAGTAAAATAGATATGTAGTCAGAAAATGGAAAGCTTCAAAATGTGCTATTTGGCCCTTCATATCCAAAAACACTAAACGTCACAAACTGACACTATACAAGACATGCATACATCGACATTTTGGTGACAGACAGCCAACATTCACTTACCAAGACATTAAGACTAATCACTGAAATCTCTTGGTTTCTACTTAACGCAAACATCCGACGCAACATCATGGTGGACTCAATTGTCATCAAATTTTACTAAGAAACCAAGAGAAGATGACTGAATTCACTAACCATTCAAACCCACTCTTCAGTAGGCCATTAAACTACCACCGAGACGAACATTTGATAGCTAAGAGACCCAAATTGGTTTTCCGGAACCCTCCTGTAGTCTAGTGAGATTCTTCTTGCCCATCAAAATTCAAAATTCTCAAAAAATTATATATAGCACAATTTTAAAAAAAGGGTAAAAGTTTTCTTTTGAATTAAGCCAATCAAAATCACCAAAGATCTCAGGGGACATGTGTATTTAAATTTAGGATTTCTATAACTGATACTGTCTAATTCTTTCAACCAATGTTCCCAATTGAGTATGACAATTGTATCGATGCAGTTGTCAGTGCTGTTATGAATTTAAAACAACATCAGCAAAGCCTTCGACCGAGTATGGCACGAAGGACTAATATACAAGATGAGAGAAGCAGGATACACCAGAGAACTGGCGAAACTACTACTCAGCTATCTGAAAAATAGAAGATTCAGAGAAGGATAGGAAACGCAAAATCCGAAGTAGAAACAACAGAAGCCGGAGTACCACAAGGAGCAGTCCTCTCACCAGTGCTTTACAACATATACCCGGCAGACATTCCAAAAACAGACAACAAAATGATGGCTCTCTACGCAGACGACACGGCTATCGTTACAAGAAGCACTCAACCAAGGATGGTGAGAAGAAGACTCTAACAGGCTATGGACCAAATAGACGAATGGTGCACAGACGCCCCATGGTACATAAGAAATATACAACTATACAGGGAACTAGACCAGGAGAAGACAGCAGAAATCATGAAAGCCAGAGCCAGAAGAAGATTTGAAGAACTCAGGACGCACCCAAACACAGCACTTAGGGAATTAACAAACTACACAGCAGAAAACTACAAGAGACATCCTAGACCAAGGAAACAGCTGGACAACTAAGAAGAAATAACATCTTTCAAAAAGCAGACAGAAGGAGGAACCGCATCCTTAGGGAGATGCGCAGATTCTTGACTAGGGACAGCTTTAACAAGTGGATCCACTCTCTAAGGTTATCTTTAGCCGCAGTTCGTCGACTAAGGGCTAACTTTTTAGAGGCAGGAGGAAATTCTTCCCGGAATGCACCGCTCCTAGAGGGATGCATTCTGGAAGGGACGGGTTTGGTTAAAGTGTGTGTGCTTCATTCGACGACCCGCCTAGCAATACAGTTTTTTATTATCATATAATAGAATTAATGAATAAAGAATTAACGGAAACAAAGATATTCCTAAAACTTTACGGAAAAAAAATTGACTATTAAACAATGTAAATAGGGTGCGGTATTAAAATATACGTGCCCTAGTGGTTAAAAACTTAAATAAATTTCAATTACTCTCATTTTAATTCCTTCAACTTAAACAGCGAATGCAATTTTATGGAAATAAAATTTCGGTAGAAACACAAAAATTTTAATTTAAATAGACAATTAAACCTGCTCATTTCCCAGCCAAACGAAAAGAACAAAAAGCAATCTCGCAAGTGTTTTGGCTGGTAATTCGTAATTCCAAAGCAAATATAATTCCCCTTCATTATACCGATTTTTATTCGGGAAAATGCGCAGGAATACACTGTTACATTATACTGTAACAATCCTAATTTGCAAATACACTGTTGTTGCAGAGATGCAGATGAATTAAATTTTGTAATTTCAAAATTACCGGTTTTTATTTCGCCTTGCTCGATATCTCATCGCTTCAATTCATTTTTTACGCCGTTTTGCTGTATTATTATGTAATTTCTTTGTTTTCAACGTAACGGCCTCGCTTGGAACTTGAACGAGTCGTAATTAGCATCTTTGAGTTATGTTTACTTCTTGCGGTCAGTTAAAACGACTTTAATACGATCAATAATACACCCCGTATGTTATTTGATATTTAATAATTAAACAATAAGTAAATAAATAAAGGTTTCTTAAAAAGAGGATCTTTTACAGATTTCACGAACGTTAAAAGCACGTCAGAAATTATATGGCGTTATGTCATGTACGGTAAACAACATTGTATTACAAAAATAGCTAGTTGACCTTTATGTGGGTTAAAAATTATATTTATTTATTATCCAAACAGACCATTAAGGTCTAATTACATGATTAAATAAGAAAAAAAATACAATTTAAATTATACAAAATATTCGATCTTCAAAGCTAATATTATGGACATCATAATTTCATTATTAAAGCTTACAAGCACTTACGCTGCTAAGGATAAAATTTGGTTCAATACCAAACGACGAAAAACAGATAAAGAGCAATTCCACTCTAATTCCATTAAAGAGTTAAAATAGTTCGCCAACTGACGCATAGCCACATTGTATTACAAAAATAGCTAGTTGATCTTTATGTGGATTAGAAATTATATGCCCTTATGTTATATACAGTAAACAACATTGTATTACAAAAATAGCTAGTTGATATTTTTGTGGGTTAGAAATTATATGGCGTTATGTCATATACGGTAAACAACATTGTATTACAAAAATTGCTAGTTGACTTTTATGTTTTAATGATTCAGCTAAACGAATAAACATACTTATTAAAATAATTAGTAATAAAGTTGTACCAGTAATGTTAAAATGGATCTAAGTGAGTATTTATCACAATACCTCGATCCATCAACAAGACAATCCAAGTTACACCACAGCAGAAACAAATTAGAAGGATTTTGTAATATAATAAAGAAATTTTGACGATGTGAGTATAAGATATTAGATATTACAATTTTTTTTCTAGCGCTAGCGAATAATACAAGATTCCGTAGATATATTGAAGATCGGATGTAATATCTGCGAAGAAAAAAGTAAATTAAAAAAAATAAAAGTATGAGTACAGTAAGGCCTTAAGGGACAAATTAAAACTAAGCTGCAAGAAAATCAATTAAGGCAGTAATTAATTCCTCGTAAACGCTTAAACAAAAACTAATTTCATTGCAGAGCACAAAACAAAATTAAATGTTTTGTTTTGACAATAAAAATCCATCCTCCGGCTTTTCCTGTTCCTAAATGATTCTCTTTTTTAAGAAACAATCATATCATTTAACGCCACTTTAGAGAATTATTACGATGAAATAATGCAGTGTCGTAGAATAGTTTTTCGTCAACAAAACAATTTTTAAATGTTTTTTAGCCACTTTTAAGATATAAATCTATAGTTGTATACTTATCTAAACATTAAATTAATGGATTTTTTTAGAACGCACGTCAGGTGCAAAAAAAGACCAGGTGTAATGGTCATTTATTTTAAATAATCTACTTAACTTTTAAATTAAATCTTAAATTAAAAGCTCACACCTTTAGTGAGATTAATTTACGGTGTGTGAAGCTTTTAGAGCTTATAAAAAGCAAATAATAAAGTTACACAAGTTTCAAGAATGGTCCCAAGCTAGAAAAAGCCATTATCCTAAATTTTTTGTTGATAGACATGTCCATCTTAATGCTATGGGGGCTATTGCTTATAATTCCAGATCACCTTTAGTATTCATTAAAGGGGGCATGACCACGCAGCGTTATATTTAAAAGACAGAAAGTTTGTAGTTAGACATAACGGAAATGTCTCTGGAAAATATCATGTAAATTCTGGAGTTCCTCAAGGATCCAATCTCGGACCTCTCTTATTTAATATATTTATCAAAGGTAATACCACCTGTAAAATTTTAATAGATAAATTTTTAGTTTCGACGAAAACTTTTTTATTTGGCAAAAATACGAAAAAAAACTGAAATGTGATTTTATCTGAAAAATTTATTTTAAAATATAAGTAAAAATTGTGCAATTAAAAGAAAAATTGTTTATCTGATATGTGTATTAAGAAAATTCTAAAATAATCTCACAGTTACAGTTATCAAAATGTTGAATTGTAAACAGCAAGGTGCACATTTATCGGTTATTGGAAAAAATAGGTAGATTTATCCTGATAATTAATTGGTTTATTTTAAGAAATTGAAGAAATATTTTTAAATTGATAATTCCGCGGCAAAATTACTAAAAAATAGTACGTATTGTTGTATTAAAATATTCTTTGTATTATTTAGGTACATTAAAGATGCAGAATGGAATACACGAGGCACAAAAACCGGTTGGAGGTCGCTAGCTGTGTCGAGATGCAAGAAAGTATGACGACGAAGAGTGAGGATGGAAGACAAGACCGAACTATAAGACACAATGTAGAAACGTCCACGTGGGAGAGAGCGCATAGGTCAGACATAATTCGGCTAAAAGGGACATACAAGGTAAAGTGTAAAGTTATTAATTTATTAATTAAGTTACAATTTATTATTACAGTGTAGTGTTTGCACAATACTGAACTATTTTCGACCGCCTGACCTGCTTGACATTAATTAATGACCTCCCCATTCTATTAAAGAATGTACGATAGGTGTCCAAATAAGCAATTGTAATAATCGTGATTCTAATATTACAAATGAAAGATTCAAGAAATTTATTTGACTGTCCCTTGCTTTGTGAAAGTCCATCATTTTTTTAAATACAAATATCTAACATAATTTAAATTATGCCTTAAAAAACTTCGGTTCTACGGTCATGGGTCTATTCAGCTACCTGGTGTGACAATATTATCTAGGGTTTCTATTGTGTCTGGGTTAGTTAATCCCTAATTACAGGGTGGACTTTTTGAAAAATAACAACTATGACTATGTTTCAATAGAAATGTATACTACTTTTAGTTGTTTTTCATAAACAACCCTTGCTTGGACTTTGAAGAATTTGCATTTATAATAAATTCACTGTGCTGTCAACTCCAAACAAATGAACTATAACGCCTCAAATTCACCATCCTCTAAGATTTTTTTTGTGAGCATTATCTTCGTTAGTACCCCGTATGTAGGAGGCAAGATTAAAATATAGACGATTAAAAACTATCCACTTCCAGTTTAGAGCAGTGTATTTAAAATGATGCGTGGAGGAATGAACAGCATCCTTCGTGGTGTGTTGAGACGAAGAGGTCGGTGAAACAGGGGACACACCGGCTGCGTCTACTTACCGGTGGTCGTCGGGTTTACCTAAAGTTGCAAATCGAACACGTAAAGTTTCGACGATTACACGGAATACACAAAAATATGCCGAGAATAAAATGGCAACACATTGCCTGTCGGTGTTAGTTGTCGGTCGTACGGTCTCGCACCAGGTGACAGGGTCACGATCTAGGAAATTGAACCGAACCAAATTCGTGCTGCGACTCATAATAAATGAGTTGTGATTGCGATATTGTATATTTTTCAAACGTGTTTGCGAACAATTACCAACATTTTCTCTTTTATATTACGTTCAATTAGTTTACGCCAAGAAAACCGGAATTTCCGCATTTTCGTTATTCTAATTAACTAATTTAATTAAGATTTAATTTTATTTTATTAATAAACACAATAAAATCGTCATTTTGTTCAAAATATACTGAGCCTGTGGCAATATATAAGACAACGCCACCTGTTTGCGATTTTTTTCGCGTGTAATTATGAAGTCAATAAGAATTTTTCCCCACGTTGGGTGCCAAATTTGCTAGCCTTGTATAATAGGTATACACATCGGTTTGTTTCCATGGAATGTTTTTTTTTTAATTGAAAAATATCTGATTCATTAGATTGTTGAAGAAAATTGTATTAAAAATACTGATTTATCCTCCAGACTGTTATTACTCTGATTAAGGAAACAACTGATAGAATGATTTTTGTCTATGACAAGAAGCAAAAATATTCACGTTACGAAGAATAATAAAACAAGATTTTAACAGTATTATTCACGAATCTTTTGTACCCTGTGCACAACAAGCTAGCCCCCAAATTTAAATGATGGACGACAATGGACAATATTACCATGGCCTGCACAATCGCTAGATTTAAACACCATTGGGCATGTATGGGACAAATTGGGCAGGCGCATTTTACAAAGTATTGTGTATTCAATACAAGAAAGCAACTGTTGGAGGGCATTTTAATGGAGTGGAAAAGAATACAGCAGCAATACATTAACCATAAGATCATGAGTCTGCCTAATATATAATAATTAACAAATCTACACTAACTTCATCTAAAGATTACTTAGCTGGGAATTGAGCAACATCAAAGTCTGTTTTCAAATTGATTGAACAGTCCAGACAGTAGATAGTGTTTTATACTAAATTTGACAGTTTCCTGAACGACTCTATTATATAAAATAAACACGAGTCGTCACTGATTAGCAGCAACCTTTTAAGTGTGATGACATTATTTGTTCTCTATTACATTTCACCCAATATACAATTTAAGAAATCAAAACAAAAACTTTCAATATTATTCCAAGATATACCTACTGCCTATTTTTTTGTTGCCTACCAATACATTTTTGGGACAAAACGTTGTGACTTATGACAATGATTCATCAGAAAACAGATGAATAGTTTTAGGATCATTTTTCAATTATTGTTTCGGCAGCTACTGTGATCCTTTTGTTTGACACCGAGTAATGGAGCCGGCAATTTGTTTAATAAAAGTAAATGAACCCCGAAAAATAAACCTTCGTAACGGTCGAGGCGATGTGGCAACGTGGAGTATTCGACGCAGGTAGAAAAAATCCCGAAGCCGTTTTGTACAGAACCGAAGAGACAGCTATTGTGCCAAATAAGAGTTTTGATGTAGGTCGTTGAGATGCCGGCGCAGATAATACACTGTAATTTTAAATATATTCATCAACCAAGATGTGATGAACAACTAATAATGTTAGTACACGCGTATTATTACACATATTTTATAAAATAATTTAAATGATTTTATATTGTAGTACTGTATAATTAATAAGAACAATAAATAACTGCACAGTTAAACTAAACTTAAAATAGAATTATAAGCTGCTACGATACATAGAGCATTTTCAATTCCAATGAACAAAAATAATTTTAATAAATTGAGATTATAAAACAAATAGCTACATCTAATGGCTATCCAATACATTTGATAAATAAATTAATTAATAAAAAAGAACAAAAAGTGTCACTACAACTAATATTCCTTCAACAACCTAAAGAAATTAAAAGTTATAAAAGTATTACATATTGTGGAAATATTTCTAATACAATTTCAAAAATAATATCTTCGGCAACATCTGCAATAATTTCATTCAAATCACACAATAATGTTGGTACAAAATTGTTAAATGTAAAAACAAAATTACCTAAATTAAAAAAATTCGGTATTTACAAAATTAATTGTCCAAAATGTAATGCTGTATATATAGGTCAAACACAAAGAAATTTTGAAATAAGATTCAATGAACATTTAAGAGCATATAGATTACAACAACCAGATAAATCAAACTATGCCAAACACGTTCTTGAACATCCACACTCACTCATACACACCAATGACATTCAAATATTACACACCTGTGATAAAAAACAAAATTTAGATTTCCTCGAAGAACTTGAAATTAAAAGACATCTAGCAGATCAACAGTTTAAAGTAGTTAATGAACAAATAAATCTTAGAAGTTCTCCACTATTAAACTGTTTACTTTGATTGAGTCTTCATTTTATACATAGATAAGACGTAATTGTAATACAAATATATTAAGTTATTGTAAAGATCAGCATGATATAGTTTTTTCCTGGTTTTTCTATATCATTGCACAGTTATACTGATCTTAGAGGGAAATACATCC
This sequence comes from Ophraella communa, assembly GCA_035357415.1. Taxonomy (NCBI): domain Eukaryota; kingdom Metazoa; phylum Arthropoda; class Insecta; order Coleoptera; family Chrysomelidae; genus Ophraella; species Ophraella communa. Next base: position 2,912,678 of record CM068982.1, on the reverse strand, counting down.
AGGATAATCCCTTAGGGCTAATAACATCTAGGCTTTAATATTGTTATGTCTTATTACTTCCTTACTTGGTCTAGTCTTAACTCCTTATCAACATCAAGTACCTAGTTACAAACAAACAACATGCAATTTCAATATGTCAATCTGACGATGCTAGTTATAGCTAAACAGCTGTTATTGAATTTTAAAGCGAATTTTCCGAATAAATAGTGGAAGTTTAGTTTAACTGTGCAGTTATTTATTGTTCTTAGTAAGATGAACTTCCAAAAAGTAGAGGTTAACACAATCAATTTGTATAATTAATTTTTAATGTTTTTAACATCTCTAGGTACGAAAATTAAATTTTTAGTTTTAAAACTGTCATTTATCATAGAAGTCCGTATACAGTACAAAATAAGTTTGATACTTGGTAACGAGGTGGGGTAAGTAGAAGGTAGGGTTGGGTCATAAAAAAAATGAATGAAGCGATTATTAGGGAATTGAAAGTATGTTGATGAATATAATAAGACCCATAAAAGTTTATAAATAAAAAAAATCAGAATACATTTCTTGTTTTTCAGGTAAATTGGATAATTTTGTTTATTAACAAATCCTAATGAATTATTAAAAAATTTGCGTCGGAAATTATTTGTATAAATTTTCCATTTTTAATGGATTAAGATCAAAACATGAAGTATTAGTTTCTAAGATAGTGGCGCCCTTATTAATTATACATTATAACATTAACTTGGAGTCGAACCATCCTCTGGTGAAAGTCTCTTAGTCTGGATCTCTTTTGGAGAGTTTTGTAGTTACAAATTGGCTCCCTGCCTTTTTGAGACTGTAAAGGTTACAAATTGGCGCCTTTTGGGAACTAATATTGTTACAACATGTTTTAATCAAATGTCATAAATTCAAAATAATACAGATTTTAAAAATAATTGACATAGAAAATATGATTTTTAAATCAGTGAAGATCGATTTGGTGCTGCGAACCTCGCTTTGCTCGGCACGCAGTAATTTATTTATTATAATACCGAATTTAAACATAATTGAGCTGGCAAAAATAGTTTTCAAATTAGTTAAAATTGATTTGCTATCATTATCGTTTCTACATTTAGATTGAATATACCCATATTCTGATTAACTTATTTCTTTAATTGTTAATTTAGACTCAGTATGAAATCAATTCATTAATAGTTATCTTTTTGTTATTTTTGAATGTGTAATACAAGACAAGTAAAATAATATTTAAAACGTGCTTTGTCATCGATTCCAACATCGTAACTTGAAATTAATGCTCACAACAAAGTAATTAAGTAAATAAATGAGTATTTTATACGAATTAGACATTGACACGGTTGTTATAAAAAATAAAGGACAGCTGTAAGGTGTGGCTGGGTACTTAAATTAATTCCAACAATGGATTCCAGAAAAGAGTGTGACAGTTATAGTCATGACCATTGGAAAAACATTTTTTTTTATTGCAAAAGGAAGAATGTAAATGGGTTTTAAAAGGGTTATTAAAATTTTAAATGCTGTATATTTCTTCAATAATAAAGTGCAAAGTATCTAGCTTAATAATTATTAAGTTGGCAAGCTTGCTTTCAAATCTACCAACCAGTTTTAACAGTATACGTAGCAAAGTTTATACTTAATTATATTATATATTAGATTAAATTGTTAGATTTAGAAACAATTGTTATCCCACTACTTGGCTGGAAAACAAAAAGTATGTGATACTATCTCAAATATGATAAATATTCATGGAGGTAGGTGTACCCCAGTGTAGTGTTCTAGGCCCCCTTCTGTTCATTATGTATTTAAATGATCTTTTTATGGACGTAACACTTTTGCAGATGATACTTTAGTTGCTTGTTTTGATAAAGATTTATAGAATGCTATAAATTAAAAGCTCTTTATTTTATAAATACAAACTAAAAATTGAGTAAATTAAAGTTAAATCCTCTAAAAACAATATAAATATTAACCTCCATGAAATAACTTGACTTAGTATTGAAAATCGTCTTGTTAAAAAATATGTACAGGAAACTATATTTTCTTATCCATCCTCTCACGTTCTATAGTTGTAATTGAAACTTGTTCAACTTCCAATACTTTAGTAGTATTTTAAGAACCTTACTTATTAGCTTCATCATATGTTCTTTTGTAATCAACTGAACCTTTCCTTATTATACAAACATCAACATTAGAACCAGATCCCAAGTCATTGAAAATACCAGCAGCAATTGCATCTCTAGCTAGTTTGACTCATTGTTCCTCTTTTATTTGAGGTTTCCTATTGCTGCTATTGCTGCTAACGATCCAGATCTTATGGTACCATAGGAAGGTCTATACTAGATCCATGAGGATGAATCATGTATAAATGGGGACCTTCAATATCAAAACCACCAAGGATAACGGCTGCTCCAATATATCCTTGTTCCGTTATTTTTTCCAGAATATCTAGAGATCTATTAGTTAAGTCCAGAATTGCAGGTTTTCAATTAATCATCCAACTTTTATGTTATCCGCTTATTTAATTCAAATCAAGTATCATAACTACAAAAACTGCAAAATAGGGATATAAACCTTGTTCGCAGATTTAAGAAAGTGACTGACTACCATTCGTGAAGACCCGTTGAAGATATGAAAATTGAAATATGACTGAACAGGTCCGTATCTTGATTGTTATCTTGTCAACTGCAATATGCAGTATTTGGGGGGTTCCTACTTGAGATAGTAGGATTATTTTTTTCCCTTATTAAGTTAGGTTATGGAGGAGTAGTGAGGGACATAGGGGGGTAGTGGGGTTAGGTTTATTTTCAGTCAGCGGCGTAGGTAAAAAAATGTTAAGGGGTCCAAGCTTCTATTCTAAATAAATAAATTATTTAGTAAGAAATTGTTTTCCTTTTCATGCCACTAAAAATATCGACTTGGTAATATTGACCAGTCCAAAGAATAAAACACTAAAAATTACATTAACGATATTACAGACCCACCTAAGGCACGATTGCTGCTCCACCTCTTTATTTTTTCATTAAGATAAAACATTTTTTCATCCACACCCCTCTTTCTTTTTTTTTCCATCCCTCTTTCTTTAATTTATATACTATATATAGTAAGAAAAACTTTTCAGACTTGAGGTGAACAGCATCTTTACCAAAAATAAAAGTTGATTCGATAAAGAGAGCAAGAGAATCGCCGCCTAATACACGTTCTTCGATTAATTCTCGCTTTATTAACCGAAAAGAGGCTCGTATCGGATAAGAAACGGCCTCATTTTTCCATTAACTGAGTCTTAACCTTTCCCTTCCCCACCAACCACCTGTTCCTTTTGCTTCCAAGTGAATTGTCGTAGAGCTACGGGGACTCGCAAACAAATCGGACCGTTACTTAAAAAGCATCATGGATAATAATAATCGTCAAAAACAGTATTTTTGTCGTTTACAATCCGGAAATTGAAAATGGAAATAGAATTCCTCCTTTTCTTATCTTTTTCTCTTATAAGAAACGTTATTATTTTGATTGAGATAAGAGATGGGATTGTCTGAATTCGGAGAATTATTCGTTAAAAGACAATTCTAATTAAATTTTTCGCAGACGTATCTGAAAATGAATCAGCCGAACATTATTTATTAATACACTGGGTGGCAGATCAATATTTGTTCTACAAATATCGTTTGAAAGCACAAATATAAAAACGCGGTTCTCGTTCAAAAAGCAAAATCCAAAACGATTTTTTTGGAACCTATTAATATTGTTGAAAATAATTCTTCCCAAACTTTTGACAGTAGTGAAACAGAATTGTTAAACAAGGTTTTAAATTTTGCTGTGCCTTCTCGTGGGGACCAGGGTGAATGGATTGGACATGGATTGAAAGTTCTGTTCAATATCTCTTTCATGATGTCACGGTCTATGTTCGGCAGGCTTGTAAGAATCAAATTTCCAAAAAACATTTCAAATAAAAACAAAAATGTATAGGGAATAGTTTACCTTCGGTCTCTGAAGAAGATAACTTGGTTATCGAAACGCGCGTCAGGCAGTTATAAATGTCTGTAGTGGTAGTGTAAACGGTTTCGGTATCAGTTTCGTCAACGGTTCCAGATTCAACATTTTTTATGTCTTTATGTCCATAGTAACTCTTACTACTTCTTCTGATGGTACTATTAATAACTTTTTTCCATGCATTTGTCTGGTTCATCCAGTGCATTTATTGTTTTCACCCGTTGACCACGACCTGATATAGCATAGAAGAAACTTTTTCCCCGCACGAGAGTATGTATATACACACACCACTGCTTCTAGTAAATTCGGGGAACGTCTCAAATATATTGCGACCAGAGTATTCGTTTTCAAAGCAGCGCAGTAAACCTCCAGTTGCAGCAGTCTCAATCTTTTAAAAGAAGACTCATATCGCACTATCTTGGGCGTATCTTGCGATACATACGAGGTCTGGCTATTAAATAACGAGACTGCGCGCGCAGAAGGCGTCCTAGAGGGGTAGGGTGGAAAACGAATGCAGCGTTAGATAGCTGGAAGTGTCTATTATTCGAGTACAAAAACACGTTTTTGTCGCTGTAGTAGTATTTTTTCTGTAGAGGTTAGAAACGAACGTGTTTTTTTCTCGTACCGATAACAATGTGTGACGTATACAATTCTTGATACACAATAAGCAATGTAGCTGAGTTACTACTTCTAGAAAAAAAGTCTTTTTAGAATGTACTTATTTGCTGCAATTCTGCAAATGCAATACGCATATACACAGGAAGGATCAGGATGTGGAGCTTACTCTAGATCAATTAAACTAAGGATTAAGTGGGGAATTGGAAAAAATACCAACGTGGTTCAAACAGAACGGGCTGGTATCTCAATCGCCGCAAAAGAGCTAAGCAGAAAAGAAATTTCAGGCAAAAACATAATAATCTGCATAATAGATAAGCCTAACCTTAAATAGACAACGTATTATCTCAGGGTTAGCGATAGATAATAATATCGCACTAAGGTGGGTGAAAGGTCACGACATAAAGGAGCAAAAGTAACCGTATTGAAGACTCTTTGGCCAGGATGGTGGCTAGACTGAAAATTTTGGGAGCAGGTGATACCCATGGTTTGACGACTTCGACAATTGCAGAACTAGCCACCCGTTACATCCATACTCAATTCCTTAAGAGATGGGATGAAACCATAGGATGCAGTTTTGCCAGGGTCAACCATGAGAAACTGGATGCGAATAAATATTTGGCGATAACCATAACCATAACCATAACCATAACCATAACTGGATACTGTCATCCTCTATTTAATGGGGCTAGTAGACACACCTCTTTGCAGGATGTGTGAGCAGGAAGATGAAACTGTCAGGGATGTCTTATGTGAATGTCTGGAGCTATGGTCGATAAGAAAGTGTGTGTTCGGTGAGTCTTAGTCTACACCTGCCCTTGGTGACCTGTCTTCCTTCCTGGATAAGGTAGAATTGACAATGTCTTAGGAAGGCGACTCCTTGGGAGGAAGTACAATGGGCCATATTGTGGTCTAAGTGCTCCCAACTCTACAGATACAGAGATGTACTTATTTACTAAAAAAAATAATACCATTTCCAATTTGATTATTACTAATCGCGATAAAATATGACCATTTTATTTGAAATTAATATGATGTTATTGCAAAGAATGTTGTGAAAGTAAGTAGTAGCACGTGAAAGCATTCTATCGATTACGGCAACTTCCAACGTCCATAGTCTAAACTAAAAGTTTTATTTTTGCAACAAATTAATTAAATATGATTGGCTTATATATTTTTCTCGTTAATAAATGGCTTTTAACATATGGCAACCAAGTCCTAGCCTTGCGGGAGGGCATTTTATATATTTATCTTTAATTAAATGTTGCGTTTTTTTTGTTGTTCATTAAACAAATTCCAGGAAATAATAATTTTAATTAACTACGTACACAAATAATTAGTTAAAATTCCCTTTACGATGTAGGTATAATCAATTTCTATCGGAACAAAGTAGAATTTGGTCGGGGAGCTGAAACTTTAGAAGTTCTATAATTAGTGTTGCTAAAATAATATTTTGTTTGTAGTATTGTTAATATATTAAGGGTGCGCAGTTTGAGATCGTTCTTGCATCCAATCAAGCACTGCAGTTGAGACCTTGAAGTTTTTTCTACCACATGCTGTGTGAAAATTGGCCTTTTCTTAAATTTTTTATTTCCTAGGGTTTATAGCGTGCCACAGCCTCCCAGTCTCACGGTTGTAGATTCCGTTCTGACAGGATTTTTTAATCCTGCGATCCATGTTGTTTTGGGTCTTCCTCGTTTGTTTATTTCTGGTGGTTTCCATTTCAATAGAATTTTAGGGAAGCGTCCGTCATTCATTTATATTCCATCTTCACCTTTGATCTTCCTACAGATCTTATCACCATTAAAGGAGATGGCAGCTGCGAGCGTGGAGAATGGAGTGTCTGGGTTGATATCTGCGGAATTGGAAAATTGATTTTTTCCCTGACAAAGTACAGATTACTAATGTCAGGCTTCCAATTTTTGTGAATGTATCACACTCCTAAGTAGAACATATTCTTGAAGTATTTGAATATTGTGTGTGTCTTGGGGCTTGACAACAGCAAGGTGAAAAAAAAGACCTTGGATTAAAATTTTGTAATAGAGGCTGTCCGATTTTGACATTGATAAAGCTATTTTATTGGTAGAAGCAGAAGAATTTTACTATCTGAAGGGAAAACTTTCTATCAAGTTCAATTGTAAAACTTGGACGAAAACCTTCATAATTCTTATATATAATTCTTAATACCCTGAAAAAATGTGGAACCCCATTTGTGATGCTACCTGACTAAATAATTAAAATAAACTCTACCGTTATTGATCATTCCATCAACTACAAAGTTGCTGGTATATTATAAAATCGTAATCATAATTAATTAGAGATTCCGTACAAACAAATTCCTTGACAAGCAGATATTCGAGAAAGTACATTTTGTCTAATTATGTACCCTCTTCTAGTAAGGATAAGATACTGCCAAATAATACAGTAAAATTCCCATCTGCTATAAACTGATTTAATGAAAAATTATATCAGTTTTCATTTAATTGACAGTAATGTTTTCAACCATCTAGAAATATTTTAATTTGCCTTTTTAATGTACACTGCTTAACAATGGAAGTGGATATTTTTTAAATTTCAGAAAATTCCGTACAAAAGTAATATTTTAAATATACGAGGGTTGTCTAAAAAATTTCCGAAGATGGCAGCACTCGTAAACAAAAGTTGGGGAATGTGTTTGCGCATGCTTTGAAAGGTACCCACTAAAATTTCAGCCATTTTGGACGCGCAGTTGTTCTATGACAATCATTTGAGTGAGTCGGTGTGAGTGTTTTTATAAAAATGGAAAAAATCGAGTATCGAGCAGTCATTAAATATTTGTTTTTGAAAGGCAATACGCCTACGCAAATCAAAGACGAGTTGGACGCTGTGTACGAGGACTCTGCACCATCATTTACCACCGTGAAATTTTGGGCTGCTGAATTTAAACGTGGCCGTACCACCTTGGGTCACGATGAACGTTTGGGACGTCCAAAAACTGCAACCACTGACGATAATATCGCTCAAGTTTACCAAATGGTGCTAGACAACCGTCGAATTAAAATTAGAGAGATAGCAGAGGCTATAAACATGTCCAAATGACGTGTTTGTCACTTATTAAATCAAGATTTAGGCATGAGAAAGCTGTTCGCGCGTTTGCTCACTTTGGACCAAAAACGTGTTCGAATGAACATTTCCAACTCTCTGTTGGCGCAGTTTAGGCGTAATAAATCAGAGTTTTGGCGCCTATTAATTACTGTAGATTAAACTTGGATACACCATTATACTCCAGAAACAAAAACACAGTCAAAACAATGAACTGCGAAGGGGGAATCGGCTCCAAAAAAAGCAAAGGTTGTTCCTTCGGCTGGGAAAGTGATGGCAACTGTTTTCTGGGATAGTCATGGAGTTATCTTAATCGATTATCTTCAAAAAGGAAAAACCATTACAGGAGCATACTACGCATCATTACTTGACAAGCTGAAGGCAAAAATTGCGGAAAAATGGCCACATTTGCAGAAAAAAGGAAAGACAATGCGCCGTCTCACACCTCAGCGGTTGCCATAGCGAAAATCCACGAATTACGGTTTGAACTGCTTGACCACCCTCCTTACTCACCAGATCTAGCCCCAAGCCACTTTTTTTTGTTCCCTACATCTGTTACGATTCAAGAACAAGTAACAAAGATTAATATTTAGAAATATTCCATTATTATTAGTCCCTTTACTGTCAAAATCTAATGACATTCCCCCATTATTTACCAAGTTAACCAAAAATTAATTACTTTTGTCTTTAATTCGGTTTCAATTAATTGATGTATTATATTGTTTTTCGCTTACTTCAACTGTAGTAGAAAGGACGAGATGTTGCCAGGACGCGTATCAAGTTAATAATAATGAGTCATTTGTGATACAAACAAATTAAACGTGTTTCATGTTTCCTGAGTTAATTAAAATGGATGAGTTTCTGTTGTACGACATGTGTGCGTCGGATTTTTAGGTTATGTCAAGGGGAGGAATCGGAATGTTAGTGGGACTACCACTTTCATTAGTATTTTGTTACCTTAATAATAAGCGTTGTAATATGCAAACTCAAAAGTTGCCATGACGACTATGAACAGCACTTCTAATTCTACAACATTCTTATGAAACTTTTAATTTAGGAATTCGCCCGAAGTTTAACGCTTAAATGAAAAAACTTTGCCGTTACCGTACCTACATTATTACTGGATGAAATAAGTACAAGGTCTCTACAAATATAATAATATAATGATTAAAACCTTCACACAAAAATAGTAATTAGACTCGAATAGATATTTTATATCTGGTATCGGGTTTATTATCTTTTCAGGCAGTTTTTCTGTTGTCTTCTGTCTGAGATTGATATTTATTACAGCATCTTATAATTAAAAATAAATACATTTACCTTAGAAGTAGAATTAAAAATAAAAAGATTTCAGTAGCGTCCAACTATTAATTTTGTAGTATTAGTCACAGCTAATGAACTTACTCATGCCCCTAGCTGAGGCATATATTGGCAAATTATATAGTAAATTTTATTATTTGAATATATTTCTTACTTTTATACATCTAAAAAAATACACTCATATTTAAATATTCTTATACACCATAATTCAATTTTTAAAATTATGCGATACTGTTTGTGACAAATGTACAACTTTTTCAATGAGGGAAAAAACAAGTTCCTGAATTTGATCAAGCATATTCCTAATTTGTGTGATACATTTTACATTGTTTTAAAAAAGTTGTCAAAAATGACGTTTATGAGTTTTAATGAAGTTTAGTTTTTCTAAAAGAAATTGTTTGTAAGTATTCGATCCAGCTTCCCACTAACGTATAAACATAAACCTCAACAAATTGTCCATTATACACAGTTAAATTTCTTATAACAATTGCCAAATTATTTATTATAAATTATGCCAAAATAACGAATTTCTGTATTCCGAAAAAAAAAAAATTTCCGAAAATAAACTTAATTGGCCATTAGAGGCGCACAAAAAAGAGATTAGTCACGAGTTCGGTACACTATTAAATTACGACCAGCCAAAAATCGTTGAAGAATAGTCCCTTATTAAAAATTCTACACAAAAAGAAGCAGCGTGTAGCCAATTAAGGGAGTGAAATGCATTGAATGCGACTGTCTGTCAGCTCAGCTTCTACTAGTTGACGAGCTTGAGAATCGTAGGTCACATTCCAAGGGTGGGCATTTATTTATTTATTTTTTTTCACTCAACCACTTTTTCTTATTTTCTTTGTGCGCGGGTGGATGTGTGTGGTGCTGTTATCCCTTCAATGGGACTACAATCGCAGTTTAATACGTTTTTACATTTTTTAATCAAACTGATGTATTTTCGCTACACTGAAAAAAATCTAACGAAAATTACTTTAATAATATAAGAGAAGATTTTGAACTAATAATAAATGGAAGAAACATGTCGCTTTTACAGTTACAAACTTCTTTATTAAAATTGTGAATTGACTGTTGGTTTTATTACTACTGAATATCTGTATCATCTACAATTGAGATATGGATTACCTTTTCATACGTTAAAAAATGTATATTTCTGGTTTTGATACTTAGATTGATTGTTTTACAATAAAAACATGATATTTTATAAAAAAAATATATAGATTTCACATTGAATGACTACTTACAGGTATTGTCTTAAAAAACTGTTTAATATAAGTCTTACCACATGCTTGAACGTTGATTACTTCAAAATTAACATGTTTAGTATGTACAATGGCTGGGTAGAAAGACGAGTTTTCGGCAAGAAAAAGGGTGGTAAATTGGGAGCATTGTAATTTATAGATGAGGGTTGTCGATGTTCTCGCTTGGTTTCTGGTTTGGGGTTGCGTTCAATTAAGGATTTTATTTCAGGTGCGTTCAATTGAACGGATTGCTACTCAATCCGTTTAAATTATTATCATTGTTATTATCTTCGACCTAGTTAATTTCTCTTATAATCGTTCTATCATCAATATCTTAATTTCATCACAAATTCGTTTTTAGGTGCCACCATTATCTAGTACTACGTGTGGTACTATCATTGTTTCAAAATTTCTTGGTTTTCGTTGTATGGTGCGGTCATTTTGAATACTATTACAAAATGCTTAATAAATTTGAGGTACTTTTGTTGCTAATAATATTATTTCCATCCTGCTCATATTGTAAATCGGGTACATCGTTCTCAACGTTGGATAATCTTCATCCTCGTCATTCTTTCAACTTTTATTTTTGATGATGGCCTTATAGACCGAAACTAGTCGCTATTACCAACTTGAATCTTAATAAAAATTCTGTGACATCATCACCACTTTTTTCAAATGGAACCCCCCCGTTTTTTTTCAATTTCCAAATGCCTTTGCTGAGCTGATTCCAAAAATGAATTATATGTTGCTTCAAATTGGTACAAGGTGGGCAAAAATTCTGCGGTCTATATTAGTGGGTATTTTTGAAAAAAATGGTAATGACGTCATTACACGAAAATGGTACACCCTGTATATTAGATTATGATTTGAAACAATACTAAATTGAAATCAAAAATCAAACTGTTTCGGGAATTTCTAATTTTATTGTTCATTCAGCCAATAATAAATGTATGCGTTATTTTATGGACGCACTGTATAAGTGATGCCACTAGACCTTGTTTAGTCTATTTAAACACGGTCAAACAAAATTTTAATTTGTAATTATTGTTAAAAACCAATATTAACTATACAGTGGTCCTTTTTAATACATTTCAACCAAAAAATTCTTATTTACGTATATTATGTGCATCTTCTCTATTGGAAAACATATTTTGATGCATTTTACGTGTAAACGGAACGTCATTGTGCGGTTAAGGGAGAGTTTATACCTAAGCCCGTTTCGGAGGTATTCAACTCAAGTGTTGTTCAAATAAAGGAGAACCATTAGTGAATCTGTATAATGTAATGGGATCGGTTTGGTTAGGGACCTTTAGAGGTAGTATGTTATTTGTTAATAAATATAATAGTAGGTTCCATTCTTATATTGGTTCTTTTGAGGTGTTTTTCTTCGAAATTGCAAACAATCCTTGTTCTGACAATTTTTCACAGCTTAAAAAGGGTCTAGGCTGTACAAAATATAATATTTGGCAATCTAAATATTTCATTTGGTTACTCACCATCAGAAATTTCTCAAAAACAGATCACAAATTTTGTTAAATTGTTTTGGATATATATTTTATATAGAAGAAACACTATTTTTATTTATATAAAATTTAATAATTATTTATTGCATTAAAGAAATACTTCTTGTAGTAAGAAGCCCACTTATAATGTATGTAGAGTTTAAATATTAGCAAAACAAAAAGAAAATGAGAAAATAATAAAAATATAAAAATACCCAGAGTTATTATTATTCATTTAACAAAACAAATCTTAGTTTTCTAATTAATTTATTCAATTTTCCTACATGGAGCGTAATGACATTCTAAAATAGAGATTTCTGTACGTCGATCAATACAAAATCCAAATGAATTTATAGAATAGAAATAATTTACTTCATATAGTACCGAGATTCACCATGTAAAACACCAGATGATACTGTACAAGCAGCTTTAATATAAATTGTTATATAATTTGTTTGTAAACTAACATTTTTAAATAGTAATTAGTAAAGGCCCTTACTGACATACACAAAAAATACATAAACCTAACCAAGACAACCTAATTTAACTCCCCTTCTTGCTATTGAAACCTCGGTAAAAAATTTTGTCTGTAGGACCTCAACGTCATATTATTTCTCTTGTTCAGTGCTGAAGATGGCAACCTATTACTGCTTATTATCGCCCACTGATGTATAGAATAGTCCTTTTGAGGTACTGCTGTGTCCTGTAGAGGTAATATTTTAAACTGCTTTAAGGTTTTAGAAAAAGTGTGACGAATAATAACGAACGTATCCTTGACAACTAATTATTTTTTTTTGTCATGCACAATTAATTTATTCATTTATTAACTAATGAAAACCCTCTTAACAAGATATAATTCTTCAACTAAAGAAATACCCATTTGCAAAACAGCGCATATTTACCAACTTAATTCGTATAATTAATTTACCTGCTTATTACTGAGATTATTATCGATCTTCTTTCATTTAGTAAGGCGCAGAATTTCATTTATGTAATTGAAAGTGGTTTGAGCGTTATAGTCTGGGGAGAATTTCAGGTTATCGTTACAATAGTAGAAGCAATACAATTTACAGAACAAATGTTGAATGTCAAAGTCACAACTGATTTTGGAAATATTTTGGATACAATATTGAGGTAGTTATTTTGATAATTGTCTGGGAAACAAAAAAGAATTAACAAATAAATCAGTATTTTAAAGGTTTATAAGTGAATTAATTTTTAACACACAGATACAAATATTATTGCAAATAAAACAAAGCAAAATTACAGGTAGGAAATTTTGATACTTTTTAACAAAGTTATTATATTATTATGACAATATAGAATACAGAAAATAGAATTAAAATGAGTAGAAGAAAGTCTGTACACACCAAATTTTGAAATTTTTGAAACAGGTTCTTAACCCTTACATGTTTAATCAAACTACCTACTTTGGATGTTTCAATGTTTCATTAAGATTTGTGTTCATAACTGGAAAATTGTTAGCCGAATCAAACATAAGTGAAATTAACTGAATTGAGCTGACCCACATAAAGGTAAACTAGCTGTTTTATAATACAATGTTGTTTACCCTACATGAGCTAACTCCACATAATTTCTGATGTACTTTTATTGTTCATGATATCTGTTAAAGGTCGCCGTTTTAACAAACCGATTATTAACTATTTCTTTAATTATTAAATATAAAATAATATACGGGGTGTATTATTTATCACGGTATTGATAAAAAATGTTTATTTCTGGAATTTAGGATCATTTATTCTAATTAGCCTAGATGAGCATATCTGCCTGAATGGATTGCTTAGAAACTTCGTAGTGACACGTGATCTCAAGCAAAGAATATGTACTTTATACGTTTAGCTATTATAATTTCTTAAATATTGCAGTTTATCATGAATTAAACAAGGGGGCTTACGATATGAATGTTTCTGATTGGACTGTAAGGCAATCAAATAAAATTAATTAATTATAATTACAAATTTATTATAAAAAAAAATTAATACACTAATTTGTTTATCTGATAGATTAAACAACTATAAAAGATAAGAAAAAATAAGAAAAGGCCTTTTATGAAACAGGCCTACATCTTTATTGAACTGGATATAACACTAGTTAACATTAAATAGTTTAAAATATAATGATGAAATAAAGTTTAAATTATTTTTCATTATTTACATCTTTATAAAATATAGTACAACAGAAAATATTATTAGTTACATATCGATATCGCTCAAATTATATATTATCTTTAATATTATGCTAAAAATTGCTTATATATTAAAATTGATTTCTGTTCATTATCTTCGATTGACTTTATTTCATTGTTTTTACAACTCATTATATTAGATTGAGACAGTATAAAACAACTTCAATTGGTATTATATTTATTAGGCTCTTTTTTAAATGTCACAATATATTTATAATTATAATATTGCTTTTTATTTCCACGATATAAAAAACGAGAATATTAATTCTTCGATGGAGAAGACCATAAAATAAATTTATATAAAAATAAGCCTGGGAGATAACACATAAATCTAAGCAATTATTCAGATTTTATTGTAGATTTGTGTTTGGCGATTTACGCTATGTTTTATGGGTTAAAAGCATGCGAATGACACTGCATGGCAGTTTTGTTTTAGATCCAGAGACCTGCCTCGGACATTTCAATATATACTGACACTACAATTCACGCCATTGCAGTTGTCACTTCACCCAGTTTTAGTTTCATATAGAAAAAAATAAAACAACTAATTGACGGTTCTGTTATCAAAACTTCAAGTAAAAAAACTTAAAAGTTAACTAAATGAAAGTCAATCAAATTTTGTTCGTACCAAAACTAAAGAAAAGTTTGAAGTGATTTATAGGCGCTGGAAAATTAATTAACCTGGTAGTTAGGATCTGAAATTAAGAACTTGCACAATTATTTGTAATGGATGGAATAAATACAAGACAGCTGACAGTCCAGATCACAGGAAATGATACAAAAACACCCTCGGAATTAGCAGATCTCAAAAGAGTTAAAAAAGAAGATTTAAGTGCCCTTTATTATTTCTTCGGAAATTTAAGAATATTTATTCTTAAACATCCTGTATATGTATTATCCCTATATTTTCCAATATTAAATTAATCCTTAATTTAGTTAAATATTTTACGTTTTAAATTTTTAAAAAAATGATTAATCCGCATACATGTTTTTCGTTGTGTTGTTTGTGTTCGGATTTTCTTCTTTTTTATTATTTTTGCGCCGCTCTCGTCTACTCAGTAACCGAGTACACGAGTTTACTGGATTATTTTCGTAAAATTAGAAATATTACATCTGTAAAAGTTTCATGCAATACTTTATTAAAAAGTTTTGATGAAGTATTAATACATATCCTTATAACTAAAATTAAATAGAAGAAAGATTCTAGCGTTTTACGACACTTTCGATATTACTTTATTCTGCTTTGGGTTTTATTATACTTTCGACACATTTGAACGTATCTGAGATTACAAAAGTTTTAACGACTTCCCAAAAGTTTTATTAAACAAATTTAAAAACAAGCAACTTCAAAAATTCATCCTCTAATGAAGAAACAAAAATATTTAGAGGACGTTACCGATTTGGCACATGGAAAATAGAAAATTTGGATTCTTGTAGAAAATTTTGTTGGCTTCAATGTGAAAGAAAGTTCATTTTCTTAAAAATTGCCGTTTTCATGGTAGATGTCAAAATGTAAGACTGTGTCACAAATTGGCAAGTCTCGATATGGAAAGACAGTTTCACATCTGGAGAAAAACTTTATTTTGGCACTTGGAAACTAGAAAATTTGGATTCTTGTAGAAAATTTTGTTGGCTTTAATATGAAAGACAGTTCATTTCCTTAAGACCTATCGTATTCATGGTAGATGTCAAAATGTAAGACTATGTCACAAATTGGCAAGTCTCAATATGGAAAGACAGTTTCACATCTGGGGAAAAACTTTATTTTGGCACTTGGAAACTAGAAAATTTGGATTCTTGTAGAAAATTTTATTGGCTTCAATATGAAAGAGAGTTCATTTTCTTAAGACATACCGTATTCATGGTAGATGTCAAAATGTAAGACTGTGTCACAGATTGGCAAGTCTCAATATGGAAAGACAGTTTCAAATCTGAAAACAAACTTTATTTTGGCACTTGGAAAATAGAAAATTTGTATTCTTGTAGAAAATTTTATTGGCTTCAATATGAAAGAGAGTTCATTTTCTTAAGACATACCGTATTCATGGTAGGTGTCAAAATGTAAGACTATATCACAGATTGGCAAGTCTCAATATGCAAAGACAGTTTCAAATCTGGGGAAAAACTTTATTTTGGCACTTGGAAAATAAAAAATTTGTATTCTTGTAGAAAATTTTGTTGGCTTCAATATGAAAGAGTTCATTTTCTTAAGACATACCGTATTCATGATAGATGTCAAAATGTAAGACTATATCACAGATTGGCAAGTCTCAATATGGAAAGACAGTTTCAAATCTGAAGACAAACTTTATTTTGGCACTTGGGAAATAGAAAATTTGTATTGTTGTAGAAAATTTTATTGGCTTCAATATGAAAGAAAGTTCATTTTCTTAAGACATACCGTATTCATGGTAGGTGTCAAAATGTAAGACTATATCACAGATTGGCAAGTCTCAATATGCAAAGACAGTTTCAAATCTGGGGAAAAACTTTATTTTGGCACTTGGAAAATAAAAAAATTGTATTTTTGTAGAAAATTTTATTGGCTTCAATATGAAAGAGTTCATTTTCTTAAGACATACCGTATTCATGATAGATGTCAAAATGTAAGACTATATCACAGATTGGCAAGTCTCAATATGGAAAGACAGTTTCAAATCTGAAGACAAACTTTATTTTGGCACTTGGAAAATAGAAAATTTTATTGGCTTCAATATGAAAGAGAGTTCATTTTCTTAAGACCTACCGTATTCATGGTAGATGTCAAAATGTAAGACTATATCACAGATTGGCAAGTCTCAATATGGAAAGACAGTTTCAAATCTGAAGACAAACTTTATTTTGGCACTTGGAAACTAGAAAATCTGAAATTCCTAGGATTTTCTGGATTGAGATACAAATATTTTTCGTTGGAGTTTATTAGTGAATTAACTTTGTCAAGAGAATGTACATATAAGATGAACATCTGCATATCTCAGATTGGAAATCTTTCTTTCGCTAATATTGATATCGCCAATACAGCCATGAGCCAACTAGTCGCTTTATGTACAAAAGTTCCAAGTTGCACAGATGCTCTTCTTCGAATGGACTATAAATGTATATATTACTTTATATATTTCTTATGGCAATAAAGAATGTTCTATATTATTTAGCATGAGCTATCCGTGGTAATTCCGTAGGAATTGAGTAAATATAACAAATGTAATCAAAAACTCAATAATTATAGTTTTGGCGCCTCTACGTGACAGTATCCTGTTGATGACAATAAATATAGAGATTAAAGAATAAAGAATAAAGAATAATTTATCAAGTAAACTAACAAAGATCCATTAATAAGATTTACCGGGTAAGTAATTATCTGAAAACTTGACGCAATAGTGTAATTTAATTAACGATCAAGACGTCTGTCTTGTCCAGCTTACCTACACCTGACCGAAGTTTTATAAACTCTCGAGAGAAGACCACAGAACGCATAGCAGAAAGCACATAACAAGTTTAAAGTGCTTGACCCCGGTTACACAGTACGATCCCAACGACACGCGTCATAAATTTTTTCCGAAAAGTCAACATCCATAACAAATTACTTCCAAATAATAACAATGGAGTTAAAGTTTCATTGTGTTGCTCACATATATGTACGCTCTTGACGGGACACTTTTAGATCTTTCTTGGTCGTAAAATATGTTGCAATTTTTAAATGGATTATCTCGCTCACGATAATATTTTATTTATTAATAGGAAACGAGGATTCTCTCATTAAAATCGATGGACGATGCTATCGAGATGTGGAAGCTTGTAAACAAAATATGTGTGCATATTGTTCTTCCTCAACTTTAGGCCATTTTGGACACTTAATTTTGAATACTTCTACAAACAATTTTCACAAATTCTTTTTTAGCCAAAGACATATTTAACACTGGCAACGGTTTTGGGAAAGACAGCTCATTGTTTTATATATATTGAGATAATAAACAATTATGTAATTTAGGTAGTTAAATGTTTAAATATTAGTTATAAGGTGGATGTACTTACATATAAACATTTTGTAGTGCTTCGATAACAGATATGTATTCAGGCAAAACGGCATAATATGAGAAGTACCTAAAAATATAAAAACTGTGTTAATAAATGCTATCAGACAAGGGTGAAATCAGTGTATGAACTATAAATGTTACAGTGATAGACAGAGTAATCCTATTTCATTATCAAAACTCAAATAGTGACCACTAAAGGACTGTTTCAACAATTGTTGAGAAAGAGTTGTTGAGCAATTTAGTTAGAAGAAATGTATGTAAATAGTAATTTAAGTTTGTACATAAGTTTTTTAATCTTTGATAATATCAGAAAATTTCACTTAAACAAGTATAATAGTTGTTATCAAGTTCATATTATAGATTAAAATAAAAAGCCTAATTTTCATTCTTTCCAAAATTAGCACATTTCAAACATCAATTTTATAGGGAAAAAATGATCAAAAAATAATTTAAATACATTTTTCATGAATGTAAGATTTTCTATATATTATCAAAGAAACGTTAAAATATGTTAAAAATTTTTATTATTTTATGTAAATTTAAGTTAAATTTTGCAAATTGAAACAATTCATTGCTAATTTAATGTCATTAGTGTCATAATTAGGGAAAAGGTATAAAAGGCCGTGCATTTTGGTTTTCGTCCTCTTATTCTCTCTTATTCCTTATTAGCAATTGAAATTGATCACGAAAATTGATATCATAACCACACTTTTAATCAAAAATTGAGTTTAATTAGATAGAATCAAAAAGTGCGATTCATCAAAAGCAATCTAAATTCTGGTAAGATTGATACGATTTGTTTCATCTTTATTGGACATCAAGCCGATTCGATAAAACTGGAAATTTGTTAGGTAAAGGATTGCCGGCCTGCCTAGCGAGATCGTTACCAACCTAAAGACAGTTATTTGAGGTACGTTCATTAAAAACATTTTATTTGTGTGCGAATGACTATTTAAAAGTAAATCAAGGACAAATATTAGCATTGATTAAATATTTCTCAGGGTATTTCTATTATAAAAAAAACAATAAATAAAAAATGTATAAAAACAAACCATCACAATATATTTCATTCTTTCTTCTTCAGTCTCTAGATATCTACTCCCTCTACACTTCTTTTATTTCTCCCAAAATACCCATCTGTATATTGTAGCCTTTCGTCTGATAACATTCTTAACCTAATAAGATTATCGTCAGAGCATTTAATTTGTAGTTGGTTATATAAAAATTCAAAAGCATTTCTTATAAGATACCAGAACACACCTGTGGCGTGCAGCCAGTAACTGTACAGAGAGGCATTGAGCCAATCGACGACAATAAAGAATTTTTAGTTATTAAAATCAAATCATGCATGTTACGGTTATTGGAGATTTTTATGTATTTGTGGAATAAAAAAACAGTATTTGTATACCTACAAGTAGCGATATTCCTAAAATGGAAAATGCAGCAGCAATTTGCCAAAAACTTTGGTGGTTCTTACTGACAACATGAACAGCAGTTTATGTCAGCAGTAAGTAGGGATTTTTGTCCTGAACCATAGGTTAACATTGCTCTTATTACCCTCCTGTATTACAGAAGCTTCATTTTTGACTTGCGTCACCACAGTTTCCTGCAAAACCGTCTGCATCTTCCAAAAGGATAATTATAGCCTTGCAAAATATTTAGGTACTTGGTCTGACTTACAAATACAATCTCTATCCTCTTGATTGCTGATGGATTAAATATTTTCTTAGTGAAGGCAACCACTGCCGTTTTTTCAGAATTAACCTAAATGTCCCTATCCTCACACTAGTTGTCTACTTCTTTCTTTCTACCGGCAGTAATTAATATAAAAGTGGTTTTTATTATACCAAAAAAGAAATTTTATTTGTCTCAAGACAATTAATAATTAACAGCGCAACTTTAGCAAAAATAGTTCATTTATGAGAAATAGAACCGCGTTAGATCTAGAGCAAGTACTTGTCAACCAAATTTTTAAATTGTTACAAACATAACCTCAAAATCGAGACATACAAATGTGGATTATTATAGGAAGATACTGAAATTATAACGGGTGTAAAGAATAATCAGGTAAACAAGAAAAATCATATTAATTTTCGAATATAAACTGTAAGAAGGTTGATTTTTTTTAAATTTGGTTTACCAAATTATATTTTGCATAATTTTTAAAGAACTACTTGGTAAATTGTCACAAATATATTTTTCCCTGCTTTACATAATTGCCCTGAAATTAGTTTTTAATTTATTTTATTTCTATTGTTTGTTTCCAGCAAAATATTTAATTCTTAGTACTTGACAAACAATGTTACAATAGCTATTACTAGTACAAACATTTTTCTGTAGCTGAATATTGAGCCAGTGCGGACCTGGCTTGAAGTCGGTCCCAACAATTATTTTAATCCCGTTATCTAAATGACCCTAGTCGTATGCCTTAGTGGCACAGCATAAACAACATTTAAAAATGTTTTTTTTTTTCGTTTCTTCAAATCCTTCAAACAAAGAATCTATAAAATATCGATCCGTTTAAAATTCCTTAGTGTTGGCAACCGGATTTTTGGATGATTTCTATTAGCGTATCTGTGAATCTTACATCCTTACAGTATTCGTCTGTAGAAAAATGTTAATCTGTTATTTATTGCTGTTTAAAACATTTAACAGTTTTCAAAATATTTAAACTCACTAAAACGACAAATTTGAGAGTAAATAATATGAAAATACCATTCATCATCATCAAAATACAAAAATATTCGAAAGAACTCTCATTAGCAAAGTACAGAAAGTAATGGAAGAAATTCATTCATAAGTGACATAAAAATCCCAGTTTAAATGATTTATTTTTATAAAATTTGGATAAGTACTTACTGAAGCATAATAAGTAAATGATAAAAATTTCAAAATTATTGCATTGCTTTAAAGTCCTTGCACCTTTAATGTGGGTGCACCCCGATGTGTTACGCATTCTCCAACGCGCCTAGGCATGCTTCTGATCAGGTGGTCAATGTCCTCCTGTGGTATCTCATTCCAGGCAACCACCAGCTCCTCTCGAAGTTCTTCTAGAGTCTGAGGAGGACGTTACAAGATGTCAAGATAGGGTAAAAGATGGAGTTCTAAAACTTCTTGGATATAACGCTGTGCGTTCATGTTACCTCTGATGAAGATTAAAGGTGATCTCGAACCATAAGGTATAGCACCCCAAACCATAACTCCAACAGTTTGATGAACATGCCTTTCAACAAAAAACCGTGGATTTCTCCTTTGACCACGTCGTCTTCTAACCCTTGCTCGACCATCGTGCATGCCTAAACAAAATCGAGACTCGGCACTAAAGACAATACTGTTCCATTCCCGATCCCAGAGTGACCGTTCTCTGCACCACTCAAGGCGATTACGTCGGTGTTCTGGAGTTCTGGGAGGACCCAGTGTGGTCGGTGCGAAAACAGGCCAAAACGTCTTATTTGTCGGTAAACACTTCGCATGCCAAAAGGTCTTCCGTGTTCTGCAAACCATTCATTTGCAATGGACGTGATAGTGAAAAACGATCCCCTAAGGCCAATAATCTTAGGCGGCGATCTTCACGGTCTGTTGTTCTACGGGGGCGTCCTAAACCCTTGCTCTTTGCTTACGGCCTTCTCGATAAACTGGGTTTTCGAATTTTCATGTTAATATATTTTTCAAATAATCAACTGAACAAACCATGGAAACAAAACGACGTGCAAACTTATTAAATAAGTCTCGCATATTTGGCACCCAACGTGGTGGAAAATGCAGTATTAAAGAATGTCTTATTGACCTATTCGCGACAGAAAAAACGCATGCAGATGGCGCTGTCTTGTATATTGCCAAAGATAAATAGTACCTAGGTACTGATATGCCTGCATTAGACTATGTTTTGTGCTTGTGATATTTTAAAGTGACTTTAAAGATTTACATGGCTGTTCTGTTCTATTCGTTTTGAACACTTTTGAGGATTTAGAACTAAAGCAACTATTAGTTTACAAAAATTACCAAAACATCCGCAAAGTTACTTGATTATATACTAGTATATTAACATTTCAAACACGTATAACAAATTGTAAACTGAGCTTTAGTGACCTGTTAATATTCTACAACCTTTCAGTAACGTAACCACCAGTTATGTCTTGCAAACTACTGTTAACAAAATAGGAAGGAATAAATACATAACCACAGTAGAAAATCCCCAACAATGTAAATGTTTGATAAAAATAATTATAATTCATAATTATTGTAAGGTTAACACTACTTGGAATGAATAACATCTACATTTTAAGTAAGCTAATTATGGTAGGTTTAAATTAGGTATAATGATAAATATATTTTAAAATTTGACATTTCGTAAACACCAATTTTATGCTTAATAATTGGAATAAATTATCCGATGGGTATTTAAATTCATCGTTTTTGGATATCTTCAACTTAAATAAAATCCATAATTTAGAGTAATTAACATAAAATAATTAAAATAACAATAATTTTAACTAGTTTTACGCAAGTAGTTGTCTGATAAGGTAAATTTATTTAAAATGTATTTTACATTTTGTACTTCTGGAAACGGAGTAAAACTATTTGATTATTTACAAGAACATTTGTCATTTATAAGTACAGAAAAGAAACCTTCCACATCCAGAAGACTAGATTATACATGCATGAAAAAGAAATACTAACAGATAAAACCTAACAAAAACATTGAAAGCAGGTCTGAAAGGGTTATGACATCTAATAGGTTTAGAGGCTGTTGGAGAGATGTAGAAAGTTTTTTCAAAACTCTACTTATTCCATTCCTTAAAGTTAGCTCAGAATCCTAAGTGGTGAGCTTTTCTTCTATCTGGTAAGCACTGAGATGAAGTAATCTGGGGTTGCTAGTCTCAACTTTCAATTAAAATAATCTGTAATATGCTGTTTAAGCTACGAGTATGTCTAATGTTTCCAAAATGTTTTC
The DNA here is from genome assembly GCA_035357415.1 of Ophraella communa. Taxonomy (NCBI): domain Eukaryota; kingdom Metazoa; phylum Arthropoda; class Insecta; order Coleoptera; family Chrysomelidae; genus Ophraella; species Ophraella communa. The sequence goes on along the minus strand of CM068982.1, from coordinate 2,889,735 downwards.
CATGTTTCTAAAACCGGCAGTATCAAGTGGAAACTCCTGTCAATATAGGTAGTCTGTTTTCCCTCTTATTATTGTACTTCTTTAGAATAATGTCTTGAATAACTTCTATATTCACTACTTTGTTTGTACGGCTACGCTTTCTATCAGAATGTAAAGGATTGTAAGATTCAAGATGACCTTTTCAACTGACGCGACGGTTACAAATAGGGCGTATGAATTCTCGACGCAAGAAAACAGGTAAATTTTTGGGACAGGAACTTTCGACGCACGGTTAGAAATATTTTCGACGTAAGAATTTAGGTACTTACAGACAGAAAAGTAGATAATAAAACAAAATGATCTTCGAAAACTGATTTAATTTAATTTCAAATATTATTAATAAACTAATTATTACTATTACTATAACATGAATGATAAGACACTATAGTCTATATAGAAAGGAAAAGGAGTAATAAATCATTCATTTAAGTAGATTTCATAGACGTACCAAAATACATTTTAAGAGGGTATACCGTAAGGTACATTTTGTATTGAACGAATGAGTTGCAGCTATGCTAAAGAATATACGATTTAGGTCAGAGGTAACGGGATGTACTAATTTTAATAAAAAAAAGTGATACAGGTACATAAATTTTAGTAAGTTTGATAAAGAAAGGCAACACAGTTTATTCATAATAGAAAACAAACCAATCTGTAACAATAATTATTTTATAAATTTTTGTTCTTTTTGTAAGAAGATTAATTCAAATTTTGAATATTGTCACAAATAAATTACAATAAAATATATTGTTAAAAAATTAATTAAAGTCAAGATAGCAAGATATCATTACAATTTTTATTAAATTCAAAGAAGCAACATGAATATTTTTTATTTGTATTACTCCTATATGTAGTGTTTGGGGAATTTTTCTCAAAAATTTTAAATGGCAAGTGGCCTACTGTAATCGGCTTAATACGATTACACCTATTTACAGATTATTCGATTATTGAGAGGGATTTTCCAAACAACCCAGTTTTCTTAGAAACATTATCGGGAATATTATTTTAAAAGAAAGTAGGTACATTAAATCAGTACTTAGTATTAGTTCTTTGAGTAAAGTTGTATGAAGTTGTATGGTTTTTATAATATTGTAAACAGTTGGAATATATTTAAAACATTTGTTGAATGTTAATTGTGCAAGTACCAAACAATGTCGATAAGCCAAGGACCATCTAAACGACCAAAAACAGGTCCATTATCTTTAAGTGAAAAAACTCTGATATTGAAATTGTTTGAGAGTGCTATAAGTCATGTTAGTAAGGAAAATTGGACAAGCTGTATCGAGCATGTTATCAAAGTAGAGGCAAATATGTGGAAAATTGACAATATTTGTGATGATTTAATCGACCCTATTATTATTAATGTCAACAACGATTCTTTCTCTTCCAAATCGGATAAAGAATAAAATGTAAGTAATAAATGTATTCCAATAATTATTTCTTTTCATTTTTTATTATATTATAACTAAAAACGTATTTTTCTCTCAAAATACACACCACTGCATTGCGTTATTGCTTATCTGCTAATCCTTTAACAATGAAGAAAACCCTAAACTTTGCTACAACTGAAACAAATACGGGATCGATCTACCTGGTTTTTAGATTTACGGAAGAAATGTAATTTAAAGTAAGAGATTTATCAAAAATTTCATGGTGCTCCCTGTAAAGGTTTTGCATACTTAATTAGGGTTTATTACTTCTCGTACTTTTTGTACAGTCTATAATTTTACAAAAGCAAGTCTTGTTATTTGATTTAAATTTATACTTTCAATTATTCGTTCTAACCTAACCTACTACTTTTAGAAAATGTATAATTTTCTACTAATAGCAAATCTCTATTACGACTACTTTTAATTATACTCATTATAACAAAACAACATCAAAACTCACAATTATAAACAAAACTGAGAAAATTGTACCTAAGTGTAAGAAATTTACCTGTTAATTATAAAAATATCAAATTGGAAGGGGCAGATTTTATTGGCAATAAAGGGATTAGGGAAATACGTTTTCTGAACATTCTTTGTCGAATATTCATGTTGGATTATGAACCTTTTTCTTTCTAGCAGGTAGTTGAATCTGCTTCTATTTACAATAAAATAAAAATAAAATAATAATAATAAAATTAGAATAAACTTGCTTGATTTTAAAGAGGAGTATATGGATGGTCTACTTACCAAACATATTTCTATATTGTATTTTACGCTACGTAATTTTTGAAAAAGAGAGTCTGAGTTTCAAAAATAGTTTTTGACAGTTTAAAAAAAATTTAAAGTCTATTTACCAGTTAAAATAAGTAAAAATTAACAATAAACACTCACACACCCGAATTTCTTAATAAACTGGAATCATTGGATTTTAATACAGAACCAACGCCACAAACGTCAAATGTCGACAACTATGTCATAGATCAAGTTCATTTTTCAACTTCGCTCGCTATCTTATAGATCAAGTTCATACAATCAAACCTATAGAGGAAAAGAACTGTTAACAGCTAACAATCAGGTTAGAAAAGAATACAATAATTTCTATTTGTTTAATTAGATAAATTAGTTATAATTTAATAAACAAATAAGTAATTTATTTGCTTTTAACAATAAATAGAATTTAAAAAAAAATTTAACTGTCCTACATATACAAATGAATTCTGATTTTTTTAGTCATAGATACAAAACTTTTTCACTAAATTTGTTTGTTTATTTTTTATTTATTTATCAATATACATTTTTTGTTGATAATCATTTTTTTCCTTAGCAGTGGAGCGAGTTAATCCGCCTGAGACTTAAGAGCTTGTACATATTTAACTAAAATTAATAAATTCAATTTATTCAAATGATACTTTACAATATATTTCTATTAAATAATAGAAATACAAGTGAAGACACAATAACGAGTACCTACTTGGAGAAACCCGGGAAATAATTAAAACATCTCAAGGTCTAAGTAAATTAAATAACAACAATTGTAAGTGGGTATATTTAAATATCTGAGACGTATCTACACCTTTAGTGTTTATATCCTTATTTTGTATTTTTTTCAAGATAAGTCTTGTAGCTATTTATTTTATAGAGGTTTCTATTTGACAGTAAAACGTAGATGAGGATATACGTTTAAATGTAAAGACGTCTTAAGTGAATCTTGACCGTTACGTGGGTTAGAATAATAAAAATGTTTGATCGCATACGGATATATTAAGGTACCGTTTTATTTGTTCTCACGATGTAGGTACGTTACCTACGTATGTACCTACTATTATTCTATGGTCCAGGTGGAAGGATACCATACAATGATATGAATGAATGGGTGGGTGGGTGTTTAGCGACATGGAACAGAACAGGTACCTAGACGGTAACTCGCTTCGTGAGAACGAAAGATTATTTGTACATTTATATGATAACGAAATGTTTTTATTTAAATCGGACGATCAAGTGATAAGAATGGGTCAGATATGTGTTGATGGTTTTTTCATTACTGACTACAGTTACATGTTAAAATTTATTTTAACCCAAATGTTAGTTATTTTGTATGTGTGTGGTTTTTCATGCATAACATATTATATACACATGGAAAAAGATTTGGTATTTACACATTTTATTTTTCACGTATTGCTTTTGCCTCAAAATTTTTATTTACTGTGTTTGCCTCTTCTGGATACCTAGTTTCAGACTCAGTCTATCGTAACACATTTCTTTCTCAAACTGCCTCAAGTCCATAGCTTCCTGAATGCCGTTCCTCCAATTCCTTCTCCTTTCTTGAGGTACCCGTTCCAATATTTTTTGGGCCACCGATTTTCTTTCATTCTTTTCACGTGTTTCGTTATCTTTTGTTCTCTAATAGTTTTGTTCCTCCCTTTGATATCTGAACTTTTTTGAAAACTTCGTTTCTGTAATCAAAGTTTCTTCTTATGTCATAAATGTATGTCTGCTTTGACTGACTGTCAAACTCCAGTACTCCAGTAACTGCTCTGCTTTAGACAAGTCATGCCAAAATCGACCTTGGACGTTAAGAACCTTTAATTTATAAATAATCATATATGGTTATTGAGCAAAGTTCAGCATACATTTGATCATACTTCAGTTTCCTAAAATTTCTAGATACATTTTAATTTACAATCCAAACCTACCACAATCATTTCATTATCACATATATGTGGAATATGTTTTTAACTGAAATTTTCCCTCGGGAGATATAATTACGAGGTCTGGCTATTAAATAACTTTCTTCATGTTCAATTCATCATGTAAAATTTTTCTGGCAGTTTCTTTATCGGCGTTTACAGTGTCAGCAATCATCCGAATGCTCATATGACGATCTCCGCGCACAATTTCATTTATTTTGGTTACTGTTTGCAGAGTTGAAACAGAGACAGGTCGATCTGGATGTTGGTCATCTTCGGTGCTCTCTCGACCTTCAGAAAACCTTTTATACCATTCGAAAACACGCGCACGATATAGAGAATTCTCACCATAGGCCCCTTTCAACAACTTATACCACTCAGTCGGAGTTTTTTTTTTTAATTTAACGAGATATTTCACATTTATCCGTTGCTCGTGTTTGTCGTCACACATTGTTAACCTCTACAGAAAAAATATTACTACAGCGACTAAAAATATTTTTGTACTGAAATATTAGACAGTTCCAGCTATCTAACGCTGCATTCGTTTCCCACCCTACCCCTATAGGATGTCTTCAGCGCACGCAGTCTAGTTATTTAATAGCCATACCTCGTATAGAGAATATTCAGTATTTTTCAATGATACGAAAAACAAAGAAATTTACAGGCGTTCCAAACATAAATCCCATTCTGTATATTTAACATTACATTTGAAACAATAAAAAATTTTAAAGATACAATTAACACTTAATTTAAGATCATAAACGGATAAGTCAAATTATGCAAAACACCTACTTGAACACAAAGACTTATTCACACAAACCAAATGAAAATTAAAATTAAGTAGGTACCACACATTCGTGATAAAAAACAAAATTTAGATTTATTCAAGAACTTTAAATGAAGACATTTAAATGAGTAGATAAATCTTGGAAGTTCTGTATTATTAAACAGTTTGCTTTGTTTGAAACTTTATTTTACATCAAGAGAACCACAAAAACACTAGAATAAGAAGGTTTTTCAACATCAAACAATTAAAGAAAGAAAAATTTGTCTTTGATGGAAATCATAATTTAATGACATATAAAACTCTGCATGATAAATATAGCTGAAAACAAGGTAAGAATGCAGAAGGAAACTTAGGTGTGTCAAATAATATTGGGTCAAGTATAGAACATCAAGTTCTCAAAACATAATAATATTTTGATAAAGTTTTACTGCTCAATATATGCTATTAAGATGATAACAGCTTCTTCTCCTAATCTAATATACTGTAGAATAAAGATTAACAAATAATTATCATCTGTATTGAGATCTAGATCTATCCTCTCAAAACATACCAGAATAAATATGAGACGTTGAATTGAATATTTTGTTTATTAACTTTAATAGTTTTTCCTTTGAACATGAGTAACGTTAAACTTATGTTGTGAAGAATAAATTGATTCAAGTAACAAAGAAGGAGATGCTCATTTGAATTAAAATCTCATTGTACATCGGGAAAGATGGCAAGGCAACACTCATATTGTGGTATTTAAGTTACTGTGAGATATATTTTCACTGGGTGGTACTTGATATTAGTGGTTGATAGATACACTGTTACACTAAAATCATTATAATTCTATTTCTAAGTATTAAAACTAATTACAACACTTCATTACTATAAAAATGACTTTAAATAGGCTTAGTCAGCAACATAGTGAACATATATTGAACTTGAACGCGAATAACGTCTATCTATTTATATCCGTAGACCATTGGATATGTTTACTTGTTTTATTTACCAGACCTTAGGTAAAAACACGCTTTGACATTGAACATGATGTTATCATAACACAATTATGCTCTTCTAGGTCGTAGATATTTACTTATAGTAATTTAATTAAATATATAAAATATACAGGGTGTTCACACCACAATATCTTCCGAATCTATCGGATCGACTCCAAAGTAGTTTGGAAATGTCTTGAGGAAAATAACAATTAACCTTACTTTGGGCACCTGGGTATTGAGAAGAATTAAAAAACTGACTTTCTAGCAAAAAAAGGTGTTAAAGGAATATTTATAAGCCCTAAGCCATTCCTAAGGTTATCGAATAGTTTAGCCAGAAGAACAATATCGAATTGGGTAAATCGGATAGGACTACTGACTGAAGAAAGTCGCCTTAATGGGCATAAAAAAACAATTGGACTAGTAGAGAGTGTGGACTACAGATTCTGTCTGGCTAAGGATGAAACGGCTGAGCATATCTCGTGTAACTGCCAAGAACTCGAGACACTAAACGTGATGGTCTAATCAGATATACTTCTACAAGATATTATGTAGAAAAACTTGTAGTAAAAAATATACACTTATGCCACAATGTATTTTTTCCAGTTAAAAGCTATTCGCGAGGTACAAGAATTACTGAATTGATTATGAAAATTAGAATTTGGTGTAGGTTGAAAAGAATACCGAAGTATTGATAATAATCCCAATTTCAACAAACATCAGGAACATTAAAGAAACGGTTTCAAATCGAGCAAGAAATGTAAGTTTACATTTTTATTATTTTTCGGTCGATTTTAATACGTAATTAATTTTTTGAAATTGTCATGCACGAGCTATTTATCAAATGATAACGATAGATTCTTAATCATATTTCCGCACCGAAAAATACAAAAATGGTGCTGTTTCAGTAGTATTTTTGTCCGGTTCAGTGATTCTCGCAGGAAGTACCGTGTACCAGGGAAATAATTATACTGATATTAGATTATATTTGAACTAGGTGCTAACCGAAGTATAAACGAATCCAATATAAAAAACAGTCACAAAAAATTAATATTTCTATTCAATATAAAAAATAAATAAATCTGTCACCTTTATTGTAAATTCGGTGTTTTCATTAGAAATAAATTAATGAAATTTCTTTGTAATCATAATAGTAAATTATAAATATTTAATCCTAAACTCATTACAACGCAAAAATTCTGGTTATTTTTTATATAATATCAAATTGAAAGCAAATTAAAATCGATAAATTCAAATAGAAAAGTCGAAACGGTCGTGACGTCAAAACTCATATCGATGACAGTTTGTTTATATTTAATGTGTGGTAATTGAGAGAGTTGGACTTTTATTTTTGATTTTATTGTGAATTATTGGTTTTATTTGTGTTATGCAATCATAAACTGTCGTCAGTAGGGTTTGTAAAAGCATTGTCAAACAATTTACCATCCTTAGACATTTTCATGGTTAGGTTAGGTTGGGTTAGGTTAGGTTTCAATGCAGCTGAATTTCGAAATGTAAAAGCAACAGCGTAAATACTTATTTTGTGCTTTTTGCATTAAAAAATGTCTAACTGACTTATTTTTATGAAAATCAACAAAAAATAATGAAAAGAAAGAATAAATATAAATAAAAATCTTTGCACAATCTCGTAGATACACTGTTTACAATAAAATTATGGCGCTTTCAATGACACATATGAGTAGTGACGTCAACAGTCGTTTACGCGGCAAATTTTTGAATTTGAATTTGAGGATGGAATAACTATACTACAAATTTTTTTTAATTTATGTTGTTTTTGGTTTTTGGGGTAATTGATTGCTGCTCTGTCTTCCTGCATGATTTTGAAAAAAATGGAAAACACCGAATTGCTTGTAATTGGTACAAAGTTTATTTCAAAACTTTTTTTGAACTGGTATTTTGTTTCCTAAAATTTTCATAAATTTTAATTGATTGATAGAGATTCGCCAAGGCCAGCGGTTCTCAAACTGTGAGGTGGTGAAGTGGACCCCAAATTGGGGCAGTAAATTGTAAAATAAAAATATCAAAACCGATTTATATAATTTTTATTGACAATTATTGAACTACAAACTTATTCTAATCGATACAGGAATACTAAAATCCTTTTTCAGTGAAGTGTCTATTATCTTTTCCTCTTCTTCCAGTGATAGGCCATTATAATTTTACTGTCAATTGGATCTCAAACCTAATTCCAATTGGACAAACTCATAAATTCTTCTGCAAAAAAGTATCGTCGGAAATACGTAATCATGTTTTTTAAATGACCCTCCATAGTTTGTAACATTACAATTTTATAATTCTCTTCTATAGTTGACATTGACTATGGATTTTCTTTTGTCATATTGTACCATTCTTAACTACGATCAGTCGTAGAAACAGTATAGTACGTACTTCGAAGATAAATGTACGATCATTCGCGAGTAAGACAATTACAATTTTTCACTCGGTAAAAATAATTCGACAAGACATCTAATCTGTGCCCATTCTTGAGTATTAAGTTTTCATTGTTTTTTTTCTTCGAAGGATTTAGTTCAACCCTTGACACTGATGCCGTCTGGATATCGAAAAACAATTTGTGAATTGTGTTGGGAGTGTATAACGAGCGCTTTGGCATCTTAACCAGTGTTGGACTCAACTATTTTTTGTGTGAAACGTAATATTAAAGACACTGCGAAAACTTTTAGACCAAATTCCTGGAAACGACAATTTACTGTTGCTATAGTACATAGCTGGCTATAAGATTCCAGATATACGAATTACTTTCTTAGATCAAATCATCGTATTCACAGAATTGCAGGCAGAAAGCTATGAACAGAAATAAAATGAAAAAACCATTACATAACTGAAAATCAGTTCAATTTAAGAAATATGATACAATTGATATCAGGAAAAACAGAAAGCAGAGTCAAAGTTAACAACAGAATATTAGGAAAATGTGCTGTAAATAAGAAAGTAAAACAAGGAGATCGTTTAACATCATTATTGTGTAGCAAGCGATTATCAGAAAGCATTGCCTTGTTTAGGGCGTGGCTAGAGTGGCAGTAGCCACGGGCCCAAGGTCGCCAATAAATAGAAGCTAAAACAAAGTCAAACTGTCCTATCTTTCAATAATTTCACTGCACCTCAGATGAAGATAAACAAGAGCAGACAGTTCAGATAATAGGTTACGTAGATATTTTTTCTTTCATTATTTATTCAACAAAATTAAAAAAGTAAAAAAAAACAAAAAACAATCCATGGAAACAAAGCGATGTGCATACCTGTCATAAAAGGCTCGCAAATTTGGCGCCCAACGTGGAAAAATATTTTATTGACTTTACAAAAAAAAAGGTGAAGGGCTTGCAAAAGAAATCGTGGAAAAATTGGTTGCCGATGGCTAAGATATTAAGAATCTAAGAAGTAGTCTTATGATAATGGGGCTAAAATGCGTTTCCCTTAGGAATTAAGATATCGCTTATTATTTTAGAACTGTAACCACTGTGAGGAAAAAATAGGGAATAATAAAAAATGAAATGAATCTATTAGAGGAATGGGAAAGGAAAAAAGAAAAATCAAAGACTAAAAATCATTCATTTATTTAATAGTGGAGAACTTCCCAGATTTATTTGTTCATTAACAAGTTTAAATTGTGGATCTGCTAGATGTCTTTTTATTTCAAATTCTTCAAGGAAATCTAAATTTTGTTTTTTATTACAAGTGTCTAGTATTTGGATGTCATTGATGTGTAAGAGTGAGGTTGGATGTTCAAGTAGGTGTTTTTGCATAATTTGACTTATCTGGTTGTTTTAATCTATATGCTCTTAAGTGTTCATTGAATCTTACTTCAAAATTTCTTTGTATTTGACCTATATATACCGCATTACATTTTGGACAATTAATTTTGTAAACACCAGATTTTTTAAACTTAGGTAATTTTGTTTTCACATTTAACAATTTTGTTTCAATATTATTTTGTGTTTTAAATAATATTAATGCTGATACCGAAAACCGTTTACACTACCACTACACCAACACACACTTTTAAATGCCTGACGCGCGTTTCGATAACCAAGTTATCTTCTTCAAAGACCGAAGGTAAACTAAAGCTATGCCTACAAACTAACCTTATATATAGAACATTTTTAGCGCCAAATGTTTTCGCGGTAAATCTTTTGGCGGCAAAGCCAATTTTTAGCGCGAAAACATTTTTACAATAAGTTTTCTTATAATAAACTATAAAGTGGACTATCTGGGATAGGTCCTTTGTCCTTATTTAATCTATTTTTACATTTAATAATTTCTATACTTTCAAATGCATCCAACAATCTATTGTTCGATACATTTTTTAACAATTTTAAACTATCTACATTTACAGAATGGTTTTTGGTAAAAGCATGTTCGGCAATACTAGATTTTTCTATACGTCCATATTTTAGATGAGCTAAATGTTCTTTAAATCTTGTTTTAACCGATCTTTTTGTTTGCCCAACATACTTTTTATCACAATCATTACAGCTTATTTCATATATACCGCTTTTTTCCAGATCTTCTCTCTTATCCTTCGGATTTCCTAACAATTGTCTCAGGGTGCCACTAGTTTTATGAACTAAACCTAATCCCACCGTGCCGAAAATTGTATTCAATCCTTTGGTATACTGAGGGATAAATGGTAATGAAATGAATTTCCTATCGTTGTGTTCTCGCTGGAAAAAGGTGGTTTCACAAAGAGATTTCTTAAAACTATGGCGATTGATCAGCTTATGAATTAGTTTTCTATCATATCCATTAAGTACAGCTATATCCTCAATTAAATTCTTTTCTCTGTTATATCTTGTTTTGTTTAAAGGAAAATGAATTAATCGATGAACCAAAAAATGAAAACTTGCTATTTTGTGTTGATTACAGTGAAAATAATCTATCGGAATATACCTATACGTAGCGGTGTCTTTCCTAAAAATATCAAATTCTAACTTGTTATTATTTCTTATTACTAATGTGTCCAAAAATGGTAACTGTTCATTATTTTCTAGTTCAAACGTGAATTTTATGCTTGTGAATTTTGAATTTAATTTTGAAATGAAATCTTCTACTGATGATTTCTTCGTATTGAAAACTGCGAAAATGTCGTCCACATATCTACACCATATCCTTGGGAAATACTCGAACTCTTGACTGATCTGTGTTTCAAAATTGCTCATAAATTATTATTATTATTATTATATTATTATAATTATTATTTTCAATACAACAATCAGGTTTATCAACAATATGAAGGAACAGCAATGGGTAATTGTTTATCACCATTTATAGCCAAAATTTTTATGAGCAATTTTGAAACACAGATCAGTCAAGAGTTCGAGTATTTCCCAAGGATATGGTGTAGATATAGGTATAGGTATATTCCGATAGATTCTTTTCACTGTAATCAACACAAAATAGCAAGTTTTCATTTTTTGGTTCATCGATTAATTCATTTTCCTTTAAACAAAACAAGATATAACAGAGAAAAGAATTTAATTGAGGATATAGCTGTACTTAATGGATATGATAGAAAACTAATTCATAAGCTGATCAATCGCCATAGTTTTAAGAAATCTCTTTGTGAAACCACCTTTTTCCAGCGAGAACACAACGATAGGAAATTCATTTCATTACCATTTATCCCTCAGTATACCAAAGGATTGAATACAATTTTCGGCACGGTGGGATTAGGTTTAGTTCATAAAACTAGTGGCACCCTGAGACAATTGTTAGGAAATCCGAAGGATAAGAGAGAAGATCTGGAAAAAAGCGGTATATATGAAATAAGCTGTAATGATTGTGATAAAAAGTATGTTGGGCAAACAAAAAGATCGGTTAAAACAAGATTTAAAGAACATTTAGCTCATCTAAAATATGGACGTATAGAAAATCTAGTATTGCCGAACATGCTTTTACCAAAAACCATTCTGTAAATGTAGATAGTTTAAAATTGTTAAAAAATGTATCGAACAATAGATTGTTGGATGCATTTGAAAGTATAGAAATTGTTAAATGTAAAAATAGATTAAATAAGGACAAAGGACCTATCCCAGATAGTCCACTTTATAGTTTATTATAAGAAAACTTATTGTAAAAATGTTTTCGCGCTAAAAATTGGCTTTGCCGCCAAAAGATTTACCGCGAAAACATTTGGCGCTAAAAATGTTCTATATATAAGGTTAGTTTGTAGGCATAGCTTTAGTTTACCTTCGGTCTCTGAAGAAGATAACTTGGTTATCGAAACGCGCGTCAGGCATATAAAAGTGTGTGTTGGTGTAGTGGTAGTGTAAACGGTTTTCGGTATCATCTTCGCCAACGGTTCCAGATTCAACATTTTAATTAATGCTGATGTTACTTTCGAAATTATATTGGAAATATTTCCACAATGTGTAATATTTTTATAGCTTTTAATTTCTTTAGTTTCTTCTGGAAATATTAGTTGTAGTGACATTTTTGTTATTTCTTATTAATTAATATATTTATCAAATAGCCATTAGATGTAGCTATTTGTTTTATGATCTCAATTTCTTTATCAAAATTATAATTAAACTACTGACTAGGTAAAAGGTAATTTCAGTTTGGGTATGTCTCAAAACTTCATTATTTGACTTCAACCTATAGATAGTATTATACACAAAATTTTATTCATTTATAAGTTAATAAATGAATATTTCTTATAATTTAACCTATTACCTACAGTTTCATTCATTCAGTACCTTTTGTGAATAGCGCATGGGATAATTTATTTGGATGCTACCCTGTGTGGGGAACAACAACCGAGGGCTAGAATCGACCTCACAGAAACACACAATCGGTCCTAAAGGTACAGAGAGTTGGATAGTCAACCTGCAACTGAAGCCCTTTTACGAATGCCCCGTAATGAATGCCCTATATGCAACAATTTAACAATTATGAGCGGAATCAAGAACTTTTGTTAACAAAAAAATTGCCGAGGTCCAATTAGTTTTATTTGAAGGCAACAGCTGATGGATTTTACATTTTCCTTTTATTTTTTTTGATTGACGTTGATAAATGTGATTTAATTGGGCCCTTTTGTCGAAATCCGTTCAAGAATGTATAGTTTAATGAAGACAATTTAGTTTCGTCCCTTGCCGAGTGGAGGTTGAACGTTAAATTTGACTAAAAACAGCTTTGACACTTTCATTTAAAGATTTTAATTGACACCACTTTTGGCTGTGCGTGGGTCGAATAAAAACTTTAACGTGAATATGGGTTTGGGTCTGGCCCAGTACCACAATCCAAATTTACACTTACAATATTATGTGTAGGTTTCAAACACTGGTTTATATTCTTCCATATTTTATTCTAAACTATTACTTTCCTTTAGAAACTATACTAAATCAATTCCAGTTATTTACTTTCATTGTTAAAACATTCTTAAATCTATTTTTTTTAATAACCTCATCACAGAAATATAATTATTTTCTGTTGTTCACAATTACTTTCACATATAATTAGAAGATTAAAAAAAAACAGTAATGTGCTTAAAGTTAGGTTAGGTTAATCATATATAAATATGAGTATTAACCAAATGGAACAAATTTAAGTTACAAACAAACAAAATGTAATTTCAATATGTCAATCTGACGATGCTAGTTATAGCGAAACAGCTGTAATTGAATAAATTTTTTATCTCCCATCTTGGATTTTCAGATACCTAACCAGTAATTTCCTATTTCGTCTCAATTTTTTGCAATCCTTTTTCTTTTCTCTTTACTTTATACTGTTAGTTGTTTCTTATGTTCTAATTTTTTTTCCAACGCACTTTTTTAAGAGCTTACCCTGTTCACAATCTCGCCAGCGACAAATTCAAGTAAAACCAGATAATCAAAATAAAACTAACGTGTCATAAACATTCATATTTAATGATTTAATTAATTGTTATTACTCATTGTTTGATAACTAACGTAAATAAACTTACATCATATAATTTACAATATGCAACTGTTGAAATTGTTGTATTATTATTGTTCTAATGAATTGAAATTACATTTAATTTCAAACTTTATCATATAATTTAATTAATTAATTACAAGTGCGGAATAATTATTTTTTATTAATAGGTTTGAAACATGTAGTTTTGTGTGATTAAAAGTATTGTACTTTAGGAAAATATACGAGGGTTCCAATTGTTTTTATAGTATTCTTCGTATTATGGTTCATTTGTTTGAAGTTGACAGCACAGTGAATTCGTAATAAATGCAAAACTTTCAAAGCCCAAGTAAAATAACTAAAAGTAGTGTAACGTTTGTTTATTTTTACTACTCTTTTTAATTTATTTTTATACTATTTAAATCACTAACACTGTTTAATTTATATAACACAATTTATTTACAATACTTTAATTTATGTAAGACAATATTTCTACTCGCATTTATCTAACAACATACTAATAACTAACTAACTAAATTATTCGAATCGGTCCTTTATATAGGTAAATATTGTTCCAGTTTATTCTGGTAATCGTATCGAGTCTAGATGCTTCGCTCGTCGAACGTCGTATATTCCAGAACGTTCTCGCATCATCTGTCTGCTTCGCGTCTGGGTCATAGCGCCAGGGGCGTACTCGCACAACAGTAGTATACATTTTTATAGAAACATAGTTATTTTTCAAAAAGTCTACCCTGTAATCAGGGATTAACTAACCCAAACACAATAGAAACCCTAGATTCTTCCTTCTTCTTCCTTCTTTACATGGTTTATGGCATTGGTCCTATTATCCCGTGTTACAATTATTGATAGTTCTCTTCAGAATGTCTGTCTTTACAAAATATGGCGGTCAGATCTAAAAGTTGAAATTTCTCCTAAACCCTTAATTTTATCGAGTTCAAACAAGAGAGTACATTTTCATTATTAAATGGATTGGAAAATTTATTTTTGAAATTTAAATATTATTCAGATGGTCCCTATTAAAATTACGGATTATTAAGTAATGGGCACAAGCCGTCTCTGCTTATCTGTACGTAATGTAGATTCATTTATACCGTCAAACACAGGACGTGGATGTATGCAATCCGTCACTGGAATTTTATAGTATTCGAATGTATAGTTTAGAAATTATGACAAAACAAAGGTTTTTATTTCGAAACTTTAGTGGTCTATAACTCGGAAACGAATACTCGTTTGACAGAAATTTATTTGAACTTCTTACATTATTTTGACCTCTTCTATTTGCTCCCGAATTTTTGGCATTGTTCCTGGACACCCTGTATAAATCTATTTATGAATAGTAACCTTATTTATTAAGAATAATGAAAAACTCTTCGTTTTACCAAAACTTCCAATATTTATTTAAAAAATTGCTTTATTAACTTTAATGACAGCCGTTTCGCTAGACTTAGCATCGTCAGATTGACATATTGAAGTTACATTTTGTTTGTTTGTAGCTAGGTACCTGATGTTTATTAGGTAGTTATAAGGCTAGACCAAGTATGGAAGTAATAAGACACAACAATATTAAAGCCTAGATGTTATGAGCCCTAAGGGATTATCCTGGATGTACTTCCCTCTAACATCAGTATAACTGTGCAATGGTATAGAAAAACCAGGAAAAAACTATATCATGCTGATCTTTACAATAACTTAATATATTTGTGTTACAATTACGTCTTATCTATGTATAAAATGAAGACTCAATCAAAGCAAACACTTTAAAAGTGGAGAACTTCCCAGATTTATTTGTTCATTAACAACTTTAAATTGTGGATCTGCTAGATGTCTTTTTATTTCAAGTTCTTCAAGGAAATCTAAATTTTGTTTTTTATTACAAGTGTGTAGTATTTGGATGTCATTGATGTGTAAGAGTGAGGTTGGATGTTCAAGTAGGTGTTTTGCATAATTTGACTTATCTGGTTGTTTTAATCTATATGCTCTTAAATGTTCGTTAAATCTTACTTCAAAATTTCTTTGTGTTTGACCTATATATACAGCATTACACTTTGGACAATTAATTTTGTAAACACCAGATTTTTTTAATTTAGGTTATTTTGTTTTTACATTTAACAATTTTGTACCAATATTATTTTGTGTTTTAAATGATATTAATGCTGATGTTGCCGAAGCTATTATTTTTGAAATTTTATTGGAAATAGTTCCACAATATGTAATATTTTTATAACTTTTAATTTCTTTAGTTTGTTTAGGAACAAATAAATCTGGGAAGTTCTCCACTTTTAAAGTGTTTGCTTTGATTGAGTCTTCATTTTATACTTTGATAAGACGTAATTGTAACACAAATATATTAAGTTATTGTAAAGATCAGCATGATATAGTTTTTTCCTGGTTTTTCTATATCATTGCACAGTTATACTGATCTTAGAGGGAAGTACATCCAGGATAATCCCTTAGGGCTCATAACATCTAGGCTTTAATATTGTTATGTCTTATTACTTCCATACTTGGTCTAGCCTTATAACTACCTAATAAACATCAGGTACCTAGCTACAAACAAACAAAATGTAACTTCAATATGTCAATCTGACGATGCTAAGTCTAGCGAAACGGCTGTCATTAAAGTTAATAAAGCAATTTTTTAAATAAATATTGGAAGTTTTGGTAAAACGAAGAGTTTTTCATTATTCTTAATAAGATGGACTTCCAAAAAGTAAGGGTTAGTACAATTAATTTAATTAACCTTATTTATGGTTATTTTTGTCGTTATAATAATGACCCATTAAATAACAAGAAATAACTGTCAAAATGAATAGGTATTTAGTTAATGGTGTTTGGAGTTAAGAATATTAAAATATGATTAAAAGAAATTTCTCAATATTGATATAAATAAGTACGTGCACTACTGATTTAGAGTCTTGTTTACGATTTGATGAGTTTTCTTAGCTGCCAGCTCCAAACAAATGAACTATAACAAATTCTAAGAATAAAACTACAAATCTTAAATACAAACAAAACAAGATGTCTATAAAAGTTAAAAATAATAATTATTTTGGTGGATGTTAATATGATAGACTAATAATCTTTTCCTAAAAGTAAGTCAACAAGTAAGACCTGAAGAATGAATATGTACCACCGATTACGGCTGGTTAATTAAAACTAAATGTTTACTTAATACCATCTAAAACTAATTGAAAATAATGTTCATATATATGTTAAAACAAACAATCTCGACTAAAGCCGTGTCCTCAAAGTATTTGCAGCGTTTCGTTTTCGAAGCGTAAACATACTTAATCTATTTATCAGCACAGACCTGCATCCGGAGGACCTTGAGTCTCCTCCTCCCCATCTCTTTCCGGCTGAAACCGACGGCGCACGCCACTGAATCTCTCCCTACACACACTCAGGCAACTTTTAGAGTCTCGACGAGAAATCCGCTGAATTCGGTTTCAGTCTATCAACGTCGTTGAGTTAGGGAGGAACAAACACGGTCTCGACGCGAAAGAGCTTATTCGGAGTTTTCGTACCTATACCTATACTATAAAAACGTGTTTTACTGATTCCTATCTCATCCTCCAACCGACTACTTATTCTTTTGTGTTCGACCAAATCACGAAGTGTTAATAGTTTTTATTTGTGTTTTTTTGGTGATTTGTTTTTGTTGCTTTTTGTGTTTTTTTGTCAAGTGCGTGTCATGATTTTTCGTACAGATTTAAGAAACGACTATGGATTATGAGGATTTTCTATGAAAAGGTACGTTTTCCGTTGAGGATTGATTAAAATTTTAATGTTATAATCACATTCGTTTATTGCAATTGCTAATGCAGATGAATTACAAACAGAAACCAATTATTCCGGCTGGATTGAATGTGAACTCAACGGTCTTTGTGTACAGAACTGGCTATGCTTTTTCTTTCCTACATTTTATGTTGTAGACATTCACGTTTATGCAGATAAATAGTAACACATTTTCCCTAAACATACTATATATTGGTCAAATTTTTAAATCATCTTCTTTTTTAAAAATATTAAACGTTCTTCGTTGGATTTTATTTAAACATACTTACATTTGAAGTTTTGATTGATTGTAAGAGAAATTTGTAAACATTTTATCAAACATTTGATAACGAAATGCAAACAAAAAGCTTAAAAATACCAATGCCAAATTACTTAATATCTTTGGGAGAAAAACATGGTTTCACAGAATCATATAAGTAGGTACCTACCTAAAAAAACAAAAATCTGGTTGATTGTATTAAATTTTGAACCTGCTCATACCTATTTAAATAAGATGCTGTTTGATTTATATATTTTTATCTTTATTGTACATGTGTTTGTACTAGGTATTTATCTTGTCTTAAATGAAAAGTTTTTGCATGTTGGTGAAATAATTTTTGTGTAAGCACATGTGTACTAGAATTGCATGATAGGGTCATCAGTTCTCATTTGAGTACCTAACTAAAAAAATATATAGACTAAAAAACCAATATACCTAAGAAGAAACAATGATTTAATTTTAACCCTTAATCACAGACAACACGTCTGGCTTGTATGTTTTTCGTAAAATTAAGCTTATGGTACCTATAACCTTATATTATAGCCAGTAAGGTCTTCTGATAAAATGTTGTCTATATCAAAAATATTTAATAAATTTACATAGTTAATAATTGTTGATAATCTTATGTTACGTCTATGTAGTAGTATTCTTAGTAAAGATAACAAAAATACCCAAACATTTTATTAGGGTCAGGTAAACGACTTCTTCTATATGACCCTACCAAATTTTGCATTTAAAATCATGTTTTATTACTTACTTTATTATAGGATAAAATATTAACTGTAATTGACTCAAAGAATCTTCAGGTATGTATTGAAGATTATTTTTTCCACGAAACACAAAAGCCAATGTGAGTTTTTAGAAACTAGTATCCAGTGGCATAGAAAAGGGTTTTATAAAACAGAAACAACTTTGTCAAGTTTATAATGGATGTACAATTTCCTACTATGTGTAAATTACTTAATTAATAATCATTAGAATGATTTTTTTATTAGCAACACTGTTTTAATGTCACCAGTGAATATTTATAAATAGGTTAATTTTTTATTAAATTTCCTAACTGTCATATTCATCTTATAATCTTACTGATGCATTAATGAATTAAAACATAGAAATGTAAACAATTATAATTCAATATACTTAAATGATAAAATTAATTGATACGTTTTATTAACTAGTTTTTATGTAATCTGAGGCAACGAGATACTCATTAATGATGCAACTATCAGTTTTGTCGGAAGTGGCATTTTTTTTTTAATTAAAAACTTTATCTTCTATACAAACGACAAATGCTTGCAACCATTTTTATTCTTTGAAATTATCTTTGAATGTATTATTATTATTAAATAGTTAATTTCAAAAATATGGTTTAAAATTATTCAATTTTATTTGAAACATTGAGAAAGACTTTCAAATTAGTTGTCTGAATAGGATAGAAGTTAACACTACAATTTTGGATAAAGCCAATAATCAGAGACAGGTTTATTTAAAACAAAAAGCAACATATTCAAAAGCTGTAATTTCATTAAATTTATTTAATTTTCCAAGTATTGGAAAATATTTTTTATTGACAAAGAAACTTTAGGTATATAAGTGATTATTAATTTCAAATACTCAACAGCATTACAAAAATAGCTTGAAAATAAGTAAACAATTTGACAAGATCAAGATACACATCTATGTAAAACAACAAATTAATACTACCGATGTAAAAATTTCACTAGTTAATAGATATATCTCTTAATTAATACGGTGTGTTTTGATAAATTGCCATTTACCAGCTAGCAAGTAACAAATAAAGTAGGTGGATAATAATGAGCTCTCAACTTGATATTATGGTGATAAAAAGAAGTAAGTAAATACATACTTGTGTAGGTATTTTAAATTCACTTAAACTTTGGATTTAATTACAAAACTTGGAATAAAAAAAATTAATGTTTGAGAAGTGCTTCTACAATATAAGTAGGTAATACTAAAATTAACCATAAAAGTATGAAATTGTTCTTAGAAAATGATTGTTTGTTATACTTGATTATTTCAAAACGTTTTAAAATAAATAAAATTATTTTATATTCTGCTTGTAATGTTTTAATTAAAGGCATTTCATTTCCAATGAGATAATGTAATGTAAACAAAATTATTTTCCTAATTGACAATTAAAAATGTACCTAATTACAAGATAGTTTTTTTAAATGAATAATAAACAGGTTATGTATGCATTTTTTGTGATTGTAGATATAGAAAGATTTTTTAAAAGTGTAGACTTTTATAGGCTGTCATCTTAATGTCTAGCAAAAGTTTGTCCTAAGTTGCCTTAATAAATATAAATACTTTATTGATTATTGAGTACTTTATAGCCACCTGTCATCATTATCAATACTTGGAAACTATACTTGGGTAGTACTTCATTGCATTTGTCATTTGTCAACTGGTTCTTTAAATCCCCAGTTAAATCCACTTTGTCATTTTTATTGCACAATATTTTTTTTATTAAATTAATTCTGCATTTATCTAATGTTCAAAGAATCTGAATTATACAGGTGGAAATGAAATCATTCACAATGAGTTATTTTCTGTTCAATGGAATTTTAAGTTCTTTCTTAGAAACTTGATTACTTTTTAATGATAAATTATCTTCTTTGAATTGTAGATATTTTTTACCTGAAGGGATTATACCAACAAAAGACCTTTATTAAAAATACTGCAATATTTAAAGAAAGAATATTTAGTTTTAAATGATATGGATAAAAATTAGTATTTTAAAAATTTAAAAAAGAAAATATTTTATCTTTTAGGCAGTTTTTAAACAGCAAAGAAAAACCTAGAGAAAAATAGTTGTAGGTACTTTAATTTATTATATGTTATGGAATTTTTTGGATTCTACGCCACTGTTTTATAATCTTTGACCTAGTCTTTGACTGGGTTTCACCAGCTGCACCATAAAATTGTGTTACCCATTATTTTCTGAACAGTCTCATTCATATTACCTACTTTATTCTGGTAGTTATTTTTTAATTATGATTTATAATTTAGGGTATCCATTTTGTTTTACATGGATCCTTACATGTTGAAATAAAAATTCCTACATAATATTGGCAAGCAGCACAAAAAATCATCAAAATTTGTAGTCTGTATAAAATAAAAATCTTTATAAAATTAAATAACCAACATCTTGTCCATTATCACTCAGTGTCCATTTCCTGATTGTGGATTTAAACCAGTGGATAAACCGGAAGTGCCCTTTTACTCTTTCAACCTTGAAAACTGTTTTTTTTTCCTCATTTTTTGAAATTTTTGCATTATATTTTGGTACTTTATAGGAAACAACTGGTATAAGTGCTTCAGATAATGAATTTTGAACAGCTACTTCAAAAAAGGTTTTTTTTTACTTTATCTTATCTTTTATCTTTATCAATATTTATATTCTTAACATAGGTAGTGAGTCAAGAAGAAATATCTTGGAATTGACTGTAAATGAAATTTACTAAGACTTAGAGCCCTGCGAAATTAAAACCATGAAAACGATATGAAAAACAATTGGAAAAACGAATTGGTCGATGTTCTATTGTAGATGAATATTAAATGGGACAATCTGTTAAGATACAGAATACAGATCGCATGAAACAAAAATGGGAAAACGATTCTAAAAGCACGTGATTTAATTACGGCTCACTAGTCGGCAAATTGTAAAGCTTACCAGCGAGTTCATTCAATGAATCCAATTTATAATCTAATACTTGACAATCGATCACCGTTTGCCGTCTTTATTATTTATTAGAAACTATTTTTTATTCATTATAATGAAAATATCATCGATTGTTAATAACAATAATTTTCAGGAAGTAATAAACTAGGAAAAACAATCACCTGCAACTATTAAATTGATGAATGGCTCCGTAGGTAATGATGAATCGTAGTTTTATTCAAATGATAGGTGATGCTAAGGCTTAATATTTGTTAGTATAATGCTGATAAATTGTTTGTGGCTGATAAAAGTACATTCACACTATTAAGTTTTCTTTTTAGATGACCGGTAACTTCTTATTGAGGAATTATCGATCGGTGACATATGCTAATCACGTTTAACTGTCAGTCAACTTTTACATTAATAATGCAGACTGACAGGTACATACTATGTATATAAGTTCTTCAGATCGAAACTATTTTGAGATAGCCACTTACTTATCGATCATTGTAGTCAATGAATGCTCAGGGATTGACTAGATTATTGTTTTGCAAATTGACGTTATACGTAGATGATTCATTTCTACTTCTTTAGGTTCTATCTTCTATCGAAGATTAGCGATGACCCTGTCCATTTTTTGATGTTTCTAAGCCACGTCATTTGTCGTCTACCAGGCTTTCTTTGCTCCTGATCTTTCCTTGTCTTAGCTGTAGGAAACTATGTCTTTCGTGCCTGAGTATGTTCCCAATATAAGACATTTTTCGGCCTTTTCATTATTTCTATGAGTTCTTGATCCATGCCCATACGTCTTAAAAATTCTTTGTTTCTGATGTGGTCTTTTCATGAAATTTTCAATATATATGCCGAAATATCCATATCTCAAAACTTTCCAGTCTACAAAGAGTGTAGTTAGTGTCCATGCTTTTTAATAGCCCCAGAACAAGCAGCAGCGATTTGTTCAGTGTAACATAAGAGCAGCCAGAAATTATGGAGGTGGTTCGATTATGAAATGGTGAGGCATCTGTTTTGAAGGCCAATTATGTTTCGTAGGGATCACTGAAAGCTGATCTGTACATAACGGAGGTTCTTGAGGAAAATGTAGTGCTATTTGTTCCAATCATTGGAAAAAAATTTGTTCTAATACACGATAATCTGCGTGAGGGCGATAATCTCGCCCTCAAGTTGCCAGAATAACAATGGACTACCTTTAAGAGGTTGGTATCCAAGTTTTAGATTTGCCAGCATGTAGTCCAGACCTAAAACCAATTGAACATGTTTGGGACTACCTAGACAGGAGCAAAAGAGCTCATAATATCGCTCCAGATAACCTTGATTAGCTGGAAAATGTTTTAATATAGAAGAATGGGAAATTTTGGATTTGGATTACATAAGTGACCTGATAAAAAGCCTTCCATGGAGAATGAAAGATGTTATTAGAGCCAGAGGTGGCAACACCAGATACTAAAATGTTAAATTTTTTATTTTGTTACTTTATAATATTATTTGATTTTTCTACCAAAAATTTCTATGTCCATATTCCTATATTTCTTGTACAATTTATATGAAAAAAATTTATAAAATCATTAACAAACTAAATAAGTAATACATTTATTTAAGTAGTTTAGTTTAACTGCTTCTTATCAACATACACACTTCCGGTGCATAACCATTACTACCTATATGATATTATCAACAAATTATTTACTTAGATTATAAAAAATATAGTAACAATTCAATTATTTAAATTTTATAACAAAATAAAAAAATATTCTAGTTAGAAATTTAGTTTAAAACTTTAAAAATGTGTCAATTCTTTTTATAAATACAATTTTAATGTTTTTAATAGTATAATTCTCAATATAATATGAGACAATATTTAAAAATTATAAAATTAATAAGAGTGAAGCTCGGAGTGAAGTACCATAACTTTCTATATGATTTGTATATGTCTGATGTGTCTTGACATTCCTGGTAAAATAATTGTACCTGTAATCTAAGGAAGGAGACAGATCCCATTGAAAGACAACCATATTTATTTGTTTAAATTGGGATCAAGTATTTCAACTAAAACCCAATTAATGCATCAAGTGATGTTCATAATATTTGGTTTTCTTTATTTAAAAGATATTGATGATTTGTTTGTTTTAAGTAATGCCCTTTTTTATAAGAAATCAATGGATGTAATCCTCAGCTACTGTTGTGGACTGTTATAATTGCTCTTGATTCTGCAAGCACAGAAGCAGAAGATTTTCTGAAACAGTGACCTGAGCATTCCTTTGGGTCCAGGATGAACGCACTTGACTTAATAATTGAAAACTTGCTGCACAAATAAGTTCCATATTTTTGATTTTCTTCTAGATAGACTAAGAAGACGGTTACGCTAAAATTAAAATAAATGCGATGTCGTAACAACTCAATTAAAGAACTTTTGCAGCCTCTTCGATATCTTCAGGAACACAAAATTCCTCATTATTGCTACAAATGCTAATTTTATTGTTTGTATCAATATATTTTGCTTTATAAACTTACTTTACTCTTTGTATGAGTTAAAAATAAATTCATTTTACGACTAATTATTAATATTATGTTTTGGATGTAAATTAAATGGCGGACAGTTAAAAAATAAAAGTCCGCTCGGTCCGCTCGGAGGTTGATGCCAGGAGTTGCTACAAAGAGCCGGCAAATTTTATGGTCAATCTGTACTCACAGCGACAGACGACCTTTCTACCCGTATCCTGTTTCACGAATTCTTTCGAGACATTTTCTTCGGCTAATAAATTAAATACATCAGTTTCTAAAACACCAACCCTTACATTTCTTAACCTCCCCCCGACTGTTTTACCTGGATCACTGTTGAATATTGAAAAGTCCCCGCAGGTGGTACTAAATTAAATTAGAATAATACATAGGTATCTATAAAACCATATAATTTATCAAGACCGGTTATAAAATTCAAATCGTACTAAACGAGTCGTCGTAAATCAAGAACATTTTATTACAGGATTATCACGTTGAGTTGGGAATTTACAAGAAGCGGGAGCGAACGCCCTGTATCTTTGGGAAAATACGTCGGACAAAGACACATCGGGATGACCCTCTTTGTTGAACAGTTTTTACGAATGTCTTTATTAGACTTGTAAAAATTCGGTAGTAAATTATCTATGATGATATTAAAATACTGAATAATTGCTGTTATTCAGACAACAGGTTTTAAAACTATATTTCATTTGTTTGGACTGACAACACAGTGAATTCATTATAAATGCAAATCATTCAAAACCCAAGCTAGAATGGTTCATGAAAAATAACTAAAAGTAAAGTACGTTTCACAATAATTCGTTGACTTGGTACCTGCTCTTAACTGCTCTTAAGGGATTACTAATAAAAGGTGGTTAATATTTCTTCGAACATTTACAGAAAGGTATTATTTATTTTTGTCCAGGAAGATATATTTTGGATTTTTTATTTTTCAGGTAAAATTTTAAATTATTATTACTGACCATCAATAGTAAATCATTAGTAAATGATTTTTGATTTTCTTAATCATCTTGGAAGAGAAAGTGGGAGTTTCGGGGTAATTTGTTTTTAAAATTCTCTCCTAGAATTTTAGTTTGTATACTAAACATTATACTCTGAAAGTAATCTTGTGTTTATAACTAAGTATGTGGCGTCCTTGGGCAAAAAAGTGCATTTATCGCCGGATGCGAAACAAATTGTGAAAAATGTGTTTGAAACATTGAATAATCGAGGTTATAGTGTAACCGATGCAGCAGAAGAAACATGTAAGTTAACCAAAACCCCAATATCCACAGTAAAAGATATTATCAATAAGCCAATAAGTAAACGAAAAAAACGAAGTGACGTTAATAATACCAAATGTGTTGATGAAATACAAAAAGATATAATCCGACGAACGATATATGTCCTATACCAAGAACAAATGATACCAACCCTAGATTGTATAAAAAAACGGTTACTTAAAGACGACACGGGAATTATTTGTAGCCGTACAAGTTTGTGGAGAATTATTTCTCAAATGGGATTTAAACATTGTACCATTAATAAAAGACAAGTGATAATGGAGTCATATCATTTACGAATGTGGCGTTGTCATTACTTACAAGCTATTCAAAAATATAGAAGTGAAAACCTTTCAATTATCTACCTCGACGAGACATGGTATGACACCCATGATACTCCAACGAAGGGTTTTGTTGATTCATCGGGAAATTGCAAAACAAAGGCTCCATCAAATAGAGGACAAAGAATTACAATAATACATGCCGGATCAGAAACAGGTTGGGTTCCAAACGCTTTATTGTTATCAGCAAAGAATATTAAAGATTCAAGTTTAGATTATCACGAAAATACGACAGCAGAACTTTTTGAAGATTGGTTTGAGAATTATTTATTGCCGAATATGTCGGAAAAAAGTATAATTGTAATGGACAATGCAACTTATCATAGCCGTCAATTAAATAAAGTACCAAATAGCAACAACAATGAATGGGAAATTCAAGAGTATTTGTTAAAAAATGACCTTTATTTTGAAGAATCGTACACAAAACGTGATCTCTTACAAGTTGTAGCAGCGTTCGGTATTGAAAAAGAATACGTTTGTGATACTATTGCTAAAAATATGGGCCACACAGTGTTACGGCTTCCCCCATATTATTGCATGTTCAATCCTATAGAACACATGTGGCATCAGCTAAAATCCAAAGTTAGATCGGAAAACGGTTCACCCACATTAAACTCAAGTGTTATAGAGTTAATCAGAAATGTGACAAGTAATATTCCCATTGATAGCTGGAAAAATTCGATTCAGCATGTTATTAAGGTTGAAGGTACATATTGAAATGTTAATGTGACTGTAGCACCCTTAGTTATTAATTTAAATGAAGACGATAGTGATACTGAACTACATTTAGATAGTTGTAAATAATGTAGAATTAGTTCATTTGTTTAATCGCAATTAATAAATAAAGTTAAAATTTGTTTTTAAAAAATTTCGTGATTTTTTTTTACAAAATAAATTTAAGTTTTAGTAAATGTTAACTTAGTTTTATTTAAATCAATTTTTTGGGATACCCTGTACTCGACCCTGTAGTACAAAATATTTTTAAAATGTGGCCATGATTAAACTACATCTTTTTTATTTGAAACATTTTTTGACAACATCTGCCAATTAGATGAAATAGACCAAAGCGTATACGTATACGTAAGTTTCAACAGTTTTGTTTAATTTCAATTAATAAATAAACTTAAAATTTGTTTGTTTGTTTTTAAAAAATTTCGTAATTTTTTTTACAAAATAAATTTAAGTTTTAGTAAATGTTACTGAGTTTTATTTAAATCTATTTTGAAAACCGGATTACGGATCTGTTAATGTTTACTGTACAGTGAGAAATTTATAACCTTTCATTACTAATCCCCTAAGGTCAGGTACCGAGTCAACGAATTATTGTGAAACGTACTTTAGTATATATTTCTATCTCGGTTTTTACTCAGCCACTTAAAATTTCTGTTAAGAACGTAAATGGAGAAGGTCTCCAACTGGAATTTTGTGATTTGAAATCAGGTCCTTTTTAACAAGGAAGAACTGAAGCTGGATTGGAATTTTTTGCAAGTTATACTGCCAGGAGAATGACCCTTTAACTCGAGATCACAGAATCTGGTGGCTCATGGGTCATCACAATGTTGTTAAGGCCGAAAAAAGTAAATTTAAGATATATTCTATATTACGTAGGTTTTCTGCGCGTAGTTTTTTGTCCAATAATCCTCTTAACAGAAAGGGAAAATTAATCAGAGTTATTTTAATTAGTGTCATGATGAATTGCGAGCCGTGCCAGCTTCAGACCTTTATTGGTTCTCGGAATTAATTACAAACGAATATGAAAGTAGAGCGAATTGCTAGATAAAAGAAAGAAAACTCTGGTGTTACAAGAATTGATTTCGAAAGACACTGCTTTCAGCAATCGAGTGAATTTTATATCTTTAGCCATCTCTCATATATATACTAATATAATTATGGAGAAACTCTCCAAGTAATATGGGAGCTTTAATTTGAAACTATAATAGTAACCATGAATATTTCACTTATTTGGCATGTAAAATTAATAAAAAATAATGTTACAACTGAATTGTCTAAAGAATTTTGTAAATGTAATAATTCTGTTAGCTTGAATTGCCTTCTCAATGTAGCTAACACTTGAGTGTACAATTTTGTAGTATCTTAGATTTTCTTTAGATTCCCTGATTTGAATCCAGTACTCGAATCCTGTTTGGTATTCAAATATTGACTCGAGTCCAGAGGTCGAGTCTGAAAATTCTAGTGCAGAATAAAAGGCAAAAGTGAAATATATTTTGACAAAATTGTTGTGCTAACTTTATGCGCGTTGATGGTTCTTCATCTTCAAAAATTGGATCCATGCACTGTTGCTGAGTTAATCCACGTCGAAAGTTTAAAAAAAAATCACGATTTAATTCCATTTTTGAGCCGAGATGAATCTTTTAGTTACTGTAAACAACACAAACAGCGCTCTTATGTCAAAACGTTCTGAGTACCTACGTAAAACCTCAAAAACGTCCAACTTTACGATAGAGCTGTCAGTTGCCAGATTGCTAAACCAGGGTTGCCAAATCACGAAATATAAAAGGCAACCCCCGTAGACGACTTCCTTGGTTATAAAACGAGGTAAAAAATTTTGATGAATGATTTATTCGACTTGCTTGAGACTGTATATATTTATTATTAACTGTCCAACCATTAAGATAATTGCCCGGTACCACAATATTAGTGCTACATATCCCGCTGGTATATTAATTTTAATATTATTTTTAAAAATCCCATACCGAGACAAACCTGTTACTATAATATACTATACTCATCAGATTATCGTATGGTCTCATTGAATGTTGTGTGCCATTAACCCTAACGTAACGGTGGATTATGAAAAAAAAATATATACCTATATATATGTGTGGGCGTTAATACAAACTCAACGTCTCAACATTAACAATCGTTAATTCCGCAGAAAATATTATACATACTTTATAAGAACAATCGAAATTCGTATTTCAAACATGTCAACAGATTAATTCGAAGTTAAATTTGAAAATATACGAGGCGAAGAAATGTGGAAATGTTTTTTAACTCAAATCTAAAACAACTTGTAGAATGCAGCAAGTACAACAGTGATGTCATCAGGTTTCATAAGTGTTTAAACTAATTTTTATAGACATCCCTACATTATAATCTACTTAAACTCTAGAATGCCAATACTTCTGGTGAAGTTGAGCAACTTTCTAGGCGGTTTATTTTTAATTTGATAGGGAGTCGGAGCAACTAATGCTACGGTATCGCATAGTATGCATTTTGCCCTTTTTTAGCGATTTCGCAGAAAGGCCAGTTCTCACTTTGCTATTTGTCCATCATTTTGAGTTGATACCTCAAAAGGCAATGAATAGTGAGAAGACTTGCGGTCAATTTTGCTCATTTCGAGGAGGTGACGTATTTACAAACTTATTGGCTTATTGAACCGATTCTCAACCCCATAGTTGGGGTTGATTTCGCCGTTATTGTTTAATGCCTACTCTGAAGAGATTATACAAGAAGCTTTGCTAAACGAGGCAGTCGGGATAAAAGTGAATGGTGTTTTAATTAGGTATGCCGACGATACAGTCATAATAGCGGCCAAATTGGAAGACTTTCAAAGGGTAATGAACACTGTCACCCTCCTATGGGTCCCGGGACACATAGGAATAGAGGGGAATGAAACAGCAGATAAGCTGGCAAAAAGGAGCTGAAACTCCACTTTTGGGACCAGAACCATCTTGTGGGATCAGCAGTAGAGTAATCTTAGGAAAACTAAGGGAAGAAATGGAAAAGGAAAAATCCAAGTATTGGAATCAGCTAGAAGGACTGAAGCAATCTAAGATACTACTGGGGAACTATGATCAGAAGAGATCTCTTAGCTGCCTCAACCTCAGTAAAAAAAGGCTCCGAATTTTAACGGGAATATTAACCGGGCATTGCCGGTTAAGAAGCCACATGAAGAAACTAGGGTTAGCAGATGAAGCAAAGTGTAGATTCTGTGAGGAAGAGGATGAAACCTCAATACACATACTCTCAGAATGCCCTGCCTTGCAAAATTCTAGGACTAGATACCTAGGAGCACATGAAATAGAGGAAGGGGATCTACCTGATTTGAAGCTCGACTATGTCCTAAACTTCCTCCGGAAAATAGGACTTAAAGAGCTGCTATAGGTCTGAGAAAATATCAGAACATGGCAAGTAAGGGGGGACACAATAGATCCTATAGGTCGCAGTGTAATTATCACCCCTAACTCATACATACATACAAGGGTGATGAATAAAATTCTAAGACACAGTAGAAAATACGGACTCTCTCTTAATATTCTAAAAACCAATTTTACGAAAATCAGCAAGGGCAGCAACACCAATGAAATATTAACGGTTCTAGGGGGTGAGCAGATTGAAAGGGTAAAGAAATACACCTATCTGGGAACGATAATAACAGAGAACAATGATTACACTGCAAAAATAAGAGCTGGAATTGAGAAAGCACGTGCCAACTTTGTGAAGATGAAAAAGATTCTATGTAGCAAAGATTTGACGCTGACCCCCAGAATAAATGTTATGGAATTGAATAATAAGACTCATTATTTAAGGAAAAATAGAGGGGAAAGTTTCTTGGTTGAAGAACCTAAGAGAATGGTTCGTATGCAGTTCAAGGCAGCTGTTTAGAGCAGCGGTCTCGAAGGTCAAAGTAGCCATGATAATTGCCAATCTTCGTCGCGGAGATGGCACTTAAAGAAGAAGAAAGACAATTGTTTTTAGTAGCAACTTATAACCATTATAATGTTTTACCAAGTCATGAAATAAGTCTGTTCTAGCCTAGCATTAGAAATAATGGTTGGAATATCATGAAATATTCACAGTAAACTTTTTGAAGGAAATATTAGTGGCGCCTGTCTAGGCCAAATATTTTTTAACACATGGTTAGACAAGGTTAGGTTGCAAATAACGAATTCTATTTTTCTTGGAAAAGAACCCGATCTCCGGGTAAATTTAATCAGTCCAATCTCAAATTAGACCCACCTTCAAAAAAAAAAAATTCTCTGCTAATTAACAAAGTTAATATTATATTCCGGGCTAATTAGTCGAGAGATGCAGAGAAGAAGATTGCCGTAATTATTTTGAGATCATTAGTAAATAATTGGTTTGAAAACATCCACGAGTGTAGGTTGTTGTGCGGTTAAATATCAAAATTAAAAACACCTGCCTAAAATTGCGGCATAGCAACGACCCAATCTAGTACCTCGTTATATATATACATATACATTTTCAATCATACTTTTTTTTAATTAATAAAATGAATGGGAAGTAATAATAACTTGTTTGTTTGCATTCGTTTTGATATTTTGGGAGTTAATTTACCTTGACGCAACCACATCGAGGAAGGAACAAATTTCAGTAGAAATAATAGTTTAAATTGCAGGCTAATACAACATAATTACGATGGTTTATTAAAAAAATTCATTTTATTTTTTTTTAAATTAGACTCGTAAGTTTATTACAAAATAATGTGTTGTTGTTGAAAAGGCAAGTTTCTAGCGCTTTTCAGATAAAAGTATCCACCTTTAAGAACTTTAGTAATGTATTTAGGAAGAATCCAAAAACACGTCAATTTAGGGACAAGCATTATGGCTTAGAGGCTCAACAACCCCATTCGTTGCAACAATAAGTATAGCTATCGGTGTTTCATCTTCTACAGTTTTCCGAGTTCTACATAAATTCAAGTACCACCCATTAAGTTGGTACACGAGTTGAATGAAGATGATTTTGATCATCGTCTAGAGTTTTGCGAATCAATGACGCAATTTATCAATAACAATCGACAATTGTTAAACAATATTTGCCATAATGCTTGTCCCTTTCAACATAAATTGACGTGTTTTTGGATTTTTCCTAAATACCAGTATTACAAAAGTTATTAAAGGATACTTTTATCTGAAAAGCACGTATATTGGTTTATAGTTTATTTAAATAATATATTTAATTAAATAATTGAAACAACATTTTATTAACATTAACTTGCCATTTCTAAAACCGAGTCTAAAATTGAAGAGTTTTCTTTATACATTTAATAACTCATATGAATTCAACAGAAAGAATAGACCCAGTTTTCAGTGGGTTTGACCTCAATTTCATCAGAGGTGTAATCAGATTTTTCTTAAGGATTCAGCGATAGATTTGCTAGCTTTTTGGTACAGCCAACTTAGTATTGAGTAAACATAACCAATTAATTCTCCTCCAAATGGAGAGTAAAAATGTATATAATAGGTTAGGTTATATTTCACTGTGACCTGACAGATCTATTGTGGCTTACCCCTATGTTATAGCCGAGGTTATAGTCGTTCTAACAGCACTGTGTTACTGAGAAACCTCTGTTGGCCACCCTTCCATGAAGACATTGGGTCTAGTTGATGCGGCTGGAAATTATTTATCTTTAATCTCTCTAACTTTCGACAGGTACACAAGATGTGCTCCGCCTTTTCTTCCTCAATCTGACAGAATGTGCAGTCCGCACTCTCTGCGAGTACAATTGTTTTCATTTTCCCATTAAGGTGACTATGTCTCAGTATGCCTATCATAATTCGTAAGTCCTGTCTGTTCGAATGCAATAGCTCTATTTAAAGAGGTCTCTTACAAGTGTCTTCAATCCTCTAGCTCGAACCAATAAGAACTTCTTCACCGATCTACCCACTTTGATATTGTTCCTCTGCTATTCCTCTGGGCTCTGGGTTTATAAAGCACGTTCTCTGGCTAGAAGGTCCGCTTTTTCGTTACCCTCCAGTGACTTTGATGCCGCCTGACGTTAAGGTAACAAAATCTAACACAATTTAATCAAAAATTCGGGAATCGGTTAACAAATAAACTTAAATCCGAAGGATTCTGCTAGCTTTATTTACTTTAACAGCTATAGTTATCTGTATTCTTTTAATCTTGGTCATTTTATTATTTATTTGGGATCGAAACCAGTTTAATTCTACACCAAATTGGGAAAATTGACAGCACTTCTAACCTTTTATATCGAATGGCCGCAATTAATATTTATCTTGATAAATGCAACCCACTCGGTTAAAGTTACCACCCCCGAAATATTACCCAATTAAATCGGCCAATTTCAACAACCCCTTGATACCAATATCCAATTTTCTTTTTCCATCGATCACAACCAAACTTTAAAAAGCAATTACCACCCCCCTTTTCCTAATGTAATTACGGATCCCTTCTGCAAAAAAATCCCCTACTTGATAAAATAACCGTCCCGCATACCCCTCGTGTAGCACAGAAAACGAGCGAGCTCACAATAATTCTCTCTACTTCCCCTTCCATGGGAGGTTCGTCAAGTGGGACAAATAGAAATTACATCTGGAATAATGTTTGTTCAGTCGTAATTACGGTATGCATTATTTATAAAATAAATTAACATTTAGAACTTAGAACTTAACTGGTCGGCTGAAAAGTCCCCGGTCTGACCTATAGATGACGACACTAGAATTAAATCCATTTCATTTTTAGATAGTATCAACCTTCAAAAGATTTGCGTAAAAATTTGACAGCTGTCGGACTATTAGTTTGTGAGATATTGCATTTTTAGTGAAGCAACTTTTGTTATTTTCAAAAAGATGGAAAAAAAAGAATTTCGTGTGCTTATTAAATATTGTTATTTGAAAGGAAAAAATACAGTTGAACCAAAGCTTGGCTTGATAATGAGTTTCCGGGCTCTGCGCCAGGAAAATCAACAATCATTGACTGGTACGCAAAATTCAAGCGTGGTGAAATGAGCACCGGTGAAAGCAGTGGACGCCCAAAAGAGGTGGTTACCGACGAAAATATCAAAAAAATCCATAAAATGATTTTGAGTGACCGTAAAGTGAATATGATCGAGATAGCTGACACTCTAAAGATATCTCTAAGAAACGTGTTGGACATATCGTTTACGAATATTTGGGATGCGGAAGCTCTGTGCGAAATGGGTGCCGCGTGTGCTCACAATCGACCAAAAACAGCAACGAATTGATGATTCTGAGCAGTGTTTGCAGCTGTTAAGTCGTAATAAACCCGATTTTTTGCGTCGATATGTGACTATGGATGAAACTTGGCTCCATCACTACACGCCTGAGTCCAATCGATAGTCAGCTGAGTGGACTGCGGCCGGTGAACTGCCACCAAATCGTGGAAAGACTCAACAGTCAGCTGGCAAAGTTATGGCCTCAGTTTTTTGGAATACACACGGTATATTGTTCATCGACTATTTGGAAAAGGGAAAAACAATCAATAGCGACTATTACTGTGCATTATTGGAACGATTGAAGACCGAAATCGCGAAAAAACGGCCGCATATGAAGAAGAAAAAAGTGTTGTTTCATCAAGACAATGCACCCTGTCACAAATCATCGAAAACGATGGCAAAATTGCATGAATTGGGCTTCGAATTGCTTCCTCACCCACCGTATTGTCCAGATCTAGCCCCCAGCGACTTTTTCCTTTTCTCTGACCTGAAGAGAATGCTCGCGGGAAAAAAATTTGGCTCTGATACTGAGGTAATCACCGAAACTGAAGCCTATTTTGAGGACAAACCGAAGGAGTACTACAAAAATGGTATCGAAAAGTTGGAAGGTCGCTATAATCGCTGTATCGCCCTTGAAGGCAACTATGTTGAATAAAAAAAAAGAATTTTGTCAAAATATTGTGTTTTACTATGGTAGACCGAGGACTTTTCAGCCGACCTGTTACTATCGATTTTTGTACACCTTGTACACTTTACAGTCTATTCTATAGATCATTTTTTTTATCAGATCAAGTGCGGATATTCAACCATGAAAAAAGAGAACTGTAGGAATATAATAATTGTATTACAAACATAATTTAAAAATTGATTGTACTAACCCTTACTTTTTGGAAGTCCATCTTATTAAGGATAATAAAAAACTCTTCGTTTTAACAAAACTTCCAATATTTATTTAAAAATTGCTTTTTTAAAAGACTCAATGACAGCTGTTTCGCTATGAAGCATCGTCAGATCTTCATAGCGAAACAGCTGTCATTGAGTCTTTTAAAAAAGCAATTTTTAAATAAATATTGGAAGTTTTGTTAAAACGAAGAGTTTTTTATTATCCTTAAACATAATTTAGTTATAATTTAATAAACAAACAAGGAATTTATTTGGTTCGAACACTTAATTAAATTCAAATATAAAATAACAGTTGCAGGTCAAAAAAAAAAAAAATAGAAATTTCTTGGTAAATTATGTCCAATTTTCTATTAACAATATTCTCCAGTAGAGCCTGAGACAACAGAGCTCGTGTAACAATGCTGATATTTTTTAATTATAAAAATTAATATTCAACCAATTTAAATAATCATATATTTTTATTGAGCATCCTAATTATTGGCCCTTTATGTAATAACTCCGATATCCACCACTGGGTGCTTCCCCTCATGCGGCAGGATTTGATTGCGACATGCTATAGCAATATTGCTTATAATAAAATAACGGACTATTTGGAACATTCAATCACATAGAACATATGGATATGGGGTGGATTAAGTTTTTGATTTGAATATGCTCGATCGAAAGACTAGGGCCGCGTGTGAATCCAGTTTTTTAACGTGGTGGATATTAACAAAGGGTTGGATAGCACAATTAAATAAAGCCAATCAAATAGTTTAATTGGTAAAATGATTTAAGTCGGAATAAAAATTTAATCTGCATATCATACTTGCTGCAAAAATCGTTCATTTTTCTTTGCAGATTGAATTGGAAATCAAATCTGAGAAATTTCATGAATTCAATACTCAATTGTTTGAAAAAACCGAGTGAGCCAGAAAATATAGTTCTAAAATGACCATTTTGAATTATATCCTCTAGCTTTGATTGATTAATATGTATATATAATATACCTCGTAATATACAGTGCTTTTCAGATAAAAGTATCCTTTAATAACTTTTGTAATACTGGTATTCAGGAAAAATACAAAAACATGTCAATTTATGTTGGAAGGGGCAAGCATTATGGCTTATTTAAACTTACTGGAAAAGCCACCCTCTCACCCCTAGCAGCATTCCTTTTTTTTTAAATGACTTCTCATATTTTCTATGTAAAATTTGGATACTCCTCTTTGAGCCGATTTCAAAAATGTATAATACTTGTAGGTTAAAGTGGATAGTTTATGAGATTAACAATTTTTCTCTTAATAGCACAAATTTTACTTATTTTTACTTTCACTTTATTTGCCTGAATAAAATGGGTTGTACAACAGTTCAAACTCTTTAATCTTTTTAACTGTGCTATTTATTACGAAGTTACAATAAGTGTTCAATAAGAGTACCATTCACTTCCATACAATGGTATAATCTATTTTGAAATGCCTCTCTGACATTGCTTAATACGGCTGGATTTAATTGTCGACATTCATTTTCTATCCTCTCTCGTAAATCATCCAGAGATTCTGTTTGGGTAGCATAAACTTTTGTTTTTAAATACCCGCATAAAAAGATGTCTAGGGTTGTTAAATCCGGTGATCTAGGTGGCTACTCCATCATCTGCCCTCTTTTACCTATCCAACGAGTGGGGAATGTTTCGTTTAAAAATTGTCAGGCATACCAAACAGACCCTGTTGTGGTAAATTTCTTCAATAGTTGAATTACACACTTATGAGTTGCATGTCTTCCGAAGACGGAACAGCAGCCAGTCGAATTCAAGACTGATCACCTACGATGAAGGTATCCAATCGCAAATACGAAAAGCTGTGCATGAATTCTACTCCGAAAATATTCCACCAACACTGGCAAAAGTTCTTGCTAAAATAAATTCAGACGAAAATGTACCAAATTTTTCTAAAAGTACGCTAAGACCGAGGGGGTAACCACTAGGGTAAAATTTGTGACAATATTGCGAAAAGTACGGGATTTCGAGTGATTGCGAGTGATTGCGAGAGAACTCCAGGGATTGCGAGAGACTCCGAAGGATTGCGAGAGACTCCGAAGGATTGCGAGCGACTCCGAAGGATTGCGAGAGACTCCGAAGGATTGCAAAAGACTCCCAAGTACTGCGAAGCTTATCTCAAATCCTTTGGGAATTTCTTTAAAGTGCCTTCAAAATTGTAAAATTTATACGGTGAAAATTAGAAATATTTTTCAATATGAAAATAAAGTCATTAGATGTTTTTTTATTAAAAAAATTGAACAATAGACATCAAATAATAATTTATACATAATATTTACTGTGCATTCAACAACAAAAAAATTCTATATTAAAATTCTAAAAAAAAACTAAGAAGAACGTAGGTAAGAAACCTCAATAAAATAACTACAAATAATCTTGGAGTTGTTTTTTTGCCGTCCTAAATTTCTGCTCGATTTCCAATTTTTGATGCCGTTTTAGATAAAAAGGCTCTTTTCCCAACAGAGAAATTGGCCCATAAAATATAAACCTATTTTCCACGACTTGAATATCTTCATTTTTCTCTTTTGGCCAAATGTATGCGTCGAGGGACGACTTAAGAAATTTAATTTTACTAAAACTCTTATCAATTTCTTCTACAACTCTACCAATGTACCATGTCCGTAAATAACATACTGCATAATAATTTTCCAAACGTATATCAATAGACTTTTCATGTGTAACACTATCTTCTCTTCCTTCAACAAAACTTTCATATTCTAGCTCACTTGTCTCGGAGTAGTCTACACTTTCAGATGTCGTCTGAGGAGTGATTGCAGAATCATCCACTTTATCTTTTGCAGTGGCCTCCTCCGGTATGATTCTGCTCTGCATAAAATCCTCACCGACTTGGTCAGTAACTACTTTGGTAACCGTTTCAGTTGGTGAATCTACTACCACAGAGGCGCCTTCTTCTGAGTCTTCCTCTACTTCACACATGTTTTGGATAGCATCCACTAATGGCTCCGTTGGGGGTCGTTCCTGGGATATCAATGGTGGTGTACATTTCTTAAAAAATGATGTAATCGTGGATTTTTTAATCGATGTCTGACACAAGGACTGACCTCTTTTGAATATGCTTTCCTTGCCGCTAGTCCCACCTTTAAAGTGGGTTTTAAAATGCCGATTAAAGTTTGATAAAACCCACTTTTTTTTGCTTCCTGTGCTATCATTTTCGCA
Source organism: Ophraella communa (assembly GCA_035357415.1). Classification (NCBI taxonomy): domain Eukaryota; kingdom Metazoa; phylum Arthropoda; class Insecta; order Coleoptera; family Chrysomelidae; genus Ophraella; species Ophraella communa. The sequence continues at coordinate 2,851,923 of CM068982.1, read as the reverse complement.
ATACGCTTTACTTTTGAATTTACATATACAGCACTGAATAAGGGCCATCTGATCAGTCACCTCTATCTCTGTCTGGTCTATTTGTGATAAAAGATCACCTCTGTCTTCTTCTTTTAAACCGTTAATAAATTTCACCTGATAAGATTTTACCACATTTTTAATATGAAGTATTATATTAGCTTCTTCTGAAGGGCCAATCTGTCTTTCTTCTGAGCTTGATTCGCTTAACGAGTGTCGCCTTTTTCTGTTAGCTTTTTGTTCAGGTAACTGAACTTTTTCTGAGATATTGCCTCCTTTCTTTAGATAGGTATATTTTGCAGTTATTAATAAACATGTCTAAAGTTTTCCTATCTCCATCAACTATATAAAATAGGGAGGGTTTTTTGAAAAATATACCGAAAAACAAAGCCTTTTCCTCATCTGGTAAAACATTAGTCAAAATATTTCGGGAAAAGTCTTCAAGTTTTTTTATGTCCTTATCATTGATCGAGCTGATAGTTTCAAAATTCGCATATCCATTATATGCCAGCATATCGACAATGTAACTGGGTAAGTTACTTTTCATCCCAACTCTATTTACGATCTCTAAAATCTTCGTCTTGTTTTCCTTTACTCGATCCAAAATTTCTACCAATGAAAAAAACAATTCTTATGCAAGTAATGGATACACTGTGTCCCATTCTCGGTCCCATATAAGGATGCACTTGCACACTACAGAGATCTCGTAAACCAGAAGAGATCTCCAAAGAGGTATAGAGATTATTAAATAGAAAGAAAGTTGCGCCTTGGCAAATCCTACATTATCATATTTTAAAATCTAAAAAATTCCGGTTAGTTCTGAAGAAAAATGCCTAATTTTGCCGTCGATTTCATTTTTATTTTTTACGAACTGTATTTGAAATGATTATGATAATACAAATTTCACATTTCCTATGCTACTTTTTCTGCTCTTCAAGTTGATGTTATTAGATTTTTAATCTGACATTTCGTATCTTAGCAACCATCATCAACTTTGATTTTTTAAATACGGCCCTGGATTTTTTATCACCAAAGATGTATCGTACTTGTTAAAAAGCTTTATATTATTGATATTCTCCATAAGAGTAATGTGTTAAAGAGAGACAGAAAACTAATTTTCGATAAATTACAAACAAACCTCTTAAAATCCGGAATAAAAAACTCAGGGTCATATTTAAAAACCCAGGGTCGTATCTATTAAAAAAAAAGTTGATTATGGTTGCCACGAAACGAAACGTCAGATTAAAAATCTAATAACATCAACTTGAAGAGCAGGAAAAGTAGCAATGAGAATGTGAAATTATTTGTATTGTCATATCATTCTAAATAGAGTCAGTAAAAAAACAAAAACCAAATCGGAAAAAATCGGTTTTTTTTTAAATATCTTTGGTACTAATCGAAATTTCTTATATTTTATAACATGACGTTGTAGGGTTTGCCAAGGCGCAACTTACTCCTGATTTAATCACCTCTGTATCTTTTCTTGTTTACGAGATCCCTACAGTGTGCATCCTAATACGGGACACCCTATCGATATACGTCACCTTACTTACTTACCTGTATTCTCAAAATTAGCACACCACTATAAAATAAAATTACAACAAAACTAGCAAACTAGATAACACGTTTTTTACCGTCTGTCCTTACGCGACATGAGGAAACTAGGTAACAACTGATGAATTGAGGGATGATCATTTTTACTATTCGCTTCGTTAAAATTATACGCCAGACATCGTCGGGCGTTGTTCAATTCTTTGTCGCACACTTGTTATTCGATAAGGACAAAACAAATTGTAAATTAGATATTTTGTATTAGGAGCCCAAAAACAGTACCTATACATTCTCCTCGACATTCTCCGGAGGGCGGCAGAAATAAAGCTAGAAATTAATACAATATTATCATCTAATATTGGCGAAATGCGAAATATGTTAGGAAGCGCAATATTATTTGTTTCAAAAAAGTTTTTTAGGGATATTTCGAGGAATATTTGGAATGATTGCGAATGGATTGCGGGGATTGCGATGATTGCGAAGGGACTGCGATGATTGCGAAGAGACTGCGATGATTGCGAAGTGATTGCGATGATTGCGAAGTGATTGCGATGATTGCGAGGCGATTGCGGTGATTGCGAAGCGACTGCCAATGAATTTGTGACAGTATTGCGAGAAGTGGTTACCCCCTCGGCTAAGACGCCTGCTTAACGATATGGGGTTTGTTTATGAAAAAAGAAGAAGAGACTCGATTCTAATAGAAAGAGCTGATATAATCGCCTGGAGGCACAAATATTTAAGATCAGTGAAGAAGTTCCGCGAAGAAGGATATAACGTAATATATCTGGACAAGTCATAGATTAATGTGGGCCACAGTGTAAATTTTGAATGGAAAGACACTACCATAAAAAATGCCCGAGATGCATTTGCCAAAGGACTGACAACAGGACTGAAGGCTCCAAGTCAACGAGGACCGAGATTTGTTCTTCTTCATGCAGACTGGAAAGATGGTTTTCTTGAGGGTGCAGAAAAAACTTTTCTGGCAAAGAAAGGTGCAGACGATTACCACGACGAAATGGACGCAGAAGGCTTTGAGGCCTGGTTTAAAGATCAATTGATCCCTAATTTGCCGAAAAACGGATCAAAGAATGTTGTAGTGTTGGACAATACGTCATACCATTCGGCGAAGTTACCTTTTCCAAAGACAACTTGGAATAAGGAACAAATAAAGTACTGGCTACCGGAAAAAGAGAATTATTGGCTACTGCAAACGCGTTTAGAGAGCAGTACGACCTAAGAAAAATAGACGACATTGCCACGGAACATAATATAACACTCCTACGATTACCACCTTATCATTGCGAATTAAATCCTATTGAAATGATGTGGAGCCAAGTGAAAGGATATGTGGCTCGTAATAATAGTACTTTTAAAAAAGAGGATGTGGAAAAACTTATAAAACAGCGTATTCGCAAGTAACCCCAATGCAGTGGTCTAATTATGAAAAAAGGTAGAGAAGACAGAGGAAAAGATGTGGCAAACAGATCATTTAATGGAAGACATTGAGCCAATAATAATAAATCTAAATGAAGACGATGAAGATGAAGACTTGGATGACGATGAAGATCAGTAATATATTTCTTAACCCTCAAATGTTCCATTCAATTTTCATTTATTTTAGTTATTACCTGCTAATCATTGTCATTTTTAAAGTTTAATTTTAATTCAAGTTAAAATACGTAATTATTAATTCATTTACTTATTCTATATTTTGTTTTGTTACAACAACCCGCCAGAAGAAGAAAAATCCTCCCTTTAAACGCGTAAAATTGATCAAAAAGCATAATTATAAATATTCTTAATTACTCACTAAACGATTTTCAAATGAATAATTTAGTCAACATTTAAATCATAATAGTAATACAATGGCAAGTTATATTTCCGCGCCAGTTGGAACCAAATTCGAACATGCCGATATGGCAACGCCTTCGTCCATAAACGCAATGCTGCATAATAACTGTGACCCGCTCTTTATAGCAGCAGCTCTTGCACAGTTATTATTTTGGTAATATAAACCTACAATTTCAATTCTTTCTTGCAAAGAGTAAACCGTTTGATCGAAACAAAATAACTAATGTATTAAAGTACACTATCAGAGTGACTAAAAATTCTAGTTGTACTGTCAACTGTTATAAATAGCACAGTTAAAAAGATTAAAGACTTTACTTCCTCCTTTTTTTTATCGTAGCCAAATAGTTTCTTGGACTAGATAACAAATATCACAACATACAGCAAGGTACCAACTGTCTTAATATTTTTGCCTCTGTCTAGGACATTTGCCATCGTAAGTCCAAGGTATGAAACGCCTGAATAACATCACGCTGTTTTGACAGAACTTAATAACATTTTCTTAATTGCGTGTTTGACCCCATACAAGAACATACACATAAGTACTTATATAAACATTCATTATTAGCAACTACGAGTTATTAAAAAAGCATTACCATTTCATGCCAACTGAATTCAACAGCGTGCGTGACTACCTGTAAAGATTCTGCTTTTTAATTTCACATTTTCGATGCACAGCATTATCGATGTAAATATCAATCAGCAAAGGATGCACGCAGTCTGCGGGATCAAAATTTAATCAAAGTAATAGTGGATGAACACGTGTAAAGGTTAAAAGCAAAGAAATTGTCCCTAACGGTCGGTCTGTTAACCGAAAGACACATTCCTCGGCTATTTAAATATTTTTACACCAGTCCTGTATTTTTTTATCAATCTACAGATCTGGAATGGGGTCATATTTTACCTGATCTTTTCGGCAAAACAAGAAAACTTCTTATCTTGGTGTCTGTCTTTTTGTGGTCGTTCGGTTACAAATTGATGGTATGTTGAGGTTTGAAGATATTTATTTTTCATTAAAATTTATTATTCCACTCTGAATAAGGAAGGTTCGTAACATTTGCCAGTTACTCACTTTGATTTAAATGTTTATTTGTAAGATTTTAAGATGATTTAAAGTAGGTATCTACAAAGTGGAGGTTTTTTTTATTTCTACACACGACCGCATACTAAGCATTCATAGTCTCTCGGATGTTTCCATTCCTTTTTCAATATTTTTTTCCATCGCTGCTGCCTCTCTGAATTACAAATTCTAATGCAATTTCTTTCAAACGCTATTGATTCAATAGAACAACCTGCAATGCAACTCGCATTAGTCATCTTGGGAAAGATAAAACAAAACTATACGTTTAGTTGAGGAAATTGGGAACCTCAAATGTGTTGAATTGATTTTAAACCCGGGGTTATTGTAACAGAATTTTATTCAAATTAAGGTAAACATTATAAAAATAGCAAAAAATATATACCTTAAACGTACAAATAGATCAAATTAAGGTCTTCTTTGTTGCACCTTCTTGAGTTTGAAGGACAAGAGAAGCAATATGGACGGAAGAATTGACAGAATAACACAGAAGAAAATAAAGAATTACCTCGAGAATTACTGATAGAGCGTAGTTCACTCCAAGACGAATTTGGTGCAGTTCGTCTAACACCATTGATGCTGTGCGCGAACTGATATTGCAAGATCGTCATGTGACCTATCGTGAGATTGAGACAACCTTAGGCATTACAGGGACCAGCATAAATTCAATATAGTATAATTATTTGACGGTCAAAAAATTTGTCCGCGTTGGATGCCATACGATTTGTCAATGGCTCAAAAAAGGCACGTGTCGATTGGTCGAAGGAAATGCTCAAAAAATACGATCGCGGTGCTTCGAAACACTTCTATGACATCATGATGAATAGTCAACTGTATGGGTGTTTCAAGACGAGCCCCATCTCGAGCCCCATTTAAGAAAAGTTGTTCGTGCGAGAAGCATTTGATTTTATTTTTTGACATTAAATAATAATATAGATTAACTTTTTGTGGTACAAATTAGCCTTTAATATGCCCTTTATTTTGATATAATTGAATTGGAATTCGATCAAAGTGGGGGTGCTGCCTTGCCTTGATCTCAACCTAGCACCCCCCATCTTCAAGGCGATTTTTCTCGATTATCGCGGTGGTACAAATTAGCCTTTAATTAGCTCTTAATTTTGGGCTACTTTTTTTTTATTTAGTGAATGTGGGGGTGCTAGCTTGATTGACATTTCTTTTTGTTCTCTAATTCCGTAATATAAAATCCAACCCTCGTATAATTTCTATACAAAATATAAAAATTGTAAATGTCTATTTAATACATTTTTTTTCTAAAATATCTGCCTTGTATATTTTTAAACTGACTGTAAGAGGTGCTCCATCTTTCAAATGTAATTTCCTGAGAAACACGATTTCGCGATTAGAGCTTAGAATAAGAATATACACTTCGATTAGGAGGGTTGCAGATCTCAAAGAACACATTCTGCCTTTTAAGATTGTCCATTGAATCTGTAAATGACCACTTTTTCCACTTTGGACACCCACGGCACTTTCGCGTACTTAGTCTTGTCTTCCTAAAAGTTTTTAAGTGCCGTAATGGTAAAGGAGAAAAGGAATGTTCGGTAAAATATTGAATTATGGCATTTATAGCGGGAAATACTGACGGATCGTGTAGAAAACTTAAACGGCAAATAAAAGTCTATAAGTTATGCACCTTTTTAGTCTTCAAAAAATATTGAATTTAAATTTGCTAGGTCTGGTTCATGTATCTAAGTATAGAAAACGAATTAATTAAACATATAAAAAAGGAGGGTATAGGTGTGGAAAAAAGTCGATTTTGCGAAGATCATTTTTCGGTTAGGATAAAATTGGTAAAAACTACTATAGAAAATTTAAATTTTTAGGGTTTGTAGGAAATTTTCTTGGCTTTTTAACGGCGTAAACTAGAAGTGGCTATGATTTTTTGTTTTTGAGTTATGTGTCAAAATCTGAGACCATGTCATAACTATCGATTCACTAGTCGCTACACGGAAAAATAATTTTTTTAGAATTTTTCTGATGGCAGTTTCGTTTTCAGGATGGTTGAATTAGTCTAAATACAGATTTTTAGCTCATTTGGAGAGATTTAGAAAATTTTCATTTTTTCGAAGGTATAAGTATGGAAAAAAGTCGATTTTACGAAGGTCATTTTTCGGTTAGGATAAAATTGGTAAAAACTACTATAGAAAATTGAAAATTTCAGGGTTTGTAGTAGATTTTCTTGGCTTTCCAAAGGCGTAAACAAGAAGTGGCTATGATTTTTGGTTTTTGAGTTATGCGTCAAAATCTGAGACCAAGTCATAACCAGTCGATTCACCAGTCGCTACACGGCAAGATAAATTTTTTTAAATTTTTCTGAAGGCAGTGGTGCACATTTTTAAAATCTGTATTATAAAAATTTTGGCGGAGATTTTGGCGCATACTGTAGGTGTTTGTTTGAGAGAGCTAATATTACAATAATTCAATTTAGAAAATTTTTATGGCCGATGTTTTGGACGCTTTGAAAAAATTACTTCACTTATAATAATAATAATTTCGAGATTTGATTAAGATAATGCGCGTTCCTATCCACCTGTAAAGTGTTTGAATTAATAATGAGTGTAAATAAAACATGGAAAGTAAATTAAGTTCGGAGATAACGAAACTTACAATATAATTTTTTAATGAGAACGAAGAATGAATGATAGATCAGTATCGGAGTCTATTACAACGACTCCATGGAAGGCTATTAACAGTTTCTTTAGCTCGAATATATATTTTTAATTTGTTCTGTTGCCATGGTCGTTCTCTACGAAAATTTAATAAACGAAAGGGATATCTACGCAAGAAGTAGTGGCTGTAAATTTAATATGGGATACAACTTCCATTTGCTCTTTACTCTTGCATTATTCAATATTCTCACACCTTTTTCCACCTATATAAGTCATTTATTAATAATAACATGACGCACGTGTTCTTAAATAATAAATATTGAGTCTAAAACGAACAGCAACAGTTAGAATTTGTCAATATTGTTTTTTAATTTGTAAAAAATCAGAAGGAACTACACGAGGAACTACATCTAGATTATAAAATGCTTTAAATATTGATTCTCTACGTTGTTTCGTATCCCGAACTCGAGAACTATTGTCATTTAATATGCCCGTTTGATAAAATTTATTGATAAAAAAATCTATTACCCTCTGTGACCTGGCACCTACTTCAAGGTGAACTTGTTGTTTCTTGCCAGTTTCTTAAGGGGATGTTCCGAGGGTTGTTCACATACGCAGACTAGCTCATAAATAAAAGAGCATTTAAAGCTTCTTGGCTATCTTGGCTATCTTCTCTTGCCATTTCTTTACATTCGATATTCAGTAATTTTGTACTTGTTATTGTAACATCTATAATATTTGTTGATTACATTTGCAAAAATTTTGTGATCTTAATGCTAATTACAACCACCTAACTTACACAATTTATTTAATTAGGTTAGGTTCAATGTGAGTGGGGCGCTCAACCACCCCTCCACTGCGACCACCGTTGGGTCTATTGTGGTTCTATTTATTTAATTAACCATTAAACTATTTGATTCTGTTAGATCATAGAAATGAGTTGCTCAATAAGCGACAACACCGCACGGCTCTTGTCTGAATGATACCACGCGCAGAAGCGGTTATACCATGAAATTTGACAGACTCTTTAATCAATTCAAGCATTGTTGCCGAAGCAATTGCAACGAAGTTTTATTGGTGTTTTTTGACGAAATTATACGTAATATTAATTGAAATTTATTGAAGGAAATGGGTCGTCATTGCCAAGTGTGTAAAAAACCGGAATACTTATGCTCCAATGTTTCTTTTCAAAAGTAATTTAAAATATTTGTTTTTTACGATATTTTTATCCAGTGGCGTAGCGATGACGCTTTCAACATAAAAAAAACAGGTTATGGTAATTAAACATCTTTTAATGATATAAGTAATAGAAATACTTGTGCCATATTTATACAGTAAATAATATACGTTTTGTAAAATAAGAAACTCAAATAAAATTTTTATTTTTAATCGCAGCATCAAAAGAAATAGGATGAGGCAACCTACTTAAAATAGTAAACATTTCTTAATAGTTCTGGAACCATCTCGCTTATTTCGAATTCCAATTTGGCGACGAGATTTATTTTTAGAAAATATTTCAGTATCATTTCCTCTACGTTAATAATATACTTACTGTCTTAATAACTATACACCAGTTGAAACGAACCGGTAATATATCGAGAAAGGGATAGACAGATAGATAGATAGATAAATCGAGGGAAGTTCTAATTATTGTTTGTAATTCGGTTCCATATTTAGCTTCTAATGAAGATTAATAATGCTGCTTTTTCATTAAGATCACCAAACAATTAAATGTGTTCACTGGAGATAGCAAACATATGGCACACATGTATTGTTAATTTATTAAATTTGATATTAGTGTAACGAAAGAAAGATAATATCTGTGGTAATAGATAGTGTTCATGATTGTATCGTTACGGGAGAATAATTAATTGCACATGTTTGTGCGATAATAATTTTTCTAATTTTAATTTGCCATAAATTTATTAGAAGAGCGAAAAGATACAGGAAGTTGGACGGATCAAAGTGAAAATAATGACAGAACTTCATACAAGTATCTTCTAAAAGTTTTAACGAAGAAATATTACGCTGTGATGTTTATTTAAAGATTGTTTACTAATATACAGGATGTCTCATTAAAAAAAGACTGGGATAGTAAAATTTTTAAACTAACAATGCTTGAGAATAATCTACTTGCTATAAAGTCATACCAACGCTTTTCTAACTTTTCTATCCTATTTCCATTATTATTAATGCACTAAGGTGGCATCTTGGGACCAACTTTTGTATGCCGTCGTCAAAGAAGCTTGGTCCGTCTTCAATTGCAGAAATAAATGGTAGTCCCTGGCCCATTTTCGAACCATTTCTTTACTAATAAACTTCATAGATTTGACAATGAATTTCAATTGCTTTTAAGACTTTTGCACAGAGAAAACCAATCATAGTCGGCAGGATTCTCGATAGTCAGCGGCATTTTAAAATCTCGTAGACTCTACCAAACGGCGTCGTAATGTCGTCTATGGCTTCCCAACTGTTGTACCTACACTACGCTCATGCGCTTTCACTATTCAGTCGCTTTCACTATTCAGTCGCTTTCACTATTCAGTCGATTTGACTCTAAAGTGAACTGGTGAATAATCTCTTCGTGTAATGTTACAGTCTCACAAAAAAATTCTGTTTATTGTGAGTAACCAATGCCAAACAGCTTCTTCGTTTTGATGTTGCTTTCTGATCGAGCACTGCATACCCCTTTTTCTCTTTGCATGCTTTCTATGTACTATTAGTAGTTGATTTTCAAAATCCAACCTAAGTATCTCAAGGACTTTCAGTTTACGATCACCTATCACAATAATAATAATAGAATGAAACCCATTTTATATATTAAGAATAATGAAAAACTCTTCGTTTTACCAAAACTTCCAATATTTATTTAAAAAATTGCTTTATTAACTTTAATGACAGCCGTTTCGCTAGACTTAGCATCGTCAGATTGACATATTGAAGTTAAAATTTGGTTTGTGTAGCTAGGTACCTGATGTTTATTAGGTAGTTATAAGGCTAGACCAAGTATGGAAGTAATAAGACATAACAATATTAAAGCCTAGATGTTATGAGCCCTAAGGGATTATCCTGGATGTATTTCCCTCTAAGATCAGTATAACTGTGCTACCTGTGCTATGATATAGAAAAAACAAGGAAAAAACTATATCATGCTGATCTTTACAATAACTTAATATATTTGTGTTACAATTACGTCTTATCTATGTATAAAATGAAGACTCAATCAAAGCAAACACTTTAAAAGTGGAGAACTTCCCAGATTTATTTGTTCATTAACAACTTTAAATTGTGGATCTGCTAGATGTCTTTTTATTTCAAGTTCTTCAAGGAAATCTAAATTTTGTTTTTTATTACAAGTGTGTAGTATTTGGATGTCATTGATGTGTAAGAGTGAGGTTGGATGTTCAAGTAGGTGTTTTGCATAATTTGACTTATCTGGTTGTTTTAATCTATATGCTCTTAAATGTTCGTTAAATCTTACTTCAAAATTTCTTTGTGTTTGACCTATATATACAGCATTACACTTTGGACAATTAATTTTGTAAACACCAGATTTTTTTAATTTAGGTAATTTTGTTTTTACATTTAACAGTTTTGTACCAATATTATTTTGTGTTTTAAATGATATTAATGCTGATGTTGCCGAAGATATTATTTTTAAAATTTTATTGGAAATAGTTCCACAATAAGTAATATTTTTATAACTTTTAATTTCTTTAGTTTGTTTAGGAAATATTAGGTTTAGTGACACTTTCTGTTCTTTCTTATTAATTAATGTATTTATTAAATTAATTGGGTAGCCATTGGATGTAGCTATTTGTTTTATGATATCAATTTCTTTATCAAAGTTAATTTTGTTCATTGGAATTGAAAATGCCCTATGTATCATAGAATTATAAGCTGCTAATTTATGTGTTATAGGATGATTTGAATTATACGGTATGGTTACATCTGTTTGTGTTGGTTTTCTCGAGGGTTTTCTGTATATTGAATAATTTAGTAAATTATTAACTTTTTCAATTTTTAAATCTAGAAAATTGATTGAATTTTTTTCTTCAACTTCTAAAGTAAAATTAATTTTAGGATGCAAGGTATTTATATAATTAAAAAATATATCTAACTGTCGTTCGCTACCTACAAATCCTGCTAACACATCATCAACATATCTATACCAAAATACAATATTGTTTTTATAACTAGAATTAAATATTATGTTTTCTAAATTATCCATAAAAATATTTGCTAAAATTGGAGAAATGGGACTTCCCATTGGAAGACCCTCATTTTGAATATATACTTTGTTATCAAAAGTAAAATAATTTTAACTAATGCATACATTAAATAAGTCAATTATATCTGATATTATTCCTGGATGGATCTTTCTTTCATCTAATAGCTTTTTAACTAGAACTATACATTCTTTAGGAGGTATTTTAGAGAACATAATATTAGTTACATCAAATGAAACTAACTTAGTATTATTTTGTAATTTACATTTATCTAATTTTTTTATCAAATATTGTATGTTTTGGTAAAACGAAGAGTTTTTCATTATTCTTAATAAGATGGACTTCCAAAAAGTAAGGGTTAGTACAATCAATTTCATTTTATATATAATACACTTAGTATATTAGAAAATTTATTAGAAATGGGTTTGCTGAAAAAATATTTGACCGAAAATTTTTAATTTCTTTTTTTAATATAATGATAATAATCTGAGATAAAAATGTAAATTTGAGGTCAAAGATAATAAAGTATTACCGAATATTTAATATCTCTGATGATCGGGGATTTTTTATAGATTCCCATTTGAAGGCTGTAAATCCTGTAAGTCGAAGCGTCCTTGATTGTTATTAACATAACTTGATTGTCTGGTGCTAATTACATTTACGATGTTTAATTAAATATTTAATTTTATTAGTTAACTGAAATTATGTTTCATAAAACTAGACAAGCGAATTTATCAGACCATTTACTAAATTAAATTTGTTGTTAGAAACTACCATTTACTTGAAATTAACTAACACATTTATATATATAAGGACCATTTATTATCTCTTAACTAATTTACTCGCTTCTACACGTTTTAAAAAATAAACAACGAAATGATTAATATACTATTATCTCTCTCTCTCTTTCTTTTTTTATTTGTTTAGTTTTTTGAAATTAACTATAAATTATTTAAATGGGTTCAAGTAATTTCCGCTTGCGGTGACTGCATTAATGAAAATGATGGTAATTTCGTATGGAAATTAATCTACAGGCCGTTCGGATGATTTCAATAAACAAATAAATTAAATCTGTGCACGTGCATTCGAAATTTCACTGTACTGATAATGGTGTATCCTGCGGGGTTTCCAACAATTCCACTTCCACAATTCCACACCAGTTTTAATATAATCGATAAGAAGTAGCATTTATTTAAATTACTTAAGAAGTTTAGAAATAAAATTTTAGCTAATCTAACACTAAGGCAACTTCTGTACCAGTTTAAATGATTTTTTTTATAAAATTTTGTAGTAAATGATAAAAATTTCAAAATGATTGCATGGCTTTAAAGCCCTTATACCTTTAATAATGTGTGGATGCACCCCGATGTATTACGTATTCTCCAACGCGTCTAGGCATGCTTCTGATCAGGTGGTCAATGTCCTCCTGTGGTATCTTATTCCAGGCAACCACCAACTCCTCTCAAAGTTCTTCTAGAGTCTGAAGAGGACGTTGCAAATTGAGCACTCTCCTACACATCATATCCCACACATGCTCAATTGGGGATAAGTCGGAAGATCTTGGTTGCCAAGGTAACAATGTGACATCATTATGTTGAAAGAAGTCTATTCTCGAGTCTATTGTCACTCTTGCGATATGTGGTCGGGCATTATCTTGTTGGAAAGTTGGATTTGCCAGGGTGTCAGTCAAGATAGCGTAAAAGATGGGGTTCTAAAACTTCTTGGATGTAACGCTGCGCGTTCATGTTACCTTTGATGAAGATTAAAGGTGACCCCAAACCCCAAACCATAACTCCAACAGTTTGATGAACATGGCTTTCAACAAAAAACCGTGGATTTCTCCTTGCACCACGTCGTCTTCTAACCCTCGCTCGACCATCGTGCATGCCTAAATAAAATCGAGACTCGTCACTAAAGACAATATACTGTTCCATTCCTGATCCCAGAGTGACCGTTCTCTGCACCACTCAAGACGATTACGTCGGTGTTCTGGAGTTAAACACTTCGCATGTCGATAGGTCTTCCGTGTTCTGCAAACCATTCATTTGCAATGGACCTGGTAGTGGAGAAACGGTCCGCTAAGGCCAATAATCTCAGCGGGAAGAGAAGATAATAATAATAATAATAAGAGAACAAAATAAATACTAAACAAATCGCATTCAACTCCTGCTCCTCAGAGATATCAAATGAGCAATTTGCACAATTATTAAACGTTTAAAAAAACGCTTCTTTTCAAAATACTGTAGAACTTCGATGTTCACTCAAGCTATATGAAATATGTACTGGAGGTATACATATTGGGTATCTTACAGGATGCCCATATTGTGGAGGTGTTTTCTTAGACCGCAATATCCGGTTAGTAGGCCCGTTGTCAGTCTACTCGGTCTAACGCTTTGTCTGTTCCTGCCGAGGTTCCTGTAATGAGTTTTGGTGACGATTTCTGTATTGTCAGCATGCTGTAGCTTACTCCTCATAAATCTGGCCAATATTTTAGATGTTTTTAATGCATCTATTGTTTTATAGATTGTTTTACCGTTGACTTCGTGATCCCTAGCACTGTTTCGAGTCCTGTGAAGCGGGTTGATGCTCCTTCTCTTGCAAGATGTCTGCTTTCTCGTTTCCTCCAGTATCTTGGTGTTCCTGTACCCATCTCAGGGTTACTTTGTTAGTGGATCCTAGTTTTTGAGTATACTTTGGCAGTTCCAAGCAGGTTTGAATTTTATCTTGTCTTCAATAAGTGTTTTAGTCGATACCCGGCTGTCAGTATGAGTAGTAGAGTAAATTTCTGCTTGGAATATTGGGGCATTTACTCCCAGAGGGATTGTCCATACATTAAAGCACCGGTATCAGTTGATGCCTTTGAGCCATCTGTGTAACAGATTTTTTTTCGTAGAGGTCCTTTTCCTTTTAGAAGTAAGAGGTAAATGGTTTAGTTATACAGGGTGTTTCAAAAAAAGGTAACACCGTCTCTAGGATAGGTAAAAAACTGAAAAATAATTGGGGTTTGCTTAGTAAAATTTTTTTCTAACGCCATCCGTTTTCAAGATAAAGGGCGTTGAAGAAAATGAAAAATTACACATTTCTTACGATTTTGCCGAAACTACTGGCACCATTGCAATGAAATTTTATACGAATATATTTTGGAAGCTGATATATCCCATGAATTTGTTTTTATAACTAACTCTCATAGAGGGCGCTAGTTACACGATTCATACAACGTATTATTCAACATAACTTTTTTTAGGGTAGAATTATTAGTCAAAACTCCAAATGAACATAAACATCTTTTAATTCTACACCAAAAAGGTACTCTTGGTAAAACTCGATATTATGTACCGTTTTCGGAATGTTTTGATTTGAAAATTATGAAGTAATAACCGCTTCTCGTATAAGTTAATGATAAATTTATTAATTAAAAAAACTTACAATAAGAAAATTAAAATAGAGACAAAGAACATAACATAAAATTCAATTAGAGTAAATGTTCAAAATGTCCTTCGTTTTCACGAATACACAAGTCTATCCTTTTTTCTAAAGCGAACTTTATCATTAACTTATACGAGGAGCGGTTATTACTTCATAATTTTCAAATCAAAATATTCCGAAAACGGTACATAATATCGAGTTTTACCAAGAGTACCTTTTTGGTGTAGAATTAAACGATATTTATGTTCACTTGGAGTTTTGACTAATAATTCTACCCTAAAAAAAGTTATGTTGAATAATACGTTGTATGAATCGTGTAACTAGCGCCCTCTATGAGAGTTAGTTATAAAAACAAATTCATGGGATATATCAGCTTCCAAAATATATTCGTATAAAATTTCATTGCAATGGTGCCAGTAGTTTCGGCAAAATCGTAAGAAATGTGTAATTTTTCATTTTGTTCAACGCCCTTTATCTTGAAAACGGATGGCGTTAGAAAAAAAAATTACTAAGCAAACCCCAATTATTTTTCAGTTTTTTACCTATCCTAGAGACGGTGTTACCTTTTTTTGAAACACCCTGTAGATTTTTTCATCAAAATATTAAAACTGCCCGTGTTCAGTATCGGGTTGATACTTTTAGCTTTAGTTTTTAGGTACTATATTACTATATAATTATATTTGCTACCCATTGCTGTATTAGAGTGCTTTGAAGCCAGGAATGTGTGGACAAATTAAATTCGAAGGAAGAAAAAACAAACATAGTTGCTGATGTGTATGAAATTCTCGATGGAATTACGTTTTCGTGTTGTTAAAAGTGACATATTGCCTATATATAGCAGTGTAACTTGCTCCCTTAAAATCTGATCGATATACCTCGTTAAACTACGAATTCCCCAGATGGAACACGCAATAAATTTTAAGCGGAACTCAAACACAAACTGTAACTCCTTATAATATAATGCTCGACGGCGAATTATTTATTTATCTATAGGTTAAAGTGCATTTTAGGTAGCTGTAAGGTAAACAATATAAAAACGGCTATTCGCAACAAAAATAAACACATTCAGCTCGAAGGTATCTAATTAAGAAAATCACCGGGTATCTATCGCATAAAATAAATTGATTTAAACCAATTTCTGCAGAAGTTGTATAGGTATATTTCGTTATCCGGCGTCATAAATTCGCTCGTAAAATCTCACGGATCGTTCGTGCACCTTTTTCGCAACGAGCCAAATTAAAAAATGGCCGGCTAAGAGAGAAGAAATAATACCTGTATAACTCAATAATAACACCGTCCGATTGTTCGAAAATGTACCATTTTCTGCGAGATAATTGGTATGGAGCTCCGAGATTCTCCATCTTACGACGCATGATTATGATTTATCACTTAACGTGTTTTTCTGATTATTTTTGTAGACTCTCTATCTCATAATTTTCATTTAGACCGAAGGTTTTTTCGATTGCTGGTGGGTGTTTTGTGAGTCATGTGAACGTAATTGCTGAGAAGATTCTAAAAAGAATTGCTTTTGAAATAAATTTCTAAAAAATACGAAAGCTGTCGACGATAAACATGTTAGAGGTGGCAACTCTCAGCTACGTCCAGAATTATTACAACCTAATGAAATAATATTGAGATTTTTACAAGCTATGCATTGTGGAGTCTCACTGTGGACAGTCTGCTCTGTCAATTGAATAGGGAAGGCATACCATGTCAAGGGTATTCCGACGACATGGTTATCCTGGCAAAAGGGAAGTATGAAAATGTCCTCTGTGATATTGTTCAAAGAGGATTGAACATTGCGGAACAATGGTGTGACTCGGTGGGACTCAGCATCAACCCCACCAAAACCACACTAGTAGCCTTTACAAAGAAAAAGAAACCTAATCTAAAAATCATAAAAATAGGGGAGAACATCGTCGAGTGGAAAACAGAGGTAAAATATCTAGGGCTAATCCTAGATAGCAGGTTACTCTGGAACAAACACGAAGACGAAGTAATACACAAAGCAATCAAGGCCCTCATAATGTGTAGGAACATTGCAGGGAAGAACTGGGGATCTAACCCACGTATCCTGCAATGGATGTACACAGCAATAGTAAGACCATTAATCACATATGAGGCAGTGGCTTGGGGCGTAAGGGCTAATCTGAATACGACGAGGAAAAACCTCTTGAAGATTCAGAGACTAGCCTGTTCATGTATCACTGGAGCAATGGGAACTTGCCCCACTGCTGCAATGGAGGTGATTTTAAACTTGACCCCACTGCATATTCTGCTAGAAAGTGTAAGGAAGAAAACAATATATAGAATGATCAAAGAAGGAATTATCAGGGAAAAACCTCGATCACTTCAATTTGATCAAACTTGAGAAATGCTCCAAAATGATATGCCAGAAATTCAACTTTCTGAGAAAATTCATCACAAAGTTTCTGAATGGGATGAAGACACCATACAGAATTTAAACCAGAATGCCATAAAGTGGTATACGGACGGTTCCAAGCTAGACGAAGGAACTGGGATAGGAGTTTTTGGACCGAGAGCCAAATACTCAGAAATCTTGGGCACATACCCGAGCATCTTTCAAGCAGAAGTCCGCGCCATCGAAAGATGTGTGGAATTCAGTATTGGAATAAACTACCGCAGACAAGAGATTGTGATCATGTCGGATAGTCAAGCAGCCATCAAAGCGCTGAGCTCAAATATAATCAGTTCGAAGATGGTTTGGGAATGCCAATGAGGATGAAACCTCAATACACATACTCTCAGAATGCCCTGCCTTGCAAAATTCTAGGGCTAGATACCTAGGATGTTGAAATTAAGCAGCAATCCACACATTGGAAAACTTCATCGCCAAGAATAAAAAATAAAGTATATCAACTTAGAAACTTCAAATTCAAATTGTGTTTGTCATCCAGGTGAGATTAATTCTTTAGGTTGTCACTAATGTTTAATGTTGTTTCCTAGATATATGTATTCTTTGAACATTTCCAGATCCTGATTTTCGATGAAGAATTTCATATTGTCAGTGGAAGATTAATTTGAAACCCGACACATCCTCCAAAGCTAAGGTAAATAGCTTAGGTGAGATTGGGTCATTCCAGTGATCCAGTCTAAATTAATTTTCATGTGCAGTGGGACATTATATCCGTACACTTTGCTTTTAGCCAGAATATTGTCTGGATACAAGGGTGGCCTTTTATGTTTCGGGATTATCCTCCCTTCTTCTAGGTATTTGTTAAGTGATTTGGTCTTCTTCAGACGCTTTGCAATTCTTGAGTTGTTTCAGGGTTGCTTCCAGTTCACTATTATCGATAGGTTCCAACTCTTTCGATTCCACATTCATAACAGCTTTTATTTTTTACCCGAGGGGGCCGACACGGGTTGAAATACGTTGAAATAATGTACACCCCACTTGAAATTATTTCAAAATATTTGAAATATTTGAAATGTTTTTGAAATATTTGAAATATTTTTGAAATATTTGAAATATTTTTGAAATATTTGAAATATTTTTGAAATATTTGAAATATTTTTGAAATATTTGAAATATTTTTGAAATATTTGAAATATTTTTAAAATATTTTTGAAATATTTGAAATATTCTTGTATTACTTTTTATTTTATAAATAATTTGGCAACAGCGCGCGACTTTTACAAGCGTCTAGCTGTGCCATGCTTGCCGGTAGGAATGTTCTGAATGTAAGGATGTCTAGGCACTTTTTACGAGCTACAAAAAGGAAGTAAAACGGAGCTAGTACTGGCTAATATCTAGTATACGTTTTTGGATATCGAATTTTATTTGTGCTGTATACATTTAATGGAAAGATAACAATTTCAGTGGATGCTTTTGAAAAAATTAAAAGTATTTCCAGCACTGCTACTACCTCTCCTAGTACTTCTGGTTCTGATTCGACCTCGGAAAACGATAACAGTATTGCTCTAATGGATGATACTGACACAGAACAGTTCAATTCTGAGAACTTAGAATATGATCAAGAATCAGTTATCAAAATAGAAAATCAAAGATATTATGCCGTTTATTACATGAAGAACTGGTACTTAGGATGCGTATGATAGCTATTCAAAATGATGAACTCATGAAGGAAGGAATCAAAATAAAATTCTTACAATAAATTATGATGACATTCAAGTGGTGGATCGAAAGTATATTTTTTATGGGCCAATTCAGCTTATTGGTACACATCCATTTTATTTGAAAAGGTGTGATAGAGGTAATATAATTAAAAAGTACAAAACATTGAAAAAATAATTACTCAGATTACCTGATTTACTTTTACAGTATTATTTATCAGTATATTAATTAAAGTTATAAAAATCTCGATAAAGATTTACTAAGTGCCTAATATTGTTTTTTTTAGAAAAAATATTTTTTATTTTATATTTTACTTAAGCACAATTTACAAAAAAATGTCTGTGTTTCTTACTTTTTAAATTATTGTAGGCTTTTGTTCCAAAGAAAATGATTGTTCAGCCACTCTAGCACAAAGTTAGCGCTGGCAGTGGCGCTCTGTGAAGGCGCTTGAAGGTGGCTGAACGTCTTTGTATGATACATCATATAAAGTTAATTTCTACCTATTATGTTTCCCCCAACATTAAATTCTACAGTTGCATATGTATTCTCGGATATTTAAATTTTATACACTAATAAAAATCAAATATAGAAATTTTCACCTAACTTAATGGTTATTATAATTGTTGATTGTTGTTGTTGACATATCGAACCGCTCATCAACTTAGTGGAAAATAAATTCGCTGGAAAAAATGCTACAGCTGTCACTAAGCGGTCAAATTCGCCCTCCGCTTACTCAACGCTTGTGTAACGCTAGCTTGGCTGAACGCGCCCAATGTTTAGAAAGCGTTTTCTTGATTACCATTACCACTCCATGAAAGACTTTTATTTGTTTTCATCAACTAATTCTCTATAAATCTTGCAAAAGATTCAAGTCAACTACTTATTAGCTTACAGTCAAAGCTCAAAGAGTGTAAACTGTAATCTTAGCCTTTTCTACATTTTTTTGGCTTTCTGAACGTCTTCAATTCAATATTGTTTCCGTTCTGAATAATTTAATATTTATTTTTGAAATATTTTTGAAATATTACTGAAATATTTTTGAAATGTTTTTGAAATGTTTTTGAAATATTTTTGAAATATTTGAAATGTTTTTTGAAATATTTGAAATATTTTTGAAATATTTGAAATATTTTTGAAATATTTGAAATATTTTTGAAATATTTGAAATATTTGAAATATTTTTGAAATATTTGAAATAATTGAAATATATTTCAAATTTTTGAAATAATGTACACCAAAATAGGGCGTGTCGGCCCCCTCGTTTTTACCTAATTGACTATTTTTTTCTCGGCCATTTCTCTTTTTATGAATACTGATCTTTCCCTCTATTGACCTACACAAAGAACATTCATGTTGTTTTTGATTGTCTGTTCAATCGTATTTGGTTTTTGCATCCTTCTATCTTTTCTTTGTAATTCTGTGAGTGTCTGTTGGTCTTTCAGCGTTCCCTTGCATAAAAGTAATTAACAAAAAAGTAAGAAATCAAAACAGTTATAAGCCAAATTTGTCTACCTTTATTGTTAGCTTCTCTCTCATCACGTAAAAAGTAATTTCTTTGCCGGACAAAATTGGGACAGCTACTTTAATTTAATTTTATTACTTTCCTACCTGCAGATTAATTTAAGGTAGCTTTAGTGGCCACCCTATTAAAAAACACAATCACTTTTATAAAAAAAAAACTAACCGTTAGAGAACAAGATTTTTTATTATTCTTAGAGGACATTCTTTTACCTCGAAATACACTTTTTCTAACTATTCACTATAATTTCTGATGGTATAAATGTGTACGAAAACAGATACCATCACGCTTCATCTTTCTCGATAACAATCAACCTATTCTTTACGGTAAATGGTGCCTTTTTCATTTTTACCTGCTGAAAAATTGAAACCCACAATTATTACTTATTTTACGAAATTTTTAATAATACCCTGCCCTACGTATATCCGACAATTCGAAGAATATCCCTTTTGTTTCCTAGCCATCAGCCGTGGTATCTTGGAGATGGGGCGGGGAAGTGCCCATTTGAAAGCCGCCACAGAGGTTTAAATTACCATTTAGTACCAATAATTAAATGAAAACAACAACAAGAGATCGATATCGTAGTACCCATGTCTGAGATCGGTGATATTTCAAGACGACCGCCACAGGGACTCTGGTAGATCTTGTCGTGCATAAAATTGTAACGTTTATTTATTTTTACTAGTCTTTTTAATTTATTTTTATACTATTTAAATCACTAACACTGTTTAATTTATATAACACAATTTATTTACAATACTTTAATTTATGTAATACAATATTTCTATTCGCATTTATTTAACAACATACTACTAACTAACTAACTAAAATATTCAAATCGGTCCTTAATATATAGGCAAGTATTGTTCCAGCATACTCCAGAACTCCAGTCTGGTCTCGATCGTATCGAGTCTAGATGCTTCGCTCGTCGGGCGCCGTATATTCTCGAAGATTCTCGTATCATCTGTTTCCTTCGCGTCTGATCATAGCGCCAGGGGCGTACTCGCACAACATTGCCCCCTCCTTAAGAGATAGTTCCTCCTGGAACTTTTACGGAATTGAGACGATGGAGATACTTGCAACTGAATCCTCGTCTACAATTTCCCGTTGCATGGAAATAACATGGAATGGTCTTTGATGTCAGCTGGACACGGGGCGAATGGCTGCATACCAACACTTGGACTTCGGTATCTTGAAAGATTACTTCCACCATATTTCGGATGACCCTCAATCCAATGAGTTGCACTCTATTTTGGCATGGCTAGCTTCTGTACGTTGGACTTCAATATGTGCTCTCTCAAGTTAAGTAATGATTCCCATATATTTCGATAAGTGGGCTGGTCTTGGTAGGTATTCTTGGTAATCAGATAGAAGAGGCAACGGGAGTCATCTCGAAGTATCAAAGCCTTCCCAGTGGCTGGTAACTGATTTCGAAGTTCTGACAATCGACCAAACTTCCTTCGAAAGACAGACGCTAATCCTCGGCCGTCGCTGATAGTGGCGGAAACGCTATGGGCTAATGAGTAGTCATCAGGAAGTGTGAACAGGTCTTGCTGTCTCTCAATAGTCACGCCGTATCTAGCTTTCCCCAGTACCTCCATATGCACCCATAAATTCTTCGAAAGCAAGGTCGGGTGTATCTTGGACTTGATTTACGACTTCTTCTTCCTGGTCATGATCTCCTTCAAATTTCGCCAGTCGGTTTCGGTGTACTACCTTAGGTTTTCCATTCGGGGTCTTTATTATACGGTATATGACGTCATTGATTCTTTTCTTGATGATGTATGGACCCTCCCAAGATTGTTGTAACTTTGGTGAGTACCCCTTCCGTCTTTTCGGGTTATGGAGCCAGACTTTGTCACCTTCTTGGAAACATCCTTCTATAGCTTGGGTATCATACCGTTTCTTCATCCTGTCACTGGCAACTTGGAGATGGGAGCGAACCAAATCATGCATGTCGTCCATTTTTCTACGTAACTGGATTACATAGTCTTCTCCAGCTATATCCTCTCCAGGTCGGCATCCAAACTCGAGGTCGCATGGTAACCTCATCTCGCGTCCAAACAAGACTTTTGCTGGTGTTTGACCTGTTGATTCATTGACGGCGGATCGATAAGCCATTGCAAAGAGCGAAATATACTGGTCCCAGTCTCTTTGGTGATTGGATACTACTTTTGATAGATATTTGCCAATGGTTTTATTCATGCGTTCTACCATTCCATCTGATTGTGGGTGCAATGCTGTAGTTCTTGTTTTCTTCATTCCTAAATTGTCGCAAATTCCTTGAAAGAGTTGACTTTCGAAGTTCCTTCCTTGGTCACTGTGAATCTCCAAGGCACTCCATATCGGCAAATAAACTCCTTCACTAGCACGTCTGCGACAGTTGCTGCCTCTTGATTTGGAATGGCGTAGACTTCAACCCACTTCGTAAAATAATCCATCACCACCAACATGTATTTATTCTTATTCTCAGTAGTGGGGAACGGTCCAGCAATATCTAAAGCAATTCTCTAAAATGGGCTACCAACGTTATATTGTTTCATGGGAGCCATTCCTCTTTTCTGAGGTCCATTACTAGCAGCACAGATGGTACACTTCTTACACCAGTCCTTAACATCATCGGAACTATTCAATAAAACCTTTCACGAACTCTCTGTAGGGTTTTCTTGACACCTAGATGACCTCCTGATGGACTGTCGTGTAACTGTCGTAGTACTTCGGCTACTCTACTCTTTGGTATAACCAATTGCTTTCTGTTAACGGAACCGTCATCGTTTTCAATTATTCTCTTTAATAAATCGCCTTCCAAAATGAAAGACTCCCACTGAGCCCAATATGATTTAAGGACTGTAGAGAATTTTGACACTTCTTGCCAAGTAGGTCGACGATCTTCTATCTTCCATTCTCTCATTTTCTTTAAAACAGGATCATTATCTTGTTCTTCTTTAATTTTAGTAGGTGCCCAGTCGTCGTTAACTACAGTTGTTCGTAGTATTGCAGTTTCTTTTAATTCTGTCTTACTGCAGTGAGAACACTCGTCTGGGCACGGCCTTCTGGAAAGGGAGTCTGCATTTCTGTGACTTATCCCAGCTCGATGTTCGTTCCTAAAGTCGTACTCTTTGGAAACGTTCCGGGTCGAAGCTACCCCCTCTAGGCCGGCCCGTTTTAGTTTTTCCTGTGGAGTAGTTTCTTGATTCGTAGTGACCCCAGGACGTTTACATGAATTGCGAGCATGTCCTATTTCACCACAATTCCAGCGCCTGATGGTCTTCTTCTTTTTCTTATCAGTAAAGTTCTTCATCATGTTTACTAATTGGTCTAACTTATTTTCATTTTCCTCTTCCGTTACGGACCTTACTTTACTGTATCCTCCACAAGCTTTCGAAGCCGCTTCATACTCAAGCGCAGCAGACAAGATGTCAACTAATGTTTTGTGGTGAGCTAAACGGAGTGTCTTTGCCATTTCGTGGTCACGAAGTCCATCAAGAAATGCTTCAACAGCTAAACATTCCATCATTTGTTCTGGAGCTGAAGGGTAAGCAAATCTTACCAATCTGGCAATATCTACTTGGTACTCTTGAAGTGTCTCCTCTCGCTTCTGTTTTCGAGTCTTTAACTGCGATCGGTACAAGTTCTCCAAGTGTTCGTGACCATATCGCATGTTCAAGCTTTCTTCAGTTGCTCAAAATCATCTGTGTCCTCCACTGGTATGGTCTGAAGAACATCCAAAGCGTCTCCTCTCAGAGCGATGGTGAGGTTTATTGCCTTCTCTTTTTGGGACCATCCGTTCGCTCTTGCAGCTGTTTCGAACTGTTTGAGATAATTTTCCCAAGACATCTTTCCGTCAAAGGTTGGGGCCTTAACACGAACAGAACTTTCGCTACCTTCCAATTTCGGTTTCCGCTCCACTTTGTAGCTTCTCATTTCGTCCTTGTTTTCCTCTCCTAAATCTTCCATATCTTCTTTACCTCCTTTTTCCATCTCTTCCATTTGTTTTTCCATTTCTTTTATTTTCTCTTCAATTTTTTTTTTCAAATGAAGACATTTTATTTTCCATAGAAGAAATATCCAAAGAAACTTTGTTTTCCAAAGAAGAAATGTCAGAAGAAACTTTATTTTCCAAAGAAGAAATATCAGAAGAAACTTTATTTTCCAAAGAAGAAATATCAGAAGAAACTTTATTTTCCAAAGAAGAAATATCATTTTTTAAAGAAGACATCAGTAGAAACTTTGTTTTCCAAAGACGAAATATCATTTTTTAAAGAAGACATATCAGTAGAAACCTTTTTTTCCAAAGAAGAAATGTTAGAAGAAACTTTATTTTCCAAAGAAGAAATATCACTCTTCAAAGAAGACATATCGGAAGAAACTTTATTTAAGGAAGAAATAATTGTAGCAGAAGAGTCGTCTACAAAAATATGATTTTCTGGATCTAAACCATCATTTTCCAATGCTTGCTTAAGTCGCTCCAACAACTCAGTCTTCCTTCCTGTTGTTTCCAATTCACGATCCTCCAGCTCTTGACGTAATTCTGTCACTTTCAAGTCATAAAGTTTTTTCGACATATTTATTTATTTATTTTTTTTACCTTATTTATTTACAATATCCCACTTCTGACACCAATGTAACGTTTATTTATTTTTACTAGTCTTTTTAATTTATTTTTCATATTGTTTAAATCACTAACACTGTTTAATTTATATAACACAATTTATTTACAATACTTTAATTTATGTAATACAATATTTCTATTCGCATTTATTTAACAACATACTACTAACTAACTAACTAAAATATTCAAATCGGTCCTTAATATATAGGCAAGTATTGTTCCAGCATACTCCAGAACTCCAGTCTGGTCTCGATCGTATCGAGTCTAGATGCTTCGCTCGTCGGGCGCCGTATATTCTCGAAGATTCTCGTATCATCTGTTTCCTTCGCGTCTGATCATAGCGCCAGGGGCGTACTCGCACAACAAAATATAATAATAAAGAATTATTTTTCGAAGATAGTACAAAGAATTTACCACAAAATGTTAAAACAAAGGTTCTAGACCAAAATAAAGGTATGCAAGTTTATGTTTGTGTCAAATTAAAAGTTTTGCATACGAATTGACACAGAACTAATGCTAGACCTCGTGCTAGACGCTAGTTAGAGTGAAAAATAGACCCTTCTACCAGTATCTCCACAAAACATTCTACAGTTCTCTCCTTTTTGTAGACCCATCGACTTCTAACATGCTTATAGCACAGTCTGGTTAAAGTAAATCTAATATAATAGTCCTTACAGAATCCTTACTGGATACTGTTAATTGTAAGACCGCAATATTACCTACCATGATTTGCTTCTGACTCATCCCCTGAATCTGGAGGTATCTTCTTAGGAGACATGAAAGTGTTCTGCAAATTTCACTACTGACAAATATGCATGAATTCAAATGTATTTCGAATTATTCTAGTTCCACTATCCAATTATTCGGCCCTCCACGTTGGGTGCCTATTCAGCTTCACGTTGGGCGCCGATTCAGCACCACGTTGGGTGCCAGTGTAACAATTATATGTTCTACACTGAATTTTTATTATTATGTAGCTATGTAGATATGAATTATTTCTGCAATGTATCCTGTTGAATAAATAAATGTTTATTGTTAACCCCATAGTGACATTTTTGTCTGAATAAATGTAAATGACTTATAAATTCAATCGTGTAGAAGACTAAAATGATTTGTAGGTCGTAGATGAAGTTATGCAGAACACAATAATTCTTTAAAGAATTTTTTCAGTTCCTAACAACACCTAAAGCTATGAAACCAAACACCTGTATGCATATTTAAGATGATGCCATCTTTAGAAGCACCCGAAGCTATGTACGGGGACCTATACAGTTATTAAACGTCATAATTTATGTTAAAGGATTCTCTGATCCGGTTTTTGATCAATTCCGTCCTATCCTTAGAAGTGGATTGTATGGAATTAATAGCATTCTTTACCTGAAATTTTAGTAATGGTTATTATAATAATTAGTGCGGCTCGAAACGAATTTTACTACGAGTTTTGAACATGTTCCATTATGGTATTTCACTTCGGGCTTGATATGGAAATGACCGAATGTAATTGGGGCATTAAATGGTTGACGATAACGAAAATTGTGCGAGGTCACTAAAAAAATCGGAACGGAAATATATAAAAATACAAATTGATTAGGAAAACCCACGTAAATAATAAAAATAATGCTATTTTCTTCAGAATGTTTCGTGTAGAATGCAAAAAAATAATAAATGAAGTTAGGTTTTTTTTCTGTTCCAGAACGAAAACGTGGCCGAAGGAAACAGCGTGATAAATAACTGATATATGTTTACTACCTACCGTAGAATTTACGGCCACTTAAATTAATGAGTTTCCATAGCTTCATTAATATATAACACGTAACTAAACAAATAATTAGTTTTCCTGAAAATTCCAGTTTAATACACATACCGAAAATTATTTACTTATATCAACTTTATTCACGGAAAAAGTACGTAGATAATTGTTGCAAATGCGTTTGCATGTTTTAAATACCGGGTGTACCAGAAGTTTTGTCAGGAATTTTGTCCGGAAGATTAGGTTAGGTTAGGTTAGGATAGGTTAGGTTAGGTTAGGTTAGGAAGTTCTTGTAGTCACACATAAACATAGATAGTTTTTACAAATAATTTTGATATAATAGGTACAATTTTAAATAAAAGTCACAGAGCGAAATGTATACGTGTGGCTCCACACTTTGCCAGGACCGTTCACCTTATAAATTAATTATACTGGGTAAGCCAGCTTTTTCATTAGTAATAAAAATGATTTCTCGCGTCAAGCTTGTTTCGATAGCCCTCACCGTTGTCGAGATAATGCATATGGCTGCCCTAGCTTAATATTATGGTAGGGGGATACGTGCTTCTCGGCACCGACATGAGCAATAAGATCGGTTTTTGGGTAATAAATTAGGAATAAAATAGCAATCAATTATGGTACTGGTCCGGATCCTCCCCCCTAAAATGTCTGCCGCAACTTAATGTACATAACAGAAACATTTGGAGATAGGTGGATTGGTAGAGCTGGACCAATTGAGTGGCCTGCTCACTCACCAGACTTGACCATTCCAGACTTTTTTATATGGGATTTTATCAAAATTTTCCTCGAAAACCGCACCTCACCCGGTATTATGTAGATTGATTTTGGAACGTTATGTTGTTAGGGATTCTGTCAAATAAATAGGTGATGTGCTAAAAAAACTAAAAAAAGATGGGACATTTGGTTTTGAACAATTTTTGCACTTATTGCAGACTAAATGTGTAAAAAAGATAAAGCAGTATTCTATTTATGGTTTTTAAAATTGGCCCAGTATGGACAGAGCACAATTAAATGTTGAAAACTCAACGAAACATTTTGATGTTAGAGATAAAGTACACTTACAAGTTTGCAAACTATTAAAACAATTCACATTATGCAAAACGTTTAATTTAACACAACACCGAATGCGTTCTGTACAAAGGCCGTCATTAAACAATTGCCACTTAGAAAAAAAAATGTTCCTGCAACATTTCGTTAAAAGTTTTCCTTTATGGAATACTAAACTTTTATTATAATTTCGCCTCGAGTAGTTCAAAGCAATTTTCCCGCACTATATGTATGTTAACTTCGTCTCTTTATTGTTTCAGAGCTTAGAGTAGCTGCAGTCGATCGGGTAATCGAATACACGTTAAAATACCGAAAAAAGTTATTGTTTAATTGTAAGTGTACGCGCTGCGTACAGCGCATCATCCGTCAAACTGGCAGCCAGCGCTCTCGCTTCAATGAATCCTCATTATCATCCTTATGGGGGACCGGAACTGACGTCTCCGCATCCTCCATCTCCAGATAATAACAATTACCACGGACATCCAGGTCCCGGTGGACCTCCTCCTCATGTTAGGATGCATGCAACGAACGGCCATCCCATAGGTACCATAAGTAAGTTTTATAACAAAATTTATTATTTAAAACTAGTTAGAACACTAAACAAACAAAGCAATTTTATTCCTGAGGAAATAAGGACAACTCTCGAAATGCATTAGCGACAGTTACTATCTGTATCTTCACCGATGGATCTAAAACAATAGAAAGTTCAATAGGTTGTAACTGAGATAGAGCTCACTGTCGTCTTCATTGCCTCAAAAGAGATCATCGACAGAGAAATCACTGGTAAAAACATCCGTATCCTTACGTATCCTCCCAAAGGATCTTGGGCCTGGCAGTCCTAAGGTTCAGGATGAGGCATTTACTTCAGATGCCTAAACTTAAATATAAAATGGCCAATAGGTTGTAACTGAGATAGAGCTCACTGTCTTCTTCATAGCCTCAAAAGAGATCATCAACAGAGAAATCACTGGTAAAAACATCCGTATCCTTACGTATCCTCCCAAAGGATCTTGTGAGCTGGCAGTCCTAAGGTTCAGGATGAGGCATTTACTGCAAATGCCTAAACTTAAATATAAAATGGTCAATAGGTAACTAAGACAGAGCTCACTGTCTTCTTCATAGCCTCAAAAGAGATCAACAGAGAAATCACTGGTAAAAACATCCGTATCCTTACGTATCCTCCCAAAGGATCTTGGGACCTGGCAGTCCTAAGGTTCAGGATGAGGCATTTATTCCAGATGCCTAAACTTAAATATAAAATGGTCAATAGGTAACTAAGACAGAGCTCACTGTCTTCTTCATAGCCTCAAAAGTGATCATCGACAGAGAAATCACTGGTAAAAACATCCGTATCCTTACGTATCCTTCCAAAGGATCTTGTGAGCTGGCAGTCCTAAGGTTCAGGATGAGGCATTTACTGCAGATGCCTAAACTTAAATATAAAATGGCCAATAGGTTATAACTGACACAGAGCTCACTGTCTTCTTCATAGCCTCAAAAGAGATCAACAGAGAAATCACTGGTAAAAACATCCGTATCCTTACGTATGCTCCCAAAGGATCTTGGGACCTGGCAGTCCTAAGGTTCAGGATGAGGCATTTACTCCAGATGCCTAAACGGAAATATAAAATGGCCAATAGGTTGTAACTAAGATAGAGCTCACTGTCTTCTTCATAGCCTCAAAAGAGATCATCAACAGAGAAATCACTGGTAAAAACATCCGTATCCTTACGTATCCTCCCAAAGGATCTTGGGACCTGGTAGTCTCATCAGCTTGACCTAGTAAAGGAACGCTCCTTTGGCAAATTCAAGGGCAAAAGGGACGAAGTAAAGGTTGCAGACTATCCACTGAACTTTTGAAGTATCCAAATAGCAAAGCAGCCAAGAAATACGTGGCCGTGGCCAGAATGGACCTCCGTTTGGTCACAGGCATCCTAACTGGCCATTTTCATCTACCGAAACGTCTGGGTTTATATGAAGTAGCTGCTTATGGCGACGTTATCACCTACTTTAAACAGATAGGCTCAATTTCAGAGGCCAAAGTGCACCCTTTAAGAATTACAGAAACAGTTATACTCCTAATTTGGTTTTCAACCGGCAGCACACAAGTGGCCTCGAATATTTAAATGTTTTTCCATAAGGAAAGTCTAGTATTTTTGGACTTGTTCGTTGGAACCCCGTGTATATGCTGTCAAATGGCTAATGGCATCCAATACATATACATACTCACTGGCATATAATCTCTGAATCATTCTCAACCATTAATTTTCCTATCATGTGTGATTAAGTGTATTATTCGAACAAAAACAAAAAAAAGCACACGCTGGTTAGAAATGATCGAGGACAAAACATTTCCTGCGAATCAAGGGTATTGGAAGAAGCTGTAAAAGAAATGAAATATTATGAAGGTATCGTTTTTCCCGTTTGTTGACGGTTCGTTTTTATAAAAGAGCTACATCAGGATATAAATACACTGCCGGGCATAAAATTGGTAGGTATCAAGTCGTTGTTTCAACTGTATATTTTTTTATTTATTTTATTAATTGATTACATGAAAAAACAAAGTTTAAAAATGATGTTCGACTCCATTAAAAGATCAATGAGGTTTAAATCCGGCGATTGTGCAGGCCATGGTAAAACGTTAATTCCCTAAACTTGAAATAATATTCGCGGGTCCCTGGCAATATGTGGACGCGCATTATGGTGATGCATTGGTGACATTGGAGACCATCTTGTTGTGCAAAAGGTACAACAATAGATGCGAGAATAATATCGCCGTAGTCTGTGGCATTTAGAAACCGTTCCAGATAAACGAGATTGATTCTTCCACCAAGAGTAATGCCACTCCATACCATTATACTGCCGCCTTGCTGTCTATGAGCATCCTGCATGTCGGCCAATCCAAATTCTTGTCCTTCTTTTATCTGGTGCAAATTTAAATCGGGACTCATCTGTGAACAAAGTAGAAGCCAATTTGCGTGATCTTGTGGCCAAGAAGTCGATGAGTGCGATTTACTCTGGATGACAAAGGCACTCTCACAGGTCTTCAAGCATTAAACCGGCGGAGCTCCTAAATGCTCTTACAAAAGAAGACTTCCAGCATTGCTTTGACCAATGGAAAAAAAGGAATGGAACGGTGTGTGGCGAGGGAAGGGGAGTCTATTGAAGGGAAGCATTCGATTTTAGAATAATTTAAAAAAAAAACCTTTTTCACAAGCAGTCTCGTTATTTAATAGCCAGATCTCGTAATCGGTAAAACAAGATAAAATATTAAAAGTTATTAATATTGTGTAGATTATTTTAATGTGTATTTAAATACAGTGTGTAAAAGCCAAATGGAACCCCCAATTTTTGAAATGGAAAGTATAGGCTTGTGATATATCATTTGAAAGGTCTCTTCATTCTCTATTCAAAAATGTTATTGTTTTTAAATTTAATGCAAAAATTAACATAAAAAAAATTAATATCATGTTGTTACCGAAATTCGCTACAATACAATCAAAAACTAAAATGTAATGCAAAACGTAATAAAATGTAGAACACGAAAAAGAACTATGAATTTTAATGAAGTAGATGTTCAAAATGTTCTCCGCGAACGTCTTGGCAACATCCTAATATCAAATAAAACTGTCTTCTAACATTATTTAACATATCAGGCGTGATCGACCTAATCGCAAGCGTTATTCGCGTTCTTTTAAGTCATTTAAATCAGAAGGTTTAGTTTTGTACACATGGCTCTTCACATATCCCCATAAAAAGAAATCTAATAATGTAAGATCAGGTGATCGCGCTGGCCATTCAATCGATCCTCGCCTCCCTATCCACCGATTGGGAAATATTGTATCGAGGTACTGCCGGACATTAAGTTGGTAATGTGGTGGTGCTCCATCCTGCTGAAACCATATCGTATTCGCTGGAACTTGAGGGTTTCCTGGATCAGGATATAAATTTGCCAACGTTGGAATGACATCATTTTGAAGTAGTGCCAAATAATTGTTGCCATTCAAGTTGTCCTCAATAAAAAAGGGACCAATGATATTGTTCCCTACAATCCCTGCCCAAACATTAACCTTTTGAGGGTATTGAGTGTGTTCTTCTCTCATCCAGTGAGGATTTTCCGTGGACCAGTAGCGGCAATTTTGCCGATTAGCATGACTGTTAAGTAAAAAAGTACACTCATCAGAAAACATAACGTCTTCTAATTGGATAATATTGTTATCCAACATGTCCATCATTTGCTCACAAAAAAAAAGTTCTCCTATCAAAATCGTCTTCCATGAGCTCCTGAGTAGGTATCATCTTATACGGATGCAATTTATTTTCTTTTAATATGTTTGCTATCGATGTATGGCTAGCATTGAATGTAGTGGATGCCTGTCTACTCGATGTATGTGGGTTTTCCTGAAACTCAAGCAACACATCTAATTTGAGTTCATCACTCAGTGCATTGGCAGCTGCTTTTTTATCTGCCTTACATGACCAAACTCGCGAAACTGCTTTTCTATTTTACTTATTGTTCCTTGGGATATAGGCGGTAAATTAGGAAATTTCTCATGAAATAGGCGAGTTACTTCCTGTTGTGTTCGGATGTTATCTCCGTAACCAATCATTTGTAAAACTGTTATTTTATGCATTTCCGTTAATCTAACCATTTTTCAGAATTGAATTAAACAAACTTTATACTTAAATTACAACAATGACAACTTAAATAAAACAATTTACTACTGCTTGTTAAAATAGCGTTGCCACGAAAATTCTTTAAAGTTTTTTAATGGTTACCATCTAAAAACCACATTGTTATGGTTTTTGTTCACTTTCTCATTATCAAGACCTAAACGGGAAATAAGTTTTAAGTATATTGTAATAAGTTTCGAGTATATTTTAGCGAATTTCGGTAACAACATGATTTTAATTTTTTTGCATCAAATTTAAAAACAATAACATTTTTGAATAGAGAATGAAGAGACCTTTCAAATGATATATCACAAGTCTATACTTCCCATTTAAAAATTTGGGGGTTGTACCTGTCATTCTAAGGGGGTTGAAGGTAGGGGTTGCATTTTCACGTTAAAGAATGTCAAGTTATAATTTAAATTTGACGTGTTTCGGGATTTTTTATAAATATGTACAGTAACCGAAATAATGAATTTATTCCATTTGGCTTTTACACACTGTATATGCCCCGGCAGTGCATATGAAACTCGAATTTTTCGTAGTACCTGATACAAAAATTATATTACGGATCATAAATTAAATATTTATCTTGTAAAATTTTATTTTCCGCAGGTCACAGTGGCGGTCCTCACGATCAACATCCGCACACGCACCATCAACACCCCGCGTTTACCAGCGCCGGCCCTCCATCCGACGGACCTCACATGCCCCATCACAATCCTTCCTTAACGAACAACAACAACAATAACAATAATAATAACAACAACACAGTGAAAGTTTGCGCGGGTTGTGGCGGTAAAATAGTCGAAAGATTTCTACTACACGCGTTGGACCGATATTGGCACAATAGCTGTCTAAAGTGTACGTGTTGTGCGGCGATGTTGGCCGATCTAGGAGCCTCGTGTTTTACGAAAGGAGGAATGATATTGTGCAAACAGGACTATATGAGGTAAGTTTTTCAATGGCACACACTCTACAAATTATTATTCCGAAGTAGGGAAAGTTCCTTCTGGTTTAATACGATTTTCGCAATTTAATCTAGCTGAAAATGAACAAGACTGTTCAAAACTTAATTAAAACCCATCCTCTAATGCAAGGAATTAATATAATAAAGTATATATAACATCAGTGTAAAGACGTGGTCCAGATTCAGATTGCACACTCCAGCAAGGTGAGTAAATGTAATTGTTTATATAATAAAAACAAATTTACTCGAGGTCATTCTTAAAAAAAATTACAATAAGATTAATCAACCGTTGTTGAGAAAACGAATCTACCAGTTATAATATGATCATTTCTTGCTGCGTCAGCTCTATGTCATTTTTTACATTTATTTTCTCAGCATACCTATTCCCTAAGTCTATCTTGATTCCGTTGTATGTAAATGTATGGAAGAGACGTCAGGAGCAGGTGATCTGATAAAGGACATAAGGGTTCTAACGAGCTATGCTCATGGTAAATACTCCACAGATGAATTTGCTGGACAGGTAGTCAACAAAAGTTGCTACGGCCCGAGCTAATAATAGGACACAAACCTCAAGGATTAGAAGAACAATGGACCTATTACAGAGGCCTTAGGCTGGCGAAACAAAACAATCGCCTATCGTAACAAGGCTAGGACAAAGTGGTTATTGGATAAATCCAGATCACAGCTGCGCCTGCTTGCCGGAGTCCTTACTGGTCAATGTGGACTTGGAAGACATCTTCTTCTCTTGAATGTAGTCGAAGATCCAGACAGCTCAAACTGTGGGGAAGAGGGGAATGTTAAAAATGAAAAAAAAGGATATTTTCGTGGATATTTAACCCACCCACCGGAGCATGGTGGGGTGGTTGGTGAGAGAGACTCGTACGTTTACTTAAACAACTCCTGAGGAAAACATTGGGCAGAGTAACTCTTTCTTTTGATGAACTTTCCACAATCTTATGTGAGTGTGAGGCTCTCATGAATTCAAGACCACTTACATATGTATCTGAGGATCCTCAAGACTTAATTCCTTTAACCAGCGATGTTCCTCAGGACATTAAACAAATTGGAGTGCCTGATATAGATGAAATAGATATAAACACCCTTAATCGACGTATGAAGTACAGAGTAAAACTAAAAGATAAAAGAGGAATTGACAAGAGAATTGAGGAAAAATTTTGTAATGAGTATTTAAGTCAGCTCTTGATTCCAACGAAGAAAATAAACTCACTAGAAATAAAAGAAGGTCATGTTGTACTAGTTCGCAATGATTCACCCAAAAAATAATTTGTTTTTAGATAAATTAATTTTTTTGCTAGTCCCATTTAAAAAAATAAATAAATCGTATTGTTTATTTTGCCTCCAATAACGAATTTTTTAACAACTTTTTACCCGCTATTTGCTAGTAAACGCTGGATTAATTTTACATTATGTTAACATATATAGACATTTAGTGTGATTAATTCATAACGATCAAAATTCAATTATTTTTATCAGACGTCGAAGCGTCGCGGCGCGACATACGGGACGGACGTCTTCGTGCTCGGCTTAACAAATTGAGTTTTCGCCGGAACAATAATAAATGGTGGCCGTTGACACCGTCCCGGATAATCCGGAGGTGTGCAATATAGCAAAGTCCCCGTCCCACCAAGTGCGAATAAAAGCCGAAAGTGACGGGTTTTATGAAATAAAATACAAGTAAAGAAACTTGCGTACACTGAAAAAATTGATTATAATAGATTGACAATGAGGATACGGTACAATTTGATGATCGTGTTTCATGAAAAAATTTATAATATAGTGTCTGTCAAAATAAATAGAAATCCGGATTTGAATTCAGTATGGAAAACCGCCCTTCATTAGTATTGAAAGGTACAAAAAAATTATAGCCATTTTTAGTTTGCACCATTGAAAAGCCTAGAAAATTTCCTACAAACCCTGAAATTTTCAATTTTCTACAGTCATTTCTACCAATTTTATCCTGACCGAAAAATGACCTTCGTAAAATCGATTTTTTTCCATACTTTTATAGCTTCTTTTATACCTTATAATCTCTCTGAATGAGCTGAAAATATGGATTTAGATTAATTTGACCCTCCTGAAAACGAATCTACCATCAGAAAATTTCTAAAAAATGTATCTTGCCTTGTAGCGAGTAATGAATCGAACGTTTTGATATGATCTCAGATTTTGACGCATAACTCAAAACCAAAAAGTCTTAGCAATTTCTAGTTTGCGCCGTTGAAAAGCCAAGAAAATTTCCTACAAACCCTGAAAATTTCAATTTTTTATTATAACTATTACCAATTTTATCCTAACCGAAAAATGACCTTCGTAAAATCGACTTTTTTCCATACCTATACCTTCCTTCGAAAAAATGAAAATTTTCGAAATCTCTCTGAATGAGCTGAAAATATGGATTTAGACTAATTTGACCCTCCTGAAAACGAATCTACCATCAGAAAATTTCTAAAAAATGTATCTTGCCTTGTAGCGACTGGTAAATCGAACGTTATGATATGATCTCAGATTTTGACGCATAACTCAAAAACAAAAAGTCTTAGCAATTTCTAGTTTGCGCCGTTGAAAACTCAAGAAAATTTCCTACAAACCCTGAAAATTTCAATTTTTTATTATAAATATTACCAATTTTATCCTAACCGAAAAATGACCTTCGTAAAATCGACTTTTTTCCATACCTATACCTTCCTTCGAAAAAATGAAAATTTTCAAAATCTTTCCGAATGAGCTGAAAATATGGAGTTAGACTAATTTGACCCTTCTGAAAACGAATCTACCATCAGAAAATTTCTAAAAAATTTTTCTTGCCTTGTAGCGACTAGTGAATCGAACGTTATGACATGGTCTCTGATTTTGACGCATAACTCAAAAACAAAAAGTCTTAGCAATTTCTAGTTTGCGCCGTTAAAAAGCCAAGAAAATTTTCTACAAACCCTAAAAATTTCAATTTTTTATTATAAATATTACCAATTTTATCCTAACCGAAAAATGACCTTCGTAAAATCGACTTTTTTCCATACCTATACCTTCCTTCGAAAAAATGAAAATTTTCGAAATCTCTCTGAATGAGCTGAAAATATGAATTTAGACTAATTTGACCCTCCTGAAAACGAATCTACCATCAGAAAATTTCTAAAAAATTTTTCTTGCCTTGTAGCGACTAGTGAATCGAACGTTATGATATGGTCTCAGATTTTGACGCATAACTCAAAAACAAAAAATTATAGCCACTTTTAGTTTACACCTTTGGAAAGCCAGGAAAACTTACTATATACCCTGAAATTTTCAATTTTCTACAGTCATTTCTACCAATTTTATCCTAACCGAAAAATGTCCTTCGTAAAATCGACTTTTTTCCATACCTATACCTTCCTTCGAAAAAATAAAAATTTTCGAATTCTCCCGAATGAGCTGAAAATCTGGATTTAGGCTAATTCGACCCTCCTGAATACAAATCTGCCTTCCGAAAAATTCTAAAAAAAATATCTTGGCTTGTAGCGACATGATCTCAGATTTTGGAAATAATTTGACTTACAAATCTGTTATAGATAAAGATTTTCTGTTAACTAGTAGTATCTATAATGTAATTCACTCCATCTTGATGATGGCCTCTAAATAGACGAAACCAAGGGCGCTATACTAAGTACCATCACTATATCTATTAAAAATTGTGACATTGATTCTTCCTTCCTTCATTTACCAAGGGCCACATTTGAGAAATGGATGATTTGATTCATTTAAAATGATTAATAATGTACTTGATTATCTTAAACACATCCTAATCAATAACAAGTTTTTATTTCATAGAAACAACTTCGATATTTCAACCTGACGGTTAGTAAAATAAATTTCATTTTATTCTTCGATAAAATTCTAATGCATTTACGTCAAATATATTTTAATTTAGAGCTTTGGCTTGAGCTTTTGTCTCAGTGTAAGCACATATCACGCGTGTCGAGCTGTCACCTTTAAAAGACGCCCAAATAAACTTTATTAAAGTCACTTCTCTTATGAGTCCGTTAAGACTTATAACCCTATAAAGCAGTGGCGTAGAAAAAATAGTTCATTGCATGGAAATTACATTAGGTTATAACAAAACCACATGCTTGTTTGTGAAAAACAATTTGAAATAAATAAAACTTAACAAATACTAAGCAAATAAGTTAGTTTCTATAATTTATAACGAGTAAATATTCGCAATCTTGGAACTGGTGTCTGAAGTAGTAGAAAGCTATAAATAGGAGATTATTTTTACAGATTTTAAGATTTATATTGGAGTGTTGATATAGGTCAAAAGTAATATTAAATCAATTTAAAAATACATTAATAATTGTTAAGAAAAACTTGTCTATAGAAGAAACATAAGTCATAAAGAATTTTTACATAATTCTTATAAAAATTAAGGCACTGGCTTTTGAAATCCATTATTCCCGAGATTATTCCATTGCTTATAGTCTGTACAAAAAGTACGAGGAGTAATAAACCCTAATTAAGTATGCAAAACCTTTACCATGAAATTTTTGATAAATCTCTTACTTTAAATTACATTTCTTCCGTAAATCTAAAGGTAGATAGACCCCGTATTTGTTTCAGTTGTAGCAAAGTCTAGGGTTTCTTCATTGTTAAAGGATTAGCAGAGAAGCAATAACGCAATGCAGTGGTGTGTATTTTGGGAAAAAATACGTACCTCTATCACTTTTTTTATTAAAATTAGTACATCCCGTTACCTCTGATCTAAATCGTATATTCTTTAGCATAGCTGCAACTCATTCGTTCAATACAAAATGTACCTTACGATATACCCTCTTAAAATATATTTTGGTACGTCTATGAAATCTACTTAAATGAATAATGATTTATTACTCCTTGTCCTTTCTATATAGACTTATAGTTAACTAATGCATATTATTCTTACTACTAACTTATTTTAAAAACTACAAATGATATATTTTTACGTAATTAAATGGCCCCGTTTCAGTTATTACTTAAATCAAACACTTTTAACAACCATTTACACTTTTGAAAGATTTATTACTTCCAACATTTTAATTTTGAACTACCCCAAACCCTACAATAATCTACTGCGCTACTGTATTTATAAAATACATTACACACTTTCGAAGCGATATGATGGGTGTGGGTGGCGATATATGAAAAAAGTTCTTGTCATTTGTCTTGTTTAGATTAAGGATATTTGACATACGAACATTTTTTTTTCCGCCAGTAGGAAACATTATTTATTTCACGTTGTAAATCATATTTAATAACTTTAAAAATGACGTACGTTTATAGATATATTATCTGTATTACCGAGGAAACGGGATTGGACCTTCAAATTATTCGTAATTTGTTCTCTTTGTTAAACGCCCCACGTTTAAAAGCTGCGTTTTAATTAACTGCGATTTAAATAACATATGGGACATATTTGAATAAAAGTTGTGTTATTTAAGTCAAATCCATGACACAGGGACAGTTAGAAGTAAGAAGTGGATCTGCAATTCCTTATTTGCTACTAATGGTTCAGATTTACCATTCTTACATATTAATTAATAGGTTGTGATTGTATGCAAATAAACTTCTGTATTGTCAAAATATGTAACAACAATATTTGAAACAAAAAACTAGTACCCAATTTATCCCCTGCAGAAAAATTGAAATACACCCCATGTCAAAAATCCAAAGATCAACAATTCTAATTTCCCCGAACAGAACATTTAACCTACTATTTTATCCGAATATTTATGGACCCAGCAATATCTCACACCGATTGTAATTTATTCCCCCCTATCATACTTCAATTATTTTTATCGGGTATCGACGATCCGCAACGTCCGACAAATTGAGTTTTCGTCGAAACAATTATAAAATGTGCGATATCGGTGACAACTGATTCGGAAATTCAGAAATGCCTGCCCGATGTCACCACAGCCGCACGCCAAAATCCCGCAATATTCGATCCGATTTCTCGTAGAGTTAATATGGCTAAAACTCGGGCTAAAAGTTGTCGATGTCGGGATTCTGTGTTCGATATGCCACACTGGAATAAGTGAGTGAAATCTAATATAAGAATAAAAATAAGTATGATCTTTCTGTCTGGAGTTCGTTTATCGTATCAAAGTATTTACAGCTAAAAAATAATTGAATTTACTTCGCTGTTTTATTAAATATAAAAAGATGTTAGTGGCGTCAATTACCGATTTCCTAAATTACTTAACGGTGTACAATACGTCAGAGGTAATGAATTTACTCACCCATAGTCGAAGTATTTTTCTTCTATAGGTAGTATTTGAGTAAAATTATCGTAATTTACTTAAATATACTCAATTTAATTGGTTGAAATTTTTTTTCTGTCAACTTAAAGGCAACAATAAAAACGGATAAGTTGTTTCATTATTAATTAATTTCTCTTGTTACAAATTTGGCGCTTAACGTAGGTATAAAATTTCAAAATTTGGCGCCCAACAATACATTTAATATCTTTCAATGCAATTTAAGTTACTAACTTAAATTACACATTGGGCTTAACGCATTATATTTCCAAGTAGGATTTGTTGAAAGGATTATTTTGTGTCTTCAATTTCAAAGTTACCAAATTTTTGACAAGTTCTTTATTGGGCATGAATGAATTTCGTCTGAAAGGAAATGTAAGGAACAAAACCATTATTTTAGTTAAATCAAGGGAACACACCATTAAATTGCACCACACAATTCAATTTCAAATACCGATAGTAACTAGAAAACCAGTTAAATCATCAAATGCAGACCAATGAATTGTTTTTATTTAATAAACTCCAACAAAGATAATTCGTTTAATTCTAACTAATCAAATTTTTGGCGTTTTAATTAACGTCGAAAAGAAATAACCAACCATTATTAACAAAACTAATTTAATTTTCAATTAATATTAATATACAAGCTTGAAGTATCGTGTATATGATTCACAATTTTTAATTAAATTCATATTTATGTTGATATAACTGGTTGGGTTGCTGTGTCATAATTTATTATATATCCTGTACCAGACAGTAAAGTTTTAACCTTGCAAAGTGTGATTCAGTTGATGTCGGTTTGATTATAGCCGTAAATAAATTTAAAAATTAAATATTCACTTAACAGGAATTGCTTTTTTATAAAAAACATCTCAATAAAAGTGCACTGTAGTTATTCTTTCTTTGAGGTCTGCAATGCTAGTTGGTTGTGTTGCATATACTTTGTTCTTGAAATAACCCCACAAAAAAAATCCAAGGGCCTAAGGTACGGCGATCTAGCTGGTGACTTGATAGTACCTCTTCGTCCAGAAGGTGATCCCTAGTTATTTCACCTCCGCAGAGAAGTTTAATTCAGTTTTTAGGAGTTTTGGAGCCCAAAGGTTCACAAGCCTCCTTTATCTTGTGAAAAGGACCATCTCTGTCTTTTGTGGGTTTAATGACAGTGAGTGATCCTTGCACCAGCTTTCTATGATATTGAGGGCCTCTTGCAATCTAGCATAGAGTGTTTCCTCAAACCTTCCTGTTTGCAGAATCACTGAGTCATCTGCATAAGCTATAGAGTAGAAGTTCTCACTGCTTAGGTGGTTGAGTAAAGAGTCTAAGACCAAGTTCCACAGTAGAGGTGAGAGCACACCTCCCTGTGGACATCCTTTGACAACCAAACCTCTTATAGTGACTTCTTCCACGCTAATTATTATTGCTCTCTGGGAGATCATGTTGTGTATCCATCCATTCTACTTTCAGTAATAGCATTAGTTATTTTAGGGAAGGTGGTTTTGTCAAACGCACCTTCGATATCTATAAATATGCCCAAGGTGGACTCTTTCACGTAGTCTCTCCAAAGTTTTCATTGTGAACGATGTGAGACTGATGGGTCTGTATGCTTTTGGAATGGAATGGTCCAATCTTCCTGGTTTCGGTATAAAGACTACCTTGACTTCTCTCCAACCTCTAGGAATGTACCTCAGTGCCAAGGAGGATCTGAGGATTCCTACCAGGTGCGGCATCAACACCTCCAGGCCCCACTTTATTAGGGCTGGATAAATGCCGTCAGTTCCTGGTGATTTAAAGGGGGAGAAGCTCAGAATGGCCCACCTTAATTTGACCTCGTCGACAATCTGGTTTGCTATTCTCCAGTCCTCGTTAGTGGGATAGTGTTGTTCCTCGTCCCTCCAGGTAGCCATATTTTGAAATCTGGAGTCGGGGAAGTGTGTTGATATTAACAGTTCCAGGCTTTCCTTCAGGTTGGCAGTTTTTGTGCCATCCTCTTTGGTTAGTATGCCAATGTTAGGGCTGCTTGTGGAAATTCTTCAATTTCGTTACAGTAGGTTTTCCAGGCTCTTCTCTGATTTTGTCTAATGACTTTTTCATACTCTTTGAGGGGGGAATACTTAAATATTTTTCAACTGTCAAATTTCCATCTACAAAAATAGGTCCAATAATATGATCACCTATGATACCTCCCTAAACTTTTGGGATACTGAGTATGTGTGTCACGCATCCAATGAGCGCTTTTCTCTATAATGGTTTGACATGTCCAAGTTCTCTGAATTGTGCATAAATTTTAGACACAGTGCCTTGTGAAATATTAGGCATACTTAGTGAAGAAATTTGAGGTCTGCATTCAGCTAATTAAAAATAAAAGAATTATTTAAAGTGTGAAACATTATTATTTTCACAATTTTGTTTCATGGACGTTGCCAGACTTGCGTGTATAACCCTGTACAGTTACAAACAAAGGTTCAAAGAAAAACGCACCACACACTGTTTATTAATGGAGTAGCAACTAGTTTCGATCTTATAGGACCATCATCAGGCTAGAAGAAAGTTTTCACAATAAAAAGAAAAAAAACATAGAATAACAGAACAACAAAAAAATCCAATTTTTATACAGTTGCTTCGAAACAACTGTAATTCATTATACAAAAAGTACTTAACTAGTGTATAATAGGTTGTAAAAATATTTACATTAAAATAATTAAGTAAATATGAAAAATCACTGTACAAAAATTAAGTAAAAGTGAAGTAAATATATTTAAGCAAGGCTATTATTGTAGACAAAATAAAAACTTAAATTTACAAGAAGAATATTAAAAAAAACACACACACAACGGATAAGACAATGCAAGTAACGCTCGAATAAATTTTGATTTAGTCATCGTTAAAATTAATTCGTTGCGAAATGCCGGCATGAGGCTTCAAGATTGAGGCTGTGCCTTTAGCCACAAACACCTCGTTGTGACATGGCATTTTCTATTAGATTACCTAATCGTTTCTTCCCCTAGCAATCATTTTCATCCCCCTGTTCTTATTTGCTGTCAAATTATGTTCACGTCTGTCATTCTCGAACGAACGCAGTTGCCGGCACGTGACTGCTTTTCTGGTTAACAGGATGTTCCTTTTGCGAGTCTCTTTTTCTATTATTTGTGCTCGT
Source organism: Ophraella communa (assembly GCA_035357415.1). Lineage (NCBI taxonomy): Eukaryota > Metazoa > Arthropoda > Insecta > Coleoptera > Chrysomelidae > Ophraella > Ophraella communa. The sequence continues at coordinate 2,809,019 of CM068982.1, read as the reverse complement.
TTATACATAAAGGCAGCGAACACTGAAATCTATTTTGATATTTATGTGAAATCAATAGACGTACAAGATAGGGCACGTAAGAAATAACGTTTTCCAACTTTTCTATTAGTTTTCGAAAATCTAATCCTGAATCACTTTACTTTTTTTTACCTTTTCCTCATTGAAATACTACAAAAATAGAGAAACCGTGATATTTCATAAAGAACAATGGAATATAAATAGGGTGTTAACAATTAATAAACCCATACAGGGCGATTTCTTATTATCAATTAAATATTTTATGGTAAATTATTTTCATAATCGTAGGTGTGTAACGATTAATTATTGTTTTGCCGAGAAACATTTACAAAACCTACGCGGCTAGAAACAAGAGTCGTTAATACTTGAAAAGATATAATACATAGGTACTTTTAATCCAGCATCATTGTCTCCCACATTTAGAAATAAGTACTAAAACATTAAGCAAATGTATTTATTATTTTGACGTATATTTTCATTGTATAAGTGCCCAAGAATTTTATATCCTTTTCAACTGATACGCTCGTCTGAAGAGTCTGAACAAACCCTCAAGTACTCATCTTGTGAAATTTCCCCTTTTGGTTGTTGAAAGATACAACCCGCTAAGTTGGAGTCAAGTTATCGCTAAGTTGGAGTCGAATTACCGCTAAGTTGGAGTCAAGTTACCGCCAAGATACCGCTAAATTTAGAGCCCAGTTACCGCTTATATGTAGACAGTCCTTCAAACCGCTTCTGAGCTGTTAAGAATACTATTACATCCCGAGCAGCCAGAACCATTAGAGAAACTTTCATCTCTCCACGAAGAAGCTGAAGCCGCCCTCCTAGACAGCACAGAAACCTAAAGTTAAGTCCTCTTTTTACTACTCCAGTTCATTATCAGCAAGTACTTACATTTTCAATAAATAATCTATATTTTTTAAAAACAGTTTCATTTGTATACCTTAGACTATAAGTCTTAAGGGTGTAGCGTGGTCAGTCTTTATTTCAAGTAGCTTCTTAATTTGTTGTTTAATTAAAGTAATTACAAGGTGTTTATATCTTTCTTACCTTAGTTTTTGTGTAGTTTGTTTGCTTAATCGATAGCGTTCAAAAGATAGTGGCGCCCTTATTACTTATACTTCCTTAGTTACAAATTGGCGCCTTTGAGCAACTAATATTGTTACAAGGAGTCTAATGTAAAACCAAGGTCTTTAATTTTCGAAACACAATTTAAACTGACATTATTAATGCTGTAATCAAAAGCTGTTGGGTGATGTATTCGATAAAAATGCATAATATGCACTTGGATGCATTAAGCTTCATAGGTACTACTTCTTGCACACCAATCTGATAGGCTATCCAAACAGATTGCAAAATCAAGGCATCATCATCACTATTAATTATTTTAAAACATTTGTCAACAAATGTCAAACAAGTGTTATGTTTTGGTTTTTGAGTAGAAAATTTTTGAATTTTGTGTACAAAGTGAATAAATACGAATTGTTGAAGCAACACTTACTTTAACATTAGCTATGGAATAAGATTTTATATCCCTTTCAGTTAAAAAACTTTTAACCTAAATATTATTCTTATCAATAAGGTTTTTTTTAGTGTAATGTCGTATCACGTACTCGTATTATTGATCTTTTAGTTTTCTTTTTCAGTAAATATAATCGAAAAAGATGAATGACTAAAATAACTGGGCACGAACTAATTTCAGGTTTTAGTCGCGTTATTTCACTTATCCGCCATCTGGTGGTCGACGTTATCGCCGTAACTGACCGTCGATTTGCGTGTAATGACCACTAATAAAACACTGGAAATAAACTTATGGTTTATTATAACGGACGCCCTGCAGAAATACACACATAAAAGTGGTTTATTTATCAAAAAAATAAACAAGAACAGAAATTTACCGATTACTTTGGTTTCGTATGATTTTAATACGAGTCGAAATTAGATTTGCATTACGAAGTATAATAGAGAGGTCTTGAGTTGATAACATTTCGATATCCAAAGTTTGCAAAGGACATACTTTTAGAGTTATTGCTATCTCCCTTGGTAAATGTGTAGTTAAAATGTTCTAAGCCAGAGGAAGATAGTTCTCAGCACTAAAAAAATTTAATAAAACTTAGGAAAAAGCTTTAAATTAGTATAATATTTATAACAAAAGTAGAGAAATTAGAAAGAACAATTATAAAGATCAAGAGCTGGAATATATAAAGAAATTCAGATATTTGCAAAGTTGGTATGGAGCTGTGTGTTTTAGAACCCCATCTTTTACTCTATCTTGACACCCTGGTAAATCCAACTTTCCAACAAGATAATGCCCGACCACATGTGCAAGAGTCACAATAGAATAATGATGTCACATTGTCTCCTTGGCCATCAAGATCTCCCGACTTATCTCCAATTGAGCACGTGTGGAATATGATGGGTAGGAGATTGCTCAATTTGCAACGTCCTTCTCAGACTCTAGAAGAACTTCGAGAGGAGTTGGTGGTTGCCTGGAATGAGATACCACAGGAGGACATTAACTACCTGATTAGAAGCATGTCTAGGCACGTTGGAGAATGCATAACATGTCGGGGTGCATCCACACATTATTAAAGATAAAAGGACAATGCAATAATTTTGCATATAGTATATATGAACTTGTTTGCTGTTGGATATAAATTGTACAGTTGAATAAAAATATTATTTTCAATTAATAATAAAACGAATCAAAATGTTTTTGTGTTTTAAAAATTGATAACTTTCCAAACGGCCATTAAAAGAGAGCGAAAGACACACACACAACATCCCACCCAATTGGAATAAATAAAATATGATCATCAAATAAAAGCGGCATATCGTCAGTTACAAGACTCTATCCTAAGCAAACAGGCGATAGCTGAGGAACAAGACAATGTAAATGTCCCCAACGTCGAGCGAGATTCTCTCCGTGGGGAGGCAAAAATCGCGTTAGCGTAACAGTCCCACTTCTGAAGCCGTTTTGGCGCAGTCAATAGGATTTCCTTGCGATCGGCAGAAATTAGGTCGAAATTCGCATCGTTCCCTGTTGCTTCACCGTGTTTATGAAAAATTCCCGACGATTATTTTTCGAGGAGAATCTTAACGTTCAGCAAGTGTTCGTGAAAAAGATTCCCACGTTGTAATTTTATTCACGCCGTGGTTATTTCAAGAACGTTTAAGGTCTATTAAAGCTGTTTTCTTCAGGAAAACTTGAATAAAAATGATTGTGTACTCGAAATTCGACGCTTGTTTTTTATCTTTACTGCGCGATTATTCGAGTTTCCCTTTTTAAACAAAGTCAAGGACCTCACCGCAATTATTTATAGTGTGGGTTAAAAGAGAAGGTGTTACAGGACTTTTTAACAATGCAATACAAGAACAATATCAATTAAATCGTTCAATAATAAAAAAAATATTAAAATAAGAATAAAGATTTAATTATACTACATAAAAGTCGTAATAAATCACTAAACTTGTTGAAGATTTAAAATTACAAAATTAAAAACTTTATTATTAATAAATTGGTTAACGGATTACTATAATTTATGAACTATTTTACTTTATTTATTATTTTAATGCGCATATCGAAGATCAACTCGTAAAACCATTTGCAGTAAAACCTTCGAGAAACCACTTTCAATTATTATTCTCGTTGTTAAAGCCATTAAAACTTTGTTATGCCAAAATTGCATCTCTGCAAAATGATGGCAATCATGTGATCCAGAAAAAAACACCACAAAATTATCAACATTATGTACACTGCAAAAAATTGTTTTCATTAAAAAGAACTTAAAAAAAAAAATGCTCAAAAATAAACCACAACTGAATTTGTAATACTGTGTTTGAGAAATAGAAAACAATGAAACGTCTGATGAAGTTAATTAGGAATAAGACATAAATCATGTTACCTAAAAGATCACAGAATAATCTTAATGATTTAAATACATCGAAGATTTTTAAGTAGTGATAATATATAAAGGAAGATGTGACAAGGAGATGCCCAGAAGGTTTTTTACTGGATATTTTGGAGAGAAAGAGAATGTTTATGTCTTTACTGTACTTTTTCTAAACTATCGGGATATTTTAGGCATATTGGAGTTTCATCTATGAACCACCCCTTTTTCAATCGTTAAATTTCAAACTGTATTATCCATAGATCACAATCATTATTACGTCTTTGCAATGATTTTCTATTTACTTTTGTTAAAAAATTAAAGCACACCAAACATGTTTCAAATTTTCGTATTTAAACTTTTTATTAAATCGTCAAATGGAAGTAGTGTGCAATTCAAACAGTAATTTAATGTGGATCAATTATTACCTTGAATTATTAATTATTACAGAGAGGATACCACAGAAATGACGATGTATTCACGTAAAATGGATTTTACGAAGATCGTGTAAGAACAGTTTCATTTAACACGTAATCTTAGGTTCAAACACGTGTTTATTGACAATTGTAAAGTTTAATGAAGAGATTATTCACCACAGGAATATATTTACCTAATCATAATACAGAAATCTCGACAGAAATACAGTAATAAATGTTTTTAGTTTTAGTTTATTGCTTTTTTTAATGTTTAGATCTAGAAAATTAATTGAATTAGTAAATTGAAGTATTTTCGAATTCTCGACTACTTCTGTTGATAAAAAACGAAAACTGAAGTATTTTGGCAATATCATAAGCAAAGAGAGCTTCAGCTGATTATTGAGGAAAAAATGTTTGGTAGACGAGGAACGAATATTGGATAAGGTTCGATATTACGGAAGTTAATAGTATGACCTGTTTGAATTTTATTTTAGAGCTAGAGCATTGTTTGAGTCTAAATGTTTTACGGATAGGGAATGTTCAGAAATTCAGGTTTGGATTCGACGATTGCTTTGACCTACAGGGGATTTCATATACACCATGACTTTCATTTGGAAATTTGTCTTTTACATTCCAAGTACTGGAATCAGCTGGAAGGACTGAGGCAATCTAAGATACTACTGGGGAACTATGACCAGAAAAGATCTCTTAACTGCCTCAACCTCAGTAAAAAAGGCTCCGAATTCTAACGGGAATATTAACCGGGCATTGCCGGTTAAGAAGCTACATGAAGAAACTAGGGTTAGCAGATGAAGCAAAGTGTAGATTTTGTGAGGAAGAGGATTAAACCTCAATACACATACTCTCAGAATGCCCCGCCTTGCAGAATTCTAGGGCCAGATGAAATAGAAGAGGGGGATCTACCTGATTTGAAACCCGACGATGTCCTAAACTTCCTCAGGAAAATAGGATTCGAAGAGCTGCTATAAATCTGAGAAAACATCAGAACATGGCAAGTAAGGGGGGGCACAACCAGATTCCGTCTGTTAGATCTTTGGATATAATTTTTCTCGAAACCATTTTGTAAGAGGACATTTTTAATAGAAAGAAGTTTTATTTCTGTGTTATCGATATCACAAATAGAGCGAGATATTCAAGAATTAACACCCGAATTGAGTTGGGAAGGATGATGATGTAATTTGGCGTTTAAATAACGGTTTGTGTGTGTTGGTTTTCGATATACAGAGTGGGAGAAACCATTTTCAGGATTTTTAGAAATAAAATTATCTAGAAAAGGTAAAGATACAATAAAGGTTAAGATACATAATTAAAATCCTACTAAACAAGAAGCTAAAATTAAATTACAAAATTGACGCACTCGAAAATTGTAGTAGACTATTTTAACTTGTCAATATTTATTAATTCAAGCATAGGGTGGGCAGAATCCCATTATTTATATCATTAAATTAAGGTGTAATCTTTTTTAATGGTGTAGATTTTCTATCTCGTCTCTATCGAAAAACAATAAGAGACATAAATCCCGAATAAAGAGCCTACTCTCAAAATTTGAATAGTCCCTGGGAGAGAGATTTGGATGGCACGAGATAATGGCATAAATATTGATAATGAGCGCCGTGCGGGTGCGTTTCTCCCTTTCTCAGCCCTCGTTCACCCTCAGGCAAGTCGGTTGGTGAGTCCGCCGCCGTCGGTCGACCAAGGTTTCGGGGGGGTCTAAAAAGATAACCTAGAGATGCGAAATTAAAACAATATTTTGTAACTAATATATCGAATATCGAGGAATGCCATCGTTTCACAAAATATTCTACCCTACAGAAATAAGCTTTGAGATTTAAACCAATTTAATGTTTTGTTAAAATGGGTTATTTGGCTGTATTCCAACATTTAGAGTACACCGAGGAGTAATAGTAACCATTGTTGTTGGTCATAAATAACTTTTTGGGAATTTTTCTATAAAAATTATTAGAAAAATTTTAAACAGTAATTTATGAATAAATATTCAATATAGGTATTACAAAACAGATCTTAAACAAAAACTATATTGTTAGATTATCATTAATAATAAAAATCATCATCAATATCATCATCATTGACCACTATTCACCCAGGTTTGAAATTCTGGATATACTTCTCTTTTCAGATCGTCGATACCTCTGCGGTCTTCCTCTTTTGCATTTGCTGTCTTGGTGTCCCTCATTATGTCCGGCGCATCTCCAATTCAATATTGCAGATGTTTTTACTACGTCAATGACCCTTGTTCGTGGTCTTATCTATCTCCTAATGTAACACCCACCATTTTCCTTTCCATACATCGTTGGGTTTTTGCTAGTTTGCCTAACGTTGCTTTTGTACAGCTCCATGTTTTTGCTGCGTGAAGACTGGAAGTACGCAGCTGCTAAATATCATAGTTCTGAATTTCATGGGAATCTTCTTATATTTTAGATGGTTGGCAAGCTTGCCAAAAGCAGCCCAGCCTTAACGAATTCTCTAATTGGTTTTCTTTGTCTGTCATCTTCTGTGTTTGTAGCAGTTTTTGTTTTGCCTAGGTTGATTTTAGGCTTTTTTGAAAGGTTATTTTGTAGAAGTCATCCATCCAAGATATATAGTATAGACTTAAATAACCATCATGCAAAGTACCTACTAGTTTTTAACACAAAACATAGAAATGGAATTGCTACAGGTATTTGGCAAAAAGCAAGACAGTAGAAGATAAATCTGAGTTCTCCACTCTTCAGCTGTTTACTTTGAGTAATATAGTCAGTACAACAAAATCCTTGCAATATTAAAAAATCTGCAAGTTTTGGGTGCTCATGAATGCAGTTGTTTGAGCTCGCATTGTCGTGGTGAAAAGTGATCCGTCTTCGGCAGTTGGTTTTCCTGATTTCTTGGAAGACAACTGGCAAAAAATGGTTGTATACCACTCAGAATTGACTGTTCTGTGTTTTTCTGGTGGTAAGGTTGCGACATGTCCAGTTTTTCCGAAAAAACAAGCGACCAATTGCTTGGAACTGCTTCTTTTGTTGGATTGGGCTCATCTTGAAACACCCATACAGTCGACTCCTGTGTACTTTTAGCCTCATATGCGTAAATCCACGATTCATCACCTGTCACGATGTCACAGGCGTGTTTCGAAGCACCGCGATCGTATTTTTTCAACATTTCCTTCGACCGATCGACACGAGCCTTTTTTTGAGCTATTGACAAATTGTGTGGGATCCAACGCGGATAAATTTTTCTTGACCATCAAATATTTATGCAATATTGAATGTATGCTGGTCCCACTAATGCCTAAGGTTGTCTCAATCTCACAATAGGTCACATGACGATCTTGCAATATCAGTTTGCGCACAGCATCAATGGTTTTCGGAACAACAATTGATGTTGGACGACCTGCACGAAATTCGTCTTGGAGTGAACTACGGCCACGATTGAATTCACCATGCCATCGATAAATACTGGTCCTTGATGGATCTTCATTGGCAAAAATTGAATTAAGATCATCCATGCACTGTTGCTGAGTTAATCCACGTCGAAAGTTGTAAAAAATAATATTACGATTTAATTCCATTTATTTATGGGAAGTATGGTGTCTGCTTCCTTCCAGTATTCTTGCTCCATGTTATATATTAATTAAAGTAGACAATTTGCCTCTTCTTTTCCAATATATCTTATCATTTCTTATTTGTCATATCTAATACATTTCCATCCATTGTTGGACGATTTACTCTCAAATTTCAAATTTATTTATAATAGGAATTAGCTGTTTTGCATTCAGTACTTATTTCCCGATCATTTTTTTATTATTATTAAGAAAAACATTTTATCTTAGAGAAACCATCTGTGCACAAGTGATCTCAGTCAAAATCGGATAACTTACCTACTTAAATATAGTGTGTAAAAGCCAAATGGAATAAATTCATTATTTCGGTTACTGTACATATTTATAAAAAATCCCGAAACACGTCAAATTTAAATTATAACTTGACATTCTTTAACGTGAAAATGCAACCCCTACACCTTCAACCCCTTTAGAATGACAGGTACAACCCCCAATTTTTTAAATGGGAAGTATAGGCTTGTGATATATCATTTGAAAGGTCTCTTCATTCTCTATTCAAAAATGTTGTTGTTTTTAAATTTAATGCAAAAATTAACATAAAAAAAATTAAAATCATGTTGTTACCGAAATTCGCTACAATACAATCAAAAACTAAAATGTAATGCAAAACGTAATAAAATATGTAGAACACGAAAAAGAACTATGAATGTTAATGAAGTAGGTGCTCAAAATGTTCTCCGCGAACGTCTTGGCAACATCCTAATCTCAAATAAAACTGTCTTCTAACATTATTTAACATATCAGGCGTGATCGACCTAATCGCAAGCGTTATTCGTTCTTTTAAGTCATTTAAATCAGAAGGTTTAGTTTTGTACACATGGCTCTTTACATATCCCCATAAAAAGAAATCTAATAATGTAAGATCAGGTGATCGCGCTGGCCATTCAATCGATCCTCGCCTCCCTATCCACCGATTGGGAAATATTGTATCGAGGTACTGCCGGACATTAAGTTGGTAATGTGGTGGTGCTCCATCCTGCTGAAACCATATCGTATTCGCTGGAACTTGAGGGTTACCTGGATCAGGATATAAATTTGCCAACGTTGGAATGACATCATTTTGAAGTAGTGCCAAAAAATTGTTGCCATTCAAGTTGTTCTCAATAAAAAAGGGACCAATGATATTGTTCCCTACAATCCCTGCCCAAACATTAACCTTTTGAGGGTATTGAGTGTGTTCTTCTCTCATCCAGTGAGGATTTTCCGTGGACCAGTAGCGGCAATTTTGCCGATTAGCATGACCGTTAAGTAAAAAAGTACACTCATCAGAAAACATAACGTCTTCTAATTGGATAATATTGTTATCCAACATGTCCATCGTTTGCTCACAAAAAAGTTCTCCTATCAAAATCGTTTTCCATGAGCTCCTGAGTAGGTATCATCTTATACGGATGCAATTTATTTTCTTTTAATATGTTTGCTATCGATGTATGGCTAGCATTGAATGTAGTGGATGCCTGTCTACTCGATGTATGTGGGTTTTCCTGAAACTCAAGCAACACATCTAATTTGAGTTCATCACTCAGTGCATTGGCAGCTGCTTTTTATATCTGCCTTACATGACCAAACTCGCGAAACTGCTTTTCTATTTTACTTATTGTTCCTTGGGATATAGGCGGTAAATTAGGAAATTTCTCATAAAATAGGCGAGTTACTTCCTGTTGTGTTCGGATGTTATCTCCGTAACCAATCATTTGTAAAACTGTTATTTTATGCATTTCCGTTAATCTAACCATTTTTCAGAATTGAATTGAACAAACTTTATACTTAAATTACAACAATGACAACTTAAAAAAAACAATTTACTGCTTGTTAAAATAGCGTTGCCACGGAAATTCTATAAAGTTTTTTAATGGTTACCATCTAAAAACCACATTGCTATGGTTTTTGTTCACTTTCTCATTATCAAGACCTAAACAGGAAATAAGTTTTAAGTATATTGCAATAAGTTTCGAGTATATTTTAACGAATTTCGGTAACAACATGATTTTAATTTTTTTTATGTTAATTTTTGCATCAAATTTAAAAACAATAACATTTTTGAATAGAGAAGAAGAGACCTTTCAAATGATATATCACAAGCCTATACTTCCCATTTAAAAAATTGGGGATTGTACCTGTCATTCTAGGGGGGTTGAAGGTAGGGGTTGCATTTTGACGTTAAAGAATGTCAAGTTATAATTTAAATTTGACGTGTTTCGGGATTTTTTATAAATATATACAATAACCGAAATAATGAATTTATTCCATTTGGCTTTTACACACTGTTAGAATAACAAAAGTATTTTGATAAGGTTTTGATAATGATGTAAACGGATCAATGGGGCGATCTTGATAGGCGAATAATCACTATCAAACTGAAGCGATTTCTTTGATGGGATTCAAAAATCCCATCTCTAGGAGAAAGGGTTTGTTTCCCCTCTCGCTCGCTTATATACTGAACGGATCGATACAAGTCGCGGCGTATATATAGAGAACTTATGCTAATAAATTAGTCGGTTCTAAACAGAGACCGCAATGCAGATCGATGCATTATCACACGCCACCAAAACGGCCTAATCGCCCTCTCACTCTCCAAACCTCTTCTACACATCGAATATTTTTTTTATTTGAAAAATCTTTCCTATAAACATCCGTTCGAATGGGAAATCGAACACCGATCGTTGAAACGATTACAAAACAAACAATTTAAGAGTCTTTTTTCCGACCCTTATCAACTACCTCGGAAAAACGGCGAAAGCAAAAATACCAACAATGCTGGAAATTGCCCTTTTGTTAAGAAAACATTCGATAAACGGTGTTATCTTTAAATGAGATATCAAAACTAAATAAATCGACAATTATCATCTAATTTAGGAAATGTCTCCATTTTCTAATGGATTTTGTCGAGTTTGTAATTGTTTGAAAATTATTATTAGGTCTTAGCTTATAATTGTAACAAATACTTTTAATTTATATATTACATTTGAGACTCTTACAAGAACTTTTAAGCTACTTAAAATAATGTCCCAACAATTCCTAATGAACTTCCTCCTCATGAAAGAATTACCCCAAGGATGCTTAACGTTATACGTTATTCTCCAATTGACATAAAAATCCGAGTTTAAATGATTTTATTTTAATAAAATTTTGTATAAGTACTTACTGAAGCATAAAATGATTGCATTGCTTTAAAGCCCTTTTATCTTTAATAATGTGAGGATGCACCCCGATGTGTTACGCATTCTCCAACGCGCCTAGGCTAGGCATGCTTCTGATCAGGTGGTTAATGTCCTCCTGTGGTATCTCATTCCAAGCAACCACCAACTCCTTTCGAAGCTCTTCTAGAGTCTGAGGAGGACGTTGCAAATTGAGCAATCTCCTACCCATCATATCCCACACGTAGGTCAATTGGGGATAAGTCGTAAGATCTTGATGGCCAAAGTAACAATGTGACATCATTATGTTGAAAGAAGTCTATAGTGACTCTTGCGACATGTGGTCGGAAAATCTTGTTGAAAAATTGGATTTGCCAGGGTGTCAGGATAAGGTAAAAGATGGGGCTGCGCTTTCAAGTTACCTCTGATGAAGATTAAAGGTGATCTCGAACCATAAGCTATAGCACCCCAAACCATAACTCCAACAGTTTGATGAACATGCCTTTCAACAAAAAACTGTGGATTTCTTCTTTCACCACGTCGTCTTCTAACCCTCGCTCGACCATCGTGCATGCCTAAACAAAATCGAGACTCGTCACTAAAGACAATACTGTTCCATTCTTGATCCCAGAGTGACCGTTCTCTGCACCACTCAAGGCGATTACGTCGGTGTTCTGGAATTAAAGGGAGGACCCAGTGTGGTCGGTATGAAACCAGGCCAAAACATCTTATTCGTCGGTAAACACTTCGCAATGCGAATAGGTCTTCGGTCTTCCTGCAAACCATTCATTTGCAATGTACCTGGTAGTGGAGAAACGGTCTCCTAAGGCCAATAATATTAGACGGCGATCTTCACTGTCTGTTGTTCTACGGGGGCGTCCAGAGCCCCTTGCTCTTTGCGTACGGCCTTCTCGAAGCCATGCCTGGCAACACCTAACCTCGGTGTCTACACTTCTTTGTACGCTAACTGCAATTTCCTGAAAAGAAAATCCAGCTTCCCGAAATCCCACTATACGACCGCTATCAATCTCACTAAGTTGACGAAATCGTACAGGTCTCCGTACCCTAGGCATCGTAACCAATTCGCAAAATTCGGATCTTAGCTACGGCTACAATATTCATTTTTGAATTGTGAGTAAATTTAAAAAAAAAAATTTATGTCACTTATTATAATTTATCAATTAAGATTATCAATGCAGTAATCTAAGTTAGACATTTTAAAATATATTAAACCCATGACTAGTAAATTGAAACTGGGCCTATGATCTACCAGGAAAACTATACAGAATTTTCTACTATGTATAAAATAAAATTTATAAATCATTTTTAAAACTTGCTAGATATCTACTTTGGGCACCTAGCAGAGCTTCTAGCCAGGAAAGGTGGTGAAGGTCTATTCCTATTCTTTAGCTTAGCAGTTTAAGACACTCAAAGCATTTTTGAGAGACATCTCCTTAACCCAAATAAAACTTAATGGTCCACTCCTAAAAAATAATCTAAACTAATATTATTAAACTTTTCTCACTGAATTTTAGTTTTTTTTAAATGTCATGAGAATTTTAAACAAATCTTCCCACTATCTGTAGTTAATTGTAATGTTACAACTTCTTTTTCTGTGGTTAAAAAATGTAAATTGTTGCTTCTTTGAGGGGAAATGTTAACTCAGAAAACTATATGTGATAACGTAAAACTTGGAAAACCCTCTAAACACAATACAATTATATCCGCATTATCTTAAATGTCACTTAGTCACTTAGTGACAGTAACTTTTTATCTTCCGAGTTATCTTCCAACGAATTCTTGCTCATATTTCTTTGAACGTAAGAGTTTGGATTTCACTCTGAAAAACTGTCTAGCGGTAAGCAACAAATAGTAGATGGCGCGAGAATAGCAGAAGGGTAAGAAGACAACGTGAAGTCATAGGTTACAAATAGATTGAAGTGAGCTGGGTTGGAACAATTTAATATTTTTCGTGACTTGTGTAGTTATAAATTATGTAGTATTTAAAATCTCAAGTATTTACCTTGTCAAATGTTATTTATTTTTGTTTCTTACTCTAATAATTCATTTTGACATAGCTGATCACGGGACAAATTCTTCTTTTCTATTATTTGTAACGTCCTGTGCTGTGACACTTACTCTTGCTACTGTGGCGCCACCAATTTGCTTCCTTTCGATGGACATTTTTTAACACATTTAATATAAGGAAGTACGAAGCTATGTGAAACAGCATGGCCGTAATTATTATTAAGGCGTATTTTCGATAACCTATTAATGTTAATTGAAAAAAAAATTGTATATTTTTGATGCGTGAAGAGCCCTCAAATAATTACTGGATTATTGTTTTCAATTAGAAAAAATAGGAGTGTCATAAAATGCTAATGAATAATATTAAAAATAATGATAGAAATAACGCGTAATGAATATTTCATTTGGCATTCTTCGTGGGTCTTAGTAATTATGGTTTAATTAAGTTTATTGTACTAAGCCTTACTTTTTGGAAGTCCATCTTATTAAGAATAATAAAAAACTCTTCTTTTGAACGCAACTTTCAAGTTTATTTGAATAATTATGTTTATAGCATCGTCAGATTGATATTTAAGTTACATTTTGTTTGTTTAACTGAAATACTGAGGGTTCATCCGACTGCTTCTCTCTCCAAAGAAATCGTTGAGCTGGCTGATCTTCTGGTCTAACCAATACTTGATGAAACATCTCATCTATGTCACCACTTATCGCTACACGTTTTTGGCGAAATTTAATAAAATTCCAGTAAAATCTGGACCAGTAAGTAAATTGTCATTTAAACTTACTCCTTGAAAAGATGATTTGGCATCAAATACAATTCTAATTTTCTCTGGTTTGTTTGGGTGAACGATATAAAATTGTGGAAGAACCATTCTATATTTGAATTCTCTGTTAACTCCTCTGTTGATTACCTTCTTGCATACCCAACTTCTAAAAATAATGTTGTATTTTCTCATGATACTGTTTTGCCAAATTTTTATCTCGTCCAATTTTCTTTTCTACATATTTGAGTCTTCCCAAGGCAATTTCCCGGTTGTTTTGACTTCCATAATAAACCCGTCTGCCAACGGTCAACCACTCGGCAAGTAATCTTCTCCACTATAGCTGCTGCCGTAGCGTCTTCTTTGGAACGTAAAGAGCAAATATTTTTGATACCAATATTTTCCAATGAAAACTACCCCCTTACAAGATCATGAAGATTCTCATCATCTGATGCATCTAGACGTGGTTAGGTAAGCAATGGTGAAATTTCATCTACTTCTATTACTTGTCTACCCACAATTAGATGAGCATGTGGTTCTCCAATAAGAATTAGAAGACTTTCTCCTGGTAAAAACTTAAATTTCTTTAACGTTAAATGTTCATATCTTGAAATAATTTCTTCAAAATAATGACGTTGAGCTGGAAGCTTCAAAGCTTGTACTGTTCTTACGTTCTTTAGTTGAAATCTTTCTCGTTTTCCAGGCTCGTTTATCCAAATGTCTACTCTTTTGGAGCTTAAATCTTGTTGGCTCATCGCGTGTGTCCATCTAATATGAAGGGGATCTACAGGTCCATACAATCCTAACGAATCTGCTAACAGAGTAGTAGTGGATCCATCATCCATCAATGCATTAACGATCATAGATCCTTTTGGGCCGTGAATTTCGACAGCAACAATTTTCAAAATACTTGCCCCTGACCAGATATCTAAGGATCCGTTTAATTCTTCAACTTGGTTGTTGTTTTCCTGATGCTCTTGCTTATTTTTTTTTGTTTCTCAACAATTTACTTTTATTTCTTTCTTCATGTAGTTGACTTAGGAGTACCTGTAAATCATTTTGCAATTTCCTTTGATTAGAAGCAGAATCCTCTGTCATTGATAGATGATTTAAGGTTGCGATTGCGACATCTGGAGTGCTTGTAACATTTGTAACATAATTTTTCAAATAAACTTGGAAGTTGTGTTCAAACAAAGAGTTTTTTATTATTCTTAATTATGGTTTAGCTTGATGGATCCATCGAACGATTATATCGAAGGGTTGTTTTTGACAGAACAGTTTCAATATCAAAGTTCCTAATCAATCTACCTTTCTGTCCGTAGATAATCTAATTAACAAACCCAACTAATAATTTCCTGCGTACAACGCGACTATAATTGGATTCGTTAATCAGAAAGTGCCCATAGGCGGTGAGGGGAAAGAGAAGCGGTGGTGGTGGTGGCAGCAGCAGCAGCGGCAGCGGCGGTGACTGAGGCGGCAAAGGCAGCGGCGGATAATCGCCCAGCATTTCCACAATATAAGATACTTCTAATTAAAGCAACACCGGATGATCGAACGCCTGTTCCACGAAACACAACTTTGAATACGTTATGCTTTCGACATTCTAATTACCACTTGATGGATTATTTATTAATACTTTGTTTTGTATACGCCATTCTGCCGTCGGGTATTAAAAGGGGAATAGCGACGAGAGGAAGGGTGGAAATCGATATTAATTATAAGAAGGAATTTCTGGATTTTACGGAAAATGCACTTAAAAGAAATTCGCTCGCAAAAAAATGGGCAGCACTTTGTAGAAAAACCATTAAAAATTGTTTCTTCGGAGCTATTAACATAAATTTAAAACCGAAACAAAGGAAATGTTACCACTTACAGTATTTTAAGAGCGTTCTTTTTTTCAACTATGCATTTACGTCAAAAATAATAAAATAACACTGAATTACTTTACTGGGACTCGCAGCTTTTCCAAATATAGTATTTTTAACTTAAAATAATAAATAATCTCGTTAAAACAGGTACTTCTATTGCATCTTCATTCGTTGGTAGTTTTAATTCTTCCATCTTAATGGAAAATAAATTTTGTATGACAAAGAAAAGATAAGAAAATAGTTTAATTATAATTATAAATATTCGATATACAGTTCCGGGAATGGGGACTTCTTTCACCAAATTTAATGTTATTTTCAAATCTTTTTTGATATTTATCGAAAATCTTGAATATTTTTCGAGATATTTTAAAAATTAAACCCCCATTTTTTTACTTTGTTGTTGACAACTATTGTTAATTTACTTTACTAATTGAAAATTGTTCTCTAAAAAAAATAACTTTTTAATACGAAAGTATTAAATAACGAGACTGCGCGTCCTAGAGGGGGATACTCAACATACTCAACGATTAAACGTATTATTAAAATGGATTTTGTCATACCAGACCATAATTTGTTTTCACTCATTGGTACTTAAGTTTTGAAAGCTAAAGAAACTTTGAAATTTATTCGTACTAACCCTTACTCTGTGGAAGTCCATCCTATTAAGAATCTATTAAATTATAGATGTTATTAGGCCTAAGGGATTATACTGGATATATTTCCTTCTAAGTATAGAAAAACCAAAATAAAACTATATCAACAACATTAAATTTTTTAGGTTGAACTTCTTCAACAGAATCTAAAATATGTACCTGCCAATGAGCCAGAAAGCTAATTTTTTAAATAAACTCAGGAAGATTTGTTCAAAAGTTTTTTGTTTTACAATATTGACAGAATTTTAACAGGTCGGCTGAAAAGTCCCCGGTCTGACCTATAGATGACGACACTAGAATTAAATCCATTTCATTTTTAGATAGTATCAACCTTCAAAAGATTCGTGTAAAAATTTGACAGCTGTCGGACTATTAGTTTGTGACATATTACATTTTTAGTGAAGCAACTTTTGTTATTTTCAAAAAGATGGAAAAAAAAAGAATTTCGTGTGCTTATTAAATATTGTTATTTGAAAGGAAAAAATACAGTTGAAGCAAAAGCTTGGCTTGATAATGAGTTTTCGGCCAGGAAAATCGACAATCATTGACTGGTACGCAAAATTCAAGCGTGGTGAAATGAGCACCGAAGACGGTGAACGCAGTGGACGCCCAAAAGAGGTGGTTACCGACGATAATATAAAAAAAACCACAAAATGATTTTGAGTGACCGTAAAGTGAATATGATCGAGATATCTGACACTCTAAAGATATCTAAGGAACGTGTTGGACATATCGTTCACGAATATTTGGGTATGCGGAAGCTCTGTGCGAAATGGGTGCCGCGGGTGCTCACAATCGACCAAAAACAGCAACGAATTGATGATTCTGAGCAGTGTTTGCAGCTGTTAAGTCGTAATAAACCCGATTTTTTGCGTCGATATGTGACTATGGATGAAACTTGGCTCCATCACTACACGCCTGAGTCCAATCGACAGTCAGCTGAGTGGACTGCGGCCGGTGAACCGCCACCAAAGCGTGGAAAGACTCAACAGTCAGCTGGCCTCAGTTTTTTGGGATACACACGGTATATTGTTCATCGACTATTTGGAAAAGGGAAAAACAATCAACAGCGACTATTACTGTGCATTATTGGAGCGAATGAAGATCGAAATCGCGAAAAAACGGCCCCATATGAAGAAGAAAAAAGTGTTGTTTTATCAAGACAATGCACCGTGTCACAAATCATTGAAAACGATGGCAAAATTGCATGAATTGGGCTTCGAATTGCTTCCTCACCCACCGTATTCTCCAGATCTAGCCCCCAGCGACTTTTTCCTTTTCTCTGACCTGAAGAGAATGCTCGCGGGAAAAAATTTGGCTCTGATACTGAGGTAATCGCCGAAACTGAAGCCTATTTTGAGGACAAACCGAAGGAGTACTACAAAAATGGTATCGAAAAGTTGGAAGGTCGCTATAATCGCTGTATCGCTCTTAAAGGCAACTATGTTGAATAAAAAAAAATGAATTTTGTCAAAATATTGTGTTTTACTATGGTAGACCGGGGACTTTTCAGCCGACCTGTTATACTTAAATTTGGTTAATACTTTTTTTATTAAATTAAATTTTTTATTCTAATTTTTAATAAATTCTTCAGTGCTTCTGAATACTGGTACATTATTTTTCCCTTGCATAAATTGCTTTAGATATTGTTTATCTTCTTTCTTGGAAATAAAATAACAATAAAATCCTCCTAACAAAATAAACAAGGTGAACATTTCCTAAAGGTCGACGAACTATTATTTTTTGTGATTTATAGGCCAATTTAAGATCTTACCTCTATTGTGTACATATTGAAACAAGGACATAGTCGTGCATTTTAATATGTTGAACCAGCAATTTATTTAAAACAAATGCAAAGTAATTTAAATAAGTAAATAATATGCAGGAATGATACCGTTAATTAAAAATACATATTTTTGTATGTTGCAACTAGTGATCAAATATATAATATTTAGAAGGCATTTTAATAGTCTATTAACCCATCTTCTACAAAACCATGTTCACTGCCAATGTGTGCGATTACTAGTCTGCGACTTTTTCCACGAGGAGCATTTAATCCTGTCGAATATCCTTCCAAAAATGCCTGACGGAAATTTGAAATATTGGTGCCCATCCATTAGGTTCTTGTTTACAACATTTTACGATTTAATGACTCTTCTTAGCTGTCAACTCCAAACAAATGAACTATAACTAACCCAAAATGGGATTATAATTTACGTGTGGAGTTCCAGTGCGCCGTGTACTGTCGCGTTTTAATTTTTGTTTATTTAAAATCCTCCAACTTTCCAACCCCACAATATGATCTTGTTATTTCTCGAAACATGTATGCTAATCTAAGTTTTTTCTTTTATTCTATAAAGCTGTTTTATTCGCCCACCCTTACCTACGCTATTCGCAGTCTTTATATTCTAGAGTATCAACTTTTAATGAGCTCAAATTCACCTCCATAGAAAATAATTTTTTGCTCTCGTTGTATAATATATCTGTAGGTACCGGAGAGCTAATGATCAGAGCAATTTGTGTGAAAACTTTGATAAATTATTAGTGGGAAGTTAACGAACAGCACAAAACGAATGGCGTAGCAAAGGAAGAGCAAGAAACGGGATTCGTAATATGATTTATCTCATAAAGTAAATTACGAATTTTCATATTATCGGGAATTTTTAATTTGTAGACAAATAATTAGCTTAAAGTTAAAAAACTTCATAAGTTCATCTATTTCCACAAATGTTGGAAATAAGCTGCAACAACCATGGTACTAATGTCTGGAAAAACCTTATTTCTGAATTATACATGCTAATCTCCCCTGTTAGAGTTCTGCTTAAAGCCCTTAAAAAAGTTCCACTAAACTTAATATGGCATTTCTATAAAGTATTCCTCTTAACCAAAATTCAGGCATACACCCCACGTTGGGCGCCAAATGTGCTAGACTTGTATAATGGAAATGCACATCGTTTTTTTTTCATGGATTGATTTTTTTAGTTTTGTAAAAATAAAAGTTCAAGACCAAATAGTATACTGATCTATTGACCAGAATATCTGGCTGTATAACTTTTGTCTATGAAAAGAAAGAAAAAATATGCACGTAACATAGTCAAGAAGTGACAGAAGTTTTTACACCTTACATTATTTAAAATAAATCATTTTAGAATCTCAAAATAACCTTCTCGGTTTTTAAGAAAGTCTCATAAGTCTTGGACCAACCATATAGGTATCCTCAAAAGATACTGTGGCTCAACATTGACCATCAATTCCATCAAAGCTTACTCTAATTAAAAACTATAAATTTTTAAATATTTTGAACTCCCTAACAAAGCATAAGGAAAGTTTTAGTTGAATCTTCTTCCATCAGTATCCAGTTCTTGCTGGACTTCTTCTTTATATCGTTGGTCCATCTCCTTGGTGTTCTTCCGATGCTGCGTTAGTGCTGTCTTGGCCTCAATTCAAGATTACCCTTTGTTCAGTTTACTTCTTGTTTGGCAATATGTCGTGCCGATGTCTCTTTATTATTTGTCACTCTTTCCAAGACATCTTCCACTGCTATACTTAATTAGGTTGCAGATTTAAGGGTTTCCACTCCATATATAACCACCAGCGATAAAATACTTTCATTTTTAGATTAACTGATACTTTGTAGTATTTCAGTATGAATCTTAATTTATTTGTTGCAACCCACGACATGTATATTCTTCAATTTATTTCAGCAGCTTGAATTTTCCTTTACCATTTTTTGAGCATAGTCCAAAATGTATTTTTTTACTAATTGGATAAATTATTTGATTTCAATTAATTTTAAATTCTGTATAAGAAATGTAGAAGAAACCTAGTGGGGCACGCGTGGATGTATAATATGTACGTGCAAGGTGGTCGAATGAACCGCCAGCAATCTATCGCCGTGTTGCCAGTTCTCCAATTTGCATTTACGGGAATGTTAATGTAAAGTGGTGGCATTAATCAAGACTGCCGGCCGCAACGTAGGGGTGAAGTGGTCCAGTTGGGCCAATATCGGCCTAACGTTATTAAAATGCTAGTACAGGATGGCTAATTAATTTTATGCAATGCCACACTTGTCTGGTGCTTAATGAATACGCTGTCCTTTTTATGATGGTTTACAGATTAAGTTTTCTTCGATTAAAATCGCTGATTCTGGTCAAAAATAATGTGAAATAAAAAAAGGAAAATTTTCGTTCATTGTGAATGACTTCCAGAAAGTAAGGGGTTGATGCAATAAATTTGATTAGGTCTTGCAGATTTATATATTAGTATACACATATGCTAAAAGTTTAAAATAATGGAATATTTCATCTTTTTATTAATTTGTATAAATAATTTTTTTGATATAAAAACATTAATTAATAATCAGTATTTCCTCCAAGGGCAAATGATCGAGCTGGGCTTGCGGAATTCTCTCCCATTCTTCACGAGCAGCATCTTTTAGTTCTCGTAGAGTAATTGGAACACGTGGTTAGGCTGTTTCTAATCGGGCTTGTCGTCCTGGGGCCCTCCAAACTAGCGTTCTTCGCGAATCAGAAACCAAGCCAATTCTTGATTCATCAGAGAGCATCATGTAATTCCAGTTAGAACCATGGTGTAACATTTCTTGAGCCCATTTTTTGTTGATAGGTTAGTTTGGGAACACGAACCTCTGCAAGTTCAAAAATTTTAAATAAATTCACATATGTTTCTGCACCAAAACTAATTTATTTTATAAAAAAATTGGTACTTTTTATGTTCTGGTTTCTTTGCTTTATACTTGCAAAAAATAGTTTTTCCGATTTTTCTTGAAAACAAATCATACAAGCTAAATGAAATTTTGGTAAAATAATACCTAAGGCTGAATACGTCTTCTAAATTTTTTTAAAATGTTTTGAACTTGTAGATACTTTTTCCGGAGGTCCATATAAACCTTAACGCAAACTGTAATGTTCTAAATTTTCTACGATATCAGTTAGCAAAATTAAAAATTATTTTATTATATAATAAGTTTATCTACGAACGCTGACAACGTTGCTTGTTTCGTTCTCGCTCTCCGCTCCAGTTACTGACGACTGATTGACGGCGAAGTCTTTTGAATAATTGCTCTTTGTTTCTTTCATTCGATGATTTTTCGATAGGAGAGTGTCTTTCCCGGAACCACAAACGTTCATTAAAAAAATCCCTTCAATAATTTAAGTTAATATTAAAGTTAGATCGCTAAATAACATCACTTGTGTCATAAGACGTATAATTGGTGTAGAATATAGAGCAAATCAATCCATTAAATTCATTGTTGTTACTAACTACCTTAGAAAAGTCGCAATAACAGATTTCATTGATTTCTTCCACTATTTCACTTGAAAAATTAATTTTAATTGCTAATGTCAGTTGTTTGGAGTAACCACTATGTCAAACAATAATACACAACACACTCTTCCCATATATTTTAATTTATTTACTATTGTCAAGTTAAAATATAAATCAGTAGAGAAACAGATTTAAAGAGTGTAACAAAATAATACAACATTGGACATATTACAAAGTAAAATGTTTTGCTTTAATAGAATGAATATTTAAATGTGAACAGAGCGCCTAACAACTCAAAAATTGACCCACTTTAAGAGACATCTTCGATTTTAAGGAAGTACACAATGCACCTAGTGTGGAGAGCAAAGTGGACTACATAAATCTACCTGGGTTCTAACAAGAATGTGCCAGCATCAGAGGGTTCTGCCTTTAATGCAGTCGAGATATCACTGTGTCATCACTGTGCTTAAGTAATTACCAAAACTAAAAGAACCTAGGACCTAGATGAGAACATTATAGCATTATGAGAAGAAAACTTGTTTACTTTAACTATTTGCTACCAATTGGTAGGATAATATCCCAGCCAATGCAATAAGGAACCAAACCTAATAAATTTTCCATTTTAATGAGCAAGATATTATTATCAACCTTTTCGAAGTTTGTTTAGATGGTATTCTCTTGTTGGCGTTTCTCCAACGCATTCTTTACAAAATTTGTACAGTTTAAATAGCTACATTGTTGGGCTATTTAGAGTATTTAGAGTATCTGTATCTGTAATTCTGGAAGGGTGGGTCGCCCCACAGCACTTAGGCCACATTTGGCCCATTGTGCGTCCTTCTGAGATTGAGCCTAACCTATAGGCTCGTCAACCATCCTACCTGTTTAAAGTAGGTGATAACGTCGCCTGTAGGCAGCTCCCTCAAATTGGCATGTGTTAGCCAGTTCTCGCCGAATACAGAAAGTCTTGTTAGAGAGAGTGCCGGACAGTCACAAAGGACGTGCTCAACTGTCTCATCCTCTTGTTCACATCCTCTACATAGTGGGCTGTCCGATAAACCCAACCTGTTCAGATGTTTTCGTAGGTGACAATGGCCAGTAGTAGACCTGTGACCAACCGCAGGTCCTTTCTGGTCATGGCCACGTATTTCTTGGCTGCTTTACCATTCGGATATTTCAGAAGTTCCTTGGATAGTATGCAAATAGTATGAAATAGAGATCTTCCAACGAAAGTTTGGGACAGCCACGTGGCCTCTCGTTCAATGCGCAGTGGTTTGTTTACGAGCGTTACCATAACAACGACCGTTCCAAAAGCTTGTCAGTGTCGTAGCTAGAATGGTTTTGTAAACTATATTTAGCTACGAATATGCTGAGAGAGTTTCTCAGTTGTTTTTTTAATCAAATGAAAAACCCAAAGTCTATGTCACAGATTTTTATTCTTTATGTTGATGGAAAAACAATAATAGCTACTAGTTTCGGCCATCATCAGACTATAAAAAAGGTTATTTTAGTGGTACAAATTAAAAAGAGAAGAAAAATCATACCTTAGTGTAAGAATTAATACATATATAATATTCTTAATAAAATAATATGTACTTTTTTATTAAATTTATTGTACCAACCCTTACTTTTTGGAAGTCCATCCAAGAGTTTTTTATTATTCTTAAATAATATGTACCATTTTTAGCAACGTTAATCATTATATAGAGTACTGCAAGAGTTTAATTTGAACCCATTATTTTTTATAATTGTTACTTCCATTACATTCGCTGTAATAACAAATTTGTTTTTTTCTCCTGGAAAATTGTCATTCGTTATTAACGGATTTTAATTAATTTAGATGTATTTTTAAAGAAATCCAATCAATCCGACTGTGTTTTTACAACAGGAAGATTGATGTGTTTTCTGTATTTTATTGACGGGTTTTGTTCACTGTTTTTTTTTTTCATCCAATTAACCTTAGTTTTCGTATTGTGTAACAAACGTTACATTAATTATTTGTGTCTATTATTTAGAAATTAGTAATTACACAGTTAAACCTTGGTGCGTTACAATATTGAAACAGAAAAAAATATATCGCAATAAAAGTAAAAGGTACCTATATACAAAGAGAAGCAAGATTAGTAAAATGATAGAAAGCAAGCGATATAGAAAACTGCAAGAAGAAACCGAACATTTATTGCTTCGAGAATTTACATCTTCTTTAGGCGGAAGAGTGATATCTAGTCAAAATGTTAAAAGAAGGTTGCCTGCATGTAATTTAAGAGCCAGAAGGCGTATGTTCACATCCACGGTTGATTGCGGATCAGCGTGCATGCAGATATCGGTGAGCGAGGGAAAACAGTCGTTGGAATCTTCAGAACTGGAGGTACTGGTCGAATTTCAGTTTGGAGAGAAAGAGGACAGCGATACAGTGAACGTTTGATTGAGCCAACCATTTTTTTTTTGGTGGTGGCTCAATTTGCGTGTGGGGAGGCAGACGTTATGATGGCCGCACTGATGTAGTGGTATTAATGAATATGACAATGACGGCTGTACGATATAGGCGAAATATCATGCGCGCCCTCACCCTGTGAGAATTGTAAATGATCTAATTGAATATCACGGTTTTATAAGAATGTGTAACATTGGAAAAAATCAACTGTGGAAAAAATAACGCGTAAAGCAGTCAGTATAACGGCAAATCTAAATTCGAAAGGGATTTCATACCAAATTTTATTCCTTGTTTTACCCTATTTTGGACGAAATCTCGAAAAATAATTTCATATTGCACACCTACACTATTAAAAGTATAGACCCTCCAAAAATGGTTTCTCCATCAAAACTATTTATATTTAAAATGTCTACTTCGACCGGACTATTACCCCGAGATTGTATTATCCAATTATATAATATATTTTTTATATATCCAAAATACTATTTCGTCGATTTTGTACCTAATGCAAAACCAACGAAAAGGTTCAAAGAACAGTATTGTTTCCTCGGAACGGCAAGTTAATCCTTTATACCGAACATTCCAGTATTAGATATACAAAATAAATTGACGCTTGAATTTCAATTTGCGAAACGGAAAGAAAACCAGCCCTATATCTTATCAAAAGAAAGGTGAACACCAAAGAAATAAGGACTGGGGGGCTGTTTTCGAAGATGATTGATTCAATTGAAGAGGCAACAACTCTCGCCTTGTTACCCGTATCGGATCAGATGAACCTCTCTTTCTGCGACTCTGATTGTGTCTCGACTTCTTTAGTTTCATCTTGAAAGCGGCGCCGTTGCCACGTGTCTCGACGCACATACACGGCGACCACCCAAATTTATGAACTCAATAAAACATTTTCCTCACGTTGGGCGCCAAATATGCAAGTTAGTTTTTGATTTGAATAATAGTTGATTGATAGGGTTGTGGAAGAAATTTTTAATAAGGAAAAGACAAAATGTCAATAAATCTTTTCTGTACTAATTAACTACTAAGTACGAAGTATTAACTGAATTATCTGTTTTTCATCTAATGTACAGCGAAATTATTTAAACACAGATGGCTTTTGTGGTGGCTTCTATCTTTTGGCGCCCTTGTGGACCTTGCACCCTTGGCCAATGCCACTTTTGCCACGCCCTAAATACGGCCATGGGTCTGAACTTTGTATGTATGCCAGTTTTATCAAATTTCTTTATTATTCTGGACACTTGATTCACTTATGATATAGTTTAAATCATTAAAAACATAACTTTTTTCTTTATATGCCCGTTTCCGATCATAATGTCCAACTAATATGAGTCTTAAATTATTTTTTTCTATAAATTTGCAATTATTCTTTCACTTTCTAAAGTCTGTATGTATCAACTGCCAATAATCAGTTTTGACAATTTGTAGGTAGACGAAGTTTATTATTTCAATGCCTACTACTTGATTTTTTTAAAACATTGAATTTTATAGTCTATATAGAAAGGACAAGGAGTAATAAATCATTCATTTAAGTAGATTTCATAGACGTACCAAAATATATTTTAAGAGGGTATACCGTAAGGTACATTTTGTATTGAACGAATGAGTTGCAGCTATGCTAAAGAATATAAGATTTAGGTCAGAGGTAACGGGATGTACTAATTTTAATAAAAAAAGTGATAGAAGTACATAAATTTTAGTTTGATAAAGAAAGGCAACACAGTTTATTCATAATAGAAAACAAACCAATCTGTAACAATAATTATTTTATATATTTTTGTTCTTTTTGTAAGAAGATTAATTCAAACTTTGAATATTGTCACAAATAAATTACAATAAAATATATTTTTAAAGTCAAGATAGCAAGGTATCATTACAATTTTTATCAAATTCAAAGAAGCAAAATGAATATTTTTTTATTTGCATTACTCCTAGTGTTTGGGGAATTTTTCTCAGAAATTTTAAATGGCAAGTGGCCTACTGTAATCGGCTTAATACGATTACACCTATTTACAGATTATTCGATTATTGAGAGGGATTTTCCAAACAACCCAGTTTTCTTAGAAACATTATCGGGAATATTATTTTAAAAGAAAGTAGGTACATTAAATCAGTACTTAGTATTAGTTCTTTGAGTAAAGTTGTATGAAGTTGTATGGTTTTCATAATATTGTAAACAGTTGAAATATATTTAAAACATTTGTTGAATGTTAATTGTGCAAGTACCAAACAATGTCGATAAGCCAAGGACCATCTAAACGACCAAAAACAGGTCCATTATCTTTAAATGAAAAAACTCTGATATAGAATTGTTATATATCACTGAAAAACAAGGATCCAAGTGCAAGTGTTGATGATATTGTGGAATTAACGGCTGCTATGTTGTGTGTTGCTAAATCAACAATTTATAGATTACTAAAAGAAAGCAAGAATGGAACTCTTCAACCCCCTAAAACTCCTTCAGGCCGAAAACCAATTGAGATCGATGAGTCATTAAAACAAAGACTAAGGCGTAAAATCCATGGATTTTACTTGCGAAAGGAAATTCCAACACTTGACAAAACTATGACATCAGTGCAAGAAGATACGGACTATACAAAATTCTCCAGAATTATATTATGCAAACTTTTGAAAGATGTGGGTTTCAGATATACAAAACATAATAGAAAATCTTTCTTGATAGATAAACCGGAAATTTGAAAATCTTCTAGTATGTGGAAAATTGACAATATTTGTGATGATTTAATCGACCCTATTATTATTAATGTCAACAACGATTCTTCCTCTTCCGAATCGGATATAGAATAAAATGTAAGTAATAAATGTATTTGAATAATTATTTCTTTTAATTTTTTATTATATTATAATTTAAAACGTATTTTTTCCCAAAATACACACCACTGCATTGCGTTATTGCTTAGCTGCTAATCCTTTAACAATGAAGAAACCCTAAACTTTGCTATGACTGAAACAAATACGGGGTCGATCTACCTGGTTTTTAGATTTACGGAAGAAATGTAATTTAAAGTAAGAGATTTATCAAAAATTTCATGGTGCTCCCTGTAAAGGTTTTGCATACTTAATTGGGGTTTATTACTCCTCGTACTTTTTGTACATATAGTAGCTGCAGTAGCGTTTTTACAAAAATCTACCACTGCGCCATAATCTGTTATTTTACTGCGTCCAGTTTCCTGGAAACTGGTGCAAAATTTTCCGTGATCGATGTGGCAACATGCTGAGTTCGTCAATCAATCTAAACGGAATTTTCAGAGCGTACCGCATCTCGTTAGTGCGAATCAAACGTATTATAGTGGGTAGGCATCTCTGAGGAGTAGACACATAATGCACAAAGCGTTGATTATAGCCCGAATACATCGACGGCCCAATTCGCTGCTTAAACTGCTTTTCAAACCACAGACTCCACTATTTACGGTTTGTTCCACTAGAAAATTTGACCTTAAAATTACGGTTAAAGGTTGACGAGTTCTCTTTGTTTTGACCGACAGTAACAACACAGCTCAACGTTACTAAAACATTTTCAATATAATGTATTTTAAGTAACATGAAAGCTATAATTATCTTAATGGACACAAAGAATCTTTTTATAAAGTGAATTATACTTTAAGGAACACACGTTTCGATAACCAAGTTACCTTCTTCAGAGACCTAATTTTAATAGATTATCTTGTTAATTGTTTCTTCTGTATCTTTTTCTCTAAATTGAAGAGGGCTTCATCCAATTTTAGACCTCATTGACGTCTTAATACTACTAATCCAACATCAAATAATCGATCTGTGAATCTGACTGTGACTCATAAATGAAAACAGCTCCCATTGGCTTAAAAAAATAGTTTTCCCTCGGTATTTCCAATTAAATATTGAAAAAATGAGTTAAGTTGTTCTTAAAATTGTTATTGAGTAATAATTTGCCGAACTACGGGTAAGAATACAAAATATTGTTCGGCAGTTCCATCAACCACTTTTTATAAATATTTTAGTTTTTATTTTCGGTACTGTTTATTTTGGCATACTTGCACTATGTACTTTTCAAAACCAACACTTCCACAAACAAAAAATTTACAGATGATTTAAAGATTTCCTCTTCACAAAGCTCTAAAATATTTTTCCTACAATCACTGCCGTTTAAAGAAAATGTACTTGTTAATAGGGCACCATCCACGTTAAGAAACTACACACAACATTTTGGTTATCCAAACAATTTAATCAGATTTCATTCGGTAAATATACTGCACTTATTTCTCAGGTAATTTTGTGGGTAAATAACGAGTAGATACCTATTCTCAAGGTAAACGACATTGTCGTTGAGCTTTACATTGGCGTAGACCCAGAGGGACAAAAAGGAAGATCTTTCATGGTTTATGAAACTGGTTTGTCGTTGGTAAGTGAGCAGCACGTGGGTATTTCACAAAAATGAACAGACAACGCTTACGGGTATCATAGAAAAGATGAGTCAATTCTGTCCTTGAAATAATAAGGACAGGTGAATATTTCGTTATATATAAGAAATTATTAAATATTTATTTTTCTACGCACTATATAGTATACACAATTTACTTATTAGTCTGTTTTTTTGTCTTTTTGTTTTGTCTTTGCCATATCTATTTCAGTTTACAGCTGTAGCGGTCGCAAGACGAAGACGCCGTCAACCATCATAATGGGGTAATTTTAACAGAAATAAGATTATAAATTGAAAGACATTTTAAATTTGCATTTAAATTATTTCTGTAATCGAGTAAAAGCTGTGCGCGGCTTTCCCCGTTTTCTCTTTCCGGCCCAGATTCGTGGACCTGCAGCTGGCTCTATGGGGATCTTTTATACAATCGTAATTGGCGACAGAAAATGCATTAAATTCCAGAATGTAAACAACTGGGTAAATATCTGTTACAATAAATACATAGCATGGACTAGACCAATGCTACATACTTTCAATTCATTTAAATTAAATTAATTATACCAATTCAAATCATATTCACACAAAGAAAACATCACTACCAAAGAAAGTGTCGTAATTTTCCTACCCTGTTCTGTATCTGTCATTCTGAAAGGGTGGGTCGCCCCACTTTGGCCTTATCTGGCCCATTGTGCGTCCTTCTGAGATTGAGCTTGACAGTGTAAGTATATCTGTGACCAAACGCAGGTCCTTTCTAATAATGGCTGCTCTACTATTCGGATACTTCAGTTCCTTGGTTAGTCTGCAACTTTTTCTTCGTCTCATCTTCCCCTGAATTTGTAAAGGGAGCGTTCTTGTACTAGGTCAGGCTGATTCTGGCAGGCTGATGAGACTGCCAGATCCCAAGATCCTTTGGGAGGCAGCTTTCCTACCCACAAAAGTCAGCTATGCGGTTACCTTTTGAAATTCCATGACCTTTGATCCAGCCTAGGGTAACCACATTATAGTTTTATGTGACCTGATGTGATCTGTGGCATATTCAGGGCAATTAATACTTGTCTGCATTCCGTAAGGATACGGATGTTTTTACCGGTGATTTCTCTTTTTTCCTACCCTGTTCTCAATATCTTTACTTCGTTCTTTCACTATTTGTTTCCTTAATTTTAAGAATTCTCCATATTCTTTGGATCTGCTAAAACACTTGGATGGCCCTTGAACCTAAATAACTTTTAACGCAAATACAACAGACCCAAAGATGGATTATTTAAGGTGTGCCAATTTGAGGTATGTAAATTTGAAATATCATCAAATAGAACAAACTCTGTCTCGATATCACGTGGCAGTCAATATCTTAATTAATTAAGACCGTGCGTCTTTCCCTCTATATCAATGTTGGGCCAATTTTTGAAATTCCACTGATATTTACATGCATGATGTTCCCTCGTTAGTTATAATTGGGTAGTTTGGCTATAAATTGTTCTTTTGGGGCATGCCTAAAAATACAGCTATGCTGCCAGCCATAAATATTGGGTTTGTTATTACCCTCAGGACTATAAAAGGGTTTTGCTTGCCTGAATGTTGCAGTTCCGATTTCTACATACTGATTCGACACCTTCAGTAGCATTCTTGAATGAAGCCTTGTTGAATTTAATGAACTAATTACTCATAGAGGTTTTTCCATTATAATGTTTTAATAATTAAGTAGAGAAAACCTATTTTTGTTTCTTTTTTTAGATTATTTCGAGGCTCCAATAATATTCTGAAATTTTCGCAATACAGTAAAACTAATTCCTCGCCCGTTTTGCTTTATTGGATTTCTATTTTGGCTTTTTTTAATTTGCCCTTCTAGCATTTAAAAATGAATTATTCACTTGGACTTTTTATGTTTTCCTTAAAAAATTCTTACCGTTGGTGAAAAAACACCTCGTCGTCTGACCACTGGCGACACAGTAGAAGGGCCGGTGGGTTTTTGGAACTGCTGCCTAACTCGATTGCCGCCACCGCGTCTCTCCGTTCGCCGCCTCCGGTCTCAATCAATAGACGCGTCGCGGTGACTTTCAGAGGATGTGGGGGGTATAGTGGAAGTTAAAGGAAGCAATTACATGCCCACTTTCCTTCTAACACCGTTTGTATGTATATTTGCCCTAGTAAGCAAGAAATCTCTTTCTTTATATTGAAAATATAACGTATTCTTGTTAAATAAAATTCAAACTCCAAAATTAGTTTAGGTTCAAAAAAATTAAGTCAAAAATAGTTTAACATATTTTTAATTCCTTTATTTATTTATTTGCCTTCTTACTATAATATATGAGTGTTCCAAAGGATTTAAAAACTTAGGTGTCTTCTTATTCTTCTGTGCAGATTGTCTGTTTCAAGACCTGACTCAACCAGATTTTCTCTCTATTATTGTCTTGTCCAAACCTCTTGATATCGACAATTCAATATAAAACCGTGTGAATTGGTTTGTCATCTAAGGATCCTGGAAAAATGCCACTAGCATCCTTAAATCAACCATTAGACACCATATCAGTCAAAATTGACTTTGACAAGTCGTTTGCAGTGGTTATAGTGAAACGCCGGTTAGAGAAGTAGCAGACCGAAGACCTTTGGTGGTCTTACAAAAACCACACAAAAAAGAAACGCCCATCCTAGGAACAGGATCTATTTCACTGGAGGAATAAGCCAGGTAAGAGCTGTCGTCTCTGCCAAAGCGCAAAAGAAATGGAAAAACAAAACCATGCTAATGTATAGATAGTTTCATCACCTTGAATGGCATTTTTTGGATTTTTTGGCTACCCACCTTATGCTACTTTTCACTTTCCTATTCTGGTTTTTATTTCCCATGTACAGCATTAATTTTCATTCTATATTGTTTTCCTTCTTGTTTGATCTAAAATCTGATGCTGCTAAACCTGTGTTAGTGTTCTGCATGTTGGATAACGTTCAAATTGTCTCTACCAATTTTTATTTATTGTCTATTTTTAATGCTTCGACTTCGTCGATACTTAAAACCATCATGAAATCGTGGATTCACGGTCTATGTATTGGCGTTATTTGGTAAGAGGACTAGAACTGTTTTCAATGGATTTGTAAGTCTAGTAATTGCACAAGGACCTAATGTGTCATCAAATTTAAGATAATTATAAATATAATCAAGTAAAAGTCCATCCCAATCATGTAGATAATGAAAATTATGTTCTATAATTGTATTTTAAATTAATTTCAGTATGTACCATTCACCCGTATTGCATGCAACGCTTTTATTTTAAAAGGATGTTAGTTTAGTAGACCCACATGTCCTTCAATAAGTAAATGATTATAATGATGGTATAATTATTAAAATTGAACCAACTTTCATAATCTATAAATGATTGGTCTCACAATTCAGGTCAAAGTTACACAATTAGGTCGATCGTATGTTAGATATGTTTCATTGTTTCTTATATTCAATTTTGCCAGAAGCCAATCATATCTATTTAAATGCAAATTAGGTTATTTTCTTTACAACATATTTTGGTACATCTTTTTTTATTTTCTAATATCGAGACTGATTCACTTTGTGTGACGTTTACCAGGCCTATACGCCATTCTTCATAAGCGATAAGACATCTGGTGGCCATTAAGGAAATCTAGCCATAAAAAATTGCTAATTTTCTGGCAGTAGTATTATTACGTTGTTTAAAAATCTTCACGTTCTTGCTTGGTTGGTTGTTTATGTGTTGCTTCTAGTAGAGGTGGGTTATTTAATAACAATCTGGCGAGAAAAGGGGAATATATTGAAGGGGAGCATTCGATTTTTTAAAATAAAACTCTTTTTCATAAGCAGTCTCGTTATTTAATAGCCAGACCTCATAATTCTTCTAGTTTTTCTAGCCAAAATTAGATGACCTGAATGTTTTTCCTCTGCAAACATTTAGAATTCTTTGACCTTCCAAATATATATTATAAATTCTCTGTCACTATCCACTTTTTTACAATATAAGCAAATAAAGAATGTCCCAATCTCTTTCACTTGTCAAACTCCTAATATTCTTTATTAAAAAAGCCTACAGGCTGATTTTCTTTGCTTGATCGGATGTGTGACTTATTTGACATTGTCAAAAGCTTTCTTCGCAAAAATAAACTGTTAATGAAAGGCTAAATTGTACAAATTAGAGTGCAACCTTTCGAATTCCAGTCTAAAAAAAATAAAATGGGGACAAAGCTTGGTGCAGCTGTGGAAAAACACATTTATTGGTTCAGTAATTTGAAATGTTGTAGTCCAGACATGTCGATGATGTTAACACGAACATAAAAATAGTTTCAACCCGTATTAGTTGTCCTCTCTTTATGCCCTTATCGAAAATAGTGTCTGAATAATGAAAAGCATCTGGCCGAACAAGATAAGGCCGAAGCGAGACACCGCACGGAATGAAATAGTGGCAGATAAGCAGAGGCGCTGTCAAACATCCGTCCAATTAGCGAGAGTTTGGGGGATTCATTAGAGAAGCAAGTTAAAATAGACCGCGGTGTTTACTTTATTAGTGATGTTTATTGCTGTTAAGAACCTGCGTGTACCAGATAATTGCAACGAAGAAAAGGACCGACCGACGACGATAGGATCCAATTAGGGGATTCTCATTAACGTTGCCGTGTCTATTTTTGCAGATGTGGTCGGTATTAACGGCGACCACGACAGCGGAAATCGTCAAAGCAATGAAATATCTACAAACAAGAAAAAAACACGTTAAGTATAACGTACAGCCTGTTTTAGTTTTAGCGCCAATGGGCTCTAAATTAAAATCGTTATTTTTGCAAGAAAAATAGATTTTATAAAGATTTCTAAATATTTCGACGTACAGGATGTTCTAGATGAGTCTGTTTTAGGAGAAATGAACTTTCTTAAAAAATTGGTCAAAAAAGCTCTAAATGACCAAGATAGAAATAATGTTTAGAAGAATAATAATCGAAATAATGCTCTGAAAGGTGTATCATGACAGTCACTCTATCAACCTGGCACATATAATGCAGTTTTGCAGCTTTGCTTGGGAAACTTTGCATAGGTAAAATGTGTTCAACAATTTAGTGCCTACAATAAAAGGGGTCTGATGGTAATAAACCACTTTTAACAGGTCGGCTGAAAATTCCCCGGTCTACCATAGTAAAACACAATATTTTGACAAAATTCATTTTTTTTATTCAACATAGTTGCCTTCAAGGGCGATACAGCGATTATAGCGACCTTCCAACTTTTCGATACCATTTCTGTAGTACTCCTTCGGTTTGTCCTCAAAATAGGCTTCAGTTTCGGCGATTACCTCAGTATCAGAGCCAAATTTTTTCCCACGAGTATTCTCTTCAGGTCAGAGAAAAGGAAAAAGTCGCTGGGGGCTCGATCTGGAGAATACGGTGGGTGAAGAAGCAATTCGAAGCCCAATTCATGCAATTTTACCATAGTTTTCGATGATTTGTGACACGGTGCATTGTCCTGATGAAACAACACTTTTTTCTTCTTCATATGGGGCCGTTTTTTCGCGATTTCGGTCTTCAATCGCTCCAATAATGCACAGTAATAGTCGCTGTTGATTGTTTTTTCCTTTTCCAAATAGTCGATGAACAATATACCGTGTGTATCCCAAAAAACTGAGGCCATAACTTTGCCAGCTGACTGTTGAGTCTTTCCACGCTTTGGTGGCGGTTCACCGGCCGCAGTCCACTCAGCTGACTGTCGATTGGACTCAGGCGTGTAGTGATGGAGCCAAGTTTCATCCATAGTCACATATCGACGCAAAAAATGGGGTTTGTTACGACTTAACAGCTGCAAACACTGCTCAGAATCATCAATTCGTTGCTGTTTTTGGTCGATTGTAAGCACGCGCGGCACCCATTTCGCACAGAGCTTCCGCATACCCAAATATTCGTGAACGATATGTCCAACACGTTCCTTAGATATCTTTAGAGTGTCAGCTATCTCGATCATATTCACTTTACGGTCACTCAAAATCATTTTGTGGATTTTTTTGATATTTTCGTCGGTAACCACCTCTTTTGGGCGTCCACTGCGTTCACCGTCTTCGGTGCTCATTTCACCACGCTTGAATTTTGCGTACCAGTCAATGATTGTTGATTTTCCTGGCGCAGAGTCCGGAAACTCATTATCAAGCCAAGCTTTTGCTTCAACTGTATTTTTTCCTTTCAAATAACAATATTTAATAAGCACACGAAATTATTTTTTTTTCCATCGTTTTGAAAATAACAAAAGTTGCTTCACTAAAAATGCAATTTCTCACAAACTAATAGTCCGACAGCTGTCAAATTTTTACACGAATCTTTTGAAGGTTGATACTATCTAAAAATAAAATGGATTTAATTCTAGTGTCGTCATCTATAGGTCAGACCGGGGACTTTTCAGCCGACCTGTTATTGCGATCATCTGTCACGGTTTATTGCTTATGGTCAAAATTTGCACACAGGATCGGTTCTTGTATTTATATAATTTGGGTTGAGTATAATCATTTATATTTGTGTTCCCGTAGTGAGAGTTGTTAGTCTGTGCTGTTTAATAATTTTTGTGAAAAATGTTTCGTCCTTGGGAAACTGCATCAGCGGCGCCCTGTGTTACTGTTCCTGTTCGACGACGAGTTTTATTCCTTGATGCCAAAGAAATCGTCAGACATATTCATCAAAAGCTGGTCCAAAGGGGTTGGGCTTTTACTCCTGCTGTAAGAGAAACCAGCGATTTGACAGGGATACCGGAATCATCAGTGAGAGTTCACATTTCGAGGCCAATTCATTCGAGACGATGCAGCTCCTGCCGTGGCTTTTAAAGGTAATAGCATTTGCAAGAATGTTGTCCTGGTTTGTTCATTGTAGCACCTTATTTCAAGAGAACGGTTCTACTTTTCGTTGATAGTTGTCCCAAGATATTTCTACTATCCCTTTGCTTTTGCTCGTGTTGAGGTTTAAACCTTGACTTTATCTAATATTTGAGACTCTTGTCTTTTAAGCTTTCTCAACTGTCAGCAAAGGGAGCTTCTTTAAATATCTCCTCTGAATACACGTTGAACACACATATCTGTCTGGAAATTGGACAGTAGTTGGTTGCTACCATCCTCAACACCAGCTTTGGTTCTGGCACCACTCTGCTCTACATCTTAGCTATTTACAAGCCTTCTGCAACTACCTTCCTTCCCATCTAACAAGATATGAAGTGCACGTTGTGTAAATTTGGAGGTAAACCTCTACATGCTGTCTTAATGGTAGATGAGGCTTCTTAAGTATCGAAATAATTGGGCATAACATTATTAAACTTGATTATGATTTTACTCAAATCGGAAATAACTGAAAAAGTAGGTGTATACTACAAAAAAACGCGTTTAATGGTCCTAGAAATAACAACTTTCTTGAAATTGATTGCGGTAACCTTTACTTTGTGGAAGTCCATCTTACTAAGAACAATAAATAACTGAACGGTTAAACTAAACTTCCACTATTTATTTTAAAACGTATATTTCGAATAAATAGTGGAAGTTTCATTCAACCGTTTAGTTTTTTACTGTTCTTAACAACTCTCTTATTATCAAATTAATAATAAACACATTCAATTAACTTTTTGTTCTTGTTTATCTTCTGTTACAGATAAATTGGCTGATATTGAAAAACTATATAGAATAGAACTAATTATTAAGTAAATATAGAAAAAAAAATAATTGCTACTAATTAGGGTAGCTATATTTATGAAAACGAATATAAATCACACAGTATCTGACATAAAGTGGGCTATAAAAATTCGTTTCAGACAAACGTATAAACAAAATTTTCGTTAACAATGAAATAAATTTTGAAACTAGGTATACTACATGCAAAACATAATAATAAACCGTTGCACGTCAGAATTGTGATATTGCCACATTTATTAAAAAATCGAGATAAATCAATTCGACGATGTTAGATGACCAATATCCTGACGGCATTTCCAAAATAGTTTAGTGACTCAAACGCCGGCTGGCTATGGGAAATGATTTTTATAGTTTTGTTCCTGCAGTCATACTTGTTAAGCAGCTCCTGCAGACACATCCTGTTTAGCAAGTTGTAATTGAGTTCTTCTGGTAAAATATTACAAATTGTTAAATAAAACAGATATTTCAGATGCAGTGACTTTCAACTAAATAATAGCATAGTCCTGAACATACAGGATTTGTCTTTAATTTGAATTTGTATAAAATAAGTTTATGAATTTTAACATTTTTGTAGCTTATTAAAAGTTTTTTGAATGAAAGAGATACATCTGTGCGATCTGCTTAACTAGTCATGGTGCCTTTTTAATAGATCTTAAACAGAATAGATCCTATACTTAAATATTAAACAATGTTGGTCGCAATATAGATTATTGAGGTACCTACACATACTCTAAAGTTTTTTTAGTGATTGAACATTATTAATTGTTAAATTAAGAATATATTATTTATATTTGTGTTGTCAAGCTTCACGTGAATATCAGATTCAATATGCATATTGCTGGCTGTATTGATATAACTAATTTTTAAGACGTAGGCCACCAATAATTATTTAGTTTTTTTTTTTTTGGACAGGCAACCTAAATTTTTTTTCTGGTACAAAA
Source organism: Ophraella communa (assembly GCA_035357415.1). Taxonomy (NCBI): domain Eukaryota; kingdom Metazoa; phylum Arthropoda; class Insecta; order Coleoptera; family Chrysomelidae; genus Ophraella; species Ophraella communa. The sequence goes on along the minus strand of CM068982.1, from coordinate 2,771,881 downwards.
AATTTAACTGACAATGTATATTAATATCTACGTCAGTTGGAGGATTTGTCTGCATTTTTTTGCCTTGAGTATAATAATTAAGTTGAGATAGGTTCAACCTCATTTCACCATTCAGATGGACGTTATATTGTTCACATTACGACTTATTTGCAAAGAATGAATACGTGTTTTCACATCTCTACCAGAAGGAACTTTTTATTACCTACAGCGAATGAAATTTCTTATCGACTTGCGCTTTACTGCGTACGAATTTTAATGACGGCGCATTATATTTTTATCCGGGTCTTGGTAAAAATAGGTTATATTTAAGATTGTAATTATTCAGATGTGGCCAGATAAAGTTTTTTACCAAAATAATTATAGTTAGATACTACAAATTAATTATAATGGTATAATTTTTGTTTTTACCTCTGTCCCAAAATTACCCAGGCCAAAGAAAGCACAGAAATTTTGAAAAAATGTATTTTTATAGATCATCACATTCCCCGTTAGCTCTTTTTCCAGAAATTTCCTTCTCACCTCTTATTAATTACAAATATCACTTGCCTTTATTGATTCAACAATTTTCTGTATAATAAATTGCTTTAGTTACTAATTACTTTCAAAAACTTTGTGGTTTTCCTTTACAAATTATTTAATATGCTACGCCGTGCATTTTGATTAATAATCGGCCGTTCATTGTTCATATCGCTGAAGCTAATCGAGTTGATTAAGAAATTTCATTTGGAGATTAATTTAAATTTTGATCATAAAATTAATTCGACTAAAGAGATTTAATGTATTGTATCTTTAATGGTCCCGCAGGATATTCGGCAACACGGGCGCCTGCTCGGCGTGCGGGCAGTCAATTCCAGCCAACGAACTTGTGATGCGATCGGGGGGACCGTCCCTTCAGCAACCCGGTGCTCCGCCGCACGTATTTCACCTCAAATGCTTCACGTGCAGCAAATGTCTCAGTCCACTGGTGCCAGGAGATAGGTAAATATATAAATAAATAAATATAAATATAAAGTGAAATATAACTTGAACTTAGGGTTTTCTGCAATTAAATCTAGTTTTGAATAATTCATACTGACTTAGGCACAGTACTAATGATTCAATTTAAGTTTAATTACTTAAATTATTTTAATAAATCCAGATTTTTCATTTTATGAACATATCAATGTACTAATTATAAAAATAATATACAGTGTGTAAAAGCCAAATGGAATAAATTCATTATTTCGGTTACTGTACATATTTATAAAAAATCCCGAGACACGTCAAATTTAAATTATAACTTGACATTCTTTAACGTGAAAATGCAACCCCTACCTTCAACCACCTTAGAATGACAGGTACAACCCCCAATTTTTTAAATGGGAAGTATAGGCTTGTGATATATCATTTGAAAGGTCTCTTCATTCTCTATTCAAAAATGTTATTGTTTTTAAATTTAATGCAAAAATTAACATAAAAAAATTAAAATCATGTTGTTACCGAAATTCGCTAAAATATACTCGAAACTTATTACAATATACTTAAAACTTATTTTCCGTTTAGGTCTTGATAATGAGAAAGTGAACAAAAACCATAGCAATGTGGTTTTTAGATGGTAACCATTGAAAAACTTTAAAGAATTTCCGTGGCAACGCTATTTTAACAAGCAGTAGTAAATTGTTTTATTTAAGTTGTCATTGTTGTAATTTAAGTATAAAGTTTGTTCAATTCAATTCTGAAAAATGGTTAGATTAACGGAAATGCATAAAATAACAGTTTTACAAATGATTGGTTACGGAAATAACATCCGAACACAACAGGAAGTAACTCGCCTATTTCATGAGAAATTTCCTAATTTACCGCCTATATCCCAAGGAACAATAAGTAAAATAGAAAAGCAGTTTCGCGAGTTTGGTCATGTAAGGCAGACAAAAAAAAACAGCTGCCAATGCACTGAGTGATGAACTCAAATTAGATGTGTTGCTTGAGTTTCAGGAAAACCCACATACATCGAGTAGACAGGCATCCACTACATTCAATGCTAGCCATACATCGATAGCAAACATATTAAAAGAAAATAAATTGCATCCGTATAAGATGATACCTACTCAGGATCTCATGGAAGACGATTTTGATAGGAGAACTTTTTTTTGTGAGCAAATGATGGACATGTTGGATAACAATATTATCCAATTAGAAGACGTTATGTTTTCTGATGAGTGTACTTTTTTACTTAACGGTCATGCTAATCGGCAAAATTGCCGCTACTGGTCCACGGAAAATCCTCACTGGATGAGAGAAGAACACACTCAATACCTCAAAAGGTTAATGTTTGGGCAGGGATTGTAGGGAACAATATCATTGGTCCCTTTTTTATTGAGGGCAACTTGAATGACAACAATTATTTGGCACTACTTCAAAATGATGTCATTCCAACGTTGGCAAATTTATATCCTGATCCAGGTAATCCTCAAGTTCCAGCGAATACGATATGGTTTCAGCAGGATGGAGCACCACCACATTACCAACTTGATGTCCGGCAGTACCTCGATACAATATTTCCCAATCGGTGGATAGGGAGGCGAGGATCGATTGAATGGCCAGCGCGATCACCTGATCTTACATTATTAGATTTCTTTTTATGGGGATATGTGAAGAGCCATGTGTACAAAACTAAACCTTCTGATTTAAATGACCTAAAAGAACGAATAACGCTTGCGATTAGGTCGATCACGCCTGATATGTTAAATAATGTTAGAAGACAGTTTTATTTGAGATTAGGATGTTGCCAAGACGTTCGCGGAAAACATTTTGAACATCTACTTCATTAACATTCATAGTTCTTTTTCGTGTTCTACATTTTATTACGTTTTGCATTACATTTTAGTTTTTGATTGTAGCGAATTTCGGTAACAACATGATATTAATTTTTTTTATGTTAATTTTTGCATTAAATTTAAAAACAATAACATTTTTGAATAGAGAATAAAGAGACCTTTCAAATGATACAGCACAAGCCTATACTTCCCATTTAAAAAATTGGGGGTTGTACCTGTCATTCTAAGGGGGTTGAATGTAGGGGTTACATTTTCACGTTAAAGAATGTCAAGTTATAATTTAAATTTGACGTGTTTCGGGATTTTTTATAAATATGTACAGTAACCGAAATAATGAATTTATTCCATTTGGCTTTTACACACTGTAGATCTAGTACCAAAAATAGTACCAACTCCAAATAAATGAACCATAGTATAAATTTAATGCTTGTTTTAGTGTGGATTAAAAAAAATCCCTTTGAAATAATTTCGTATAGCCCAAAACATCTTTTAATTTATTATCAAATTGAAAATTAATTTTTTTTAGTTAATTAACATAACAGCAATCATTAAATTTATAATTATTAATTCTTTAGAATATTGGCGCCCGCGTGAGGCGGTTGGCAATTTCTGTTAAAAAATAGTATGTAATATATTTTAACGGAATATATTTTATTTCGAAGATAACTTATGATTTTAACATTATAATAATTCTTTACAAGTTAATGACGTTTCATGATTCCTTCACTCTCACATCCACATTCAGCGTTAGGCTGACGAAATTAAAACACCCAAAAAAACGTTGGCTGTATTGTGTTTTGTTCATGCTTTTTTTTCTAATTTTTAGGTACTACATGTTGTCCGGTAATTTGGTGTGCGAACAGGACTGGCACAAATTGCTCAAAAGTACCACCGCAGCGACACCTACAGTACGTAAAGGAAAGGTGGGACGACCGCGTCGTAGTCGTGATTGAAATGACGCCTTCTTTGATGCTGGTAAGTTTCAAATTTCGCCACAAACTGGGTCTTTATAACTAATATCACCATTAATATTATAAACAAACATGCTAGAGGGAGCTAATTCTCTCTCTTTAAAAAATATCTAAAAGTATTTACCCATAAAATACTTAATGTATTAAACTCTTAACATTAACAAATCAATAGCATAACTAATTAAAAATTATTTAAAAATAGAAAAACTATAACTAAGCTTGGCCGTTTTCTGATGGAAAAACAACTACTTCTTGGGCTATGTGCCCAACCGGACATTAATTATATTTAAATAGAAAAGGTAAGTACCTCTTCTCATCCCGCAGAGCAGGATGCGATATGATTCTTCTACTTGGAAATATTTCTTGAATCATTACACTTAAGAATATTTAAATTTGTAATAAATAACAATAAGTTCCCGCTGCAAAAACGTCTTATAACTCAGGCAAATAAATATTAAAGATAATCTGTGTAATTAAATCAAATATCGCGTCTGAGACACTCTTTAACAGCCCATCCAGTGTGATCTGTTCGGAATAATTAACATCTCACATGAGATTTACGCCTCGCGCGTTTTTTCCTTTTTCCTTTTTTTTTTGTCTGTTTGTCGTCTGTCTTGTGCGACAATTAATTTTAGATAATAAAGAGAGCGATATTTTTGCGAAGGCAACATCCCGTCTGTTTGCCATAGCAACGGTTATTAAAACTCTGTTTACCATAATAAAAGCCACGTGTACAGACTTTATGAATTTCTTTTCCCACATTTATAACGAGACCTCGCGTTGCATCTCAACGGAGGACATATAGTTTGCGTCAAAGCATTATAAATAATTTTCGAAATTCGGTTGCCAGGAATTTTATTTTATTTTTCGCCAAGAATAAATCTTAATCCTAATGGGATGCGACACCGAAGGCGTTAACTTTTGCGTATCCCGTAATTTATAACAGACGGTTTAATTTTGAAATGCCCAGACTAGAATTATATATATATATTTAGAGTACAAGGATACTTATCTAAATATCTGGAGAAAAATGTAGTCAGCAGCTGGGTGTGCATGGGCTAAAAAATCTCCAGTTTCATCCTAGTTTATTTGTTTAAATAAAACCATACCAAGCTTGACCGTTTTCTATGAAGAAACAACTACTTCCTGGGCTATATGCCCCAACGGACATTGAATTACAGTCCAATAGAAAATGTGATGGCGACCGACCTCGTCGATACTTAAAACCATCTCTGTCGGTTTGCAAATCTCTTATGCCTTCATTCCTTTGTCTTTCATTCCATGTCCTCACAGGACATGGCTGCTTTGTGCAATTTCTTTTTAAAAGGCCTAGACTAAATATTGCTAATTTACAGTGGAAAAATTTAACATGCAGTAAGAGGTAGGGGTTGACCTGATACCTGACAGTTATTGATAAAATGTAGCAGAATTGCTCCTTTGGTGTATTCATGAAATTTCAGTTAACGATTGGGCAAATTCATTTTGTATAGGGGGAAGGTCATGAAATTTAAACTTCTCAGAATTTAAGTAATCAGTATTTCCTCCATGGACCTGTATGCATGACTGTAGGCGATGTGGCATGCTATCGATTAAATGGTCGAGCTGGGCTTGCGGAATTCTCTCCCATTCTTCACGAGCAGCATCTTTCAGTTGGGGGAGGGTTTCGCTTCTTAATGCGTGTTTTAAGAATGTCCCAGGCATGTTCAATGACGTTCATGTCAGGGGAATTTGATGGCCATCTTAATGTGGATATTCCTTCTTCTTCCAAAAAATTTTGTACTGCAGCTGTTCGATGTGGAGGTGCATTGTCATGCATAAACACAAATCCATCACCTACCGCCCCCGGAATAGACACAAAACAGGATTTAAAACTTCCTCGACACAGCACCAGTGATTATTCTCTCCAAAACCAGGAGAAGCGTCCGTGTACCCCTCATAATACCATTCCAAACCATAATACTGCCAACTTCCAATGGAACACGTGGTTGGGCTGTTTCTAATCGGGCTTGTCTTCCTGGATCCCTCCAAACTAGCGTTCTTCGCGAATCAGAAACCAAGCCAATTCTTGATTCATCAGAGAACATCATGCAATTCCAATTAGGACCATGGTGTAACATTTCTTGAGCCCATTGCAACCTTACAATTTTTTGTTGATAGGTTAGTTTGGGAACACGTAGAGGTCTTCTGCGATACAAATTTACCGCATTTAGTTTTCTTGTAATTGTTTGCCTTGAGATATTCAGTCCTTCAAGTCTAGCAATTTCTCTGGATATGCCACTTGTAGATTCCTGTCGATTTCTTCGAGCTATCAATGTACCGGTCTTGTGCTGCTGTTGTACATCGACCTCTGCCATTTCTGGGACGATCCTTCACATCATTTGTGTCTTGGAATTTTTTTTCTAATTTTTGAGCACTCTGAGTAACACCAACTATATTCTCGATATCACTTTGACCAAACCCATGTTATAACAAAGCAATTACTCTAGACCTATTAAAATATGGACATATTATATAACTATGTCACTATCAGTCATTTATATTTATTCATTACAATGTAATATGGAACACTGTAAAAACGAGGACTAACTTAATTAACGATATATAAAAATAGTTAAGTTTTTCTTTAAATTGTCCTGCTCGCCTTTAAAAAAAAACTCGACAATTGTAAGCTGTTAATTAATTAAGAATCCATTAATTAAAACCTAAGCCAAAACATGAAATCGATCGATCTAATTGGCACGGGAAAAATGAAATGGACGAAAAAAAAAGAGATCTTTGTTGTAATTCCGCTCGGCAATACTATTTAATTAAAGTATAAATGTAGAAAAACAAAGGCTACAGCAAACGGCAAAATAAATCTTCCTATCTAATTAGATAATTAAAAAGATTCAACGGTTGTTTAGCTCGACTATTATCAAAGTTTAATTATATAGATACAAGGTGGACTCTTTTTCGTTTAATTTGTAATTAAACGGTGGTTATTTAATGTCTTGGGTTGGATTTTAATACGTTACCAGGAAAAACAAAATATGGACTACCTAACAAATTAGTACACTTTTGGATATATAAGGAATGTACAAAAAAGTAGTTTTTTAGGTAACTCCATTATGTTATAAATTTCTTATGGTCGTCAAATACTCATGGCCACAGCGCAGAAGACGAATTTTGGTTCAGGCGATCCTTCCAAGATAAATACGTAGTACTACTCGTTCTACAAAAAAAATTAACTACGATATAAACGACGTGCTGTCAAAAATGAGAAGAACTTTATACTCAAGAGCAAGGGACGTACAACTGACAATGTGAAGGGCGTTCCTTCTAAATTTTAACTCCACCTCCGAGCATCGTCTTGGTCATGCGAGTTTGAACTTACTCTACCTAAGCTTGAGATAGCAGAGAAAAATTATCAAGTTTTAATGAAAAAGGGGACAAATAAATACAATAATTGTTCTTAGAGGATAGACCAGAAGTTGTGAAATAACATTTCGTCGCTCAGATGTCAAAACCTCGTATCTCAATTTTTGACGGTTTGGTGTTTTTTGGATTGCCAGCTTCATAAACTCGTTTCGCATCGATTACAAAACCCCGTATCTCAAGTTCTGTGAAATTGCGCCTGCGCCAGTCGAATTCGGAAACCTCGTATCTCAAACGCTGTAAACAAATCCTCGTAAGTCAACCGGTGTATGCAAAATACATAACTATTGCATATTTCTGTGCACGTTGTGAGTTAAACTTCTTTCTAATCTATGTTGTGAGTTTATAAGTGTTTATTAGTAGCTATGGTAAGTAGGAACATATTAATACTTGGTTTTAATAATACGTCAATACATTGTTGTTGTATTGTTTTACGTTAAAAAGAAAATTGACGAAGATTCCAAAAAGATTTCAGTTGATTAACTGTAACAAATTAAATTAACAAATTGTGAAAAATCAGGAACTAGTAGATTGACGCAAGATTTTTCAAAATGTTTTTCAATACATTTTTTGTCGAAAAAAATTGTGATACGAGGTTTTGTTATTTACGATCAACTATTTACAATAGCGAGTTACGAGGTTTCTCTGATAAAAAATAGTGTTATTTTCGTTTTATTTTTAGGCAAACCGATCTGCAAGAATGGTCATATCAGCAATAGAAAGCCTAAGAGCGAATACTAATGTTGACAGTCCCAAAATTAATACCAGGGTGTCATGTTCAATGTTCAATGTTCAACTACCTCCACGTGAAATTGCTAATGAGCGGAATGGTACTATCACCCATTCACATTCTGAAGAGGGAGTTAGAGAGTTCGAAAGTCATGGTAGTAGGGAAGTTTGGAAAAATACTAATGAGACCGAAGAAACTGGAGTAATTGATAATGACATGCAACAAAATACATGCCCCGATGAAGATAGTCAAAAAAATGTTCATGAAGAAATTAAATTAGATAACACAACATCTGAACAAGTGGCATTGCAAGAAGAAAGCTCTAGTTTCCAGAAAGTTGATGATTCATCAAACTATTCACGAAATAAGCGAATCATAGTACACTCATGTGTTATTCTCAAGCCAAAAAATATCAATTCAGGAGATAATGGACTGAGTGCTAATGCGAAGGATAGTACTGAGGTAGAGAAAGTCAGTCCAATTTTAAACACCGAAGAACTCAATGAAACTAACGACGAAAATCGAGAGGGTAACAGCGACATTGAATTTGAAGAACCTTTCGAAGGATCTGAGTCAAGTTATCATCCAAATTCTTCGTCGGATTCAGAAGATGAAGTTGACAATAACACAAAAAGATGCAAGAAACTGAAAGCGACAACTGAAGAAGTGAATGTCATTAAAGAAGAGAAAAATGAAAAAAAAATGCGTAACAAAAGAGGCAAGGCAGATCCTTCTTCTTGGGAAAGAAATAAACAAAAATATTTAAGGATGCGCGGTAAAGAATACACAGCAAAAAAGAAGGAAAATGATGGATCTTCTATAGTGAAAGTAAAGAGGAACTCGAGAGAAATGAAACCAAGATGTGCTTCAGTAATGTGTTCAGCATCAAAAGAAAAGAGAAAGTGTTCAATGATAACTGAAGAGCAACGAAGGAAGATTTTCGACGGATTCTGGTCTGACATGGATTGGCAGCAACGAAAGTTATTTGTTTGCACACTAGTTAATAAACATCCAACAAATCAAAAAAGAACACAAACAAAATCACGACGTAATGCAAGTCTATTCTATCATCTGAAAATAGATAATACCGTTATTCCAGTTTGCAAGAAAATGTTTCTCTCCACATTAGGCTTGGGTGAGTGGAGTGTTCATAACTGGGTGAAAAACAGTCGTGACTCCGGGATCCCAACAGCAAGTTCTAGTACTTTTCCTGCCAAGATCAAAGCTATCAATGTTGAACGCAGAAATGAAGTCAAAGCTTTCCTTGAAAAGTTGCCAAAGATGCCCTCCCATTACTGCCGTTCAACAACGAGCAAACTTTACTTAGAAACAATTTTTCAATCATATAAAGAAGTGTATGATGTATACAAACAAAATTATCCAGAATCGTCTGTTGGGTATGATGTCTTCTTAAAGGAAATGAAAAATGACAACATTGATGTTTACCATCCACGAAAGGACCAGTGTGATTTATGTTTTGCGTATAGACTAGGCAATGTTGAGGATGGGGATTACGAATCACACATTAGCCAAAAAGATCGCGCTAGAAAGGAAAAAAATCAAGATAAAGAAGACGCGTTGAACGGAAAAGTGTGCGTATTCACGATGGACGTACAAGCGGTCCAACTTGTTCCTGTCGTCCCAGCAGGCATGGTATACTTTAAACAGAAACTAGCATGCCATAACTTCACCATCTATAATTTAGCAAATGATAAAGTAGTTTGTTATGTATGGCATGAGGGAGAGGGCAAAATGGATGCCAACGCCTTTGCATCTTGTATAATTGATTTTTTAAATGAAGAGTTGAATGACCAAGAAAAAGACAAACCAAAGATTTTCTACAGCGACGGATGTTCTGCCCAAAATCGCAACGTGACATTGGCCAATGCACTTCAACATTTCTGCATCGAAAATGATTCCGTGATTATACAAAAATATTTAGTTAAGGGCCATTCGCAAATGGAGTGCGATAGTGTGCACTCCACTATTGAACGAAAAAAGAAAAATAAGTGCATTTATTCACCATCCAACTATGTGGAAATAATAAGAGAGGCCCGTAAAAATTCTAAAAATCCATACATAGTTAAATACATTGATCACCGATTTTTTAATGATTATTCCGACATCAAGTATTATCCATCCATTCGCCCTGGAAAAAAAGCAGGAGATGCGTGCGTTAATAATCTGAGAGCTCTAAGGTATTCTAAAAATTCGGCTATCCAATACAAACTAAACTTTGACGAGGAGTGGCAGTTTCTACCAGTCCGCAAGAGCACTAGCAATGCCGGAAAAGTAAAAAAAATGCATAATGACCATTTGCCCATCACAGAAGACAAATTCAATCACCTACAGTCGCTCAAGACCGTTATTCACGCAGACTATCATGGGTTCTTCGATTCGTTGAAGCACTAATCTCTTTTTGTTTCAAAAATATTGTAAAAAATTGTTTATTCCAGTTCATATTATAGAAATACTTATGGTTTTTTACATTTTATAAAAATAAACGTTTTCTCTTCCGTCATGTTGTTTATTGTGTGTGAAAAATTTGAAAGAACAATGCAAGAGAGATATAATAATGTGGTATCAAAACCTCGTAAGTCCTGAAATAAAACGCCGTTCAAATGTCAAAACCTCGTATCTCTAGTTTTTTTCAAAAAAAAGGTACAACTTTCCTTTTTCTCAAATTAACCGTTGTAACAAGTGATCCAATTCATTGCAATACCCACATTTCAGAAAAAAAAACAACTTTAAAAGTTGTTTTTGCAAGTATGGGAAGTTTTATGTGATTTGCCAAAAATATACTATTTTGAGATACGAGGTTTTGACATCTGAGCGACGATTTGTTGTTGGGCCTGATTTAGTACGTTAATAGTCCGCAGTGCTTTTGCCTTTGAGAAAGTAACCATGCACTCAAATTGATGCAGGTCAAATTTGCTGATACTCGGGTTCTCGAGCTCACGACAGTTTCACAAAATATGCCGTGCCATTTCATCCTTTACCTGACAGAATCTGCAGTCCGTACTGCGAGTTTAATTGTTCTAATATGCCCATTATAGTAATTGTGTCCAATCAGTAGTCATATCACAATTTCTTGGTCCTGTCTTCTCATGGACTTCTCTGTATCATGGCATTTCACTAGCCTTCTGTATGCATCATCCATCGTCTCCTTTTCCAACCATATGTTAAATCGGATGAAGTTTATGTCCAGTCAGTAGTTCTACCACAATTCCTTGGTCCTGTCTGCTCATGGACCTCTCTGTATTGTATACTGGCATTTGAGTAGCCTTCTGTATGCACCAGACATCGCTTCCCTCTAAGCTTACTGAGCTTTTCTCTGAGAGTATTGTGCTGACATTTAGCCTGCCTGTTTGGGATTTATTTTCCACGGTTTACCACAATTTTACGACATGTCCCAAGGAAGAGCTTTGCTTTGTTGGAAATATTTTCCAAATGAGAAGGAGTTGGACGGATTGACGACCTTCTTCGAGCCTTCCTTCTTTAGTTGAAAACTAAATTAAAAAAATAAATTGAAAAAAATATAATTGAATGTTTTTTTAATCCAAGTACTTTTAGATTGAGATATGTTCCGAGACTCTGGAAAGTAGCTGAAGTCATTATGATCCCTAAACCAGGTAAACCTCCCAATGAAGTGACATCGTATCGACCAATATCACTTCTTCCGGTGATGTCAAAATTATTTGAAAAACTTCTATTGAAAAGATTAAAACCGATAATAGAAAAAAAATCTTATACCAAATCATCAATTTGGTTTCAGAAATAAACATTCCACTATAGATCAAGTTTACCAAATAACAAATATAATAGAAAAGACATTAGAAGAAAAGGAAGTCTGCTCTACAATCTTCTTGGACGTAGCACAGGCATTTGATAAAGTCTGGCATGATGGTTTAAACTACAAAGTAAGATAGTCCATGCCTAAACAGTATTCGGAAATCCGAGAATCATACATTGCGAATAGATATTTCGGAGTTAAACAAGAAGAAGTGTACACCGAATTGAGGGAAATCAAAACTGGCGTGCCACAAGGGAGCGTATTAGGTCCGGTCCTGTACCTATTGTATACGTGTGACATTCCAGAATTAGAGCAGAACACTATTGCAACCTTCGCTGATGATACAGCTATACTAGTGATAGGAGACACTAGTGAAGAAGAGACTAATAAGTTGCAACTCTCAGCAAATACAATACATACCTGCACCAGAAAATGGGGAATAAAATAGTTCACAAATAAAAAAAATAGAAAATTTCCCAGTTAGAATAAACGATACCCAAGTTCCTTAAGCAACATCAGCAAAATACTTGGACATCACCCTAGACGCGAGGCTGTGTTGGAAAGTCCATGTCAAAAAGAAAATAAGGGAGCTAGATATGAGGTATAACAAAATGGTATTGGATGATTGGAAAACATTCTACATTATCCATTCATAATAAATTATCCATTTACAAACAAGTACTGAGGCCAGTATGGGTATATGGGTGCCAACTCTGGGGTTGTACCAAAGCTAGTAACCTACATATTATTCAGAGATTTCAAAACAAAGTACTGAGGAACATTGCTCCTTGGTATATCCGTAACAACAACCTCCATCAGGACCTGGGTATGGAAACTGTGACCGAAGTAAAACTAAAGGACTACTCAGAATCAGATTGGCTAGAACTCTTAAAAAAATTATTTTTAAATAAAATTGCATTTTAGACACCTAGTTTTCAAAAATTGATTTTTTGCGTTTAATCGCTAGAACTATTAATATAATAGATATAGAACTCTAGAACTATTATAAAATTAACTAGAACTCCGAAAAAATAATGTATTTTCATGATATTATTTTAAATTTCGAATTTTTTTGTATTTAATAACCGGAACTATTTAAAATACTTACAGATAACTATGGAACTATTGCTAAGGATGCCAGAACTTTAAAAAACTTTAAGATTTTTAAATATGGTGTGCCAAGTTCACGGGCAGTGGCGGATTTAGGGGGGATGCTGAAGGGGCTGCAGCCCAGGGCGGCAAATTTTGGAATTTTTTAAAGTTAAAAATCGATATTGAAAACTGCAGGGGCCAGGCATATGACAATGCCTCTAACATGTCAGGCAAATATACTGGTCTGCAAGTCAGAATTTGAGACACAACACCGACGGCAATATATTCTCCTTGCAGTGCTCATTCGCTGAATTTAGTTGGAGAGCATTCAACTAGTAGTTGCAAAGAAAGTGGTGACTTTTTCTTACTTCTTAACAACTTGTACAATTTCTTTTCATGCTCTACCAAAAGGTGGGAAGTACTTGCAAGTTGTCTAAATAAAAAACACAACTTAAGTCTTAAAACTTTGTCAAAAACACGTTGGTCAGCAAGGGAAGACGCTTGCAAGGCGTTAAATGAAGACTGGAATGAAGTCATAGAAGCCCTTACAATCATATTAAATGACGAAAATGAAAAGGCGACCACACGAAGTGAAGCATCCACCTACCTCGGTCAGTTATACAGATTAGAAACTGCTTTTTTATCAATTCTATGGGGTGATTTGCTGTGCAGGTTCAATGTAGCAAGTAAAAAACTACAGGGATCTGAAACTACTTAACAGGTCGGCTGAAAAGTTCCCGGTCTACCATAGTAAAACACAATATTTTGACAAAATTCATTTTTTTTATTCAACATAGTTGCCTTCAAGGGCGATACAGCGATTATAGCGACCTTCCAACTTTTCGATACCATTTTTGTAGTACTCCTTCGGTTTGTCCTCAAAATAGGCTTCAGTTTCGGCGATTACCTCAGTATCAGAGCCAAATTTTTTTCCCGTGAGCATTCTCTTCAGGTCAGAGAAAAGGAAAAAGTCGCTGGGGATTAGATCTGGAGAATACGGTGGGTGAGGAAGCAATTCGAAGCCCAATTCATGCAATTTTGCCATCTTTTTCATTGATTTGTGACACGGTGCATTGTCTTGATGAAACAACACTTTTTTCTTCTTCATATGGGGCCGTTTTTTCGCGATTTCGGTCTTCAGTCGCTCCAATAATGCACAGTAATAGTCGCTGTTGATTGTTTTTCCCTTTTCCAAATAGTCGATGAATAATATACCGTGTGTATCCCAAAAAACTGAGGCCATAACTTTGCCAGCTGACTGTTGAGTCTTTCCACGCTTTGGTGGCGGTTCACCGGCCGCAGTCCACTCAGCTGACTGTCGATTGGACTCAGGCGTGTAGTGATGGATCCAAGTTTCATTCATAGTCACATATCGACGCAAAAAATCGGGTTTATTACGACTTAAAAGCTGCAAACACTGCTCAGAATCATCAATTCGTTGCTATTTTTGGTCGATTGTGAGCACGCGCGGCACCCATTTCGCACAGAGCTTCCGCATACCCAAATATTCGTGAACGATATGTCCAACACGTTCCTTAGATATCTTTAGAGTGTCAGCTATCTCGATCATATTCACTTTACGGTCACTCAAAATCATTTTGTGAATTTTTTTGATATTTTCGTCGGTAACCACCTCTTTTGGGCGTCCACTGCGTTCACCGTCTTCGGTGCTCATTTCACCACGCTTGAATTTTGCGTACCAGTCAATGATTGTTGATTTTCCTGGCGCAGAGTCCGGAAACTCATTATCAAGCCAAGCTTTTGCTTCAACTGTATTTTTTCCTTTCAAATAACAATATTTAATAAACACGCGAAATTCTTTTTTTCCATCTTTTTGAAAATAGCAAAAGTTGCTTCACTAAAAATGCATTATCTCACAAACTAATAGTCCGACAGCTGTCAAATTTTTACACGAATCTTTTGAAGGTTGATACTATCTAAAAATGAAATGGATTTAATTCTAGTGTCGTCATCTATAGGTCAGACCGGGGACTTTTCAGCCAACCTGTTAATTTATCAAGCGTAGTAACATTGTATGGATCTATATCGGAGTATATGCGTAGTCTCAGAAGAGAGATTGAATTTGACATAGATGAAAATGCGGCACTGGTAAAGTCAGAAGAGACTACTTATGAAGACGAAAACGTAACAAAGAGAAAGACGATTAGAAAACTACAGTCCGATGAAAGCAGAGAGGGAGAAGTAATGTTGAGTGGCAGAGAGATAAGTTCAGGGTGAATACCTACAACGTCATTTTGGACACGTTAATCTTTGAAATGGAAAAAAGGAAAACTGTGTATGACGAGCTTTACTCGTTGTTTGGATTTCTAATCAATAAGAATGATAGAGAAGAAGAAGTCAATATAAAAACACTTGGAGAACACTGCAGGAAATTGTGCATTGTGTATGAAAAAGATCTCCCTGCGGCAGAAGATTTTGCTCGAGAATGTTTACATTTTTTTGGCTTTTTGAAAGAGCTAGAAGAACGTCCACAAACACTCATTGGACTTTACGAAGCTCTACACGACAAATTGTGGATAGCCCAGGGGCGGCAAATCTTCAAATCCGCCACTGTTCACGGGAATGATTCCCTACAACTTTGATTGAATCAACTGTTGCCAAAAGTGACAATATAAAAGGTTACATCAATTCGATGAATGTAATTTCCATTTTAGTTGAGTTATGCGATGTAAAAAGCTGTTTAATCAAATGGGAGACCCGCTTGCATAATTAGAAATTGCTTTTAATAGTTATAATGAATCGACAAAATAATTTAAAAGCAGTGCGTCCATCCCGTATATACCGACAGATCAATGGTATATCAATGCAGTTAATCCTACGACACGGCATTGTTAAAATACCGTCTGCTGACATAATGAGCCACTCTTTGTATATATTTTATAGTCTTTCGCCATTTTTAGTCTTGTTCTGGATTCGAACAACGTAACCGACTAATTAAGGGGTACAAAAGAGCTTCTCTATATATAATACAAGGTAATTGTTAACTATCTATAGAAAGGTTTAATTATTAATTAAATCGGGAGCGAAGCGAAGTTAATTAAGCCAACTCGGTCAATTATTGATGAATAAATGAAAAAATGGAAGAGAGAGAAAAAAAAACGTAAGAGAATGAAACCGAGCGTGCGGATCGTTGCGAATTGAAGGAGTTTTGTTTTAGTTACGTAGAAAAAGATAAAAATTGTGTTTTTTTTTTGTTTTAAACGTTTCCACGCCCTACTTGCTAATGCGGAATGGTCTTTGTATCCGTCCACCAACATAAGACCCACTTTTAAGTAGATTTCTATTGTCTACTATGTTTACTATGCAAATCAACTACATATAAACAGAAGAATGTGTTTATTATTACAAGACCAAGCGAATTTATAGTGAGGAATACACAATTTACATTTAAAATCATATTTCATATTGTCATAAAAATTTGTTTATATTTCGGGGAGCAAATAATAACAAAGTATTTTATGCACGATTATAGCATAATACAAACTTTATTGATGTGAAAACACCACTGTAAATTTTAATTTTACCCATCGATAACCTAAAGGAGAGCTTTGATTGGTTCTCAGTGAGGACAGGACATATTGGGATTTTTATATTTTCCCCATTATTACGTTGGCAACATCTTTCAGTTGCTACGGTGCCCTTTACTAACAGGTCGGCTGAAAAGTCCCCGGTCTGACCTATAGATGACGACACTAGAATTATATCCATTTAATTTTTAGATAGTATCAACCTTCAAAAGATTCGTGTAAAAATTTGACAGCTGTCGGACTATTAGTTTGTGAGATATTGCATTTTTAGTGAAGCAACTTTTGTTATTTTCAAAAAGATGGAAAAAAAAAGAATTTCGTGTGCTTATTAAATATTGTTATTTGAAAGGAAAAAATACAGTTGAAGCAAAAGCTTGGCTTGATAATGAGTTTCCGGACTCTGCGCCAGGAAAATCAACAATCATTGACTGGTACGCAAAATTCAAGCGTGGTGAAATGAGCACCGCAGACGGTGAACGCAGTGGACGCCCAAAAGAGGTGGTTACCGACGAAAATATCAAAAAAATCCACAAAATGATTTTGAGTGACCGTAAAGTCAGATCGAGATAGCTGACACTCTAAAGATATCTAAGGAACGTGTTGGACATATCGTTCACGAATATTTGGGTATGCGGAAGCTCTGTGCGAAATGGGTGCCGCGCGTGCTATGGATGAAACTTGGCTTCATCACTACACGCCTGAGTCCAATCGACAGTCAGCTGAGTGGACTGCGGCCGGTGAACCGCCACCAAAGCGTGGAAAGACTCAACAGTCAGCTGGCAAAGTTATGGCCTCAGTTTTTTGGGATACACAGGATATATTGTTCATCGACTATTTGGAAAAGGGAAAAACAATCAACAGCGACTATTAATGTGCATTATTGGAGCGATTGAAGACCGAAATCGCGAAAAAACGGCCCCATATGAAGAAGAAAAAAGTGTTGTTTTATCAAGACAATGCACCGTGTCACAAATCATCGAAAACGATGGCAAAATTGCATGAATTGGGCTTCGAATTGCTTCCTCACCCACCGTATTCTCCAGATCTAGCCCCAAGCGACTTTTTCCTTTTCTCTGACCTGAAGAGAATGCTCGCGGGAAAAAAATTTGGCTCTGATACTGAGGTAATCGCCGAAACTGAAGCATATTTTGAGGACAAACCGAAGGAGTACTACAAAAATGGTATCGAAAAGTTGGAAGGTTGCTATAATCGCTGTATCGCCATTGAAGGCAACTATGTTGAATAAAAAAAAATGAATTTTGCCGACCTGTTATTAATAATGTGTGGATGCACCCCGATGTGTTACACATTCTCCAACGCACCTAGATGGTCAATGTCCTCCTGTGGTATCTCATTCCAGACAATGACCAACTTCTCTCAAAGTTCTTCTAGAGTCTGAGGAGTATGTTGCAAATTGAGCAATCTCCTACCCATCATATCCCACACGTGCTCAATTGGGGATAAGTCGAGAGATATTGGTGGCCAAGGTAGCAATGTGACATAATTATGTTGAAAGAAGTCTATTGTGACTCTTGCGACATGTGGTCGGGCATTATCTTGTTGGAAAGTTGGATTTGCCAGGGTGTCAAGATATGGTAAAAGATGGGGTTCTAAAACTTCTTGTATATAAAGCTGCGCGTTCATGTTACCTCTAATGAAGATTAAAGGTGATCTCAAAGCTTGAGCTATAGCACCCCAAACCTTAACTCCAACAGTTTGATGAACGTGTCTTTCAACAAAAAACCGTAGATTTCTCCTTTCAACACGTCGTCTTCTAACCCTCGCATGCCTAAACAAAATCGAGACTCGTCACTAAAGATAATACTGTTCCATTCCTGATCCCAGAGTGACCGTTCTCTGTACCACTCAAGGCGATTACGTCGGTTTTCTGGAGTTAAAGGGAGGATCCAGTGTGGTCGGTATGAAAACAGGCCAAAACGTCTTAGTCGTCGGTAAATACTTCGCATGCCAATAGGTCTTCCGTGTTCTGCAAGCCATTCATTTGCAATGGACCTGGTAGTGGAGAAACGGTCCCCTAAGACCAATAATCTTAGGCGACGATCTTCACGGTCTGTTGATCTACGGGGGCGTCCAGAGCCCATTGCTCTTTGCGTGCGGCCTTCTCGAAGCCATGCCTGACAACTCCTAACCACGGTATCTACACTTCTTTGCACTCTAACTGCAATTTTATAAATAGTAGCAGTGAGATCCAACAAAAAAACAAAGAATATTTATTTACCTTAGAGGGTATGAATTATAACTCAAAAACAATAATAAAAGTGTCCAAACTACAACAATTAAACTAGCGAAACAATAAAATTATATTTTAAAATTAGTTTTAAGCCGTACATAAACACATTCACTTTTCGCGGCAATTAAAATAACGGAAAAGTAATTTAATTTCAATGAGAATAATTATTATTCATTTTGTTTAGATACGAAATATTTCATTAGTGTAAGATGAGAATGACAGAGTGAGATAGAGAGATGGCATTTCATTACGAATGTAATTAAATTTGAAGCCGACGGGTGAACATTTGCAAAAGATAAATATTGGGTTCTCGATGCACTTATTATCCACTTTTTGCTTTTATTACTGTGACGAAGACTTGAAAGCAAAATAATAATAATAAGGAAAATTAATTGAACACTTTAGGCTATTAATTCATATGTTTATATAATTCGCTTTCATTTTTTAATCTTTTATTGAACACTTTATTCCGTTTAAACATTGTATTTTCATGAAATTTATTGTACTGACCCTTACTATGTGAAAGTCCATCTTAATAAGAACATTAAACAAAAAACTTTGTAATAAAACATTCACTGTTTAATTAAAAATATCTAAACAGATGTCATCAACCTCCGAAGTTTAATTATTTTGAGTATATTGTGAATTTAACGTGTTGTTAATTATTTATAAAAAACCAACACATTAAAGAAATATTAATATCCTTACTCTTCCTGTAGGAAGGGTAAGGAGGTCTCAAAGAGCTGCTGAATATGAGCAGGCAGGACCTACGAATTATGAAAGGACTACTGGCGTCACAGTCGCCTTAAGGGGATTATGGAAACAATTGGATTAGCAGAGAGTGCAGACTGCAGATTCTGTTAGATGGGGATAAAACAGCGGAGCATATCTTATGTTACTGCAGAGAGCTCGTGATACTACTGAGCTATTTGGTCTGCTTCAATTCGAGGCCAAGAACTTCATGGAAGTGTCGCCAAAGACAAAGATGAGCTTTATATTTTTCCTTTAAAAGGAATTTAAAATATGTTATTTTATTAATGTTCTTCTATCAGTTAGTTTGTTTCTCATATAAACGTATTTATTCAGCATTATTACGTTGTAGAACTTCGTTTACAAGGAAATGCTGCATTTCAAAGTTTTCAGCATCTGGAATGGTACAAAAATTTCCAAATCCTGGAAAATATATAGAACAACTCACGACCAATAATAGAATATATAACAGGCTACAATCAAACAAGTTTGTAGATATTGCCCTAACGGAGAAAAACATTAGAGAACATACGATGAGTGATGGTCAAATGGTGCAATTTTCAAAATGAAGCAAATGAACTTAAATCGTATTTTAGAAAAAGAAACGAGTTTTCTATAGAAAACAAAATACTAATGTGGCATGGCAGAATTTTGATACCAACAACTCTTTAAAGGAAAACATTAAAGTGTATTCAGAAGGGACATCCAGGGATATTAGTTTTGGTGGAAGATCTGACAGCTCAATCCACTAAAACAGATGATAAATCTCATGAACTAATTCAAGATAATCAATCACCAAAAACAATATCTGTACACACTGGAATGAAACTATCGAGACCATAACATCACGAATTAAAACGCATTATTGAAGAACTTAAAGAAGTGTGGAATAATGCTGTAACTTTAAGCATTTATGTATACTGTGCTATACTCTTTCTATAAAGGAGTTGTTTGGAATAAGGTATTAACATTTATTTAATAATCTGCTGTTATATTTGGCAGTACATAATTTTGTAATTACCAGAAATAAAGTAATTGATCTAGAAAAAAGTTTCAATGGTTGAACTGTTGGGTTTAAGTTTCCCGCGTTTTGTTTAGTTCTTATTGCTGCGACCTCTACTGGTGGTTAAACGAACTACAAAAGCATCTCCTACCGTTACTATTGCCGTGAAGCATATATGGAGAAAGTCGTTTGTTGTTTGTCGTTTAGCTAACCTTACATTGTAAGAAGATGAATCTTGACAGATATATCAAAATCAGCTTTTAGTACTGTATATAAAAAATCAAATGTCCTTTGATGAAATTTTGGGCAGCTATAAAATGTTTAAGCTATAGGGGCTTCATTTTAATTATTTCCGAATTTATGTAGTACACGCGGATTTTCTTACCTAATACCAAAAAAAAACTGTAAGAATGACTGTCGCTTTTATTGTCTATCATTGTTAAATGTTCTACATCAAAGTAACTTGTTTATCAAAATTTAAAAAACCTTGATTTTAATTGTTTCCGACATCAAACACTTGTTTTTTTTTTTCATTGTAAACAGTTGACTAATGAATTTATCGCATACTAAAACGAGCAATTAATTAAAACATTACAATTGGCTATCAAAACCTAGCCGGTTAATAATTAGAATAAGGAAATTTTTAATAAAACTCGTGTTAACTAGATTGCGTCCAAGCTTACGGTGACGTTTGAAAAAATTTTAATTATTTTTCCTAGTCGACTTTTTAAGTTCAGGAAACGAATTAATTTTTTTTTTCGAGTGTTGAAGTTATGACCTCAAAATGGTTTTTTTATCTTTTTTTTTTGTTCGATAAAAGTTAATGTTGCTATAAGGTCGTTCAACTAATTAAATTATTATTGGAAAATTAGCGAGCCCTTGTTAAGTGCATTTTGCGTGTTATCTGTAAAATATCGCGATAACGAAGTACGAGGGCGATTCAAAAAACGATTCTATATCTATAGACACTTGATCATTTTGCTTCTAATTTTTATGACCTTGATCACAGGAAGTCAAAAAAAATAAACTTGTATGAACAAAGTGTTCGAGACTTATTTGAAGTTCTCCAGGTGTCCAGGTGGGCTCGGTTAGTTCTTTGGGCTTCTCACATCTAAGGGAATGCTTACCGGTATTCTTATACTTCTAAGGGATAGCTTAACTATGTCTGTGCATATTTAGGGTGGCTTTGCCGTGACCTTGTGGGCTTGTATCTTTTGTATACAGCCAAAGGGATTCGATAAATTGCAATACAGGAGCGACTGTGTTCGTCGTGTTATCGGCAAGAAAAAGGGCGCTGTTTTGGGAGGATTGTAATTTATAGATGAGGGTTGACAAAGTTCCCGCTCGATTTTCAGTAGAATAGGGTGAGAGGAGGATGGAATTTAGATATAAATGTTCGAGTTATTTTACAATTAGCAAAATGAGGTCATTGCTTGTTAGTTGAATGTTGGATGGATGATTGACTGCAAATGGGAGGGCAAGATATATGTGTGGCCAATGCGAATACGTCTGCTGACTATGCATTAGTTGGATTTGGACAAGAATTTATTTGGATATGGACCAGAATTACTGCGACGCATGATACATGTTTCGTTTTATGAAATTATGAATGTAAACAATGCCTTAAGAAACAAGAATAATAGGTAATGAAGAAGCTGATACACTAGCTGAAGAAGGGGCTAATACACCTTTACTTGGTCCGGAGACCTTTTGTGGTGTCACAAAAAGCCAAAATGGAACTCTGTTCCTGCGAAGAGGATCGACTAAAACCTCACTGGATGATTGCCCCAGGACTGAGGCAAACTAACAGGTTTGTAAGAGCAAAATGTCTTGTCGAAACGAGCAAAAAGCATAAAAAATTGAACGTAGGTCTCAAGAAATTGCTCTGACTCCCTATCAGAGTAGAAATATGCACTCTAGTTCTTGGATAATGGAAAGAAATTCATTGTGTTAACCTCTACTTTTTGGAAGTTCATCTTACTAAGAACAATTAATAACTGCACAGTTAAACTAAACTTCCACTATTTATTTGAAAAATTCGCTTTAAAATCAATTACAGCTGTTTCGCTATCACTAGCATCGTCAGATTGACATATTGAAATTACATGTTGTTTGTTTGTAACTAGGTGCTTGATGTTGATAAGGAGTTAAGGCTAGACCAAGTAAGGAAGTAATAAGACATAACAATATTAAAGCCTAGATGTTATTAGCCCTAAGGGATTATCCTGGATGTATTTCCCTCTAAGATCAGTATAACTGTGCAATGATATAGAAAAACCAGGAAAAAACTATATCATGCTGATCTTTACAATAACTTAATATATTTATGTTATAATAATGTCTTATCTATGTATAAAATGAAGACTCAATCAAAGTAAACAGTTTAACAGTGGAGAACTTCCAAGATTTATTTGTTCATTAACTACTTTAAACTGTTGATCTGCTAGATGTCTTTTAATTTCAAGTTCTTCTAGAAAATCTAAATTTTGTTTTTTATCACAAATGTGTAGTATATGAATGTCATTGGTGTGTATAAGTGAGTTTGGATGTTCCAGTAGGTGTTTTGCATAGTTCGACTTATCTGGTTGTTGTAATCTATATGCTCTTAAGTGTTCATTAAATCTTACTTCAAAATTTCTTTGTGTTTGACCTATAAAAAAATCTGGTGTTTACAAAATTAATTGTCCAAAATGTAATGCAGTATATATAGGTCAAACACAAAGAAATTTTGAAGTAAGATTTAATGAACACTTAAGAGCATATAGATTACAACAACCAGATAAGTCGAACTATGCAAAACACCTACTGGAACATCCAAACTCACTTATACACACCAATGACATTCATATACTACACATTTGTGATAAAAACAAAATTTAGATTTTCTAGAAGAACTTGAAATTAAAAGACATCTAGCAGATCAACAGTTTAAAGTAGTTAATGAACAAATAAATCTTGGAAGTTCTCCACTGTTAAACTGTTTACTTTGATTGAGTCTTCATTTTATACATAGATAAGACATTATTATAACATAAATATATTAAGTTATTGTAAAGATCAGCATGATATAGTTTTTTCCTGGTTTTTCTATATCATTGCACAGTTATACTGATCTTAGAGGGAAATACATCCAGGATAATCCCTTAGGGCTAATAACATCTAGGCTTTAATATTGTTATGTCTTATTACTTCCTTACTTGGTCTAGCCTTAACTCCTTATCAACATCAAGCACCTAGTTACAAACAAACAACATGTAATTTCAATATGTCAATCTGACGATGCTAGTGATAGCGAAACAGCTGTAATTGATTTTAAAGCGAATTTTTCAAATAAATAGTGGAAGTTTAGTTTAACTGTGCAGTTATTAATTGTTCTTGGAAAGAAATTCGTTACAAACAAGGATATTAATTAGGATGAGTAGAAGAACTTGGAGAAAAGTATAAAGTATAAACATCACATTTTTGTTTAGATTTCCTTGAGTAGTTTTTGAATGAACACTTGTGTGGATGCGATTTCATCAACGCCATCAATTCAGGAAGAATAAACAAAATAAATAAAATCCTGTTTGTTCCAAAATTCGAGTTGGAAACGTAGCGAAAGAGTGAAAGCAACGAAGCCCGACAAGCAAAGTACATAATCCGGTCTCAAAGCCTATCGATGCGGCTGTTAAACGTAATTCTGTGGGTTTCATGAGCAATTAATACTTGCAGAATTAAATTTATAACATAAAACAATACTTTAAACGCATTTGAATATCAGAAACGTTGAGCGGAAGATTTTATGGCGAAACTCGGGAGGAGAAAGTTGCGGAATCGCCGTTGCCGTCGGCGGCGACGTAGATTCCGCTCGACATTGTTAATAGAGGGAAATAAGGGCTATTTACGTTTATTCCAAATTAATTTTAAAATTTGTAAGGACTTAAAGACGACTCTTTGTTGATGTTTATCGTCGTTGTTACACCGATTTGAATTGCTAAATTCGCCGACTGAAAATCGCAGGATATTTCTCTAATTAAATAGAAAGTTATTAGAAAGGCAGTTTGCTCAAGCTCAACTGTAGAATTTTTTAACAAACAAATTACTTTAAATTAATATGAATGGGAATTACAAGTGAACGTCAACAAACCTCAAAGCTAGTATGTGCCTTAAGAAAGTCAGTCCAAAATATTTTCTTTTTTATTGTTAGTTGACATATCGAACTTCAAATGTTATCTATCTGAAAACTGAACAAGTCCATCAAAAAGTTGGAAGAAGCTGGCTTGAAGTACAGAGGCTTTTGAGTGTACCTATAGCAGCCTAAAGATCCATTATGAAAAATATTAACAACACAACCAGTTCTGAGATAGTACGACGTTAACAAAGACATTACACTATCTGTAGACGCAAGTTTAAAAAGTTTGAGGACGGCTATGCTTTAAAAACCCATCGCAACAAAAGCACACCAGCTTCCCAACAGAATTGGCCTCAGATAGAAGAAGAAGAAGAAGCATTGCTATCAGATTTTGCTTACACACATTTTATGATTTGGAAAAAGTTGACAGTGAAAACAGATCGTAAACCCCTAGACGCTGTATTCAAAAAAACTTTTCAACATGCACCACCTAAACTTCAGAGAATTGGTAGTTCAATACGTGGTGGAATCTGACAATGACCTCAATAGGGTTCCAGACAATTTAAAGAATTTGTAAAATATTGGGGTTTGGAACTCCAAATATGCAGCCCATATCACTCACAAGGAAATTGACTATCAAAACGAGGAGTACAAACAGCAAAAAAGATCATTTGAAAGGCAGTGGCTTGAATCGCAAAGTGAGTTTGTTGAATAAATTTCGACAGCACATTAAAACAAAACTACTTCAGAAGATGAAACACACTGCATTCAATTATAAATTTTTAATATAGCAATTAGAATTTGCGATGGATTGTATAATAACCTTGGACCAATTCAGCTAGTGGCCTCAACCTTGAAGGCTGATACAATTTAATAAATTAATTAAATTGAGAAAATTACTTTAATTGCAGATGAAACCAACCACTGTCACCTGAAAAAGTTCTAAATATTAACAGAGATTCTCGAAAAGACGAATCTTTGGTTAGGAAATATTTTCTTTGACAAATCTAACATTCATCAATTATTCTATATACTTTTTAATGCAATTAAAACATTAAAGATAACAAAATGGTAATACAGCAATCACAATCTTGTAGAAAATACAATAAAATAGCATTTACAGTGTATTTAACCAAATTTACATCGAGTTTGGTGTTAGTACTTGACACATATGATAACTAAATTAATATTTATAATATGAACAATAATTTGTCTTCTATCACAGACAGTAAATTTAAAAAGGCAGCAACTAATAGTCTGTTTTACTTTTTTTGTCACATTGATCTAGACATAACTGTTTGTTTTCTTTTACTGTTTATTTTTTACCAATTGGCACTTGCTTATTTTATGTTTAATCGTTATTTATTTTATTTTGTATCAAAATTAAGTTTTTTTCTCTTTTTCTTTCAGTTGAACCGTTGTAGCCGGGCGATACAGGGATGTGCAATATTTTTATCGAAAAAAAAGAAGCATTCCCTTGACTTTCTCCATTCTTTGGTTCAGACACTGTCACAATCATGCGTTTCGTTTTTGTCGAAAGAAATTTCGAAAATTGAGCTCAAAGTGTGCTGGAAGTGAAATAAAAGAAGACACGACGTTCTCTTTGACGTGAAATACCGTCTGGACAAACAGTAAGACACTCAGAACCATACATTTTGACCATCCTATTTTAGTTAAAGGTTTTTCTATCAATAAATATTTTACAATTTCAGAAACTAAATTTACTGCACTGCTAAAATATTTGGGGCTGATCTGATCTGAACGAGAGACAGACAAAGAATGAAATTTTAAGGCTAAATTTATTAGGATAGTTAGTACATCCCATTTCGAACGTAAACTAGTGACGCTTTCATGCAAAGCTCGTCTCAAAATCCATTAACTATACTAACTAAGTTTTAAAAAGCAATATTTTTCTACTTTTGTCAAGTGAAAACAATTTTGACTGATATTTGTTTACAGTCATATAATTTGAAATTTAATTAATTAAATGTGGTCAAAATTAATTTGTTCTGGCGGTCTTAAGATTCGTCCAAAGTTGTACAGATTTGTAAAAAGTTTAGTTGAAATTAAGGATTGTAAAAAATAATTGTTCAATACAAGTTGTGAATTAAGGAAAGGCATACTTTCGATTGCAAGTTTATTTGGTATGTTGTTGTTATTTTTGTAAATAATAAAGTATTGTTAATTATGAAAAACAAATTGTTTTAATATCTTTGCACACAGACCAATTCCTAACTTACTGCCAAACCTGTATATTAATATAAGTATTTGATGAAAAACACTTAGAGATATTAATTAATGGTGGGAGTAAAATTATATCTGGGACAGCAGTCTGCCGTATTCACTTTGCTTGATGGAAAACGAAAATTCAAAACGCATTAAGGAAATTGCCGGAGCTTTTATATTAATGTTAATTGTGCGGGGAATAAACTTCCATCTTGGAATCACTGGTGTTGAAATAAATGTATACTTCTATTCCATTCTCCTACTACCACCACCACCACCATCAGCAAATAGGTATTAAATATTTATTACGTTAATTGAATTGATCGGGGACTTCTTTCGATTAGAGAAGAAGAACATTCTACAAATTGATGTTTAAATTATATTAGCGATGACTGAATTATTCATTAGCACAATGTTTTGGATACAAAACGATCGTACTATTACTGAATTACAACGAGTTGCATTTGGATTTATTCTTCATATAATAAAACCTTTCTGTTTAGTACAATGTGTATAGATATTACAATATCAATTATTTCTCCCAATACAGTAAATCAACTAAAATTATTGTAATTTGTCTATATTTTCTATGACTAACCATCCAAGCCATAAGCCGTAGCACCCCACGTTGGGTGCCAAATATGCGAGGCTTGTATAAGTTATGCACATCGTTTTCTTTTTCATGTATGCAATAAAAACAAGACCAAAGGTGAAATAGTATACTGATTTATTGACCAGAATGAAACAACAGGCAGAATATCTGGCAGTATGACTTTTTTCTATGACAAAAAATAAAAAATTTGCAGGTAACGTATTATCTGAACCATCTGCTCTTTAAGTACAGTGAAATTATTGAAAAATAGGAGAATTGATCTTTGTTTTGGCTTCTATTTTTTAACATCCTTGCTCCCGTGGTCAGCTCCCAAGATGCGGCCATGATAACCATATCCTGGATATCAATTAAGAGATAAGAACTCTAAGAATACTGAAGTTGTGTTTACTGCATTCTCTTTTTCTTATGTCATATAACCATCGCTTCTTTTGATTTCTCCAGGTCTCCATTGCACAATTCGTTTTGTTCAATGTTCATTACCTGGTGTTGCCTCATGTCCCACCCAATTCCATTTCTCATCAGCAAAATATTCTATGACATCAAAGACCCTTGTTTTCTTTCTGAGTATCTCTCTTACTTCCAGCATGCTTTTCTTAATTTCTCTTCGAGTTGCTCTTGGACAGAACGTAGAAGAACTCGCAGGCAACGGTCTTAAATTTGAGGGGGAGTTGGAATCGGATACAGACCTGTGGCTGTAATATTTTCTTCCTGTCATCCATCTGGTAAAATTATAGGGAACCACAGGAAAACTATAACCTGACAGAGTCCCGAGGAGTTGGCAGGGTGCTAACTGGAGTAGTTCGTGGAATGCTCTCGAGAAAGTTGCCCGGGTTTTTATGGAAAAAGGTGATAGATATATTGTTTTGGTGATTAGAGAATCGCTAGTGGAGATATATTGAGGAATATCTTTTATTCTTGTGGGGTTGCTTGAAGCAGGCGCCGTGGAAGATAGGGTGTTTTTCTTTTTGGTTTTCGCGAACGTCCGTTGAATAGCTCAGGAATTTTTGGCTAATGGGAAAGCACAATGCGGTGGACATTGTGGACCAAATCAATTATAACTAATAATTTTTAAATTTTATTTAAATAATCACTTACCTTGTATGACATTTTCTGCACACCTTGGTAGTATTAGGATTAAATCCTTCCAAACTCTACGGACCAATATATTCGAAGTAATATCCTTCAGAACCAATAGCGTTCTTGTCCAAACACACATAGTTGCTCTCCTTGATGATGGCCAACTCGCAGGCAACCTCTTTCCAAGTAACTTGATGGTCCAGAACAACCACCCACGCAGTTCTCATTGCAAGATCTGCAGATTCCTTTCTCTTCATGTTTGCTGAGCATGCATTTCGATACGCAAAAGTTACTATCTCTTAAGTGGCAGGAGGATGCGCATTACTCGTCGCATGGTCTGCATTCGTTTTGACTGGCTCTGTATAATCTGGAAGATAAGAACAAGAAGGATTAGTTTTTGAGCAGCCGGAGGAAGATTATTGGATAGTTTGGTACGAGGAAGAAGATTTGGAAGGATCAGGAGCTTTGCTGGTGGTCATTGAATGCTATTGAAGATATTTGAACCGGGGTGATATTGATGTTTTTATTGACTGAATTGATTTTGTCACGTCAGTGGAAGCAGTGCTGTATAGAATAGCTTTATAGTCTAGAAGTGGGCCGATGAAAGTTTTGTAGGTGTAGCTGTATATTAGATAAAGAAGTGGAGTAAGGTTGGGACCTTGGGGAACTCTGGGTGATTTTTGAGTGTCTAACTTTCCTATTGATGTCCATTTAGAACGTATTCGTCGTTTAGACCTTTTGATACCAACTATTCCTCTCATATTGTTCTAGTAGTTGTGACGACAGCAATCTTCTTATTGCCAATGTCTGATAATGCATTTGAACAATTATCAAGCTACTGCCATCTTTGTTCCCGAATTGTATAATAATTAGTTTCAAATAGAGGAAGTTGAAAAAACATATTTATTTAATGTGTCCTGTTTACGAGAAGTTTGAAATCACGCTTCACAGTGGGCGTGAAGTTTGATATAGGAAAGGGACTACTTTGCTTGATGAAAAATGAAAATCCAAAATGCATTAAGGAAATTGGCAAAGCTTTTATATTAATGTTAATTGTGCGGGAATCCATTTTCATCCTGGTAAATTGAAATAAATCTACCAACTTTTGTTAACATTGATGCAATTTTCGAAATTGGCAACTCGTTCAAAAAAAAATGTTGTTTTTATTTTCAGCCAACAAACAATATCGAGATTGATATAAGTACTCAAGTTGATGTGTTGTGATTGAATTCCAACTAACTATTTGTATAACTCTTTGTTTGCCTACAGATAGGGTTAGACAAGTTTAATTTAATGCGCTGTACAGACACTTACTTTGTGGAAGTTTATAATTTTAATATGAAACAAATATCATGATTGTACTTCGTTTGTTTGGAGTTGGCAGCTAAGAGCTTCAAACAAATGAAGAATAATTTTTATAAAATAAAATTGATTGTACTAACCCTTACTTTTTGGAAGTCCATCTTATTAAGAGTAATGAAAAACTCTTCGTTTTACCAAAACTTCCAATATTTATTTAAAAAATTGCTTTATTAACTTTAGTGACAGCCGTTTCGCTAGACTTAGCATCGTCAGATTGACATATTGAAGTTACATTTTGTTTGTTTGTAGCTAGGTACCTGATGTTTATTAGGTAGTTATAAGGCTAGACCAAGTATGGAAGTAATAAGACATAACAATATTAAAGCCTAGATGTTATGAGCCCTAAGGGATTATCCTAGATGTACTTCCCTCTAAGATCAGTATAACTGTGCAATGATATAGAAAAACCAGGAAAAAACTATATCATGCTGATCTTTACAATAACTTAATATATTTGTGTTACAATTACGTCTTATCTATGTATAAAATGAAGACTCAATCAAAGCAAACACTTTAAAAGTGGAGAACTTCCCAGATTTATTTGTTCATTAACAAGTTTAAATTGTGGATCTGCTAGATGTCTTTTTATTTCAAGTTCTTCAAGGAAATCTAAATTTTGTTTTTTATTACAAGTGTGTAGTATTTGGATGTCATTGATGTGTAAAAGTGAGGTTGGATGTTCAAGTAGGTGTTTTGCATAATTTGACTTATCTGGTTGTTTTAATCTATATGCTCTTAAATGTTCGTTAAATCTTACTTCAAAATTTCTTTGTGTTTGACCTATATATACAGCATTACACTTTGGACAATTAATTTTGTAAACACCAGATTTTTTTTAATTTAGGTAATTTTGTTTTTACATTTAACAATTTTGTACCAATATTATTTTGTGTTTTAAACGATATTAATGCTGATGTTGCCGAAGATATTATTTTTTAAAATTTTATTGGAAATAGTTCCACAATATGTAATATTTTTATAACTTTTAATTTCTTTAGTTTGTTTAGGAAATATTAGGTTTAGTGACACTTTCTGTTCTTTCTTATTAATTAAGTTAATAAAGCAATTTTTTAAATAAATATTGGAAGTTTTGGTAAAACGAAGAGTTTTTCATTATTTTTATAAAATACTATTTATTATGGAATATTACGTTCACAAAGAAGAATCTAACACAATCAAATTCATTTACGATTAATTTATCTAAGTAGGTATATGTATATTTTAATAACGTTGATTGATTTTCAATTTGTTTCCCAATAACTGCTCTCTCTCGATCAAATACCAGTTATATCCGACCTGACGATAATAACTTTATTTCCCTCTTGCTTTTTTCTTCGTCCATTCCGAGAAAAGAGTGACATTATAAATCGTCAGAGGGATATTGAACTGAACTGAGGGTCTTACATCAAAGTCAAAAGTTAATTTCCTTTTGCGTCTTGACCAAGTTATTATTTAATCTGTGTTGTGGTCATTTCTATACGCTTTTGATTGATGGAAATCATATTTCAAAAGGGGGCTAGACAACGCCCGCAAAAGGCTAATTGATTAATTAAATTTTCTTTTTTTCCGTTCAGATTTTCATGGTTCTTTATCGAAAAACTTTCTTAATACATTATCCGCTTGGCGTTTTTTTCAATATAACGAAAGATACTGAGGAAATTATACTGGGCCACACAACTTTATACATACTGTGCGGTCCATATGTATGGAATAAATTCATTTGTAGCGTTATTATAAACCTGAAACAGGTCGATTTTTATTCTTAAATTGACAATTTACAGTATGAAAATATTATCCCCCTCCAGCACCCCTTCGGAATTATAAGCACTCCCTCGAAAATTTTAAATTACAAAGGGGGTCGTGTGGCACCTCGTTGGAAAGGGATTTTAGTCCTCTGTTCAGCAATATAAAGTTTTTTAAGTTTGGTGCAATCATAACTGAGAAAATTGATTTTTAAGATGTAAAATTTTGATAATGTCTCTAACACAAAACTTTACGTAGAATGAAGATAATAATATCACATATTGATTAGAATGTGTTTTTCAATGTATTTGACACTTAAATTAAATGTTCAAAATGACCACCATTCACTTCTTGACAATAACCGAGGCGATATTGTTTGGTCTATTAAAATAACTTTAGAAATAATCAGGTATTTTCGTATCTGTTTTGCTAAATATTAGGAAAAACTTCAGAGATATTAAAATAATAGTCAAATAACTAAATAAACAATTGATATAAATCTAGTAGGCTGCTGTCATTTAGGTATTTAAAGTTACTAAAAGACGTCAGTATAATATTTGTGCGCGTATTAAATTTAATTATTGCTCATCTGTCCGAGACTCAAAGAATAGACATTTTAATTATGATTGGTTGTGGTAATAAAACCAGAACTCAAAAGGAGGTTGGTGAAATTTTTAATAATAAATACCCTGGTCAACACGTTTCGCAGTCTATACAGTTAGCAAAATTAAAAAAAGTTTCGTGAAACTGGACATGTAAAAAATATTGAAAAACCAGGTAGAAATGTTCAATTTACTGATGAAAAAAAGTTAGATGTACTTCTAGAGATTGAGAAAAATCCGCATAAAACAATGATGTAAGTAAATTATCTATTTTGAGATTTCTGCATAAAGAAAAATACCACCCTTACAAAGTTCAGTTGGTTCAGGAGTTAAATGAAGAAGGCAAAAATTCTGTGAATTGATGATGGATAGAATGAACGCAGATTTGCAGTTCATAAACAAAATAGTTTTTTCTGATGAAGCGACGTTTCATTTAAACGGAACAGTTAACAAACAGAACTGTAGATATTGGAGCAGAGAAAATCCTCACTGGATGTGTGAGGCTCACATTCAATATCCTAAAAAAGTTAACGTTTGGGCTGGTATCATTAACAATAAAATTATTGGCCCTTATTTTTTTGAGGGCACAGTTACTGGTGAGGTTTATCTAGATTTTTTGATTAACTTTTTAGTGCCTACATTACAAAGAGTTTTTCCTGATGTTAATCATCCAAATGAGATAGATCGATCTATTTACTACCAACAAGACGGAGCTCCACCGCATTTTTCACGTACTGTTAGAAATTATTTAAACGAGGTTTTTCCCAATAGGTGGATTGGAAGACGTGGGGCGATCGAATGGCCGGCTAGATCCCCGATTTGACTCCTCTCGATTACTTCTTATGGGGTTATTTAAAATCTAAAGTATATTTTAATAGACCAAACAATATTGCTGATTTAAAAGTTAGGATAACGGAAGAAATTAACAAAATAACCCCCGAGGTCATACAAAATGTTGTACGAGAATTCCAATATCGCCTCGGTTATTGTCAAGAAGTGAATGGTGGTCATTTTGAACATTTAATTTAAGTGTCAAATACATTGAAAAACACATTCTAATCATTATGTGATATTATTATCTTCATTCTACGTAAAGTTTTGTGTTAGAGACATTATCAAAATTTTACATCTTAAAAATCAATTTTCTCAGTTATGATTGCACCAAACTTAAAAAACTTTATATTGCTGAACAGAGGACTAAAATCCCTTTCCAACGAGGTGCCACACGACCCCCTTTGTAATTTAAAATTTTCGAGGGGGTGCTTATAATTCCGAAGGGGTGCTGGAGGGGGATAATATTTTCATACTGTAAATTGTCAATTTAAGAATAAAAATCGACCTGTTTCAGGTTTTTTTTCATATAGTACATACTAACGCTACAAATGAATTTATTCCATACATATGGACAAGGAGTGTAGATTGTAGGGGTGTGAATTAAAACTAAATAATAATGCCTACTTCTTACGACTTAAAAAGTGTATTAGAACTATTAAAGGAGGTTAGGTTATGATAAAAATCTGTTAAACATAAAATCGAGCAAAAATCATTCCAAAGTATTTGGAATAAAGGAATAGAGGCAGCAATTCTAGCCCTCAGTTACAGATTAGCTTGCAGATATAATCCACAGGTTAATTATCCTCTCCTGAGCCATCAATAAGATCTGCTTTGTCCAAAAAGTGGAGCAATAACCTTTTATATAAGTTGTGCTGTCGGAAAAGCTAATAGTAGGGAAGCCAATAAAAAAACATTCATTTGCAAGACATTTTTAAAACACACAGACATGGGTTCCAACGTGGGTAAAAAAAATAAAAAAAGGCATAGGTAGTATTTTGGAAAACTGATTTTGTGTTATAAGAATACATTTCGAAATTTACAATATATTCAAGACACTACCTGATTATTTGAGGGGCTTTAGATTGATGATTTTATCTAGGACACCTTAAATATGTTCCGATTTTCTTGAAAGAAGTTTAAAGTTGTAAAAAATAAAACTTTAATAAACTTTTAATGGTTAATACAGGCGGATGAAATGAGAGGTTAAAAGTGTTCTAAAATGTTCCATGTATCCTGCAAGTTAATAAAAACTTGATTTGAAATAATTAGAAGATGTTGCCAACATCAAAATTAGTTTCCAATGAAGTGAGTATCATTAAAAAAGATTTTGCTAACATCCCCATAAAAATAAGTCTAGGGGTGTTAAATCCGGTGACCTAGGTGGCCACTCCATTATCTGCCCTCTTCTACCTATCCAGCGAGCGGGGAATGTTTCGTTAAAAATTGTCAGACAGGCATTGCATAGTGTGGGGGAGCTCCGTCTTGTTGAAATACCAGCTCAACTTCGCTAGAAGAATTGGCGTAAGTGAGGGATGAAATAGGGAAAATCCGTTAAATTTTTGTTGTAAAATATCCACTTTTTAATGTATATACGTTTTGGTTTAGTAAAACTCATTTTTTTAATAATTATACTTGATCGGATATCTAAAAGTTGAATTCAGCATGGATTGCTGCATTTTCACTAATTATCCGGCTCGAAGGACCAAATTATGGCGTCTTTGTATTTATTGAGAATTGTGACAGATTTAATTTTGGGATCCAGCTCGACAAATAAAGAAATAATGAGGCTGGGAGCTAAAGCGTTTAGATAAATCACATTATATTGTCACTATTCGTTTGCCTACTCATTATTTCTTTATCCTAATAGGTAGATATGTCCGTTGAAGAAATTTTAATAAGACGCAATTACCCGGGAATGTCGACACCATTAAAAACCCAAAACAACAATCCCAGTTGAAATTTTTCATTCGAGAGACGAGCAAAACAAAAACGAGAAAACAAAAATAGGTATATAAGCAAATCAGTTAGTTTCCCAAGGTAAATCGCGTTTCGCCGAGATTTGTGTCAATTAATAGAGACTCATTTTTATTTTCATCTAAGTCCGTACGTAAATTGGCCGCTAGTTTAAATTTATGATCGAAATGTTCACATTAATTAGAACTACTGCGGTAAGGTGGACAGCGGCGGCGGAGTTTCTTTGAACTTTTCGTACCTTGCCGCTACTTACTCTCGTTCTAATTATTTTCTTCTTTGTTAAACCGAAAGTGTAAAATATACTTTAGCAAAGAAATATTATGAAAGTATGTTAAATATACATGCCAACTTTGGGTTACTTGAAAGCATAATTTACAAATATTTTTAGATTGGTATTAGATTATATCATACTGTGACCGATACTTTTTGAATGAGACGTTATGGCAAGTGATAGCTCGTTTGACAGGTTTCGAAAAAACATATTCAATCATACTAAGGCAGAGAATGTAATATTAGTTGGACGTTGGGCGCCAATTTGTAACCATATTATTACGTTGGACGTCAATTTGTAATATGATTTACCTGTTGATATTTTCGTGCGATTATTTTTTACAACTTTCGACGTGGATTAACTATATGCTCTTAAGTGTTCATTGAATCTTATTTGAAAATTTCTTTGTGTTTGACCTACATATACAGCATTACATTTTTTAGAAAATTGATATGATTATAAGTGAATTAATAGTGAATTAATAAATAATAACAAGTGCAAGTCTTGTGATAACGTACCATACACGTTTTACCGTAAGATTTATACGGTAGACTCTTATAATAATAAAAATAAGGGATCGAAGAAATCGCCAACGTATCCATAAAGTGGGCACTCGACAAGATGAAACAACAAATTGGAAATGAGAAAATTGGGTAAGAAATTGTCGGGGAGTTGGCCGGGAAAGGGATAGAAAAAAGGTGTGGGGTAGACGACGGACGATGTCTTTCATTCTGCGACCGGGCTTTACTGAATTATTCAATGCTCACAAATTCAATCTGGGAATTGGAATTTACAGGCATATTGGCCCTTACAAAGAGAATTGTTTTTGGCTCTATTCTCAAGAATATTACTTTACTAATATTTTATTGTTTCCTTTAATTTATTATATATATTCATGTTTTGTATTTAAAGTAGTAAAAGAAGAAAGAAGTTTGAAAACCCTTATTCTAATTTCACCCAGAGAACTAGCCACAAAAATAAAAGAAAGTATATACTCAACTGTTAAAAAAGTCTTCTCACAACGATGTAAAAAAAGGAAAAAAGAAAGGACACTATCTCTTCCAAACTATTGACCCTTGTCGTCGAAGAATTGTTGGTCTTAAAATAAATTATAAAAAATAAACCATATTATGGAAAACGTTGAACACTATGTATACTTGGGACATGACATCATATTAGAAGTAGAGACCATGTCCCTTGCCAAAAAGTCTGCTAAAAACATTAAACAACTCACAGAGCAATGGAGTGAAATATGCTTTGAATATCACTAAAAGAAAAAATCAGAAAAACTAGATAGGACTCAAAACCAAAGTCAAGGACATCGTGAAAGAGGTAGCACAGATGAAATGGCGATGGGCTGACCACGTAGCTAGGTGCGAGGACAACAAATTGACACGAAAAATCCTAGAATAGAGAGAGCTATATTCAGAAATGGATTGAGATGGTTAAGAAATAAGTTGAAGAAGATACAGCTTTATCTTTTTCAAGACAGATAACATTGGTTGGGAGACCACCAGACCAGCGTGTTCCGTAAATTAATAAATTGGAAAAAATATTATGGTTACCTTACTGAAAATAATATTTTACAAATCTCTAGGAATGTATAGTTTGCTCAACCATGCCATTCCTGCTGTTTTACGTTTGTCTTATATTAGTTGAATGTTATTTTACACCTAACCTCAGAACTTCTATTTTTTTACAACTAAACAATCAGATATCTGTAAATTTTTTCTAAAAGGAAATCGTACGACTTCGTCTACTTCCATGAATTGTAATAACCCGTACGAACGAAAAAAAAAACGGATCTCTAAAACCATTAACAAAGAAAATGAAAAAAGCTACCCACTATATACAACTTTGAAAAATTAATTAGTCATTAAATCGGCCACATTGTACGAAGCGGAGTTTTAAATATGAAAGTTAATTAGCTGGAGATTGATAGCACGATAGGCTTTGACTTTTATAATCAGATATTCACCTGCATTCATTCCCGAGTCTCACAAAGCTTTTTCGCAGAGTATGGTTTTCAATTAAGTAAAACGTATAAATAAAAGAGTGGGTATTAAAATTTTAATGTAATAAAGCGAGTAGATTTTTAACAGTCATACATAAGCTAATAGTTACTTGTTGGGAGTTGTTATATGAAGTTTTGTGTGGCCGTAACGCAAACACTTTTTAAGTAACAGGATAAATAGCTGAACAAGCTTATATTAAGAGTACTATTATGTTAAACGTGTATTAAAATGTAATATCGGCTTCAGAATAGCATATACATTTTCAAACTCAAATTGCTTGCATTGAATTTATTTTAAAGATGGCCTATTTATTGTGTATAACCAATCACGGTTTAAATAATAATAAATTTGAAATCGTAGTAATAAAACATTTGAGAGATGGATTTCCTTTTCAATTTAATAAATTTGAAATCAGTCGAACAGTTTTCCACGCCCGCATCTTTAATGTTAAAACATAGAGGGATGATATTGTATTATACAGTAGGGTTTTATTTGTTTTTTATTGCAACCTCTTTACCGGCAGGTGAATACCCCAACTACCTACTAGAAAGAAAAAGGTTTGTAATCCATTATGAATATTCCACATCGACACAGATTGTTCAAAAAACGTATTTCTCTAATCCCTTTATTGCCAATAAAATCTGCCCCTTCCAATTTGTTATTTTTATTATTAACAGGTAAATTATTTACACTTAGGTACAATTTTTTTAGTAAAATATAAAATTTTATTAATATTAGATTATTCGTTTATTTTTAATGATTTTTTAAAACCCTTAAACACCCCCTTATACTGTGTTTGAAAATCAAGAGAGAGTAAATTCCCAGAATAAAAACTAATTCGGTATGCAAAACTATAGTACAGTACGTGCGGTAAAACTTCAATATTTGTAATGCATTCTAAATTGTTTTTGTTAATTTCAATACAAAATTTATTAAATTTCTTGGACTATCACATTATTTTATGATCTTTCATTGTTACTACAGTAGGCCTAAGAGGATTAACGTGCGTCATAGGCGTAACCAGATTAGAAAGGAATAATTGTTATTTAACGACCTCCGAATGGCAACAGCTTCTAATGACAGATATTTTGACTTAAATAGTGCTTAAGTTTCTAGAAATGCAGTTATCTGATTTTCGATAAACGTGACAAATAGTAGTGACTAAAAATGGAAGCAGTTTGTGAGTATACGCCAGTGAAAAAATTAAAACTAGACCATTTATCGCTCAATGAAAAGAGTGCTGTAGTGAATGTGTACCACTATTTTAAACATCAAAATCCCTCAAACACTATTGACAGTGTAGTTAAAACAACATCTAAGGCAATGGGATATGGAAAATCTACAATATATAGAGTTCTAAAGGAGGAAAAATCAGGTGGAGTAACCTCACCAAAGCCGAAACCAGGTAGACAAAAACTATTAAAAGTCAACGTGGACGAGTTTTTTAAAAATGCTATTCGTAAGCTTGTTCACTCATTTTTTATAAACAAGCAAATACCAACTTTAGATAAAGTTTTGCAAGCCATTACGAATGATGTTGATTTACCCACAATAAGCCGGGATAAACTATGGAAAACGTTACATAAGTTAAATTTGAAAAAATGGGCAGACACTCAATGCTAATTGATTCTGAAGAAACTGTATGTTGTAGAAGACAGTACCTCAGAAGAATACAACAAGTTAAAGCTCAAAATAAAAACATTTATTATTTAGATGAAACATGGGTGAATGAAGGACATTGTGTAGGAAGAGTTTGGAAAGACAAAAATATAAAATCATCCCATCAAGCTTTTCTAGAAGGATATACTACTGGTTTTAAGGAACCTATAGGAAAAGGTAAAAGATTAATTATTTGTCATATAGTCAGTACAAACGGTTTTCTTGAGAATGGTTTACTCTTATTTGAATAAAAAAAACCGTTGATTATCACGAAGAAATGAATGGAGACGTGTTTGAGGAATATTTTGAACAGATGATTTAATTCATACCAAAAGGATCGGTTATTGCAATGGACAATGCAAGTTACCACTCCAGATTACTTGAACCTTTACCAACCACTAAATGGAAAAAGGATGAAATTGCAAAATGGTTATCTTCTAAAAATTTAGCCTTTGACAATACAATACTGAGGGCAGAATTGTTAACTATTGCTAAAAACATAAGCAAAATTATAAAAAATATAATATTGAGGAGATAGCCAAAAAACGAGAAATTGAAATCCTTCGTTTACCACCCTACCATTGTGAGCTGAATCCGATAGAATTGATATGGGCTCAAGTTAAAGGTTATGTTGCCAGAAATAACACTACTTTTAAATTATCAGATGTTAAAAATCTCTTCAATAAGGCAATATCTGAAGTAACAAGTGAAAATTGGCAAAAATGTATTAGACACGTTACAGAAATAGAAAAAAAAATGTGGGAGCTAGATAACATAATTGATATTACTATAGAGCCCATTGTAATTTCTCTAGAATCAGATGGTGAATCTTCTGACACAGAGTGCGAGGAACCATAACTTTAAAATTATTAATTAATGTACTATAATTTTATTTTTAGATTTTTATTTTTTTAAGATTCAATATTGTCGTATTTTTTGCATGTTGCTCGTCAAATTTTATCCTTGCGGTTGTTTTTTTTTCTAATATACCTACTTAATTGTTTTTTTAGCTCCTCATATTAATTTATAAGTAATTGTAATTATCTGTACATATTATATACATATTTTGTAAATAAACATATGCCTAAAACAAAATACCTAAAATAATATTGACTTTTTCTTCATTTTACCCAAATTAAATTACTACTTACGAATTATGTTTATCTATCTAAAATTGGTAATCTAGGTATAAATAACTAAAACAAATTAAATATTTCTATTTCCATATTAATTTAATTTTGAAAACCCACGTCTATGGTTTACTGCCTTTAGCACTGATAACTGCAAAACATTTCTGGGAATTTACTCTCTCTTGATTTTGAAATACACTATAACATAAGCCAATAAGTTTAATATATTAAAAAATAAAAAGCATTGATCTTATAAATGTTTTTATCAATTTTTGTTTAAATTTGATATCTATTTCTTTCTTTAAAAACAAATATTTCGGAACAACACCAAAGAACTGGTTACGCCACCAAGTGTTTTTTCTTATTATTATTTTTTATTCCTTAGTGAAGTAAGTAATTGTAGGCGTTTTAAAAATTGCCACTCATATGTTGTTGAAGCAGGGCGTTTTTTATAACTTCAGTAGGTATACGAAATTCACATTTAACATGTATATGCTATTCTAAAGCAGACTGTACCTACATGTTGACAAGAAACTTGAATAAAACTTGCCGGAACGTAAGTTACATCAGCTGCTTGTCAACAAGGTCCGGATTGCTGTGATTATAGCGAACCTCCGACAGGAGATGGACTATAAGAAGAAGATGCATTGGGTCTAGGACATTTGGGAATGGCAGATCGGACCTGGCCCTGTAGACGCCTGTACCTGTACCTACCATTGAATGCGAAAAATTTGGACGCCAGACTTAGCTATAATTTATTCGGTGCTGCGGATCTCTTACCGGTGAGATAGGCGGAAAAAGCACCTTACTTAAGTAGATATTCTTATAATTTTTTCTCTTGGTTATCCTTATCTAAATTTTAACATGTAGTAAGTAATACTTTTAAAACTAAAACCAAAAAAACAATGAATCAGTTTCAATTTACTGAAATCCTTAAAATGAACCTAAAATAAAAAGATAGAAAGAATTCAAACTGGCAGTGAATGCGAGGTAACTATTTTTAATTTAAGCTGCCTTATCGCAAAACCCGACGCTTTCGGAATTAGAAGATTGAGTACTTTATTTTTATATAATTATTCGGAGTGTTTTCATTTCATTAGTAGACGTCATCTGGCTGAAAATTTAATAAAAGGAAAATTAATTATATAGGTATTAAGCTTATACAAGAGCCACTGCGGGATCTCCCTCTCCACCGCTTCTCCATGTTATTCTCTCTCCATTCTCCATTATCCCATCAAAATATCACACATGTTCCGTCTAATTAGAATGTGTCTTGAAAATAACCGGGAATTAAACACAACTCCAGAGAGAGAAATAACATTTTACGGAATATTGTTATAATTATCAAAATAATATATAATTAATGAAAAATAAGGAGGTAACTACAGTTATACGGATATACAGTACTTTTCAGATAAAAGTATCCACCTTAAATAACTTTTGTAATATTGGTATTTAGGAAAAATCCAAAAACACGTCAATTTATACAGGGTGGTCCTTAAGTAATTGTACAAAAAGAAACAGTAGATTCTACACTCTAAAATATTACGATTTAACCCAACTTACTTTAATAAAATGTTGATATTAAGAAAGATACAGGGTGGTAAAGTTGAAATTGAAAATTTAATTTTTCGCCATAACTTTCATGTTTATGGAGATTTATTTACAAAAATTTATAAGTAGAGGTTTTGAGTATGAGGAATTATAATTTGATGCATAATTTTGATGTATCTCATAGAGGACGCCACATATGCCACATATTTGACATAAATTTGCGCTTAACTTTTTTGCTCTTCGACTTAACAATATTTTTCTGATAAAATATGAAAGATACGATATTTCAACAAG
The DNA here is from genome assembly GCA_035357415.1 of Ophraella communa. Classification (NCBI taxonomy): domain Eukaryota; kingdom Metazoa; phylum Arthropoda; class Insecta; order Coleoptera; family Chrysomelidae; genus Ophraella; species Ophraella communa. The sequence continues at coordinate 2,730,048 of CM068982.1, read as the reverse complement.
AAAAAGGTGTACTTGTTAATAACTTCAAAACTGAACAGTTTTCGAGATAATCGCATTTTACAAATCAGCTGCATAACTCCGTGTAAGACAATTATTCCAGGCAACGAATGAAAAATAGAAAAAAACATCAATAATTATAAATTTTGGTATGGAATATTTTCAACTAAAGTTGATAGTTTCCAAAACATTAAAGAAAAAATAGTATAGGCTTTTATTTTCTTACATACATCATTAAGATAATTAATAATCTGTTATTGGAATCAGCTACATAATAATTCTTAGTTGTGATATTTGTGCGTTAAAGCACTGAATACCTGATAAATGCTTCATTTAGAGCCTTTTGGATGTCATCATTAGCAACCCCAGACTTATTTAATTCATTACGGCAAATTTTAACATAGTAGGCTGATAGCACGAATGATTTTGACAACTTAAATAAGTATTGTTTCATTAACATAGTAGGCTGATGTCACTAATGATGTTGACAACTTCAAATAAGTATTGTGAGTGGCTTTTGTAATATTTAGTTAATTTTGGTTTATTAAACAAAAGCAGAAAATGCCGAGGCATAATAATTTTTCAAATATCGATATGAGAGATATGATTGCTGTTTATTGTCAGCAAAATTTTAACGGGCGTGCAGCGAAAAGGGAATATTTAAGACCATACCCAGACAGGATGCAACCTAATCACCAAACATTTAAACATCCATTTAGGAATTTAGGCGAAAGTGGTTCATTTCGTCCTAAACGTGACAATTTAGGCCGACCGAAAATGATTACGCCTGATCTAGAAGATGAAGTAATGATTCGCGTTGACGATGATTCTCATATCGAACACTTACTTTGATAAAAAGTTTTATGTTATTCAGTTAAACTATTTCTTAATTTCAATTGAAAATAAAATATGATACCAAAATTTATAATTATTAATGTTTTTTTCTATTTTTCATTCGTTGTCTGGAATAATTGCGTTACACGGAGTTATGCAGCTGATTTGTAAAATGCGATTATCTCGAAAACTGTTCAGTTTTGAAGTTATTAACAAGTACACCTTTTTTTGTTGTTGAAATATCGTATCTTTCATATTTTATCAGAAAAATATTGTTAAGTCGAAGAGCAAAAAAGTTAAGCGCAAATTTATGTCAAATATCTGGCATATGTGGCGTCCTCTATGAGATACATCAAAATTATGCATCAAATTATAATTCCTCATACTCAAAACCTCTATTTATAAATTTTTGTAAATAAATCTCCATAAACATGAAAGTTATGGCGAAAAATTAAATTTTAAATTTCAACTTTTTCTTAATAACAACATTTTATTAAAGTAAGTTGGGTTAAATCGTAATATTTTTAGACTGTTTCTTTTTGTACAATTACTTAAGGACCACCCTGTATTGGAAGGGGCAAGCATTATTATTAAACTTATTGGAAAAGCCACCCCCTCACTCCAAGCAGCATCCCTTTTTTTTTAAATTACTTCTCATATTTTTTATGTAAAATTTGGATACTCCTCTTTGAGCTTTCTACTTCTAGATAATTTCTGATTATCTGTGCAAAATGAGGCCTGGCATTATCTTGCATTTTTGTCAAGAAAAAGCAGAAATGGGAAATTTAATAGATATTTTTCCATCCATCTCTGTTTGAGAAGAATAATGTTCTACTGAAAAAACTTTTTCTACGGTAGAAAGAACTTAGCCTAGTTCTGATCATATCCCCTAGGCCAACAGCAAGTTTAGTTACTTACTTAAATGACAGATTTTGATTTTCATTCAAAATACTACCGAACGAAGTCCAGGTGTCCACTGTTGAACTCATTTTAAACCCTTTTGGCAGTTTATTACACATTATTTTTATTGCCCAATTGTACTCTGCAATAAATATTTAATCTGGATCAGGTAAAAAGTAAAATTACTGATATCAGGTTACTCATTCCTTCCCAAAAAAACTTACAACTGTAATTGGTATAATAGAGAGATCATAATAAGCTCTTAGAGCTGTGTTGCAGCCCAAGTCTACATAGAGAGGAAATATGTAAGAAATATGGAAACATCAATGTGCTAATGACCGGCATTAAAACAGCAAAAGTCTGTTGTGAAATGGAAACAAGCTTAATCCTTAAATCCTATCGAAAAACTGATCATACTAGTCGATTTAGCGTCTAAAAATACTCTATTTTACATATTTTAAAGCATTTTGAACTTGATGACTTCGAATAATTGGAGGTTGAGGTTTAAAAAAGAATCACACCTTATATCAAATTAGGAATATTCCCTCTATAAAGCCGCTTCTCTAGTAGGTAGGCAGAAAATATCTGCAGTTAAAATGCAGAGAAATCTAAATATCCTATTTGATTTAAAATAATAATCTAATTCAGGCACCGGTATATAAAGTACTTTGTACTTTATATTATCATTTATAGAAGTCTCTTAACGTTTCCTGAAAAACATAACATTCTCACATTTCCACTGTAATATATAAAGGTCAAGACATCGACATTGAAAGTGCATTTAAAATCTATTCTGGTCAAGTTATAAACCTACATATTTACTATAGTCTGTACAAAAAGTACGAGGAGTAATAAACCCTAATTAAGTATGCAAAACCTTTACAGGGAGCACCATGAAATTTTTGATAAATCTCTTACTTTAAATTACATTTCTTCCGTAAATCTAAAAACCAGGTAGATCGACCCCGTATTTGTTTCAGTTGTAGCAAAGTTTAGGGTTTCTTCATTGTTAAAGGATTAGCAGATAAGCAATAACGCAATGCAGTGGTGTGTATTTTGGGAAAAAAATACGTTTTAAATTATAATAAAATAATAAAAAATGAAAAGAAATAATTATTGGAATACATTTATTACTTACATTTTATTCTATATCCGACTCGGAAGAGGAAGAATCGTTGTTGACATTAATAATAATAGGGTCGATTAAATCATCACAAATATTGTCAATTTTCCACATATTTGCCTCTACTTTGATAACATGCTCGATACAGTTTGTCCAATTTTCCTTATTAACATGACTTACAGCACTCTCAAACAATTTCACAACATCGTTTATTTTAAAAGTAGTATTTTTTTCCAACTTCCCCCTTTACCTGAGCCCATATTAATTCTATGGGATTAAGTTCACAATGATAAGGTCGAAGAACTGATATACCACGAGAAGAAGCCATTTCTTCTACAATGTAGGTTTTGTATTTATTCTTGTTCATTTTTGCAATTCTGTAAAGTTCTTTCCTTAGTGGATCTTTTGGAAACTTAATATTTTTCGAAATAAGCCACTCCAAAAGCTCTGCTTTACGCCAACGACTTGTGGGCAATACTTCCCGTAACCGTGAATGGTAACTTGCGTTGTCCATAACAATAACAGCCCCTTTTGGAGTCAGATCCAACATTTGAACAAACCATTCCTCGAAGACATCCCCTTTCATATCATCGTGATAGTCCCCCGTGCGTTTTGAAATAAAAGTTAATAATCCACCATCAACAAAACCTTCAGAACTTCCAACATGGACAATGATAAGTCTTTTTCCTTTTCCAGATGGTGGCTGCCAACCTAACGACAAACCTTCCACGAATGCCTGCCTTCCGCTTTTAATGTTTTCATCTTACCAAGATTTGGAAACTGTATAAATATCCAGCATTTATCCATGTTTCGTCTAAGTAGAAGATTTTCAAATTTTGTTCTCTGGCATGTCGAATGCTTCTTAAATAGTCTCTTCTCCAAAAAACTATTTCCGGTTTATCTATCAGGAGAAATTTTCTATTATGTTTTGTATACCCGAAACCCACATCTTTCAAAAGTTTGCATAATGTCATTCTGGAGAATTTTGTATAATCCGTATCTTCTTGCACTGATGTCATAATTTTGTCAAGTGTTGGAATTTCCTTTCGTAAGTAAAATCCATGGACTTTACGCCTTAGTCTTTGTTTTAATGACTCATCGATCTCAATTGGTTTTCGGCCTGATGGAGTTTTAGGGGGTTGAAGAGTTCCATTCTTGTTTTCTTTTAGTAATCTATAAATTGTTGATTTAGCAACACACAACATAGCAGCCGTTAATTCCACAATATAATCAACACTTGCATCAACACGGTATACCCTCTTAAAATATATGTTGGTACGTCTATGAAATCTACTTAAATGAATGATTTATTACTCCTTGTCCTTTCTATATAGACTATAGACAACTTATGCCTTATTAAAAAACATCTAGAACATTTAAGATTTCTGAATAGAATTTCCTTTTTCACATTTCCAATCTGATACAGCCCTTAATTTTGGTTTATAATAAAACTTTAATATTTTTCCCAGTATACCAATTGGTATTCTAATATTTGTTAGTTTGTCAGGTTTAAAATCGATCTTTTAAAATAATTCAAAAGCAGTCCTATATACGAAATCCCTTTTCGACAACCTTGTCCTTTGCATTTCTCTGGCTATATCTCGACCTAATGATATTATTTGAAAATGAAATGGGCTTTTTTAGTGCTTAGAAGCCAGCTAATTAATCACGTTCTCCTTCTCAACACTAATGGTCTCCAAATGTTCATTTCATTTAATGTTTAATTAAGCTAATGTACATTATTTGCATCTCTTACCATTGCCGTTGCTTATAGGCAAGTCTACGATGATCGGTGACGTCGACGTCGGGACGCTAACGTCTATGGACGTCGATGCGGTACGAAGAACAATAATTTGATTAAATTTAATTACCGAGGTAAACCGTAATTTTAATTTACCAATAATACAGTTCGTCCATTATTATGGATTCTATTTTCCTCTTCCTTTGTTCTTTTAAAAGCCAGGTTTCCGATCCACATACCAAATAATCTTGGTGTCATAAATTTTTTAATTTTCTTTGTTTACCTATCTCTGTAGGTACTACACATAATTCAGTTAGTGTTCAGCCATTTCTGACATAACCTCTTTTTTCGTTAAAAAGTTCTTCGTTTCAATATTCCATCATTTTAGCTACCTACCACTTTTGATACTTGTTTTGCGGATTCTTTTATACTTTCATTTATCTTTATTTAATCAAATTATCAATTTCACTTAAATTAATTACGTGAGAAATTGTTATAATTGAGATATTTCCTTTGAAGTGATAAACATGACATTACATATCCTGAAACGGGTACCACTGGTATAGAAAACACGTTTAATACTTTGTAAATATCTGCAGATACTTTGGTTTTTTGTAGCTGTCGGTGTTTATAAAATATACCTACCGTTGATGTATACGGTTTACTTTCCTTAATTGCGATGTTTGTCGTTTCATATAGACTGGTCCCTATAACAGGTCGGCTGAAAAGTCCCCGGTCTGACCTATAGATGACGACACTAGAATTAAATCCATTTCATTTTTAGATAGTATCAACCTTAAAAAGATTCGTGTAAAAATTTGACAGCTGTCGGACTATTAGTTTGTGAGATATTGCATTTTTAGTGAAGCAACTTTTGTTATTTTCAAAAAGATGGAAAAAAAAGAATTTCGTGTGCTTATTAAATATTTTTATTTGAAAGGAAAAAATACAGTTGAAGCAAAAGCTTGGCTTGATCATGAGTTTCCGGACTCTGCGCCAGGAAAATCAACAATCATTGACTGGTACGCAAAATTCAAGTGTGGTGAAATGAGCACCGAAGACGGTGAACGCAGTGGACGCCCAAAAGAGGTGGTTACCGATGAAAATATCAAAAAAATCCACAAAATGATTTTGAGTGACCGTAAAGTGAATATGATCAAGATAGCTGATACTCTAAAGATATCTAAGGAACGTGTTGGACATATCGTTCACGAATATTTGGGTATGCGGAAGCTCTGTGCGAAATGGGTACCGCGCGTGCTCACAATCGACAAAAAAACGGCAACGAATTGATGATTTTGAGCAGTGTTTGCAGCTGTTAAGTCGTAATAAACCCGATTTTTTGCGTCGATATGTGACTATGGATGAAACTTGGTTCCATCACTACACGCCTGAGTCTAATCGACAGCCAGCTGAGTGGACTGCGGCCGGTGAACCGCCACCAAAGCGTGGAAAGACTCAACAGTCAGCTGGCAAATTTATGGCCTTAGTTTTTTGGGATACACACGGTATATTGTTCATCGACTATTTGGAAAAGGGAAAAACAATCAACAGCGACTATTACTGTGCATTATTGGAGCGATTGAAGACCGAAATCGCGAAAAAACGGCCCCATATGAAGAAAAAAGTTTTGTTTCATCAAGACAATGCACCGTGTCTCAAATCATCGAAAACGATGGCAAAATTGCATGAATTGGGCTTCGAATTGCTTCCTCACCCACCGTATTCTCCAGATCTAGCCCCCAGCGACTTTTTCCTTTTCTCTGACCTGAAGAGAATGCTCGCGGGAAAAAAATTTGGCTCTGATACTGAGGTAATTGCCGAAACTGAAGCCTATTTTGAGGACAAACCGAAGGAGTACTACAAAAATGGTATCGAAAAGTTGGAAGGTCGCTATAATCGCTGCAGCGCCCTTGAAGGGAACTATGTTGAATAAAAAAAATGAATTTTGTCAAAATATTGTGTTTTACTATGGTAGACCGGGGACTTTTCAGCCGACCTGTTATTGTTTTGGTCTGTAGTTTTCAATTCGAGTACATAATCGAAGAAATTGATGTTGGAAGAACGACATCGATTACTTCGCATGGTCAAACGTCAACGAATAATTTTAGAATGTTTGCAATAATTTAATCAAAGCTAGTAATCGATAATTTGCCAAAATAAAAACATTTGATCAAGTGATATGAATGGTAGAGAAAAATTTAGGGTTTGAAGGAAACTTTGTTATTTAATACACCATCAATAATGCATTTGTTTTAACCAGCCTCGAATTTACGATCACATCGTTTGCCAAATACCTCTACCTACGACAATTACTATGGACCAAATCCAATGCCTGCTCCAACAATTCAATCCATGGGTTCAAGCCACAGAAGTATTTTTTCGATCAAAATGATAAGGTGTTCATATAGAGAGTGGGTCACAGACCACTCCCTCAGGATACGTTCGTGGAGGGGGTTCTGTAAGTCCATTCATTTTATCCCACAAACCTCATCAAACACGCATTTCCAGAGCGTCGGTTCCAATACCGATCCCTGAGGCACTTCTATCTCCGAATCAACCAAAGTTTCTCACGTACAAGTTATTATATATTACTTTTTTGTAAACTTGCATTATCTTTTATTCTTTTCCAAGTTACTTACGTTATTTCAAATTGTTTTTATTTCGTCTTAAGCTATTATTTTTTTTCTTATCCAGTTATCCAGTATCCTTTTTTCTGTTCCTTAACTTTCTTTCTTGTCTTCTTATCCATTTATTTACTATCGCAACTGCTGGGCGGCTTATTCTCGATCCTTATGCATTCTGCTATAACATACTTTTATGTTTTCTTTTATAAAAATTTTCTCTTCTAAATTTTTCCACGTGTTTTTGTCCTAATTATCAATAGAAAATAATTCTTCTTTATATCTTACTCGTTTTAAGTAAAACCAAAAACAAGCAATTGCAAATACTTCGTCCATGAATAAACAAACATTGTCGTTATTAGAGTTATTTATTAAAACTTTAAATCTTTCATTAGGTTTTGATAAAATCTCGTTCATAACATTTAAACTTTTTGTAATATACAAATAACGACATTAAAACAATACCGATTAAACTAAATTGTGGAAGTAACTTTAATCGAAAGGAGCTATTGGTTAACATAAATAAACTTTAATTAGTTTTACTGATTCAACAAATGGGAATGTTGTGTAAAGTAGAAAGATTTTAACGATTAAGTTATTTTACAGTAAACAAACTGTTTAAAAATTTCGTTAAAAAAATGGTGAATGCGGCGGTCACATCGGTGTTTTTTTAATCAAATAACAACATTAAATTTTTTTATTTCATAAACAATGAAGACACAAAAAACACCGAAACCAATTTAAAGAAGGAAAGGTATTTCTGGAATGTACGAGGAGTACTTTCGCATTTTTGCGAAATCTAAATAGAAAATAGATAATATAATGAATAAATTCATGGAATACAATTTAAAACTAAAAAATAAAAGCTCAGATTAAGAACGGCTGATGAAGGACATTCAGGACCGGTTTATCAATAGTAATTTATGTCAGTTAATGGTTAACTACTAGTTATTTTGAAAAGGTCGGTTTATCAACAACAGGTTAGCTAAAATGTCAAATATTTATCTGTAACTTTCAACTGGCGGTTAGGTCGATATCTGAAGGTTAAGTTCTATTACATAACCTCACATTTTTTTGCAGAAGATTTGGTTTGTTTTGATTCCGAAGTTTTTTGGCGTGTCTAATTTACTTGGGTTTGATCAAAGTGACAAATGGAAAGTACTAGTAAGAAGAGAGGATGCAATTTCACAGCAGATGAGAGAAATTTGCTTTTAAAAATTGCAAATAAACATAAAGATGTCATCGAGAATAAAAAAAACGGATGGGGCAACCTGGAAATCGAAAATCACCTACCTATCAGTACAAAACTCAAGTGAATCCTCAATGAGTTCTAATATTGACAGAACAGTCTCTTTTGTCATCCTAAATCTTGCATGAAAATCCTGGTCATGCACTTTTCGTAGTTGTATACTCTTTCCCTAACTATAAATATACATCCTTCTTTCGTACTCAAGAACTTGCACAATATCCTCGCCATCCAAAAAATGGATGTTCATCAAAAATCAAAAACTCTTCAGAAAGTAAAAACACAAACTTTTGCTTCAACAAAAACAATCAACAATAACCTAACAAAACGGTAGTGACATGTCAATTAATGTGACATGACCTTGTTCTTGTAACAACCATTGAGATTGCATATTCGACGAGGTTTCACTGTGATTAACAGTGATGATGTTCACTATTTGAATGTGTTTAGAAAATTCATAAATTTACGGCAACACGTCTCCCTGAGAGCTCTTTTGGTGGGTTATAGCCAAGGAAAATGTCTGTCTCAAAGAGCTGGTATACATACTGTTGGCGGAGCATCTAAGAAAATCGCTGAGTTCTTAAAACTATACCAACCAGAAAAGTATACAGGTCATTGCTTCAGGAGGACATCCTAAACATTGTTGGCCAATGCTGGAGCTGACCTTAAAGTTCTAAAACAGCACGGTGGATGGAAGAGTTCTTCAGTTGCAGAAAAGTATATAGAAGAATCGATTGAAGGCAAAAACAAGATTGTAAGAATGATCCAAAGAGGCGAAATTTTTGTTTAAGTGCTACATCACAGCCATACGACTTCCGCGATTACAGAAAACACTGCAAATCCTTCAACAACTCCTTTAATATATATTGCTGGCAACAGCAGTTGTACTATTAATGTCAATCTTCAAAAACTAGAATAAAAGCTTAGTTTATGTTGATTCACTTATTATTTCATATAAAATTGGGAGAATTGAAGAGTACTGTAAAGTACAAGTGTACCATATCCCGGACTCAAACATTTTTTTCCATACTGTACCTTAAAACACAAAAGAGAAGTGAAAACATAAAATATTAATATTTTTATCGGCGTTTGCTATGTTTATAGCTGACATGTAGCTGATAACCATAGAAATATAATATTACCGTTCATTTTTTGTTCCTATCAGCTGTAATTCTTTATCTCTAATAATTCTGGCGTTCCCTCGGGTACACTTTACTTCCTCCTTACAATTTTTTGCCATTCTTACGCTCTTGCAAATCTTATAGTTGTAATTTGTACAATAAAATGCTATATATATTCCTGTTCCTAAGCCTTAAATGATCTTAATTTCGTCTTCAGTCAAGGTGTAGTTTGAGAATCTGTCTTCTTTGCCCCATTTGTAAAAGAAAATCTTCGTTCACCGGGTTGTTAAAATGTTCAGTGTCGTATATACCGACTACTTAAGGCTGGGCATTGGGAGTGAGAAAACGTCCTAAAAAGAGAGCGAATAAGTGTACCCGTGAGGTGCTGCCTCTTGCAATGACCTTACGCGATAAAAGAAATAATATTATATTCATTCTTGGAGTAGAATCAGTTTCCTTTAAAAATTTCAGGGCTGGATTAATTTTAAAACAAACATGTTTGATTTTGTTAAATATGAATTGGCTATTTGTATTTACATTAAACGATATTAATTTATAGATTTTACACAATATTTTTCTTTATATATGTTTTTTTGTTCTCAAATCAAAATTATAAATAGAATATTTATTAGGGTATTATTTTTAAAAAGGCAATCATTCAAGTTTTTTCAAGTGTAAAATGTTATCATTTGTTTATCTTAACTAAGCAATAAAGAGTAGGTAAGGACCGAACAGCGAAGGAAAATATTTATACTACATACCGGATGGTCATTAAAAACTCACGATATACATATTCATATATGGCAATATTTTGAAAAGCTCTTTAAAAAGGAAAGAAGAAGAAAACAAAAATTAAAATTTACCAAAAAGCAGTTGAGCGGATTATTTTAAAAATCTTAAGTGTTTAAATATATTCGGTTACCATTACCTATACATATTCATAAAAAAACTGAAATAGGTTCCAAAAGTTCAAAGTAACGAACTGGAAAAACTAAAATGGTCAAAAATTCGATTAACAAGTTTTTTAGTAAAAAAATTTAAGAAAATGATGCATAAACTTAAAATAAATGAGTAGCAGCAGTAACTACCAGTTCATTTTAAAAAATTAAAAGGAACTACGTTTTACCTTTCAAATCGATTAAAAAAATTACACGATTAATAGATCCACTAAGAACTAGTATTCGACCTTTTTATGTTTTTTTTTACTTATTAATCCTAAAATCTAGTAAAGAACTCCAGTAAAACTCCACTAGTAAAAACATCGTCCAAAGATATTCTAAGCTATATTCTATGAACGATAGTGGCGATATTTTGCTTAATATAACATTGAAAGTCATTGAAAAATATTGAAAGTTTTCAGGAAAAAACTACGAAAATATTTCTCCTATTATAAAAATTGAATCAACGGATTATAGGAACTTGATATCAGAGAAAGGAAATGCACTGGTTAATGTTGGTGAATATTTTTTACGTAGATGTAACATTCTTGTCAAACTTTTTTACAATATTGTTCATCATCCGAAATAGACAATTCTACTTAATTTTGTGAACTCAAAGCTTACAGTAACAGTAAAAATATTTTTGATGGCTTAACAATACCTTCCAATAATTTTTCAGAGTATTTAATAAGATTAGAGAATATGTTTGTTTTGAATTTTAATAATTATTCTCCCTCCCATATGGCAATAAAGATTATTTACTTTTATTGTTTACAAGAGTTATATAGTTATATTAGTATTAATATTATAGTATATTAAATTAAATACAGATTTGCTAAATTCCTAATGCGGACCTGATAAACAAGATTTAATAGATGTTCTATCACAACGCCCTCAATTAGACAATGCTCACACTAATTTGGGAATAATTTTTTAAGATTCCTTTTATATGTGATAAAAGAGTTGCCTAAATTTGTAAAAAAATGGCACCATTTCTGATTTCTTAAAAATTACTTTCAAAGAGCTTTTAAGGAAAAAAACGAATTTATTGTAATTTTTAAAAACACTGACTTATGAGTAGATATATCATCTATTCAAAGAAGAAATATTTTTAAAATCATATTACGTTTAAGTGAGACATTAATCATTTTATGAAATGTAAAAATAGACATATTTCGGGAATTTTTTCTGGATGATTCCTTGTACTCTCAAGCTTCAAAATTCTTTATTGAATAACTTTATATATCTAGTATACTAGTGATTTTTTTCAATTTTCATTGCCTTATAGTTTTTGCTAAAAGCTCCTTGAAAGGACGTCGCGTTTGCCTATATTAATTACACTGCCAATGCCCGGCCTTAATGTGTAATACACAAAGTAGGTACTTTCGTAATGGTTTTTTCCTGCGTACTCCTCTTGTATATCGAAAAGCGTACTTGAAGGCAAAGGAATCGACAAAAACAAAACCAAAAAAATTCGCTAAACGAGTAAATTAATAAACCCATTAAGACCAGTTCATTTGAAGTAATGAAGATTTATACAAAAAACAAGAGCGGCATTCATACGTTTGTTGGAAGCAAGAAGAAAGGAGACCAAGGCAATTACAAGGTTTTAAGACATTTAGCTTCTCCCATAACTTGGAATTAATTGACGTTGGTTTTGTGAACAAAAATGCTCGACTTAACAAGGTAGATAGAATCGGGTAAAACGGTGCATGTAAACACTAGCTTATCAGATTTAGATTCAGTGCCGATTTTAGTACTGAAGATTCTCTAGAATGATGAAATTCCATCTGTGATAAAAACACACTTCAAAATATTTTCTTTAATTCATATCCTTTCCTTTGTTAACGCTGATTTTTTAATCTGTTTTCAACTTAAATGTAGTGTTTCAAATCTTGTAATATATTTGAATAAATACAAATGATGATCAACAATCCTAACCTAACCATTAGAAACAATGAAATTCGAATACCTACAGAATAAACAATAGTAGCTAACAAATTTTCGCCGAAGAAATAATTTTTCAACTAATTAATACTAAAATACTAAAAGGATTTGTTAACCTTTTGGTAGTTCTGTAACTCGCTTATCTTTTCTGTCGGATTAAGTTTGCAAAATTGTTTAAACTTCCAGCTGAAATGTTTAATTTTTTTGACTGTTTATAATAAATCTAATGAAAAGCATACGTTTTCCAAACCTTCTCAAATAAAATTTTTCTCTTATTTTTTTTTGGTAGTGCTTCTATTCATCTAAATTATAGAAACCGTTAGCCTCGAGTCTTAAGCGGAACACAAAAGGTTTCAACTTACTTGTTACGTGTATAGAGGAAAACAAACAAATAAAATAAGGAAAAGCTTGACTTGTTGAACTCATTTTAACCCTTTATATCGTTTCTACCGCCCAATTTTAGACACTGGCCGCTTTTGTTAGACAGAACTTACCCTCCGGTCCTGTACTAATGGCCACCCTTTTGGCCTCCGGCTACTCACTAATTAAAATAGAAATTCTGATGACATACTCGTTCGCGAAACAAGCGGATATAAATGAATTAATAGTAAGAATGTTTAAAACATATTACAGAAGAAAAAAAATCAAAGTCAATGTCACAAAATTTAAAGTAATGACAGCTACTAGTTGTTTCATAACCACTTAACATCAATATGTCCATTTTCAATGACACATTCTTTGCTAAGTTCATGCAAGCATGTTGGATGTTATTTTTCTTGTATCACTTTGTAAGTTTTTTAAGCCTGATGATGGCCTAGGTTAGGTTAGGTTAGGTTCAATGTGAGCGGGGCGTTTCCCACCCCTCCACTGCGGCCAAACTAGGGCCTATTGTGGCTCACCCCTAAGGGTCACAATTCGCCATCCAGTCTGCACTTCTTAACAAAGTCCAAGATCGATTTTGGCGAGACTTGTCTAAAGTCGGTAGGCTCTAGCCGTATGAGGCCAAACGAGCGGAGCCTGATCATTTCTAACGCGGGGCAATAGCAAAGAATGTGCTCTGCCGATTCGTCTGCCACACTGCAGTAGCGACAGTCCGATGTATTGCTCAGACTAAGCTTCCTCAGGTGGTTTCTCAGACGACAGTGTCCAGTCAACAGTCCAGTAAGAATGCGTAGGTTACTTCTACTCAATTCCAGGAGCTGTGCTGTTTTTCTGCTCGAAGGTTGAGATATAAACGCTTTCGAGTGGGTAAGCCCCGGTATATTCTCCCAGTGCAGAAGGGTTTCCCTCGCTGCCCAGCTGGAGATAATGTCCTTGGCAGTGCTTTTTGCTATGCCAAGGAATGGTTCCGGTCCAATAAACGCGGACTCCGTTCCCTTTTTTGCCAGAGTGTCAGCTCTTTCATTGCCCTCCACTCCCGCATGCCCTGGAGCCCAGAGTAGCGTTACTCTGTTATTTGCTCCAAGGTTGTTAAGGGATTCGATACAGCTCCACACCAGCTTTGAATCAACCCGGGTAGAATTCAGTGCTTTTAACGCTGCCTGGCTGTCCGAAATTATGTATATGCATTTGTTTACCAGGGGTTGGGCAATCAACTCCCTTGCGCACAAATCTATAGCAAACGTTTCCGCCTGAAAGATAGTAGCGTACTTACCAAGGTTTATTGAAATGTCAACTCTCGGATTTCTGCTATACACCCCGGCTCCCACACCCAGTGAATTTTTCGAGCCATCCGTGTATACAACGCAGTCGGACCCAGAGAAGGAGATTGCACCTCCTTTCCATTCGTCCCTACTTGGGAATAGGACGTTAAAGGCCCTTTCCACGTGTACACGTGTGGCAAGCATGTCTGATACCATTCCAAGGACTTGGTGGGAATTTAACTTCCCCACTAGTCCCGCGTGGTCCCAAAGTGCCTCCCCGTTATCTGGTTACCTATCGACTTGGCTCTGTAAGAGACCATCCTAGCCTCCTTCTCCAAAAGAATGGGGAGTGGAGTTAAACCTAGGAGTCTCTCCATTGCCGCCGTCGGAGTGGTGGACATAGCGCCCGTAATGGCCACGCATGCAGTTCTCTGCAGACCAGACAACTTCGCTGCAGCAGCTTGTTGTAGTCCTTTCGACCCCCACGCCACTGAGCCGTACGTGACCATTGGTTTTATCACCGTTTGATAAATCCAGTAAATCTGTTTGGGATTCATCCCCCATGATTTTCCACAGACCCTTCTGAGATTCCAGAGGGATACCCTGGCTTTGTTTATTGTTCTCTCCAGATGGGAGTTCCAGGTAAGTTTTCCTATGGCCTATAAATAGAACGAAACTAGCAGCTGTCAATACTTTAAATAAAAAGTTTTGTGACATTGACTTTGATTTTTCTTCCTCCAATAATCAGTCACATTTGTGTTATGGATGATTTACTTCTTCTTAAAATATATTATTATTATTAGTAAGATAGACTTCCACAGAATAAGGATTGATACAATAAATTGAATTAATAGTAGTTTTGTAGTTTCAAACTGTAGAAGATTATTAATCCTTAATTCAGTGTTTGAAACTGTCATAAAAAGAAAAAAGAAATCCATTCAAAACATTTGCGAGTTTTAATGTCAGATTCCTTTGACTTTTTCTGTTCCCTTAAATCAATTAACCTCTGTTTCTGGATTATTAATGTTTCATAGGTAGACAACATAAAATACATCTAATTTGAATTTAAATCTTGTGTCATTGTTGAATCTTTATTTTTTTTTCATATTTTTACAGATGGGCCCTGTACTATATTCCTTTCATTGCAATTTTTATAGAATTTTGTAGTGGTAAGACTAGGAAAAACTATTTCTGTTTAGCGAACGTATGGTGGAACTGGCCGATTAATTTGAGATGGTGTTTCCAATTAAACAGAAAAGACAATTAACTGCAGTACGCGTTCAAAACGCGAGAAGATCTTCTCAAAGTAATAACCGTTTCTATTCTGACAGCTCTGATAGCTGAAAACGAGAACTTTAATTAGCAATATAGATCGTGACTATAAATAAGGTGGTAATCAGAGATGAAGTCTTGCGTGAGAACATTTTAAAAGTTCTTTTTATTTCGCGATAATTACTGAAATTAATCCGTTGGCTTATATAAATGGTAAGGATTGTTTCTTAATTTAAAAATTCAAGTAATTGTTTTTCGTGCAGCAATAATAAACCTACGTACGAAAAATTTAAGTTTTCATAAAAAATATTGTGGGAATAATGTTATTAGGAAACATCCAGTGGTATTAATAGTGATGTAACATAGTTAAGAGTTGAATTTAAATGACACAAAATTATTCAATCATTTATATAAACCGATTTGGTTAAAGTGTAAAGATATTTCAAGAAAGATAAAATCGGTGTCTATGTTAAATTTGGTTACATCTTGAGGCTTATAAACTTGATCTGTATGTCTTTTTAATAAATAATAAAAAACCGTAGCCTTAAAGGACTTATGAATGTATGAATGTATGAATGAGTTAGGGGTGATGATTACACTGCGATCCATAGGATCTATTGTGTCCCCCCTTACTTGCCATGTTCTGATGTTTTCTCAGATTTATAGCAGCTCTTCGAGTCCTATTTTCCTGAGGAAGTTTAGGACATCGTCGGGCTTCAAATCAGGTAGATCCCCTTCCTCTATTTCATGTGCTCCTAGGTATCTAGCCCTAGAATTTTGCAAGGCAGGACATTCTGAGAGTATATGTATTGAGGTTTCATCCTCTTCCTCACAGAATCTGCACTTTGCTTCATCTGCTAACCCTAGTTTCTTCATGTGGCTTCTTAACCGGCAATGCCCAATTAATATTCCCGTTAAAATACGGAGCCTTTTTTTACTGAGGTTGAGGCAGCTAAGAGATCTCTTCTGGTCATAGTTCCCCAGTAGTATCTTAGATTGCCTCAGTCCTTCCAGCTGATTCCAGTACTCGGATTTTTCTTTCTCCATTTCCTCCCTTAGTTTTCCTAAGATTACTCTACTGCTGATCCCACAAGATGGTTCTGGTCCCAAATGTGGGGTTTCAGCTCCTTTTTTTGCCAGCTTATCTGCTGTTTCATTCCCCTCTATTCCTATGTGTCCCGGGACCCATAGGAGGGTGACAGTGTTCTTCTGGCCTAGTTCATTTAGTTTGCCTAGGCATTCCCAAACCATCTTCGAACTGATTATATTTGAACTCAGCGCTTTGATGGCTGCTTGACTATCCGACATGATCACAATCTCTTGTCTGCGATAGTTTCTTCCAATATTGAATTCCACACATCTTTCGATGGCGCGGACTTCTGCTTGAAAGATGCTCGGGTATGTGCCCAAGCTTTCTGAGTATTTGGCTCTCAGTCCAAAAACTCCTATCCCAGTTCCTTCGTCTAGCTTGGAACCGTCCGTATACCACTTTATGGTATTCTGGTTTAAATTCTGTATGGTGTCTTCATCCCATTCAGATTTATTACTCAACTTTGTGATGAATTTTCTCACAAAGTTGAATTTCTTTGGCATATCATCTTGGGGCATTTCCCAAGTTTGATCAAAATGAAGTGATCGAGGTTTTTCCCTAATAATTCCTTCTTTGATCATTCTATATATTGTTTTCTTCCTTACACTTTCTAGCAGAATGTGCAGTGGGGTCAAGTTTAAAATCACCTCCATTGCAGCAGTGGGGCAAGTTCCCATTGCTCCAGTGATACATGAACAGGCTAGTCTCTGAATTTTCGAGAGGTTTTTCCTCGTCGTATTCAGATTAGCCCTTACGCCCCAAGCCACTGCCCCATATGTGATTAATGGTCTCACTATTGCTGTGTACATCCATTGCAGGATACGTGGGTTACATCCCCAGTTCTTCCCTACAATGTTCCTACACACCATGAGGGCCTTGGTTGCTTTGTGTATTACTTCGTCTTCGTGTTTGTTCCAGAGTAACCTGCTATCGAGGATTAGCCCTAGATATTTTACCTCTGTTTTCCACTCGACGATGTTCTCCCCTATTTTTATGATTTTTAGATTAGGTTTCTTTTTCCTTGTAAAGGCTACTAGTGTGGTGGATGTAATTATTCAATTTTTTTTGTAATTTTTACAAATTTTCTTCATAGAAACGTACTTGACACTCTTTCCCCACCTTTAATGTACGTACACCAGCAGCATGTTCTTGTCATTTAGAATGGTTTTTTGGAAATATTGAATTTAACTTTTCAGGTACTTGTTTGGTTCAAATAAAGTTTAGCTGGAGATTTGCCACAAGTAAAAAGAGTTGCACGAAAAGTAGAAAAAGAATTAGATATTTTAAACAGCTCTGGTATAATAACTAAAATAAATCACAGTGATTGGGAAACACTATTAGTTGGAATTGCAAAATAAGATGGTGAATTCTGTGTGTTGTTTATAAAGTTGGTGTCAATAATCAACTAGTTATCGGCACAATGTGATTTTTATAGATGTATTAGGGTATATGTCAACTTAACAATCTCTATATAAAAAAATAATTAATAGTGATGTCTAAGGTATGTACTAGCGTTGAAAATGTCACGCAAGAAAGATTTATATTAATAATAATATATTAATATTGATGTTTTTATTCTCTAGTGACTTAAAAACATACCACACGAGTGAAATACAATGTTTTTTCCAAGTGGAAAATATCGTTTTTTATCACAAAAAGTTTTGTAATAAATACTAGAATGACTTGACAGTGTCTTGATGGTCGAATATTGGTGTGGAGAGAAAGAGGACAGCGATACAATTAACGTATGTAAGATAACCAATAATTATACCATTTTTTGGTGCAATAGGCGAACAATTTGTCTTGGTCGACGATAATGCGTTCTCGCACCCTGCGACAATTGTAAATGATCGTATTGAATATCACGATTTTATAAGAATGTACTGGCCACCATGTTCACCCGATATTAATTAAATTGAGCATGTCTGGGTCGAAATGTCTAGACAATTAAACCGATTTGAACAGCCCTCCATAACTCTAGAACAGCTCGCCAATACCTTGCAGAGAATATGGGAAAACATACCTCACCAATTTATTAATAATTTAATATGGACCATGCCAAATAGAGTGACAGCACTAAGGCAAGCTATAGGTGGACCCACAGGATATTAATTTTCGTAAAAGGACTTGATGACCAGCGCAGTAAATTTTTCAATTATTTCTGTTTTATTGTAACTGTTTTTTTTTTATAAAAAATTTGGTTATTCTATTTTTTTGAGTATATTGTAACGTGGAAGAATAAAGAATAACTTATTTTATCCACTTCAACTGTTGAGCAGTATATTTATTATATGTGTTATAAAAAAAGTTTAGCATGTACATTCTTATTCATAATGTCACTCCGTTACTATCATTAGACTAGAGAGACATTCACGAACTTATACGTAACTTTCTTTTAAAAGTTGGTTTTCAAATTAAAAACTTTTATACCTTATTTCGTGGCTAAAGGACTTTCAAGCCATTCCTCGACACACATGCACATAATATTTTGTTATTTTAGTATTTATTATCAATAAAAAAGTTGCTTAATTATGCTATCGCGAATGGAACACTGTCTTTATGTAATCAAACATTTTGCTTTTGATTAAAAACGAGCTTGTGTCAATTTATTACATCTTCAGTAAATTTCGCCTTAAAAATTTCAAACCAATTTTCTGACCCGCATCGGTAGCGACCAGCTGCAATTTAATCAAAGTTAACACGAAAACTCCCCCCCTACCCTTCCCAAACAGCCCTTAAATCCGCAATCTATACATGACAGAAACGGTTCCGCAGTCACCCCCTTTACTCTGCTATTTGCCGAGCACTTGATGAAAAATTAAAGTTTGATTGGTGGCTAATTAAGCGCTTTGAGAAATTTGTACGGATTTTAATTTTTTACCGACGTTTAGGTGTGAAAACTGTTTTTATACATGCACTGGAAACAATTTCAATTAAAACAGCTTTCCATTTTTTACCTTTTTCTCCATGAATTATTTACTAGATGTAGAAACACTTTACCAAATTATTTGGGTTAAGAAGACAGTCGACAGTCAGAAACAAACAATAAAATGTAAATATTTATTGCTTTTTTCATAAACATTTCTATTTTTTTACCGACAATCAAGAACAAAATATGAATAAAAGAGACAATTATTAATAAATTATTTCAAAATATTCCTTCTTAATTAAATAAAAGTAAAAATATATCTCATGGCAACTTAAATACCACACTTGGAGACTTCTCTTAATGGACTAGTTTAGTGATTTTTTTTTATATTTGCATCTTATAAAATAGGTTTTTAGTGGTTCAACTGTACAAATAAAATTTTTATAAAATTAAACCTCTAGCCATAATCGGCTTTTGAAATTTAAATTTAATGGTTACATACGTCATAAGTGGTAAGTGACGTGTTTCAATAAGATTGGTAGAAAATTTGTGATGTTGTCGATATGCTTTAATATTAACCGAGAAACTTATCTCTCTCTCTTATTTGTTGTCATTAAAAAGAGATAAACATATCGATATTTTTGTTCTCTGACTGACACTTTATCAAATAAGGAGTAAAACACTAAACAAAATATTCTGTCATTTTCGTTAGTTTAATTTGTTGTTTGGTTGTGTTTGGTTTATGAAAGAAATTACTTCTATACTATTTTTGGTTCGAAAATAAAAATCCCTAACACCTTCTCTTGGTGTTATAGCGGTTCCTTTAAAAATAACCAATAGAAGTAATTGTTCTCTCGGGGAGCAACCCTTCTATCGGTACAGTGAGAGAACGAATTTCAAGAATACGGTTTTGGCATTTTCAATAGAACCACGCGCACTTTCTATTGGCTGTTCTATTCTATCACCGTCAAAAATAGGGGTCTTGTTTGTTTATTACAGATAAACACGATTTTCTCTCCTGTCATATATCTTGTCAACTGGTACAATCAGATAGTCACAGAACACGGTGTTTTGTGCCGCCAGTTTTTTGAGAATACTTGAAACGAACGTAGCTAAAATGTGACAACGTTGACTTTTAAACACACTTCATTATTGGCTATTAGTTGGCGCTATGTTTAAAACTTACTAATTATTTATTGCTAAATTTTACGAAATGAGAAAAATTACTTGCAAAATGAATACCAATATAAGTAAGTAGGTATATTATCCTAAATATATATTGCTATCATTTTGATTAATATGATCCTACTAAACTAGTCCATTGGTCAGCCCAGAATTCTACACAAAACCAATCACAAGCAGCCTATTCATTTGTAGGACCGGGGAATATCACAGAATGTTGTCAGTCATTTCAAACTCCACACTGTAGAAAACTTATCTTCACAAGATGGTATTGAAGAAGAAGACTTGAGATTTTGACATAATTTTCTATTGGTTAAGGTGACTAATTGTGTGTTGGATTTAAAATGAGACTTTGCATTGGTGTCTGATTATTTCGTTATTTCTAATATGTCTATTAGTAGGTTTTAAGTATGAAATTAACTGTAGCAATATCGTTATAAATACAAAGTAACGCTAATTTCGATTCTTATTTATTTTTAAAGCTATGAAATATGCATTTTAGTGCAGAATAAATAACATTCCGTAGAACTAAATGCATATTGATTTAATGAAAATACTGTTAACAACAACATAAACAGAAACAATAAACGTGACCGTAAAAATTAATGAGAAAACAACAAGGTTTCTGTATACGTGAAAACAATCAACGATGCTTAATTCAGTTTTTATACTTCAAACGAAGTATCGTTAAATTAAAATTGAAAGAATCCACTTTATTTGTTCTAAAATATTTTAATAACCTTACTTAGGATTACGTTAAGAGAATAATTTATAATAATAATAATAATAAAGCGGATATGAAAGAAGACAAAATATCACTACAACTTCATTTTTCCTGAATAAATTAAAAACATTGAAAGTTGAAAAAATAGAAAAAGAACAGACCTGAGGTTTGTTTAAAAATATTGCTCTAAAGTCAAACCCAAAACGGTGGTTTTGTCTTTTTACAATCTACACATATAGGTGTGTACGTTTTAATTGTACATTCATCAAATCATATAATTGACATAATTTTTTAAATTCAACTATATATTTGTATAATTTTAACATTATTTTTTGTTTAATTTTGTATTCTAAATCCTTATTAACTACACATATGCCCAAAAGTTTGGAATATTTAGAAGTAATATATCTACGCCTATGGTTTTTTAAAAACTCTTGTTGATATTTATTTTAAAGCGTTTTTAAATCAAAATAATACTAAATTTGATTCGTTTTTGTATTAATTTGGTCATATTTAATTGATTTGAGTGCTTTCACACTATTCCAATTCTTGTTTAAATTTCATTTGAGCTGTTTAAAAATTCCCAGAGACATGATAACATATTTTAATAGGTCTAGAGTAATTGCTTTGTTACAATAGGGCTTTAGTCAAAGTTATTGCGAATATTGTTTGTGTTACTCAGGGTGCTGTATCAAAAATTAAAAAAAAATTCCAAGACACAAATGATGTGAAGGATCGTCCCAGAAGTGGCAGAAGTCGATGTACAACAGCAGCACAAGACCGGCAGATAACATTGATAGCTCGAAGAAATCGACAGGAATCTACAAGTGGCATATCCAGAGAAATTGCTAGACTTGAAGGGCTGAATATCTCAAGGCAAACAATTACACGAAGATTAAATGCGGTAAATTTGTATCGCAGAAGACCTCTACGTGTTCCCAAACTAACCTATCAACAAAAAATTGTAAGGTTGCAATGGGCTCAAGAAATGTTACACCATGGTCCTAACTGGAATTACGTGATGTTCTCTGATGAATCAAGAATTGGCTTGGTTTCTGATTCGCGAAGAACGCTAGTTTGGAGGGCCCCAGTACGATAAGCCCGATTAGAAACAGCCCAACCACGTGTTCCATTTGAAGGTGGGAATATTATGGTTTGGAGTGGTATTATGAGGGGTACACGGACGCCTCTCCTGGTTTTGGAGAGAAGAATCACTGGTGCGTCTATTCCGGGGGGCGGTAGGTAATGGATTTGTGCTTATGCATGACGATGCACCTCCACATCGAACAGCTGCAGTACAAAATTTTTTGGAAGAAGAAGGAATTTAGTCTTTTTGTTGTGTATCGCCCTGTCACTTACATTAGACCTAACTGTATGCACTATTACTCGAGCACACCCTATATATGACGTTTATTGACAAGCAACCCACATAAATAAGAACAGATAAGGTTGCACCTCCCTTTTTGCCGACTGACCTTCATCCCAGAAAGAGTAACTTTTGTTGTTTTCTTGATAAACTATAGTATCTACCGTCGGATGTGTAAAAAAACACAGCCTTCCAAGGTATACGTACAAAAATCAAGAACTGTAAGACTTAAACTTCCTAAGAACACAGAAAGTAACCGAATATAAGTGGTGAACCCCCTAACTTTAACAACCAATCAACCTGAACTATAAAGAAACTTAGAGTCTAATTACTCCTTGAGGAGTCTTTAGCCGGGATCTGCTCGTAATGAACTATAGCGTTTCAAGTATGAATCAGAATAAATTGTCAAAAAAACTTGGAGCCATATTTAAACTCATAAACTAATAAATCAATATATTATCATGCAATAAAGAGTATTGTTTATTTCGTGGACTAGACCAAAGTACTGTCAACGTTGACCGGACTAATCTCTAAGAATTATTTACAGCCTTTAACAGCACTAGAAATTGTTAGATTTCAGGTTTATTTACGTATTTTTTTAAAAGATACATTCACATCCGCAGCGAGAGAGAGTATCCAAACCCGTATCAAAACAAAATCGACAATTTTTCCATTGAATTAAAACGTTATCGATAAGTTATCATTCCCAGAAGAAGATACCGGGTTTTAGAAGAAGACAAACCCGATGCTATCGTTCGGGACGTACCCGGAAAGCGAATTAAAGCAAATTGCGAATGCCCGCGGAACGTAGCGACTTCCTAATTAACTGGTAAACTTTCATGGCTCCCTCGCATTGAGGACTAATTAATGTCTGGGGCTTAACAGCGGCCCGGAGGCGGTGGGAGGGACCGTTTAACCCGCTCTAGGGTGCACCCCTGTATTCCCGACAATGTTGTATCACGGAGAAGATTTAGAGGAAATAAATATATATATAAATATATAATTTAAAACCGCTTACTAAGAACAGTGTTACGACCACCATGTATAACTCGAAACAGCTGTGAACCAATGGATTAGGATGATCCCACATACAAAAATCAAGAGGCGTCTTATCTGGTGAACGTGCAGCCTTAGAAATCGGGCCAACTCTACCG
Organism: Ophraella communa; assembly: GCA_035357415.1. Lineage (NCBI taxonomy): Eukaryota > Metazoa > Arthropoda > Insecta > Coleoptera > Chrysomelidae > Ophraella > Ophraella communa. The sequence continues at coordinate 2,706,277 of CM068982.1, read as the reverse complement.
ATCCATCCATTTGGAAACTGTTCATTAAGATTATTTGCGCAATTTAATCCAAAATGTGCTGGTGGTACCATCATGCTGGAAAACATTTGATGAGAAATATTTTCAAGCAATTCTTGGTAGGGTATTTTTTACAAAAATTCTATATACATGACCATCTAACCACGTAGGCAGCAAATATGGTTCAACTTCACAATTATCAACAATCCCAGCCCAAATATTCACACATGGACCAGGTAAGTTACACTTGTAGAGCAAAAAAACATTTAGCAGAATTGTTATGGTTATTCTATTCTATTCTATTCTTCTGGGGTGCGTTTCATGCATGTACTGGAGCTCTAGGCTCATTGTACCCCCCTGAAGTAAACATACCAGGTTCGTTTCCTTCATGTATTCTAGAATGTCCCTGATATTCGCTTTCACGATTTCCTCTGGCTCAGGAAACTGAATGCCAAAGTGTCTCTGTCTAAGCCACTTAAGGCTCGGACAGTGACATATTACGTGAAGAGGAGTTTCGTCTTCCTCACCACATTTTCTGCATAATGGGTCCTCAGCGAGTCCTATTGTGTTCATGTGTTTTCGGAGATGGCAGTGTCCTGTAAGCAGTACCACTGCATTTCTCAGTTGGGTTCTACCTAGGCTGAGTAGTTCTGTAGTTTTCTCCCTGGATGGACCTGTTATGAATAATCTGGATTGCCTGAGTCCAGGCAGTTCCATCCAGAGTTTCTTATGTTGTTCCCTTAGTCGTTCCTCTATTGTTTCCCTTACATGTTAGTATGAGACCCCACATGTGGGAAGAGGTCCGATCAGGGTTCCTTCTGAAGCTTCCCTGGCTAGGAGGTCAGCTTTTTCATTTCCAAGAATCCCTGTGTGTCCTGGTACCCATTCAAGGATAACCTTGTGGCGTTGTGCCAGTTCAGCTACAGTTCCTTGGCAGTGCTTCACTGTTCGTGACGCAGTGTGTACGCTCTCTATTGCTTTGAGAGCTGCTTGGCTATCACTTCTGATCCTGACAGTCCTGTTAGGGACTGCCTCGTTCAGGATGATCTCCGAGCATGTGTTGATGGCAACCACTTCAGCTTGCAGGATAGTCTCTACTGAACCCAGGTTGAGACTATACGTCTTCCCTGTATTTTCATTGTAGATTCCAATCCCAGTGCTGGTGCTTGTTTTGGATCCGTCTGTGTACCAAACGGATTCATGTTGTTTCCTAGTCTTGGTACGAGCTTCGTCCCTATCCGGAATATGAACCGTATATGGTTTGGAAAGGTCGTAGCAGGTAGGTATTCTATCTGAGGGCATGCTCAGTAATTGATTATGTTCAATCTCTTTCGAGATTGTGGAATGGGGCAGGGATCGCCCTGCCCCATTCGTTGTTTATTTTCAGCCTGTAAGCAGCTGCCAGTGCTTCCCTTTCCACAATAAGATGTAGTGGAGGTAGTCCCAGCATAGCTTCCAGGGCCGCCGTGGGCGTTTTTATGGTTAAAAGAGGGTGGAAATCGTTTTTAGCGATTTACGAAGAAAGTTGACCTCCTAGCAAAAAATATTTAATGCAAAAGTTGTAGATCTTTTCAAAATCTACAACTTTAGGTTATGTTTTATTTTTACATAACCTCAAAATTTCGAGAAAAATGCTGAAAACCGTGTTTTTCGTTTTTTATTTTTCAATCAGGCCAAAATTATGGGATTTTGACGTGTAGTGTACCTTCTTATATCTCCATTGACCTGTAATTTTTTCAGAAAAAAAAATACAAAATTTTTCGAGACACTCGAATTTATTGAAAAAAACACCTCTAACTTCAAAAATAGCTGTGTTCAAGCAGAAACATCGTACAGCGTACAGCCACGTCGCATTTTCATCGGTTTTTCACGCACTTTTTGTTTAAAAAATAAAAAGTTATACTCGCTTCACAAAAAAAACGGTCAAAATTGTAAAAAACCCAAAAAGTAGCTTTTGCAACCACGCATTTTCATAAATCGTCGATAATTTATTTAAATTTCAAATGAAATCAGAAAACTAATTGCACCATTCGATTTTGCGGAAAAAACACAAAAAAACTCTAAGTCAATAACTTTAAAGGATATTTTTTTAAATATAATATTTCTCTAGACGTGTTGAGATTTCAGCGATATAAGAATTTAGTCAAGCATTCTACTTTCAAATTATAAAAATTACCACCAACTGTTGGAGCAGCAACGCAGCATATTTTCAGAGCATATTATCAGCTACATTATTTTTTTTACTTAAGTTTTTACAAAGAATAATGTTACAATGAATCAGTCCTGCAATGAATGGTTTTTGATAATTATTTACAAAATAATTGACAGGCTTTATGAATGTTAATTAGATCTGCTAAATTTTTTTTTCGACTCAAATTGTGTTAATTTGCCTGGTCTAACAGAAAACATCCTCTGATGTTGTAATCTGTGAGACGCGTGAGGATGCTCTTTGCTCCAATAAAAAAGTATTACTACGAGTACGAGTAGTCTGAACACTACTTACAGATGAGCAGCTTACGAAGTTGCTTAAGTAACCTAAAATTATAAAAGGGCGATAGACTGAACTAATTTCCATTTGAGATTTAACATTTGGTGCAACTAAAGTTGGTAACATTTTAGTAATAAGCGACTAGACTGATATTAAATATTAGACTTTGAACTACATCATCGTATTGTTACAGACCCTAATTAGTTTTTGCATCCCTTCAAAACTATAATAAATGCGATTTATGAGCCTATTCGTTGTTCGAAATCATGAAATTTCATAACCTATTTTAAACAATCCACGACAGGCGCCAATTTGTATTCATGATGACGTCACTTGTTAAGAGGTGTCCTTATTGGTCTGTCGATGTTCCACTTAACATCCATTTTTGCCAAATCAACTATTTAAAACAAGTTTACCGGAATTTTGTCTTCATAAAATAGGGATTGATGCCAAAAACTCCTTCGAAATGAATACTTCATCTCGGCATTAGACATAGGACACGTTTGAATATTATTTTGACTTTATTGGTGATTTAGAGTTCGAATGATCAATAAAATAAAAGACAGATGTCACTTTCAAAATATTCATGCCCTGAAATGAATTTTCGGAAATAATTTAAGCTATTGTGAAATTATAAATGAAAATTGAAGTAAATTTTCAGTTTAAAATACTTTTAATTACAAAAAAAAAAATTTTCTATAGCTAGTTTATGTACTACATCACGTTTATACTTTCTACCTATTATTTTTGCGTAAAATATGTTCTACATTAAATTTTATATCCCGAATGAAATTTTCTGTTGCGTACGCCGCTGATATTTCAAATTCCGTTGTGTCGCAGTCCCGTTGTAAGCTCAGCAGTGAGCCTGAATTGATACCGTTAAGTAAGCCAATTCATAAATCTCGAAGAATTTGTTCAGTTGAGGCGGTAGAAGCGGCGGTAGCTTCCGCCGCTTGACGAATTCAATGGCTCGTGTTGTTTGGTCCGGTATTGAGAAAAATTTGATCGTTGCCCTTAATTCGACAAATCAACCTCCACTTATGCCAACTAATAATTTTAAAGTGAGCAGATACTTAAATGGATGAACAGTTTTTCAACATAAATGTTGCCATTTAAGAATACGGGGTCTGGCTATCAAATAACGAGACTGCTTAAGAAAAAGATTTTATTTTAAAAATCATTCCATTTTTCCATTGGTAATAACCAGACCTCGTATAAATTAACATTACAATGTTGCACGGCAACTAAGGCCCATCAAACTCGAATTTAACATTCATAGCCCCATTTTCCATATTGTTTCAATTTCTTATATTTTATGTAGGACTCGAATACGAGAACTGACTTTTACTTTTAAATAAATGAGAATTTTGACGTACAAACACACTCACACAAACCTGAAACGTTTTTTAATATCATAAGAAAATATAAAAGTTGGTCGTGAAATAAAAACTCTATACCACTTCACGGAATTGAAACAGTAAAGAAAAAAAATAAAAGGAGAAATTATTAATACGGTCTTAGCGAGATTAACACTTCTATCATACGGGTGGTTAGTGTAAGTGCTGTTTCCGGAAAGTGTGTGTCTAGTTGGCATATCCGAAGCAAGACGGGCGCAGGCTAAAATCAACTGTTTTAAAATGAATATTAAAGCTGCGATGTTGTCGGTTTCTCTAAAATAAGGAAGATTTCAATATAATTACATCGCCAAAATTCTTGAACCCCTTTTAATGAACAAATACACCCCGTTTATTACTTGATAATTGAATAATGAGTAAATAATTGAAGGTTTGTTAGAAAGGTGACCTTATAACGGATTTCACGAACGTTAAAAGTACGTCAGAAGTTATATATGGTGTTAGGTAATGTACGGTAAACAACATTGTATTACAAAAATAGCTAGTTGACTTTTATGTGGGTTCAATTATATTTTGATAATTCGGCTAAACGAATAAAAATACTTATTTAAATTATTAGTCATAAAGTTGTACCAGTAATGTTCAAATCAATCTAAGTGAGTTTTTATCGATCCATCCACAAGACAACCCAAGTTACACCACATCCTCGTAAATTTTAAAACGAAATATTTATTATGGCTTGGTGCTGGGCACCTAACAAAGTTTGCAAAAACAATTTCCTATAAAAATATAGAAAAGGGTTTAATCAATTTGGTTTTTTTGTCAATTTGGTAAACAATGGATTTTTGTGATGAAAAGACTCCCACTATACAATCATGTGGCGTTTGCGCTAAAGTAATTGCCAGTAATTGTTAAAACATCCAAAAGAACTCGTGAACATGATGAGTCTCCTAGTCACAGCCAAGTCTCTAAAGTATCCAGACATTAGTAATCGTATCCTGGAATATTCACGGGTTTAATAACCTCTCCGAATTTCTGGAAGAAAAAATTGATTTTCATATCCTTTGCATTTGTGAAACATGGGTTACCTCTATCACAATCTGTATATGGTTGGGCTTCTGTTCACAAAATGTATTTCTTTAAGGCAATAAAGTAATTATTCTCATTATATATTACCAGGAAACAGCATTGACTAGAAGTCTGGAACTGTGTGTCCTAGGGGAATTAATGCAAGAGAAGATCGGCATCTAGCAGGGTATGTACGTCGAAATCGAACCATAGCAGTCTTAAGTTTCCGAACTCATTTTGGAAAAACGTATTTTTCTGTTTATCTGATATGACTTTGAAACTACCATTACTTGTCCTGTTACACTTGCTTGACAAAAAGTAGCTTCTTAAAAGCAACAAAATTTTGTTTTTTCTCCAATATAAAAGAGATAAATTTAAGTTTAATATCGTTTTAACACTATGAGTTAGTTTCAAAGCAATGTAATAGCTCTGAAGTGTTAGCCAGACTTCACTTAGTTTACTTATTTAAAAAATTGGGACGCGGAAAAGTAAGTAGGTTTCAAAAAGTTTTATTTTTAATGTTTTGAAAATGTTCTTCTGGTTAATCTCCAGATTAATCTCTAGAATCCTCGATATTTCCAAATCAACCAATAAGGACTTCAATTTTTGGGGTCATTATCCTGTTACAATATTTATTAGATCACTTTTTAAAAACAATCCTTATTTTAGTGTAGAGTAATTTGGTTTATTTAAATTATTGTATCGCTGGCAGTTTGGTTATTGTTAAAGATATGTCCCGATATAGCGGCAACACCGCCGGCAAGATTCAACTGTTTCGGGATGAATATTAAAACGTAAAGGAATGCATCAAGATGGATTAGGCGGGAGAGCTGCTCTTGGATTACTCGTTTCATTAAGTTGAGTGCCTCTCTGATATGCTGTAGAATTCTTCCGGATATCCATCTCTGAGCCGACTCTTCTTGCTTTCTACTAAATTCTACTCCACTTTCGATTTGCTTTTCTTTCTCTCCATTACAGTTACAAGTCGGTTTGATGTGATACCTTCACGTCGATGTCTTCATTTGAATCTCCGCATTTGGAAATGGGAATTTTTTGTATAATTGTTTGAAACGATTAGAGCAACTCATTAGTTATGTAAGTGCAATAAACAAACTGATACGTATTTAAAAGATGCTCCAGACGATAAGCATTTATTGTTAGAGGTAAAGAATTAAATTATTGTGTAATTATCATACCATAATAATGGGTTTTTAGGTTATCATTATTATTGGATTAAGCGGGGCTTGCCGTAAACAAGAAATATAAAAATGGAAGACATTCAGGATACAGCAAATTCTTTTGTAACTAATATTCCAGATATAAAAGTTTAAATAATTGCGATTTCTTTTATTTTATACCAGAAAATAGGTGGGCGTGGAAAAAGTATAGTACTTTATACGAGTTATAATACAATTACGGACTTTTTTACTTCGTACGTAATAAGTTAGGTACTTACAACTCTAGTTACGTAATATACTATTACAAGTAATTTTTAGAATTGACCAAAAACTATCATTTTTTTTTAGTTTCATGGGCAATTTTTTGTATATTATATGTCTGTACCTCTCGGAGGGAAACAACAGTAACAGGTCGGCTGAAAAGTCCCCGGTCTGACCTATAGATGACGACACTAGAATTAAATCCATTTCATTTTTAGATAGTATCAACCTTCAAAAAATTCGTGTAAAAATTTGACAGCTGTCGGACTATTAGTTTGTGAGATATTGCATTTTTAGTGAAGCAACTTTTGTTATTTTCAAAAAGATGGAAAAAAAAGAATTTCGTGTGCTTATTAAATATTGTTATTTGAAAGGAAAAAATACAGTTGAAGCAAAAGCTTGGCTTGATAATGAGTTTCCGGACTCTGCGCCAGGAAAATCAACAATCATTGACTGGTACGCAAAATTCAAGCGTGGTGAAATGAGCACCGAAGACGGTGAACGCAGTGGACGCCCAAAAGAGGTGGTTATCGACGAAAATATCAAAAAAATCCACAAAATGATTTTGAGTGACCGTAAAGTGAATATGATCGAGAGAGCTGACACTCTAAAGATATCTAAGGAACGTGTTAGACATATCGTTCACGAATATTTGGGTATGCGGAAGCTCTGTGCGAAATGGGTGCTCACAATCGACCAAAAACAGCAACGAATTGATGATTCTGAGTAGTGTTTGTAGCTGTTAAGTCGTAATAAACCCGATTTTTTGCGTCGATATGTGACTATGGATGAAACTTGGCTCCATCACTACACGCCTGAGTCCAATCGAAAGTCAGCTGAGTGGACTGCGGCCGGTGAAACCCCCACCAAAGCGTGGAAAGACTCAACAGTCAGCTGGCAAAGTTATGGTCTCAGTTTTTTGGGAAACACACGGTATATTGTTCATCGACTATTTGGAAAAGGGAAAAACAATCAACAGCGACTATTACTGTGCATTATTGGAGCGATTGAAGACCCTAATCGCGAAAAAACAGCCCCATATGAAGAAGAAAAAAGTGTTGTTTCATCAAGACAATGCACCGTGTCACAAATCAATGAAAACGATGGCAAAATTACATGAATTGGGATTCGAATTGCTTCCTCACCCACCGTATTCTCCAGATATAGCCCCCAGCGACTTTTTCCTTTTCTCTGACCTGAAGAGAATGCTCGCGGGAAAAAATTTGGCTCTGATACTGAGGTAATCGCCGAAACTGAAGCCTATTTTGAGGACAAACCGAAGGAGTACTACAAAAATGGTATCGAAAAGTTGGAAGGTCGTTATAATCGCTGTATCGCCCTTGAAGGCAACTATGTTGAATAAAAAAAATGAATTTTGTCAAAATATTGTGTTTTACTATGGTAGACCGGGGACTTTTCAGCCGACCTGTTATGTCCATTTTTTCCATATTGACTTTATTACAGAGTTAAAATCAGCATTTCTCATATTTATTAGAGGAACAGATCACTATAACAATAAAAAGAATGTTCTGGTAAAATATTGTTTCAACATCTCAATAAAAAGCTGTGCCAATAACACTTTTTGTTGAAAAAAAAAGTTTAAAACTTTTCTTCTGTAAAGTTATGAAAATTGACTTGTGTTGTATCACTCCGAGGTACAGATGTATACATTAACATAAATTTTAATAAATTTTGATATTTGACGATTTTGTAAAACGGCCGAGCTTATGGTAGTATTCACATTGTTGTCGGATTTTCTGTTTTTCTGGAAATCTATTGAACCGAAGATCATTGAGGCGTTCCATGACATAAAACTCACTCTGTACATTATAAATATACATTTCAGCACTAGCTTTTAGTCTCATTACAAAGGACCTTTTCCACTATTTGCTAAACAAATAAAATTAATTTTTTTTATCCCGAAGGAATCATTGTACCTACTAATAAAATCAACACTTAAAATTATGCAAATTAAAGTCAAATAATTGTATTTCTAATTTATCTGCACCTTCCGTTTTATAAATTAAAAATATTCTCTTGCTTTCCTATTAAAGAAGTTTATATAAAATTCCTATTTTAAATGCTACATTGCCATAACTTTCAGGTATCTAAATATTAATCTTGTCGTTATTAATTCACAATTGTTAGAAAAACATTAACCAAAACACATCAAATTCTGCGTAGAGTTGGAAAAACATTGTTCCATTATGTTCGTTATTATTGGAAGGGAGGATAACGAACATTGGACCGATTTTGAAATTACAATTAGCTTCTAGTCGGAACCATTTACATTAAGATTGATTAATAATGGATGTTTGGAATGCATTAATTCATTTCCAGGCTTACAGGAAACAATTTCTTTACTTCTGGTTTGGATCGGGTGCGTGGCTACGAAAAGGGGAACAATACAGTTGAAATAAAGACAGGGTCACACTGGACCGTAAACTAAAATTAGTCTTTGCATCGCTTACTTTAACTAGAAACATTCTCAAGTGAAATAAATTCATTATTTCGGTTAATGTACTTATTTATAGAAAATCCCGAAACACGGCAAATTTAAATTATAAATTGACATTCTTTTAATGGAAAATTTGATACCTACCTTCAACCCCCTTTGAGTGGGAATTACAACCACAAATTTTTTAAATGGGAAGTATTGGATTGTGATATATCGTTTGAAAGGTCTCTTCGTTTTCTAAACAAATATGTTTTTAAATTTATTGCAAAAATTAACATAAAAAAAGTAAAATATTTTATATGTAATCAAAGTGATAGCATTACTTGGAGTTGCTGGAGGTTGACGAAGGGAAGAAATCTATTATTTAGAAGTTAGTGATGTGGAGGATACGGGTACTCAGCTAGTAGTTAAGATTAACCAGACAAAAACGCATATTCGACAAGCTTTCACTGTTCAGTGATGAGGTTCACTATTCGAATGTGTTTAGAAAATACATGAATTTACGGCAATACGTCTCCCTGGAAGCTCTTTTGGTGGGTTATAGACAAGGAAAATGTCTGTCTCAAAGAGCTGGTATACATACTGTTGGCGGAGTACCTAAGAAAATAGCTGAGTTCTTAAAACTAGACCAACCAGAAAAGTATTCAAGTCATTGCTTCAGGAGGTCATCCTCAACGTTGTTGGCCAATGCCTAAAACAGCAAGGTGGATGGAAGAGTTCTTCAGTTGCAGAAAAGTATATAGAAGAATCGATTGAAGGCAAAAACAAGATTGCAAGAATCATCCAAAGCGGCGAAACTTTTGTTGAAGTGCTACACGTCTTTCGCGATTACAGAAAACACTGTAAATTCATCAATACCTCCATTAATACATATTGCTGGCAACAGCAGTTGTACAATTAATGTCAATCTTCAAAAACTAGAATAAAAACTTAGTTTATGTTGATTTCAAACAACATTGGGAGAATTGAAGAGTACTTTAAAGTACAAGTGTACCGTAAAGTATGAAAAATAAATATTAATGTCACCTAAATTAATATTTTTTGCATAGTCCCATAAAAATAAGTCCAATGGGTTAATCTCAGGCAATCTTGCTGACCATTCTATTGATCCTCGCTTTCTTATCCAACGATTTGGAAATGTTAAGTTGAGGTGCTCCATCTTGCCGGAACCATATGGTATTTGCTGCAACTTGAGGGTTTTCTAGATCAGGAAATAAATTTTCCAAACTTGGCACCACATCGTTTTGTGGGTTTTCATCAAACTCAAGCATCACATCTAATTTGATATCGTCAATCAGTTCATTAGCAGCTGTTTTTTCCGTCTGCTTAACATGTCAAATTTCGCGAAATTGCTTCCCTATTTTACTAATTGTGTTCGGGTGTTATCTTCGTAACCAATCATCTGTAAAACTGTTATTTTATGCATTTCTGTAAATCTAACCATTTTTATGAACAACGAAATTCAAACTACAATTATAATATTGACAATTTCCTGCAGTTATAATTATTACAAACCAATTTTAAACAAACTAACATTGCTGTGATGGTTTTTTAAAGGATTTTTTTTATAAATTGGCGTTACTAAAGTTTTTGAGAACAATTAATTTCTTGTCATGCTTTCTTGGTGTAGAAAGATACTTTATAGTGAATCATGTATCAGATTTAAATAGAATAATATCGTATATAGAATTAAGGATTGAATAAAAAAATAGTAACATTATCACAATTGAGGGGCCTAGAAGTAAAAGGATTTAAGTGACATTTTGGCAGTTGTGAGATAAATGGCAATTGCTGAATATTTTAATAAGTTCTTCAACACTAACAGAGATGACAGCATAGAACGTAAATGAAGTTAAATCATTTTACCACCAAGTAAAAGTATTCTTTAGGTATCATTTTCCGCACTTAAATCATATTTATTAAAAAAAAAACACTGCACTTGAACACTTTTACTTCAAGACCCCTCAATTCATTTATGTAACTCAATTAAAAATATTTATAGTGAAAATCTTAGTGTCTTTTTAATTTCAATTGAAACTGTTTTCGCGTGAATAAGACAGAAAAATGTGGCTGAGGACGATTCTGCGTTCCCGTCGAGTAGAATCGGGGGTCCAATCTCGCTAATGGGCAATAAGAGAGTCACTGATAACCTCACATGGGGTTCATCAGGATTATGTCAATAAAAACTTTTCGATGGCACTCACGTTGATGATGGTAGTGTTGGTTCGTTTTTTCGAGGATTAAATTTATTACGATTTTTGTTGTTCTTTCCATTATCTAATCGATTGATGGTTAGAACTGTGCCAAGATTTCCGTTTGATTCATTTCTTCGTTTGTAAGTAGGTTACTTGAACAATTGAAGTTGATATTACAAAAATCTGCAATTTTCTTTTGTCGTTGGTTATTAATAAATTAAAATTCGATAAAATAAGTTAATATGTATTCTTTCACGTTACAATATACCCAAAAAAATTAAATAAACAAAATTTTCATGAAAAAAAAAACAGTTAAAGTACGTTTCACAATAATTCGTTGACTCGGTACCTGACCTTAGGGGATTAGTAATGAAGGGTTATAAATTTCTCACTGTACAGTAAACATTAACAGATCCGTAATCCGGTTTTCAAAATAGATTTAAATAAAACTCGGTAACATTTACTAAAACTTAAATTTATTTTGTAAAAAAAATCACGAAATCTTTTAAAAACAAACAAACAAATTTTAAGTTTATTTATTAATTGAAATTAAACAAAACTGTTGAAACTTACGTATACGTATACGCTTTGGTCTATTTCATCTAATTGGCAGATGTTGTCAAAAAATGTTTCAAATAAAAAAGATGTAGTTTAATCATGGCCACATTTTAAAAATATTTTGTACTACAGGGTATCCCAAAAAATTGATTTAAATAATAAAACTAAGTTAGCATTTACTAAAACTTAAATTTATTTTGTAAAAAAAAATCACGAAATTTTTTAAAAACAAAATTTAACTTTATTTATTAATTGCGATTAAACAAATGAACTAATTCTACATTATTTACAACTATTTAATCTAAATGTAGTTTAGTATCACTATCGTCTTCATTTAAATTAATAACTAAGGGTACTACAGTTACATTAACATTTCGATATGTACCTACCTTCAACCTTAATAACATGCTGAATCGAATTTTTCCGGCTATCAATGGATATATTACTTGTCACATTTCTGATTAACTCTATAACACTTGAGTTTAATGTGGGTGAAACGTTGTCCGATCTAACTTTGGATTTTAGCTGATGCCACATGTGTTCTATAGGATTGAACATGCAATAATATGGGGGAAGCCATAACACTGTGTTGCCCATATTTTTAGCAATAGTATAACAAACGTATTCTTTATCAATACCGAACGCTGCTACAACTTGTAAGAGATCACGTTTTGTATACGATTCTTCAAAATAAAGGTCATTTTTTAACAAATACTCTTGAACTTCCCATTTATTGTTGTTGCTATTTGGTACTTCATTTAATTGACGGCTATGATAAGTTGCATTGTCCATTACAATTATACTTTTTTCCGGTATATTCGGCAATAAATAATTCTCAAACCAATCTTCAAAAAGTTCTGCTGTCGTATCTTCGTAATAATCTAAACTTGAATCTTTAATATTCTTTGCTGATAACAATAAAGCGTTTGGAACCCAACCTGTTTCTGATCCGGCATGTATTATTGTAATTCTTTGTCCTCTATTTGATGGAGCCTTTGTTTTGCAATTTCCCGATGAATCAACAAAACCCTTCGTTTGAGTATCATGGGTGTCATACCATGTCTCGTCGAGGTAGATAATTGAAAGGTTTTCACTTCTATATTTTTGAATAGCTTGTAAGTAATGACAACGCCACATTCGTAAACGATATGACTCCATTATCACTTGTCTTTTATTAATGGTACACTATTTAAATCCCATTTGAGAAATAATTCTCCACAAACTTGTACGGCTACAAATAATTCCCGTGTCGTCTTTAAGTAACCGTTTTTTTATACAATCTAGGGTTGGTATCATTTGTTCTTGGTATAGGACATAGGTATATCGTTCGTCGAGTTATATCTTTTTGTATTTCATCAACACATTTGGTATTATTAACGTCACTTCGTTTTTTTCGTTTACTTATTGGCTTATTGATAATATCTTTTACTGTGGATATTGGGGTTTTGGTTAACTTACATGTTTCTTCTGCTGCATCGGTTACACTATAACCTCGATTATTCAATGTTTCAAACACATTTTTCACAATTTGTTTCACATCCGGCGATAAATGCACTTTTTTTGCCCAAGGACGCCACATACTTAATTATAAACACAAGATTACTTTCAGAGTATTATGTTTAGTACAAACTAAAATTCTAGGAGAGAAATTTAAAAACAAATTACCCCGAAACTCCCACTTTCTCTTCCAAGATGATTAAGAAAATCAAAAATCATTTACTAATGATTTACTATTGATGGTCAGTAATAATAATTTAAAATTTTACCTTAAAAATAAAAAATCCAAAATATATCTTCCTGGACAAAAATAAATAATACCTTTCTGTAAATAGTTCACCGGTTTACGGCCAAAGTTCGAAGAAATATTAACCACTTTTTATTAGTAATCCCTTAAGAGCAGTTAAGAGCAGGTACCAAGTCAACGAATTATTGTGAAACGTACTTTACAATAAAACAGAAAGAATGGAAAAATGTTAAATTATTTACTGCGCAGTTCATAAAGTCCTTTTACGAAAATTAATAATATTAATATAAGTCTATTTGGCATTATCCTTATTAAATAAACTGCTGAGGTATGTTTTCCCATATTCCCTGCAAGGCATTGGCGAGCTGTTCTAGGGTTATTGGGGGCTGTTCAAATCGGTTTAATTGTCTAGACATTTCGGCTCAATGCAATTCATATCGGGTGAACATGGTGGCCAGTTCATTCTTCGTCAAGCCGTCATTGTCATATTCATTAATTCTAAATGTTGCAGCAAATATGGAAGTTTTAGAATCTTCTTCAGTGAAATATCTTGGTGTCTTTATTGAGAGACATATGAGATGGGACATCCATCCAAAGAAATTAAGAGGATTTCTACCAACATTTAGGTACATTAGAGATTTTATGAATATAGATATCATTCTTCCGGTAGCATGCCTAAAGATGCTGTTAATTCTCGAAGCAGTAAATGTTCGGTTTCTTCTTGCAGCTTGAGCAAAAGTTGTATGCCTGTACGCTGCAGACCCAGTTTCCAAATATCGATTCCATGCACGACTGACAACACTTTGGGATACATGTAGCCGTGTAGCAACGTCTTCTTTACTTAAGTCTTCGTGTATCCAACGTACTAATTGATCGAGTTGCACTGTTTCTAATCGCCGTAGCGCCATTTTTTTCAGGTAAACGGATTTATGGACTACAGTAACAATGTTTAAATCAATAAACGTATATTTAAAATATTATTTTTATACGCAATTTTCTGAAATTTAAAAAATATCCACTTCAATTCTTGAGCAGTGTATTTTATTGTACAAAAAGATCATAGAAGACGTTGTAAAAAAATAAATCTTGAGGATTATTTTAAAAATTTGACAGAGCTTTCCAGGTTTTATCTTCTAGACTTTTCCTTTTGTGTTTGTTAATTTATTGGTTTAACAATCCTTTATTTTAGTCAAATAATTTTATTAACACAATAGAGAAACCAGAACTCTAAGCCTATATTTCTCTAATTAGCAAAATAAACGTAATTATTTTTTTGGAGCGTGAGTTAGGAAAACTTTTCTACCCTAACTTGCATCCTGTGAAATCTTTTGTTTTGGGGGTTGGGTCTGAAGAATCTGGAAGATGAAAAAATATATGTCGGCTCTTATAATTACTTTTAAAGGTTTTTGATTAAATGTATCTTCTGGATTTCTAAAAATATTAAAATCATCCCCTAACCTGAAAAGATTTGAGCAGACACAACATATAAGTGTGTAAGTGGGACTTCAGGAAGCTGGATTTTCTATTCGGGAAATTGCAGTTAGAGTGCAAAGAAGTGTAGACACCGTGGTTAGGTGTTGTCAGGCATGGCTTTGAGAAGGCCGTACGCAAAGAGCAAGGGGCTCTGGACGCCCCCGTAGAACAACAGACCGTGAAGATCCCCGTCTAAGATTGTTGGCCTTAGGGGACTGTTTCTCCACTACCAGGTCCATTGCAAATGAATGATTTGCAGAACACGGAAGACCTATTGGCATGCGAAGTGTTTACTGACGAATAAGACGTTTTGGCCTGTTCTTATACCAACCAAACTGGGTCCTCCCTTTAACTCCAGAACACCGACATAATCGCCTTGCGAACGGTCACTCTGGGATCAGAAAAGGAACAGTATTGTCTTTAGTGACGAGTCTCGATTTTGTTTAGGCATGCACGATGGTCGAGCAAGTGTTAGAAGACGACGTAGTGAAAGGAGAAATCCACGGTTTTTTGTTAAAAGGCATGTTCATCAAACTGTTGGGGTTATGGTTTGGGGTGCTATAGCTTATGGTTTGAGATCATGTTTATTCAACCTTCCTCGCAAACACGATATGACCGTGAACGTGCCATACTATAAACAAACCACTGCAGTCTAGGCCATCAATATTTCTAATAAACAATTTAATTAAAAATACGAAATATACACTATAACCTTTAATCTTCATCAGAGGTAACATGAACGCGTAGCGTTATATCCAAGAAGTTTTAGAACCCCATCTTTTACCATATCTTGACACCCTGGCAAATCTAACTTTCCAACAAGATTTTCATTTCTGTGATTCTTAATTTCGGTGATTCAAGTTATGGATAATAATAAATTATAGCAAATTAAGAATATTCATCCTCATTGGTGAATGATTTCCACAGAATTAAAGACTCTTTTCAAAATCGATAAATGTTTAACTTGATATGTATAGATTAAAACAAAAAATCTGTTTATAACTTTACCGATGGAAAATAAAATTCCTGCTTATACTATTACAATATTATTGATCGCAGATTTTCAACAAATTGAGTCATTTGGCTAATTAATTGGCTTGTTATAGTAAATGCTAATTAATGCAGGTAAGCCAATTTGTTTTGCTTCTGACAAATTGGCTATTAGGTATATGATGCGATCATGGGAGGGCATAGAAGAGAATATTGGGACAATAGATCAATAAGTCACGTTTCACATAATCAAGGGATAATGAAGTGAATTGCTCTTTTGTGTCTATTATGTTTATGGCGAATAAATTTCTATGCAAAAGTGTATTCATAAATCGTTTAGAAATTGTATCATCGAAATTCGACAGGAATTGGCTTAAAACAAAATGAAAACTATTTAGGGATAATCCGTTTATTGCAGTTTTCATGTATTAAAATGGCAACTGATCAGTTTTTAATAATAAATTCCACAAATAATCGATTTTTCACTTTAATTTTGTTATTTAAGTTAAAGTATCATATTAATTTTACAATTATAACATCCAGCTTGTTAAAATTTCCTTCTAATTATCAAATACAGTTTTAAAAATACATTTCTTCAATAAATTAATGCTCCACTTTGAAAAATTAAAATATTTTATTAGCAACACTAAAAATTCCCATTATAATGTTATATTTTGGAAGCCCCTTGTATATGCTATTCGTAAACTTGATATTTATTGACTGTGTGTTGTAGCTATAGTTTTTTTTGCAACAAAACACAAAAGAAACAAAAAATTTGCAAGTGCCCACGAATTTAAGAGGTCTTTGCATTGGGCTACTGTTTAATTGTTTATTTGCTTATTTTTAATTGTTTATTATGGAGCGTCAATCACGAAATTTAACCCGCGATGAATGTGCCCAAGCAGAGATGCTATCGGAAGAAGGTTGGAGTTCCCGAGGATTTGGTCCCACACATCCATTTCATGGGTGTTAGAAGTTAGAAGTGATAGAGAGGCTGATTAAGATTTGGAGAGAAATATAGTTGCTGCAAAACAAAATTTGATTCACGTCAGTAATTTCGTCTTAATTGCCAAGCATCGTTCCCAACTTTCAAATTAAATGTTCCATTTAATAAATCAATATAAAATACTTAAATTTTTTGTATTTATTAAAATGGTGCGCCAATTTCTTGGAGAAATGTATTAACTAAACTTGCTAGGATTTTAAAATTTACAAATATGGCGAATGCGCCGGGCTATATATATCTTGTCTTTTTACAGATGGCGGGGGTCCATCGCATCTGAACTTGCCGTTAACCTACAACCCCTACTCCTTTCATCACAAATTTCTGTCAGCTGCGATAGAAATACAGGCCAGATATCTGGAAGAACAACGAAGTTCAACGTATATGTACAGTGATACCTTCGAGTAAGGCGAATATTAGTGTAAATATTAATTATAAACCTAAAAAGATTGTAAATAAACACAAAGGACAACTATCGAGACCAAAAATTCAAAGTTTTTTTCGTCAATGTAAAGTTAAATGTATTTTTCTAACGTCGAAAAACTAAAAATCGGTATAATCTTAGTCATAAATTCGTTATAAGTAAAAAATTGCTATTTTGCTAAGTTTTAATCTAACAAAAGTAAAGAAATTAGTAAATGTGACTAAAATATAGCAGAACGAGGTTTTTTATTGATCAAACTTATTGTTTTTTACTGAAACGTCCAATTTTTCGACCCAATTCAATTTAAAAAATGCACAGAAATGAAGTAGCATAAAATAAAAAAAAAGCTTTTTATGCAAGCTATAAGAAACACTAATTTTCTTCAAGCTTTTGTTAACTTTCCAATTGTTTTACTCACCATATATTTTATTTACTTCATATCTCGACAGGTGTAAATTGTTTTTGTCATTCTACATTATGCCTTTGAAAAAACGTCTTTCATCTGTGCTTTAGATGACACTCCAATTATAAACAAATTTCAGTAGAGCAGATCCAGCCCTATTTTCCGCCATACAATGGAAGGAACCAAAAACTTTTTCTCTCAGTGTTTGGCTTTGCTTGTACTTGTGTAAATCTTGATGAATATGCAAGATCATCAATGTCTATGTTGCATTAGTAAAATAACATATATTCTGATCCTTTTAGCTCTTTTAAAAGGCACTGTTCTCTCTGTCTTTTCAGTTTAAATATAATTTAGTTTAATATTTATCTAAATGTGTAATGTGTAATTTTCTGTTCTTATTGTTTAACATTCTACTTCCCAGAAATTTTAACGATCCCTATCGACATGCTTGATCAAGCATTTAATCTTTGCTGGAATTTAAATTTTACCCCGTTTATAAGTATTTTTAATTTTTCGTTAATATCTTCCTGTCCTTTGTTGGTGCAATTATTTGCTAGCACACCATTATTGACAAAATAATAATATTTAATATTTTTCATAATAATACCACACAAGTGCAGTTTGAAAAACCAATGCTACTAATGGTAATTTTGGCAAAAGTTTAAGGCACTATTTTTTATAATTCGCTTAATTTATGTATTTTAAATAAGATTATTCAACAATTAGGACTTTTTTTGTGTTCATTAAATTATGTTGGTACTTACTAAAATGACATATGTCATTTGCAAAATGATTGCATTGCTCTAAAGCAATGCAATCATTTTGAAATTTTTATCATTTACTTATTATAAAAATAATATCATTTAAACTGGGTGTAGGGATTTTTATGTCACTTAAAAATGGAAGAATCTAAGAATTGTCTAACAACATGCTCACAATTACCAACTGCGATGTAAAAAATAACTAGTGTGGAAAGAGATTTCATTTCCACAGTCTATTGTAAAAGCGAATTGTAAAAAATTACTTGTTGTCATCTGATTTTAGTTTTGATGCTTTTTACTGCATTTTTGTATATATTTAAGTCTTTATTAGTTATCTTTATACACAGGTTTAATAACTTTTACTAATATTTGAAACTTAATATCTTCTGTTATATCTACAATTTAACCAGAATATTGTTTTGACATTTGGAAAAATACGTTTAACTATATATATATTTTTTTAACCTGCGTTTTATTGTTAACAGATACTTTGCAAAACTGATAAAACCCATTCTGTTATGTTGTTTACCTGCAAAATTAAGGAAAATGTTATTTTATTAATTAACAAAAATAATTTTATATAAAAAAGCATGATGGTTTAGTAATATCTATTTTATAAAACGTTCTTTAATGACATTTGGATTTTTTTATATTCACTTACAATTTGAATTACATAGGTACTGTTTTTGATTTTCTTGCTTAGCTAGAGTATTAATATATTCTTCAGTTAGTTTTACAGCTCGTCCTGCAGAATCATTGATCTCCTTTAAATCCTTAAGAATTTCTGATCCTTATAAATGATCTGGATGATTTGACCATGTCTAATGGAAGAACATTTGAATTGATATTAAAAATTTGACGGAATTAGAAGGAACCCATTAAAATGTGTTGAATTTAAAATAAAGTTGAGCTCACTCTCTTCGCTTGAAGTTAAAACTGCCACATCCAACAAATTGCAATAGAAATAATGACACATTTTTGGTAAATTAAAAAGAAAATAAAAATTTATTTTGAGTTGACCTTTGACCTTGAATAATTTGAAATCAAATGAATTATGGCATAGTTAAATATTAATATTAAGAGCTTATATATGGGTATATATCATGCTGATCTTTACAATTACGTCTTATCTATGTATAAAATGAAGACTCAATCAAAGCATGATATACTTTTTTCCTGGTTTTTCTATATTATTGCACAGTTATACCGATCTTAGAGGGAAGAACATCCAGGATAATCCCTTAGGGCTCATAACATCTAGGCTTTAATATTGTTATGTCTTATTACTTCCATACTTGGTCTAGCCTTATAACTACCTAATAAACATCAGGTACCTAGCTACAGACAAACAAAATGTAACTTCAATATGTCAATCTGACGATGCTAAGTCTAGCGAAACGGCTGTCATTAAAGTTAAAAAAGCAATTTTTTAAATAAATATTGGAAGTTTTGTTTAAACGAAAAGTTTTTTATTATTCTTTCTTTAAATAATTTATTAGCAATAATTGTAACATAAACCATTTGTCTTGGAATGTGTTTTATCAGTTAATTTGTATTCATCCCCCGTTTTTTGATGTTTTTAAAGTGTTAACATAAGATTCTCAAATTATTTTTTTCTTATTCTGACGCAACACTGAATTATTTGCAAAACAATCAATGTAGAATTGTATCATATTATTCTTAACAATGTAAAATTTGTTTGTTTTTTGTACAGACGTTAAGTTTTCTCGGTAAAATGCCGATTTTCCTTGTTATACTAAAATACTGTACTCAACAACATCTTTAAATTCTCTTTCAACGAATTATTGCTAAAATAAAGTAAATAGAATCTTTATCGGATGGGTTTTAAAATATTTGTATCACTTATACCAACATGTAATTTTTGCCAGAGAAAGAATAAAACATCAAGATAATAAAATAATAAGAATTCACAAAAAGTTGTTGAGTATAGTGAATTGATTTTAATAGTTTTACCTGCATGTAAATAGAAATTTTGAAGACTTACATCAAATTCCTTCTCTTTGCTTGAAGTTTTTCCTGAAAGAAAGAAACAAACAGTAAATATTTGTGTGTAACTGATAAATTTTATAGCCATTAAATCTCGCATTAAATAAAAATATGTAAAATTGAAGGCATAAATGAATCTACTTTTTTATCCATGTAAAGAAAGTCTAAAACTTTTTAAGCAATATGAGTCTCATTATGATTTTAACTATTTTTACTCCTATTAATTCTAATTGTTCTCCTTCTTTTGTTGTTTTTAAAGTGTTAACAGGGTTTTATAAATGCTCATCTTTGTTTAATTGGTTCCAATCATTTTATCTTCAATTTATACTTAGGTTTTGGTTTGTACAAGTGTACCGTATGTACAGTATGAAAAAAAATAATTTAACTAACTAATTACACAGATTTAAAGGAAATAACGTTTAGTAAAAAATATATACATATGTCCTTATACTTGGTATATCTTTTATAACTTTATATACTTGATTAAGATTTCGGTATACACATTCTTTGTCATTTATAAGAGCTTCAAAATAATAATGGAACTGTCAATAAATCGATAGACTTTCTGCTTTTCGGTTATTCGTATAATGGAATGATCCACGTATTCATTAAATTAATAACTTTAATAATAAATCAAACAATGAATCACAATGCCACATTTCGTTTCCGTTATTAATAAAATTCTTTTTTCATAGCATGTAACTGTAAAATGTTTTATACCGGATGATAGATGAAGAGGTAATCGACAATTTTATCATGACGTTAATCGACTTGTAAGATGTTTGTTCCAAACAGATTCAACAGATTCAAAGTTATATGTTGGATACAATACACTTAGCTATGATATCATGTGAATCACAATTCAATTTAACTGATAGATGCAGCTTCTTTCTAAGTCAATACGCAATCGGTCCGCAATGTCTTTGTAACTTTTTGATACCTACCTCCTACCTAGTTAGGACTATTCCCCTTCAATTTTTTTGCACCGATCTCCATTTTGTGAAACGATGGAAAGATACCTTTGGTCACTCTACTTTTTGTGATCCAATATATGTTTTTAAAGACATTTTTGGACTTGGAATAATCTCTTGGTCTCCACATAGACTCCTTTAATTTTTTAGTTCTTTGACTGTTTCTTCTTCTCTTTGGAACAAATGTTTGCGAGAACTTTCTGGGCTAATAAATATTCCAATTTTTTTACCCAGAAACTTTTTTAATCTCTTGATTAAACTCACTGATCACAAGCACAAATCAAATGTATTTATATGATTTATATCAGTAGATGATTGAAATTATGGTCCAGTTTCTAGGACAGCCATTTTTGATATTTCTCGTGACCTTCAGTCTGACGTAATGACCAATTTCTTCCTTTCTGAAGGTGTTTTGTAAATGTCATTGTACAATTCAAAGCTGTATATTAAATTCATAGCGCTTGAAGTTTGTGCTCACAGCAATATTTTCACAGAGCAGTGTATATCCGTCATAATTCTTTTCTCACTTCGTATTCAACGACGTTGTTTTCCTACTTATGTAAGCTGATAAACATTTTGCTTTTAATTTGAAAAATAAAAAAAAGACTTCGTTAATTACCAAAAACAATTTACATTTCAGAATATTAAATTTTTGTTTTAATTTCTAAAGGAACAATTTCGAAATAATGTTTTAGGTTAAATAATGAAGTGGGTATTTCAAACAAGCGATCGCCATCTTTGTAAGCCCTCGTAAAGCCCAATTAAATTTTTCCGTAATAGTCTCAGTCCAAATTAGAAAAGTCGAGCAAAGAGAAGGAAAAAAGCCCTTTTCTTATGAGGTTGCCATATAAAACGGGTTACGACTTCAATGCAACAGTAAATATAATTTAAAAAAATAAAACAATTTGCATAAAAGTAGGTATAGGTATAATATTTTTTAAGATCTATTAAATGTTCTGTTTTTAGAATGAAGTATAATCAATTTTACATTAAAAATTAAACAAATACTTACTTTTATAGTCAATAATTGTTTTTTTTTTGTTATTTATATTGTCAAGCAAATTGTCAATCAGCTTTACAACCACCGAATACGGAACTACGAATAGAATGGCAAGAACCTATTTACTTTCTAGAGTCTAGATCCGTATGCGACATCGAGTAGCAGCGGTTGTGTTAAAAAGTATTGTCGATAATACAGATTCCTTAAATTTATATCTAGTGCCATCTATCTGTCAATAAGAAGTACTCTGCGATAAAATAGACAGCTACATTTCAACGAAATTAAAGTAATATGTTTACAATCAAAAAATGATTATTTATTTATTTATTTTGCTTAAAATACAAGTCATGTTTCAAAAGATTATTTTTCAAACACTTGAGAATATGAGGGACATCAAATATGGGAATAAATTCTTGGCCATTGATCACAAAACCAAAATTTCTATTCTCTTCTTTTTTTTTAAGTATTCCTCCTTCGTTTCACTCATTAGCAGTCTAATAGCTCCTACATTATTTTCACTTTGGTCACAAACTGTCGATACTACCTTCAAACCTATACTTTGATATTTGCAGATTATAACCTTCAGCAAATTTTTTAATGCCATGGATTTATGAGGTCCTTCACTAACTGTAAAAGCTAATGGTTGCTTCCACTGTTTATATAGTCCTTTCAGCATAAAAACGTTTGTATGATCTGCTAGTACAGGTTTTCTTTCTTTATAAATTACAATTTGATTTATTCACTTACCAGGTAAATTTAAAGTTGGAACTGCTGTTTTATTAAGACCTCTTTTGGTACCTAAAACTTTACAGTTACTAGAAAAATGTTCCTCACAAAATACATATTTTTTATAAATGTCTTCAGCTAACAAGTCTTTATGATTTAAAGGCTGTATCTTTAAAATCCACTCACTAAACACACTTGGTTCATTTTTTGGAAAACGATGCATTTTGCCTTCACGATTTGTACATGTAGGTACACAACATTTCCTTTTAGATAAGGGGGGTTGATAATTTGAATCCATTTTAGGGACAGAATTATTTGGAAGCACAAAACCAAAGATGATATACACCAACAAAACTAAAAAAAACTAAAGACAAAACTCCTGCTCTTTTCCTGATTCTCAGAACTACTGTCTCTTTTCTTAATTTTCTTAAAACTGTTTCTCACCAAATAAAGATTGATACAGATCTGTTAAATTAAAAAGTATTGTCGTGAATAGTATTAGTAGAGAGACCTCTTCCGAAAAATAGAACAATTAAAATGAGTAGACGCAACGATCAGCGCCATCCTATGGTTGTGTTAAAAATATTAATAAGTTTTGGCGGGAGTATATTTGCTTTCATTTCTATTCGTAGTTCCGTATTCGGTGTTTACAACTTATTTCTCTAATATTGTTTTTAAATATGTTTTTGTCAAATAAATAAGTCATAATAAATACACTCGTCATAAAAAGTATGGCATAATTTTAATAGAAGATTGGGAAAATTTGGATTTGGATTACATAAGTGACCTGATAAGAAACCTTCCACCTTCCAAAGGTGGAAATATCAGACACTAAAATGCTAAATTTATCGTTTAAATTTTTTATTTTGTTATTTTCATTATTTATGCCCATTATTTTTAGATTTTTAATTTTAATTAAATAAACTACTTTGAAACATAAAAAAATCCCAAAAAAATGAAAAGAAAATAATACTTTTAGTGACGAGTGTATTTCGTTTTAAAATTTATTAATTTTTGACGATGGGATTGTTTATCTATTTTTAAAGTTTGCATGCCATAATTAAATTGAAGATTTGCCTTGCCCTTTGTCGTAACCTCTGTCTTTTAAGAACCCGACGTTCTCATGTACTGTGTTTACTTCATTAAAACTTAAATTGTGTGCAATAAAGCATCCTGAACTGTAATAAACTAACTTCCTCACCTTGATTTCCTTTATACACACAAAAATGATTTGCTCAAAAATATTTCTATAACGAACTTTACTTTTATTCTGTGTGCAGTCCACAATAAAAAGAAACTAATTCATTTTCTTGTTTTTATTACCTCGTGTATGTACACCATTATTTTCGAGAAAACAGCGTTTGGAGATTGTGTGCTACACAAAGTTTTAACAGCTGATGTTTTTTTTGTTTGAAACTACAGCTGTATTTTATTTATGTCAAAAAAAGAGTACTTATGATAAAGATTTAAGACTTGGATCTTGGATGGTGAATTGAGCTAGTTTTTGACTTTTACCCTTTACAAGAATTGATTTTATATTTTGGGATTTGGCAACCCTGATGTTGCAATCTGGCAACTGACATTTTTGAGGTTATACGTACTCAAAACGTTTTGACATACGAGCGCTATTTGTGTTGGTCACAGTAACTTAAAACATTCATCTCGGCCCAAAAATGGAATTAAATCCTAAACATTTTCGTGAGATTATTTTTTACAACTGAATTAACTCAGCAAAACTGCATGAAGCTCCATCAAGGACCACTGTTTATCGATGGTATGGTGAATTCAATCGTGGCCGTAGTTCATTCCAAGACGAATTTCGTGCAGGTCGTCCAACATCGTGAGATTGAGACAACCTTAGGCATTCGTGGGACCAGAATACATTCAATATTGCATAAATATTTGAGGATCCCACACAATTTGTCAATCGCTCATGTCGGTTTGTCTGTTTTTTCGGAAAAACTGGACATCAAAATCTAAAAGTTAAATACTCAAAACATTTATGCAAGTTCTTCATTTTATTGATTATTTCCCAAAAAATTTGTCAAAACATTGATCAGTTTATAAAACATTGATTTACATCAGCTACAAAATCGTAGATGACACCAGAAAATGAGTCTCTTCGGTCGCTTTAAAGTGACACATCATTCATGTCTTCATTCCCCACCTTATAGAAATTATCATACGAACAAACTTGCAAGATCAATTATCAAACTCGGCAAATTCTGGCTGCAATGGAACATGTTGCCAAAAAATAATAAATACAGTAAGAACAACACATTTTAAGATGAAGTTTTTGCTACTAACATTGTAGTGTAAAACATGCAGACAAAAATTTAGGAACTGTCTCATGAAAATCGAAAAAATCAATGGATTAGACTGAGCACAGCAAACTGTCAGCTAACAAAAATAGAATTTTGTTATTCACAGTTTTGTTTCAAGAAGAGAACCAGATCAAGAAAAGTAAGTATATTACAATGGTTTAACTTTTCTTTAATTTTTATGTTTGATTTATTATAGTTTATTTGTTAATATTCCACGTTGGTATTGTCAATTTATAATGATTTAAATTTTTTATGATTATAATTTTATAATTTTGTTTTGTTTTATTGGTTTTGTCAAATGTTTTGATAAATTTTAATGATTGAATACTATTTAATTTTATATAAAGTTTACTTGTTCTTCTGTAATTCTATTTTTGGGCGCCTTATCAAAATTTTAACTAGCTCAGACTATTTTTTTTGAAAATTTAAATTTAAAATCTGACTCTTATCAGGGTAGGATTCAAATTAAAATATTATTTAATAATTAACACACAATAAATTTAATGTCAAGTATTTCAAAGAAATTTTATAAAAAACTGTTAATTGGTTTTCATATGTTTAGTACAAATAAATAAATGAATAGCCTTATATGAAAAGAATGGAGATGATACATACAAATAAAATTAATTTACAGTCACAAAATAACAAATACACAAATACTAAACCTTAACTATGACACGTACCTTTTATTATAAAGTTCGTTCACTAAAAATTGCTATTGTCTAAATGGAACAGCACAAAACTCGGATCGGCTTCTCCTCGGCCCCTGTCAGAAATGCAATACCAACAATATGGCGGCTAAGGACCAGTTGTAAAAAGAATGCTCAAATTTAATCTTTCAAATTCTCTTGGAATCAGTCTCTGATTTGACAAATATATTACTTTGGTAAGTAATTTAATAATGGTTGATTATTTTACTGCATGTATTTTTAATATTACACGTATTACTTTAACATAAACAGCTTTTAATTAATGCAAAAAATTTTCTTCTAGTTAGTAATCAATTAATACATACGATGTTAACTGCTCTGCTACCAAAATCAAAAGAGAGGGAATAGATGTTAACTGCTCTACTACCAAAAACATAAGAGAGATGAATCATCAATTTTCCGGCCTTTTTATAGGCTTCCAGGAAAAATGACAAGTATGACATCGAAAAACGAAATTCCATTGTTTAAATGCAAAATTCTAACCAAAATTCTTGAATATGAAGGTAATGAAATTACAAAACTAATAGTATCTTTGTTAACTTACAGTGAAATCTTATCCTTATATTTACTAAAATTTTGTTTGTATAATTTTCTAAGTGACTTTTCCTAAGAAAATTTTAGATTCAAAATGCACAACTTTCTTGAGCTGTCAACTTATTTTAGACCTTCAAAATTTGAAATAAAACCATAATTTGTATTAAAATTACTATGAATCTGTTAAACTAATACTATTTTAGCTGATAACTACTATTTTAAACTCTAACAACTAAAATTTAAACTTTTAAAAGATTCTGTTATTTGTAGGTATCGCTTATGCATTATATAAGATAAGATTCTCTGTGTTACAAAAGACTCACAACTTAAAATTTATACAGGGTGTCCCACGACGTTTTGACAGTCCAATTTCTCGAGAACTGTTCATATGACATGTATGAAATTTGGCAGATATAAACAGTCGAAACTGATGCTTATATTCATTATAAAATGACTTCCGTTTTTCCTGTCATTTCGGCTCACGTGACCTCAACATAACTTTTTTAAATGGGACAACCGGTATAATATTACAATTTTGGATACATCATTTAAAAACAAATTCAACGATACCACACTTGTCATCATTGTATTGTGCAGGCCTTTTTATAGGCTCGGCGAAAAATGACAAATATGACATAAAAATCGGAATTCAACTGTTCGTTATTTCCAAAAGGATGGTATTTGTGATTTTTCAATACTCTTTGTATTGAACTTCTACTTATTTGTAATTCTTGTTCAAGAAATCGTATTGAGGTGTGTGGATTCACCTGCAGATAAGCCAAAATATTTATCACATTGTCATCTGTCTGAGCCCCTATTATCATTACTGCACAATACAATGATGACAAGTGTGGTATCGTTGAATTTGTTTTTAAATGATGTATCCAAAATTGTAATATTATACCGGTTGTCCCATTTAAAAAAGTTATGTTGAGGTCACGTGAGCCGAAATGACAGGAAAAACGGAAATCATTTTATAATGAATATAAGCATCAGTTTCGACTGTTTATATCTGCCAAATTTCATACATGTCATATGAACAGTTCTCGAGAAATTGGACTGTCAAAACGTCGTGGGACACCCTGTATAAAACATTTACTTAACTATCCTACATACATTTTGTTACATAAAATGTCTTTGTTAGTGTTTGTACATTAAGTTTTTCAATATTTATTTCACTATGCACTATTAAAGTGTTCTATCAAAAACTTATGTGATTATGTCCAACATTATTGATATGGGAATTAGTTTACTGTATTTCACCACACCTGCTACATGTTTTTAATCGTTCTTATGTCTTTTTAAGGTACTCATGAGCTATTGGAATATTTGTTTGTACAATATCGAAGACTATAATTTGTCTTTTTATAATTTTGTAAGTACTTCCTTTTTATAGTATTAATTTAAATACTTTACTAACTAAAATTACATGTTGATTTCTTAAACATGTGAAAACCATTAATACTTTTGATTTTTATTTTCTTTTTATTGTTTCAGATTAAACTTAGAATTTTAAAAGAGAACTAGGACAAAAAAAATTGTTATGTAAAAATGTACTCATTATGAATTGGGAATTTTTAATTGTTATAAAATAGCAAAATATGGATTCTATTCAATATAAAATGCCCATTACATTCTTTGTTTATATTAAATGTATGTCTTGTGAAAATTATGAACTTGGAAACTTTAGATGTACAAAAGAAAAAGTAAATGCTGATTCTATAAACCTTAATAATATATCCTTTTATTGTAAATTATAAGGTAAGTTCTACTTATTAAATTTTTAACTATTAGATATCTATCTCAATATATAGGGTATTTGTGTTTAAATTGATACATTTTGGGGTTGGAGTAGATGGTCTAATTACCTTATTGTCAAAACTTATATACAATATGTTGGAAATATACTTAAGAAGAAAATATAAACGGACATTGTAGGGTAGGCGAAGTGTAGTTTTGATTTTAGACCCTATACAATTATTCACACTTTTTTACAACCTGTTTCTATTTCCATTTGTAACTAATAATAGTTATAATGGTTACTCTCTACGTTTTTTTTTCTAATACAGTCTTAAAAAAGATAAATTGACAAAGTTTCTACGTCTCTAACCGAAATAAGGACACTAGTGACCGATATCCTTATTTTAGGACGGCTAATCAGTCCTACAATCTTGTTACTCAATCGAAGTGTATTATTTGTGTAAAGGATGATTATTTTAAGTAGAATAAGTAATCCAAAAGTGTGTAGAAAGTGTTTAATTGCAAAAACTTGGGAACTCCCAGCACAATGAAGATTTCTAACCTCCAAAAAAAGTTAGGTTAGGATTATAATTTGCTCAAAATTAAGTAAACAAATTTTTGACTTATTTTTATGTAGAACGTCATAACCTTTTTCTCGGGTATGCCTTTTTCGTCCGGTGTGTTAGTCCAAATCTGGAACGTTCATCATCAACTAATTTGCCCGACTCTCCATAATGGAAATTCTATTTTAAATTAAATTTAATTCTCTCTAATGCGTTAATGTAACCTTCCTTTTTCGGGGTTTAATAATTAACTGCCAAATTGGTGCTTTGTGCTTTTGTTAAATCAATCCCGCCATTAGCGTATCCATCAGCGTATCACGGATTAATTGCTTTCGAAACTACAACTAATAATTAGTAAAATACATATATATATAAATGCGGACTAGGTACTGATATACTAAAATAGATAAATGGTTAGATACAAATCTATTTTCAATACAAATTGAGTCGAGTTGGCAAACAAATCAGATAATGAAGTTTTAGGAATATTGTAACAAATATTATTAGCCTCTAATCTGTTTGTAATATGCTTTTTCTTTGTAGCCTGATGATGGCCGTATTGTAGGCCGAAACTAGTAGCGCTTTAGATTTTCAACATTTATAATAATAAAAATTGTGACATTGACATTGGTTATTCCTTTCTTTATTTAAGAAGAGTCACATTGGAGATATGGATGATTTGCTTCGTTTAAATGAACTGACTTTTAGTGTAGATTTAACTAAATATAATGGACAATTTTTGTAAAAATTATTTTTAGAGCGGGTCACAGTTATTATGCAGCGTGGCCGGCATAGGCCAATGTAAATCTTATGGGCGAATATTCAACACTGTTGCCGCTTTGGTTACGGCTTGAACCACAATTAACTCTGCCAATTTATTTTCGTAGAAACTTTTTATTATGAATTTTGCAAAACAGATGTATTCTATATAACAAATAATATTAAAAAATGGAATTCAAATCTATTTATGTAGATTGTAATCAGTATATACCTGATCACTTGATGGATTATTTAGGTCTCTACTAAATCTTTCAGACAAATCCTAACCCTATTGCCAGTGAAAATATTATTTAATTACAAAGATGCTAATTATTTTTACCTGTATGATCCCTTGATCCTCGTAAACCGTTATGTAATATTCCTGGAATGTAGAGGTAAGTAAATGTACAGGTAAGTAATAACATAGGCAGGTACCTATCTGTTTCTGCTGATAAACGAAAGGGCATTATTGAAACAACAGCCATGCAGTTAGCAGCACCGTTTGAAAAATTTAAACAAGGTGAAAATCTTCATCGTCAAACCAAGAGGCTTTTATTGAATATTTTAACGTATACGTTGAATACAAAAAATGACAAAAGTGTGACAGCGAAAATAGAACTGATTTCTGAAATGACTGGCCTTAGTGTGAAAACAGTGTATAATCTGAAAAGTGAAGCCGCTATTGGACCTTTGACATCGCCAAAAAAACGAAGACGGAACAGCAGCCAGTCGAATTCAAGACTGATCACCTACGATGAAGGTATCCAATCGCAAATACGAAAAACTGTGCATGAATTCTACTCCGAAAATATTCCAACACTGGCAAAAGTTCTTGCTAAAATAAATTCAGACGAAAATGTACCAAATTTTTCTAAAAGTACGCTTGCTTAACGATATGGGGTTTTTTTATGGAAAGGAAGAAACTTGATTCTAATAGAAAGAGCTGATATAATCGCCTGGAGGCACAAATATTTAAGATCAGTGAAGTTCCGCGAAGAAGGATATAACGTAATATATCTGGACGAGTCATGGATTAATGTGGGCCACAGTGTAAATTTTGAATGGAAAGACACTACCATAAAAAATGCCCGAGATGCATTTGTCAAAGGACTGTCAACAGGACTGAAGGCTCCAAGTCAACGAGGACCGAGATTTGTTCTTCTTCATGCAGGCTGGAAAGACGGTTTTTTTGAGGGTGCAGAAAAAACTTTTCTGGCAAAGAAAGGTGCAGACGATTACCACGACGAAATGGACGCAGAAGGCTTTGAGGCCTGGTTTAAAGATCAACTGATCCCTAATTTGCCGAAAAACGGATCAAAGAATGTTGTAGTGTTGGACAATGCGTCATACCATTCGGCGAAGTTACCTTTTCCAAAGACAACTTGGAATAAGGAACAAATAAAGTACTGGCTACTGGAAAAAGAGATTTACTTCGAGGATGATTATTTAAAAACAGAATTATTGGCTACTGCAAACGCGTTTAGAGAGCAGTACGACCTAAGAAAAATAGACGACATTGCCACGGAACATAATATAACAGTCCTACGATTACCACCTTATCATTGCGAATTAAATCCTATTGAAATGGTGTGGAGCCAAGTGAAGGGATATGTGGCTCGTAATAATAGTACTTTTAAAAAAGAGGATGTGGAAAAACTTATAAAAACAGCGTATTCGCAAGTAACCCCAATGCAGTGGTCTAATTATGAAAAAAAGGTAGAGAAGACAGAGGAAAAGATGTGGCAAACAGATCATTTAATGGAAGACATTGAGCCAATAATAATTCCATTCAATTTTCATTTATTTTAGTTATTACCTGCTAATCATTTTATGTCACTTAGTATATATAGAAAAACCAGGAAAAAAACTATATCCTGCTGATCTTTACAATAACTTAATATATCTGTGCTACAATTACGTCTTATCTATGTATTAAATCAAGACTTAATCAAATTAAACAGTTCAATAGTGGAGAACTTCCAAGTTTTATTTGTTCATTAACTGCTTTAAATTGTTAATCTGCTAGAAGTCTTTTTATTTCGAGTTCTTCGAGGAAATCTGCATCTTCTTCTTTATCACTAGTTTTTGAATGTCATTGGTGTGTATGAGTCTTTTGAGTAAAAAAATTTATTTTTAATGTTCTACCCGATTTCTCTTTCAAACAATTCATTTTGTAAACTGAATAATTATCCCATTTTGATTTCAGCCCTAAACTAACGTTTAAATAAGTTATTTGGAGAAAATGACTTTCATTTAGCCTTTTACTATAATTTTTGTCTTCTTAGAAATGATTTAAAACCCTGTTCTTGTCAAATGGGTAAAATAAACTGTAGTTGCGTGAGTTTGTGCTCCGACTAACACGCGTTAGTTCACATGGACGTTCGTTCGCAGTTCAAACGACCTGGCTATGAACCTTATCTATAATTCAGTACGGCTATTAGTTATATTTTATTGATTTCCCCAAAGGTATTAATTTGCCTCGTCTAACCTACAAGTTAATGCGACCCGACGATCAAAAAAAGAAGACAGTCTATAAAAGGTGTCCACAAAATTGTTATTCATCCATTTTTAACCTTTAAGGTATGAAGTTACTTAGACAGAGATAAGGATACTAAAATAATAATTAAAAAAAAACTTGCAAATTAAAGCTATTTATTACAGTGGGGACATAAACTGCTAAAAACATTGATAAAATTTAAAAATCACGATAACTACAGTGCACAAAATAAGAAAGAGTATGCAGGAGATAGAAAGAATGACTAAAAAAATGTCTTGAATTATTCTGTAAAAGCCAAAAAAGAAGAGGAAGACCTAAAAATGGTTCGGCCATTTTTAAAACGAATAAACTATTTTCGCACTCAGCATTAATTACGTCGTTTATAGCCTGATGATGGTCTGAAGACCGAAACATGTTGCACTAACTTTTGAACCTTACTATTAAACGTTGTGGATATACTTTGAGTTTTATTACTACGATTATCTACATCATCCACATTTGAGAGATGGATTTCCTTTTCAATTACGTCGTTGCCATACACTTTGCACAGTTGCCGATGAATTTCTATCCGTTTTTCGTTTTTTTGCAAACAAAAACCGTATTACGGACCGCACTGAAGTTCCAAGCATGCGCACACCAAAAATACGTGATCGCCGCGCGCCCAGTGGCGTCAAACGGAAACGTTCACTAGTTTCTGAATAGTTTATAAATTTTAACTCCCATTTTTCCCCATTATTATTGATGAAATATCGGAAAAAGATGTTACAGAAAGGGTTGACACTTATGGTGGATCCACACGCCACAGACTATTGTTTGTTACGACTTAAAAAATGAGTAAAGATGCATGTAAAGTACGTTTCACAATAATTCGTTGACTCGGTACCTGACCTTAGGGGATTAGTAATGAAAGGTTATAAATTTCTCACTGTACAGTAAACATTAACAGATCCGTAATCCGGTTTTCAAAATAGATTTAAATAAAACTCAGTAACATTTACTAAAACTTAAATTTATTTTGTAAAAAAAATCACGAAATTTTTTAAAAACAAACAAACAAATTTTAAGTTTATTTATTAATTGAAATTAAACAAAACTGTTGAAACTTACGTATACGTATACGCTTTGGTCTATTTCATCTAATTGGCAGATGTTGTCAAAAAATGTTTCAAATAAAAAAGATGTAGTTTAATCATGGCCACATTTTAAAAATATTTTGTACTACAGGGTATCCCAAAAAATTGATTTAAATAAAACTAAGTTAACATTTACTAAAACTTAAATTTATTTTGCAAAAAAAAATCACGAAATTTTTTAAAAACAAATTTTAACTTTATTTATTAATTGCGATTAAACAAATGAAGTAATTCTACATTATTTACAACTATTTAATCTAAATGTAGTTCAGTATTACTATCGTCTTCATTTAAATTAATAACTAAGGGTGCTACAGTTACATTAACATTTCGATATGTACCTTCAACCTTAATAACATGCTGAATCGAATTTTTCCAGCTATCAATGGGAATATTACTTGTCACATTTCTGATTAACTCTATAACACTTGAGTTTAATGTGGGTGAAACGTTTTCCGATCTAACTTTGGATTTTAGCTGATGCCACATGTGTTCTATAGGATTGAACATGCAATAATATGGGGAAGCCGTAACACTGTGTGGCCCATATTTTTAGCAATAGTATCACAAACGTATTATTTTTCAATACCGAACGCTGCTACAACTTGTAAGAGATCACGTTTTGTGTACGATTCTTCAAAATAAAGGTCATTTTTTAACAAATACTCTTGAACTTCCCATTTATTGTTGTTGCTATTTGGTACTTTATTTAATTGACGGCTATGATAAGTTGCATTGTCCATTACAATTATACTTTTTTCCGGTATATTCGGCAATAAATAATTCTCAAACCAATCTTCAAAAAGTTCTGCTGTCGTATCTTCGTGATAATCTAAACTTGAATCTTTAATATTCTTTGCTGATAACAATAAAGCGTTTGGAACCCAACCTGTTTCTGATCCGGCATGTATTATTGTAATTCTTTGTCCTCTATTTTATGGAGCCTTTGTTTTGCAATTTCCCGATTAATCAACAAAACCCTTCGTTGGAGTATCATGGGTGTCATACCATGTCTCGTCGAGGTAGATAATTGAAGGTTTTCACTTCTATATTTTTGAATAGCTTGTAAGTAATGACAACGCCGCATTCGTAAACGATATGACTCCATTATCACTTGTCTTTTATTAATGGTAAAATATTTAAATCCCATTTGAGAAATAATTCTCCACAAACTTGTACGGCTACAAATAATTCCCGTGTCGTCTTTAAGTAACCGTTTTTTTATACAATCTAGGGTTGGTATCATTTGTTCTTGGTATAGGACATAATATATCGTTCGTCGGATTATATCTTTTTGTATTTCATCAACACATTTGGTATTATTAACGTCACTTCGTTTTTTTCGTTTACTTATTGGCTTATTGATAATATTTTTTACTGTGGATATTGGGGTTTTGGTTAACTTACATGTTTCTTCTGCTGCATCGGTTACACTATAACCTCGATTATTCAATTTTTCAAACACATTTTTCACAATTTGTTTCGCATCGGGCGATAAATGCACTTTTTTTGCCCAAGGACGCCACATACTTAGTTATAAACACAAGATTTTTTTCAGAGTATAATGTTTAGTACAAACTAAAATTCTAGGAGAGAATTTTAAAAACAAATTACCCCGAAACTCCCACTTTCTCTTCCAAGATGATTAAGAAAATCAAAAATCATTTACTAATTATTTACTATTGATGGTCAGTAATAATAATTTAAAATTTTACCTGAAAAATAAAAAATCCAAAATATATCTTCCTGGACAAAAATAAATAATACCTTTCTGTAAATAGTTCACCGGTTTACGGCCAAAGTTCGAAGAAATATTAACCACCTTTTATTAGTAATCCCTTAAGAGCAGTTAAAAGCAGGTACCAAGTCAACGAATTATTATGAAACGTACTTTAAATATATTGACGAAATATACAGTGCGTCCATAAAGTAACACATAAATTCATTATTGGCTGAATGAACAAAAAAATTAGAAATTTCCGAAAATTTCCAAATTGCCTTTGCTGAGCTGATTCCAAAAATGTAGAATATGTTGCTTCAAATTGGTACGGGGGGCAAAAATGCAAAAATTTTATTGTTCACTTAGCCAATAATGAATGTATGCGATACTTTATGGACGCACTGTATATAGAGCAGACAACATTCTATCGAAGTCTGTGTGAAAGTTATTTATGTGGTATTATATATATTAGAATATTATCCGAAGAAATATTGATAAAAAGACTAATAAAACCCTTTGATATCTTCTTAATCTACTCAAAGATAATAAATCGTTTTAAAAAAATAAATAAAATGATGCCGGAAGTAAAAAACAAATTTGTTATTTTAATTGGAAATATTTATTGTCTTATTTCAGTATAGATAGTGTATAAAGATATAATTAATTGACATTATTTAGGGTTACTGGCAGTGATAGGAATGAAAGATAACGTAAATTTACTGTTGGTGAAAGTGAAAGCTAGAACACGTGCTTTCGTTGGCTACAAGACCAGCAGACTGGTATTGCAATAAAAAATCAACTTAAGTACCAATAATTAAATTAATTCGATGCTTTATATATTGTCAATTAAAATATAAAAAAAAAATTTATGGGTAATGCGATAATATAACTGCAAACATGAAGATATTATACCAAATCATATATAAAAATACAAAATAAGTGTTAAATCCTCAACTATTTTTTTAAAGAGTCTGAATCAAAGGTCATGGTATAATTTTAAAAGGCATAGCTGACTCGTTAGATGGAAAAACTGCCTCCCAGTGGATTTTAGAATCTGGCAGTCTCATTAGCTTGCCATCATCAACAGTGGTTGACAATTTTTTGTTCAGGGCACATACTTCCCTTTTACTTCTACTACTCGCAACCTTAACAATATTCTTAACTACTCCACTTACCATCTCCCATTCTTCTTCTTTCCACGATTCGTATTCCCACCCTTCCTGTATTGTCCATAATCCATAAATAATTCTCCACAACTCTAGTATTCACCACAGATCCATACAGCACATTCACCTTCCTTCTATAAACCACCATATTCAAAATATCGTGAGCAAAATTACATTTCCGTTTATCTGCAAGATCCTCCATCCGTATCCAGTCCTACTTCTTTCTCTCGGTCTACCTCTACCTCCTCCATAGCCGTGTTTATTCCTTCTGTGGGATCCATAGGGACTCTAGGTGGTTGACTTAGTAAAGAAACGCTTCCTACACAAATTAAAGGAAAGATGGGATAAAAAAAAGTTTGCAGACTATCCAATGAAATATCCGATTAGCAGGGCAGCCAAGAAATACGTGGGCATGACCAGAAAGGACCTGCGTTTGGTTACAGGCCATTTTCACATCTGAATAAACAATAAGACAGTCTTTGTGAATCTCCAGCACTCTATCTAACACGATTTTCTGCTATCGGCTAATACTGGATAACACATCCCAACTTGGGGGAGCTGCCTACTGGCGATGTTATCACCCATCCCTCAATAATAATACAGGTACAGATCATTGATAAAGAACAGAAAAAGGTTTGGACCAAAAACTGAACCTTTGAGGCAGCCAAATGTCTTGGCAAAATCACAAAATAAAGTAGCTGTAATGAATTTATTTTTAATAGATGTA
Organism: Ophraella communa; assembly: GCA_035357415.1. Taxonomy (NCBI): domain Eukaryota; kingdom Metazoa; phylum Arthropoda; class Insecta; order Coleoptera; family Chrysomelidae; genus Ophraella; species Ophraella communa. The sequence goes on along the minus strand of CM068982.1, from coordinate 2,669,344 downwards.
TACACTTCTTGTAGGACAGAAAACATTGCGTCAGAAGTGCATTTTCCTGACAAAAATTATGTCCTTACAATTTTTTGTTGATAGGTTAGTTTGGGAACACCTAGATGTCTTCTGCGATACAAATTTGCCGCATTTAATCTTCGTGTAATTGTTTGCCTTGAGATATTCAGTACTTCAAATCTAGCAATTTCTCTGGATATGCCACTTGTAGATTCCTGTCGATGTCTTCGAGCTATCAATGTTATCTGCCGGTCTTGTGCTGCTGTTGTACATCGACTTCTGCCACTTCTGGGAGGATCCTTCACATCATTTGTGTCTTGGATTTTTTTTTTAATTTTTGATACAGCACCCTGAGTAACACCAACAATATTCGCGATATCACTTTGACCAAAGTCCTGTTGTAACAAAGCAATTACTCTAGACCTATTAAAATACGATATCATGTCTCTGGGCATTTTTAAACAGCTCAAATGAAATTTAAACAAGAATTGGAATAATGTGAAAGCACCCAACGAATCAAATTTAGTATTATTTTGATTTAAAAACGCTTTAAAATAAATATGAACAAGACTTTTTAAAAAACCATAGGCGTAGATATATTATTTCTAAATATTCCAAACTTTTGGATATATGTGTATTTGATCCATAACATCTTTAACATTTATCTTATTCTTATTTCTGTGTTGATCTTGAGGGTTGATGTTTAGGATTCGTTTATGCATGCCCCGGTTTGTTACTTGTAATCTATTTATCATATTCTTATATAATGCCTAGGTCTCTGTTCCATACGTGAGACATCGGTTAAAAACTCTAGCTTGTATTGCCTTCGGCGAGTCAAATTTAAAGACAGTCCTCGAAACACTGACCATCGAAAGGAGATGATAAATCTGCAACTAGATATGTTGATTCTGATGTATATTATTGGTTAGGTACTTAGTTTTGTTAGTTAGGCCCTTTTTGATCTGATTTCTTGTTTAGTTCTTCAATCATATTCTTAGTGATGAGCAAATGCAAGACCAAGACCAAGTCTTGCACTTTTTTTTAGATTTATTTTGGTCCATTTTTACAAAAAAAGGAAAAATAGTTTAAATGAAAGGGATAGTATTTTTCAACAGTAAATACACAAGAGCTTTTTTTTACCGGAAAATTTTTCGATTCATCAAAAGATTTTGCCAATCAGTAATATTACGAAAAAAACTGAAATGATAAAATCGCGAGACCGAAGGTCGAGCGATTTTATCTAATTTCAGTTTTTTGAGTAATATTACTGATGGAAAAATCTTGAGATGAAGAGAAAAATTTATCCATTAAAAAAAAGATCGCGTGTATTTTGCTAAGATAAATTAACGACTAATTATATAAAGAAACAATAAAATTTATTCATTCTAAAACAATTAAACTAGTTAAAAGAACAGTTGTTAAAAATACAATTATTAAATATTGGTTGGGGAGTACTGATTTTAATGTTTTCTTCTCGTGTTTCTACGTATGTTGAATATTCTGTTTCCGAGGGTCTCAAATTATTTATAAGTTGTTCATGGTGTTCGGGGTCAATTTGGAGGTATGGTTTAATCGATTGTGATGACGAGTGTCCTGTTATCTTAATAAGCTGTTGATCGCTAACTCCTGCTTTGGCTAATTGGGAAACTGCGCTGGCACGATTTGAATGGTTAGTAACTTTATTATTGATTATGTCCAATCCAATTTTTGCAGCAGAATTTTTTGTCCAAACAGATATGGTATTAATACCTAAAGGAACATTTTTGTACCAACCTTTAGAATTTTTATTTTTCCAAAAAGGATTTGGAGTTAAAAATAATCGGTCAGAAGTAATATGTTCATTTCTTTTTTCTACTAGCAAATGGAATAGTTTTACAGGGCAAATACTTTCGTCACTTTCATTTCTAGTCAACCATTTGCTGTCTGTTAACTTTTTCGAGCCGCCTTGTGCCGTTTTCGAAAATATGGTGTTATATTCAATCCTACCCGTAGGAAGACCATTTTGGTTCTTTTCTACTTTAAAATAATAAATTTTGCAATTAACAGCTTCTCCTCCTCTCCAAGCCAATTCGTAAGAAGCTATATGAAAGAATCTTTTTTGCAGCCCTTCAGGTTCATTTATATTCCATAGTGTTGCCATTTTTATTATATTTTCTTTGTCTATTGCTGAAGAACACGTCTTTCTTTTTGTTGGAATCAATTGAAGTTGTTTTCTTTTGGCATTTCTAGCATCCCGAGCTTCTTTAAAGGTTATGTCTGTAAAAGGATCAAATTTCAAACCATATTCGTTAAAATATTTCTGTTGTAACATTTTAGCAGTCGTGTTCCATATTGTTTTGACCGCAAATTCTTTGTAATCTTCTCCATTCTTTTTTTCATATTGAAAGCCCAATCTTTTAATATTTTTGCTAGATCTTGTATTGTAGTATTCTCTTCCAACTTATAATTTCGGCTTTGACAAAACTCCATGAATTGTTTCCATATTGATGACTTCGTATTTTGTGTTGACTTCGGTATTGACTCTTCAATATTTTTTGTAATTTGTTCATGTGAAACCTCTCCAAATCGGTTCATACTTTATGTTTTTTGCAAAGAAAAGGTAGTATTGTTTTATATTGTTAAATTTGACAATTAAATACCTGTCAACAATAATGCAAAATTGATACACACCTACTAGATTGAGGAACATGCGATAAAAAAAAGCGATAAAAAAGGATGCACCTTTTTTATCGATGTCAAAATGACAAAATAGTTTGTAGGTATATGACATTTTAACATTGGAGTTAATTTATCATTATAAAAATTTTGTTTTTTTTATATGACATTGTAGCGATAAATCAAGTTGCAGCAAATGCAAGACACTACATATTCTGCAGTTCATCTTGGTCAGGTGCCATGGATTTGTCTTCCGCAAATCTAAAGTGACTTAGACTTTCGCCGTTTGTGAAGTTACCCTTGTTCTGCCAATTAAACTCTATGAACAATTTAAATAGTTTGAAAGATCGAATCTCACTCTTCGTTTTATTCTTATTGTTTTTGTTTTTTCCGGTTTGACATTACTGGTCGGATTGCTTAGAGCATTCCATACTGCACATATCTCTATCTATATCTCGACTTTCCAGCTGTATTTGTTCACAAGTTTTTTTTAGTAAATTTTGGAATGTAACCTCTTTTTATTTCTAATTCGCAAAAGTTGAAGGGTCATTATTCTAATGTATCCATTATACCGAATTAAAGGCATTAAATTCAATCGTAGCAAAGCTATACAAAAGCATGATTTACGCAATTAAAGCTAATAGGAAAAAGTAATTATAGTGGAATGGACTAAAGTCAACTACTGGCATTCGTTCAATTTAGTTGGAGCGGCCTTAGTTAGGGCCGCTGCCGCCGGTTTCTGGTTTTAGGGAGATTACACCGTCAGGATCGATTTTATTAGCTAATAGTGAGCGTGCTTACACTTATGTAATGACATTCGTACAACTGTAATTTCATTACCTGAATTGTAAATCTGCTATCGTTGTTCAGGCGGACCCGCCCACTCGCCCATCGGTGAAGTCTCAGTAATTAATTAATTCCCATAATTTGATTCGTCCATTTAATACTGCGACAATCAAACGACCGCCTGTCGATTATATTTATTAGTTTACATTGATTGAATTCATTGAAGTATTCAGTTCTTAAATTTTATCTAGTAAAATTTTAATTCATGGATATCTTTTTACTAATCATAATCTTTTGATCTTTCAATAACTCTAACAAAAATTAAGAAGATTGAAGGTTTTGCTAAAATATCCTCTAAGTTTAACAGTATTCATTAATTCCAAATATCAGCGAACCAGTAAATAATAAATATTATATCATACGGAAACCTTTAAAGCCTCTCTAGGATATTGTAAAGCCTTGCATCTTTTTTTTAAACTCCACGGTAAAACTCTTAGGAATTTTGAAGGGCAATGCCCTACATGGAGTTTCATTACGTCCAAATCATAATCCGCACGCCTAACAAAAAGGTAAATCTTGTGACATAGCTCTCCAGTACTTTGCTAGCAGAATTGAAGAGTATAGTTTGTTTAAGGATATCTTTGCATATTTCTTGACAACTGAAAAAGAGTGTGTAGGCTGAATGGCAGGAGAACAGAAAACACGTTAGTAAAATGGATTGATACGATGGTTGTCTGAAAAGTTTCCGACCTCAACATGAAGATGGCAGCACTCGTAAACAAAAGTTGGGGAATGTGTTTGCGCATGCTTTGAAAGTTACTCACTAAAATTTCAGCCATTTTGGACGCGCAGTTGTTGTTTGAAAATCATTTGAGTTAGCCGATGTGATTGTTTTTATGAAAATGGAGAAAATCTAGTATCGAGCTGTCATTAAATATTCGTTTTTGAAAGGCAATTTGCCTACGCAAATCAAAGACGAGTTGGACGTTGTGTACGGGTACTCTGCACCATCATTTACCACCGTGAAATTTTGGGCTGCTGAATTTAAACGTGGCCGTATCAGCTTGGGTGACGATGAACGTTCGGGACGTCCAAAAACTGCAACCACTGACGATAATATCGCTCAAGTTCACCATTAGGTGCTAGACAACCGTCGAATTAAAATTAGAGAGATGGCAGAGGTTATAAACATGTCCAAAGAACGTGTTTGACACATATTGAATCAAGATTTAGGCATGAGAAAGCTGTCCGCGCGTTGGGTGGCGCGTTTGCTCACTTTGGACCAAAAACGTGTTCGTAAAAACATTTCCAACTCTCTGTTGGCGCAGTTTAGGCGCAATAAATCAGAGTTTTGGCGCCGATTAATTACTGTAGATGAAACTTGGATACACCATTATACTCCAGAAACAAAAACACAGTCAAAACAATGGACTGCGAAGGGGAATCGGCTCCAAAAAAAGCAAAGGTTGTTCCTTCGGCTGGGAAAGTGATGGCAACTGTTTTTTGGGATAGTCATGGAGTTATCTTAATCGATTATCTTCAAAAAGGAAAAACCATTACAGGAGCATACTACGCATCATTACTTGACAAGCTGAAGGCAGAAATTGCGGAAAAACGGCCACATTTACAGAAAAAAAGAATTTTGTTTCACCAAGACACTGTCTCACACCTCAGCGGTTGCCATTGCGAAAATCCACGAATTACGGTGTGAACTGCTTGACCACCCTCCTTAGTCACCAGATCTAGCCCCAAGCGACTTTTTTTTGTTCCCTAAGCTAAAAGTTGCGCTCGTAGTACAGAGATTTTCGTCGAATGAGGAGGACATCACCTTCGTAAACAACTATTTTGCAGAGAAAGACGCCGAGTACTATTTGGATGGGTTAAAGAGATGGGAGCATCACTGGGAGAAGTGTATAGACTTACAAGGAGACTATGTAGAAAAATAAAAATTAATTTGAAGAAAAAAATGTCTAGTATCTTTATTAGGTAGGAAACTTTTCAGACAACCCTCGTATCTTGTTGAAAGACAGGAAACTACATCTCTGTGTTGGGTCATAAGGATAGTTGTCTCGCAAATCCACTTTTGTGGATTGTTCTTGTTGATGACCGTAGTGTGATTCTTAATGGGCAGAGGACTATGTTCAACGGTATCTTGATGACATTGTTTTGGTTATCACCGGTATGCACCAGCACCTGGATACTTGCATTGATCTAATTGTACTATCCAGAGAAGACGGTTGCAAAGACGGTTGTTGTGACTATTACCACGAAAAAACTTGCAGCCTGGAACACCTATATTTTTCAGGTCATTAAAGAACGCAAATACCTTGGTATACTACTAGAGGACAATATTGACATAACATTGGTGACACGATAATTTGGATACAGATACTAAACTGTGGCTGGATCCTAGTTTATGCTAGTTTATTGTTCAAAAACACTCCAATACACAAATGTAATAATGTCGAAAGTACAGCTGAGCTGCAGTTACTGGGGCTATGGAAGGTCGACCAACCTGTGCTATGGAAGTCATCTTAAAACTGCTCCGCTTGGGAATATTTATACAATGGGAGACCAGGATGTCAGCGTGCCGACTACAACGTGTGAAAAACTAGGATAATAATCCAAGTTGCAGACAAGCAAAAATCTCCGATGATTATGAAAAAGTGGTAGAGCTTTGTTAATTTTTGTCAAAATTATGACATTTATTTTAGCACACTGTGCTTACGGTTATGTTATCTAACATATTTATAAAAATAAAGAATCATAAATCACAGGAAATAATGAAAAGGAAAATAACTTTTAATTAAACCTTTGCGGTATAGCTTTTCGAAATGGAATCAAAATACAAAGGAAATTTGTGTAAAAAGAAACCCGGAATGGGAGGTGGGAAGGTAGGTAGCCTTAGCATGTCCAACAGTATTGAAACACAAAGTGCTGATTTATAATTAATACTTCCATTCTCATCGAGCTGACGGTGTTTTTGCTTTACCCCAGTTTAATATTACGGGCGTTGAATAGTGAAAATTCCAACACATTATTTAGTACAGGATATCGGCCCTTATAAATACTAGTTTGGAATTTTGATCACAAACTAAACATGTACAAAGATAGCTATTTTGGACTAATCTGGAAAAATAGTTTTTTCTGAGAAAAAAGAACAGAGATTTGTTTTTAACTACAAGTTATCGGCTTAAAATCCGTTTATATTATTTAAAAACCTATTTTGTATGATATTTAACTTGTAGGAGAAATAAAAAAAAACTTTTTAATGCAAGAAATAAGTAAATTAGTCTACTGATAATTTTAATACCACTTTGTGTGTCTAAAAGGCTCGAATATTAAGTAATATTTAACTGAAAAATCTAAGAACATGAGAAAATGTTCTACATTTATTAAAATCTAAATTTGTAAAATACATTTTTGACGTGATAACTGCGCATGTTACGTGAGATAGACAAAAAGATGGTTATATGTTTACGGTCAGTATGCACCAACAGTCGGTTCTAATTCAACCCACGTCAGACATTGTAAAATTGATGTACACCAACGCAATACCTATTAACGATAAGACGAGACCTAAAAATAATTTAAAAAAAAACGAGAGTGTGTTTCTCGATATTGTCGTGAATTGAAATTTAAGAGAGACCTATTTTTTTTTATTTACAAATTGGCTCCCTGATTTTTTGGGACTGATAAGTTCCTTTGAGGAACTAATATTGTTACAAATTGGCGCCCGTGAAAATTGTTACAATAGATAGGCAACACCTTTTACAATACAGAAATAACTACGACTTATTTGTATTTATAGCCCAAAAACCGATACCCTCCTTTAATTAAAAAAGTAAGTAATCTTAAAAACACTAAATCCGAATTGAGAACATTATCATCCAATTAATGTAAACCATTTTTCTGTCATTTTTTGCAGTCTCCTCGCTGCGCACCTGACGGATTCGAAGAGAACCTTCATCCTTCTAATATAAAGTAGTAAAGTTGGCTTTGCATGCATCGCCTCCGTCATCTAATATTAAAATGTAATCACATTTGTAAGAGACTTTTAAATAAATATATCATGTCGTAATCATTATTTTACGACAGGTCGCGGGCTTTAGAAATTTATATTCCAAATGGAATTTTAACTAATGCAAGAGAAACGTTTTGACATAATTCATGATCCAAATGTATATGTCCACAAATTTAAAAACTTTTTTCGACACTAAAAAAACTAATCCCGCATTAAATTGGTAATAAATTTTTAAAATCCCATTCCAGTATAGACCAAAAACTAAACAAAATAGAGAAAATTTTACAAAACAATGTTTTTTAAGTTGACATTTTTCGCAAACCGATGTTAGTATGTTTCACAGAAAATTATACAAAGAAATTATAATGCCATTTAATACACTCTACAAAATGGTCCCTATCGTCTACTCCATCTACCATATTCTGAGTTGACTTTTTACATTAACTTTGTCAAATGCATTATTCCCTGAGGATTGAGGGACAAAGAGAGGTAGAGCGAGAGACGGAAGACCGAATGGACTTGGCTTTTTAGCATGTGCGGGCATTTTGAAAAGAGTCCCAGTTAAAGAGGTTCTGCCTCTCGCTCTATCCCTCTTTTTACCGGGTCCACTTCAATTAGTTATAATGTGATTTGGCTCCGAGAAAAGACTTCGTTATGTTTTGATGAGGTTGACCATTCTTTTCGTCAAGGATACGTCGATATAGCCAGGACTGTATTTAATCCGTTTTCTTGTGCGTTATAACAAAATATTATACTTATAAGAATTTCTATTCAATTCATGCATATGTCCATAAGTTTGGAATATTTAGAAATAATATATCTACGCCTATGGTTTTTTAAAAACTCTTGTTGATATTTATTTTAAAGCGTTTTTAAATCAAAATAATACTAAATTTGATTCGTTTTTGTATTCATTTGGTCATATTTAATTGATTTGGGTGCTTTCACATTATTCCAATTTTTGTTTAAATTTCATTTGAGCTGTTTAAAAATACCCAGAGACATGATATCATATTTTAATAGGTCTAGATATCGCGAATATTGTTGGTGTTACTCAGGGTGTTGTATCAAAAATTAAAAAAAAATCCAAGACACAAATGATGTAAAGGATCGTTCCAGAAGTGGCAGAATTCGATGTACAACAGCAGCAGAAGACCGGCAGATAACATTGATAGCTCGAAGAAATCGACAGGAATCTACAAGTGGCATATCCAGAGAAATTGCTAGACTTGAAGGACTGAATATCTCAAGGCAAACAATTACACGAAGATTAAATGCGGTAAATTTGTATCGCAGAAGACCTCTACCTATCAACAAAAAATTGTAAGGTTGCAATGGGCTCAAGAAATGTTACACCATGGTCCTAACTGGAATTACGTGATGTTCTCTGATGAATCAAGAATTGGCTTGGTTTCTGATTCACGAAGAACGCTAGTTCGGAGGACCCCAGGATGACAAGCCCGATTAGAAACAGCCCAACCACGTGTTCCATTTGAAGGTGGGAGTATTATGGTTCTCCTGGTTTTGGAGAGAAGAATTACTGGTGCTGTGTACATCAAGGAAGTTTTAAATCCTGTTGTGCGTCTATTCTGGGGGGCGGTAGGTGATGGATTTGTGTTTATGTATGACAATGCACCTCCACATCGAACAGCTGCAGTACAAATTTTTTTGGAAGAAGAAGGAATATCCACATTAAGATGGCCATCAAATTCCTCTGACATGAACGTCATTGAACATGCCTGGGACATTCTTAAAACGCGCATTAAGAAGCGAAACCCTCCCCCAATTACTCTACGAGAACTGAAAGATGCTGCTGAAGAATGGGAGAGAATTCCGCAAGCCCAGCTCGACCATTTAATCGATAGCATGCTACATCGCCTACAGTCATGCATACAGTCCCATGGAGGAAATACTGATTATTAATTTTATTTAAAAACCTTTTTTTGCTTATTAATTTATTTAAAAAAATTTGTACATTTTTCACCTCAAAAGAATAAATCATTTTTTTTGTATTCCATTATTTTAAACTTTTGGACATATGTGTATAAATGAATGTTCATCTCTTACTACATTTCTTTGACTTCTTTATTCACTGGACACTATGTCGTTTTTAATTTGTACAATTCGACTGGGCTATTTTATTAAAACTTCAATTAAAAACAATCGTTTTGTTACATACACAAAATTTAATTAACGTAAAATCGCACAATTAAAAGTACCACAACTAAACACACTAACACATCTCATACAGCAATAACGGACCTAATTGCAAATTGCTAGTAATAAAGTAAATATATTTGCGCAAAGCACTGCTTTCTTCTACAGGAATCCTCTTCCAAACCTTGTCGTTCTCTTTCTCTTTCAATTAAACTCGACTGCTGCCATGACGTTAATAAGCAAAGAAGAGGAAGGAACGCATTAACTATGAATGCGTTACAGCCTTTCTACATTGAGATGAAGTGTATATTGCGATTAAACCCTAATAAATTTAATTCATGGTTAACAAAGCTCGGCACATAAAATCCACTTTTGTACAAGGTGATTCTCCAGAAGTAACATACTGATACAATTAAATAAATTATTGTTACAAGTCGGCAAGCTTGAACGCCGACTCTGTCCTAGACTTTAAATAATGGTGAATGCTCTTCTAGAATAAATCCCGATGATTTCGACTAGAATGTTCGGTACGAAAGATTCTAGAAGGAGTTAGTGTGATATATAAAAGGCGATAGACGCGTGAAGAAGTCAGTTACCAGCTAGAACAGTCTTAGCTTACAGCAAAAAATTCGTGCGTGGAAAGTGAACGATGATATACCGGGTGTAAATAAATTAAGTAATTTAAGTGTGTATTTTATAACATAAATGGACACTAGTGTGTATAATTATATGTATAATAAGAAAAACATCACAATATCTTTATAATTATATCTTATATATCAAATTGGTCCTTTATATAGGATCAAAATTAGAAATTTTCTTCTTTCATCTTACTTCAAGTTACCATCTTTAATTTCTAGTACATTTGGTGTGGCTTCAGTCCTTACAAGTAATTCTTTTATTATTCCCAATTGGGATTTGGTGAGGTCAAGGTGTTCCTTTTTAGATTGTCACTAAAATCTCCATGACCCATGTTTACTTTTCTGCCATTTTCTCACATCCTTTGTATTATTTTAGTATTATTTTCTCACATGTTTTGCCATTTAGCAATAACAATTTTCCTTGATTCTGCTTGATACTGACTGTCTTGATAACCGACTATTTCATCGACCTTGAGTTTAAGAGGTCAAATTTCCAATATTGCCTAGTAGGATACTATCTGTTAATTTTTTCCACTATTTATTTTTTAATACTCCCTAATTGGTGCTCCATTAGCATTTTTCGATGAATTTACTTGTATTAAAAATTTTCTTTTCTGAATTTGATGATACTTTTCAAATTAGCAATAATCTTAGTTGTCATTTAAAACTTTATTGGATCTTCTGTTAGTTTTCATCCTTTCGTAATTGCATCCCTGTACACTGTAATTAATTATTGGGTGTAATTTACTGTCTTTATACTATAAAGGGTTTTTTTTTGACATTTATTTAAGCATTTATTTGTATCACTCCGATATAACACTATTTATTTGCACTTATTTTACTGTTCACTTACTTTCCTAGTTGATAATTGATTTCTTTACGCGTGTATCGCCTTTTATAAATCATTCTAACGCCTTCCGGGCCGAACATTCTGCTACTATTTAATTAATTTGGTAATAATATTTTTGTTTAAATCATTTAATTAAACTCAATTTTTGATTAAAAGTGTGGTTATGGTATAAATTTTCAATTGCCAATTAACGTAGTCAGAACGAATCAGAGAGAAACAAGAGGATGAAAAACGAAATGCACGGCCTTTTATACCTTTTCCCCAATTATGACACTAATGACATTAAATTGGAAATCAATTGTTTCAATTCCCAAAATTTAACTTAAATTTACATAAAATGATAAAATTTGACTGTTTCTTTGATAATATAAAACAGCTATTTAAATTATTTTTTGAGTTTTTCCCTATAAAACTGATGTTTGAGATGTGCTAATTTTGGGCATATTCATCTCTTTATATACATTTGAGCAAATAACATGAAAAGGGTATTAATTTTTGCATAAATCTTTTAAGATAATTCTATTATAACTTTTAAATACTAATTTGACTTGAAAAAAAAAATGAAAATTAGGCTTTTTATTTTAATCTTTAATATGAACTAGATACTAACTATTATAAGTACTTATTTAAGTGAGATCTTTTGATATTATCAAAGATTAATAAACTTATAACTAATGTACAAACTTAAATTACCATTTTACATAAATTTTTTTCTAACTAAATTGCTCAACAATAAGTTTTATGAACTGTTATTAAAACAGTCCTTTAAGTAGTCACTATTTGAGTTTTGATAATGAAATAGGGTTACTCTGTCTATCACTGTAACATTTATAGTTTATACACTGATTTCACCCTTGCCTGATAGCATTTATTTACACAGTTTTTATGTGTTTAGGTATTTCTCAGGTTATGAGGTTTTGCCTGAATACCACAATGTGGCTGTGAATACCACAATGTAGCTATTCATTTCAATATATAAGAGAAAATGTATGTGCAGACTTTTGTGCAGACAAGTCTTTGTTAAAGTTATTTGGAAGACAGTTTATTCTTCGAAAAACTTCCAATTAATTATTAAAATTTTTAAAAGAAAATGAAAACCTAATCAAACATCTTTTTATACGAAAAACATTGGCACGATTACAATTCAAATCCAAGATTGTCGTCGTTTAAAACAAAATCGAGGTTAAAACCCATCGGGGACCTCTCGCAAACACACGACCGACTACACCTGAACAGCGATCATCCTCAGATAGTAAAAATTTCATTAAATCCTCAGCCGTAATTCCGAAATCAATCTGAAAATAAAAAGTTTGACATTGTAGGTAGATCACGCTTTGCCATTCGATCGTTACTTAGCCTAATTGATTTAGCAACAACGAACTGTCATTCATTTCGTTAATGCCGCTTTTTCCATTTTGCAGGATATGCACTACCGAATCATCCGACATTTTTAATCTAATAATGAAATCGTCAATTAGCCGTCGCCGATAAATAACTGACCAACCGACGTTTCGAGTTTGACCGCTGGTTTCAATTACGGAAAATTAAAATTGAATCGTAAGTGCGTGGGGGATTTTTACTTTGATTAAACGATAACCGAGATTTCGCTTCCAAATTAATGTTTGATTTGAAAACGTGAAAATTAATTGGATGCTAAATTGGGTTCCTCCTGATTATAGAAAGATTTCGTCGAATATAAAAACGTGGTAACTTCATTTTGTACAGAGTTCGTGTCAGAAACTGAAGATAATAACAAACTACCTAGTAACAAAGGTAGGAATATAATTACTTTTAATTTAATTGAGTTTTAATAGTTATTTATGATATAAGTGTCTCGTTGTTTAATAGCCAGACCTGGTACTACTAATTCCATTGATTGACCTCTAATATTAAAAAGCCTGCGAAACAATACAGCACATCAACATTGATAGACATACTACTAACAATGACAGTCTTTTTTGTAATTTAAAAAACTCTTACCTAATTAGAATCAAACCGAAAACGGTCTGCCTTTAAAATACCAAATCGATAATACAAAACGACACAAACAGAATAAAGCATTGATGGACAAAAAATTCCAAAAAAGTTCGTTTTAAAAGCGTGCCACAGACTTTCGTTGGCTTTTAATTACCTCGAGTAACAGGTCAAATGTTTCGTTAGTCTTGTTGTGTATATAATACGTTCTAGGAAGAATCTCGACACATTCTAACCAGTTTCTTGTAGAGGAAAAAAACTCTTTATTTTACTCACGATCAGTAACTAACTAACGTCAGATTTTCAAATGTCGCGTGGTACGAGCATTACCCAAAAAAGATTTCGGTCGGCCTGATTTGGGGCTTTAAGTACTTCGTAATACAACTGCCGAAAGATCAACCTTTTTTTATTTGTCCAGCGGTGTACAAAAAAACTTTGTAGTAGAAAAACCAGCAATAATTTGGACATTAATTTGCAACATTAACAAAAATGAAACTTTAATAAAAGAAAAATTCCGTCCAACAGTGGAAAAAAATTAGAAGAAATTTTACTGATTACTCTTTTTTATGTTTTAATTATTAACAGTCTATACACCAAGAAAATCTCTTTATCTGTTGTTAATTTTTGTTCTTATCCAGTTTTTTCTGTCATCTCTCTTCCTGGACTTGACTTATCTTAACTTAGTATTTTCAACTCAAAAAAATAAGTGAATTAACTTCTTAGTCGTGTTAAACATAAAAAGATTTCAGTGGCGCCAATTACTAAGTCCATTCTACGCATTCGTTGGCAGAGCTATAGTCTATATAGAAAGGACAAGGAGTAATAAATCATTCATTTAAGTAGATTTCATAGACGTAACAAAAAATATTTTAAGAGGGTATACCGTTAGGTACATTTTGTATTAAATGAATGAGTTGCAGCTATGCTAAAGATTATACGATTTAGGTCAGAGGTAACGGGATGTACTAATTTTAATAAAAAAAAAGTGATAGAGGCACATAAATTTTGGTAAGTTTGATGAAGAAAGGCAACACAGTTTATTCATAATAGAAAACAAACCAATCTGTAACAATAATTATTTTATATATTTTTGTTCTTTTTGTAAGAAGATTAATTCAAACTTTGAATATTGTCACAAATAAATTACAATGAAATATATTTTTTAAAAATTAATTAAAGTCAAGATAGCAAGATATCATTTTTATCAGAAATTTTAAAAGGCAAGTGGCCTACTGTAATCGGCTTAATACGATTACACCTATTTACAGATTATTCGATTATTGAGAGGGATTTTCCAAACCCAGTTTTCTTAGAAACATTATCGGGAATATTATTTTAAAAGAAAGTAGGTACATTAAATCAGTACTTAGTATTACATAGTTCTTTGAGTAAAGTTGTATGAAGTTGTATATGGTTTTCATAATATTGTAAACAGTTGAAATATATTTAAAACATTTGTTGAATGTTAATTGTGCAAATACCAAACAATGTCGATAAGCCAAGGACCATCTAAACGACCAAAAACAGGTCCATTATCTTTAAATGAAAAAACTCTGATATTGAATTGTTATACATCATTGAAAAACAAGGATCCAAGTGCAAGTGATGATAATATTGTGGAATTAAGGGCTGCTATGTTGTGTATTGCTAAATCAACAATTTATAGATTACTAAAAGAAAGCAAGAATGGAACTCTTCAACCCCCTAAAACCCCTTCAGGCCGAAAACCAATTGAGATCGATGAGTCATTAAAACAAAGACTAAGGCGTAAAGTCCATGGATTTTACTTACGAAAGGAAATTCCAACACTTGACAAAATTATGACATCAGCGCAAGAAGATACGGACTATACAAAATTCTCTGGAATGACATTATGCAAACTTTTGAAAGATGTGGGTTTTAGATATACAAAACATAAAATCTCTCTTGATAGATAAACCGGAAATAGTTTTTTGGAGAAGAGATATTTAAGAAGCATTCGACATGCCAGAGAACAAAATTTGAAAATCTTCTACTTAAACGAAACATGGATAAATGCTGGATATACAGTTTCCAAATTTTGGCAAGATGAAAACATTAAAAGCGGAAGGCAGGCATTCGTGGAAGGATTGTCGTTAGGTTTGCAGCCACCATCTGGAAAAGGAAAAAGACTTATCATTGTCCATGTTGGAAGTTCTGAAGGTTTTGTTGATGGTGGATTATTAACTTTTATTTCAAAACGCACGGTGGATCGAGGAATGGTTTGTTCAAATGTTGGATCTGATTCCAAAAGGGGCTGTTATTGTTATGGACAACGCAAGTTACCATTCACGGTTACGAGAAGCATTGTCCACAAGTCGTTGGCGTAAAGCAGAGCTTTTGGAGTGGCTTATTTCGAAAAATATTAAGTTTCCAAAAGTTCCACTAAGGAAAGAACTTTACAGAATTGCAAAAATGAACAAGAATAAATACAAAACCCACATTGTAGAAGAAATGGCTTCTTCTCGTGGTATATCAGTTCTTCGACTTGCCCCTTATCATTGTGAACTTAATCCCATAGAATTAATATGGGCTCAGGTAAAGGGAGAAGTTGGAAAAAACATACTACTTTTAAAATAAACGATGTTGTGAAATTGTTTGAGAGTGCTGTAAGTCGTGTTAGTAAGGAAAATTGGACAAACTGTATCGAGCATGTTATCAATGTAGAGGCAAATATGTGGAAAATTGACAATATTTGTGATGATTTAATCGACCCTATTATTATTAATGTCAACAACGATTCTTCCTCTTCCGAGTCGGATATAGAATAAAATGTAAGTAATAAATGTATTCCAATAATTATTTCTTTTCATTTTTTATTATATTATAATTTAAAACGTATTTTTTCCCAAAATACACACCACTGCATTGCGTTATTGCTTATCTGCTAATCCTTTAACAATGAAGAAACCCTAAACTTTGCTACAACTGAAACAAATACGGGGTCGATCAACCTGGTTTTTAGATTTACGGAAGAAATGTAATTTAAAGTAAGAGATTTATCAAAAATTTCATGGTGCTCCCTGTAAAGGTTTTGCATACTTTATTAGGGTTTATTACTCCTCGTACTTTTTGTACATACTATAGGTTTATCACTCTTTTGATTGGAAGTTAAAACAACATTGACAACAGTTTTCTCTAACAATTTCTCATATTTAAATTACTTCGTACTATATACCATAGTAAAAGATCATTTAATAAAACTTCGCAGCATTTTAATAAAAAAAATTAATAAAAAACAACAAATTACATCGCTGAGATGTACCTAAAACCTAATTACACTTATTGTCTCTGCCAGTTAAGAGTAAATTTTCTCAAATACCTCGATTCGTATGCTCCACCATTGTTCATCAACCGAAATCCTTGCAAAGTAATTTTTTTACCCCTTCGCCTCCTTTATTTTAGAAGCTTCGTTAAGAGTACAACCATACATAATTCATTAATTAAAAAGGGGCAATTAAAAAGCAACAAAACTGAAACAAAGATTGCACTTGTGTGTTATGAAAAGGATAGAATAATTTTAATTAAATTAATTTGGAGTCTAGTTAAAAGCGGCCATGATAAAAAGTGCCTTGTCAAGATTCATTATAGCGGGCTGGTGTGACAGGACCCTAATGAGTGCTTCTCTCTTCCCTTTAACAGAGACGGCGCACGCAAATTAGATGCAGTACACATATAAAAATAGTTTTTTCCCATAACAACTGTTTTGAGTAGATACAGTATCTCTGTAACCGCAAGGGTTATGACATTATTACAAATATTTATTTTGGAAGCATCACAACTTGTACTCGTTTGCTTAAACACTTGATTCGAGGTTCTGGATTGATTTTCAGGTCAACCAAGTATACACTTAGTTCAAGTTGGACAACTTGAACAACTGATCAAGTATTCACTTTAAAGCAAATAATGTCCGGTTGTTATGAATATGAAATTCCAATGCAGATACTTTTCGTAGATTTTAAGAAAGCTTACGATGGTTTAAACAGGGAGAAATTAATTAAGATATTAAGTAATCTAGGAATTACAGAGAAACTAGTAAGACTAACACAGACTTTAAAAGATACCACAAACCGAGTAAAAGTTGAAGGTAATGTGAGTGGATATTTTAAAGTATAGCAAGGGCTAAGACAAGGAAACTCACTATCAACAAATTTATTTAACCTGGCCCTTGAATATACAGTAAGGCAAAGCAATATTTTACAGAAAAGGAATACTATTCAATAGGAGTCATCAAAGGTTAGCATACGCCGACGATATTGCGTTAATAGCAAGAAGTAAAAGAAAGCTGAAAAAAAAACATACCAACTCATAAAAGTAGCAAAGACGATAGGATTACGAAGTATGACAAATCTTCAAATACGTAAACAAGATGGAACTACGCTAGAATTCGAAGAAGTTGAGCGTTTCATGTACCTAGGAGTCCAAATAGATAATAAATGCCAAGAAGAAAACGAAATAGAGCTACGAATTGCTAAGAGTAACAATTGTCCAGGAAGCCTAAGAAGAGCTCTAAAAAGTAAAGAAATTTCCAGAAAAAACAAAGATCAGAATCTATAAAACAATGATAAGACCCACACTAACCTACGTTTGGAGACTTGGGAAAGAAAAATTTTAAGACGGATCCTTTAAAACGGATATAGGATGGGAAAGAAGATCAAATGGAGAATTATACGAATATTTAAAGAGGCTCCTGTCAGCAAATTTGTAAAAAAAAAATGCAGTGGTTAGGTCATCTACAAAGAATGGACGATAACAGAGCTTTGAAAACAATATCTCGGAAAATCCCAGAAGGGGCGAGAAAACGAGGCAGACCTAGAAGAAGATGAAAAGATGCAGTAGAGGAGGACCTAAGAGAAAAACAAATCCGGAACTGGAAACAAAAAGCAAAAAATCGAACAGAAAGCTTGTTATATATAATTCACAAAAAACTTAATGTGAAGTACGTTTTTTGGAGTGCAAGGCAATATACTTTCTCACAATTTCCAAGAAACTCACTCCACTTTTTTTGTCAGTAATACAAAACGACCTATCCTGCTTGGTTTTAGTGTCAGATAATGATAAGATTATCACTAACAATTAATCATCTGCATTTATGAGTAATCCAGTCTTACATGTTCAAATTCTAAGAAAGAACTAAATTAACACTGTTTCAATCTTTTTTATAGCTCAAATGTGTTCAACTTCATTTCTTTTTGTCAATAACTCTTCATTTTTCTTCTGTGTTGTATCTTTCGTTCTGACGTTATAGTATTCCTCTTGTTCTTCTTTTTATTACTTTAAGCCCAATGAATGCTGTATCCTAACCTCCATTTTTGTTTTTAATATCTTCTTTTGGAACGTTCACCTCTCCCAAATCAGATTTTACTTTCTTAAACAAAGTGATTTGCACCGAATACGGAACTACGAATAGAATGGCAAGAACCTAGTTACTGTCTAGATCCGTATGCGACATCGAGTAGCAGCGGTTGTGTTAAAAAGTATTGTCGATAATACAGATTCCTTAAATTTATATCTAGTGCCATCTATCTATCAATAATAAGTACTCTGCGATAAAATAGACAGCTACATTTCAACGAAACTAAAGTAAATATATATGTTTACAATCAAAAAATGATCATTTATTTATTTATTTTGCTTAAAATACAAGTAATGTTTCAAAAGACACTTGAAAATATGAGGGACATCAAATATGGGAATAATTTCTTGGTCATTAATCACAAAACCAAAATTTCTATTCTCTTCTTTTCTTTTTAAGTATTCCTCCTTCGTTTCTCATTAGCAGTTTAATAGCTCCGACATTATTTTCACTTTGGTCACAAACTGTCGATACTACCTTCAAACCTATACTTTGACATTTGTAGATTAGAACCTTCAGCAAATTTTTTAATGTCATGGATTTATGAGGTCCTTCACTAAATGTAAAAGCTAATGGTTGCTTCCACTGTTTATACAGTCCTTTCAGCATAAAAACGTTTGCATGATCTGCTAGTACAGGTTTTCTTTCTTTATAAATTACAATTTGATTTATTCACTTACCAGGTAAATTTAAAGTTGGAACAGCTGTTCTTATAAGACCTCTTTTGGTACCTAAAACTTTACAGTTACTAGAAAAATGTTCCTCACAAAATACATATTTTTTATAAATGTCTTCAACTGACAAGTCTTTATAATTTAAAGACTGTATCTTTAAAATCCACTCACTAAACACACTTGGTTCATTTTTTGGAAAACGATGCATTTTGCCTTCACGATCTGTACATGTAGGTACACAACATTTTCTTTTAGATAAGGGGGGTTAATAGTTTGAATCCATTTTAGGGACAGAATTATTTGGAAGCACAAAACCAAAGATGATATACACCAACAAAACTAAAAAAACTGAAGACAAAACTCCTGCTCTTTTCCTGATTCTCAGAACTACAGTCTCTTTTCTTAATTTTCTTAAAACTGTTTCTCACCAAATACAGATTCATACAGATCTGTTAAATTAAAAAGTATTGTCGTTAATAGTATTAGTAGAGAGACCTCTTCCGAAAAATAGAACAATTAAAATGAGTAGACGCAACGATCAGCGCCATCCTATGGTTGTGTTAAAAATATTAATAAGTTTTGGCGGGAGTATACTTGCTTCCATTTCTATTCGTAGTTCCGTATTCGGTGGTGATTTGTTTTAAAACTTTATTATTTTCTTGGTTAGTCTGTCACCTGTTATTCTCTTCAAACGTGCATACAAACTAACTCTTCCTTATTGTATCTCTAATTTTCTCTACTGTTTCATACACTTCTTTGTTACTTATTTATTTCCATATTCCATTTTTCTCTACCTTTTTGTTGTGTTCTACATTTCATTGTTTACGTTCACAATCAATCAAAAGCACACACTCTGAATTAATTAATGTAGTGTTAAGTTTTGGAATTTATAGATAAAGATCTTTTGTAAATATTCTTCGTTAGTTAGAACGCCATTTTCATTTTTATTACTCTTTCTTTGTTTTCTTTATTCTTAAATTCTATTTTTTCTAAATGCATTTTTAACCCCGTTTTCTAAAGATCTTAGCAATAGAATGAAAGAATGTATGAAAAAATACAGATTTTAAGGTTCTTCATTAAATTTTGAGATAAAGCGTACAGCTCTGGCGGTATTTAGTTGCTGCATAACAACAAAGGGGTCCTTAGACCCATCCTGTGCTTTCGACTCTTCTCTTAGTAGTTGCTTGTTCGTCTGGTTTAGTCCGTTAATTAAAAGGAGAATATGATACTAGAGGTTTTTCGTTTTCGGACAACGACAATGACAGCTTTTTAATCTAAAACTCCAACATGTTAGACACCATATTATACGTTAACAGTTAACTAAGTTCTAAATTATAATACCTCGGATTCTGTACGTTTAATGTTTTGTTGTTTTTTAGATAAAAATTCACAAAAATTAACATGTTCAAAAAAGCTTTGAGAAATATTAAATTTAAAATATTGTTATAAACTTAAATGTCATTTTAGTGACATTAGTTCGATACCATTTTGTAAAATGGTCCATAAAGACCAACAAATATCTACTTCTTTCGGTGAAAAAATTAATGGTACAAAAAATTATCTATTATCGTACAGGAAATCAAGCTCAAAAAAATAGAAACTTAGCATTTCTTTGGCTCCTGCATGGATTGGCTTGAAATTTTAACAGAAAATAGAGAATAGCCTAAGGATCAAAGTTTATTTAAAGCCTTGAGAGAGGATTTTAACCACAGGAATTAATAGCGTGGTCAAAGTACACATATAGCTTCACTAAAAAGACAAAAATCTTGAAATTTCACATTTGAGTCTTTAAAAGGGTTGTAATTAATATGAAAAATTCTTTACGAAAATAGGTATGCAATTTTCCGGAAAATTCTCGGGAGAAAAATTTTGTTTTTGTTTTTTCACTTTAATTGTTTAAATAATAAATATATGGAAAAAAGTTTTAATTAAAATTTGTAGCTGATGCAATTATCTACAAAATTTGTCTGAAAAGTTTTTCTGTAAATTGAAAAGTGTACGAGATATAATTATTTCAGCGGAAGTCGATTCGTGGGTGCGCGCGAACGTCCCGTGAGCCGAATTTATTGAAGGCTCGATTTAAAAGTTAATAATTTAAAGGTTGTGATGCACTGAAAAAACAGACAAAGTAATATAAAATGTAGAGAAAGACCTCAACTTTCAAAAAAAATTACTTTCAAGTTTAAAAAAGTAAATTTTCTAACTGTAAAATCCATTTATTTATAAAAAAACGAGCAGAAAAACGTCAATAAACAATTATATTTCCTATTTAATTAATTATTGTCGCAGCGAAAATTCCTTTTAAATTTAACATTTCAAATGATCATTGAACATTATTATCACAAAAACAAAGCGAAAAATGTTTAAATTTTTAAACAAATGCTTTTTAAAAATCTCTGTTTTTTACATGCTTAATTTCAATCGTTTTTTTCAAACTTTATTTAATTATATCTTTTTTCCAAATTAATATACTTCAATGAAACTTTATCTGTAAATACTTTGAAGTATATACTTTCAAAACTATTATACAGTTTTTCTTTTAATATCAAATTTTTTAAATAATAGACATTCATTTATAATAAGTGCTAAAATCAGACGTCATTTAGAAAATCTAGCATAACTGTTTTCAGTGCTTACAAGATTATTCAGATTTTTGCCAGCTTGATAATAATTGTATAGAGAAGCGATCGCGATACATATTAACACACCTATGCGTCAGGTACGAAAGAGAAGGGAGTACGAATGAAGGTGAAAAAGCAGGTGAGAAAGCCGCTGGCAGCTGCTTCTCCGCGCCGTCGCGCTGTGAGCCAGCGCGCATGCTCTTACTCTGTAGCAGCAGACGAGTTGACGTGTAGTAGTATCATGGTCCTTAATTATTATCTCATGGAATAATTTTATTTTTAATTTTTATAATTTTTTGATTCAAAAAATTGCAAAAATATATTAGTCAAAGAAGGTTTACATGGAAAATCGCTAGAATTTTCATGAAAAACCAATTTAATGATAAAAAAAGCACGGGATATTCTGAACATATTGATCAACAACAATACCTTATAAATGAAATATATTCGTCGTCATAAATACTAATTAAAATTATAAATGAAACTT
The DNA here is from genome assembly GCA_035357415.1 of Ophraella communa. Taxonomy (NCBI): domain Eukaryota; kingdom Metazoa; phylum Arthropoda; class Insecta; order Coleoptera; family Chrysomelidae; genus Ophraella; species Ophraella communa. The sequence goes on along the minus strand of CM068982.1, from coordinate 2,647,101 downwards.
CGAGAATTCGCTTATTTCAACGGTAGTATTTGGAAAATCGTATGTATCTTTTCGGAAAATCTAGTTACAAAAAAAAAATCTAAAAAAAATTTTTTTAGATTAAACCATCATCTTTTAAGTACACAATGTTAAATAATTAAATTGTTTAATTTCTCAATATTTAGTAGAAAGAATTAGTAAAAAAAACGACTTTTTATGTGGAAAATCGGTGATAATTCATTAAAAAATTATTACAAAAAAAAATTTTTTTATATAATTTTAGATACCTTCATTTATAGCAAATTTTATATGAAACAATTTTTTCTACGGGTCATTGTATATTTACTATCTTAAAATTAAAAACTTGAAAATTGATGATGTTTAAAAGTAACATTAGAAAAATTTGGTGTATTTCAAAAACTGATAAAAATGTCAAAAAACTTTTCAAACAAATTTTGTAGGTAAATGCATTAGCTACAATTTTTGATTTAAATATTTTTCTGCATTTTCATTATTTAAACAATTAGAGTGAAAAAACAAATAAAAAAATTTTCGACCAATGTTTTTCCGGAAAATTGCTTACCTAAATTCGTAAACATTTTCTCATATTAAGCACAATCCTCTTAAATACCTAAATTTGAATTTCCAAATTTTTTGTACTTTTTGCAGCATTTTACGAATATTTTGTGTACTTTGACCACGCTATAAATGAAAATAAGATTCTAAGCAAAAAATATTCTATACATTTTTATTGTAAACCCGTGAACCCGTTCATTTCGGTTCGTATTGGGCGCAGAAAAACTAAAAAAAACTAATTACTTGGCTTTCCATTGTTTTTTTTTTGATAAAATGCATATTTTTTTATATATTCTTAAAAAACCGTTTTTGTTTCCGCATGCCCGAACGAATTTTACTTGACGCGTTTTAAATTAAATAATAATTCCGAACAAATACCATAAATGTGCGACTAAACGCCATGTCAACATCAACTTTAACCTCTTTTAAATTCCCTCTGTGTATTCTGCGTGTGTTTTACTTGCCACACTCCAGTATTATACCAGTCGATATCTTCTCTCGCGAAGATCGCAAATAACTGTTGTACGCGGTAACCTGAACAAGAACTTTCTATTAAGGATGAAATGTGCCGTTGATGAGCTTTGAATTGTGGAATTATCCTCCCTGATTGTATAGAAAGGACGATGAAATAACCAAACCAAGGTTGCCAGCCCAACAACAGGTCAATCAGCCGACAACTACGTATTCTCTTTTTATTAGACCAGGGAATACGCCTAAAAGAGTCAAATATTTTCTTGTCGAGATGAATGTTTCTTCTCTTACTGAATTTGTTATGTTTTTCAAGTCTTTTAAATACTTTACCAGCTCTATAATAGTATCTATAGTTTTCCCTTTTTCACCGTGAATTTTCTAATTTTATAATATCAATTATTGAAGGACAGAGATTTTGTTTATATTTTTAAACTACTATCCTTAACTTTTAAATGGAATTCCTCGGATATACAGTAAACAAATTTGTTATTGGTTGTATGGGTGGTCCTTAAGTAATTGTACAAAAAGAAACAGTAGATTCTACACTCTAAACTATTACGATTTAACCCAACTTACTTTAATAAAATGTTGATATTAAGAAAGATACACGGTGGTAAAGTTGAAATTGAAAATTTAATTTTTCGCCATAACTTTCATGTTTATGGAGATTTATTTACAAAAATTTATAAGTAGAGGTTTTGAGTAGGAGGAATTATAATTTTGATGTATCTCATAGAGGACGCCACATGCCACATATTTGACATAAATTTGCGCTTAACTTTTTTGCTCTTCGACTTAACATTATTTTTCTGATAAAATATGAAAGATACGATATTTCAACAAAAAAAAGGTGTACTTGTTAATAACTTCAAAACTGAACAGTTTTCCAGATAATCGCATTTTACAAATCAGCTGCATAACTCCGTGTAACGCAATTATTCCAGGCAACGAATGAAAAATAGAAAAAAACATCAATAATTATAAATTTTGGTATGGAATATGTTCAACTAAAGTTGATAGTTTCCAAAACATTAAAGAAAAAATAGTATAGGCTATTATTTTTTTACATACATCATTAAGATAATTAATAATCTGTTATTGGATTTGACATCAAACATTTTACATTTGATATTAAATTAAAGTCATAATAATATCATATTTTATTTTCAATTGAAATTAAGAAATAGTTTAACTGAATAACATAAAACTTTTTATCAAAGTAAGTGTTCGATATGTCCACCATTTTCTTCAATGCATTTATCAATGCGTTCCATAAAAGATCGTCTCATATTAAATAGCATCATTGGTTGAAAAGAAACAGTTGCAGCATTTATTTTTTCCCAAAGTTGGTTGCGAGTGTTTATGACATTTTTGTAGACATGTTGTTTCATTGCTCCCCATACACCAAAATCGAGCGGATTAAATTCTGGGCCAAGGAAAATGACTACCACGACCAATCCAGCGTTCAGGAAAGTTGTTATCTAGGTATGTTCTCACTGCTCTCGTATAATGTGGTGGTGCACCATCTTGCATGAACCACATATTTTGCCTTAAGTTTAATGGCAAATCTTCCAGCAAATCAATAAAATCATTTTGTAAAAAATGTAAATAGTTATCACCATTTAAATTACGAGGTAACTCACATAGCCCTAAAAAATGATTTCCAATGATTCCACACCATACGCTTATTTTGAATTCATGTTGAAAATGCCTTTCTCTTTTAACATGAGGATTTTCAATATCCCAGTAATGATTATTCCTTAAATTAAAAACCCCACGGCGTGTGAATGTAGCTTCGTCCGTAAATAATATTTTATCGACGAAGGAGTGGTCAAGATTTTGCCTGTTTCGGATATCATTTGCAAATCTGCATCTTAAAGGTAAATCTGTTGGCAATAGATTTTGTACAGGTGTAAAGTGGTAAGGGTGAAAATGCTCGCGGTGTAGGATTTTTAAAATTGCAGTTTTGCTAATTCCTAAGTCTGAAGATAAACGTCGTGTTCTTACTTGAGAATCATCGTCAACGCGAACCATTACTTCATCTTCTAGATCAGGCGTAATCATTTTCGGTCGGCCTAAATTGTCACGTTTAGGACGAAATGAACCACTTTCGCCTAAATTCCTAAATAGATGTTTAAATGTTTGGTGATTAGGTTGCAGCCTCTCTGGATATCGTCTTAAATATTCCCTTTTCGCTGCACCCCCGTTAAAATTTTGCTGACAATAAACAGCAATCATATCTCTCATATCGATATTTGAAAAATTATTATGCCTCGGCATTTTCTGCTTTTGTTTAATAAACCAAAATGAACTAAATATTACAAAAGCCACTCATTTATTGACACAATACTTATTTGAAGTTGTCAACATCATTAGTGACATCAGCCTACTATGTTAATGAAACAATACTTATTTAAGTTGTCAAAATCATTCGTGCTATCAGCCTACTATGTTAAAATTTTCCGTAATGAATTAAATAAGTCTGGGGTTGCTAATGATGACATCCAAAAGGCTCTAAATGAAGCATTTATCAAATATCAAAACTAAGAATTATTATGTAGCTGATTCCAATAACAGATTATTAACTATCTTAATGATGTATACAAAAAAATAATAGCCTATAGTATTTTTTCTTTAATGTTTTGGAAACTATCAACTTTAGTTGAAAAAATTCCATACCAAAATTTATAATTATTGATGTTTTTTTCTATTTTTCATTCGTTGCCTGGAATAATTGCATTGTAAAATGCGATTATCTCGAAAACTGTTCAGTTTTGAAGTTATTAACAGGTACACCTTTTTTTTGTTGAAATATCGTATCTTTCATATTTTATCAGAAAAATATTGTTAAGTCGAAGAGCAAAAAAGTTAAGCGCAAATTTATGTCAAATATGTGGCATATGTGGCGTCCTCTATGAGATACATCAAAATTATGCATCAAATTATAATTCCTCATACTCAAAACCTCTACTTATAAATTTTTGTAAATAAATCTCCATAAACATGAAAATTATGGCGAAAAATTAAATTTTAAATTTCAACTTTACCACCCTGTATCTTTCTTAATATCAACATTTTATTAAAGTAAGTTGGGTTAAATCGTAATATTTTAGAGTGTAGAATCTACTGTTTCTTTTTGTACAATTACTTACGGACCACCCTGTATGTTTAACCATAAGATAGTATACAGATTGTCCATGTATTTATTATCATTATTGTTACCTTTTTTCGTGTATTTCATTCACAAGACTGTTGATAAAAGAATATTTTAATTGGACTACTCCTGCTCGAGCATAAAAACGGTTTGCATTTAAATAACATGTTTTAAATGAAATCCTGTAAATGAAATTGATATATCAAATTAAAACAAAAAATTGAAAGCGTATATAGTGGATAGGTATTTTTTAATTACCGGAACATTTATTTGTTTCCAAATGTAATTGAAACGTCAATTTTATAATGTGGATATAGCCGAATAATAAATTCCGATGAAAACAACATAATTGTTTACATGTAACTATATACATATATAGGTATATACGTGTATATTCAAGTACCTTTGAAAAATTATTAAAAAGCAATATTGGAAAAATCGATGGCAACATTTTATATTCAATATCTAGTAACAAATAGTGACGGTATACAGTAAAATGTACAAGTAAACATTTATTCGAAAATATTCGCTTTTTTCGAGAGAATTTTTTTATTATTAAAACGTTTAAGCAGAAAAAAATTGTTCATGTAACATTTTTTTTTTTGTCCTGGTTGATAAATCAGTTTGAATATTTTGTAATACAGGCGCCAAAACAAACGGCATTGAAAAACTAAAGCCCTACAGCCCTACAGACTTAGTGCTGTCAAAAAGATTTGTAATATGACAGTTATTTTGTTCTTATCTATACTAAGTGACAGAAAAATCTGAACACCCAGTTTAAATGATATTATTTTAATAAAATTTGGTTAGGTTAGGTTAGGTTAGGTTAGGTTAGGTTAGGTTAGGTTAGGTTAGGTTAGGTTAGGTTAGGTTAGGTTAGGTTAGGTTAGGTTAGGTTAGGTTAGGTTAGGTTAGGTTAGGTTAGGTTAGGTTAGGTTAGGTTAGGTTAGATTAGGTTAGGTTAGGTTAAGTTAGTTAACTGACAAAAATTTTGAGGAAATTTAAAGCAGCCAGTCAAGATCTCTATAGGACTTTGCCACTACCAATGTCAATGAGTTCTTTAGAAAATATGTTTCCTGATTGGTCATTTTGCAACTCGACACGCATATTCTTGCTTAAATGAAGTACTTTGACATGTTTTCACAAATTGGAGGCCTTTAGACATGCATTGAGTTCATCAGCTGGCGTTGCACCACCAAATCGGTTATGATTGCTCCGTAGATCTTTTAACGTTCTATCTAAAGCTTCCAAAGATTTTTTATGCGCCATCGTGCATTCATCCCTAACAATCAATTGACATTGTTGCAAAACCTTTGCCATTGCAGAGTTTTTTTTTGGAATTTCATTGCTTTGCATATTTAATGGCAATTTTATTGCTAAATGGACCACCTTCAAGCAAAGTTGCTACGATTCCCGACGAAGCGAGTGCAAGTGCAATTTTATTGTGTGAGCGGATTGTTGCTAATATTAATCAAATCAAAAAAGTTTTTCCGGTACCACCAGGTGCATCTAAGAATTAAATCCCTTCAGTTTCATCATTTATTACTTTCATAAGAGTATCAAATACATACCTCTATTGTTCATTCAACAGTGGAAGATTAATTTGGATTAATTGTTTTAAAATGAGATCATACAGTTTTCCTCGGTGCTACTCTTGGTTAAAAGCATCATGTATTGGACGATTGCAGTGAACTAATAGTTAGTTTGACATTATCAAGCACATGTCCTCAATTGAAATCAATTTTTCATTGTAAATTTCTTCACTGCTTTGTATATTTCCCATACTATTGTGTATTCGATACAAAATATCATTACACATATATTCTTTGTACTTGTTCCACAAATCAATTGGGTTTGATGGGAAGCATGTTGATATAATTATAGAAAAGAATGATCGTATTTGATGAGCATGTGATTATATTACAGCATCATTGAGAGTTTGTTTCCAATGAGCGTCATTTTCTAGCAATTTCAAACATTGGCAGGCTTCTCTGTAAGATCCAATTCATCAACAGTTCATTGACATTGACATAAAGTTCAAATTGACTCTACGTTTTAGTTAGAAAAAAGAAAAGGACTGTTTTTGGGTTTTTTCCGACAATTATTTGATATTTTCTCGTCGTTAAAACCATCCTTGAGCTTGGACGAATATTAAAAAAAAGAATTGGCCAAATTGATCCAGGCGTTCTTGAGTTATGTGCTTACCAACACATTTAGGGAATCATTTTTATATTATAGAAGATGAAAAATTAAATAACATTTCAAATAATGCAAAGTTCTGTTTCTATACAAACTCTTAAAAAGATTCCTTAGCATGTTATTAAAAATAGGCTGCTGCATTCTTCTGAAAAAGGTTAACAAAGATCTAGATGACTCTAATGCCTTTGACATTTAACATTTTTATGGATGAATTACTAAAACAATACGACAACCGGGCATTAACAGTTCGAGTAGACATTCCACTTTATATACGGCCAAACTAGAAATCCAGAAACTGACTAACGTTTAAAGTTGAAATGCTCGCAATGGAAAGTTATTCCTGCAATTAATAAAAGCCTTTCAATTAAAATGTTCGGTAGTGAGCACGAATGTGGTCCTCGAGCTACTTAACATATTAGACCGCTTACCGTGTTCACAGATCAAAGCTAGAAAAGGACACTCGACAATGGCTGCCACCCGTTAAAGCTCAACTCTCAAAAACGTCCTCGACAACGGGATTTTCACCTCATAGCAAAGGAGCCAAAGCGTTGCGGCGAAAGAAAAAATGTTTATGCGGGTTATAAACATATAAATTATTTTTATTTTGTTATAAAGTTTTATGGAGAAATGGTGTCAGAAGGAAGACCTAAAGGTCAATACAGGCAAAACTATTTTATACCGTTCACCGAGAGAAACGGATAGTCTCTGACTGCTCCAACAGAATTCCTTAATAATTAATATGTTTTGTAATTTATTGTATGGTGTTTTCCTTCATTCTTTTTATTTAAAAAATCATTATAATTAATTAAGTGCCTTGTTCTCTAGCTAGTTTTTTTTCTTAGGTAACTATGGCAATTACTATAATAAATATTTAACATTAATAATAAATGATAAATATTTAGTGTTGATTATATTAAATAAAAATATTTTAATTTATATCAATAAATAATACATAAATTATATCGGAGCACTAGAAAAATTAAATAATCACGATGTTTTCAGCAATATTTACGGTTAATAAAAAATATTAATCAAATTACTCAATTTAAATCACTCCTGCATATCATTTATTAGCACATGTTTATATAATTCGCACTATAAAACTAAAAAAGATATGAAGTAGAAATTAGAAACATGTGCATAGACATGAAAACAGTGAACAGAGGCGACGAACGTACCAACATGCGCAACTAATAGAAATTCCATTCTATTTTTCGAGTCTTCAACTCGTTAATTTTGTAATTTTTTCCATAACAAGCCTAAAGAAGTATAACCAACGACAGAAAAGAAAATTAGATAATGTAGAAATGGTTAAAAAAAATTTATGATAGAGACAACCTTTGTCTACTTGGTACCGAACAATATTTACACTACCACTACACCAACACATAATTTTAAATTATTAAGAATAATGAAAAACTCTTCGTTTTACCAAAACTTCCAATATTTATTTAAAAAATTGCTTTATTAACTTTAATGACAGCCGTTTCGCTAGACCGTCAGATTAACATATTAAAGTTACATTTTGTTTGTTTGTAGCTAGGTACCTGATGTTTATTAGGTAGTTATAAGGCTAGACCAAGTATGGAAGTAATAAGACATAACAATATTAAAGCCTAGATGTTATGAGCCCTAAGGGATTATCCTGGATGTACTTCCCTCTAAGATCAGTATAACTGTGCAATGATATAGAAAAACCAGGAAAAAACTATATCATGCTGATCTTTACAATAACTTAATATATTTGTGTTACAATTACGTCTTATCTATGTATAAAATGAAAACTCAATCAAAGCAAACACTTTAAAAGTGGAGAATTTCCCAGATTTATTTGTTCATTAACAACTTTAAATTGTGGATCTGCTAGATGTCTTTTTATTTCAAGTTCTTCCAGGAAATCTAAATTTTGTTTTTTATTACAAGTGTGTAGTATTTGGATGTCATTGATGTGTAAGAGTGAGGTTGGATGTTCAAGTAGATGTTTTGCATAATTTGACTTATCTGGTTGTTTTAATCTATATGCTCTTAAATGTTCGTTAAATCTTACTTCAAAATTTCTTTGTGTTTGACCTATATATACAGCATTACACTTTGGACAATTAATTTTGTAAACACCAGATTTTTTTAATTTAGGTAATTTTGTTTTTACATTTAACAATTTTGTACCAATATTATTTTGTGTTTTAAATGATATTAATCCTGATGTTGCCGAAGATATTATTTTTGAAATTTTATTGGAAATAGTTCCACAATATGTAATATTTTTATAACTTTTAATTTCTTTAGTTTGTTTAGGAAATATTAGGTTTAGTGACACTTTCTGTTCTTTCTTATTAATTAATGTATTTATTAAATGAATTGGGTAGCCATTAGATGTAGCTATTTGTTTTATGATATCAATTTCTTTATCAAAGTTAATTTTCTTCATTGGAATTGAAAATGCCCTATGTATCATAGAATTATAAGCTGCTTATTTATGTGTTATAGGATGATTTGAATTATACGGTATGGTTACATCTGTTTGTGTTGGTTTTCTGTATATTGAATAATTTAGTAAATTATTAATTTTTTTAATTTTTAAATCTAGAAAATTAATTGAATTATTTTCTTCAACTTCTAAAGTAAAATTAATTTTAGGATGCAAGGTATTAATATAATTAAAAAATATATCTAACTGTCGTTCGCTACCTACAAATCCTGCGAACACATCATCAACATATCTATACCAAAATACAATATTGTTTTTATAACTAGAATTAAATATTATGTTTTCTAAATTATCCATAAAAATATTTTCTTTAATATTGTTATGTCTTATTACTTCCATACTTGGTCTAGCCTTATAACTACCTAATAAACATCAGGTACCTAGCTACAAACAAACAAAATGTAACTTCAATATGTCAATCTGACGATGCTAAGTCTAGCGAAACGGCTGTCATTAAAGTTAATAAAGCAATTTTTTAAATATTGGAAGTTTTGGTAAAACGAAGAGTTTTTCATTATTCTTAATAAGATGGACTTTTAAAAAGTAAGGGTTAGTACAATCAATTTAATTTAAATTATTAATATTAGAACAGTTAGAATAACTAGTAAAACATGACGTTTGGGAAAATATTCAGCGCACAGAGTGTACCAAAGTATTCAAATAAACGAGTTTAGTAATATAAATTATCACAATAAAATTCAACACTTACCATGAGTCCTTTATCATCTTGAGCTGTAAAAAATAACAAAATTAGCATTACGAGTATTTTCTTGTTTAACTACAGTTGTAAATAAAGTTGCTAAATTTCGCTAGTTATTGTAAAAAAGTTGCAAGTAAAATAGAAAGGCGAGCTAACTTACTAGCTTTTCGCTAGTACTAGAAGTATTTTAGCTCATGCCTTCAAGAATGATTTACAACTAAAACTCAACAAAAACTTAAACAAAATAGGTAAAATCATGGATTGAAAAACGCGATCACTGAGGTGCTTCCAGCAAGAGATTTTTTTGAATATTCCATCCTTTACTTTTGTGTAAGACTTTGTTATGGCCTCCACATAACAATCAAGAAATAATACTGCATTTAATCCTTATAATACTAATTTTTTGTCAAGGATTTTCTAGCGGATATAATAGCATTTTTGGGACCATAATTTCAAATTTTCTTTTACTTTTTTCCTAGTTCCTTTAACATACCATCTCTAGTGGTGGCCTTATCCTTAAACATTGTTAATGAATTTAACTTGAAGTTTTCCGACCTCAACCGATGCTAAGAATCTTAAGAAAGGTTGTTTATGACATAACCTAAGAAACAGTTGTAAGAAACAACTGTAATTTGAAGATGTGACTGTACAAATGGTGGAAATAATACATTTTCGAAACACTTTGTGAGTTTTTACAGGAAATTTGGCAAGCTCCCGATCTATAGAAGGTTATGCTACTTAAATACGTCAGTTTGCACATGTGTAATTAATGAGCGGGACTGCTTTGTTTCCCGAAGACAAAACGTTGTTTTTTTTTGACCTATGAAAATGCGGTTTGTGCAAGAATTGGCTAATTAAATTTGTTGCCCGGCCCTTTGACGACTCGACTGTCGACTATCGAGCTAAAACTCTCGAGTTCCTAGCTAGCTAGCTAGGAACTCGAGAGTTGGTGTGTGTGTGTACAGGCAGGTGCTCTCTTGCTTGTCGGTGATTAATTTGTTCAATGACGTTGGAGTGGATTATTTTTGATGCGTGAACAAATTTAATTAGCTTAATGCCGTGTTTATCCTACTCTTGCGTTTTAATCAATTAGGGGTTTCTTTTAATTATTTTTAATTCCGGAAACTGGGGTTTAGTTTTTGATTATGTGAAAGCGTGGGATATAATTAGCGGACGGAATTTTAGAGCTTCAATTTTCTAATTAATGTTAAAATCATTCAACTTTATAAATTCATATTTGGACTCGACGACTTCTAACATTCACCCCCCGAAACTTGTTTACAACAATGCACGAATACTACGAGGTGTGGCAAATTATACTAGCACCAAAATTTCTTTAAAGGCTTTTGAAGTAGAACCCTCTTAATTTTTTTCAATGTTCTCCTTTGATTGGAAGTCCGAAATTGGAGCTATAAAGACTCTGCGATGGTGGGTTCCTTTGAGGTGACTCCTCATTTTTAAGCATACGAAATCAAAAATCAATGAGGAATCCGCCCGAGCATTATAGTGGTGTAAGAGCCGAAGTTCAGGTCCTTTACTGCTATAGCAATCGCTTCAATACTGCGATATAATACTAATAATAACAAACTAATTTAACAATCATTAAATTAATTGTACTAACCCTTACTTTTTGGAAGTCCATCTTATTAAGAATAATGAAAAAATCTTCGTTTTATCAAAACTTCCAATATTTATTTAAAAAATTGCTTTAGATGAAAAGCTATTAGATGAAAGAAATATCCATCCAGGAATAATATCAGATATAATTGACTTATTTAATGTATGCATTAGTCAAAATTATTTTACTTTTGATAACAAAGTATATATTCAAAATGAGGGTCTTCCAATGGGAAGTCCCATTTCTCCAATTTTAGCAAATATTTTTATGGATAATTTAGAAAACATAATATTTAATTCTAGTTATAAAAACAATATTGTATTTTGGTATAGATATGTTGATGATGTGTTAGCAGGATTTGTAGGTAGCGAACGACAGTTAGATATATTTTTTAATTATATAAATACCTTGCATCCTAAAATTAATTTTACTTTAAAAGTTGAAGAGAAAAATTCAATTAATTTTCTAGATTTAAAAATTGAAAAAGTTAATAATTTACTAAATTATTCAATATACAGAAAACCAACACAAACAGATGTAACCATACCGTATAATTCAAATCATCCTATAACACATAAATTAGCAGCTTATAATTCTATGATACATAGGGCATTTTCAATTCCAATGAAGAAAATTAACTTTGATAAAGAAATTGATATCATAAAACAAATAGCTACATCTAATGGCTACCCAATTCATTTAATAAATACATTAATTAATAAGAAAGAACAGAAAGTGTCACTAAACCTAATATTTCCTAAACAAACTAAAGAAATTAAAAGTTATAAACATATTACATATTGTGGAACTATTTCCAATAAAATTTCAAAAATAATATCTTCGGCAACATCAGGATTAATATCATTTAAAACACAAAATAATATTGGTACAAAATTGTTAAATGTAAAAACAAAATTACCTAAATTAAAAAAATCTGGTGTTTACAAAATTAATTGTCCAAAGTGTAATGCTGTATATATAGGTCAAACACAAAGAAATTTTAAAGTAAGATTTAACGAACATTTAAGAGCATATAGATTAAAACAACCAGATAAGTCAAATTATGCAAAACACCTACTTGAACATCCAACCTCACTCTTACACATCAATGACATCCAAATACTACACACTTGTAATAAAAAAAAATTAGATTTCCTTGAAGAACTTGAAATAAAAAGACATCTAGCAGATCCACAATTTAAAGTTGTTAATGAACAAATAAATCTGGGAAGTTCTCCACTTTTAAAGTGTTTGCTTTGATTGAGTCTTCATTTTATACATAGATAAGACGTAATTGTAACACAAATATATTAAGTTATTGTAAAGATCAGCATGATATAGTTTTTTCCTGGTTTTTCTATATCATTGCACAGTTATACTGATCTTAGAGGGAAGTACATCCAGGATAATCCCTTAGGGCTCATAACATCTAGGCTTTAATATTGTTATGTCTTATTACTTCCATACTTGGTCTAGCCTTATAACTACCCAATAAACATCAGGTACCTAGCTACAAACAAACAAAATGTAACTTCAATATGTCAATCTGACGATGCTAAGTCTAGCGAAACGGCTGTCATTAAAGTTAATAAAGCAATTTTTTAAATAAATATTGGAAGTTTTGGTAAAACGAAGAGTTTTTCATTATTCTTATTAACAATCATTAATTATAATTAATTTTATGCTGCGAACCTCGCTTCGCTCGGCACGCAGTGAATGAACTTCTTCGGAAGTTTGAAGAGACAGATAGTATTTAATGTACCAGAAGATCTAGTCGCCCAAAAATTATTAGGGAAGGTAAAAAATTGACTTAATTGCAGTAACTGTAATAATCTCTACTTCTTCTACAATTTCTCAGTTGCGTCTATCTTTGAAATCAGTCAAAGGACAGTACATCGAGTGTTGGCTTAAAACAAATTTCAAAAACAAATTAAAAATGGTGCACCAACCTTAAGATGCTGACTCCGACCAAAATGTGAAAGCCATGAACGACAAAAAACATTACTTTAGCCGCGGTTTTGCATATTTGCTTTATTTCGACGCTCCCTAGCATCTTCTAACACCAACTGCAGGCTCTGTCTAAGGATCTCAGAATGATATTCGAATATCTAGGACACTTCTTCAATGACTATGCAGCACATCAAGTCCCAGGAAGAGACAATGTGCCTGTAAATGGCAAGAATAGAATACAGATTAACCAAAGTAATACTTAAATAACGTGAATTTTTGCTATTGTTTAGATTAGTACTTCAAAAATGGAATAATTTTGTTTTAAAAAAACTCTAAATTTCCCTAGGAGTTGTTTAGTGCCTGGTGGGAATGCCACTCTATTGTAGGAACCTCTAATTGTTTTCTTAATAAGAACAATAAATAACTGAACAGTTAAACTAACTTCCACTATTTATTCGCTTTAAAATTCAATTACAGCTGTTTCGCTAATAGCTAGCACCGTCAGATTGACATATTGAAATTACATTTTGTTTTTTTGTAACTAGGTACTTGATGTTGATAAGGAGTTAAGGCTAGACCAAGTAAGGAAGTAATAAGACATAACAATATTAAAGCCTAGATGTTATTAGCCCTAAGGGATTATCCTGGATGTATTTCCTTCTAAGATCAGTATAACTGTGCAATAATATAGAAAAACCAGGAAAAAACTATATCATGCTGATCTTTACAATAACTTAATATATTTATGTTACAATAATGTCTTATCTATGTATAAAATGAAGACTCAATCAAAGTAAACAGTTTAATAGTGGAGAACTTCCAAGATTTATTTGTTCATTAACTACTTTAAACTGTTGATCTGCTAGATGTCTTTTAATTTCAAGTTCTTCTAGAAAATCTAAATTTTGTTTTTTATCACAAATGTGTAGTATATGAATGTCATTGGTGTGTATAAGTGAGTTTGGATGTTCCAGTAGGTGTTTTGCATAGTTCGACTTATCTGGTTGTTTTAATCTATATGCTCTTAAGTGTTCATTAAATCTTACTTCAAAATTTCTTTGTGTTTGACCTATATATACTGCATTACATTTTGGACAATTAATTTTGTGAACACCAGATTTTTTTTAATTTTGGTAATTTTGTTTTCACATTTAACAATTTTGTTCCAATACTATTTTGTGTTTTAAATGATATTAATGCTGATGTTGCCGAATATATTATTTTTGAAATTGCATTGGAAATATTTCCACAATATGTAATACTTTTATAACTTTTAATTTCTTTAGTTTGTTTAGGAAATATTAGATGTAGTGACACTTTTTGTTCTTTTTTATTAACTAATTAATTTATCAAATGTATTGGACAGCCATTAGATGTTTTATGATCTCAATTTCTTTATTAAAATTATTTTTGTTCATTGGAATTGAAAATGCTCTATCTATCATGGAATTATAAGCTGCTAATTTATGTGATAGTGGATGATTTGAATTATATGGTATGGTACATCTGTTTGTGTAGGTTTTCTGTATATTGAATAATTTAATGAATTATTCACTTTTTCAATTCTTAAATCTAGAAAATTAATTGAATTATTTTCTTCAACTTCATTCATTTTGAATATAAACTTTGTTATCAAAAGTAAAATAATTTTGACTAATGCATACATCAAATAGATCAATTGTCTGATATTATACCTGGATGGATATTTCTTTCATCTAATAGCTTTTTAACTAGAACTATACATTCTTTAGAAGGTATTTTTGAGAACATAGTAGTTACGTCAAACGATACTAATTTAGTATTATTTTGTAAATTACATTTATTCAATTTTTTGATCAAATCTAATGAATTTCGTACTGAATATTTAGATGTGTAACCATAATTGTTTAGAATACTATTCAATTTTTTAGCTACTTTAGTATTAGGAGTGTTAACATACGAAACTACAGGTCTAATTGGTTTTGACTCTTTATGTAATTTAATTGTTCCATATAATTCTGGACATTGAGGATTTTTATTAATTAGATATTTTTTATCACAGTCATTAAATATATAATTTGAATTATTTACATGTTCTTTTATTTGGTTGGAAAACTTTTGAGTTGGATCGTTTTTTAGAATTTTGACATTACTTGACATTATGAATTCATTCACTTTAGATTTATAATCTTCTTTTTTTAAAATTACTGTTGAGTTACCTTTATCTGATTTTGTAATGATTAGGTTATTTTGATCTACTTTATTTTTGATTGATTTTAAAGCTAAAATGTCATTTTTAATAATTTGACTTTGACTTTTGAATTTATCTGGTTTAATGTCTCTAATAAGATTTGCTATTTGCATTTTTTCATAAGTAAAATTATTTGAATTAGTTCTTAAAGCTATTTCAGAATCTGTGGCTAAAATGTCTTTTATATTATTAGTAAACTTGGGTGGTATGCAATATTTTAAACCCTTATCTAAAAACTTATTTTCATTATTTGAAAAAATTGTGTCTGATAAATTTACAAACCGAGGAGCAAAATGTATTGGTACGTGAGTATTTACTGTGTTATGTTGTGTAAATTGTGTTTTAGTGTGTTGTGAATTCATTAATTTTTCTAATTTACTTATCTGTTTTTGATACTTTTCATGTTTCAAAATACTGACCTGTTCTCTAATTTTATCATCTAGGCAGTCAAATTCTACAGAATGCATGGAATAAGTTAATTCTGAATGAACAGTTTAAATGTAAATGTCTAGAGAATCTCTTATTTTGAACCACTTTCTACTTTCCTCTTTAATCCACATTTGTTGGGCCTTTTTAATTACTTTTTGTTTATTGTTCTGAATAAGATGAACTTTCACACAGTAAGGGTTAGTACCATAAATTTCAAAAAAAAAATTTTAACCAAAGTAATACTTAAATAACGTGAATTCTTGCTATTGTTTAGATTAGTACTTCAAAAATGGAATAATTTTGTTTTAAAAAAAACTCTAAATTACCCTAGGAGTTGTTTAGTGCCTGGTGGAAATGCCGCTCTATTGTAGGAACCTCTAATTGTTTTCTTAATACTCCCATTTCCTGCACATTATTTTGAATGAACTGAATTTTTTGCTATTAGTAAATACAAAGGATAAGCAGCAGTTAGTTACACCAATAAAACCGTACTTTTTTCGTAGATAACATAGTTACTCAATTACTGATTCAATTGTCCATCACTGTTACCGACCCATTCCCCTCACAGTCTCGTTGAAATACCCTTAGTCGGCTCCCAATCCACCTCCAAATTAAAGACTCCCGACACGCACATAGCTAATCCCTCACTAACGAGACGTTCATTTAGGAGAGAACCCGGGGAAACCCTAATTATCGCCGAAAATACTAAACTACACACATTCTCTCTCATGGGCGTAGCTTTGGATTGTTTAGTTAATGAGTCATTTTGTTTTTAATCAGATAACCACTTTGCGGTAATGCAGTGAATGTAGTTCATAACACGCTCGAGTTAATTACCAAGAAATTGCCAAAAATATTCGATACTAGAAATTTGCATGATCAATAAAAAGTATGGTTAAAGCTACTAGATAATCTTAATGGTATAAGAAACGTTACTAACATGTATGAGACTAAAATTAAGAAACAAAACCTTCAGGGATATAATTTTTTGAATTTAATAAGAAACTAATTGATGGGAAGGCATATTTAATAGAATTGGAACACGACGTCTTCAGAACAGGCTCTTTAATAATAGTCTTTCCAATATTAATTGCTAAAATCCATTTAAAACTGTCATACAGACTACCAGTATAGAGAGAGCTGGGTTCCGACGATATACTGGGTGTTTCTTAAGTAATCTAAAATATTATATGGGGCGCTTCGTTACTCAATTTTAAGACGAAAAGTTCATATAAACATGTGTGATAGGTGTTGTCGTTTATGAGATACAGGGTGTTGAATTTATTGTAATAAGTCAATTCTGATTGTACGTGAAATTAATTTTTGCCGGTGACGCTACTGGTTTTTAGAAGTAATACGCAAAAACATGCTTATTCTAAGTGGCCTTTGAAATAATGTTGACAAGTGTCAAATTTGAAAACCAACGCAAAAATCGTATATTTTTATTTGATTGACTCTGTGTTTAGTGAATAACTATGCCAGTGTTTACTAATGTTGAAATGGCTAATATGCATTTTTTGTACGGATTAGCGAATGGTAATGCCTTAGAAGCTAGACGTACGTATGCCCAGCGTTATCCAAATAATCGTTTACCATGTTCAGATACGTTTACTAAGTTACATATTCGTTTACAAGAAACTGGAACTTTTGCTAAGAATATTATTGGACGACCCAGAACTGTGAGAAATCCCCAATTGGAAAACCAGATTCTTCAAATTATTGACCAACATCCAGAAACGAGTACAAGAAAAGTTGCAGATGAAGTAAATGTTAGTAACAAAACTGTTTGGAATATTCTAAAAGATAATTTATTGTATCCATATCACGTTTAACGTGTTCAACATTTGTTACCTACTGACTATCCATTACGCATACAGTATTGTCAATGGATTTTACGTGAAATCGCGAACAATCCGAATTTTGTGGCCAATATTCTATTTACGGATGAAGCCAACTTTTCTAGACATGGGATTATGAATTTTCATAATGACCACATATGGGCAGATGTAAATCCACATACCATAAGTGTAAAACGATTTCAACAAACATTTTCGGTCAATGTTTGGCTTGGCATCATCGATGATTATTTAATTGGACCATTTTTCCTTCCTGTACGGTTAACCGGTGAGACATACCAACATTTTCTAGAAAATGAACTTCCACTTCTTTTGGAAGATGTACCTATTATTATTAGAAGGCGCATGTGGTTCATGCATGACGGAGCTCCTCCACATTTTTCAGTGATTGTACGCGAGTTTTTAAATAATGTTTTTCCAGGCCATTGGATCGGACGAGGATCTCCACACCCGTGGCCCCTAGATCACCTGGACACAATCCTCTGGATTTTTGTGTGTGGGGATATTTGAAATCGCTTGTTTACACAACACTGATATTAAACGTACAAGATCTTCAAAATCGTATCATAGACGGCTGTAATGTTATTCGTAACAATCCTGGTATCTTCGAACGTATTCGACAATCCATTAGACATCGAGCGGATTCTTGCATTTTAGCTGGAGATGGACATTTTGAACATTTGCTCTGAAATGTATTATTTTTTCTTTATGTTTAACACATGTTGCTTGTAATAAAATAATAAAAAAATATAAATCAGTAGCGTCACCAAGAAGAATTAATTTCACGTACAACACCCTGTATCTCATAAACGACAACACCTATCACACATGTTTATATGAACTTTTCGTCTTAAAATTGAGTAACGTGAAATGACTAGGCCACCGAATACGAAACTACGAATAGAATGGCAAGAACCTAGTTACTGTCTAGATCCGTATGCGACATCGAGTAGTAGCGGTTGTGTTAAAAAGTATTGTCGATAATACAGATTCCTTAAATTTATATCTAGTGCCATCTATCTGTCAATAAGAAGTACTCTGCGATAAAATAGACAGCTACATTTCAACGAAACTAAAGTAAATATATGTTTACAATCAAAAATTGATCATTTATTGATTTATTTTGCTTAAAATACAAGTCATGTTTCAAAAGATTATTTATCAAACAGTTGAAAATATGAGGGACATCAAATATGGGAATAATTTCTTGGTCATTGATCACAAAACCAAAATTTCTATTCTCTTCTTTTCTTTTTAAGTATTCCTCCTTCGTTTCACTCATTAGCAGTCTAATAGCTCCGACATTATTTTCACTTTGGTCACAAACTGTCGATACTACCTTCAAACCTATACTTTGACATTTTCAGATTAGAACCTTCAGCAAATTTTTTAATGCCATGGATTTATGAGGTCCTTCACTAAATGTAAAAGCTAATGGTTGCTTCCACTGTTTATACAGTCCTTTCAGCATAAAAACGTTTGCATAATCTGCTAGTACAGGTTTTCTTTCTTTATAAATTACAATTTGATTTATTCACTTACCAGGTAAATTTAAAGTTGGAACTGCTGTTCTTATAAGACCTCTTTGGTAACTAAAACTTTACAGTTACTAGAAAAATGTTCCTCACAAAATACAAATTGGTTTATAAATGTCTTCAACTGACAAGTCTTTATAGTTTAAAGGCTGTATCTTTAAAATCCACTCACTAAACACACTTGGTTCATTTTTGGAAAACGATGCATTTTGCCTTCACGATTTGTACATGTAGGTACACAACATTTCCTTTTAGATAAGGGTTGATAGTTTGAATCCATTTTAGGGGCAGAATTATTTGGAAGCACAAAACCAAAGATGATATACACCAACAAAACTAAAAAAACTGAAGATAAAACTCCTGCTGTTTTCCTGATTCTCAGAACTACTGTCTCTTTTCTTAATTTTCTTAAAACTGTTTATCACCAAATACAGATTGATACAGATCTGTTAAATTAAAAAGTATTGTCGTTAATAGTATTAGTAGAGAGACCTCTTCCGAAAAATAGAACAATTAAAATGAGTAGACGCAACGATCAGCGCCATCCTATGGTTGTGTTAAAAATATTAATAAGTTTTGGCGGGAGTATATTTGCTTTTATTTCTATTCGTAGTTCCGTATTCGGTGGACTAGGCATTTCAGGTAATGACAGATTTCACTCATTGAATTCTCATTCTCACAGAAATAATTCATTGTCAACTGTTTATATTATTTCAGTTAGTAGTACAATGTGTTAAACCATTTTCTTAGATCAAGATTCTTTAACAGAAATGCACTATATTCTTTCAGTTTAATACAGACTTTTTATATATAATTTAAGTTCTTTTAAAATCAGAAAGTTACATTGAAAATTGTTGCGCTACTGCTTTAGAGAATACGTCATTTAACTATTCCGTATCTCTATCTCTATTCCTGCATATAGCTCTCGCATGCTTAAATTTAACGATAATTAGTGCAACGTTTATCTTTCCTGTATGCATTTGTTATATTTCGTATACCTACCTAGTTATAGCTTACTATAATTTAATGAGAAGTGATTATATACATGCGGAAACAATAGAACAGTTGATAGAGACCAACAAAAATGTCATTTTAAAAGATAAAATTATGTAAGAATAGTGCAGCTAGATACATTTAACTTCTCTGGGTGTATTGTGGTAATTTTTTTACATTTTATAATATATACAGTCATCCTATCTCGAAGCTTCTTCGTTTGCGGTTAAAAATCTGTCTTGAAAGAACTTCCATTAGCAAAAAATGGTTACTAAAGGTTCCGCCTTCCTCCTATTAGTATTTGCACCATTCTGCACACCTATGTATTCGTGATGTCCAAGAAACACATGTCATTCCATTTGCACCATTTGTAGGAAATTAATTTATGTTTTTGCATGACAACGCTCCTCCACATATTTCAAGGACTGTATCTCCATATTTGGACGAAACAGAAATTCAAAGGATGAACTGGCCATCACGTAGCCCAGATCTCAATCCAATTGAACACGTCTGGGATATGATGGGTACACAAGTTCGTAACCGAGTTCCTACTCCAACTAATTTAACTCCATTGAAAGATGCTGGAAGTAAATTTTGATTTAGCAACTCGAATTTCCTTTTCAATGTTAAGCTTTGCTCTAAACTTGGATTTTTTTCATTGCAGCAGCGGAAAAACCACGCTCGCAAAGGTAAGAACTTGCATATTTTGATTCTGGATAACCTTTTACTGGTATAAAGGTATTTATTTGCCTCGTAGCACTCACTATTCAATCGCTGCTAATAAAATGTAGACTTTTACAGATACAAGGGTTTGAGGCGACTTTTATCTAGCACTGCTGATTAAATAATTGTGGAAATCCCTTGTGTTAACTTTGAATCTCTTATTTATCAGTAATCAGATACTTTAATCTCATTTTAATTAACATCAAATGATCCTCACGTATCTTAAAGCTTCTTTCAAATTACGATTTCAAAGACTAATTTAATTCTTATTTAGTATAATCAAAGTATGTAATTAAACCAGATGAACCGTAGTGTGCATCTCCGTTTACAATATTTTTTTTATAGTATTTATTTAAAAAGAGGACAACTTTGTAACAACAAACTGACAGAATTCAATCCGCGTAATTATAGCGCGCGTACTCAAGAATCCGGCAGAGTATACGGAAACGAGAATTAGAGATGCCTTAGAAACGAGGATTCCTGAGATAATAGGTCAGTCCTGGCATTTAATTAGTGCTAATTGGTAGTTGTAATTAGTATTAGAACTAAGTATTTACAAAGCAGTTTAGAAACCCTATATCTACAGTGCCATTCATTCACTTAGCTCACCGACATACTTTGTTTAGTTCTAATTTACTAATACCTTTCAGGTTCGAATGGAATACTCGTACACCAACTTTTTGACTTAATTAGAAAATAAAACCGTCCTATTAATTATAGAGCTAGATGAGTCTCGGAGTTGTAGAACGGATATATCCAATGAAAAGAAAATAAATGATTGAAGTTAACGTTAGTGTAATTAAAATCAAATCTGAAATAACTAATTTTTTTAATAATTATAATTTATTAAGGATAATAAAAAACTCTTCGTTTTAACAAAACTTCCAATATTTATTTAAAAACTGCTCAATGACAGCCGTTTCGCTAGACAACTAGCATCGTCAGATTGACATATTGAAGTTACTATTTATTTTTGTAGCTAGATACCTGATGTTTATTAGGTAGTTATAAGGCTAGACCAAGTATGGAAGTAATAAGACATAACAATATTAAAGCCTAGATGTTATTAGCCCTAAGGGATTATCCTAGATGTATTTCCCTCTAAGATCAGTATAACTGTGCAATGATATAGAAAAACCAGGAAAAAACTATATCATGCTGATCTTTACAATAACTTAATATATATTTGTGTTACAATTACGTCTTATCTATGTATAAAATGAAGACTCATTCAAAGCAAACACTTTAAAAGTGGAGAACTTTCCAGATTTATTTGTTCATTAACAACTTTAAATTGTGGATCTGCTAGATGTCTTTTTATTTCAAGTTCTTTACGGAAATCTAAATTTTGTTTTTTATTACAAGTGTGTAGTATTTGGATGTCATTGGTGTGAAAGAGTGAGGTTGGATGTTCAAGTAGGTGTTTTGCATAATTTGACTTATCTGGTTGTTTTAATCTATATGCTCTTAAATGTTCGTTAAATCTTACTTCAAAATTTCTTTGTGTTTGACCTATATATACAGCATTACACTTTGGACAATTAATTTTGTAAACACCAGATTTTTTTAATTTAGGCAATTTTGTTTTTACATTTAACAATTTTGTACCAACATTATTTTGTGTTTTAAATGATATTATTGCTGATGTTGCCGAAGATATTATTTTTGAAATTTTATTGGAAATACTTCCACAATATGTAATATTTTTATAACTTTTAATTTCTTTAGTTTGTTTAGGAAATATTAGTTGTAGTGCCACTTTCTGTTCTTTTTTATTTATTAATGTATTTATCAAATGAATTGGGTAGCCATTAGATGTAGCTATTTGTTTTATGATATCAATTTCTTTATCAAAGTTAATTTTGTCCATTGGAATTGAAAATGCCCTATGTATCATAGAATTATAAGCTGCTAATTTATGTGTTATAGGATGATTTGAATTATATGGTATGGTTACATCTGTTTGTGTTGGTTTTCTGTATATTGAATAATTTAGTAAATTATTAACTTTTTCTATTTTTAAATCTAGAAAATTAATTGAATTATTTTCTTCAACTTCTAAAGTAAAATTAATTTTAGGATGCAAGGTATTAATATAATTAAAAAATATATCTAATTGTCGTTCGCTACCTACAAATCCTGCTAACACATCATCAACATATCTATACCAAAATACAATATTGTTTTTATAACTAGAATTAAAGATTTTGTTTTGTAAATTATCCATAAAAATATTTGCTAAAATTGGAGAAATGGGACTTCCCATTGGAAGACCCTCATTTTGAATATATACTTTGTTATCAAAAGTAAAATAATTTTGACTAATGCATACATTAAATAAGTCAATTATATCTGATATTATTCCTTCAATATGTCAATCTGACGATGCTAGTTGTCTAGCGAAACGGCTGTCATTGAGTCTTTTAAAAAAGCAGTTTTTAAATAAATATTGGAAGTTTTGTTAAAACGAAGAGTTTTTTATTATCCTTAATAAGATGGACTTCCAAAAAGTAAGGGTAAGTACAATCAATTTAATTATAATTTAAGTTAATCCACTAACTTGTATCTGCAAACTACATTAAAAATGTTAAACATACAGCAAATATACACTTGAATTGTAAAACAAGTTTAAGAACAATTTACAAGAACGGTTCTATTAAAGGCCGAAAAAAGTGCACCGTAGAATTTAAATTGTTCACATACCCCAAAAGTTCCTGCAACTTCTAGCGTTGAAAATGATAACTCAAAAACCTGATTTGTCACAAATTCACTGATGTTTCACTACTACAGAATATCCCAACTATACACTATTTGTGGGATACCTTATGTTTTGATTCTGGATACTGGATTTAATAACATTTTACTGGTATGAAGGTATTTATTTGCCTCGTAGCATTCACTATTCAATCACTGATAATAAAATGTAGACTTTTACATAAACACTTTTAAACAAAATTAAATATTGACGTTATCAAAAGATGGTAACGGGTCGACGAGATGCTAAATTGTCCAATTTTCCTTGATTTATATAGTTTAATATAGTAAGTTGTCACAATAAATGGTATTGACTGAAGGATTATAATAAAACCAATTGTAAAATCCGAGATGCACATCATAA
Organism: Ophraella communa; assembly: GCA_035357415.1. Taxonomy (NCBI): domain Eukaryota; kingdom Metazoa; phylum Arthropoda; class Insecta; order Coleoptera; family Chrysomelidae; genus Ophraella; species Ophraella communa. The sequence continues at coordinate 2,623,082 of CM068982.1, read as the reverse complement.
ATGCAAACGGACCTGATTCAGGTATTTAATAAGGCTTCTTCCAGTGGTTCGTTAAAGAAGAATCACTTATCTTGTGACGCGAAAATCATTATAAAAAATGTGTATAGTTCCTTACTTCAGCAAGGATATAACGCGGATGCTGCAGCAAGAGTAACCAGTAATTTGACGAAGATGCCTTTTACTTCAGTTAGACGAATTGTTGAAAATTCCATGGAATCAAGAAAAAAACGTAAAGATTCCGGTGTCACAAAAAGTCTAGACGACTGGGAAAAAGATTTGACAAGGCGAAAAATTTACAGTATGTACGGTGAGCAGCGTGCCCCTACAATCAAAAGTCTGAAACAGCGGCTCATTAATGACGAAACTCATCAACTGTGGCCTCACCACTCTTTGGCGAGCTCTGTTTGCAATGGACTTTAAATATCGCAAAATTGACAAAAGACAAGTAATAATGGAATCCACACGTTTAATAAACTGGCGTTCTGAATATATAATGTCAATAAGAAAATACCGATCTGAAAATCGGCCAATATTTTACCTCGACGAGACGTGGTTTGACACGCATGAAACCCCTTCCAAAGGATGGTCTGATTCGTCTGATATATTGTATTTGAAAATCAAGAGAGAGTAAATTCCCAGAATAAACTAATTCGGTATGCAAAACTATAGTACAGTACGTGCGGTAAAACTTCAATATTTGTAATGCATTCTAAATTGTTTTTGTTAATTTCAATACAACATTTATTAAATTTCTTGGACTATCACATTAATTTATGATCTTTCATTGTTACTACAGTAGGCCTAAGAGGATTAACGTGCGTCATAGGCGTAACCAGAGTAGAAAGGGATAATTGTTATTTAACGACCTCCGAATGGCAACAGCTTCTAATGACAGATATTTTGACTTAAATAGTGCTTAAGTTTATAGAAATGCAGTTATTTAATTTTCGATAAACGTGACAAATAGTAGTGACTAAAAATGGAAGCAGTTTGTGAGTATACGCCAGTGAAAAAATTAAAACTAGACCATTTATCGCTCAATGAAAAGAGTGCTGTAGTGAATGTGTAACACTATTTTAAACATCAAAATCCCTCAAACACTATTGACAATGTAGTTGAAACAACATCTAAGGCAATGGGATATGGAAAATCTACAATATAATATAGAGTTCTACAGGAGGAAAAATCAGGTGGAGTAACCTCACCAAAGCCGAAACCAGGTAGACAAAAACTATTAAAAGTCAACGTGGACGAGTTTTTTAAAAATGCTATTCGTAAGCTTGTTCACTCATTTTTTATAAACAAGCAAATACCAACTTTATATAAAGTTTTGCAAGCCATTACGAATGATGTTGATTTACCCACAATAAGCCGGGATAAACTATGGAAAACGTTACATGAGTTAAACTTTAAATTTGAAAAAATGGGCAGACACTCAATGCTAATTGATTCTGAAGAAATTGTATGTTGGAGAAGACAGTACCTCAGAAGAATACAACAAGTTAAAGCTCAAAATAAAAACATTTATTATTTAGATGGAACATGGGTTAATGAAGGACATTATGTAGGAAGAGTTTGGAAAGACAAAAATATATCAAGCTTTTCTAGAAGGATATACTACTGGTTTTAAGGAACCTATAGGAAAAGGTAAAAGATTAATTATTTGTCATATAGGCAGTACAAACGGTTTTCTTGAGAATGGTTTACTCTTATTTGAATAAAAAAAAACCGTTGATTATCACGAAGAAATGAATGGAGACGTGTTTGAGGAATATTTTGAACAGATGATTCTATTCATACCAAAAGGATCGGTTATTGTAATGGACAATACAAGTAACCACTCCAGATTACTTGAACCTTTACCAACCACTAAATGGAAAAAGGATGAAATTGCAAAATGGTTATTTTCTAAAAATTTAGCCTTTGACAATACAATGCTGAGGGCAGAATTGTTAACTATTGCTAAAAAACATAAGCAAAATTATAAAAAATATAATATTGAGGAGATAGCCAAAAAACGAAAAATTGAAATCCTTCGTTTACCACCCTACCATTGTGAGCTGAATCCGATAGAATTGATATGGGCTCAAGTTAAAGGTTATGTTGCCAGAAATAACACTACTTTTAAATTATCAGATGTTAAAAATCTCTTCAATAAGGCAATATCTGAAGTAACAAGTGAAAATTGGCAAAAATGTATTAGACACGTTACAGAAATAGAAAAAAAAATGTGAAAATTGGCAAAAATATATTAGACACGTTACAGAAATAGAAAAAAATGTGGGAGCTAGATAACATAATTGATATTACTATAGACCCATTGTAATTTCTCTAGAATCAGATGGTGAATCTTCTGACACAGAGTGCGAGGAACCATAACTTTAAAATTATTAATTTATGTACTTTAATTTTATTTTTAGATTTTTGTTTTTTTAGCTCCTCATATTAATTTATAAGTAATTATAATTATCTGTAAATATTATATACATATTTTGTAAATAAACATATGCCTAAAACAAAATGCCTAAAATAATATTGTCTTTTTCTTCATTTTACCCAAATTAAATTACTACTTACGAATTATGTTTATCTATCTAAAATTGGTAATCTAGGTATAAATAACTAAAACAAATTAAATATTTCTATTTCCATATTAATTTAATTTTGAAAACGCACGTCTATGGTTTACTGCCTTTAACACTGATAACTGCAAAACATTTCTGGGAATTTACTCTCTCTTGATTTTCAAATACACTATAAGTGTAAAACAAAAGCACTATCAAATAAAAGGAAGAGAATCACAATATTACACGCAGGATCAGAAAATGGTTGGATACCAAACGCTATGTGGCTTTCTGCCAAAAATATTAAGGACTCTTGTGTTGATTATTAGGAAGATACGACAACAGAGCTTTTTGAAGATTGGTTTAAAAATTGTCTGTTATTCAACAGTCCGCCTATAATCTAATTCTAAATTTATAATTGAAATTTCTTTTTTTTATTTAAAGTTTTTAAATCATTTTTCCACTGTACACTAAAATTAGATATAGATATGAATGGATATATCTATGATTTAGTGTATAACAGTTACAATTATCTGGACAGTTGTACAAAAACTTTGTATTATAGTAGTGTTAAAATAAGTCATACAAAAAACTCGTATACAAAATTCATTGTTCCTTGTGTTCTTTGCTAAAAAATAAATTATTTTTTAGTTATTAAACTTTTTTTGGAAACTACTAAAACATCCAATAGCTTTATATTTTTTTAATTTAAAAATAGTCAACTATACGACTGTAATCAGCGAACGAAATGATCTTGAAGTGTAAACGAATTTACTGTGCGTTAAACACCCAATAAAATAATTTTATAGTACGATGGGGGTTTAAACTAATTGTTCACAGTAAGTTAAGACACCGAAAATGTTGATGTTAACGGCTCAACAATAACAATAAACATTATTTTTATAGCACATCATCTTGGTTTATTATGGAATTTATTGACAAAAGTGTAACAAAATTGCGTTTATACGACGTACTTACACTTGAGCAAGTGCTGCATGATTGTAGAATATGATGATGGCAAAAGCAAATAAAAAAGTTAATAAGCTAAGAAGGGTATTAGAAACCGATATATTTATATATAAACAACTAAACAACTAATAAGGCATAACAATGTTAAAGCCTAGATGTTATTTTCATTTTTACCAAAAACCTTACATCCTATAGACGTTTCAAGCAAATGGTCAAAGTCAAGACAGCAAGTTAGTTGCCTATCCAATCAAGAAATATCGCTCTTATTCAAATTTATTGATATTAGACAGCAAATAAAAGCAACAATTGTCAAACAAAATTCTACTAGGCAGAAAATATAAAAAAAAAAAAATATATAGATCCTCTTCCCGACCAACTGACACAGATCAAAGTGTAGTTTAAATTAATATCGCACTCACCTTAATATCTGAATTGTAAAATCATTTGAAGTTTTAACCAAATTGGTTTTGAAAAAATTTAAAGTTTGTTAAAATTAATAATAAAATAATATTCAAACGGTCCAAATTTTGCCGCACAAAGCAAGTGACGTCATGATTTAATTAGAAGGGAAAGAAAACAACAGCAAATTAATTAATTATGAAATGAACTACTATGTCTATTGATAAGATGAAGTATTCATTTCGAAGGAGTTTTTGGCATTAATCAATATTTTATGTAGACAAATTTCGGGTTAACTTGTTTTTAATAGGTGATTTGGCAACATTGGATGTCAAGTGGAACATCAACAGACCAATAAGGACACCCTTTAACAAGTGACGTGATCATGAATACAAATTGGCGTCCTGTCATGGATTGTTTAAAATGTGTTATGAAATTTCATGATTTCGAACAACGAATAGGCTCATAAATCGCATTTATAAAGTTTTGATGGAATGCAAAAATCTTTTAGTTTAAATCTCCCTCCCAATGTCACTTTGTTAATTTAGTTTACTTCCCAATACAGAGATGGAACTATTTTTGTCTAAAACATTAACATGGCTATGAAACGTGTATAGTATGTATAGTTTATGATTTTTACAGTTGAAAAACAAATTTTTTATATTTTGCACTTATAAAAATCTTCATTATAAAACGCATTTGCGTATCGTAATGTAACTTTTAGGCACGCAAATTTTTGTTTTAAATGGTTGACGACATGAGTGAAGTTTCTAAAGACAAGACTATTGACAATGACATTTGTGGCTAATAGCAATTTTTTTATATTGTTCTTTAAGAAAGTATCTGTGAATATGAATATAATATTTTACTTATATAATATATTATTATTGGTATATTATTCATTTTAAAATATTTTAAAACATTAACATTTGATAATCTAAATGTCACAACTGTCAAATTTTATAAATTACACAGTGCTGCCGACATACTTTTTAAAATAAAAATTTTCGTAATTACATAAAAATAAAAAATTAATTTTAAAAATGGTAAAAAGGGCAAAATATAAAAAATATTATAAACAACTTGTTTCATATGGCTGTTGTGACACTCGTTCTTTAAAAAACTCATCGCTTCGCGATTCGTTTTTTAAACTTGAACTCGTGTCATAACAGAATTTCATATGAAATGCGTTGTTTAATATACTATTAATAATCTCTTCTAAATAAATATTTTAAAATGTTTTAAAATAATATTTAACCCTGATGTACGCAAAACAAGGACTTTAAAAGGATTTGAAAAAGGGATTTTTAAATGCCAGTTCGCTTTGGTTATTTAATTTTGAATTTGTCATTTCTCCTAATGAATAAAGTTTTGATTCATTAGGCGTTAAAACGGTCAACTCTCTTTCATGTGCTGGGCATTTTACGAAATTTTCTAATCTGGTTATACGGTGGAAGGTCCGGCAAATCTACATTTAAAACAATACTGTCTAATCTGTTTAGTCTCTGAGAAAATAAATATCCAGTCACTTAATTCGAAGCAGTGCCGCATTCAGCCACTAAATAAATATTTTAGAATGAATCCTCGAGGCTCAAGAAGAACAATTATAATACAAAAGCTACTTTTACCATAATATTAAGGACTGTAACCTTTCACAGTTCCTAAAAAGGCAGGGAGCCAATTTGTAACTACAAAACTCTCCGAAAGAGATCCCGGCTAAGATACCCTCTCCAGGGGGTGGTTCGACTCATAAGGGCGCCACTATCTTCTTGTACGTTTTCGATTAAGCAAACAAACTACACAAAAACTAAGGTGAGAAAGATAGAAACATCTTGTAATTAGTTTAATTAAACAAACAAATAAGGAAGCTACTTACAAAAGACCGACCACGCTACACCCTAAAGACTTATAGTCTAAGGTATATAAATGTAACGGTTTTTTAAAATATTGAGTATTTATTGAAACTGTACTTGCCGATAATGAATAAAGAGGAAATGTAAAAAGTGGACTTAACTTTAGGTTTCTGTACTGTCTAGAAAGGCGGCTTCAGCTTCTTCGCAGAGAATTAGGGATGAAAGTTTCTGGGTGTTTATTTACTGGTTCTGGCAGCTTGAGATGTAGTTGTTTTCTTAACGACTCAGAAGTGGTTTAGATTCAAGCTTCTGAGGCCTCAACATCAGCTCCAAATGGTTTGAAGGACTATCTCCACATGGGAACTTTCCAAAGGATGCTTTCAACAAGGCGTTATCTTCCAACTTGGTCTAAGCTTGTCTCGAACTTAGCTCTAACTTAGCGCTAACTTAGCGGTAACTTAGCGGAAAGGAAAGTTCACAAGACGAGATACTAGAACGCTTTTCCAACTCTTCAAATGAAAAGGGATATAAAATTATCATACTTGTCTATATATAGTCTCGCTCAAGACGGAAATCGTGTTTGTGTGAAAGATAAAAGACCCTTATAAAAGCTCCTCAGAGATACCTTTACAACTCTTGCAGTCTTCAAAGAGGCAAATTTATTGTAAGATCCCTTTATGCAAAGAGTCTGAAGCAAAGCTCGTCTTACAACTAGCGTTTTTAGGAGCAATTTTGTTCTATTACAGTAGATGACGGATAACCCTGAGGTAATTTGCTTTATAAACGTTCTATAAGAGAACTTACAGTCCTAATATTCTATATTCTATAGAGCAAATCTTACTTTGGTAGAATTTTGCTGTATAATTAAGTTTCGGGGCAAAAGCAATGAACCTTTATAAAAATTTTCTTATAAAGAATAAGTCTGAATTGTTGAAGGAGATAAAAATACTTAACAAACTAATTGAACTTTTTTTTGTTATCAAAATTGTGTTAATTCTTATTTACCTAAAGAGGGTCTTTCTTCTGTCATTTCTACAGTATTTTAGTAACCATACCATATAATTCAAATCATCCACTATCACATAAATTAGCAGCTTATAATTCCATGATACATAGAGCATTTTCAATTCCAATGAACAAAAATAATTTTAATAAAGAACTTGAGATCATAAAACAGATAGCTACATCTAATGGCTATCCAATACATTTGATAAATAAATGAATTAATAAGAAAGAACAAAAAATGTCACTAGAACTAATATTTCCAAAACAAACTAAAGAAATTAAAAGCTATAAAAGTATTACATGTTGTGGAAATATTTCCAATGCAATTTCAATAATAATATCTTCGGCAACATCAGCATTAATATCATTTAAAACACAAAATAGTATTGGAACAAAATTACCAAAATTAAAAAAATCTGGTATTTAGAAAATTAATTGTCCAAAATGTAATGCATTATCTATAGGTCAAACACAAAGAAATTTTAAAGTAAGATTTAATGAACACTTAAGAGCATAAAGATTAAAACAACCAGATAAGTCAAATTATGCAAAACACCTACTTGAACATCCAACCTCACTCTTACACACCAATGACATCCAAATACTACACACTTGTAATAAAAAACAAAATTTAGATTTTCTAGAAGAACTTGAAATTAAAAGACATCTAGCAGATCAACAGTTTAAAGTAGTTAATGAACAAATAAATCTTGGAAGTTCTCCACTATTAAACTGTTTACTTTGATTGAGTCTTCATTTTATACATAGATAAGACATTATTGTAACATAAATATATTAAGTTATTGTAAAGATCAGCATGATATAGTTTTTTCCTGGTTTTTCTATATCATTGCACAGTTATACTGATCTTAGAGGGAAATACATCCAGGATAATCCCTTAGGGCTAATAACATCTAGGCTTTAATATTGTTATGTCTTATTACTTCCTTACTTGGTCTAGCCTTAACTCCTTATCAACATCAAGTACCTAATTACAAACAAACAACATGTAATTTCAATATGTCAATCTGACGATGCAAGTTATAGCGAAACAGCTGTAATTGAATTTTAAAGAGAATTTTTCGAATAAATAGTGGAAGTTTAGTTTAACTGTGCAGTTATTTATTGTTCTTAGTAAGATGAACTTCCAAAAAGTAGAGGTTAACACAATCAATTTAACAAAAGTTAAATTCCTCAAATTTCTTAGTCCGGAGCTGTTTACAAAGGAAAACGTCAATGCTTAAACAGCTTAACCATTTTAAATACACAACCCTTTACTGCTATTATTAGAAAACATGCAAATGTACCGAAGCTAAAAAGCTATAAAAACATACGTAGGATCAGTTAAACTTTTTCGTCCGCGCCGTCCAAGCTCCAGAATTAAAAGGATTTAAATAAATAATAACGATAATAAAATACCGCCAAGAAATGAGTAAAATTAATGGAATGTCTCACATTTTTTGCAGCCATACAGTAACTTATTCATAATACCAGACTTTAAATATAATAATATTCATTTTTCCAATAATGTTTTGCTAGAATTAGCATCGTTAGATTGGCATATTTAAGCAGTATAAAAACCGGATTCTTTAACTGATAAGGCTGGAAATTTTATCAAATATTTATTTTATTAAAATAAAATCATTTTAACTGGGTGTTTAGATTTTTATGTAAATTTTTTGCCCCCTGTATATTACAGCGTTGCCGTTTTTTGGTTGTTAAAGGAATTAACACAATAACGGATTGATATTTTGTCCGGAAATCCATGCCCCTAAAAAAAGCAATAATTTTCATTAAACAAGTAATAAAAGAGTGCCGTTATTTTTATTGGAATTTTTAATTAGTTCCGATCTCGTTTCAATATTGAAAAATACGTTTTGATTAATTTAGCATATGACGGTAACAAAGCACCACATGTGTTGTTTCCAAGAGTAATCGTGATTAAATATTGATTTTACAGTTACTTTGCATATTGCAACCTAACTATAATATTATATTGAAGACCAAAACTTTACCTTCATATATATATATGTATAGAGTATACGGAAGTTTGATAATAATGAATCGTTAATTAAAGAGATTATTAAGAAAACTTCATGGTAGAACTTACGGTAAAGTATTATCGAAACTAATCAAGAATATGCGAAGTAGGAAAACTACGAGCTTGGGATTTTATCGGCGAGGGGGGCGGGTTTCAAATGAAAAACTTAATGAAGTTTTGAAATAAACAATTTTCCAAGTAAGTATACAATCGCTAATAGATCGTAGAATGGCTAATATACCACTGTTCTACAGGATACTTTTTTATATTAAACTAATCTCCAATTTTTAAGAAGTAAACGCCATATTGCCTTTAGGATACAAATACAGGGTGTTTCAAAAAAAGGTAACACCGTCTCTAGGATAGGTAAAAAACTGAAAAATAATTGGGGTTTGCTTAGTAAAATTTTTTTCTAACGCCATCCGTTTTCAAGATAAAGGGCGTTGAAGAAAATAAAAAATTACACATTTCTTACGATTTTGCCGAAACTACTGGCACCATTGCAATGAAATTTTATTTTCTTTGGTCTTAAGGCGACATCCCACCGGACGCTCTGCTCTGCTCTGCGCCGTGCCGTTCGTTTTCGTTCGATTGTGCGCGTTTAGGGCTTGAGCGTTTGGTGGGATCGACAAACTGCTCCGCGCCGTGCAAGTTCGAACAAGAGCGAACATTATCCGTTGGTTGTCGGTACTTCAAAGAAACGTGCGCGTTCAGTGGGACTGGTGTTCGTGGTTTGATTTTGTGTTTACATTTTGTTTAAAATGAGTTTTGAGTAGAATCATGAAGAAATTGAAAAACTTATAGAATTATATCGAGAAAAACCAGAATTGTGGAATCCAAAAAGCAATAATTACCATATTAAAGATACAGCTTTCAAAAATCCTATATCATTACTTTTATTATGAGTTTACAAAAATACCACTGTTATTTTTATTAGTTGAATGTTAAGTTACCTACTTATTATGTAAGTTGAATTAAATTAGTTTTACGTACGCATATATGTATATTGTTTGAGTGCTTCATTGAGAGCACTACAAACTTCTATAACACTCCTAGTTACAGTTTGCTGGGACACTTTGAATGTATACATGAGACTGCTAAATGAATCTCCTGTTGCTAGGAACCGTAAATTGATTGCCAGTCTTTCTCTAGCAGATACAGCAACTCTGTAATTAGTATCCTTTTTTCTTATGACTGGTTCAATAATTGTTAACAGGTGCTCGAAATCTTGCAACGACATACGACAGAAATTTTAAAACTGTCCAGCAACTAAATCACTTAAAAGATTATTTCCTCCATAAATGTCTACTTTTAAATACTGGTGTAACCCAATAACGACGTTTCCTCTGGGTCTTTCGTTTTTCTTGTAAAAAATGGTTAATTACTATAATAACAGCACTAGCTACTTTCGTTTCCATCGTGCGCGTGTCAATTTAAACTGGAACTTTTTGCTCCTCGACGAACATAGCGACGAACTTGCGCCGCTATGTGTCGTTCTGCGCCGCGCTGCTCGGCACAGAGCAGAGCGGAGCAGAACAGAGCGTCCGGTGGGATGCCGCCTTTACATTCCCAGTTTCTTGACAACGTCGTTCAACTGCTCTAAATGTTTTTTTACTTGGTAAGTTTCTTCTAGGAAACTTTTCTGCATAACGCGTAAAAGCTGCACTAGAGTTTCCTAAACACTCGCCTAAAGTTAATAACATGTCGGTGTATTCAACATTTGAGTACATTTTGTTTAACAATATCTAATTTTACAAATAACAAGGTTATTTATTGTTGACTTATTGTCATAACAATCAATAAATGTCAATTTTACATGGCAAACTTAGAGAAAAGCGAACTTTATCATTAGTTTATACCAGGAGCGATTATTACTTCATAATTTTCAAATTAAAATATTCCGAAAACGGTACATAATATCGAGTTTTACCAAGAGTACCTTTTTGGTATAGAATTAATCGATGTTTATGTTCACTTGGAGTTTTGACTAATAATTCTACCCTAAAAAAAGTTATGTTGAATAATACGTTGTATGAATCGTGTAACTAGCGCCCTCTATGAGAGTTAGTTATAAAAACAAATTCATGGGATATATCAGCTTCCAAAACATATTCGTATAAAATTTCATTGCAATGGTGCCAGTAGTTTCGGCAAAATCGTAAGAAATGTGTAATTTTTTATTTTCTTCAACGCCCTTTATCTTGAGAACGGATGGCGTTAGAAAAAAATTTTACTAAGCAAACCCCAATTATTTTTCAGTTTTTTACCTATCCTAGAGACGGTGTTATCTTTTTTTGAAACACCCTGTATACTCAATTTAGATCTTTCATTTAAATCTAGGATTGAACTTTCAGGAAACAGAAGATACTCAAAATCAATTTAAATTATATTTTTTTTTAATTTACATCAAAGTACTACATTTTTTTGGCAGAAATGTTGGAGAATTATGAAAATGAGTATTAATATTGTTGGAGCATTTTTAGGATTTTTATATGAATTTTTTTAATTTTTATAAAAAATATTTGAGAGGTGGAGAATGTTTAAATGGTGGAAGCAAGAAACGAAAAATCAATCAGCTCTGCAAGCTTAAAAGTCCTATGGCTCTATTTACTTTTTTCTCTTTTTTTTTTTCTTGTCTTCTGCTTTTTTACTCAACTTGTTATATTTATTAGGTTCTTACCTATTTTTTCATTACCTCTATGTGAACAATCTAAATCTTTTGCCGCTTCAACGTCTGATTCATAGTCAGTTCGAATATTTCTTTATTCGGTAAAACCTGTCAATAACGGCCGCTAAAAATGAAAGAACTATTGGACCATTATATAAAGGTGACCGCTATTGTCAGGTTTTGCAGTCGACAAATAAAAAATATTTGCATTTTTGTTTATTTTATCAATGAAAGCAATGTATAATTCTATACATAAACGGAAAACTACTAAAACTACTTTAATATATGTACTACATAATACAAAACCTAAAACTACATACATACTATACTAGGCAAAAAACAGATGTTAAGCTTTTTTAAAGTAGGTGTCTTTTTTATCATTCTCGCACAGTTCTTCATAATATCGGAGACACCTTCCTCAACATTATTTTTAACTCACTTTTATTTTTTATAATATCGTTAATTTGAGGCACATCGCATCCATTTTTTTTCACATTGTGCACGTGCTGTACAAATATTATTGTTTATTGGCAGTTTTGGTGGTTTTGTTAACAAGATAATGACGTTTCAATACATCAACCATTTAAATAATTGGAATCAGGAGATTTAGTAAATACATTTCTGGGTAAGTACCAACATACCGTTATACAGGGTTAGTATAAAGTATGGAACCCCCTAAGTATCTCCTCAACGGTTTGATATTTTTAAATGAAATTACTTATCCCCTTCTAAGAAGATCCAAGGAATTTAAAAATGCTATCAAATTTAATGTACCATTTGCGGTTAAACCGGAAATGCATATCAACTTTTTATTTTAAAGAGAACACCCTGTATATTTTTCCATTTTTGAATTCCTTGTGAAATTCTGCATACAGTAAAACTTTCCATTCATATTGTTATTGATTAATTAAGGCTTTAATTAATAATTTATCGTTTTTGACTTAGTTAGTTAGGATGAAATGTCAAATGGTGAGTAAGGCAAACTTAATTTATGGAAACATGCTAAAAACTTGGCAACATAACATTTTATTTATTTTAACAAAAAATAACAAAAAATTAACAAAATTATATTAAATGTTCAAAATTACGCCCTTCTGCTATTTGACAATATCCTAAACGGTCTTCAAATTCTCGTAAAGAATTTTGCAAAAATTCGTGCGGCACTTGCAGCAATAAGTTTCGTATGCGTAACTCTAAGTCATTTAAATTTGTGGGTCTATTTATGTATACTTTATTTTTTAGATAACCCTACAGAAAAAAATCGAAAGGAGTTAGATCAGGACTACGAGGTGGCCATTCGATAGCACCCCTACGCCCTATCCATCGACCTGGAAAAACTTGATCTAAATACTGGCGCACAATTCTAGAATAATGTGCAGGTGCGCCATCTTGCTGAAACCATATGTCTTCAGCAGGAATTGCTGGGTTATTTGGATGAGGATAAAGTCTTGCAATAGCGGGTACAATATAATTTGTTAATACATCTAACTAATGATTTCCAGACAGATTACCTTCAATGAAGAAAGGTCCAATAATATTATCGTCTATCATTCCTGTCCACACATTTATTTTTTGCGGATACTGCGTATGTACTTGCCTCATCCAACAGGGATTATTTCTAGACCAGATACGATAGTTATGTCTATTCATTTTACCACTTAAGCAAAATGTTGCTTCATCTGAGAACACAATTTTTTTGATAAAATTTGGGTTTGCTATACATCTGTTCTGAATGTTTTCGCAAAATTCTGTTCTGCGATCTGGATCATCTTCAGTTAATTCGTGACAGAAGTGAAATTTATATGGTTTCAATTTCTCGGATATCATTATGTTCATAACGGAAGTCTGGCTTATGTCAAAGTCAAGAGCTAACTGGGTAGTTGATGTTTGTGGATTTTCTTCAAGTGATAGTAACACATCCAACTTTACATTGTCATTTGTGGCGGATTTTGGTCTTCCTGACTTGGGTTCATTTACTACGTGATGTGTTCGTAAATAACGCCTTACAGATTTCACAACTGTTGATTTTGTGATTTGGTGATCTGGATTAACTTCATTGAATAGGTTTAAAACTTCCTTATAAGAACGCTGTTTGTCTCCATATCCTCGCATAATTAAAATTTCGATACGTTTTCCTTCACTTAGATACACCATAATAGAAAAAACAATAGTAACAAATAACAGAGAAAAATATTATTGCACAACTTATACTACACTGACAGGTAGATTATTCAATAATTAATTTATTTGACAATTAAAGGTTTGACATTTCATCCATGGCTAACTAAGTCAAAAACGATAAATTATTGATTAAAGCCTCAATTATTCAATAACAATATGAATGGAAAGTTTTACTGTATGCAGAATTTCACAAGGAATTCAAAAATGGAAAAATATACAGGGTGTTCTATTTAAAATAAAAAAGTTGATATGCATTTCCGGTTTAACCGCAAATGGTACATTAAATTTAATAGCATTTTTGAATTCCTTGGATCTTCTTAGAAGGGGATAAGTAAATTCATTTAAAAATATCAAACCGTTGAGGAGATACTTAGGGGGTTCCATACTTTATTCTAACCCTGTATGTAAAAATATTGTAAAAAATATTTTGGCTATTGCCCACACTCCGGACACATTCAATCAAATTTTTAGTAATTCAAATCTTGTATTACTGCCACAGTAAAACCTTCTAGCTGAGGCATATGCACTGCAATTTTTCTTACTGCCACAATATGATTTTTTTTCGGTGTAAGGTTTATGTTCATGTTTAGTAGTAGTAGTAGTAGTTCAAGGTAGTGTATAGTAGGGAGAGATTTCTACCAAAGAAAATACACTCTTTATAAGTAGAGAGAGCACATCCACTGTTAGATTATTTCAGCATTCATTAGAGTTTGCTAATTACTCGTTACTTTAATGAATAATCTCTAATGAACCACTTTCTGTTAATTAAAGGGAGCGCCTGAGACACTGCAAACTAAATGAGAGTTTCTGAAAAGTGTGAGAAGGGCAGTGGTGTGACTGAAAATCGTTTAGTATTAATGGAAAATTGAGAAAGGAATCGACTTAACGTTTTAATCATTTATCTAAAATTGAATCATCATTTTATTGATTCATTTATTGAAAAAATTACTAGAAGGTAAAAAGTAAAACTTACTAGTCATATTGGGTAATGGAGAATTTACGGACAACCTAAAAATGTGATAAACTAGCTTTGAACAAGCTCAGAGAGTAATATTTATAATTCGCAGGTAGTTTTTAACAGTTTAATAAATCTAAAATTTAAAAAAATGAACAATCATCTTCATCATCTTTGTTTTATCGATTTCAAAATCTTTACTCCTCAAAAAATCAATTAATTTTATTTTTATTGGTGCTAATTGATATACTGCAGTCTATTTTCCACTAGAGCAACGCAGAACAGTCAATTTTGAGTGGTACACAACCATTTGTTTGCCAATTGTCTTCCAAGAAATCAGGAAAATCAACTCTTCACCACGACAATGCTAGCTCCCACACATCGGCTCAAACCACTGCATTTTTGAGCACCCAAAACATCGATTTTATGAGTCATCCGCCGTACAGTCCTGATTTGGCACCGAATGACTTCTTTTTAGTCCCGTACGTAAAAAACAAACTGAGAGGTCAACGTTTTTCGTCACCTGAAGAAGCGGTTGCTACATTCAGAATGCATGTTTTGGAGATACATCAATGAGAATGGCAAAAGTGCTTCGACAATTGGTTCAAACGCTTGCAAAAGTGTATAGATCTTCATGGGGAATATTTTGAAAAACAATAAAGTGATTTTCGATGTTTTTCTTGTTCTCTAGTCCCAAAATATAAGAGGCAACCCTCGTAGTTGGGTTTCTTGATTTCGGAAAAACTCCAGTGAGTCAAACGTAGATGACAACACAGAACCTTAGGAAACTTTTTACCATTACAGGGGGTTGTTTCTTTTACAAACCAAATAATAAATATCACTATCAGTTTTGCCACTATAAAGTTAATACATCTTATTTAATTTATAACCCAATAAACAACTATCAGTGGCAGCGGTCTCAATCTCTTAAATAAAGACTCTTATCACAGTGAGTACAATAGATACAATATAGTTGCTATTTTAAGGCAGGCACAAAATGTGAGCTATTTAATATCCTCCAACCTAACCTAACCAATTTTTATATTAGTTTTTTTTAAATTTACAAAATACACAAAGTTTATTAATATTTTCAAAAAAATAAAAAAAAAGTGCGTCTATGATATACACAAGTAAAATAAACCACGCCGTAACTCATTTAACTCTTATTATTTTTGTGGGAGTTTCATATTTTATTTGACGTCTTTCTCGTTTCCTACTAGGATTTAGATTAAATTATTTCGCCTAGAGGTAGAAGAACTGCTCGATTTAACATCATTTAGGGATTTTTGTTCGGGCGGTAATTGGCCATACTGTTTTCTCTTCCTCCTCTTCTCTTAATTTAGGCCAGTAATTGACTTCAATGGAAAAATATTTTGTCAAAATGTTGGTTTACATTGTTGGTATCGCTTTTAATAAAGCTATCTTACTAAATTTCTATCAAGAGTTTGTATTGTATAAGAGTTTGTATTTATCAAGTTCCATGTTGGAATGTATTTGTAATGGTTTAATTGTATGAGGTTTATAATAATTAATTATTTTTATATTAAGAATAATAAAATACTCTTCATTTTAACCTATTTTTCAAATAAACTTGACCAAATTATATCGTACAAAATTTACATTTACAATATCATGCGGACTCACATAAAGTTTTCAAGCGACGGCGAAAAGTCCAGAGTAGGTAGGAACGGCCCAACGGTCGTATACAATAGTAACCGGCTATTCAAAATGTCTGCCGGCTGTGCCTCTCGGAATAGTGGAGTGAATCTTATAAATTCTGCTGTGATCTGGATAGTTTTCGTTGAATTTACTTTATTGGTAAGTGCTTTAATACTTTTAAAACACTTTTATAATAATATTTTTATTGAATTTTTTAATTTATCAAAAAATTTTAATCAATAATGGTGCTAATTACCAATTGACGTATTAGGCGTAAATCAGCAGGAAACAGGAGAGCGAAATTTCCTGGTCCTTTTATACTTTTTTTCGATTATGACAAATTTGACATAAACCTAAATCTATGCATAAATCTATTAAACTAGTCCTATTATAACTTTTAAATACTAATTCAACTTTTAAGAAAGAAAATTTAAGCTTTCCAGTTACTCTATTATTTACTATTATAAGTACTGATTTAATTAATATCTCTTGATATTATCAAAGATTAACATCTTATAACTAATATACAAACTTAATTTACTAACTTACATACATTTTTGCTAACTAAAATGTCTTTTATTAATCTTTATTAATTATGGTTTGAAATAGTCTTTTCAGTTTTCACTATATGAGTGTTTTTATCATTAAAACAAGTTATTCTGTCTATCACTGTAAATTTAAGAGGTTATACACTGATTTCACCACTGTTTGATACATTTATTTATACAGTCTTTGTGTTTTTAGGTACATCTCAGGTTGTGATAATTTGTCTAAATGCATATCTATTATCGAAGACTACCAAGTGTCTACCTGTCACCATGTAAGTACCTTCACCTTATAAATAATTTTAAACATTTAACTACTTAAATTACACAGTTGTTTGTTAAACATATGAATTAAATTAATAGTTTTAATTATATTCTTTTTTTGTTTCAGATTCTTACTTTAATTTCAAGAGAAAACTATGTGAATTGTAAATTATTACATGAATTGGGACTTGTTATTTGAATTGGGAATATTTTGATTGTTATTGAATAATACCATGGATCCTATCCAAGATAAGTTTGTCAAATACATTCTCCATCTATTTGAATGTTCCACATTTGAGATTATTATATTGAATACTTTAGATGAAATAAAGAAAAGTAGTTGATGATTAAATGAAAATTATTATGATATCCTTTTAATAATTACTTGTTGGGGTAAGTTTTACATTTTAATTTTACTGAGCTTAGTTATTCATCTCAATATATTAAAAACAAATCTTTGATTGTGAATATATTTTTTCCTTAAAGTCTTTGGTATATAACCGATTTTTTTAAAAGTAGATCGAGCATCTGGCCTATGCTTCCCCTTTCTGTTCAATTGCGGACACTTTGTTGGTCTTTGTTTCAATTAAAAACATGGCACACTGGGATTTCTCTCCAATTGGACCGACTTACAAAGTACATTTTGAACTTTACGGAAAATTAAGGTTAGACTGTTGCTTAATGTTGAAATACTGTGCCGCACAACAAGACAGTCAAGTTTTCACCAATATTTCTGGTATGATACCTATTAGTAAGCAAAGAACCTACATTTATTTAAATTTATTTGTAAAGTATGTTTCACAATAATTCGTTGACTTGGTACCTGCTCTTAACTGCTCTTAAGGGATTACTAATAAAAGGTGGTTAATATTTCTTCGAACATTTACAGAAAGGTATTATTTATTTTTGTCCAGGAATATATATTTTGGATTTTTTATTTTTCAGGTAAAATTTTAAATTATTATTACTGACCATCAATAGTAAATCATTAGTAATTGATTTTTGATTTTCTTAATCATCTTGGAAGAGAAAGTAGGAGTTTCGGGGTAATTTGTTTTTAAAATTCTCTCCTAGAATTTTAGTTTGTACTTAATAAACATTATACTCTGAAAGTAATCTTGTGTTTATAACTAAGTATGTGGCTTCCTTGGGCAAAAAAAGTGCATTTATCGCAGGATGCGAAACAAATTGTGAAAAATGTGTTTAAAACATTGAATAATCGAGGTTATAGTGTAACCGATGCAGCAGAAGAAACATGTAAGTTAACCAAAACCCCAATATCCACAGTAAAAGATATTATCAATAAGCCAATAAGTAAACGAAAAAAACGAAGTGACGTTAATAATACCAAATGTGTTGATGAAATACAAAAATATATAATCCGACGAACGATATATGTCCTATACCAAGAACAAATGATACCAACCCTAGATTGTATAAAAAAACGGTTACTTAAAGACGACACGGGAATTATTTGTAGCCGTACAAGTTTGTGGAGAATTATTTCTCAAATGGGATTTAAATATTGTACCATTAATAAAAGACAAGTGATAATGGAGTCATATCGTTTACGAATGTGGCGTTGTCATTACTTACAAGCTATTCAAAAATATAGAAGTGAAAACCTTTCAATTATCTACCTCGACGAGACATGGTATGACACCCATGATACTCCAACGAAGGGTTTTGTTGATTCATCGGGAAATTGCAAAACAAAGGCTCCATCAAATAGAGGACAAAGAATTACAATAATACATGCCGGATCAGAAACAGGTTGGGTTCCAAACGCTTTATTGTTATCAGCAAAGAATATTAAAGATTCAAGTTTAGATTATCACGAAGATACGACAGCAGAACTTTTTGAAGATTGGTTTGAGAATTATTTATTGCCGAATATACCGGAAAAAAGTATAATTGTAATGGACAATGCAACTTATCATAGCCGTCAATTAAATAAAGTACCAAATAGCAACAACAATAAATGGGAAATTCAAGAGTATTTGTTAAAAAATGACCTTTATTTTGAAGAATCGTACACAAAACGTGATCTCTTACAAGTTGTAGCAGCGTTCGGTATTAAAAAAGAATACGTTTGTGATACTATTGCCAAAAATATGGGCCACACAGTGTTACGGCTTCCCCTCATATTATTGCATGTTCAATCCTATAGAACACATGTGGCATCAGCTAAAATCCAAAGTTAGATCGGAAAACGTTTCACCCACATTGAACTCAAGTGTTATAGAGTTAATCAGAAATGTGACAAGTAATATTCCCATTGATAGCTGGAAAAATTCGATTCAGCATGTTATTAAGGTTGAAGGTACATATCGAAATGTTAATGTAACTGTAGCACCCTTAGTTATTAATTTAAATGAAGACAATAGTGATACTGAACTACATTTAGATTAAATAGTTGTAAATAATGTAGAATTAGTTCATTTGTTTAATCGCAATTAATAAATAAAGTTAAAATTTGTTTTTAAAAAATTTCGTGATTTTTTTTTACAAAATAAATTTAAGTTTTAGTAAATGTTAACTTAGTTTTATTTAAATCAATTTTTTGGGATACCCTGTAGTACAAAATATTTTTAAAATGTGGCCATGATTAAACTACATCTTTTTTATTTGAAACATTTTTTGACAACATCTGCCTATTAGATGAAATAGACCAAAGCGTATACGTATACGTAAGTTTCAACAGTTTTGTTTAATTTCAATTAATAAATAAACTTAAAATTTGTTTGTTTGTTTTTAAAAAATTTCGTGATTTTTTTTACAAAATAAATTTACTGTACAGTGAGAAATTTATAACCTTCATTACCAATCCCCTAAGGTCAGGTACCGAGTCAACGAATTATTGTGAAACGTACTTTATATAGTGTTTTGCTTTTTAAATAAAGAATACGTAAAGGCAATTAACAATTTTAAATAAAAAACACGTGTCTGTAAGAAGAGAACTGCCCCAATATAATTTACCTAAAAGTACCTAAAGTAAAAAATCAAATCCATTAAAGTAAATGCGTCTCTCAGTTGTATTATCACTCGAATCCAGAAGATTAACTCCCGAACTCCAGTCTACGACTGTTCCATTTGGAGGTGAGAGAACGAAAACCGAAGTGAAAATGTTAGGAAAAATCCCTATAAAAAGCCACTTAACAGATAAGATCAAATGTCGAATGAATAAAACAAGTCTCTGTTATTTGTCAGGACGTATGTTCTTGGAAATACTTCGGAATAATTTCTTGAGTGGTGTCATAATTCAGTTTTAGAAATGCTAGGGGCCGCGCGCGCGATCCTATCTAAATTCCTATAATGGAGGGATTGTTTGACTTGATTATACCTCCGGCAAATCTCTTAGGAAACGTTACGTTTTGTTATTTTACCGGCAAAGAATCCGTAGATTTTAACAATTAATTGATTACAGATGGATTAAAATTCTTAATTAATCTTTTAAATACCTCGTGATATAATAAACGACAGAAATACCAATTGATTGAATATATAGAGAATAAACATGCAGGAAGTTGGAATGTTTTATGGCAACCAAAACAGGATACAAAGGAAAAATGGCAGACCTTTTTGTCAACAATTAAATTAATATTACTTAACCTCAAAATCAACATTTTTTCATTAAATTGATTGTACTAACCCTCACTTTTTGGAAGTCCATCTTATTAAGAATAATAAAAAACTCTTCGTTTTAACAATTCTATGGTAACTAAGGCATTTTCAATTCCAATGAACAAAATTAACTTTGATAAAGAAATTGATATCATAAAACAAATAGCTACATCTAATGGCTACCCAATTCATTTGATAAATACATTAATTAATAAGAAAGAACAGAAAGTATCACTAAACCTAATATTTCCTAAACAAACTAAAGAAATTAAAAGTTATAAAAATATTACATATTGTGGAAGTATTTCCAATAAAATTTCAAAAATAATAACTTTGGCAACATCAGCATTAATATCATTTAAAACACAAAATAATATTGGTACAAAATTTTTAAATGTAAAAACAAAATTACCTAAATTAAAAAAAATCTGGTGTTTACAAAATTAATTGTGTAATGCTGTATATATAGGCAAACACAAAGAAATTCTAAATTAAGATTTAACGAACATTTAAGAGCATATAGATTAAAACAACCAGATAAGTCAAATTATGCAAAACACCTACTTGAACATCCAACCTCACTCTTACACATCAATGACATGGAAATACTACACACTTGTAATAAAAAACAAAATTTAGATTTCCTCGAAGAACTTGAAATCAAAAGACATCTCGCAGATCAACAATATAAAGTAGTTAATGAACAAATAAATCTTGGAAGTTCACCACTATTAAACTGTTTACTTTGATTACGTCTTCATTTTATACATAGATAAGACGTAATTATAACACAAATATATTAAGGCTTTAATATTGTTATGTCTTATTACTTCCATACTTGGTCTAGCCTTATAACTACCTAATATACATCAGGTATGTACCTAGCTACAAACAAACAAAATGTAACTTCAATATGTCAATCTGACGATGCCAAGTCTAGCGAAACGGCTGTCATTAAAGTTAAAAAAGCAATTTTTTAAATAAATATTGGAAGTTTTGGTAAAACGAACAGTTTTTTATTATTCTTAACATTTTTTCATATAAAACAAAATAAAATTTCTTGAAATATAATTCAAACTATTCCTTAACGATAATAATGTGTTTTTATATCACTACAAGTCATAAATACAAGAAAATAAGCATTTCTACTTATTTAAAATTTATGTTTAATAACTGTTTCAGTTCTATCTTGCAGGTATAATGGAGAAGAAAATGGAATTCAACAAAGAAAAACAACGGCCTATATGGAATCAGAAGCAGAAGAGCAACGGAAAAATATCGACTATCCAAAAAAGACCAAAACTGAAGATCTGCCATCCCTAGAGTAGCCAGAAAAGAACTAAAAGGAAAAATAAAATCGCGAAAGAAATGATGAAAATAGTGAGAAAAACCTGAGAAATAGTTCGAGAACTCGAAGAACGATTTAAAACGAACATCGAAGAAAAAGAAAAGTAGAAGAAGGAAATACAAAACCTGAGAGATCTAACCAAAAGGCAGGAGGAAGAAATCCAACACCTAAAGATGTAAACGACGTTAAGAAGTCCCAACATGAACACCATAATGGACGTTGTAGAAACTCCGACACCGAGGTCGAGATAAATCCAAACAAAACAACAACAGGAGGAGAAACAAACGAGGGCAAAGGGCAAACGAGGATCTAAAAAGGACAAGAGAGACCCCCAAGAAGATAATGGAAACGAAAAACGCCAGGAAAACGGTCAAAGCACAACCAGCAACGTGCATAAATTGTCAGGGAGAGTATCTCGCAAACTACATTTTCAAAAAGTAATTTTCCAGAAAGGAAGATGGCAGAAAACAATGCAAACAGGAAACCAGCACTAAGTTAGTCGAATTAATCTAAGAAGGATGTAAAGAAGGGAAAATGCATCTTTGAAACGATGACATTTTTGCGAAGAAGGAGAAGACTTAATAAAAACTAATGATTAAATCCATTTGACATAGTCTTCCTGTAGCGATAAATCAGTTTAGTTAAGAATTTTCTGCAATTAATCATGTTGTCGATCTTTCATACACATATTTCTTCAATTTTTGGTTTAAGGTTTTGGTTTTTGAACAGTAAATATATTAACAGCTCTTGGAATGACAACTGGTCTATTTAGGGTCTCTCTGGCCTTCGCAAAAATAATGCGAATTTAATTATAACTTGCTATTCTGAAGTATGCTACAGATGAAAATGAGACCAAACACGTTGACCTCAAAAAAAGTAAAATTAAGATGGTGCATTATAAAGAACTTCAATACAAACAAAGGTATCAAGTAAGGAGGCGTTAGATTCAAGGATACAAATGACACTGACGAAACAGAGTACATTATGTATTAGCTAAGAATGACATAATAATAAATACTAGATGACTAAGAGTTAAACTAAACTTCCACTATTTATTTGAAAAATTCGCTTTAAAATCAATTACAGCTGTTTCGCTATAACTTATCTTAGTAAGATGAACTTCCAAAAAGTAGAGGTTAACACAATCAATACTAGATGAGGCCACCAAATAGCAAATTGTATGATAGAAACATAATTAATAAAAATAAACTAGGAATGTACAACAGAATCATGCAAAGTATAGTATAAAAAATAGAGCTGTGAGTTATGCCATGCCCTTTAATAGAAAACATTTTCAAAAATTTAAAGACAACAAAAATGGAATATTTGTCCTGCGGACTAGATTACCCAAACAGCACAGGATAAAAGTGATAAAGGAAATTCATAGGAAGATACATCTTTGATATTACATTTGCATTCTATTGCATAAAATCAAGAAAATATTTGATTTTTAATAAAAGAAAATAATATACCTATGTAGTATGAAGGACAATATTCGGTGATAATGGAATTTAACGAATGACTTTGTCTTTTTATGTTATTTGATCAGCTTACGTACGTCCATGAGCTACACGTGAAATATTATCCTGAGTAGAAGTGACGGAAACCGATATCTCAGTAAGTGCCGGCACTATATGTGTCACTAGCCACCATCAAGCAATAGCTAATGAATACAGACTATAGAAATTGTTTAGTTCGCCTTTGCAAAAACTATCCTTATCTAAAAGTGAATAATTTTATTTGTTTCTTATTTCTATAAACGTCAGTTTCCAAAAACACAATATTAATCAAGAAAGTTTATTTTATCAAGTCACTAACTTGTAAAACTGACAGTTAACTTGCAAAATTTACGAGTTAGTAGTATTATTTACATTAGTGTGATTGGGGTAACTGAAGATGTTTTGTCGGTCTACTTGAATCAACTATCAGCCCTAATACTTTATGGGCAAAATGGTCTATGCTGAAAAGCTGCTTGGAAATGAAAGAAAATGCCCCTGTTCGCGGGTTTGTTTTGCTTAAAAAATTTATTGAAAAATATGACGTTTAGTTGTCATTTGCAGATTTCAAAAGGTAATTATTGGGATTTTTTTGGAAATTTATCTAACCTTTTTACAAATGAGAAGCAAATATAAAATAATACACGCAAGGTAACCCCAGTAAAAACCCTCTTACCTTATAAAAAATCCCAAAACACGTCAAATTTAAATTATAACTTGACATTCTTTAATTTGAAAATGCAATCCCTACCTTCAACCCCCTTAGAATGACAGGTACAACCCCCAATTTTTTAAATGGGAAGTATAGGCTTGTGATATATCATTTGAAAGGTCTCTTCATTCTCTATTCAAAAATGTTATTGTTTTTAAATTTAATGCAAAAATTAACATAAAAAAATTAATATCATGTTGTTACCGAAATTCGCTACAATACAATCA
This sequence comes from Ophraella communa, assembly GCA_035357415.1. NCBI lineage: Eukaryota > Metazoa > Arthropoda > Insecta > Coleoptera > Chrysomelidae > Ophraella > Ophraella communa. Next base: position 2,598,572 of record CM068982.1, on the reverse strand, counting down.
AAAACTAAAATGTAATGCAAAACGTAATAAAATGTAGAACACGAAAAAGAACTATGAATGTTAATGAAGTAGATGTTCAAAATGTTCTCCGCGAACGTCTTGGCAACATCCTAATCTCAAATAAAACTGTCTTCTAACATTATTTAACATATCAGGCGTGATCGACCTAATCGCAAGCGTTATTCGTTCTTTTAATCATTTAAAACAGAAGGTTTAGTTTTGTACACATGGCTCTTCACATATCCCCATAAAAAGAAATCTAATAATGTAAGATCAGGTGATCGCGCTGGTCATTCAATCGATCCTCGCCTCCCTATCCACCGATTGGGAAATATTGTATCGAGGTACTGCCGGACATTAAGTTGGTAATGTGGTGGTGCTCCATCCTGCTGAAACCATATCGTATTCGCTGGAACTTGAGGGTTACCTGGACCAGGATATAAATTTGCCAACGTTGGAATGACATCATTTTGAAGTAGTGCCAAATAATTGTTGCCATTCAAGTTGCCCTCAATAAAAAAGGGACCAATGATATTGTTCCCTACAATCCCTGCCCAAACATTAACCTTTTGAGGGTATTGAGTGTGTTCTTCTCTCATCCAGTGAGGATTTTCCGTGGACCAGTAGCGGCAATTTTGCCGATTAGCATGACCGTTAAGTAAAAAAGTACACTCATCAGAAAACATAACGTCTTTCTAATTGGATAATATTGTTATCTAACCTGTCCATTATTTGCTCACAAAAAAAAGTTCTCCTATCAAAATCGTCTTCCATGAGCTCCTGAGTAGGTATCATCTTATACGGATGCAATTTATTTTCTTTTAATATGTTTGCTATCGATGTATGGCTAGCATCGAATGTAGTGGATGCCTGTCTACTCGATGTATGTGGGTTTTCCTGAATCTCAAGCAACACATCTAATTTGAGTTCATCACTCAGTGCATTGGCAGCTGCTTTTTTTTTCTGCCTTACATAACCAAACTCGCGAAACTGCTTTTCTATTTTACTTATTGTTCCTTGGGATATAGGCGGTAAATTAGGAAATTTCTCATGAAATAGGCGAGTTACTTCCTGTTGTGTTCGGATATCTCCGTAACCAATCATTTGTAACACTGTTATTTTATGCATTTCCGTTAATCTAACCATTTTTCAGATTTGAATTAAACAAACTTTATGCTTAAATTACAACAATGACAGCTTAAATAAAACAATTTACTACTGCTTGTTAAAATAGCGTTGCCACGGAAATTCTTTAAAGTTTTTTAATGGTTACCATCTAAAAACCACATTACTATGGTTTTTGTTCACTTTCTCATTATCAAGACCTAAACGGGAAATAAGTTTTAAGTATATTATAATAAGTTTCGAGTATATTTTAGCGAATGTCGGTAACAACATGATATTAATTTTTTTATGTTAATTTTTGCATTAAATTTAAAAACAATAACATTTTTGAATAGAGAATGAAGAGAACTTTCAAATGATAAATCACAAGCCTATACTTCCCATTTAAAAAATTGGGGGTTGTACCTGTCATTCTAAGGGAATTGAAGGTAGGGGTTGCATTTTCACGTTAAAGAATGTCAAGTAATAATTTAAATTTGACTTGTTTCGGGATTTTTTATAAATATGTACAGTAATCGAAATTATGAATTTATTCCATTTGGCTTTTACACACTGTATACTATATCATTTCCACTGTAAATATTTATCTATTTATTAGTCCTTGCATTCTAAGAATATTTAAAACGTGTTAGGCTTAGAATAAGATTGTAGTTTAAGTTTGAGAAATTACTTTTAACTATTTGGTTTTTTAATTTACTTTGCCTCTCTTCTAGCTAGCTAATCGAGAATTTAACTTGTACCGTCAGTATAAATGCCCTCTGTTAGATATACGTTGAACTATCGGACACTGCTTTGATATATCCGAATTACGTAGTTTTCTGCTTTCGCTTAAACAATTCCTGTTTGGGAAAAATACTGCTCTTATATCTCCAATTTATATACATTAATATACTTAGATTTCTGATAACTTTTCTATTTTACATGAAAGTAATTAATTAACAGGGGATCTCGTACGATCCTCAATTAAACATATATAGACGCTCATCACAATCTATCATCATCATCAACGGGAGTTGTAAAAATATCTTGAAAATTACAGTCGACTTTCAATTAACGTTTCATTACCAAATAATGATCTATCAATGGAACGTGAATCTGTGAATGCATCCGGAATTACGTTTCAAGTATATTCATTTGCGAATCGTGATGATACAATAATAAACTAAATTGTACTGTTTGATCGAGTTACACTAACGTAGTCTGATGTTTGCTAAGATTCCTCGAAAATGAACAGCCATTGTCAAGCGGCGGTTGGAATAGATTTTTGATGAGAAATATTGTCCAATCAAATGCGATAGACCTCGCAATCGAGTGGGGAATTCATTATTTAACAACTGTTTGTTTAAACAGAAGTTGCAAATGATGTATGTTTTACAAATAAACGAAAAAGATAATAGTTTTTGAAAATATTAATTTAAGAAATAATTTTTATTATTAACAAAGTAAGAAGTACAATTACTGTAACGTTTATGTTGGTACCATAAATTATACACACTATACACACTAAATACTCACTTAATTTCTACTTAATTAAAATACACCTGGTGTATTAGTCCGATATAACACTATTTATATGCACATATTTCACTGTTGGCTTACTTTCCGCGCACTAGTTGTTCACTCGTAACTAAAATTGTTCTAACTGATAAATGACTTCCTCGCACGTGTATCGCCTTTTATATATCACACTAACGCCCATTCGAACCTTGCAGACCGAAAAGCCAACAAGCTGTTGCAGGCGGGATATCAAAGAAATTAGCTGCGGTAACGTATCAGGTACCTCGGACAACTTTAAGTCGTAAGATTCTTGAAAGAAATTCTGGAGCAGTAGGCCGCGTAAGAGTCCTTTCAGCTGTGGAAGAATACAATATATCAGAAACTCTTGGAGTAGTGGCTTATTGGGGCTTCCCGTTAAATAGGCTGGATGTGAGAACGGTAATCGCAAAATACCTGGACAAACAAGGAAAAACAGTTAAGATCTTCAAAAACAACACTCCAGGAGAAGATTTTCTGGATGCATTTATCCAGAGAAACAGGCTGTCCATTCGCATGGCATCGAATATTAAAGCCACTTGATGTGGCTGTATTTGGACCCATGAAAAAGTGTTGGAGAAAGATTTTAGATAACTGGAGAAAAGAGAGCCGATATCCAGGAAATCTTCCCAAAGAGCAGTTTCCCAATTTACTCTCTAGGTTATGGAACGCCATGTCTGAGAGTGTCAGCCAAAATTTGATATCTGGATTTCGAGCCACAGGGCTTTATCCACCTGAACCAAACGAGGTCTTAAAGAGGATTCCAGATGGATTGATACCAGATGATGGAGACACCATTGGAGGATCTCTTGATGCATCATTGGTTGATCTTCTGAGAGAACACAGAGGGGTTGGCAGTGAAGCCAATCCGAAGAAAAAAAGAGGCAAGAAAGTTCAACCCGGTAAAAATTTGGCAAGAGATGAAGATAATGGAGTGGCTCCCACTAATGAACCTATTGTAACTGTCCCTGTAGACCTTGTAGACCCCAATAAAACCATTGACTCTCCCACTGCTCAAGCAATGGATCCACAAGATTGCCCAGGATCGTCTGGTGTAGTCGTAAAGAAAAAAATTAAGAGGAAATCCCGTTCAATTCAGCCTAGACAAAAAAGTGAAAGACTAATGAAAAGTGAAACAGATGCAAAGTGTGGCCTTTGTTTTTGTAATTGGAAAGACTTTCATGGCAAACAAGATTGGATCAAATGTATACAGTGCCTTAAATGGATATGTGGCGTATGCAACAACGGAAGTAAGGATCCTTATTTCAAATGCGATTCAGAGGCATCAGAGCCGTTAGAATATCAAGACGATTCTGAAGTCGACGTAGATTTTATACCTATAGTGTATTTGAAAATCAAGAGAGAGTAAATTTCCAGAAATGTTTTGCAGTTATCAGTGTTAAAGGCAGTAAACCATAGACGTGCGTTTTCAAAATTTAATTAATATGGAAATAGAAATATTTAATTTGTTTTAGTTATTTATACCTAGATTACCAACTTTAGATAGATAAACATAATTCGTAAGTAGTAATTTAATTTGGGTAAAATGAAGAAAAAGTCAATATTATTTTAGGCATTTTGTTTTAGGCATATGTTTATTTACAAAATATGTATATAATATGTACAGATAATTACAATTACTTATAAATTAATATGAGGAGCTAAAAAAAACAATTAAGTAGGTATATGAGAAAAAAAAACCAACCGCAAGGATAAAATTTGACGAGCAACATGCAAAAAATACGACAATATTAAATCTTAAAAAATAAAAATCTAAAAATAAAATTAAAGTACATAAATTAATAATTTTAAAGTTATGGTTCCTCGTACTCTGTGTCAGAAGATTCACCATCTGATTCTAGAGAAATTACAATGGGCTCTATAGTAATATCAATTATGTTATCTAGCTCCTACATTTTTTTTTCTATTTCTGTAACGTGTCTAATACATTTTTGCCAATTTTCACTTGTTACTTCAGATATTGCCTTATTGAAGAGATTTTTAACATCTGATAATTTAAAAGTAGTGTTATTTCTGGCAACATAACCTTTAACTTGAGCCCATATCAATTCTATCGGATTCAGCTCACAATGGTAGGGTGGCAAACGAAGGATTTAAATTTCTCGTTTTTTGGCTATCTCCTCAATATTATATTTTTTGTAATTTTGCTTATGTTTTTTAGAAATAATTAACAATTCTGCCCTCAGCATTGTATTGTCAAGATAACCATTTTGCAAATTAATCCTTTTTCCATTTAGTGGTTGGTAAAGGTTCAAGTAATCTGGAGTGGTAACTTGCATTGTCCATTACAATAACCGATCCTTTTGGTATGAATAGAATCATCTGTTCAAAATATTCCTCAAACACGTCTCCATTCATTTCTTCGTGATAATCAACGGTTTTTTTTTATTCAAATAAGAGTAAACCATTCTCAAGAAAACCGTTTGTACTGCCTATATGACAAATAATTAATATTTTACCTTTTCCTATAGGTTCCTTAAAACCAGTAGTATATCCTTCTAGAAAAGCTTGATGGGATGATTTTATATTGTTGTCTTTCCAAACTCTTCCTACACCATGTCCTTCATTAACCCATGTTTCATCTAAATAATAAATGTTTTTATTTTGAGCTTTAACTTGTTGTTTTCTTCTGAGGTACTGTCTTCTCCAACATACAATTTCTTCAGAATCAATTAGCATTGAGGGTCTGCCCATTTTTTCAAATTTAAAGTTTAACTCATGTAACGTTTTCCATAGTTTATCCCGGCTTATTGTGGGTAAATTAACATCATTCGTAATGGCTTGCAAAACTTTATCTAAAGTTGGTATTTGCTTGTTTATAAGAAATGAGTGAACAAGCTTACGAATAGCATTTTTAAAAAACTCGTCCACGTTGACTTTTAATAGTTTTTGTCTACCTGGTTTCGGCTTTGGTGAGGTTACTCCACCTGATTTTTCCTCCTTTAGAACTCTATATATTGTAGATTTTCCCCCTCCCATTGCCTTAGATATTGTTTCAACTACACTGTCAATAGTGTTTGAGGGATTTTGATGTTTAAAATAGTGATACACATTCACTACAGCACTCTTTTCATTGAGCGATAAATGGTCTAGTTTTAATTTTTTCACTGGCGTATACTCACAAACTGCTTCCATTTTTAATCACTACTATTTGTCACGTTTATCGAAAATCAAATTACTGCATTTCTAGAAACTTAAGCACTATTTAAGTCAAAATATCTGTCATTAGAAGCTGTTGCCATTCGGAGGTCGTTAAATAACAATTATCCCTTTCTAATCTGGTTACGCCTATGACGCACATTAATCCTCTTAGGCCTGTAGTAACAATGAAAGATCATAAAATAATGTGATAGTCCAAGAAATTTAATAAATTTTGTATCGAAATTAACAAAAACAATTTAGAATACATTACAAATATTGAAGTTTTACCACACGTACTATACTATAGTTTTGCATACCGAATTAGTTTTTATTCTGGGAATTTACTCTCTCTTGATTTTTAAATACAGTATAGTGACTAGTGAATGAGTCAAGAGTTACCTAAGAGTTAGAGTCAAGAGTTTTTTTTGTAGGTATTTTCAGTTGTTTCTGTTACCTAAGAGTAAGAGTTAAGAGTTTGTTTTACATTTTAAGTTGTTTCTGTACCTACATATAAGTTTAATACATTGTTTGAACATTTTTTGTCGTTATTCTTTAATAATAATCAATAAATCAACTATTTATGAAAATTTCGAAAAGACTAAAGTAGCTATGGGTTAATTTTATCTTTTTCTAAACTAATCCGGGGTAACCTGGTCATTTAAACCAATCAAAATGCTAATTTCATTAAAATTTCGAAAAGTAACCAAGTTGTCCCAAACTCGGGGTAACTTGGACACCCCAGAAATATATTTTTTTTTCTAATATACAACAAAATTATGACTTACTACAAACTTCAACTCTTTCCTTATGTTATTGTCGGTTTGTACAAAAACTTTGGTCCAAATCCGTCAAAAAATAAAACAGATATTTGGGAAAAAGTCTCAAAAAGGTGTCCAAGTTACCCCAGATTACGGTACATTAAATAAGAACGCAATTTACGTCGAATCAACATAGTAGGTACGCGTTTCCGACGTATAGCGTGGTCAAAGTACACATATAGCTTCACTAAAAAGACAAAAATCTTGAAATTTCACATTTGAGTATTTAAAAGGGTTGTACTTAATATGAAAAATTCTTTACGAAAATAGGTATGCAATTTTCCGGAAAATTCTCGGGAGAAAAATTTTGTTTTTGTTTTTTCACTTTAATTGTTTAAATAATAAATATATGGAAAAAAGTTTTAATTAAAATTTGTAGCTGATGCAATTATCTACAAAATTTGTCTGAAAAGTTTTTCTGTAAATTAAAAAGTGTACGAGATATAATTATTTCAGCGGAAGTCGATTCGTGGGTGCGCGCGAACGTCCCGTGAGCCGAATTTATTGAAGGCTCGATTTAAAAGTTAATAATTTAAAGGTTGTGATGCACTGAAACAAAGAAGACAAAGTAATATAAAATGTAGAGAAAGACCTCAACTTTCAAAAAAAATTACTTTCAAGTTTAAAAAAGTAAATTTTCTAACTGTAAAATCCATTTATTTATAAAAAAACGAGCAAAAAAACGTCAATAAACAATTATATTTCCTATTTAATTAATTATTGTCGCAGCGAAAATTCCTTTTAAATTTAACATTTCAAATGATCATTGAAAATTATTATTACAAAAACAAAGCGAAAAATGTTTAAATTTTTAAACAAATGCTTTTTAAAAATCTTTTACATGCTTAATTTCAATCGTTTTTTTTTCAAACTTTATTTAATTATATCTTTTTTCCAAATTAATATACTTCAATGAAACTTTATCTGTAAATACTTTGAAGTATATACTTTCAAAACTATTATACAGTTTTTCTTTTAATATTAAATTTTTTAAATAATAGACATTTATTTATAATAAGTGCTAAAATCAGACGTCTTTTAGAAAATCTAGCATAACTGTTTTCAGTGCTTACAAGATTATTCAGATTTTTGCCAGCTTGATAATAATTGTATAGAGAAGCGATCGCGATACATATTAACACACCTATGCGTCAGGTACGAAAGAGAAGGGAGTACGAATGAAGGTGAAAAAGCAGGTGAGAAAGCCGCTGGCAGCTGCTTCTCCGCGCCGTCGCGCTGTGGGCCAGCGCGCATGCTCTTACTCTGTAGAAGCAGACGAGTTGACGTGTAGTAGTATCATGGTCCTTAATTCTTATCCGAGTTCTTATCTCATGGAATAATTTTATTTTTAATTTTTTGTTTCAAAAAATTGCAAAAATATATAATAGTCAAAGGAGGTTTACGTGGAAAATCGCTAGAATTTTCATGAAAAACCAATTTAATGATAAAAAAAGCACGGGATATTCTGAACATATTGATCAACAACAATACCTTATAAATGAAATATATTCGTCGTCATAAATACTAATTAAAATTATAAATGAAACTTCGAGAATTCGCTTATTTCAACGGTAGCATTTGGAAAATCGTATGTATCTTTTCGGAAAATCTAGTTACAAAAAAAAGTTTCAAATACATTTTTTAGATTAAACCATCATCTTTTAAGTACACAATGTTTAATAATTAAATTGTTTAATTTCTCAATGTTTAGTAGAAAGAATTAGTAAAAAAAATGACTTTTTATGTGGAAAATCGGTGATAATTCATTAAAAAATTATTACAAAAAAATTTTTTTTATATAATTTTAGATACCTTAATTTATAGCAAATTTTATATGAAACAATTTTTTCTACGGGTCATTGTATATTTACTATCTTAAAATTAAAAACTTGAAAATTGATGATGTTTAAAAGTAGTATTAGAAAAATTTGTTGTTATTCAAAAACTGATAAAAATATCAGAAAACTTTTCAAACAAATTTTGTAGGTAAATGCATTAGCTAACATTTTTCTGCATTTTCATTATTTAAACAATTAGACTGAAACAATAAATAAAAACATTTTCGACCAATGTTTTTCCGGAAAATTGCTTACCTAAATTCGTAAACATTTTCTCATATTAAGCACAATCCTCCTAAATACCTAAATTTGAATTTCCAAATTTTTTGTACTTTTTGCAGCATTTTACGAATATTTTGTGTACTTTGACCACGCTAGTAACAATATCCAGAAATTCGTCGGCGTGATCTTCTAGAATTTCAACAGCAACTCCAGATAAATTGGCGTTTTAAATTATATGCCCAACAATATGGTTTCCTAAAATTACAGGAAACTAGTAAGCTAGGAAACTAGCTTATTTATAATCCAGTTAAAAATCTCCCGATTTGATATGAACTTGTATCTACCTCTTCTAAAATTAACGGAAAGTTTAACCGAGATCTTATTTGCTTGTCGTGCTTTCTGTAAGCGCGCACAGTTTCGGCAACGCAGTGTGTTTGCATAGAATTAGCGTACTTCCCATTTTCGGAGAAATATTGTCGCTGCCTAATTATAAACATAACTCCCGGTAATTGCTCGGTGTGATGTTTGCATTGGTTATACAAATTTACATTCGACTGTCACCGAGTTATTGAATACTTATTGCTACGGGACGCAAAGCCTTAATGAGTATGAACCGGAAACTTGCAGAAGAGAAACTCGTTATCAAGTCGGGGGATCGTCAAATATTATTATTTGTTTTAATTAACAATATATACACTGTGAAAGCGAGATATTTCGTTAATTAGTCTCGGCAGCTAATTAACGTCGCTTTTCCCTTTTGCCCACACGAGATACACAAATTGGTTACATGTTTTAAATATGCCGGGAAGAAGTTGTTGTAATTATAGACTTAGAGACACAACTATCGGATGTGTTTGTCTTGTTATCTCTATCTATGCATTAAAATTTAAAACTCCACCGATACACTGCTTGAATGTCGACTTAAACTTTAAGAATTCATCTCTTGGAAACATTTTTACATCAAAGTAATATAGGTCAAGTTGATAAAATACAATACAGAGTTTTCGCTTGATACAAAAACTCGATAATGTTTATACTCATTAAAAATCACTGAAGATTTAATTAATTATTGAATTTTTTATTGAAAAGTGGACAAAAAGTATAGGGAGATTATATTTAAAACTTATTTGATTTGCAACAAAAAAATTACTGAATAAAATCAGTTAAATATGTGAAAAAAATATGTTTAAAATCACAATTACAGCTGTTTCGCTAAAAAACTAGCATTGTCAGTTGCTTATTCAGCCGTAAACATATAGTATAGTATTTTTCACATTAAATAGTATTGGCTTATTAACTGCAATAAATTACCCGATTTAATCTCATTGTGTAGAAAATCATCTGGTAAAAGATGCAAATGTGCTACAGGGTCGAACTTAAGAAATTTGAATTTTTGCTATCGCTATCCTCATCTAAATTAATTATAATTGGCGCAATTGATTGTACAGCAAAGGTACGTTTCAATATTTATAACATGACTAACAGAACTTTTGCAACTCTCGGTAGGAATGTCATTCATACAGTTAATTCTACCACATTGCCACTTAAAGTCGGAGAAGTATTTTTTTCGGGCACACTCGATTGAAGTTGGTGCCACATGAGCTCTATGGGATTGAACACGCAGTAGTAGGGAGGTAGTCGTAACACTGTATGTCCCAAGTCTTCTGCAATTTTATCACAAACATACGTTTTTTTTTTAACAAAATGACTGCAACACTTGTAATAGTTATTTTTTTATATAATTTTCCTCAAAATATATGTCATTTGCAGCAATGAAGTTTTGAATCTCCAATTTCGTATTCTTTGAGCCAGGAATTTTTTGCAATTGTCGACTATTATAGCTTGCGTTGTCCATTACTATAACGCTGTTTAGCGGAATGTTAGGTAACAGACAATTTTTAAACCAATCTTCAAAAAGCTCTGCTGGCGTATCTTCGTGATAATCAACACGAGTCCTTAATATTTTTGGCAGAAAGCCACATAGCGTTTGGGATCCAACCGTTTTCTGATCCTGCGTGTAATATTGTGATTCTCTTCCCTTTATTTGATGCTGCTTTTGTTTTACACTTATCAGAGGAATCAGACCATCCTTGGGAAGGGGTGTCATGCGTGTCAAACCACGTCTCGTCGAGATAGAGTATTGGCCGATTTTCAGACCGGTATTTTCTTATTGACGTTATATATTCAGAACGCCAGTTTATTAAACGTGTGGATTCCATTATTACTTGTCTCTTGCCAATTTTGCGATATTTAAAGCCCATTGCAGACAGAGCTCGCCAAAGAGTAGTGAGGCCACAGTTGATGTGAGTTTCGTCATTGATGAGCCGCTGTTTCAGACTTTTAATTGTAGGGACACAGTGCTCATCGTACATAGTGTAGATTTTTCGTAGTTGGACAAGCGTGCGTGAAACTTGCATGGGCAACTTAAAAAGTAGGTAGGAAGCAGGATCTCGAGATTTAATGAGGTATAGATATTTATAAAGGAGTATTGAGAGGTTGTATTTACCAAGTTTACAGTGAATAAACATACTGAATGACAGTAGCAAACGAACGAAGGAAGTCAAACGAACAGAGAAATTTGTTCGCTCTGATGATGCACCTATATTTATACTGGACAAGGTATAGATGACATATTTCTCTCATCGCTCCTTTTTTTCTTTTGCTATTGCATCACTTTACCGTTTCCTAGGTTCGTCTATTTTCCTCTTACTCTTGAGTCTCATTACGGCTGACCAAATTTGGCACACGAACAGCTCCAAGATTGAGAATGGTTTTGGAGGTCTATGGAGGGAAACCAAGGATGAATCTGGACCAGAACTTGAGGAACCCATCCATAATTTTCCAAGCAAAGGTTTTTGCAAGAGAGATGTGTCTGCAGGATATGCTTAAGCAAGAATCAAATTGGATCGACTCGAACAAAGTAACCTCTCTTTGGACACCTGGACGTCCTGGCATTGAAGAGAGCGAAAAAGCGGACCTTCTAGCCAGAAAAAGGTGGTCAAGGAATACTCATAGGTCCGGAATAGCCAGAGAAACAATATCGAACTTGGTTTTTACTGGTTCAAACTGTATAAAAGAAGATCTGAAGCGCTGTTGAATATGATAAGACAGGAACTACGAATTATGACAGGACTATTGATTGGAAACAGTCGTCTCAATGGGCACCTGAGAAGAATTAGACTGATAAAAATAGTCCGAAAGAAATCTAAGAGAAGAAGACTGCTGAAATAGAAACGATCAGACGATTAGATACTCTTCAATATATACGGAGAGTATATAATGAGAAAAGTTTTGGAATGCTGGCGGGGGGTATAACGATAGGAGGAAAAAGAATTACTAACCTTAGATATACCAGCCGTAATACTAGCTGGTTCAGAAAAAGAACTCACGGAAATTATTACAAAGTTGGATAGGATCAACAGAGGACATGGTCTTATGTTGAACAAAAATATAACGAAAATTATGATAATAGCCCGTAACTCTGCCAATGTTGGGCAGATCGATGGTTTTGAATGAACGAAATATGCAAGAAATTTTGGTGAAAATTTAGATTATTTTTCTACAAGGGTTAGATTCTCTATAGGGCTGGGGTGGCGTTGTTTTGATGTGGAAGTCGTATTGTCCTGGGTGAATTTTTGGGAGATAATGGCTCGGTGTGCCAGTTGGGGGTAGCGAGGCCTATGACGTGGCTTCGAAGAATTCGCAGACAACGGGCCCAAATTTGGGCGGGGTATGGACATCGTAGGGAATCGGGTACAGAGCTGTGGCTGTATTGTTTCCTTCCTGTCAGCCATTCGGTAAGTGTTATAGGAAAACCACAGAGGACCTATAACCTGACAGAGCGCCGCGGAGGGGTTAGCTAGGCTAATGGGGTAGTTCGAGGAATTGTAAAGATTCCGGGTTTTGTTGGAGGAGAGATTGATGTTTTGTTGTTTGGAAGTTGACCAATGGAGTGAGGGTGGAGTGCTCTGGTCTGAAGCCTGATTGAAACTGTGGGATGATATTATGGGTGTCGCAGAAGTTCCAGAATTGGTCCTTGAGGAGTCTCTCAAGGGCCTTCCCCAGAACGCTGATAAGGGAAATGGGTCTGTATGATTCGGGTAGGGAAGGGTCTTTCCCGGGGTTGAGAATCATGACTGTGTTGTGGGTGGATAAAACTAAAGATATCATTGGACACGGTCTGCAATACATGATGTCACCATACTCTCCCGAGAGTAAAAGGACAAGAGAGACGTCGAAACTTCTCAATAACCGCTAGTATTCCAGGTTTACTAGTGGACACCTTGTTAAAATTGTGTTGATATATTTCTGACACTGTTCCCTCCAACTGAGCAGAAATAATATTTCTACTTTGTATAAAGAACCAAACTTTCCACAAAATGTGCTACATATTGTATGTTTAAACTACTGTACGAGTAGGGGAGAGTACCCCAAGACGGGACAGCATCCTAAGATGAGACATCCTTATTATTTGTAAACTAGTAAAAGTAGTGACATCTAGCATTTATATATAGAACATTCGTCAGACGCATTAACTCCTCTGTCGGTATGCACCGCATCGTAGTAGCTTTCAGAACATGACAAAGGAAAAACGTTTGTGCAGTGGTTTCTTAAAATAAATAATATATTTAAAATTATATCAGAATCACGTAACGGTAAGTTCAAACAGATTTTAATATGCTGGTTAAATAAAATGATATCTGAACTAATATTTTACACTTAATACTTGCAAATTATTCATTGTACTTTTGTTAGGTTAAGTTAGTTTGTTAAAAATTCTCCTATGCTTAAGATGGGACAATAAAAGTTTCTTAAGATGAGACATGTCCCATCTTAGGTACGATTATTATTTTGTAATTAAATGCATTTGCTAAAGTGGATATTTATTTACAGATGGCACCAGCGGCTAGTAAATATAAATATGTAAGAAAAACTGATAGAGGAAAATGGAAAGAAAATGATATGGCTAAAGCCATAGAAAAAGTTTCGGACCAAGAACTCTCGCAGTGGATATGAGCAAGGTAGGAATTCAGCTGCAGCCATTTACACTACCAATGAGTCCGTTAAATTATCTACCATTAGGCCTCTTCCTGCACCTAACTTCTATGGCAAGAAAAAAACAAACAGGAGGTCCTTACCATCAACAATATTAACGGATACCCCTTACAAGGAGGAACTTGAAGATAAAGAAAATATGGTTCAAAATAAAGCAAAACGGCTGGTGAAGAGAAAGATAGACAATGAAAACGATGATAAACGTGCAAATTTAAACAAAAAAGGAAAGAGTAACAAGGAAAAGACTAAGAAAAACCAGTTGGACAAAGAATTGTGTTGCATTTGCGAAGAATCTTATTTAACAAGTAAGGAAGCCTGGTACCAATGCAAAACGTGCCTTTCGTGGGCTCATGAAAACTGTGGAGATTTAGACGAACTTTTTTTCACATGTTTTGGTTGTGATTAATAACGTCCCATCTTAGGAGGTTGCAAGTCCCATGTTAGGAAACCCATTAGGTGGTATTAATATTTTCAGTTATTTTTTAATTTTGTATTTTAACCATCACAATAAAGTTTTTACTGGTTAGCTCAATTATTTTTTTAAGCTTTTAATCATCCCTGCACTCGCAAATATGTAGAACGTGTCCCGTCTTGGGGTACTCTCCCCTACTTAATAAAATCTTTTAAAAATTGTAATAAAATTTTGTATAATAATAACAGCATTTCGATGGTACTTTCAGTTATCGAAAAACGAACGAACATTCCACATTAAAGTTAATATATCGATATATAATAAAATTGTGGAGAATTTGATTATCAGATAGGAGCCAGAGCGAACAAATTCAATTCAATGCTGAGCCAAAATTTATGATTAAAGTTAGAAACGACTTTGTGCAAAATCACTTCGAGCAAATTGTGCGCATTCTCTTTATTCAACTGAATCCCCATTTAAACAGTTGTAATGTTATTGGTTGAATTTCTGGTAAATTTACAAGGAATTCTACTGAAATATTTCTGAACTCAATTAAATTCGTATAAAACAAATTGAATCGCTCGGTGTGGAACATGCATGTTGTTTACAGCCGCCAGTGCCGAGTTCGGTAGAGACGATGATACTTCGCGCGTGGTTTTGACTTAGTAAGCCAATTTCATTCTTCGGATGCAATTGTATACACCTGATTATACATACGGTAATTTAGTTTCCACCCGAACGTTGTCTATAAAATTCAAAAATATTAAAGAACCAACCGACATCTGGATTCCCGCAACGTATAGCGTTTTCATAACAGAGTGAATGCACATTTTATGCCCTGTTAAACTATGTAGCAGTTTTATCTAATTCTTTTATAAAATATCAAAAATACGCTACTTCTTTTTTTAAATGGATGTAAGAAAGAATATTTTTTATTATATATAAGTTATTATTTGAAATTAATAGCTAAATAGCTACAAGAAATAAAAGCAAAAATTGAGATAGCCAGACAATTTTTTATTAAACTCAAGAAGTTTCTTTGCAGCTAAGATATAAACTTAGTATTAAAGACAAGAATGCTTTGATTTTCAACTTTAATATATGGTGCCGAAGCAGGGACATTAAAAACAGCGGAAATGGACACATTGGTAGCCTTTTAAAGCTGCGTCGAATGAACAAAGAGGACTTTAAAGAAAAAAAATAATATTTTGCATATTAGAGGTCCAAAATAACAATTGCTGCAGAGTATTGTGGAGAAGAAGATTCATTACTCCAATCCTTCCAGCTATCTCATCTTTGTACCACACCAGAGCCCTCTTTCCACTTTTGGTTCAACTTCTTTAACCATATGGCTGTTTCCCATAACCATTTCCATTTTACAGGCTTTTGCAGTCATAAGGCATCTGGTGCAGCCTCTCTAATAATGCAATATTGCAGCAGAGGTAGACCTAGCGTGGCCTGCTGTGGGGCACGTTACCCTAAACAAGCTTAAATAGACATTTGAATAAATTGAAAGGAGTGTTCTTCAAAGATATATAACATGAAATGTTTTTCATATTTGTAAAATTCGAGGCTTTTCTTATCTACGTTGATTGATGACCCATTCTTCTTTGGTGTCTAACTGACTTACCACCAAACATCGTAGCTTTAGAAAATATCTTAGATACTTAGATGTAGAGTGTAGATATAAATGTAATCTATGAGAACCAGAATACAAAGCTTACTGTGGTCTAGGTATGAATTAATATCGTATAAACTTTAGAGTGAGCCTGACTACTTTATACAGTGGACGGCTAATTTATGGAATATTATCATTATTTCGAGAACCGTCGAGTTTTGAGGGTAATCCCGATACAGGTCGATTTTTGTTATAAAATACCCATCTTATAACATACATGGAGTAAGGATGACGTCACCGGTGTGGGTGTAGTGACGTAATCGTTAATTGTTTTAAATAGAAATCGGTATAATGCGACACCTCATTTGAAGCAGGAGAATTTAATTCTCTATTTAACGACATTACATTTGTAACTAAAATATTTTTTTTTGGGTACAAAAACATTTCTTTTTTATTTAAATTCAACCAAATTACAACTAATGATTTAATTCATAACGTACCTTTAAAATAACCAAATTATGCATAATAATTATTTTAAATTAAATGTTCCAAATGCCATCAATCGGTTCCAGCCATGACTTTCTGAAATAAATACTTAAAAAATCAAAAATAAGTAAAAATAATAGTGGACACAAAAAGTTATCTCATAAACACTGAAACTTTTTGTCAAATATTAAATCAAACAAGTGATATAGGCATAATTACTGTAGTATTTATTATCGTAAATATTTTTTAATTTTGTGAATTGTCATCAGTTGTCAATTGTAAAGTTTACTTTTGAATCCTAAATTATGGCTCACCTAAATGAAACACAACGCATAGAAATATTAATTCTTAGCGGATGTGGAGATAAAAAAAGAACACAGAACGAGGTATGCAATTTATTCAACGCAAAATATCCAGACAGACCCATCAGCCAATCAACAGTAAGTAAAATAGTCGGAAAATTTGGAGAAACTGAGCTCGATAAACATATTCCAAACGCTGGGCGTCCTAAAATTGAAGACAATGTGAAACTTGATGTTTTATTAAATGTCCATGACAATCCTCACAGTAGTTCAACACAAATGGGTGAATATGCTGGAGTTTCCCAACGATCGGTTTTACGTATTTTAAAAAAAGAAAAATACCATCCCTACAAAATTCAACTACACCAGGAATTAAACGACGACGATCCCGATCGCCGGCTTCAATTTTCTGAAATTATGTAGGATTTATGTATCGGCAATCCACGTTTCATCAATCAAATCCTCTTTTCCGATGAAGCCACATTTTTTTACATGGTACCGTGAATCGTCAAAATTGCAGGTATTGGAGACAAGAAAACCCACATTGGATGACTGAAGCACACACGCAATATCCTTAGAAAGTGAATGTATGGGCAGGGATCATCGATGACAGAATTATTGGCCCTTTTTTCTTTGAAGAAAATCTAACAGGAGAACGTTATTTAACTTTTTTGAGAAATCAACTTATACCTGTCCTTGCTAACATGTATCCAAATGCCAATAATGCAAATTTACCTAGTGACAATATCTGGTTTAAACAAGATGGAGCCCCTCTGCATTACGCACGTGAAGTACGTCAATTTTTAAATAATTGCTTTCCCAGGAGAAGGATCGGAAGACGAGGTTTTATAGAGTGGCCAGCAAGGTCGCCAGATCTAACACCTCTAGACTTTTTGCTGTGGGTTTACATAAAATCAAAAGTTTATGTCAATAGACCCCAAAATTTACAGAAATTAAAAGATAGAATTAGGCATGATATGAGTCTCATTACTCCAGAAGTCATCCGCAATGTACTTGATGAATGTGTCCGTAGATTCGCATATTGTCAAGAGACCGATGGAGGACATTTCGAACATTTAATTTAAAATATTTATTATGCATTATTTGGTTACTTTAAGGTACGTTATGAATTAAATCATTACTTGTAATTTGGTTGAATTTAAATAAAAAAGAAATGTTTTTGTACCCTTAAAAAAATATTTTAGTTACAAATGTAATGTCGTTAAATAGAGAATTAAATTCTCCTTCAAATGAGGTGTCGCATTATATTGATTTCTATCGATCAAAACATGGGTCTTATGCAGTATAAAATGAATTTTCACGGAAATATCTTAAAAATCCAACGGTTTACTAAATAATCATATATTATAATAGTTATAGCCCCTCCCTGTATACATACACATTGGAAAAAACGTTTAGTATTTTGGTAATTTGAATCGTATGTTTTAAACTTATTTTTAAAAATACCAGACAAGCAGAATTTTTTATCTTTCCCACTGTGAAATTACCTTGTCACGATATCTTGTACTCCTATTTTAATTTTGTATGCGGTTCTGAGACCATACATCACTCCAACTATAACGACGGTCATGTTTGGAATGACTTTTTTATAAAGCACGCTCATCTGCCAATAACTGTGCTCTCCATCATTTAAAGAATTCCTCGGGGAGACCAATGATGGACAGCCAAGGGCAATAAAAAAGAATACAGCATCCTCGATACTTAGAATAAGTGATGTTACAATGAATTTCTGTTTATTTGTAAAATTAGAACGCTTGATAAAATGTTGTTGACATTATTGGAGGATATTTTAATAACTTTCATCCAATTATAGAGATACTCAACAGTGGTCTCGACTAATAATTAGTGGGCCTCTGAATCGTCTATGAAATTAGCTCATCGACTGTAGCATCATCAGATTTCCGTTTAAATTGACCCTCGTTAACGATATCGCGTACTTCAGCCAATAACTTCATCTCAATCCACTTATATTTTCGAGTTTACCGGACCTCTTTGCCACCCAACTCCCCGTCTTTAGAGCTTTACATCGCAACGTTCATCATTAGTTCTTAAACTTCTATTTTTGTCCGATTTAATTACGAAAATATTAATTCCGAATACTTTTTCAACTTGCACTCGAAGTAATGAGATTGGGAACATCTAATTTGGTCGGGGTTCTTTTTAAAAACAATAATTTATAATAAACTTTAAGATTTTATGTGTTTTTTTAAGTTTATTGAGTCAAAACCAGTTTTGAAATATATAAACGTCAAATAAAGGTTTGTTTATTATGTCTTACAATTATGATTTTTAATATGTAAATTTTATCTAAAGGCCGCTTGTTTATCTTCTAACTTTCCTACTGTTTTTAAAAATTGCTCCATCTCCTCTGTGGTGTCTTGAGATTCATAATTTCTTTCAGTTTGTAGACATACTTTCGGTAGGGTCAATCGGGGTAAATGAAAACTAGGGGTAAATGAAAACAACTAAAACTTCCTATTCAAATATCCCACTTTTAAATTTGAAGTATGTCAGTTGGTTGTAGTGACAACACTGCTTATAACATTCCATAAAGTGGTATTCTGGTGAACGTTTAACGTGAAGGTAAGTTGATTGGAATTATTTACGACAATATAATTTAACCTGCATTTTGGCCGACGCAGACAAATATTTTTTTTTCGTTGAAAAATATGTTGATATTGTTAGTCTCGATATTTATCACGGTAAACAAAGTGTCCGTTAACATTTATTTTTTGCGGTTAGGTAAATAATATTGTTCAGATGGAAATGGCGAGATGTTTCCTTTTACCCCATTTATTTACCCACGTTGGGGTAAATGAAAACATATTTTTGGAGTAAAAGAAGACATGTTTTCTTTTACCCCATGCAATTTGTCTCATGCGTAAAATCTTTCAGATGCCACGAACCTATGTGAAAAAGAGTTGCTTACTTTCGTTACATTCATAATTATTTTTTAAATTAAAGGGTTCTATTTTGTTTACCAATTTGTACTTTCAATAAATAAACTGTTCTTATTGCGTTTTTTTTAACCAGCACCACTCAGAACGGTTAAAGGATATTTTCATTTACCGTGCGGTGAGCTTAATTGATATTCATTGTGAAAACCAGTTTGTTTTCGTTTACCCCAATGTGATGGGTAAATGGAAATATTTACGGGGTAAATGGGAACACATAAAAAAAGCCCCACCTTAACTTTAACAATAATTTTAATGTTTTTCAGAATATATTCTAATAAACCAAGCCGAGAAGCAACCGTTAATCATAAGAAAACTTACAATTTCCATTTGTAGTTTTGTTAGCTAATTTTAAAATAAAGTCTGCAAAAATCGTTTCCCATTACCCCGATTGACCCTATACCAATCTTCCTGCATGATATCTCGTATCTATTTTTTCTTTTTCCTACGACCATTTCATCATTTCAGGATGTATATCATCAGCACCTCCTGCTTTTCTTATTTGCCAATCCTTCTTCACTATCATTGATGCTAATTTCGTCTATAGCATTTTTTTCTTTCATATCCTTTTGTACTTTTGTTATTATTTCATTGTTCCCTTATATTCATTTTCTTTTTCTTCTTATTGGTACTTTTAACGTTTTCCCAAATCGCTTGTGAGTCCTTCCACTATTTCTTTAATTCTGTTTCGCTCATCAATCAACTTTATGTAACATTCCTTTCTTCTTTTTGACTTATTTTTTAATGTTCATATTCCACCATCAAGATATTTTACATTTTATCGGATTTTTCTTATTCCCCATTATTGTTTTCTCTGTGTTACATATTCTGTTTCTTAATTCTACTCATTTGAATTTTTCTCTTTTTCTCTCTTTTTGGTATAATTTTCTTATTTTTTAACATATATTACTGTGTATATTCTATACTTTTAATTTCTATCTCTGTGTGGTGTTCCTAATTTTAAACATAATATAAAATTTGTTTAACAAATAAGAAAATTCTGAAAATGCTTAGACATCAATAAAATAATTAGTTAGTGTGATTTATTGCCCATAATGTGTACTTTGTCAACTAAAAGAGATAAAAAAATAATTGTGTTTTTTTTTTATTTTTTTCACAACATTCCTTATTAAATATTTCGACATAGAATTTTCTTTTTCAAAATTGATTAGTGGTTTAAATAATTTCTAAAGTACTGGGTTCAGATAAAAATAATTTTTAACTCCTCAACTGGCTGGCATGTTACTACATAAAAGACTAAAAGTCAAGACCTGTCGTTATTTAATATCTTTCATTCGGAAAAGATCATTATATTTTCTTAGCCTATTGCTCTTCAATATCCTCTCAACAGAAAAATGTAAGCAGGAATATTTTCTAAATATGCATTCTAGTAGTCCTCTTGACCATTACCGTTCTCAAGGGGCCATAACAACAACATGGCATATGATGCAGGACTGTACACTCTTCATTCTTTTATCTCGTTTTTAAAAATAAATTCAGTAGGTTTGTTATGAGCCAAAAAATTAATTAGTACAGGAAATCAAGCAATTCTTTGGACCAAGGATCAAAATATATATCTGGAACCGAATGGAGCATTTTTTATTACATTTTAATCACAGGAATCAATTGAGAAAGCGATTGTTAGTAAAAACTGTTTGTTACAAGCTAATAGTATAATATGGGTGTTTCAAAAAAAGGTAACACCGTCTCTAGGATAGGTAAAAAACTGAAAAATAATTGGGGTTTGCTTAGTAAAATTTTTTTCTAACGCCATCCGTTTCCAAGATAAAGGGCGTTGAAGAAAATAAAAAATTACACATTTCTTACGATTTTGCCGAAACTACTGGCACCATTGCAATGAAATTTTATACGAATATGTTTTGGAAGCTGATATTATATCCCATGAATTTGTTTTTATAACTAACTCTCATAGAGGGCGCTAGTTACACGATTCATACAACGTATTATTCAACATAACTTTTTTTAGGGTAGAATTATTAGTCAAAACTCCAAGTGAACATAAACATCGTTTAATTCTACACCAAAAAGGTACTCTTGGTAAAACTCGATATTATGTACCGTTTTCGGAATATTTTGATTTGAAAATTATGAAGTAATAATCGCTCCTCGTATAAGTTAATGATAAATTTATTAATTAAAAAAACTTACAATAAGAAAATTAAAATAAAGACAAAGAACATAACATAAAATTCAATTAGAGTAAATGTTCAAAATGTCCTCCGTTTTCACGAATACACAAGTCTATCCTTTTTTCTAAAGAATCCATTAATCTTCTTAACGGTTGGGGATCATCTATGATGTCTCTAAAGTGACGTTTAATTCTGTCTATTAATTCTTGACGAGAATTTACTTCTGTAGCATAGACTTTTTCCTTAATATACGACCAGACTGTGTAGTCCAAAGGATTAAAATCGCATGACCGAGGAGGCCAATGAATCGGAGCTTCTGCACCTCTACCAATCCATCGATTCCGAAAATTGTTACTCAACCAATTACGACACCTTCTATCAAAGTGCGGTGGAGCTCCATCATGCATAAAAAATAATGATGTTCGCTCATTTATCGATAAATCTTGTAATATCTCAAATAAGTGATTATTTAGAAAATCAAGGTACATATCACCACTTAAATTTCCAGGTAGAATATGATAACCTATTAATCTGTTACCTAAAGTTGCTGCCCAAACATTAACTTTAAATGAGTGTTGGTAATGTGATACCCTTTTGGCTTGTGGATTCTCATCACACCAGTAGTGTGCGTTATGGGAGTTAAACATACCTTGTCGCGTAAAGGTGGCCTCGTCCGTAAAAAGAATACATTTTAAAAAATTTGGATTGAGGGCTGTCCTTTCTCGCAATGTTGCACAAAAATCGACTCTAACCGGTAGATCGTCCGGCAAGAGTTCTTGAACTTGTCTGTAATGGTAAGGATGTAGCTGCTGCTCTTTAAGTATCCGCCAAGTAGTTGAAGAAGATGTATTTGTTTGTCTTGCCATATTCCTTACACTTAATGTTGAATTTTGATCAACTAAATTTAAAATAATATTTTCTTTATTAATTGTTCTTGTTGTTCTTGGTCTACCTGAATTTATTTTCTTTGGTTTTACATTCCCAGTTTCTCGACAACGTCGTTCAACTGCTCTAAATGTTTTTTTACTTGGTAAGTTTCTTCTAGCAAACTTTTCTGCATAACGTGTGAAAGCTGCACTAGAGTTTCCTAAACACTTGTCTAAAGTTAATAACATGTCGGTGTATTCAACATTTGAGTACATTTTGTTTAACAATATCTAATTTTACAAATAACAAGGTTTTAAACTCTATTTATTGTTGACTTATTGTCATAAAAATCAATAAATGTCAATTTTACATGGCAAACTTAGAGAAAAGCGAACTTTATCATTAGTTTATACCAGGAGCGATTATTACTTCATAATTTTCAAATCAAAATATTCCGAAAACGGTACATAATATCGAGTTTTACCAAGAGTACCTTTTTGGTGTAGAATTAAACGATGTTTATGTTCACTTGGAGTTTTAACTAATAATTCTACCCTAAAAAAAGTTATGTTGAATAATACGTTGTATGAATCTTGTAACTAGCGCCCTCTATGAGAGTTAGTTATAAAAACAAATTCATGGGATATATCAGCTTCCAAAACATATTCGTATAAAATTTCATTGCAATGGTGCCAGTAGTTTCGGCAAAATCATAAGAAATGTGTAATTTTTTATTTTCTTCAACGCCCTTTATTTTGAAAACGGATGGCGGTAGAAAAAAAATTTACTAAGCAAACCCCAATTATTTTTCTGCTTTTTACCTATCCTAGAGACGGTGTTACCTTTTTTTGAAACACCCTGTATGTCAGGCTGACATTTATATTATTGAAGTTCCATTTTATTGGCTTGGTTTATTATTTCTTTAATTAAACCGCGTTTAATTGACTCACAGATTACCGAAAAAAACAATAAACATTTTCGGACTAAAAAGTGATAGTTTCAAGTCCATCTCTGGGTCCGATTCTCGACATTTGAAGGGCCAGTTCGTTTAAATATGCCTTCTCGAAATGATGCAAACTTCCACTTGAGGGAACACAATTCAACGAACCTCGTTATTTTGTATCGGCTACTTATTTTCAATTTATTGTTATTTTTATTTAAGTTTTTGTTCGCTTGCCTGCCAACGGTGTGGACTGTATGCATGGTTTGATAGAATAATAAGCAAATAATTTTAATGACAGGTATATATGTATCAAAAAAAATTAAGCCGGGATCAAAAATGAAAAGATAACATCTGAAAATTGATTTTTTATAATTACCTCGGCCGATCAACGACTTTTAATTTCTAAAATCTACGTCATACACCATTTGCGTATAGCTGTATTATACGAGGGTTGTCTGAAAAGTTTGCGACCTAACAGAGATACTAGACAATTTTTCTTCAAATTAATTTTTATTTTTCCACATAGTCTCCTTGTAAGTCTATACACTTTTCCCAGCGATGCTCCCATTTCTTCAACCCGTTCAAATAGTACTCGGCGTCTTTCTCTGCAAAATAGTTATTTACGAAGGTGATGGCCTCCTCATTCGACGAAAATCTCTGTTCTACGAGCGCAACTTTTAGCTAGGAAACAAAAAAAAGTCGCTTGGGGCTAGATCTGGTAAGTAAGGAGGGTGGTCAAGCAGTTCAAACCGTAATTCGTGGATTTTCGCCATGGCAATCGCTGAGGTGTGAGACGGCGCATTGTCTTGGTGAAACAAAATTCTTTTTTTCTGCAAATGTGGCCGTTTTTCCGCAATTTCTGCCTTCAGCTTGTCAAATAATGATGCTCCTGTAATGGTTTTACTTTTTGAAGATAATCGATTAAGATAACTCCATGACTATACCAGAAAACAGTTGCCATCACTTTCCCAGCCGAAGGAACAACCTTTGCTTTTTTTTGGAGCCGATTTCCCCTTCGCAGTCCATTGTTTTGACTGTGTTTTTGTTTCTGGACTATAATGGTGTATCCAAGTTTCATCTACAGTAATTAATCGGCGCCAAAACTCTGATTTATTGCGCCTAAACTGCGCCAACAGAGAGTTAAAAATGTTCATTCGAACACGTGAACAAACGTGGCACCCAACGCGCGGACAGCTTTCTCATGCCTAAATCTGGATTCAATATGTGACAAACACGTTCTTTGGACATGTTTATAGCCTCTGCTATCTCCCTAATTTTACTTCGACGGTTGTCTAGCACCATTTGGTGAACTTGAGCGATATTATCGTCAGTTGTTGCAGTTTTGGACGTCCCGAACGTTCATCGTCACCCAAGCTGGTACGGCCACGTTTAAATTCAGCAGCCCAAAATTTCACGGTGGTAAATGATGGTGCAGAGTCCCCGTACACAGCGTCCAACTCGTTTTTGATTTGCGTAGGCGTATTGCCTTTCAAAAACAAATATTTAATGACAGCTAGATACTCGATTTTTTCCATTTTCATAAAAACACTCACATCGACTCACTCAAATGAGTGTCAAACAACAACTGCGCATCCAAAATGGCTGAAATTTTAGTGGGTACCTTTCAAAGCATGCGCAAACACATTCCCCAACTTTTGTTTACGAGTGCTGCCATCTTCATGTTGAGGTCGGAAACTTTTCAGACAACCCCCGTAAATATACATTTTTTATTACAATATATGCCAAGGGTGGGGTACTTTTTTGCAGTTTAAGACGTTTTCGACTAACCCACCTTGTATCTGAAGAAATACCCCAGCTGACAGGGTCACGTCATATAAACGTCGATATTAGGTAATTATTGGTAAATGACGTCGACGACCTAACATCTACGTCTCTACAACGTGATAAGTTAGACCAACCATATACGTCATTTTTCCAACGTCGACCTAAAGTGATGCAATAATATTTAACTATAAAACATGCACATTTGCATAGTGTAAATAAAAATTTTATTTCGTAGCTTTTTCTCATTTTCTGATAATTAGCAGCTAGGTAAATATGTCATTTTAATATATATGATACATGCAGTTGAAAATATTTCTAAGTGGTAATCATTATCAATAGTATTGTATACCTTACGTATTTATTTGCTTATTACTAAATACTTAATACACCTACCTTTGTCATTTAGAGTGATTTATCAACTTAACTTTTGAAAAATGATAAATTTTAATATTCGCGCCAAACGCTCGTTACAACTCGGAGGCTTGTCGGGCAGATCGTGTTTGCCACGCCTTTCCTTTCATTGTTGTTGGCTTCTGTAATGCAAGCCAACAGCAATCACTTTATGACCAAGGATTAAAATGAGAAGTGTTTTTGTGAATATTTATAACAGTATTCGTTGCAGATAAATTTAGGTAAGTAAGAAAAATTTTGCAATTTCCTTACATTCAACTAAATAAATGGTTTATAATATTTTTATTTGCCAGTATTCTTAATTGGCGTAAATGGCTACCAATGATGTTTTAGAAAATGTAAATATATTATTATTAACCAGTTTAATATGTAATTTTGATAGGTAAATAGTTAGAGCATTGTATTTAAATAATGATTATTGTATAGTATTCGTATACTGATATTGTAATTTTTGTCTAAATATAGCGGCGTTAGAAATACTTCGTATGCATCCGATTCTACCAAACTGGCTTAGCACCTATTCATTGTAAATGGCTAACACTAGAGAAATCAGATTTTTTTTCGGCATCTACAAAGTACCAGAAAGCATTATAATTTGGCGTTTCTCAGGAAAAAGGCTGGACATCCTACAATGTAAGAAAAGTTTACTTCGAACAAGGTAAATTTAACAATAATTATTTAATTTTTTTGACTAAAATATAATAAATATTAGTGACATGCTGTGTGCTATGCATTAGGTAACTTGTAATATTTAATTCAAATTAAGTTGTATCAATAATTTTTTTAATTGATGAATATCTCATTTTTAAAGATACATTTTATGAATCAGAATTGATTTTAAATAGTTGCTTCACATTTAACTTATACTTCGCACACAGACTACGTTGTTAATTCGATGTACCTAACTTTTACTATGTAATGTGCAACATTTTATATTATTTAAATAATATTGTTAAATATTTTATATATTTAAAGTAACTTGTAATATTTGTATGTAAAATTAAAATTTAATGTAATGGTTAATGCAAATAAAATTGTCTATCAATATTTTTGGTTTTTATTCTGTCCCAAAATCAATCCATACGTCATAAATAGGTAGAAAAAACTACGTCATGAAATAACGTAATCATACGTTACAATTTCGTCGATAAAACATGTCTATTGTACGTCATGGGGTGACGTAATTTAACGTGACTGGGTGACGTCTTTGGGCTGTGACATTTTCACGTCATATTTTAGTAGATTTGACGTCATCCAAGAAGTCTAAACGACGTAACGGGTGACCAAAAAATTACGTACAATGTACGTCATGCTGTCAGCTGGGACAATACAACTATAGAACTTTTAATCCGATTATGTAGGTATTTTGAGTGGAAATGATTGACCAGTGTCGTAGAGTATATATGATTAAAACATTAGTTACTTTAAATAAATAAATATATTAATATACTTAAACTGTAATACTGTAACCTCCGCCTATGATTTTACGACCGTTTTATGACTTGGACGCACATTTTGTACTACCGACAATTTATGAACGGACTATAGAAATAGACTTCCTCCAGCAAAATTGTTGACATAACAGTGGAAAACATTTTAGGTCCTATTACTATTATTACTATTACAAGAAAATAGAATGAGGATCTTAATCTTATTTTCTTTTAATTCTTTCAGCCTGATGATGGTTCTATAGGACCAAAACTAGTTACAACGATTAATAAATAGTTATGGGATAGACTTTGAGTTTCCTTTGTACCTTTTTGTGTTCCCACATTTGAGATATGGATAGCCTACAAGATTTAAAAGATTCAATGCCAATGGTCAAGAAAAAAATAGAGAAATAAGTAATAAGAGATATAATGAACTTTATAAACAACAGACATCCTAATATGTAGGTAAGCACTTAAAATAATCTCGACTTATAGATGATTTTGGGCGACACCGAGTCGATACCACCCTTAGCGATTTGAAAGAGAAACAAGCAAGCGATTTTCCGGGTCTTTCAGAAAATATCACAGTCGTTGTATGCTGCGGAACAGAAAAGCTGAAGCCGCGTTTTGACGATGACGGTATTTCACTAACCACTGTCAAATTAGTTCAATAAGAAGTAGTCCACGCGTCGCAGTCATTATTATCGGTAGATTGGAATTTGCATACTGTGCTGCAGGAGAGACGTGTCTTCATTTGCCAACGGTATGCTGAGGGGCACTTTACATACATAGTCGGCCGGCGTTTTACACCCACACTTACACCCACTCTAGCACACAACCGATAATTACACTTTTGTTCGTGCGTTGTTCTGGCAGGTGTTCGTTATTTTCTATTGTCCTTTTGTATTAAAAGCCAGTTTAAAGACTTTATAATGTACCTACTAAACCGAAACCGTGCCTTTGCTCAAACAAATTTACCTTTTTTTATGTTTGCAGGGATGTGGGTTACGACGTACAAAATAAAAACAAACGCAATTATAAGGAGCATCTTACAGAATCCACCAAACAAATTCTGTTTATAAACTAATATGTTCAATTAACACATTTGCTTTTTAGGTTAGGTTAGGTTAGGTTAGGTTAGGTTAGGTTCTAAAAACATATACAAATAGTCGATCATAACAATTAAATACAATAAATATACCGATCAAAACAGACCTCCCTTGCATTGGAAGACGTATTCAGATGACTTAATTGGGACAAAAAGACAAATATACAAACAAACAAATCAAATTCAACTAAATCGTATGCCCCATTACAACGTTCATTTATTAAACCTCCATTTTAGAATCAACAAGAAATGAATTATTTTATATTAAGATGTTACTCCGATAGAAATTTTACTTTTTAATGGCACAGATAAAATAAAAAATTCATTCGCTGTGTGATTCTCCAGCTGGGATCCATTAAAGGTTCTTAAAATGCTATTGAATCACGTCTGAATGTCTCTCGTGAATACGGCCCAATTTATATATGCATATAATTATCCGGCAACACTGAAATGAAGGCAATTATAGTGCAATAACAGTCGCGAGCTTAATGATGTATGCCCATGTTCTTCCTAAAAGCCATAACGAACGTAGGCCACCTCTTAAAACGCGGCCTGAGGAGGAGACACGGAAGTTGAAAGTTAAATTACTCACTCTCTTAGTTGAATATTTTAATAGTGTGTTTATATCTATCCTCGAAGTTATTTAGCTATAGGGGATTAATTTGCGAGGTTTTCCCGTATATCAAGTACCTAAAATCACCAATCAAAATA
Source organism: Ophraella communa (assembly GCA_035357415.1). Lineage (NCBI taxonomy): Eukaryota > Metazoa > Arthropoda > Insecta > Coleoptera > Chrysomelidae > Ophraella > Ophraella communa. The sequence goes on along the minus strand of CM068982.1, from coordinate 2,569,621 downwards.
ACCAATCTCTTTCAAATTGTATACTAAACAGAGTCAACTGCGTACTTCACACGTTTCCAAAAAGGTTTCAACTTGAAAGCTATTTAAGTTTTCTTAAGTTGAACAGCAAAATTTTGAGTGGATCAAACTTTTCTTGAACAAGTAAAAACTGTATCAACTCTATTAAAAGATAGGTCCATCACAATTACTTAATTTTTAGGTGTGAATTCAATCATCTGTTCGAAAAATTCTTCTAACACGTCTCCGTTCATCTCTTCGTGATAATCACAGGTCTTTTTTTATTCAAACAGAAGTAAACCCTTCTTAAGAAATCCATTTATACTACCTATATGAGTAACAATTAATCGTCGACCCTTACCTGTTGGTTTCTTAAAACCAGTTGAATATCCTTCCAGAAATGCTTGTCGAGATGTTTTTATAGTTTTGTCCTTACAAACTCCTTTCTGTCCTCATTTTTTTATTTTTCTGAGGTAGTCTCTTCTCCAATATACAATTTCTTCGGAATCGATAAGCATTAACTGTCTGCCAACTTTTTCATACTTAAAGTTTAACTTATACAAAACTTTCTAAAGTTTGTCTCTACTTATTGTGGGTAAATCGGGATCATCGGTAATAACCATAAATAAGGTTACTATTCATAAACAGATTGATATAAATATAAAATGTTTTGAAAATGGTTTATTTATAAATATTCAGATGAATAATCCCTAACCTATTGTTATAACAGCAAGATAACTAAATTTTACGATGGTCTGTATGATATGACAAATTTTCTATCTAAATAGTAGAATAAGCTAAAATATTGACGTTGTACGAAAAGCATACGTACTAAAATATGCATAACAAATTAGTTTTTTTCTGAGAATTTACTCTGCCTTATTTTTCAAACATACTATATGCAGGTTTTGCCTGGAAGGGAAGCAAAATACTATGTCATTGTGAAGGCTTGACAACTGTGGTTTCTATAACCAGAAGCAGCAGGTTACATGAAACGACCATTTTTAATGCTGTTGAACTTCATCAGATGGCCCAACTATCGATTTTGGACGACAGTCACAGAATGCGTTGTATATCAGTGATATACTTCAGCATCTTGTCTTTCCATGATTTGAAGACTGTTTGGATCCCACAGTTTAAATGCGCTTTGCCAAGAAAAAAGAAATCTCTTGACAAAATAAATAAATAATATCGATGTCCAAACTGAGCCAATCATTGACAAACTAGTCAATGGATGAGTTCTATAAAAGGAAAATGTTGCCAAATTAACGAGCAAAAAAATACTGAAAAAGATTAGTCGCATAAGGAAGCAGTTTTTCCAATATATTTTTGGTTTTTCTTATGTATTTTGGGCCCCTTTATCACCCGTGTTGTACCCGAAAGATATGGAGTTCTTTTAACATATTTTTAGTTTGTAGTATTTTACTTCTTACAGTTGACGAAAAACTAAATGTCAGCTGTCAACACATACACGTATCATTAGATATTGTCCTGTTATTATTTAGCATTTTTCTTTGCCTTATAAAATTAGTAGAGCTATAATTGTGTTCCAACATATTTGTAGTGGGTTTAATTGGGAAATTCTTAGATTGATTGTCAACATCTATTTGATTGTCTGAAACACTAGCATGTTCTTGTACATCAACTTGAGTTATTTCTGCATTTTCCTCAACTTCAGTAGATTCATTATTACAATAAGGTTTTGGATCTACGCAATTATGAACGAAATGTTCACTACAAATATAGTTGATGATATTGTATGATATTGTTGATTGTGGCAAAATTCAGATTTTGGTTGCCACATAAATCAATCCATTTGAGGCATCTGCTCGGACATTTTCTGGGTTTAGGAAACGGAATAAACTTAATAGAATTCCTTCTTCGTCCTTTAACTAAAGTTCTTGTATTATTTCTACAATTTTGATATGCACAATGCTTCATCGCAATTTGTATTGTGGAATCACAACGAAGATACAAATCCGGGTAGAATTACTCTTCTCGATGGTATTTGCAATAATAAAAGCAGATCAGAGTAACACAAATCACTAACAGATAAAGTTAGAATAAAAAATGCTAAATAATAACAGGACAATATCTAATGATACGTGTATGTGTTGACAGCTGACATTTAGTTTTTCGTCAACTGTAAGAAGTAAAATACTACAAACTAAAAATATGTTAAAAGACCTCTATATCTTTCGGGTACAACACGGGTGATAAAGGGGCCCAAAATGCATAAGAAAACCCAAAAGTATATTGGAAAAACTGCTTCCTTATGCGACTAACCTTTTTCAGTATTTTTTTGCTCGTTAATTTGGCAACATTTCCCTTTTATAGAACTCATCCATTATATTTTCCACCTTGTCTCAAAATTGAATACTTTCATTGTAACTACGTTTAAAAATTGCAATTATTTACATTTTTGGAAAGTTTAATAAATTTAACAAATATTTCTTTTTATTGTTTGGCTTTCTATGAAACTATTTTATTTTTCTAAACGATGACACACTTATCATTTTAGTTACCGATATCAGCTAAGCAAAATGTTCGTTTAAGAAGTATTTTTCCCTCCTACTCATCGATGTTCATTCTAAAACGATTCAAATTCAATCGAATCAAGTTCGTTAAGGCGATGCCGCCCCAATTCTGTTTAAACTCATCACCCTTTCCCTCTTTGCTTCCTTTTATCCACCTTGAATGTTCTCTGATCAAGTCCTAATTTGCTTCTTGTCTTTCTGAATCGACTAGATTAGAGGAGACCCACAAAAGTAGTGACATGAGCGAAAAATACCGACGGATGTGGAGAATAAACGATTGTTGGTCTACCTATCTACAAGGAGTTACAAAAATTCTTAAAGATATAACAGGAAATATTTAAAACTGTAAAGTAGAATTGTGAAAATTGCCTAATTCGTTTTGATGTTTATGAAAAATAAAGAAAAGTATTAAAGATTGATGTGAAAATGTTTAACTTAATAGTTTATAATTCATTTTTATTTTCTTAATACCCCTAATTATTTATAAAATCGTTATTTGTAAAAGTTTTATCCTTGGTAAGGGGTAGTAGTGGGTATGGTTGGGTCATAAAAAAATAAGGAAATACGATGGTTGCCTTAAATTTTGGGATTAGAGAGCCAAAAACAAATATTAATCATCTCACGACATCAATAGCTTTCGGAACAACAACTGATGTTGGACGACCTGCACGAAATTCGTCTTGGTGTGAACTACGGCCACAATTGAATTCACCATACCATTTAGGTTTTGTGATCAATGACCAAGAAATTATTCCCATATTTGATGTCCCTCATATTTTCAAATGTTTGAGAAATAATCTTTTGAAACATGACTTGTATTTTAAGCAAAATAAATAAATAATTGGGTACATTCAGGAGGTCCCAGCGGCTAGATCTAGCCACTCAGCATGCTGTGGCCGCTGTTAATAAGCGCCTTCGTTTCGCCTGAATGCGTGGCTCACTGACAGCGGAACAAAAGTCAAAACATTTGAAAACATAACCCAATTTTTATTTTGGTTTTTATATGTCTATTGTGTTCATGTACAAAACTACAATAATTATCTTCAATTATCAATTGGATAAATCTTATCCCAACAATCAACACCTTAGAATATAATTAAGATCAACACAAACCTACATAACCCAATTTCGATATGTCATTAATGTCAAAATCGCAATGCGCTTTTTAGAAAGCGACAAATTTCTACGCTGAGCAAAACAGTCAGCCGCTGTTGAATAGCTTTCAAGCAGCGCTACATTCAGAGAGACTCCTTACTAAGCGATCTCAGCCGCTGGGACCTCCTGAATGTACCCAATGATCATTTTTTGATTGTAAACATATATATTTACTTTAGTTTCGTTGAAATGTAGCTGTCTATTTTATCGCAGAGTACTTCTTATTGACAGATAGATGGCACTAGATATAAATTTAAGGAATCTGTATTATCGACAATACTTTTTAACACAAACGCTGCTACTCGATGTCGCATACGGATCTAGACAGTAACTAGGTTCTTGCCATTCTATTCGTAGTTTCGTATTCGGTGACCATTTGGGTTGTGCCTGGTCAAAAACAAGAGGAACAGTTAAAAATAATTGAAATAAAAAGCAATTAAATTAAGATTGGGACCAGTCCAGATAACTGAAAACTAGTTTAGAATAAGAACAAATCAGGAAATACAACAAGTAATAAAAGAAAATGTGGTTAAGAAAAAAAATAAGGTGGCCGGAACTAACCAATGGAAGGAAAAGGCAAGTGACAAGAAAATATGGAGAGAAATAGCTGATATAATGTAAAAAGAGAATCGGCGATTGATCCAACTCGAAAATGCATATAGAGAGTACCACTTGGTAAGGTGCAACCCTCTAAATTGAGGGTTTCAGCACCCGTAAATACAAGATTAAGATTAGTACATATCAAAAATTCAGACAATTTGACGGTGCTCCCGTTTCCATAAGAAAAGTTTAATGTAAATCTTCAATATCAAACATTTTTATTTTAAATTTATTTTCTCTTAATATTTTCTTATAAAAAAAATTCAATTACACGTCAACGTGTTTTATAAACATGACTTTTTTTTTATTTAAAATCCGAAATCACTTAAAACACATACACACACACTCCTTCCCTAATATTTACTTGTTCCACGTGAATTCTTAAAAATTTAATAAAATTCACATATTTCCTATTCGAACAAACTTAATATCGAAACCTTTTCTCGGTCCTATTAGATTTTATTACACACACGCACACACTGAACGTTTATATTACTTCTACAAACATTGTTACATTTATTGAAAGCTTCCATTGATTTTCCAATATGGTGGCGAAGGAAGGCACTCTCCTCCAACTCTATTGGTGCATATTAAAAGCTAAGAGCTCCCTCAATGATGTGAATATACATTTTTTTTTCATTTGCAGCACGACGTAAGTCAAATTGGCTTTCTTTTTTGTATCATCAAGTGTCTACGTTTATTACAATGTTATACAAAGCTCTTTAATATATTAATATTAATAAGAATGCTATAAAGGAACTTTAAATTGTATTTTAAGTAAATATAGCTTGTTCTGATGGATTCATATTGAAAAAACTTGAACGTAGTTCATTCGACGGATCAAACTTGTAGCCATTACAACAGGAATTAAATTTAATGACACCGAAAATTATTAGAGAGCAAACGGCAACACAAAAGAACTTTTCTAATTGTTGGTAGAACTTCACAAACTTCAATCATTCTTGTATTAATGAGGACGCACTGCAATTTTCATTTGTTAGCTTTTGTGTTTTGCGTTTTTGGCGGCTGGGGCGATGTCGACGACAGAGGGTTCAATTAAAATGCGCAAACAGTTCTTAATAATGAATTCAATATCGGTAAATAATGATTTGTGTTCAAACGATCGAAGACATTTTATGATTCTCGTAAATTAAAAGGTTTATCTCATCTCTCGTTAAATAGAACAGAAGGTAACTATGAAATACAATATTTGCGTTAATTTTTATCTAAACATTATGTCAAATCAGTTCCTGCTACGTTATATTTCGTGGTAAACCAAGAAAATATCGCAGGAAATACAAAGAATTAGATTTTTTTCTTGGGTTCCTTGATACAGCTCCACTCGACTCCACTCGACTCTTCAGTGAAAGATTTTGCAACGGATGACAATTTCCATCCTTCTAAACGTTTTACTAGATCAGCTCTAGAACTTGCAAACATAGTAGCTGAAGAACGACGGAAACAATGCTCCGTGTACATTTCTAAATTTGCTAGTATCAAAAAATCTGCAATTTTCTTTGGGGATTATATATAGTGTTAATCCCCACCAATTGAGTAGTACACTTTTGCTGTCGGTAATTCACAAAACACTTACTGTGAGGTACGTTTTTGGGGCACAAGGCAATATACTTTCTCACAATTTCCAAGAAACTCACTCCAATTTTCTTGTCAGTTCAATCCTCAAAGAGGATTGAACATTACGGAACAATGGTGTGACTCGGTGGGACTCAGCATCAACCCCACCAAAACCACACTAGTAGCCTTTACAAGGAAAAAGAAACCTAATATAAAAATAATAAAAATAGGGGAGAACATCGTCGAGTGGAAAACAGAGGTAAAATATCTGGCTAATCCTAGATAGCAGGTTACTCTGGAACAAACACGAAGACGAAGTAATACACAAAGTAACCAAGGAGCAACCTGGAGCAATGGGAACTTGCCCCACTGCTGCAATGAAGGTGATTTTAAACTTTGTAATATTAATTGTGCGTTGGGCGACAATTTGTGATATTAATTGTGCGTTGGGCGACAATTTGTAATATGATTTACCTGTTGATAGTGAATTTATAAAAATATTTAGTTAACTTTTTTGAAAAAAATAACAACATACCAAAAGAAAAAATTTAATTTACAATAAAACAAACATTAAGCTTAATTTCGTCTTTAATTAGTTGTAAAAGATACTTCAATAATTAACAGAATTTATAAATGTTTATCACACAAAAATTATGATAGTTAAATACCTCGGCTAGGGGTGAGTAAGTTCATTAGCTCTGACTATTGTACAATATTTGTTTCTTTAAGAAATTATAAGGGCGCCACTGAAATCTTTTTATTTTTTATGATATACTGAAGAAAGTTGTTTTAAGCTGAGTTATTTAAATAAGTATCATAAGATGACAGAAAGATGTCAGAAAAAACTGTCTATGAAGATAAAAAAAATGATTTGAAAATGTACAAACATATAAAAGATAATAAGATTTCCTTGGTGCTGAAATTAATGAGGTAGAGAATACGTTACAACAAAATAATCCGCAAACAGTTCTTTAAAAATACTTATTCTAATACAGTTGACGATATAGAAAAATATACACGGAAATAAAAGAGAAAAAATATGGGAACAGTAAACTTGATAGATCACAATAAACTTATCTGTTACAATAGTGGACGATCCTTCGCCGCACCTTGGGGTCGCTACGGCACTATCTAGGTGGTTCCAAATGATTATGAAAGATCACTAGTGGAGGGATGATCTGCCCCAGTTGTAGAGATAATTCAGTTAAGAATGTACATACGAGAGCTTAAAGTTTACAAGCTGTTCAAGTTTACGAAATCTCCAAATTCAAGAGATGCTTCTGGTTTACAGAATCTTCAATTAAAGAGTTGCCTCTAGTTTACTGTATTATATTCCAACTTTCTGAAAATTACCAGTGTCAAACACGTGTTACATTTACTTTTCTGGCACAAAAAGTACAAATCAGCATAGTCCGAAATCTACAGTTAGATGCTAACGTATTTTAATAGATTACAAAAGATACATTTTTACATTAAATATACTTTTTAATAATCTTACACACTAATCAAAATTCCAGAAATGTACTTTTACCCGCCTTTTATAAAAAATTATCATTAATACTTTTAATTACCATAAAAAGATTCTTTGAATAATAATGAAATATGTTGAAATTCTCATCTGATATAATAAAATATAATATAACTTTCGATATTTTATAAATATCTTAACAAAAAGGAATTATAAAATTGGAATAAAAACATACCTGTATATGACAGTAAATCAATAGAAGAAATGAGACGGAATAATTATTAAAACCTCTTGAACTCGATAATGCCAACTCATTAGTACACCTCGTAGCGTAGCTACTTTGAACTTCCAATTATAATTATAGAGACCGTATTCATTATTTTATTATTAAAAATGTTTTATGATAGATGGAGCTAGCGGTACTAATTGAATTTAATATTTAGGATACCAGGTGCTTAAAATGTTAACAGGTACTGTTACAACTTGACCCCACTGCACATTCTGCTAGAAAGTGTAAGGAAGAAAACAATATATAGAATGATCAAAGAAGGAATTATCAGGGAAAAACCTCGATCACTTCACTTTGATCAAACTTGGGAAATGCCCCAAGATGATATGCCAAAGAAATTCAACTTTGTGAGAAAATTTATCACAAAGTTGAGTAATAAATCTGAATGGGATGAAGACATCATACAGAATTTAAACCAGAATACCATAAAGTGGTATAGAGACGGTTCCAAGCTAGACGAGGGAACTGGGATAGGTGTTTTTGGACCGAGAGCCAAATACTCAGAAAGCTTGGGCACATACCCGAGCACCTCACGTACCAGTGCATTTTGCTCCTCGCTATGTAAATCTATCAAACACCATTTTTTCAAATAATAAATATAAATTCTTAGATAAGGGTTTAAAATATTGCATACCTCCCAAATTTACAAATAGTATAAAAGAAATTTTAGCTACAGATTCTGAAATAGCTTTAAGAACTAATACAAATAATTTCATTTATAAAAAAATGCAAATAGCAAATCTTATTAGAGACATAAAACCAGATAAATAAAGACAAAGAAAGAATTACTACGAAGTATAAAAGCCCTTAATTTAAAGAACGTTATGTGATCGACAATATTTGTAATACACACGGATTTACACGCCTATGGAGATAATATCCCGACAAAACTTGTCTAAAGACAAGTTTTTACTACCTTTGAATCTCTGTACTCCTCTCGTATCTACACTAGTCTTAGGTAATGTTTGAGGTTCGATAATAGTATATTAAACAACGCATTTCATATGGAATTCTGTTATGACACGAGTTCAAGTTTAAAAAACGAATCGCGAAGCGATGAGTTTTTTAAAGAACGAGTGTCACAACAGCCATATGAAATAAGTTGTTTATAATATTTTTTATATTTTGCCCTTTTTACCATTTTTTAAATTAATTTTTTATTTTTATGTAATTACGAAAATTTTTATTTTAAAAAGTATGTCGGCAGCACTGTGTAATTTATAAAATTTTACAGTTGTGACATTTAAATTATCAAATGTTAATGTTTTAAAATATTTTAAAAAGAATAATATACCAATAATAGTATATTATATAAGTAAAATATTATATTCATATTCACAGATACTTTCTTAAAGAAAAATATAAAATTAATAAATTGCTATTAGCCACAAATGTCAATGTCAATAGTCTTGTCATTAGAGACTTCACTCATGTCGCCAACCATTTAAAACAAAAATTTGCGTGCGTAAAAGTTACATTACGATACGCAAATGCGTTTTATAATGAAGATTTCTATAAATGCAAAATATAAAAAAGCATTTATTGTTGTTATTAACAATCTTTGAATGCTGTATATTGAATAAATCTATAATGACGTATTGTAAGTCCGCGTTCTTTTGTAAAATGTAAAATAAAACTAGTGGCTACATAAGGAAAGCGCCTTAAGCAAATTTGATTTGATTTGATAGAGCCCCCGAAATGCGAAAGCAACTATGGGGCTGAGCCCGTCGTCGGTTTCGAGGTTCCTTCAGTCCAAGCACGTCCGCCAATCAATCAAATCGCATTTTCATATCCACTAACTCGCTTTTCCTCTCTCGACTCCATGCTCGCTTTATACTGATTGAAAAATAATAACGCGTTTATATTGGATTTTTATGAATTATTCCTGCTACAACATCAATAACTTCTTCTTCGGCGGCTTATTAGGTTCTTGATTTGTTTTTTCCAGCTTTCAGTTCGATTTCAGTTCTTATGATGCGTGTTTCATGTATGATAAGATTAAGCGGCTTACTACATTGTTTTATTTACTTATTCATCAGATTTAATCTGTATTTTAAATGTCCATAAAATTATTTTTTCTTTTGTATATTTATCGTAAAAGAAACTGCGTTTATTTTAATGTTTAGTTGCAACTAGTTTCGGCCTCATAAGACCATCATGAGGCTGTAAAAATACTGTACAATATAAATGGAAAGATAAGACGATAAGTTAAGTCAAGTGAATAAAAAAACATTTTATAAACAAAATATTAATAGCTATTTATTGTACAGGACGATAAAATTGTACTTTATCTTCAAGAGCGTTTTTTAGCGTCGAGACGTCAATCGAGACGCTAATTTTGCTCTAAAAGATAATGGGATTTTATCGTCGTGTGCAATACAACATTTTTTTCTATAGCAAGACTTCAAGTTCAGGTGAAAAATAAAATTTCAAAGAAAATTGTAATTTTGGGTACAAAAATCGCAACTGTGTTGCTAGAAATTGTAACATAATATGTTAACTAAAAACGTAGTATTTTTAAATTAATTATATGGCTAACACTAACACCATCTATTGTATAGAGTTCTTAACATGTTAATTATTATAAACGATTCCTGTCAGTAATTCCAACTTTATACACGATCTTTAATGTGGCTTAGTCCAATACCTTAAACCACGATTCATTCTCTTATTGTCATTGGTGTTATACACAGGTATGTTTTTTGATTTTTATTTTTGGTAAAAGTTTTTAAATATAATTTCTATAAATCTTGACAGTACCTACTATATAATCAGATGAGAATTTTCATATTAATAATTATTTCAAGTATATTTTGAGGGCAATTTAAAAGTAATAATTGTAAATTTTTTTTATAAAAAAATACAAAATGGCGAGTTGAGTACTTTTTTTGGAATTCTAATTGTTATATTAATTTATTTTTTGTTACTACTGCATTTTCTGTCATATATCCTAATGATAAATGTAAATTTCGGAATACGCTGTTTTGTACTTTTTGTACGGAAAAAAATAAACGAACACGTGGCTGATGCTGACAATTTTTCACAGCATTGGAATATACAATACCAAAGACGTTACAAATTTCAAGTTAAAAGACGTTACAAATTTCAAGTCAAAAGATGTGACAAATTTCAATTTAAAAGACACTACAAATTTCAAAGACATTACACTGATTGGTTCTACATTGGTGGACGGTTCATCAGGCCAACCCTTCACTGGACCAGCCCTCTCCTGGATTAACCAATGGATCAGATGTAAATAAAGATAAGTCGACCAACTCGCCATTTTGTATTTTTTTATAAAAAAAATTTACAATTATTACTTTTAAATTGCCCTCAAAATATACTTGAAATAATTATTAATATGAAAATTCTCATCTGATTATATAGTAGGTACTGTCAAGATTTATAGAAATTATATTTAAAATCTTTTACCAAAAATAAAAATCAAAAAACATACCTGTGTATAACACCAATAACAATAAAAGAATGAATCGTATTTTAAGGTATTGGACTAAGCCACATTAAAGATCGTGTATAAAGTTGGAATTACTGACAGGAATCGTTTATAATAACATGTTAAGAACGTTTTTAGTTAACATATCATCTTACAGACTTCATGATTTATAGTATCGAAAGCCTTAGAGTAGTCAATCTGAATTTTGCTGTATCCTTCTCTAAAACCGAATTTATAGATTGACCTTTTTTTAGGGGATACAACGTAGAGATTTATTTTAAATATATTACATTTTCTTCTATTTCTAAATAATTTATACATATATTTTAATTAAAATAGTCCCCAAACCTGCTACCAGTCATTTCTTTAGGATCTGGTATTTTATTTGGCATATTATTTTGATAACAAATGTTAAAATTTGCATACCGTGTTCGTAATTCTCGAAATAAAATCAAATATGGTTGGTAGGGACCCTCTGGATACGGCATTGGATTCGACGTTATGTATCCACCATGAATTCACTAGACTGGGGATTTTATCCAAATCATTTTCATGGATGTTTACCTAATCAAATTATGTTTAGATTACATTAAACTTAACTACTAGTTTTAGTGGCTAAGTACACAATAAACAGTAAATGTATAGTTATAAGCTTAAATCTATTTGACTTTGTTAGTGTGACGAAGTGTTTTATAATAAATAAATTATGAAGCGTGTAAATGTACGAGGCATATATGTATCTACCTATAGAGCGAAATAAATATACAGGCAAATCCTTCCAACATTTCAACAAAGTAAATATGGAGGATTAGCCTTAGATTATTTGGTCGGCTGATAATTGAAATATCAACAGTAAAATATATAATACTGAAACTTACAGGAAACTACAATATGAAAAGTTGCCAACAAACCCAAGCAAATATTATTTTCCTACGACCACCATCCAAAACACTATTTTGCACATTGGTTACAGTACGCAAAATCAGCAATTTCTCATAGCAACAAAAGTTGTGGGAAAAGTTACATAAAGCATAGCCAAAGTAACATTAGGCATACCCAAAATAAATACCTGCAGCAAGTTGTCAATCTCGTTATCTAGTAGAGTCGATGAATCATTACAGAAATTTGATTCTGTTCCTGTTCCCTCAACATCAGCTACGAATGACTTATTAACAATAACCGAAAACTTGTCGGAAACACCAACACCAGGGATAAAGATCCAGTACTGTTCCCATTTTACAGTTCATTATAATTTTAAGTGAAAAATCCCATGCAAGGAAAGTTAAATTTAAAATACGTTTCTTAAAACGTAAATTTGTTACCTACTGTAATATTTAATAAATCTTTAAATACGATCTTTAGTAATTTATTTAAATGAAATGCAGAAATTTTCACCGCCAAAAGCTATGCCATGTTAGAAAAAGTGCTCATAAAAAAGTATCGTGTGCAACACGATCGTTTGTTTGTTTTCTGGATGGTGGTCGTTTTGGATTGTGGTCGTAGGAAAAGTACAGTGTGCAACACGTGCGTGAAATTAGCACTTTTGCGCACTTGTTATACAATATACTATTACCCCGGATGTGCATTTTTTTGTATATAGTGATGGGCAAATGTGTGGAACCAAATGTGTGGAATTGTTAAAAATATCGAAATGAAAGTTTTATTCAAAACCAAAATAATATATAGGGTGATCTTGCAATCTTCAATGCCAATTTTGAAATTCGTGCTGAAGCTGTATTTCGCTAGAATGTGGTCTATTAGCGATTTAAGCATATTATCTTCGACAGTTTGTCCCTTACAAGAAAATGCCTTATAGTCTGGTTACATTTCCAGCGTGGTTAGAGCTATCCTTACTTCGCTCATTATTGGAAGGTCCATTAGTGTTTTTACCGCTGCCGTAGGTGTAGTTCTCATTGCCCCAGTGATTCCAATACAGGCAATTCTTTGTGTCTTGCTTATATTGATTTTAGCAGTGACTTGTTTCATTTTTGGCCATCAAACCAAAGATGCAAAAGTTACCTTAGTAACAACTACCATTTTGTATAGCCAATGTAACATTGTATAGGTTGCAGGTTAACTTGGGGTCAACAACAACTCCAAGGGACTTTAACTCATCCGACAATTATATTGCTTTCCCCCGAATCCAAAGTGGGCCAACTTGTTCCATATTTCTTCATTTGCTGATAGCTACTATTTGAGATTTGGATTGACTCTTCCACTGTGCAGTATGTCACTATAGTAAGTGACATCTGTGGTACAACTCCAGTTATACTATTGAATTTATCTTGGGATATGATTAACAGGTCATCTACGTATCCTATGAAACTGTGTGCTTCTATTGTAGAGTTTTGATGATTCCAATCATAACCAGATTCCTTAAGGGGGACAATACTCCTCCTTGTGGACATTTCCTGGTTTCAGGAACTCCCATTGTTTCTATTATTCTGTTTTCAAGCATAAAATATATCAATCTTCTGCTTGCTTCTGTTTCATCTCGGTGCCTCGGCTATTTAGGGCCATTATATGTCCAAAAAGGCCGTTAATAGCACCTCTTTATTGTCTAGAGCATATTCAGCTCTTCTGATGAGCTGATATACCGCTATATCTTTAGATTTGCTTGTGATCTCGGTGTATTGGTCTTGTCCCTAATGTTTGTAAGGAAGTTTTTCCAGAATCTTTTATAGTCCAGGAGGAATCGGCGCATGAGTACCGAAAACTATTCCACCTCAATTTTTTTATGTGATCCTCTTCAAATTGTGTTTTTTCAGAAAAAAATTTATTAAAAACAAATTGTAGGCAATTTAATTATTATCTAATAACATTGCTTTCTTTAACAATTTTGATAAAGTTGATAGTTGTTAAGATAAATGATAATGATTCAAGACACAGAGAGGCCGACGCAACGCATGAGTCAGAGAGAGACAACGATACTTAAAAGTAAGCGATGCATACTTGTGAGCGCGCCAAATTAACAATTAAAAAAAAGATATAAACAATGAAATTTTTTTAAATCTCTATTAACAGTATTATTAACTATTGTATAGAGAATTAAAAAAAAATATTACTTTCACATTATCTGTTTTTTTAATATATTTTTCATGGGTCGAAAGTACCCAAATTTGAGATTTTTCGAATTTTAAAAAATTCATATCTTTAAAAATATTAACTTTATCGTGAAAAGTCACAGGACCTTTTTTATTGGTATTTCAATAAAGAATATAAAAAAATTTGTCCGTTTGAAAAATAACGATTCCTTGTAATTGTTTAAACAATTTCGGTTTAAACAATATGGCACCGGGTTGCGCCATGGCAACATGCATTTATATCATTAGGAGGACAATTTGAAGAGGATCACATAAAAAAATTCAGGTGGAATAGTTTTCGGTACTCATGCGCCGATTCCTCCTGGACTATTAGTACTAAAATAATTTTAAAACTATTTTCCAGTTTGACTTTACGTTCACTAAATTTGACGTGTTATTACTCTGGACATAATTAATTTATCATCATATTTTGCATTTTGTCTTATAAAGGAGGACTGAATTAATTTGAATGTGTGCAGTGGCCAAAACCGCTTTATACTGTCCAATCATTTATATTAATTGAATTAGTAATGTCAATTTGATGATTATATTGTTTACACAGCTTATTAAAGTCAGTTCAACAATAATATATTGTAGGTATTGTATTTGTCAGCCTTTTGATCACACATTAGAGGAAATGGCTTTAGTTATAATTTACATTTAGATTATATTATAACAAAACAACGTATATTCAATTACCGGCTGTTGTTTTCGATATCCAAAGGGTGTTCCCGTTTCACTAAGTTCATAATACGCAATTCATTTTTGGAAAACCATGTCTTTTTATATAATTAAACTGACAGTTTTTTTATACTAAAATATAATTCCTACAGGTACACTTAAACCAGCAATTGTTTTGATTATTTTTTTTAACTGTGAAATATTACCTGGTTCTGTATGTATTTAAAACATTTAAAACATCAAATGTCAATTTTCTCTTAATATAATTATGTGAATAGGTGTACAAATAATGATTTATTAAAATTATAACTGTGTTTTTACGGTGCTCACAACAACCGACAACTGTCAATACTATCTAGTGTACAAGTTAAATCAATATGAGGGGTAACTGTCTTGATTACGTCAATAAAGTAGCACCAGTCAAAGAATGAGATAGATTTATAAAACTGTCATAAAAAGAAATCCATTCACAACATTGGCAAATTCTAATATCAGTTTCCTTTGACTTTTTCGTTTCCTTTACCTCAGTTGTCCTCTTCTCTATAATGACACCGAATGTCCCATTGACTCTTGCAACATGCCTATCGTCATGTTACCTTGCACTATTATCGGACAGTAAACGATACCGCTATTATTAACGTT
The DNA here is from genome assembly GCA_035357415.1 of Ophraella communa. Lineage (NCBI taxonomy): Eukaryota > Metazoa > Arthropoda > Insecta > Coleoptera > Chrysomelidae > Ophraella > Ophraella communa. Next base: position 2,554,140 of record CM068982.1, on the reverse strand, counting down.
AAAACCGACCCCGAATCACTGTTAACGCTACTGTACACGACTAATATGCCGATTTGAAGAATCGGAAAAGCGTTCTAGTATTTCGTCTTGTGAACTTTCCCTTTTGGTTGTTGGAAGAAATAACCCACTAAGTTAGAGCCAAGTTACTGCTAAGTTAGAGCCAAGTTACCGCTAAGTTGAAAGCATCTTTGAAAGATCCCTATGTGGAGATAGTCCTTCAAACCATCAAACCATTTTAAGCTGATGTTGATGTCACAGAAGCCTAAATCCAAAACACTTCCGAGTCGTTAAGAAAACCACTACATCTCAAGCTGCCATAGAACCATTAAATAAACATCCAGAAACTTTCATCCCTAATTATCTACGAAGAAGCTGAAGCCGCCCTTCTAGACAGTACAGAAACCTAAAGTTAAGTCCACTTTTTACAATTCATTTTTGTTCATTATTGGCAAGTACAGTTTCAATAAATAATCAATATTTTTAAAAACCCAACATAGTTTTTGTGTAGCTTGTTTGCTTAATCGAAAGCGTACAAAAAGATAGTAGCGCCCTTATTAACTTCGAGTCGAACCATCCCTTGGAGAGAGTCTCTTAGCCGGGATTTCTTTTGGAGAGTTTTGTAGTTACAAATTGGCACCTTATTGGGAACTAATATTGTTACACTCTATATTTGATTTAGGAGAAATAAATTTCGCCAGGCCCGCTAGTAACCTATTATAAACATAATTTTTTCCTCCAATTTATGAATAACCCGATATTGTTTCGGCTGTAATAATTTTTTCAACGAACATATTTATTTACAAAGTTAACATATATTCAAAACACATTTCAGCTGGCGTAATCACTTTTCATTAATACATGTTATTCTCGAGTTTGGATGTATAGGTATGTTCTCCCCTACTCTATAATCGCCTAGAGCAATACAAAATTAATATTCTCCAACAGGCAGACCGACTACTTGCCTATGTTAATTAATTAAAATATCCGTTCAAAATTTTATTAGCCAAGTGTAAGTCGAATGCTGGTAACTAAATTATTCACCGATTGATCTGAATTTATAAATGGGCGTTACATGTGGATGTTGTTAATAATATTACGATATTCAGGATAGTAGATTGCCAGATATGCGGTTTCCCTATTCACATGACCTTTATTCTTCAATATATCCAAAACTAATTAGAGCTAGACGTTAAAATTAATTAGCAATAAAAACAATCTGCAAACAAACCAATCATAAAGTTACAGTCATTTTAATGAAACCCCAAAATACATAACCTAAAAATTTTCCACAATTGGAAAACAGCAAATCTTTTAGTTTAAAAAATAGTTTGAGAGAGCAGAAAGTAATGAATATATTTGGAAAAAAAATTATATACAGGGTGTTTCAAAAAAAGGTAACACCGTCTCTAGGATAGGTAAAAAACAGAAAAATAATTGGGGTATCTGTATCTGTAATTCTGGAAGGGTGGGTCGCCCCACAGCACTTAGGCCACATTTGGCCCATTGTGCGTCCTTCTGAGATTGAGCCTAACCTATTGGCTCGTCAACCATCCTACCTGTTTAAAGTAGGTGATGACGTCGCCTGTAGGCAGCTCCCTCAAGTTGGCATGTGTTAGCCAGTTCTCGCCGAATACAGAAAGTCTTGTTAGAGAGAGTGCCGGACAGTCACAAAGGACGTGCTCAACTGTCTCATCCTCTTGTTCACATCCTCTACATAGTGGGCTGTCAGATAAACCCAACCTGTTTAGATGTTTTCGTAAATGACAATGGCCAGTAAGTATACCTGTGACCAACCGCAGGTCCTTTCTGGTCATGGCCACGTATTTCTTGGCTGCTTTGCTATTCGGATATTTCAGAAGTTCCTTGAAATAATTGGGGTTTGTTTAGTAAAATTTTTTTCTAACGCCATCCGTTTTCAAGATAAAGGGCGTTGAAGATAATGAAAAATTACACATTTCTTACGATTTTGCAATGAAATTTTATACGAATATGTTTTGGAAGCATCAAAAACTTTTTCTATTGGAGCAAAACTCTATTTATTGTTGACTTATTGTCATAACAATCAATAAATGTCAATTTTACATGGCAAACTTAGAGAAAAGCGAACTTTATCATTAGTTTATACCAGGAGCGATTATTACTTCATAATTTTCAAATCAAAATATTCCGAAAACGGTACATAATATCGAGTTTTACCAAGAGTACCTTTTTGGTGTAGAATTAAACGATGTTTATGTTCATTTGGAGTTTTGACTAATAATTCTACCCTAAAAAAAGTTATGTTGAATAATACGTTGTATGAATCGTGTAACTAGCGCCCCCTATGAGAGTTAGTTATAAAAACAAATTCATGGGATATATCAGCTTCCAAAACATATTCGTATAAAATTTCATTGCAATGGTGCCAGTAGTTTCGGCAAAATCGTAAGAAATGTGTAATTATTCATTTTCTTCAACGCCCCTTAACTTGAAAACGGATGGCGTTAGAAAAAAATTTTACTAAGCAAACCCCAATTATTTTTCAGTTTTTTACCCTGTATATAAATATTTAAAGTAAAAAAAATTTTGACATACCTTTGGTACATACCATAAAAAATAGTAAAACCCATATATTACAGATCTTAAATGTATTGTGTCTTGTAATGGTCCCAAATTGGAGCCTTGAAGTACACCGGAGGATGCTGTATAGTTGCCTGAATTTAAATGACCTGCATTTGCACAAGTACAGAAACACTGGTTAAAAAATCATCTGAATAGAGTTCAGAATTTGTAAAAGGGAGTATAAAACCTTCAAAGACGTACTCATATACTGCTGTGCTTTAAATAACTCTAAAAGTATATTCTAAGAGGTTACGAGATAGAAAAGGAATTATTCTAAAGCCTTTCAGTATTCTGGACTAGTAGAAGTATTCCTAACAAACATGTAATTAAATTACATACTGTGGGTTGACTTTTAGTTTTATTGCTACCATAAAATCATGTCTTAAGCTACTGTATTCTAAAAAAGAAAACTGATATTTAGTACACTTAATATCTTCTTGGACCTCCTCGAAAATTTTTATAAGAAATATTTATCATTGGAATAAAATTTTAATATTTAATAGACAGAAAATCGTATCAGCAATTTTTAAAACGCTAACAGCCTGATTGAGAATTATCTATTGTTTAACAAATGAAAGCCTCCGAAGAGCACAATTCATATAAATGTCTAATACGTATTTCGTTTGTTTTGCTTAATAGAATCTCTTATTGGCAATTATTTGCTCCTATACGACTAATGGAAACAAGATAAAAATGCCTTTGCTGGCAGCCATCGCCTGCACCACTTCGAATGTGCTTCTAATTATATGCTTTGTGAATAATTCTCTCAGTGTCGGAAATATGCATATCCTGCAGATAAATGGCGGTTCGCTGCTTAATTAGAGGTGGAATATTTTCTCTTCATACGGAATTTGTTGCAGAATTTATATTTTTTTTTATTTAATTGGTTAAATCGGGATAAATTCAGCACAGTATATAAAATTATTGTTTGTTTTATATCGTTGTTATTATGCTAAATTGCGTTTAATGAATCGCGCTAATTTTAATAAACCATAAAATAGCTTGAACAACTACGTTTATTGCACAATCGACTGCACAATTTACTGCACAATCGACGATGAATATTAAATTTTATACAATTTGATTTAACGTATCTTTAAATTTTCGGTATAAATATAGTTGTAATTTATCTATTTTTGAAGTATTTTTATTGATTATGAAATTTTATTTAAGTAAATCATCTGTTTTGAGAGTTTTACAGATAAATGTGGTCTTGTAAGTAAACAGATATGCCTAATAATTTTCTTAATATAATTATGTAAAAAGATATAAAAATAAATATTTATTCAAAGTATAACTCATTTGAGTTATGGATAAACTCAATTTAAGTGATTTTATGATAAATTTTGATCTGTAACTAATAAATTGGTCTTGATAATAACTATAGGGTTATAATTAAGTTATTTTTTTACCAAAAAGCATATGTGCAGGTGCAAAAATCTTTATCTTTGACCCACAGTGGTTTTTATGGCTATACGCTACACACTATTTATTAAAAAAAGCACATTCTCTTGACACATTTAACAAGCTTAAAAATAACTATGTCACGAACGAATTTCCAAATTTTCCAAATCAGATATACCTACTCTTGTAAGCTTTCTTTCTTATCTTACCCAATTCTACTACATTCTGACTCAATCATTATTAGTCACTTCTTTATATCCGACCCTAGAAAATGTTATCTTAAAAAAGTCTCCCTGTTTCTAATCTGATCCAAAATTTCTTCGAATTACCACATACACAAAAGGACAGTAAAAAAGCTAATGTTTGGATTTCTAGACGCACAGAGTAGGACTTTTATCTTATGAATTGAGATTTGAGAATACTACAAATTACAATTAATGTACAGTTGGTTTTCTTTCTATGTGCTTAATTTAAATAGCTCATTTGATTTTGATGTCTTGCTACTTGGCAGTAAAATCTCTAGCCCTACACTACCTGGAAGATCAAAAAAAGATCTCTAGCTAAAGATATTTTTCATAAATATGTAACATGTCTATCTCCTTATCATTTTAGATTACCGTTCCTACAGTTTCGTCGCCCCATTAGCTACTACCCAGCACTAACCGAACGAATTTCGCTTATAAATATTAGGTTCAGAACAAATCACCCCTTTTCTTGTCAAAAAAGCCTATCGTCTAACGTACCGTCTGACAGTGCACCAAGGTACTCATCAAGGATATAACCAAAGTAGGTATACCACCAAGAATGCTACAAGGCAGTCCATACATGCTCAACTTTGTGAGAAAATTCATCGCAAAGTTGAATGGGAAGAAGACACCATACAAAATTTAAACCAGAATGCCATAAAGTGGTATAGGGACGGTTCCAAGCTAGAAAAGGGAACGAATAGGAATCTTTGGACCGAGAGCCAAATACTCGAAAGCTTGGGCACATACCCAGAAATCCGTGCTTCACTGGCTTTCAAACAAGCTGCAGCAGATTAAGTATTTACCTGTCTTAGAAGGGTGTTGACCCTACTTTCGTCGGTATCTTGGGAAATGTTGAGCTCCCACTGCCCTGTTCCTTCCCGTTGAAGGGTGTTGTCCTTCACCACAACCCGGTCGAAAGGAGTATTGATCCTATCGATTTATCCTGTCTTCGTGGAGGTTGTTGACCTTCACGACCCCAGCCTACTTAAGAACCCATCGAACATGAGTTTCCCACCTCAGCCCGAAAAAAACATACGAGGGTTGTCTGAAAAGTTTCCGACCTAACAAAGATACCTTGTAAGTCTATACACTTCTCCCAGCGATGCTCCCATCTCGTCAACCCGTCCAAATAGTACTCGGCGTCTTTCTCTGCAAAATAGTTGTTTACGAAGGTGATGGCATCCTCATTCGACGAAAATCTCTGTCCTCCGAGCGCAACTTTTAGCTTAGGGAATAAAAAAAAGTCGCTTGGGGCTAGATCTGGTAAATAAGGAGGGTGGTCAAGCAGTTCAAACCGTAATTCGTGGATTTTCGCCATGGTAACCGCTGAGGTGTGAGACGGCGCATTGTCTTGGTGAAACAAAATTCTTTTTTCCTGCCGTTTTTCCGCAATTTCTGCATTCAGCTTGTCAAGTAATGATGCGTAGTATGCTCCTGTAACGGTTTTTCCTTTTTGAAGAAAATCGATTAAAATAACTCCATGACTATCCCAGAAAACAGTTGCCATCACTTTCCCAGCCGAAGGAACAACCTTTGCTTTTTTTGGAGCCGATTCCCCCTTCGCTGTGTTTTTGTTTCTGGAGTATAATGGTGTATCCAAGTTTCATCTACAGTAATTAATCGGCGCCAAAACTCTGATTTATTGCGCCTAAACTGCGCCAACAGAGAGTTGGAAATGTTCATTCGAACACGTTTTTGGTCCAAAGCGAGCAAACGCGGCACCCAACGCGCGGACAGCTTTCTAATGCCTAAATTTTGATTCAATATGTGACAAACACGTTCTTTGGACATGTTTATAGCCTCTGCTATCTCTCTAATTTTTATTCGACGGTTGTCTAGCACCATTTGGTGAACTTGAGCGATATTATCGTCAGTGGTTGCAGTTTTTGGACGTCTCGAACGTTCATCGTCACCCAAGCTGGTACGGCCACGTTTAAATTCAGCAGCCCAAAATTTCACGGTGGTAAATGATGGTGCAGAGTCCCCGTACACAGCATCCAACTCGTCTTTGATTTGCGTAGGCGTATTGCCTTTCAAAAACAAATATTAAATGACAGCTCGATACTCGATTTTTTCCATTTTCATAAAAACACTCACATCGACTCACTCAAATGATTGTCAAACAACGACTGCGCGTCCAAAATGGCTGAAATTTTAGTGGGTACCTTTCAAAGCATGCGCAAACACATTCCCCAACTTTTGTTTACGAGTGCTGCCATCTTCATGTTGAGGAGAAACTTTTCAGACAACCCTCGTATATCAACAAAGTGGTTTTCTTCTAATTTTTGTTTGAACTTTGGTTTTCACTGAGCGAAAATCCGCCTCTGTGGTTTTTCGGGATAATAAGATCCACTATTTCCTTGTAAACCGATGGAAATCTAGCATGTAAGCCAGTCGTGAAAAAGAAAATTCCTACTTGTTATTTTTTACCGAAATGGTCATTATTAAACGCTTTGTTCAGCAAAAAACCAACTTAGAGCCAATAGTTGCCGAAAATCTCCTGTTACATAAGATCGGCAACCCGCAAAACGATAGGAAAGACACACAAGATGTCACCGAGATAACAAATGAACTAACTTCCGGATTGCTTGTGGGCGGAGTCGAGAACTGATTGAATCTAAAAAGGAATTGAACCAGATTGGACTATTTCCATTTTATTGGTGGTTTTTTTCTCGGTTTCACTGTTTCATTCCTTTGTTGGTGAAATAATTTGGTCGCATTTATTTTTGCTGCGTTCGATGATTTCTCAAATTTATAGCTTGAATAACAAATCTACTTTTAATGCAAACAGTACCTCGAAACTATTCCAAGAATATTTCATTTTATCGACAAGAGATTAACCCAAATAAAATGCGATAGAGCAAAGACATATTTCCAGCAAAAAATATTGCCCACGACGACTTTATATGTAACGTTTTTCGATATTTTCTGGTTCTTTGAAATACTTATTTTGATATTTGAAATATCCACTACTTTTCTCCGTTCAAACTAGCAAGGGATGGATCTGCATGTTCGGGTCCAGCAACAACTGGCTCTTGAAAAGGAAATGACCTGCGTGTAATGATGGACAAATGCGAAATATTTGCGAAATTCCCAGAGGCAACTAGCTATTTTCTTTGCGAAAACCGGGAAATTTCTTATACGATAGTGGAATCTTATTTATTTAGTTTTCCTTTGAACATCTCTTGATAAAAGATACATAGAAATATTCTGATTTTAGAGTTATTTTAATTTTTTTTACAGTAACTCCAAGTGTCTTTGATTGACCAACAACTAAGCTATGCAATGAGTAGCTAGTTTTATTTCATTTTTATAATATACAAATCGGAAATAATTAAATATAGAATTAACAGCTGTATCGATATTTAAAGGTAAATATATATGTTCTTTTAAAAAAGTAGTAAAAAGTAAAACAATTCTGAGATAGGGAAGAAGCATGAAATACAAATAATTTGAATTATTTACATCTTCTGCCATCTTTACTTTTTATAATTTAAAATGCAGACAAACAGTGAAAATAGAATTGGTGAAAAGATATCAATGAATTATTAATTTATACAGAACGGTTCAAAAAATAATCTTATCAAATACCACTGGTCCTGTAAACTTTAACTAGATTAATTTTTAAGGACTTGTGGTAATACCTTTGACAATACGTAATATCTCAGTGACAAAATTATGACAAATCCGTTACTAAGGTGTCTGGTAATTCTACAGTGGACGGCTAATTTATGGAATATTATCATTATTTCGAGAACCGTCGAGTTTTGAGGGTAATCCCGAAACAGGTCGATTTTTGTTATAAAATACCCATGTTATAACGTACATGGAGTAAGGATGACGTCACCGGTGTGGGTGTAGTGACGTAATCGTTAATTTTTGTAAATAGAAATCGATATAATGCGACACCTCATTTGAAGGAGAATTTAATTCTCTATTTAACGACATTACATTTGTAACTAAAATATTTTTTAAGGGTACAAAAACATTTCTTTTTTATTTAAATTCAACCAAATTACAACTAATGATTTAATTCATAACGTCCTTTAAAGTAACCAAATTATGCATAATAATTATTTTAAATTAAATGTTCCAAATGCCATCCATCGGTTCCTGCCATGACTTTCTGAAATAAATACTTAAAAAAGCAAAAATAAGTGAATATAATAATGGACACAAAAAGTTATCTCATAAACACTGAAACTTTTTGTTAAATGTTAAATCAAGCAAGTGATATTGGCATAGTTACTGTAATATTTATTGTCGTAAATATTTTTTGATTTTGTGAATTGTCATCAGTTGTCAATTGTAATTTTTACTTTTGAATACTAAATTATGGCTCACCTAAATGAAACACAACGCATAGAAATATTAATTCTTAGCGGATGTGGAGATAAAAAAAGAACACAGAACGAGGTATGCAATTTATTCAACGCACAATATCCAGACAGACCCATCAGCCAATCAACAGTAAGTAAAATAGCGAAAATTTGGAGAAACTGGGCACGTTAAACATATTCCAAACGCTGGGCGTCCTAAAATGGAAGACAATGTGAAACTTGATGTTTTATTAAATGTCCATGACAATCCTCACAGTAGTTCAACACAAATGGGTGAATATGCTGAAGTTCCCCAACGATCGGTATTACGTATTTTAAAAAAAAGAAAAATACCATTCCTACAAAATTCAACTACACCAGAAATTAAACGACGACGATCCCGATCGGCGGCTTCAATTTTCTGAAATTATGCAGGATTTATGTATCGGCAATCCACGTTTCATCAATCAAATCCTCTTTTCCGATGAAGCCACATTTTTTTTTACATGGTACAGTGAATCGTCAAAATTGCAGGTATTGGAGCCAAGAAAACCCACATTGGATGACTGAGGCACACACGCAATATCCTCAGAAAGTGAATGTATGGGCAGGGATCATCGATGACAGAATCATTGGCCCTTTTTTCTTTGAAGAAAATCTAACAGGAGAACGTTATTTAACTTTTTTGAGAAATCAACTTATACCTGTCCTTGCTAACATGTATCCAAATGCCAATAATGCAAATGTACCTAGTGACAATATCTGGTTTCAACAAGATGGAGCCCCTTCGCATTACGCACGTGAAGGTAGTCAATTTTTAAATAATTGCTTTTCCAGGAGATGGATCGAAAGACGAGGTTTTATAGAGTGGCCAGCAAGGTCGCCAGATCTAACACCTCTAGACTTTTTCCTGTGGGGTTACATAAAATCAAAAGTTTATGTCAATAGACCCCAAAATTTACAGAACTTAAAAGATAGAATTAGACATGAAATGAGTCTCATTACTCCAGAAGTCATCCGTAATGTACTTGATGAATGTGTCCGTAGATTCGAATATTGTTAAGAAACCGATGGAGGGCATTTCGAACATTTAATTTAAAATATTTATTATGCATAATTTGGTTACTTTAAGGTACGTTATGAATTAAATCATTAGTTGTAATTTGGTTGAATTTAAATATAAAAAAAAATGTTTTTGTACCCTTAAAAAAATATTTTAGTTACAAATGTAATGTCGTTAAATAGAGAATTAAATTCTCCTTCAAATGAGGTGTCGCATTATACCGATTTCTAATTACAAAAATTAACGATTACGTCACTACACCCACACCGGTGACGTCATTCTTACTCCATGTACGTTATAAGATGGGTATTTTATAAAAAAAATCGACCTGTTTAGGGATTAACCTCAAAATTCGACGGTTCTCGAAATAATGATAATATTCCATAAATTAGCCGTCCACTGTATAGTTGTCAGTTTCATATTTTCTTCATAATTTTAAAAATAAATAATGAAACCAGACGAAATATCAAAATTCAGATGCCAGTCATCAATTGGTTCCTACGGGTGAGAAATTTTACACTTGAAAAATGTACTACCATAACGGAACTAGCAAAAATTCTCGAGGACTACTCCTTTAATTTGAAAAAAGGCAATGGCGAAGACTATAAAGAGTCGTCTGTTATAAAGTCAATATGGAATACAACAGCAAAAATGGTACAAGAAAAATATTTTACGGAATACGACAGAAAAATCGACCCTTTCACGGATATATCTTTCAAATGTGCAAGATGGGCCAGATACACCAAGCGAAAGCAGCTTTAAAGTTTTTCAGAAAAAAGAAAACTCAGTTCAAAAGCATTATCTACCGAAGAACTATTAAAAATCATCAAAAGCTACGACGAAGAAACCCCCGGTGGAGCACATAAAAATAGTATATTGTTTAACGAGTGACGAAAGTAGCATTTTTTGAAACGAAAGAATAATTTATTTTTTAATGTTCTTGAGCTTTAAAAAATACTTTCGACGAGTAAAACACTGTAATTTTTCTACAACCCAGAGTATATCATAATTATCATAAAAAATCACAATGAAACGCCAAAAATCCAAAATATGCAAGCAGCACATTCTCCGAAAATGAATTTACGTGATTTTCAATTCCCCATTCCATAAATTTTGTATATATTTCTTCATAGGTACCATTTTTTAGATTTTATTGGTAGTAAATCTAGTGAAGTTTCCTCTGCTTGATTTTTTATTTCTTCGGGTGTATGACTGTAATCTAATTCACTTTCAGAATCGGAGCTCATGATTTCAAATAAATACTTCTAGAGCAAACTGACAATTCACAAGAAACGTCAAACTAATGAAACCTGGGCACTAGATAAAAATGGTTTTTAAATCCAATTAAATTTTTTAATTTATATATTTATTAAATAAAAAGTTGTATTCTAATTATAAAAATAATTCTTGATGCGTTTATTAATAATTTAAAATCGTAAAAACATTATATACCTACCTGTACAAGCGCAAAAAAAATGGTTAAAAATATAAACGTCACTTTCGTCACTAGAGACGAAAATATATTCTCTCACTTGCAACGGAAATCGCGTTTTCGCTGAACGTTTACTATTACAAAATAACGTCATTTTATATAGGGTTGTAGAAAAAAGTTTTTTCGCCTTTGCTTGGAGAGGCAATGAGGCCGTAAACTGCAAGATTAACTTTTTTCAAAAGGAAATTGATATTATGGGAGAATTTACGGGTCGAATTGAATACAACAGCATTTTTTCGAAAACAACTCAAGGCGGATCAAAAACTTTGGCAAGCAGCTAATATATATTACAATGATTTAATTTTTCTTTAATTTTTATGTTTGATTTTTTATAGTTTATTTGTTAAAATCCCACGTTGGTATTGTCAATTTAATATGATTTAAATTTAATGATTATTATTATTTAAATTGTTTATAGTTAATTTATCAATATCCCGACTTAGTTCTATTAATTTGATATGTTTTAATTGGTTTGATTATTATAATTTATAATTTTGTTTTGTTTTATTGGTTTTGTCAAATGTTTTGATTGATTTTAATGATTAAATACTATTTAATTTTATATAAAGTTTACTTGTTCTGTAATTCTATGGTTGGGCGCCTTATCAAAATTTTAACTAGCTCAGACTATTTGTTTTGAAATTTAAATTTAAAATCTGACTCTTATCAGGGTAGGATTCAAATTAAAATATTATTTAATAATTAACACACAATAAATTTAATGTCAAATATTTCAAAGAAATTTTACAAAAACTGTTAATTGGTTTTCATATGTTTAGTACAAATAAATAAATGAATAGCCTTATATGAAAATAATGGAGATGATACATACAAATAAAATTAATTTACAGTCACAAAATAACAAATACACAAATACTAAACTTTAACTATGACACGTACCTTTTATTATAAAGTTCGTTCTCTAAAAATTGCTACTGTCTAAATGGAATGGCACGAAAAATTCGGATCGGCTTCTCCTCGTCTGCCTTCGGAACAGTAATACCACAATATGGCGGCTAAGGACCAGTTGCAGAAAGAATGCTCAAATTTAATCTTTCAAATTCTTTCGGAATCAGTCTCTGATTTGACAAATTTATTACTTTGGTAAGTAATTTAATAATGGTTGTTTACTTTACTGTATGTATTTTTAATGTTACATGTATTAATTTAACATAAACAGCTTTTAATTAATGCAAAAAATTTTCTTCTAGTTAGTAATCAATTAATACATACGATGTTAATTGCTCTGCTACCAAAATCAAAAGAGAATGAATCATCGATTTTCCGGCCTTTTTATAGGCTTCCAGGAAAAATGACAAGTATGACATTAAAAAACGAAATTCCATTGTTCAAATGCAAAATTCTTGAATATGAAGGTAATGAAATTACTAAACTAATAGTATCTTTGTTAACTTATAGTGAGATCTCATCCTTATATTTACCAAAAAAAATTTATTTCTTTAATTTTAAATAGACTTTTTCCTTGTAAATTTATTATTAAAAAATAGGCAGTTTGCTGGAGTTGTCATATTTTCTAGACTTTAAAATTTGAAATAAAACTATCAATTGTACTTAAAATTACTATAAATCAATTAAACTAATCCTATCTTAACTAAAAATTACTATTTTTAAACCCTAACAACTAAAATTTAAACTTTTAAAAGATTTTGTTATTTGTATCTCTTACACATTATATGAGATAAGAGTCTCTGTGTTAACATAGATTAGCATTTTAAAATTTATATAAACACCTTACTCACTTATCCTACATACATTTTGTTACATAAAATGTCCTTTGTTAATGTTTATAAACTAAGTTTTTCAATAGTTTTTTTTTTACTGTGCACTCTTTAAGTGTTCTATTAAAAAAAATTATGTGATTAAGACCAACACTATTGATATGAGAATTAGTTTACTGTATTTCACCACACCTGCTACATGTTTTTAATTGTTCTAATGTCTTTTTTAGGTACTCATGATCTATTGGTATACTTGTTTGTACAATATCGAAGACTATAATTTGTCTTTTTATATTTTTGTAAGTACTTCCTTTTTATAATATTAATTTAAATACTTTACTAACTAAAATTACATGTTGATTTCTTAAACATGTGAAAACCATTAATACTTTTGATTTTTATTTTCTTTTTATTGTTTCAGATTAAACTTAGAATTTTAAAAGAGAACTCGGACAAAAAAAAATTGTTATGTAAAAGTGTACTTATTATGGATTGGAAATATTTAATTGTTATAAAATAGCAAAATATGGATCCTATTCAATATAAAATGCCCATTACATTGTTTGTTTATATTAAATGTATGTCTTGTGAAAATTATGAACTTGGAAACTTTAGATGTACAAAAGAAAAAGTAAATGCTGATTCTATAAAACTTATTAATATATCCTTTTATTGTAAATTATAAGGTAAGTTCTACTTATTAAATTTTTAACTATTAGATATCTATCTCAATATATAATAAAGCTTGTAGTTTTTTATATTTAGAAATGTCTATATTATGGTTAATATTTACCAACGATTTTATTATTGAATAATGTGTCCATGTACACTAGATGATTTCATAGTTTCTATCAACTCTTGACAATAAGCAATCAAAACATTTTCGGAAAATGTCGAAACATTATTTGTACTTCTCCAGTCCATAAACCGTTGATATAATTTTTCGTACACTTTCTTAGATTTTTGAGGCAAAATATTTTGTACTGTATTTTCTGCTTTCTCCGATATATGTGGAGGAGTCGATGGCAATTCTTCAATATCCTTGATAACAGACATTTTGATAATTATTAATTTTTTTTTAGTTTAGTTTAAGGAGACTAGAGCTCTTGGCTTAGCTGTTTAGGAAAATTTAATGAATTTGGAATATAAGTTAGAACTGTCAACTGTTAGAACCATCCCGCCACTGAATTAATGAAAAGTAGTGAATAAGTGAGCTCCAGAAAGCAAGTGTTTTTAAGTGGATTATAATATTTCAAAAATGTAAGTCCTACATCAAAATAATTAGAAACCTTCAGTCTTACAAAACTATAAATTACAACAGCATTTCTTACTTTCTAACGGAGTTATTCGTAAATAAGAAGTTATAAATACAGAATAAATCCAAAACTGCGAAGCTAAAAAACCTTTTTATTGTCGAAGGTTTAAAAGATAACGTTAATTACCTACGATCAGTTTTACAGCGGCGGGGAAAATAATTCTAAAATGAATGATCATAAGAAAATAGACGATTTATTTAAACTTGTAAAACAGGTCCAGGAGAATTTGTCTAATAAAATCGACAACGTAAATTTCGAAGTTAAACAATTCACTTACGCCATAACAAATAAAATTAATGAAATCGATAACAAAATAGAGGAGTTGGAAATAGAAAGTAAAAATTTAAAAACGCGCTTAGAAGTTGTAGAACGAAAACAAAAAGCCAAAACTTAATATTTTATGGAATAAAACAAAACCTGAAAGAAACAACAAAAGAATTATTTGATATAATTAAGAGAATTATTACGGTACAGCTTTCCATTGATATACAAAATTTTGATATAACTGATATACACCGTATAGGAAAAAACCAAAACAGTACAAGACCGGTATTAATTAAATTTCATTCACACCTGAAAAAAAGAGAAATCTTGGAAAATTCTAAAAAACTGAAAAATACTAATATCTCGATATCGGAAGATCTAATCGCAAAAGACTTAGAAGAGAGAAAAGTTTTGGTGCAGCATATGAAAAGAGCAAGAACCGAAAATAAGAAAGCGACAATCAGGGGAAAAAAATTAATTGTGGAAGGAAAATCATATACTTTTGAAGAAATTATAAGTAATCAAGATATAGAAACAGAAGAATCATCGCCATTGAGACATAGATTAATATCTAGTGAGCCGAACACTCCATCGCAGCAGCCTAGCACAGAGATATTTGATGCAAGTCATTTTTTAACAGATCAAAAGGAGGAAGAAAATACAAAACAAACTACTGAGAAGATCAAAATAAGTGAGGACACCGAATTTGCTAAAGGAAACCAAAGCAAAGCAAAAAACAAGTCTTCTAGGGAAGTCACCCCAAAAAATATTGTTAAAGATTCAGCCTTGAGAGCAACAAAAACTCGTTTGGGTTCTAAAACAAATAAATAAGTGCTATCAAGTATTTTGTATTTTGTGTGTGTTGTCCAGTTTTAGTTGTTCTTTTTTTTTAAGATACTTAGTGTTGTTACAATTTGTTTACACTTACTTTTTATATTTGTTTATTGTACTAATTTTATTGGAGGTTTTATTGGATATGAATAGTAATTTAAAGTGTGGCCATATTAATGCCAGGTCACTCTTGGCTCACTTTAATGATATTAAAGCAGTTGTGTTGGAACAAGAGTTGGATATCTTGGGTATAAGCGAAACATGGCTAACTAATAAAATTTCGTGTGATATAATAAATATTCCTGGATATAAGTTTGAGCGTGTAGATAGAGCTAATACTCAAATGGGTGGAGGTGTGGGGATTTATGTAAAATGCAATATAACTTATACAGTGTTACCTTCCACACACGACATTGAACAAATTTGGTTAAAAGTTTTTCTCAGAAGTGATGTTGTAGCCATTGCTGTTTTTTATAATCCTCATGAAAGTTATTATAAGCGTTTTTTTGGGGTTTTTGAAACTACAGTTTCTTCTTTTTTGCCTGCGTTTGACTATGTTTTATGTTTGGGAGATTTTAATGTGGACCTTTTGGATTTACATGGCTTTCCAGCTCGTTTCGTTATGAGCACTTTTGAGGGTTTAGGACTAAAACAAATTTTAAACCAAGTTACAAGAATAACTAAATCATCCGCAAAGCTAATTGACTATGTGATTACATCATGCGAGGAAAAAATAATTTCTGTTAAAGTCAAACATATTCCAGACATCAGCGACCATGAAATGATCATAGTAAGTTTGGATTGCAAAATAAAAAATAAATATCCTAAATACGTTATAACTAGGAATTTTAGGAAACTGAACTATGTTCAATTTTATGCTGACCTTTGCTCTATACCATGGAGGATTATTTATGACTTAAGTGATGCAGACAGTAAAGTTGATTTTTTGACAAACACAATACTCAGATTACTTGATATTCATGTTCCCTTGGAGCGTATTAGAATAACCAAAAAATATGCTCCATGGCTGACGGACACCATACGAAAAATGCAATTCGATAGGGATAGGGCACTTAAAAGATATAAGAATTCCAAGGATGTAAAAGTTTGGGAAACATACAAACAGTTGCGCAATATGGTTACTGTAAGTATTAAAAGAGAGAAAAAGGCGTTTTTTAAGTATAAGGTGAAAAATCTGACTTCTAAAGATATCTGGTCAAACCTCAATATGCTTATCAATGATAACAAAAACAGTCATCTTGACATGGATCTTGGTTGGAACGTGAGCCAGATTAATCAACATTTTGTAAACAGTATTCCAAAATTATCACCAAATGTACAGACTCAACAATTTTACAATACTAATGTAAATAAGTCTATTAAATCGCAACTGGTATGGCGTCCTGTTTCTGAGATCCAAATATTGAACATAGTCAACAGCATAAAGAGTAAAGCTACTGGTGCTGACGGCATCAATATTTTAACAATTCGCTTATGTCTTCCTTTTTTGTTACCTTATATAACGCATGTTATTAATTTTTGTTTAACTCAATCGACGTTTCCCACTAAGTGGAAGATTGCATATGTAACACCTCTACCGAAAATTAAATCTCCAGAAAATTTAAACGATTTAAGGCCCATAAGTATCTTGCCAGTTTTATCTAAAGTTTTGGAGAAAGTGATTGATTACCAATTGCAATCACATGTACAGGAAAACAAGGTCCTTTCCAATTTACAATCGGGTTTTAAACCTAGGCATAGTTGCACAACAGCTCTGCTTAAAGTGACTGATGACATTTTCCGTGCCTATGATCAGAATAAGTTAACAATATTAATACTATTAGATTACTCCAAGGCATTTGATACCATAAATCGTGAACTTTTACTTTCGATTTTGCACTATGTGGGGGTGTGTAGTGCGGCCTTACCGTTGATGAAATCCTATTTAACTAATCGAATGCAAGCGGTTAAACACCAAAATAAAATCTCCAATTTTTTGGAAGTATCAAGTGGTGTTCCACAAGGATCCATATTGGGTCCTCACTTATTTTCATTATATGTGGCAAATTTTCCTTCAGTTTTTGTATCTTGTTCTCAACACTATTATGCTGATGACACTCAATTATATATATATCATTTCATCCAGAAGAAAGTAAACATGTAATTTCTGCCATAAACTATGATCTCCAAAATGTACTAACTTTTTCCGAGCACCATTGCCTTAAACTAAATACTACAAAAACGAATGCTATTTTATTTGGAAAAAGATCTCAAAGAGCAACTTTCTTGCAACATTACAATAATGAAATATCTGTAGGTGGTGAAAATATCATATTTAGTGATAAAGTAAAGAATTTAGGGGTTTGGTTGGATGCGGATTTAAGATTTACTCACCATGTTAATTTGTGTTTACAAAGAGCATATGCTTCATTGAAGCTTATTTACCAAAATAGATCTTTTTTAGATAGGTCAACAAAATCTTTATTATGTAACTCTCTGGTCCTGTCAAGACTAAATTATGGAGATGCAATATACCATGCATGCCTAACTGAATTTGACTCTAGGAGAATTCAAAAAATACAAAATGGTTGTTTACGACTAATTTTCGGTATACGTAAGTTTCAAAGTATCAGACATACTTTTAAAGCAAATAAGTGGTTGAATATGAAAAACCGTAGGTTATTACATTCGTTATGTCTTTATGCGAGAATTGCACATGAGAAAACACCTCCTTACTAGGCATCTAAACTTAAATTTAGAACAGATATTATTACCTTAAGTCTTCGACACAGAAACACTTTGACCATTCCACGACACTCCACCCAATTTTTCAAGCGATCATTTTCTTATTGTGTTGCGTACTATTTGAATAGCATTCCCCAGGATATTCGATTTTTAACCAAAACTAAGTATAAAAAGGCTTTATATGAGCATTTACTGACAAATCAATAATATTAAAAACACGTATCTTAAATTGTTTTAGAATTAGAATGTGTAACAGTTATGTTGTAGTTTAGATTTAGTATTTTCGGGTTAGGTGGAAGAGCAGATGTACATTTTTGTCTTTAACAACAACTATGTACAAATTGAATCTCGCCCGTTTTTTCCTGTATTTTCTGATGTATTTTAATGGAAATAAAGACATTATTATTATTATTATTATTATTATTATTATTAAACACTTTTTGAGACACGCCTACCTGATACCAACTTAAAATATGTAAAGTATAGGTGGTATGCGGTCAATTGTTCAGTATATTAATGAAAATCATTATAACACTAGTGTTATAATGAATATCATTATGAAACGGATTATGGGCATATAAGTGTATTATTATAGTACGGTCGTAGAAAAATAACTATTGTACAATATTGTTGTTTGGGATTTTTTATATTAATCATTAAAATAATAAAAAAAATTTGTTTTAAGCTACTATTTGAGAAAATATAAAACTATATAAAAATACCTTATTTATTATTTTCAAATTATCCTGCAACCCCGTATAGGTGGTTTAAAATAATTACATGTACCCCTTGGACGATTGTTTGAGAAATGAGTGACACATATAAATTGCCGAAAGTTCGAACAGACGGCTTATAAGCTACTTTATTGTTGACACACGTTGAATGGCAAAATGAAGGACGCAGGACACGAACAGATAGCAAGACACAGGATAGGTTCAGCTTTGGCAAGAGCGGAAGTCCTCCAACTGTATGATTAAACTATTATATAATAGCAAATCCGTAATGAGAATTTAATATTTTAAATTTGATTAGGCACGGCAAGATTTATTCCAAATCTGCGAGATTAACGAAATGGGGTTTATTAAAGTCTCTTCGGAATTCCGGATTAATCTCGCGACAAAAGTTTTTAAATGTTTAATCTCTGTTTGAGTACCACTTTAGACCGTAAACTTGCTATTATAAAATGGAGTTTTAAATTATTGAAATTAAAAATACAATTTAGGGTAACTGATCTAATATTTTACTCAGAACACAAGTTTTAATGTCTGATGCTATTAGATTAAAGTCAAATAAAATTTAAGTACAATATTCCAAGTGTTTTTAAGCAAATTGTATGTATGTAATGGAGTTCGTTATCAGTATTTGGTATGAAAACTTTGGCAAACCGATCCTGTTAAAAATAAGTGACATGGGAAACGGAAGGGCCAGGGATCGTTGACGTCAGAGTACTCTCTGGCCTGTGGAACTGGACTTTGATTAATGGTCTCCCTTCTCAAACAAAACTGACCAAACCGTGGAGCAAGTTTATTCATTTGCAACAAATTTGCGGCTTTGTTTACTGGAAATAATGACACAGAAAATAAATGGTCAACATATTTCGGGCAAAAATGAAAGAGGATGTCAAATTATATTCAACAATGAGTTCTTGTGGGAAATAATTATTAAGCAGAGAAAATTTTGCGAGCAAACATATTGAATTTTTCTGTACACACGAAATATCTGCGGAAAAAATGGATCTGAAATTAGATGAAATTGCTGAGAAAACTGCGAAAGCGATAGGGAAAATCATTCCAGTTAAATCTGCGAAAAGATATGAAAAATAATATGGATTGTTTTGCAACTGGCGTGAACAACACAATTTGAAAAGTAGTGCTGATGAAAATGTGATGTTGGTTTACTTTTTGGATGTGGTAAGAACAGTTTTTTTAAAGAATATTGTTTTCAACAGTTTAAATTTTCATTCAAAAACATTCCACCCTTCTTCATTATGGTCCAAATATTCGATGGTAAAATCAATGATTATGGTTAATGAAAATGTCAACATATCAAGTTTCCCAAAGTTCATAGCTTCTTTGAAAAAACAAAATGTAGACCATCAGCCAAACCAGGCGAAAGTACTGATATTGGAACAAATTGAAAGCTTCATGAGGGACGCTCCAGATAAAGAATATCTATTACTCAAAGTGATAGCATTACTTGGAGTTACTGGAGGTTGCCGAAGGGAAGAGATCTATAATTTAGAAGTAAGTGATGTGGAGGATACGGGTACTCAGCTAGTAGTTAAGATTAACCAGACAAAAACGCATATTCGACGAGCTTTCACTGTGATTAACAGTTATGTGTTATTCATAAATTTACGGCAACACGTCTCCCTGAAAGCTCTTTTGGTGGGTTATAGACAAGGAAAATGTCTGTCTCAAAGAGGTGGTATACATACTGTTGGCGGAGCACCCAAGAAAATAGGTAAGTTCTTAAAACTAGACCAACCAGAAAAGTATACAGGTCATTGCTTCAGGAGGACATCCTCAACGTTGTTGGCCAATGGTGGAGCTGACCTTAAAGTTCTAAAACAGCACGGTGGATGGAAGAGTTCTTCAGATTTAGAAAAGTATATAGAAGAATCGATTGAAGGCAAAAACAAGATTGTAAGAATGATCCAAAGGGGCGAAACTTTTGTTGAAGTGATAGATCACAGAGCTACACGTCTTCCGCGATTACAGAAAACACTGTAAATCCATCAACAACTCCATTAATACATCTTGCTGGCAACAGCAGTTGTACAATTAATGTCATTTTTCAAAAACTAGAATAATAGCTTAGTTTATGTTAATTCACTTATTATTTCAAACAACATTGGGAGAATTGAAGAGTACTGTAAAGTTCCCGGACTCAAACGATTGCGGGAAATGGCACTTTACCGTACAGTATGAAAAAAAATAAATTACAATATTCCTTCAATAAATAAGGATTAATTAAACCTATAGCAGTGCTCTGTAACAGTCAATGAACGTCGCCATTTTATACAAAATATCTTATTTACATATTTAAAGTTTAATTTCATATTAAATATAAATGGCGGATTACATTTATTAGATATAAGATTGCATTTAATAGTTTGAGTTATTTGGAATTGTACCTATATTTTTTATTTCATCAACCCACTTTGTCTAAATAGATCATAATAAAATAATAAATGTATTTAATTACGTTTTCCAGATCATTTTAAGTTATTTTTATGTAATAAAGTTAATTATTTAAACTTTTAGAATATTTTTATTACCGAGATATTTTTAAAAAATACATACGAAGGTGTTTCAACTTCTAGATACAATCTTGACGTATAAGAAGATACATTTTACTTGTTCTTTAACTTTAATTTCACTTTTGAATATTTAGATTGCACTATAATATTTTAATATTACGCGAGACACCTATCAGTAACACCAAATTAATTACTAAAAACAACTTAAATGTGTTTCACTACACTATATGCCGTTAATTCCAAACCGACATATTTAAAATATTTTTTGTAGATTAGAGCATGCGTCATACAGTTCGCGCATAAGTTATTTTTCAAACAATTAACGATTATATTTTTGAAATACATGTTTCTTGTACTTCAACAAGGAAAATAACCGAAGTAACATTAATATTTAATAGCGGTACTGTTACTATAAACAATAATTATAATAACTAATTAAATGTTATACAATAAAATCATTAAAAAAATATCCATTGTTGCTGTTGTTCAAGTATTATTAATAATAACATTAATACAAGTACAAGTAGGTCGTAGGTGTAAAGTATAGTACGTAACTCGTGCTGTAAACTCATGCAATTACTTTTCTATTCGTGCATAAAATGTTTTTACAGTTTTAACAAAAATGAATGATAATTTTAAATAATCTGATTTAGTTCTAGCTGCCTAACTGAAGGAGTTTATTATCTACAGCCATAATCTCAAAAAAATACATTGTGTCAATTTTTTTTAGGATCTTGCTTACAATTTATGTCTCCAGCTTTTTTAGATTCTTTTGAGTATTCTTTATTTGTTATTGCATTTCTTGGTATTATTGTAATACATTTTCTTGCTTCCTTGATTAATTTTGTTAATCTAACAATAAACTTTACAAAAAAACTCAACCACACTTAAAGAGGAAGATAGTTTTGAGCATAATGTATGTTTGATACGATTCGTTATAAAAGAAAAATTGATGCGCACAGATAACTGCATTTTTCCAATATTTGTGTCATAAAAAGAACAAATCTTAACATTGAAAAAAGTTAAATTAGGTAATAATTATTTCGTGAAAAATTTTGACTTCTTTGTTGAAATATACTTGATCATTTGTAGTTTTTATCAAATAAAGTAAATACGAAATGTAGGTTTTGGTTTTTAAGTAGTCATGAATGCCAATATAAAACATAAAAAAAAACAATGTTTGAGAACAATAAAAAAAGTTCCTAAAATTATGCAACCACCATTTCTTTGCTTTTGTCAAAAATACATATTTTTATAAAATTAGGTATTGTTTAAACGATTTTTATGGTACTAACCCTTACTGTGTGAAAATTCATCTTATTCAGAACAATAAACAACTAAAAGGTTGTATTAACTTTCACTATGTATTCTATAAATTGCAATGACAGCCGTTTCGCTATCGAAAATTCATTAGATTTGATAAATAAATTAAATAAATGTAATTTACAAAATAATACTAAATTAGTATCGTTTGATGTAACTAATATGTTCTCTAAAATACCTCCTAAAGAATGTATAGTTCTAGTTAAAAAGCTATTAGATGAAAGAAATATCCATCCAGGTATAATATCAGATATAATTGACCTATTTAATGTATGCATTAGCCAAAATTATTTTACTTTTGATCAGAAAGTAAGTATATATTCAAAATGAAGGTCTTCCAATGGGAAGTCCCATTTCTCCAATTTTAGCAAATATTTTTATGGAAATTGAAGAAAATAATTCAATTAATTTTCTAGATTTGAGAATTGAAAAAGTTAATAATTCATTAAACTATTCAATATACAGAAAACCAACACAAACAGATGTAACCATACCATATCATTCAAATCATCCTATATCACATAAATTAGCAGCTTATAATTCTATGATACATAGAGCATTTTCAATTATTCCAATGAACAAAAATAATTTTAATAAAGAAATTGAGATTATAAAACAAATAGCAATATCTAATGGCTATCTAATACATTTGATAAATAAATTAATTAATAAGAAAGAACAGAAAGTGTCACTACAACTAATATTCCCTCAACAACCAAAAGAAATTAAAAGTTATAAAAGTATTACATATTGTGAAAATATTTCTAATACAATTCCAAAAATAATATCTTCGGCAACATCTGCAATAATTTCATTCAAATCACACAATAATGTTGGTACAAAATTGTTAAATGTAAAAACAAAATTACCTAAATTAAAAAAATCTGGTGTTTACAAAATTAATTGTCCAAAATGTAATGCTGTATATATAGGTCAAACACAAAGAAATTTTGAAATAAGATTCAATGAACATTTAAGAGCATATAGATTACAACAACCAGATAAGTCAAACTATGCCAAACACGTTCTTGAACATCCACACTCACTCATACACACTAATGACATTCAAATATTACACACCTGTGATAAAAAACAAAATTTAGATTTCCTCGAAGAACTTGAAATCAAAAGACATCTAGCAGATCAACAATATAAAGTAGTTAATGAACAAATAAATCTTGGAAGTTCACCACTATTAAACTGTTTACTTTGATTGAGTCTTCATTTTATACATAGATAAGACGTAATTATAACACAAATATATTAAGTTATTGTAAAGATCAGCAGGATACAGTTTTTTCCTGGTTTTTCTATATCATTGCACAGTTATACTGATCTTAGAGGGAAATACATCCAGGATAATCCCTTAGGGCTAATAACATCTAGGCTTTAATATTGTTATGTCTTACTACTTCCTTACTTGGTCTAGCCTTAACTACCTATCAACATTAAGTACCTAGTTACAAACAAACAAAGTGTAACTTCAATATGTCAATCTGACGATGCTATTTCGATAGCGAAACGGCTGTCATTGCAATTTATAGAATAAATAGTGAAAGTTAATACAACCTTTTAGTTGTTTATTGTTCTGAATTAAACGATTTTATTAAAACAATTAAAAAAATTGTGCAAAAATATGAAAGAATTATAATGTTATATTAAATATTTAGAATAATTTTGGTATGCAAATTGTAGAAATATAGTGCTTATGAAACAACAATATACCTAAATACCTATGTAGTGAAAAAGTGAATTCCGGAGGAATTTGATTAATAATGATAAAAGTGAGTAAGTACAACGACTATTTTCGTAAAATTATAAAACTATGAACTGCCTGAGCCGGTATATCAACTAGCGTTTAAATAATAATTTGCAGTGTGTTTATGTCTATAAAATATAATATATTTGTGTTAATTTTGTACTTACTTCATTCCAATATTATGTCAAGACAACCTAACACTTAAAATAAAGTCACTTACACTAATTACCACGAAAATGTTAATAAATATTTAATATTTAAATAATAAAATAAAATATTTAACCCGATCAATACCCGCGACAAGAACGACTGAACTTAAATTCTTTTTAAATCTATCATGTTATTTGCCGTTCATAAGCAAAAAGTGGTCTGCTTTTTACGGCGATATTTATGCATCGTTTGTTAAGTGTTTTTCTGTCTGTTTTTTTACTTAATGAAACCTAAATAAAATACAAATAAAATAGAAGCTTGTTTCTTCCTCAATTTTTATTTTTCTAAATACATTTAAATATCACTGTTTGATTAGGAAAATTGTAATTTTTAATCAATTTGAAATAGTGGATAGCCAAATTATGGAATACCTAAAACCGTTTGATTTTAAATCAGATGTTTTAATGTATTAATACAATATGGATGTATAAATATAGTGACGTAGGTAACCCTTGAATATTTTTAAATGATAATCTACGTCATATGACACTTGAATTAAAAGGAATTTGAATACTCTAATTAGCCCTTAGACAAGGAAAGATTAGTGGGTATATGGACTCGTAAAAATCGACAGCAAGTTGAAGCAAATGTGCATCAAACAACAAACACCAGTGGCGTATCTATGAGAAGGGCTTAAGACATGATCCTATTTATATATCAAAGAATTATTTCTTAAGAAAATTAATTTAATACTGAGATTCCGTCGCTTTGTCACATGGAGCAATAAGTAAAACTAATAAATATAAATGACTGCCGGTGTATTGTTATAGATTAACATTTATTTATTTATTTATTACAATCAAGTTTTAACATTGAATATTTTTAATATAGAATATTTTAAAAAACATTTGCAATTTTATAAAGCATTGTAAATTATTTTAAAATATTAAAAATCAAACTCACATTAATAAGTAGATTATTCAACCAGCGTATAATAATGGCGGAGGCGAGTGTTGTAACATCTGAGTGTGTAATAGCCATTATGCACGTGTTGAATACTATATTTTATCTACAACTATGTATATAAGTTTATAAAAAAAAATGCAAAATATATTTCAAATGAACAATATTTTTCATAATCGTAGTAATAAAACTCAAAGTCTGTCCACAATGTTGTGGATAGGCTTTGAGTTTTATTACTACGATTATCTACATCATCCACATTTGAGAGATGGATTTCCTTTTCAATATTTTTTATTATTGGTAACGTTAATAATACACAATAAATTTATGTTTATTTACCTACATAATAATTATTAATAGTTACATTACAATTGTTAAAATTCATGCCAGGGATAACTTTGTCTACCATCTGAGTCTGATTGAAAATCATGGGGCTTGGACTGGCACTAGAGCTGGTACAAGGTTTTTCATTGTAATTAGAGCTAGTATGTTTGTTAATTTCTTTTCAAATCTGATTTCCTCTTTTTATTTAATTGGTTATGTTGTCATCTATACAACTTTGGTTGATTTCCATCCCCCTAACTGCTATACAGCTGTAATGTCACCGCCTACGCTATATTTTTTGCCATTTTGATAATTTAAAAATAATGATAGGCATTTAGCATGAGATGGGCGAAGATTTATATACTTTTTGCAAATATCGTAAAATTCACCTGATGCAGTAAATGATCTATGAATCTTTGTTTTTGTGAAAGGTATTTTCACTATAAGAGTCCATATCCTCCATATCTTCAGTTTTCATAGAATATAATTCATTAGATCGGCAAGCTCCCATGAGCCCCATGGTTAAAGTTACTTAAAAATAATTTAATTAAATTGGAAAGTTCTAAGCTGAAAATTACGTTATTGTAAGAATACATTTGTCATTAGATATGTATGATCTGGCGCTTCTTTAATAAATTTACTGATTTCTTCGGGGGTAAAAGTTTTAGATTTTTTCGGTTGATGACCCATAAAACTTTTGTATACATACCGCATCATATTTACCTTTTGACTTGTTAGGTAGCGCTAGCCGCTAATTTTAAAATGTCTGGCGGTGTACAAGAATATCTTCTAAATCTGATTCAATATAAGACATTTTTCTAATAATACCAGAGAATGTACACACCAAATAATTCAAAAACTAATTGACAGTAGGTATATCTACAAATACAATGACAAGTAAATTCACAAATTGTCAAATTTGACGTAACAATTGAATTATTCCATCGAACTGTCATTATTAATCAATTCTACCTCATAATGCATGGCATTACTTGATAAAAATTGCATATTTAAAATATTAATTGAGGCGATCAGAAGCAAAGGGATGTAAGTGACTTTTCCACAAAAACTGAGTTAAGTGCACAGTCACATTATTAAAGCACAATTTTATTTGGTGGCAAAGGGATATACATGAATTCTTTTCTAGTAGCGACATCTATCCGCTAAAAGAAAAAGTACTTAGCAATTTCTTCAACGTACTTTGAGGCAAAGGGATGTATGTGCACTCATATCTCTTTGCCTCCAAATCACAGATCAAATAATGTTATTGTTTTCATGCGTTGGTGTGTACTGCGTATTTGTGACAGTGTTTTAAGCAATATTATTCAATAGAACATATCATCGCATTTAGCGACAACGCAGGGGGTCAAAATAAAAATAACAACATTATAAAATTCTGGAGGCATATTGTTCAGACAACATCCATTCGTAGAGTCGACCACAAATTTTTAATTACTGGTCACTCTTATATGGAGTGTGACCAAGATTTCGGACTGATCGAGAAGTCAAAGAAGAAAAATCAATATGTTTTTGTTCCGAATGATTGAGCAACATAGTTGCTCAAGCAAGTCGAAAGTTTACAGTTGTACGAATGAGAAATGAAGATTTTGTGTCAGTTGAACAAATGAAAAGGGAGATAAAAGACAGTATTCCAGGGATACGTAATATTCAGTGGTTCCGGCTGGACAAAGATAAACCCAATATTCTTCAATACAAGAACACTTTGAATGAGGAAATGGATTTTGAGCAATTTGACCTTAGAAAACAGAAAAGGGCCGTCCAAATACGCAATTCGACCTCACGTTATTGCATCCTGAGCCACCATCTATAAAAACCGCAAAATACCAAAACCTTCAACAACTCCTTCAGTTTATTCCCCCCATCTACCATAACTTTTATTCATCACTAAAACACCAAGGAAGTGCGAGAAAAACTGTAACGGCAACAAAGGAAAATGGAGAAGTAGAAGTCAACAGTAGCCAAAGAGACACTGTTGTAGAAAATTCTGAAGATGTTTCAGCTGAATGGGAGTCTGATGATGAGTAGAAAAAATAAAAACTGTCGGTGCTCTCTGATCTATATTAAAACTTTTGATTATTTCGTGTTGTTTGGTTTTTTGTCAATAAACTTTTGATTTCATCAGCCTGGTATTTTACTATTTTGCAATAATTTACGAAAACCCTTTATATAGAAAATTGCTTGCATCCAAGTTAGCATTCATAGATTAAGAAAATAAGATTTATACTGTAAAGGTTATTCATAAATTAAGTGCTAAATAAAAATAAATTCTACGTTTAGATGCAAAGGGGTGTAAGTATTACCACCCTTTTCTTTAAGCCCTGTATTTTTAAAATTACCCACTTAAATGCATTAAAATTTATAAAAATAATCTTTAAAAATATATTGGAAATTAAAAAAATAGATTGGTTTTTTTAAATGCCCGTGATTTTTTTACAGAGCTTAAACTTTGAACCTGTTTTTCTCAAAATACCAAAACCTGAACTTACACCCCTTTGCTTCTGACCGCCTCAATTAATAGTTGTGGATAAATACAGTTCGTTCGGTGGATCTTTTCCCATGACCTTGAACCATATACAAACGCAATACATCAATACATTAAATAACACGTAGGTCGTAGATTAATAGTTTAATAAGGATATGACTAAAGTGACGTTGGACGTTATTTATTATTGTATTAAAGCTGGTGATATTTGTAAATATTTTATAGCCTTTTAGCAATATGCTACCTAAATGTTTAGTTTAAAAAAAAACTGTTAGTATACCAGAGTTTAATGGAGCTATTCTTCAAACTTGCTATTAAACAAATTTACTTGTATAATATTTAGTATCAATAATAACTTTCTCACTAGAAACTATGCAAATCAGAATTGCTTTGTTAGGGTTATGGCTGCAACCATTTCTATTGGACAGTCACACCCACACAGTTTAACTTTGAAAAATAAATGGGTTGTAAAAATAAATAATTCATATATTAAATATGTTTATTTAAGGCTTAAATATATATACAATAAATTTTAATTAATTTTCCTCATATTCAGAATCAGAATTGTCACCAGCATTTATATTTATTAAAATTGGTTGAATGCCAATATCATCAATATTCTGCTCTCGGGCATACCACTTTTGTATGATTTCATGGGTATGCCTAACACACTTTTCCCAAATTTGTGGATTACATTGTTCCAGTGCCTCGTTCCACATATTTAATAATAATAATAATAATAAATGACTTTATTGCTTCAGTACAGTATACATAATAATATTTTATAATACTAACATGAGCAAAAGGCGACGTTCGTTCTTTGATGTAGTTCCTACACGGTCCTACAAAAAAGCGCGCTCTTCCACGCAACCTATACGATATGAAATATGAATTCTTATAATTTAAAACAATCACCATATTACATGCAAATTAAAATTATTAAAATTATACAAAAATTATACAAACATGTAAATATAGAAATATAACAAAATATATATAAAATATATGATCACATCCTATAATAAATGTAAAACAATACAAAAAAAAACAAAAAACAAAGACAAATAAACATACAAAGCCCAACCAGATCTGCATTAACATTAAAATTTATAACTTATGAGACCCTTAACCAAAAAATCTTTTATTTGTTTCTTAAAAGTATAAGGAGAGTTAATTAAAAAGGATTTTGGAACCAAGTTATACAATTTGGTTGATACATATGAAAAGCTTGATTTATATAAGGAGGTATTGTGCTTAGGAATACTTAAATTATTTTTGAACCTGACGTTTATGTTGTGCGATTCTGACCTTTTTTTTATTTTGTTGTAAAGGTAACATGGTTTTTGGGTTAGTAGGATTTTATGAATAAATACGTAGGCGTGTAATAGTCTTCTTTTTTCAAGGTTTAACCAGCCTAAAGAAATTAGATGGCTTGAAGTTGGGTTACGGCGTCTAATGCCACATATTAATCGGACACAGGCGTTTTGAATTCTTTGAAGACGATTTTTATTAAATTGTGATAACGCTGGACCATAAATAACATCTCCGTAAGTAAGCTGAGATAAAACTAAACCTTCACATAAAACAGTTTTTGAATGTTTGCTAAGTATTTTCCGAAATGAGTATATTAGTTTCAAATTTCCGAATGATTTTCTCACAATCGAGTTTACATGTTGAGAAAAGGTAAGATCTTCATCGATATAAAACCCCAGATTTTTTTCACATGTGGAAAAATCGAGATTTTTGGATTCTAATTTAACTACTAATCCACTCCTTACTCGGGATTTGGCTGACTGTCGACCAAACAGCATGGCCTTGGTTTTAACTGGATTTATAGAAAGACAAAATTTTTTAGATACTTCCAAAATATTACTCAGATCCTCGTTAATCATTCTAACTGCTTCATCTGACTCCGTATCTTTAAAGTCCAGGTAAAGTTGTGTATCGTCGGCGTAGAGGTGGTAATTCATATATTTAAGATGGGTATATAACTGAGAGGTGTATATTGAGAAAAGAAGTGGCCCTAAATTTGAACCTTGAGGTACACCTCGATTAGATGGAATTAAGTTGGAAGTTGTTTTTAAGAGATGGACTCTTTGCATTCTGTCACCTAAATAAGATTGTAAGAAATCTGTAGCACCTCTATCAAAGCCCAAATAATGGCAGAGGGATAAAAGCATAGAATGACTAATTGTGTCAAATGCCTTGGAATAATCCATAAGTACTAGAATACAAAGCCTGTTATTGTCAATATATGAATAAATATCATCTAGTACCTTTAACATAGCAGTTGTACAGCTATAATGTGACCGGAAGCCTGATTGATTTAAGGGTAGAATTTTAAAATCAGATGTGTAAATTCGTATTTGTTCTTCCATTATCTTTTCCAAGACCTTCGATAGTGTACATAAAATGCTAATGGGTCTTAGGTCAGCATAGTTAACGACATTCGAAGTTTTAGGCAGAGGTATAACCTTTGACTGTTTCCATAGAGCAGGAAATACTGAGTTTTTAATGCAAAAGTTAAAAATGTGGGTTAAATAAGGCAAAATATAGGGACAGCAATGTAGAATCATAATAATATTGATATTATCAGGGCCAGTAGCATTTGATTTTATAGAAAAAAGTTTTTCATATATTGTAAACTCATCAACTGTATTAAAATTGAATATGCCGCAATTAGGAGAAATATTAGACAAGTAAGCATCCATGGTGCTTTGATCTGGAATATCCAAACCTCCTATACCATTGATAAAATAATTATTTATTTCATTCGGATTTTGTAAATTTTCTGGAATACCTGGCTTATTAGAATTAATTACCTCCAGCTTTTTTAATTCTTTCCATAAATTTCCTTTTTGGTTAAGCCGGAATTCCAAATAACCCTTTTTCTCCCGTTTAGTTGCACGATTTACTTCATTTCTTAGTAATTTGTAGTATTCCCAATGGCTAACATTTTTTGTTTTGTTATATTTTTGTAATGCACGATCTCTCAACGTCATCATCATTCTTAGTGTTTCTGTAAGCCAGGGAGCTTTAGGCTTTGTAATTTTTACTTGTCGGAGTGGAGCATGTTTTTGAAATAAATTCAATACAAGAGAATTCAAAATTTTCAACTTTTGATCTATATCTCCTACCAAATAAATATCTGCAAAGTTTGTATTCATTAGGTCAGTATTGAATGCAATCGTGTTGAATTTTCTGAAATTACGGTATGTGAGAACAAATGGTTCAAATTTTGTAGACGTATGACCGATTCTGCAAGATGGAGTTGAATGGTCTGAAACATTTAGAGTGTCTGTCACCTTGACTCCCGTTACACTGAGCTTTTCAGAACATACTATAACATCCAAGAGCTTAGAACCTCTAGTAGGCTGGTCAATGACCTGCGTGAGATTATAGGCACTTATAGTTGAAGTAAATAATTTACAAAGTTTTGCATCTAGTTCTAATACATTTAAATTTAAATCACCCGCAAAGATTATATTATCGTACTTTGCCGCTACCCAATTTAAACCTTCATCAAGTTCGTTTATAAATTTGTCAAAAGAAAAATCAACCGGACGGTACATGGAAGAAATGGCATATTTAATTTTATTATATTCAACACCTATCCATATCTGTTCTGACTCTGTATTGTTTGGTACTGATAATTTATTTCCATTAAAACAATTCTTCAAGTAAATAGCTACACCCCCTCCTCTTTTTCCAGAACGATCACGTCTAAATAACTTGTATCCTTCTAAATTAACAATATTATCATTAATGCCTGAATTGAGCCATGTTTCCGATACAGTAATTATATCATAGATGTTATGTACAATAGATTTAAACCCGAGAAAATTTGCCAATACAGATCTGGAATTCAGGTGACATATAGTAAAATAATTGACCATAAAACTACTTAACAGCTATCTAAATATAAACAAATAAAAAAAAATTATTTCGTGCTGCCTGTTCTGTTCCTGCTGCCTTGTTTTTGAAGAGCTTGCTGACGCGTCTTTCTTACTTCAACGTGTGTACCACTTTTTCCGGATAAAATTGGAGTTGATACCTCAGTTTGCTTAGCAGAGGTTGAGTTTTTTTTTAAGGCGTTTAGCTGCGATATTTTATCGGGTACAAAAATGGCGTCTTTATCCTTGTCGTTTGTTGACGGTGTAGAAGGAGCGCTGCTAGATTGGGTTTGTTCACGACTTTGTTCGACAGCATTCAAATCTTCAGGGCTGTATCTAACTCCATTCACGTATATAACGTTTATAACTGAACTATCTGAATACCCATCTTTACCAATATATTTATTATAATATGACTTGCAATTTGCCCAAATTAATTCAATAGCATTGAATTTTACTTCTTGAACACTTGAAATTTGTTCCAAAGGTCCCCCATTTTTTTTTTCTAACTCAAAATACTCCAACAAATTCAGGACCAGCTCCTGTGCTTGCGAATTCAACCTTTTTCCAGACATATTCTAAAAATGAAAACTATTTATCAATGGTTCTGGTTATCCAGAAAATTAGGTCAATATTTTCTACTTTGGTGAAAGCAAAATGTGTTTCATATAACTCAGTTTGATGGAGTTCTATCCAGAATCATAATGATATGTCAATTTAAGGTTAGTTTTCATTGCAAAATAAATTAATAAGAAGTAGATACATAATATTCACTTACCACAATTATTTGAACACTCAGGTATAGGTTAGTTGTTAAAACAACTGTTTTTGAAATAAATTTATATGCAAGGGGCAATAAAATGGATAAAAATCCAAAATAAAAATGTAAACAACGTATTTGGTCTGTCAATTTACAAATTCACGGATAAACCACAGAACTTTCATTGTGTAGGTTACACCTATCATCGACATTCGTCATATGGCTATCTCTGTTTGTTATTTTATGCTGTATTGGAACAAACGGTTCAATTTTGGGATTTTAGTTTCTGTGAGTGGAAAAGAGACGTACTACAAAAAGTAGTATGTTAATAATTTCAGCCACGGGAAAAGATCCAGCGAACGAACTGTAAAATGATTTTGTTAATTTATCATATTATTTTTGCAGTACACCTGTTTTGACTGAAGACTTGTAGGTAATTTTGGAAAAATAGTGTGTGTGGCTTAATTTTTTTATTTTAGTTCTTTAAAAATATGGTTTTTAAAATGTTTTTAGCAAATACGATTGGTTTTGGGATGGGGAAATCTGAAAATTAAAATAGTATTTAATATTAATCCTTATAAACTTTTTATTGTAATATGAATATGCGTAATGTATAGCACAGATAATTTTAAGTGAAATAAAGAATTCTTTAATTTGAATAAGGCCCACAACGCAGTTACTCATATTCTTTTTCCAAGATATTTCAAACTTTCACTCGATGTGACCCTGCCATAAATGCACGCCTATGTAAAAAAATGAACATTTCAAGGTTTATCTGAATTTATCTTTTAAAACTCTCTTACAAATTGTTACATTTTTTATTAAAGAAAATTAACAATCACGTCACTACACTACAAAACATGAAAGAAATTTCGGAAAAACTGTCTAAGATAAAAAATTAATTTTTAAAATAAACCTTGGTATGTTTTGTTACAAAGTCATTTGCAAGAATATCTTAAATTAGTTTCAGTTGGCAATTGGAGAGTGTTGAAATTAAAAGCCAAAAGTGTAAATTGATTATGTATGTTATTAAGCACGTTTTTTATGCCTAGATAAATATTTCAATCAAACTTAAAACTTTAAGGATAGAAGACATCTGTCAACGGAGCAATCCATACACTCCCATATGTTTAAAATCACGACGAAAATTAAAAATAGGTCTTTTTTATACCAGCTAATGCTTGTAGGTTAAAAATTAGTTATTTATACCGAGCGGATTAGCTGAAATTTAGCTAAATTTTCGCAAAATGTGGACGAGGACTGTCAGATTATGAACCTGACGGTAATAGTTTATTAAAACAGCTGTCATTTAGTTAAAAAAAAACAAATTTTTATAGTAAATTATTGTTAAATAGTAAGTAATGGTAAGAACTTCCACAGAGTAAGGGCTAGAACAAAAGTTTATTAAGGGCTTGTTTACATTCCCCGACTAGCTTTGACTTATATAAGCAAATTAGAACCTTTAAAACTGCCTAGCAGTCTTAAGGTTCAGTAGATGTACTATGAGAGTTCTAACTCAGTGAAGGAGTGGGGGTACCTCCGTATATACAGCATAGGAGTTCTGGAACGGTTCTGAACTGTCGGACTGTGGTTCTGAATTGTGGACCAGTTGTTTATTTGGAATAGTTGTGTTATATTATAATGATTGTATAATTGAGCGACTGGAACGAATTTTATTGGAATTATTAAAGAAGTATACGAGTTTGTGTTGTATTGCGGGTTGCCTGCTGGTTTGAAAAAAAGGGACTGCGTGGCGGCCACTGGTGGGATTCGAACCACGGACCGTCGTTAGAATTTTTACAATTTAAGCGCCCTTACCCACTGGGCTGCTAACGAAGGATTATATATGTTAAGAATGGGTATTTAAACTCGCGTCGCGTATTTTGATCGTTTTCATCGAATTTGGTCTGTGATAGATATCTTGTAATCATATACAGGGTATGTCGGGATACTAAACAACTTTTTGTATTTAAAATATCAATTTGATGATATGGTACGGGTTAGATACGGGATATATACAGGGTTTGTCGCGAATTAGATCGTCGAAATATCGAATTATGATCATTCTTAATACGCAAAAATGGCAAAAATGTCGGTACGGGGGTATGGTCGTTAATTAAAAATGTCAATTCGATCATTCGTATATTATGATGTGGGTAAAAGATAATTTCGAGTGTACAGGGTATATCGCGAAGATCATTCGTAAGGGAGATGTCAATTTTTCATACGGGATATACAGGGTTTGTCGAAATATCGGATTATGATCATTCTTAATACGGAAACGGTTACGTGGCAAATAAAAATGTTTATATACGTGGGGGGTATGACGGTTCTCCATTTTCTGATTGAACACTAATTCTCTCTTTATATGGGAATGAATTAGGATGTAAAGTTACGACACAACGATTGTCAAAAGGGTACCAATTATTCGATGCTATGACGTCATCACACATATTTTACAAGGGTCATGCGATCGACAACGACCAGTTACATTATGTCTTCAGAAGAGCACAGTCATGGAATTGAAGACATTGCTTTTTATGAAGATAAGAGTAAGGTTATGAAACAAACTAGGGAAGCAAGAACAACGTGGAGCAGTCTAAACTGGGATTGTCGTAAATTACCGAAAACTACTTATCCGTTAAGACGTATTCAACCATGTTTAATAGAACTGAAGAAGAAGAGAGCATAAAAAATGAAATTAATAATGTTTTTGCCATGTCATGTATAATTTTAGCATCTGTCTTTGTTTTAATTTTAAAAATTATTTTAAAAATTGTTAAACGTAAATTTGAATCTTCGTGTAATATAAAAGTTGATGAATAAACAACTTGTTTTATTTCTAAGTAGTGGTGTATAAAATAAAAACTCATTTGTGGTTAAGGTTTATTTATTTTATGGTAATACAGTATTCAAAAACCAGTGGCGGAGACGTTGTACGTTTCGTTCGGTGCACGAATATAGTCCAGAGGTGTGACAGGTGTTTGGATCCTTGGCAAAGTTTACTGTTGCACACGGTGTACCATCGAACTTGCCGACTTCGCAAATGTGAGGAAAAACGTTGAAAATGTTACATTTATTTTGCAGAAACTTGGCTTTTTGTTGACCACGAACGTAAATGTAGTCTGCAGCATACAATAGCTTGCTTTCCAATATTTCATTAACTTTAGAATATTCTACATCTCCTGAAGAGTATCGAATTCCGTGCACATTTTTTTCCAAGTAGGTTGCAGTCTTTTTGTCCTCATTACTTAATGTAGACAACGGTTGAGGTGGTAAAAACATGTAATGTGAACTTTTGAAACCAATTTCTATCGTTAGTTCTTTGACAACGAAAAATCCATCTACGACAAAGCCTTGAATGTCTACAAAAGCTATTCTCATGTTGACGTCTGCTCGAACACTAACTCTAATCAACGTCTAGTTTAAACTTTTAACAATTTCGGTGAGGGGGAAGTATTCCATTACACAATCATGAATTATGATGCAATAGACTTTGGTATTTTCGGGAAAGCCTATGTTTGCTTCAATATCAAGTTTCACATCGACTGTGGACGCCTTCATGCTTTCTTCCTGTTTGGAACAATCGATAACAAACAATGCCCGTTTCTTGAAAGAGGAATAATCCAGCAGGGGCGCTTCTGTGTGGAGTTCGCGTAGTTGGGATAGAATTCAATATAGTTAAAATATGCTTCATTGTAGTCAGTTTTACTAAAATCCAATTGCATTCTTTCATTGGGCCAAAATTCACCATTAAGTGACAGTCTTATACTTTGTACATCTGCATTGTCAATAGCGCTTTTCATTGATAACAATTTAAATTGGTATACCCATATTCAATAGGTAACGTTTCTTCAAAAATATCCTCTCTAATTAGGGCCATTAAAAAATGGGAGATTTATCTAAAAACTGCGTATTTAATATACTATGCACACATTCAAAGTAATTTAATATATTTATTATCAGCTTGGTTCTCTACAACAAAAAATAATATAAATTGTATATATAAATTACAAAATAAAGCTTTAAAAAACCCTTTTTAGGTTACCATGTTTCCAACCAAAATTGCTATTTATATAACTAGTTGCATATAGTGAAGAGATATCAAAAGGCCTCCTTTTTTTTTTTTTTTTTTTTTTCCTGAGGTGAAAATCTTCGTAAGACATCTGGGAGCGTATCCCAGGTGTGCAGGATTCCACCAGAGTAAGACCGGCGGCACTCGTTATCCCCCTTTAGGGAAGACATCGAGCACCGCCGGCCTCAATTCCAGTGACCTACCTGCTAAAAACACCTCCTCTTCCACCAGTTGTACCTAGGACTGCTTTTTCATCGTTACATCAAAAGACCTCCTAATTACAATTATTTGTGCTTCGATTTACATAAAATTATATATAGTACGTGAAGTTCTGAAAGGTCTCTGTATCAAATAGGAAGAAGATATAATTTACTTCATACCGGAAGGCTACTGATTATCTTTCATATAATTGACATCACTTGCAGAAATCGAATTTCAACACGTTAAGAGGCCACAGGAAAAAATCGCAAGGAATGGTTCCACCAGAAGAACGGTGCAGGCAACAATATCTTAAATCATTATTGTAGCTATTACCATAACTTGTGATTAAAATATATGTAAAATTGAGGATAAAATAAAGATTATAAGAAGAGGCCACAGGCGGTTCTTTAATAGCCATCAGGCGACAATTTCCCAGAAACAGAAAATACTATACGTACTCAACTCAATGGTTGACAGCTGGGTTTGTAAGCCAGACTAACAGACACCTTAAGTTATAGTACTTCTCCCACATTGTGGTACCTGTCGTATTTCTGTGTAGAAAAAGTCGACCGCCCCTTTTATACCATAAGGAACCTTAGACTTAGACGAAATTGAGCCAGATTTACAAATACTGGGACCATAATAAAGTAACTCAAAAAATTATGCATAATATATTTATCGGGTCTAAAAAATGCCAAAATATTATTATTATTTTTAAGAAAAGTTTAATAATAACCTAGAAAACTCAACTTTCCTGAAAAATTCCGAAATACTATTTTGGGGCCCCCTATTTCACAGCTCTTGTAACCCTCGAGATACGGCATATGGGGGTTGAAAACAGTGTTGAGGGGGAAAGGACAAGGTCCCCTATTTCTTTATATTCTTTTATTGTCAATATACTGGTGAGAACATGAAGATTTTGAAAAAAATATCCATTTTTCATAAATATGCATTTAACCGGAATTTTAATTGGACAAAAATTAATTTTGTACTCACCCTGATAATAAACGACGTTAGTCAGTGCAAGCACTGACCAAGTGGCCGTTTTGAACCGCCCTTTAGCTACACTGAAATCATCTGCCTCAAAAACAAACATCAGAAATATCGGGCTGTCTTTTCTTCACTATTTTCTTCGAATTTTCAATTGTTTGTCAAATCTATCAATCATTTAGTAAGTATCTGCCAACTGTTTAACCTGAAATAATCTTTCAAATTATTCTCGTTTAATTTTTTTCATAACAAACCAAACAATTTCTGTATGTAACCTTCAAAGAGTTGTATACTTTGGATTTAAAACTTCTGCAAACAATATATATGTGTATACTAAAATGTAAAGCAGTTACCTCCTGAAAAACAGTCTTAAGAATTAGTTTCTTAACAGTGCCTGTAATAACTCAAAAGTTTATAATAATGAAAAATATTGCGATTACATAAATATTGCAACAAATAATATATATACAAAGTATTAGAAATACTATCCCAATGCTACATAAGTACATGCTTCCTCAATTATATATTTTCCCAATCCAGATTAGTACCCACCATAACATTCCCGCATCACTCCAAGCTCCACAATACCATTTTTAAACTTATCAAAGCAGAAAAACATGCGTTTAAAAAAATTACCTTGTATAAAACGATAAAAGTGTTTTTTATAAAGATATACTTCCTTTATATCTAAAATAAATATAAATTTGTTAACAAGTACTTATAGAATGGCGATGTGTATTCAATTTCAAAAATGTTGGTTTCTGTGGTACATTTGTAAAAAATGGTCTGCATTTATCTTGTACTTAGTTTCATCTGAATATCTTCCATATTTATATCTGCAACTGATAAAAACAACAAAAATAATTTAATATCTTTCCATTTTATTTGGTGAAACCTTTAGATTTGTTACCTTGTATAGAAATATAAAGATTTTTTTCATATAGACTTATGTTCTTGATACCTAAAAATATCTTTCATGTTCTTTATAATAGACCTGTAATTAATAAATCAAAACAATTATTTGCAATGTCTTATCATCATATAAAAATGTAAAAACCTACAATAAAAAAAGTTACCTTTTATAGAACAATCATTCTTCTTTTAAAACCTAAATTTCTTGATACCTAATAACTTACAATGTTTTAAAAATTAAAGAAATCACCAGACGATGAAGTAGACCAGAGTCACATGTCTGGATATATCCAATCAAAGACGTTCCTGTAAAATTCTAGAAAGCTGTTTTACAAATTAATATATAAGATCAATAAAAAATGTAATTTTTAACTTGATATTACCTGAAGCATTGTCCCAACAGCACTCCTATGATACCTAGCAGGAATATTACTCAATGATTCTGCCTCATGTTGTTTTCGATGTCTTAGTCCCAATCCAATTTTCTTTTCGCAGGATATAACAGAATCTCCAATTTTCTTTCTTGCTTTCATAATCTGCAAACATTTTTTCACTTTAGATTATCACCCAGAAAAGTCTTTGTTTATTACCTTTTGCAAAACAAGTCTCCAAATGATGTTCAGATTCTACCAGAAGAATATTGTTTGGAAGATGTTGTGGGGTAAAATGAAGTTAAGTTTTGATATTTTTAGGGAATAGATTTTGATGTATGGTAACCTAAGGTTTTTGTAGACTAAATATACTTTGTATGTAAAATAAAGGGTAAAATAAAGGATAAAATAAAGATTATAAGAAGAAGCCACAGGCGGTTCTTTAATAGCCATCAGGCGACAATTTCCCAGAAACAGAAAATACTATACGTACTCAACTCAATGGGTGACTGCTGGGTTTGTAAGCCAGACTAACAGACACCTTAAGTTATAGTACTTCTCCCACAATGTGGTACCTGTCGTATTTCTGTGTAGAAAAAGTCGACCGCCCCTATGGAAGATCACGAGTGGAGGGATGAACTGCCCAAGCTGTAGAGATGATCCAGTTAAAAATGCTCGTGCATACGAGAGCTTAAAGTTTACAAGCTGTTCAAGTTTACTGAATCTTTAAATTAAAGAGATGCTTCTAGTTTACTGAATTATATTCCAACTGTATATGACAGTAAACCAGTAGAAGAAATGAGACTGGGAATAATTCAGATTCTACCAGAAGAAGTATGGATAACTTGCAGATTGGGTTCATCTTAAGAGGCGGAGGAAATGAGTTTTATGAGGAATAATCCTGCAGTTCGGGTGAGAATAGATTTTCAGTTTGAAAGGGTGAGTTTTTCTTAGGACAAAATTAATGCTGATGATGGTCGACCAAGTGATATTGTCGTAAGAGATAATGGTGATGTGCTACTTAGATTTAGAGGACACTTTTTAATGATTAAATTAAAACTATTACGAAAAAGAATTTATGCTGCCAAAGCATTGATAGTTTGCAAAAAATTTTGTAATAGATTATTTCAATTTTTTTATTTCCATATTATCATTATTGCTAATTTGTTTGACATTAAAAAATATGAACAATTATTATTAATATGTTCGTAAAAAAATTTCCAAGTTTTAAAAATTTTGTTCATAATTTGACAGCGTTATTGTTGTATCAAAAATGTAAAAATTAATTAAAAAATTATATAAAACAATAAAGGAAATTGTTTTTTTAATGTTGTGTTTGTATAATATTTTGTTATAAAAGATACGTTATATAAATAATAATTTTAAAAAAGCCATAATGGATTTTCTTTATAAAATGAAATTTACAACATTTTCAAAGGCATTATTTTTTAATTGTTTCCACCTTGTATACAAGGTATATATATATTTTATAAAAATATCCTTTTTTATACAGATTATTAAAATGTTTCAAAATTTGAATTTAAATATGAAATATATCATTTATATAAAAACTTCATTAATCTCCAAGTAAAAATTAAATTTCATAATATTTTTTCTAAAATATTCTTTTAACTCTATTAAAAAAATATCTCAAGTAAAATAATAATATAAAAAAACCCTAAAATAATTTTTTTTTATAAATTAACTCATATTAAACATATTTACGCAATAAAAAAACATTTTAAATAAAAATAATCACAGATAATCATTAAAATTCCCATTTTAATGCACTTACCTTTCGAAAATCAAATTCTGGAGATGATCTCGAAGTAAATCAATACAGATAGAAATTTTTTTTAAATACTAACGTTTCATGAATAATTTGATAGCGCTATTACTATATCAGAATTGTATAAATTAATATTGATCTTGCTATATTCACAAAATTATATAGAACATTAAATAAAACGTAATTTTTTTAATATTGGTTATTAAAATGCTTCAAAAATTAAACATAAAGATAAAATATTTCATTAATAAAACAAAAATTTTATTAATCCGTTAAATAAAGATTAAATTTCAAAATATTTTTTTCTAAAATGTAAGTTTTATTCTATTTAAAAAATACTTTAAGTGAACTAATAATTTTAGAAAACGCACAACATATTTTCTTTATAAATTACCTTAAAATAATTATTTTTAAACAAATTTACTTTGTAAACAATCA
Organism: Ophraella communa; assembly: GCA_035357415.1. Classification (NCBI taxonomy): domain Eukaryota; kingdom Metazoa; phylum Arthropoda; class Insecta; order Coleoptera; family Chrysomelidae; genus Ophraella; species Ophraella communa. The sequence continues at coordinate 2,512,405 of CM068982.1, read as the reverse complement.
ACCTTTTCCAAAGGTCTTATTTTTTAATTGATCCAAAATTTCTGTTTATAAAAAAAACTTTCACCGCATTTTTAAACTGTTTTTTACAGCCTGCCAACTATTAATATACGGAAATGTACAAAATTATTGCAGTAAAAATAACAACAGAAAGTCAATTATATCATTTGAGTTCCCATTTAATTGCACCTACCTTTTGAAAATCAAATTCTAATGACGATCTTGAAGTACATCGTAAATCGATACAGATAGAAAGTGTTTTTAAAGACTCACCCTGTAACAAAAGAAAGAAATAATTAGTTTATTCGAGTTAAGATTTAAGTACTGTTATTATAGATTGTTGTGAATTAGTTTTGAGGTACTTAAAAAAAAATAATTTTACTATTTTTTCCAAATTTAATAACTGTGGGTTGAAATGTTTTGAATGGGCTACTTAATAAAAATGTATCAGTTTAAATTTGGATAAAATCAATCTAACTAAAGTATTTTTAAAATATTATAAAACCGATAATAACTGATTTAAATAGGAAATTATTTAGTTTATTTTTGACCACAGCGTATTTATTTTACTATTAAAAACTTGCTGGTTATAATTTTAACAGTGTATCTCATTTATAAAATATATATTTATGTCACTTACCCCTTTTATTATTAAAAATAAGCCCAACTGATGATCGTGGAGAACGCCCTTTAAAGATCTGACGAAAGTTTCTTCAATACTCACCTGTAAAAAATAGGAACTGATAATTAAAACTTATAATAATAATAATTTTGTTTCAATATATACAAGGTGTCCTAAATTATATCAGGAATGTATGTTTTGCAAGGTTTTTAACAGAGATATATTTAAAGTAAAATTAGCAAAATTTTAAAATATAAAAAGTGTAGGTACCATTTTTAAAATAAACAAGTTGGTATTACATTTATTTGATGAGAGAACCTTGTTTTGTAACAAAAAGAAATTATTTTATAATATAACATTTTTCAATAATCACTCTGTATGTCGCTAAGGCGAGAAATTTATTTGACTGGGAAAATGTAACTTAAAAGAAAAAGGGAAAACTTGAAATCTTAACTACTTATACAGTATGATGCAAATGTATGGAATAAATTCATTATTTCAGAAACGGACGACTTTTAAAAAAATCTAAAACACGACAATTTTAATTTTTGAATGGCCATCAACTGCTATAGATGAGTTGGACATTACATCATTAGTGATGGCGTAATGACGTCATTGACGATTTTTTTAAATACAAACGGAGGTCACGTGACAGCTTATTTGAAAGTTCTCCTTATCGCCTTTGCCACAATGTAATCATTTAAATATTTATTTCTACAGGGTTAAACAAAATTATGAACTTTGTTAAGTAACATGGAATTACAATAAATATTCATTCACTGAACTAAAATACACTAAGGACCGCCACTGGGAATAAAACAAAATAGTGTTTATTGTTGGTTTCAAAAAAACTACATTGATAAAAACAATGCTACTCGGAATTATTTTTACAAAAATATTTAAATCAGTATTGTCATTGACTCGTCTTTATTCGTCAATGATCTGTGAATCTGTCAAGTTTTTTGCCGACGTTAATAACAGCATTTACAAAATTGAAACAGAAACAGAACGAATCGAGATTTTAACCATGATTGGTTATGGAGATAGAGTGAGGACTCAAGCAGAAGTTCGTAATTTATTTAATGCTAAATACCCCAATCGCGATCCAATTACTCAATCAACAGTAAGTAAAATTGAAAAAAAAAATTAGAGAAACGGGCCATGTTAAAGATCTTCCCAGAAGTGGTAGAATATCAATATCCTAAGCCAAAAAACTGGACGTTGTACTGGTGTTTCAAGAAAATCCTCATACAGACATGTCGATATTGGGAGAAGGTGAATGTTTGTGCCGGCATTATAAACAATCAAATGGTAGGGTCATATTTTTTTGAGGAAAACCTAACTGCTGCTAGTTATCTAGAATTTCTTTAAAATTATCTGTTGCCACAGCTGAATCATCTATTTCCAAATAGAATACACCGTCACCAATGACGTAATGTCCAACACATCTATAGCAGCTGATGGCCATTCAAAAATTAAAATTGACATGTTTTAAGATTTTTTTTAAAAGTCGTCTGTTTCTGAAATGTATTCCATACATTTGCATCATACTGTATACGAAGATAACTCACTCTTATATTATTTTACTGTAATTTTATGTATAATTATTGCAGAAAAAAATATATAAGATTAGTTACTATATTTTAAACAAACAAAATATGACCAGTCCACCTGCTGAGGAAATAACCCTCTATGTGCGATAGATGCATAGTTTGCTCAATACGTATCATATACGTTACTTATCAAATAAGAAATTTATAATATATTTATTTTAAAACGAGTTTAATAAATGAAATGTGCAACTATAAAAAGACAATAGTCGATATTGAAGGTTTTTTAATACATTTTATGGAATTTTTACCTCTAATAAAAAAAAAGAATGGTTATATTCTAAGTAATAAGGTTTTTAACCATACAAATATATTAATTTGAAAATAATTGTTTTATACCGGTAAATCAGTAACTTATAATTAAGAATAGTTTATGCAATCATTAATTTTTCCAACTCTTAAATCTAGAAAATTAATTTGAATTAATTTCTTCAATTTCTAACGGAAAATGTACTCCACATTATTTCAAACAAAAACCGGCTTATAAAACGATCTTTTTTCTCTTAAATAAATAAAAAATAATAAATTAAATAAACTCACCGATTGGCCAGTCATCATCTGCTTTTCAACCATCACTTTTTGAACTGCCATTGTCAACATTCACATTCACATTCACATTCACTTTTTTCCCGCACAAACACTATTTAGAAGAAAAATCTGTATATATACGCGCACTTAAATCCGTAAAAATACGTTTTTATTAAATGTATACCGGCTAATTTCCGAATAACTTTTGTGTACCTACTACCGATCCTACCGCCTGCACAAAAGGTACTGACTGATACATCTATAAGTAAAAATGATAAGACTATGACTGTACCTACCTATAAAACTAGTTTATTAATCATATATCGTTAACTAATTTGATTAAGAATAAAATACTTTCTAAACGACAAAATTATTCCGAAGGGAGTTACAGTCTTAAAAGAATAAGATAAATTCAGAAAAACTGTTATGTAGCATAACCTTATTTCTGAAAAACAAAATTAAATAAGGTTCTACAAACACAAATTGTTAGAATTCACAACAGTTAACGATATAAAATAAATATTTAAAAGAAAAATGAAAATACACTTTTTCATTAAATTTTCAAACATATCAGCATATTTTAAAAGTAGTACTGCACAGCCAAATGTAAAATTGTATTTTACAAGTAGCTCGACCCTGATTGTTTTTAATCCAAATTTATATCTCTCTTTGAGCCATGCAAATGATGTATCAATGTTGATGATGGGTGACTATTTTCTGTTGCTGCATTTTCAATAAACAAATTATCTAAAAATTTAAAAACTGATATTTAAAAGATGTTTGTATTGAAGGAAAGTAAAATTACTCAAAATTCCAAGTTATTTTTAAAGTAGAAGGCCCTGACAATAACTGTTTTTCTCCTATTGCACCTGGCTCTGTAGTTCTGGAAGTTGATGGCATATCTCTTTCCTCTGAAGATGATCATTCTAAAATATGATTTTAACTGCCTAACATGGCTTAACATATTTGACTATTATTTACTTCAAACTTTGACCCAACATCAATGTTTTCTGATTTCTACAATTGTTGAACAATAGTATATTATATATTTTATCCTCTCTTATGCTTCACCCCGTATAAAAAAACCATCGAAAATAATGCACGTGATAAAGAAGCTTGTTTAACATCGAACCGACACAGGTAGATGCATTATTAAAATTAGGTGTGCGAAAGTCCTCAATAAATAAAAGTTGTAACCATGAAAACTGGCAGCGGAGTGTGGCGAATCATATCGTTTTTATGTTTCATCTTCGGTTTTGTTTTTGTTTGGAAATTCGGGAGCGAATTCGGTACGGTCTTCATATTCTTCGCTGCTGGATACGCATTTTTAATATGAAGAATTCTTATACAATTTACCAACTGATGATGTTTTTTATTTAAGTGTATAGACGACATGTTGGGTTATAAAAACGTACAATTTTCAATGTTTTAATATTCCTACAGGATGTTATGAAATTGCTGATCTTGAAGCGTTTATCAGTAATAAAATGGACGCAAGCAATTCAATAACATTACCGAAGGATATATTTTCACTAAAACCTAATCACAATACGTTAAAATGTGAAATTTTCAGTAAATATAAAATTTCCTTTATGCAAGCTGATAGTCTTGGAAGAATATTGGGGTTTTCACCGAAAATACTCGACGTCAACGAAATGCACTCTTCAGATCTCCCCGTCAAAATCATTAAAGTATCCAGTATTCGCTTCGATTGTAACATTACCACTGGAGCCTTTGATGCGAACAGACCTGCCCATACAATCTACGAATTCGTCATACAAGTAGATCCAGGATATTCCATTGACGAAATTCCTCATAATTTGATCTACTTACCCGTTATACCACAACGTGAAATAACTAACATCACTGTCATTGCCTTAGATCAAGACGGTCAACCTGTAAACTTTAGAGGTGAATCGAGTACATTGATATTGGAGCTTAGAGCGCGAAACAGATGGGACTAATAATCAATCATCATCATAAAAGACAGTTTACACATTTTCCAACTTCATTAGCTAAGCAGCCGCTGGTGAAACAACTCACGTTGGCAAACAAATTGGTGCTGCAATCGCTGGGTTTTAGATTGAAATGACAACCATGTATGGAAAACGACTTCGTCAAAATGACAATATGCCTTCGATGTTTGATATCTACCGTAAGCCGGTCTTTGATGATTCCATTCGAAAGGCTGAATACAGAACCTATGCTCCATTTATCAAATCATTCAATTGCAGTGACATTGTGGAGTTTAGCATTAATCAGGTTGATTCGTTCTTTGCAATGAGCGAAACTTTGTTGTGCATTAAAGGTTCCCTCGAAACACACGGAGCAGGAGACGTAAAATTAGCAAATAATTTTGGAGCCTTTCTTTTCGATTCATGTACGTACAGTGAAAGTGCTAGGGAAATGGAAACAGTTCGAGATCCTGGAATTGTAAGTGCCGTACGTGCTATGACTTGTTATAACCAAGAAGATTCCAATCATATGGCTATAGCTGGCTGGAATTACCCGAAAGATCCTATTCTAAATGTCAGCGACAAGTCCTTCAACCTTCAAATACCTCTCAAACATATTTTCAACATTTTTAACGATTATTCTATGATTACATGTGGACGACAAACAATACGATTAGTTCGAGCACGAAATGATAATGATTGCATCTATATTACCGACAAGTCCGGTACGGTCTCCAGTACAACTGCTAAAATTAACATTACAAGTGTTGAATTAAAAGTTAAACATATCTTTCCCAATGATGATATAAAGATAAATCTCATGAAATCCATTCAAAAAGATCAGCCTATAGTTATTCCATTTAGAAAGTGGGAGTTACACGAACTGCCCTCAATTACTAAAGGTGCAAAACTGACTACAATGAAGCATATTTTAACTATACTGAATTCTATCCCAACTACGCGAACTCCACACAGAAGCGCCCCCTGCTGGATTATTCCTCTTTCAAGAAACGGGCATTGTTTGTTATCGATTGTTCCAAACAGGAAGAAAGCATGAAAGCGTCCACAGTCGATGTGAAACTTGATATTGAAGCAAACATAGGCTTTCCCGAAAATACCAAAGTCTATTGCATCATAATTCATGATTGTGTAATGGAATACTTTCCCCTTACCGAAATTGTTAAAAGTTTAAACTAGACGTTGATTAGAGTTAGTGTTCGAGCAGACGTCAACATGAGAATAGCTTTTGTAGATATCAAGGCTTTGTCGTAGATGGATTTTTCGTTGTCAAAGAACTAACGATAGAAATTGGTTTCAAAAGTTCACATTACATGTTTTTACCACCTCAACCATTTTCTACATTAAGTAATGAGGACAAAAAGACTGCAACCTACTTGGAAAAAAATGTGCACGGAATTCGATACTCTTCAGGAGATGTAGAATATTCTAAAGTTAATGAAATATTGGAAAGCAAGCTATTGTATGCTGCAGACTACATTTACGTTCGTGGTCAACAAAAAGCCAAGTTTCTGCAAAATAAATGTAACATTTTCAACGTTTTTCCTCACATTTGCGAAGTCGGCAAGTTCGATGGTACACCGTGTGCAACAGTAAACTATGCCAAGGATCCAAACCCCTGTCACACCTCTGGACTATATTCGTGCACCGAACGAAATGTACAACGTCTCCGCCACTGGTTTTTGAATACTGTATTACCATAAAATAAATAAACCTTAACCACAAATGAGTTTTTATTTTATACACCACTACTTAGAAATAAAACAAGTTGTTTATTCCTCAACTCTTATATTACACGAAGATTCAAATTTACGTTTAACAATTTTTAAAATAATTTTTAAAATTAAAACAAAGACAGATGCTAAAATTATACATGACATAGCAAAAACATTATTAATTTCATTTTTTATGCTCTCTTCTTCTGTTCTATTAAACATGGTTGGATACGTCTCAACGGATAAGTAGTTTTCGGTAATTTACGGCAATCCCAGTTTAGACTGCTCCACGTTGTTCTTGCTTCCCTAGTTTGTTTCATAACCTTACTCTTATCTTCATAAAAAGCAATGTCTTCAATTCCATGACTGTGCTCTTCTGAAGACATAATGTAACTGGCCGTTGACGATCGCATGACCCTTGTAAAATATGTGTGATGACGTCATAGCATCGTATTACTGGTACCCTTTTGACAATCGTTGTGTCGTAACTTTACATCCTAATTCATTCCCATATAAAGAGAGAATTAGTGTTCAATCAGAAAATGGAGAACCGTCATACCCCCACGTATATAAACATTTTTATTTGCCACGTAACCGTTTCCGTATTAAGAATGATCATAATCCGATATTTCGATGATCTAATTCGCGACAAACCCTGTATATCCCGTATGAAAAATTGACATCCCCCGTACCTCTTACGAATGATCTTCGCGAATACCCTGTACCTACCCACATCATAATATACGAATGATCGAATTGACATTTTTAATTAACGACCATATCCCCGTATCGACATTTTTGCCATTTTTGCGTATTAAGAATGTAAAATATCGTGATTTTTGTAAATAAATTAAACAACTAAAGGTTTACTAATACTATATTTACTGCCTCATATTTACCACTTCCCATACATATATTAAAACTAACTTAATTCTAATGCCCCACTCCCAACTACTTTATATTGACACCGGCGCAAGGCGTCAATATATCACAAAGAATGAACATAATTCGATATTTCGACGATCTAATTCATCGCGACAAACCCTGTATATATCCCGTATCTAACCCGTACCATAACATCAAATTGATATTTTAAATACAAAAACTCTAAGTTGTTTAGTATCCCGACATACCCTGTATATGATTAGATTACAAGCACAGACCAAATTCGATGAAAACGATCAAAATACGCGACGCGAGTTTAAATACCCATTCTTAACATATATAATCCTTCGTTAGCAGCCCAGTGGGTAAGGGCGCTTAAATTATAAATTTCATCCGACGGGACGTAGGTTCGAGTCCCACCAGCGGCCAACTTTTTTTCAAACCAGCAGGCAACCCGCAATACAACACAAACTCGTACACTTCTTTAATAATTCCAATAAAATTCGTTCCAGTCGCTCAATTATACAATCATTATAATATAACACAACTATTCCAAATAAACAACTGGTCCACAATTCAGAACCACAGTCCGACAGTTCAGAACCGTTCCAGAACTCCTATGCTGTATATACGGAGGTACCCCCACTCCTTCACTGAGTTAGAACTCTCATAGTACATCTACTAGGTTCATTATTTTACGGTGCTCAATATCAGACACACTGTGAACTTTGTCGTTTTGTAAATATTAGGTAAATATTAAACAATCACAACAGTTTAATTTTAGACATTAATAAAACACCATTTATCGACAATGTATTTCACCCCAAGTTTGTTTCTCAACCAATTACTATCCATTACTACAAAAACATAGAAACTCAATTACCGGCCCTTTCACTCTTTTACACATAGCTTCCGAACCCTTCACGTTTCGTCTTTTTCGCAAAATGGGGTCCATGTCGCTGCCATCTCTAAACAAGAATTTCGTTTCAAAATAGTCCTGATATATTTACAAAAGTCTGTTTACCGAGGGTCAGAAATGCTGCGACGGCAATGCCAATTTTAAAAATCCGTTTTACTTTTCAGTATTTTTAACAAGTACACAATAAATTTCTAAAAGTACGGATGGTTTCGCCAAACTTGAAAATGAGCCATTGCTAGCAAAATAATTGTAGGAAAGTTCAAGGAGGAGTCAAATAACAAATTCTTTATTGGATTTAGATAATATTTATTAAAATATGAGTTTTTTACGAATGTAATTAGGTAAGTAGACGTTTCATTATATGATCCAACTTGGCCGCTGGAAACTACGTCAATTGTTAGTTCTCATACATCACGGAACAACAAAGTGTTCTATTTTAGCTGTCATTCGTCACGGGACATACCAACTGTCACATGACAACGTTTTATGGTGCACAACATGGACGTCGTCACGGAACTTTAAACAATGAAAGATAACAGGTCGGCTGAAAAGTCCCCGGTCTGACCTATAGATGACGACACTAGAATTAAATCCATTTCATTTTTAGATAGTATCAACCTTCAAAAGATTCGTGTTAAAATTTGACAGCTGTCGGACTATTAGTTTGTGAGATATTGCATTTTTAGTGAAGCAACTTTTGTTGTTTACAAAAAGATGGAAAAAAAAGAATTTCGTGTGCTTATTAAATATTTTTATTTGAAAGGAAAAAATACAGCTTGGCTTTTGACTGGTACGCAAAATTCAAGCGTGGTGAAATGAGCACCGAAGACGGTGAACGCAGTGGACGCCCAAAAGAGGTGGTTACCGACGAAAATATCAAAAAAATCCACAAAATCTAAAGATATCTAAGGAACGTTTTGGACATATCCTTCACGAATATTTGGGTATGCGGAAGCTCTGTGCGAAATGGGTGCCGCGCGTGCTCACAATCGACCAAAAACAGCAACGAATTGATGATTCTGAACAGTGTTTGCAGCTGTTAGGTCGTCATAAACCCGATTTTTTGCGTCGATATGTGACTATGGATGAAAGTTGGCTCCATCACTACACGCCTGAGTCCAATCGACAGTCAGCTGAGTGGACTGCGGCCGGTGAACCGCCACCAAAGCGTGGAAAGACTCAACAGTCAGCTGGCAAAGTTATGGCCTCAGTTTTTTGGGATACACACGGTATATTGTTCATCGACTATTTGGAAAAGGGAAAAACAATCAACAGCGACTATTACTGTGCATTATTGGAGCGATTGAAGACCGAAATCGCGGAAAAACGGCCCCATATGAAGAAGAAAAAAGTGTTGTTTCATCAAGACAATGCACTGTGTCACAAATCAATGAAAACGATGGCAAAATTGCATGAATTGGGTTTCGAATTGCTTCCTCACCCACCGTATTCTCCAGATCTAGTCCCCAGCGACTTTTTCCTTTTCTCTGACCTGAAGAGAATGCTCGCGGGAAAAAATTTGGCTCTGATACTGAGGTAATCGCCCAAACTGAAGCCTATTTTGAGAACAAACCGAAGGAGTACTACAAAAATGGTATCGAAAAGTTGGAAGGTCGCTATAATCGCTGTATCGCCCTTGAAGGCAACTATGTTGAATAAAAAAAATGAATTTTGTCAAAATATTGTGTTTTACTATGGTAGACCGGGGACTTTTCAGCCGACCTGTTATATGGACAGCAATTTGAAGCAAACAATAAACACCAGTGGCGTATCTATGAGAAGGGCTTAAGACATAATTTTATTTATATATCAACCAAATATTTAATTAAATAATTTATTTTAAATGAAATAAATAAGACATATTTAATTTGTCTAGGGAGTAACTCATATTACAGTTTTTTTTCAAGATATTACAAATTTTCACTCGATGTGATCTTGGCAAAAATGCACACCTATTTAAAAAAATGTAAATTTAATCTGAAATCCATGATAAAATTATGAATGAAAATGTCACACCTCTACTATTTAACCAATAAATTTTTTCGTTGTGCCGTGATATTAATGTGGAAATTTTTGACAGCTAAATCGGCATAGAACGCTGGTACCTCAACCGACAAAAAATTTTCTTTCGAGCGCAAATATTTTAAGAAAATTCAAAATATTCGTGCTCTAAAAAAAATTTCTGGAAATAATTTAAGCTTTTATGATATTATAAGTGAAAATTTACAAATTAGACACTAAATATATGTAAGCTTGCAGTGAATTTACTTTGGAGGATTTCACACTTTGTAAAATAATTTTTGTCAACACTCAACGCTAGATAAATTGAGGTTATGTTGAAGTATACAAATGACGTTTGCTTTGGTTTCCCGTAGCGCCACCTGGTGAAGTTGCTAGTAGCCTAATAGTCTGGTCCATTTTTAATCCCTTCTCGTATTTGAAATTGGACAACATAACCTTAAAATTTATGTTCAAATGTCATTCAAACAAGGAAACAAGAACGTCATGGTAACTTTTTGTCTGCTGGAAATAGGAAACGGCAACATCGCGTTGAATTTATGACTACAGTTTTACAATTGAAACTGATTTATTTCCTCCGTCATTATTCATCATTTCTCAATTAGCTTAATTAGTTATTGCCATATCTCTCTGGATGTAACACGTATTCGTAATTTGGAATGCCTAGCTAGGACTCCGGGATACCAAACTCGTAAAACTTGTCGTAAATTCAGTAATGAACGACTTTGAATAACATCGAATGTGAATTAATACATAACGAAACAACCTTTTAATCATTTTCTTTTATAATTGAAAAAAAAACATATGAATACATTATAATTAAAGGTTAAAAAAAGCGTTTAAAGGGTGTGTTTGTTTTTTTTAGTTTGCTTGGTGTAAAGAACAAGCAATTTTTAACGGAAATGCAGCGGTAATAAATCGGTTTGTGTTATGGAGTCTGGGCAACGAACATTACCTTTCACACTCATTAAAATTTGCAAAATGTTTTGTAAATATCACGTACACGTTCGAAATTTAACACCGAACATTTCGCCAATGACAAATAACTTCCATTATTCATAAGACGGATAATCGGATATGTTAACAACCAAAACTTTACAAAATAGCTATAAATACGATATTAATTTCAGAGCTGCTGATTTAAAGTGTAATATATTTACGATATTGTTATTAGCAAATAAGTTTTTCTTTATGGAAACACCTCTGGACAGTTGTGTGACTCACATTATTTGGACGAGAAATTTGACGTGAACTTGACGTTGGATTCTCCACGAAATATCCACTTTCATATCATCTTCAACGAGGTGCAGTTTTCTTTTTAATAGTTTGACATGTCCAAGTTCTCTGAATTGTGCATGAATTTTAGACACAGTACCTTGTGAAATATTAGGCAACTGAAGATACCTGTAATAAAATATTTCACCCTCAAGTCACGTGACAATGAACAACAACCAAAATGCGTGACGTCACTTGTTGCCAAACAAGAATTTTCGCTGTAAAGTACTATGGTGTTTGTTGATATTTGGATAGTGTGATTCCATTGAAATTTCTTCGAAATATCTTTTTGGAACAATTTTTAAAGGTTTTCCCATAATGGAAAGTGGATATATTAGGGAAAATTTACCAAGAATCGATTATTTTACGGTGACTAATTTCTTCACAACAATTAGTAACTTCTGTTCTGCTGAATTTGGAAATGTGAAGACCTCTATGTAAGTAATATACTCAGGATACTTTAAAATAGTAATCTTGTAGATTGTAGATTGCAGAAGGGGTTGATTGGCCCAGTTGACCTTACTACACTGCGACCTATAAGATCTTTTGTGTATACCCTACATCTATATTTTAGTCCAAAAGGTCTAGGCTTCTAAGAAAGTCCATTATCCGTTTTGGAGCTAGGTTTGTAATCTGATCAGGATCAAGGAATACCTGTTCCAGATATTTATGGCGTTGCCGAACAATTACTCTGCAATTGCAGATAATGTGTTCTGACGTCTCATCTGCCTCATCGCAGAATCTGCATGTCCCACTGTCCAATATGCCCATTTTGCAGAGATGGTATCTGAGTGAGCAGTGTCCAGTGAGAATTCCTGAAGCTCTAAGAGTAATTTCGCGTAGCGGGCAGAGGGTCGTAATAACCTTTTTGCCTGTCTTTGGCCTAGAACATTTTTCCAGTAGGCTGCACTGAGTTCCTTTTCATATTTTCGAACTTCTTCCATTATGCGGCTTTTTGATATGCCACAAAATGGTTCAGGTCCGATAAAAGGAGCACAAGCTCCTTCCTTTGCGAGACTATCGGCAATCTCATTTCCGACAATTCCTTTATGCCCTGGCACCCATAGCAACGTTAATTTGTTGCGACTAGCCAGTTGTTTAAGGGATTGTTTACAATTCCAGGCTATTTTTGACTCATAGGTTGTGGACTTCAGAGCCTTCAAAGCAGCCTGACTATCAGATGCAATAAATATTCTTGCTGTGTTGAGGCCTTTTCTTAGGCACTCTTGGGCACAGAATTCTATTGCTAATAGTTCTGCTTGAAATATTGTTGGAGCATTTCCAAGGACTGCGGATATCCTAATATTAGGACCTGTGATCCCTATTCCTACTCCTTCGTTTGTTTTTGACCCATCAGTATAATAAGTGAGGGCACCTTTTGTGATTTGAGCGATTTCGTTTTCTGTCAACTCGCGGTCGTTAATAATAACATCTAACGCGAGTTCAAAATCTTGTTTTGCAGGCATTACGTCTGTAGGCATCTTCATGATTTGGGTTGTTACAGCCCTTAATACCTCAAGATGTCCTGTTAAGTCACCGGGTTTCAGAGATTTGGTCTGTGTCAGCCTATAGGCATTTTCCAGAGCGATCCTCTGTACATGTAAATGTAGTGGAGGAAGGTCTAGCATTGCCTCTAAGGCTGCGGTAGGACACGATCTCATAGCACCCGTGATCCCAATACAGGCAAGTCGTTGCACTTTCTGCAACTCGTTTATTGCCTTTTGCTGCTTTGTTTTGGTCCACCAAACCATGGGTCTGACAACCGTTAAATATGACCAGTAGATCATTTTTGGCTTCAGACCCCAGGTTTTCCCAAAAAGCCTACGGCACATCCAGAAAGCCCTTATTGCTTTTGTGGTAATATGAGTGAGGTGCGCATTCCACGTAAGTTTCCTATCAAGGATGACTCCTAGGTACTTAACCTCTTCTGAGAAAGAAAGGGTTACTCCATTCATGATCGGAGGCTGTAATGTTAGTTTCCTCCTGTTAGTGAACGGAATAAGTGTCGTTTTGTTGGGATTGACTGATAGCCCTTCCCTCGAACACCAAGTAGTTATAATGTTTAAGGCCTGCTGCATGCGTTCGGCAATAATACCGTCATGTTTGCCTCTAGCCACTATAACTAGGTATTTATAAACTCGAAATACTATGATTTTTAACAAATTGTTTTATTTCTTTTAATATTTTTTTAATACAAAGAAATCTAACAAATATTATTAAACTTTCATAAAAATAATCCTCCTAAAATGAATAATCCATCTTATTAACTAAAAAATTAAAGAATAACTTTTTATTTCGACAATGTTTAGGAACATGTGACGTCACAGCAGGCGTTTGACAGGTATCCACGTCTTGGCGGGAAATTTGAAATGGAATTTTAAATATATAAATAAATAAATACTTATAGTTTTAAAATTCTATCAGAATTTTAAAATACTCTTGATACACACAATAGTTTAGCTGTACAACACAGTAATAAAAACCGGTCTGTTAAAAAATATTATTGTCAACGACATAAAATGTAATTACAACTGTCAACGCCATATCTGGTTACAAGGCACGGCGCCGAAAATAGAAGAAAAAACTTAAACAACAGCGTGCCTGCATATTTTGGACGTACGTTCTAGATTACAGGGATACACACCCTTTGATAGAAAATAAAAAACTAAAAATCCGCATCGGGTTATATAAATAATAATTAAAAAATCCGAATGGCGGACGCAATAAGCTCCGTTAAAATATCAGATGTCAACGGGGCGCCTAAAAATTAGTCGGCGTTGTTAAAAATAAAAATTAGCAAAAAAAAAAGTTTCAACATTTCATTTTACGTCACATCCGGGTTATAAAACGCCGTCGCGATGGACTGGCGTCTGACAAAACGAGATAAAAGTTCATATACACGCACTAACTCCCTCTATGCTCGCACAAGGCATGATAATTAATAATGGCATTCTAAAGCTGTAAATCATAACGTGTTTATACGACCCCGGAACGTTATTTCGGATGTCCTTTTTTTGATGATTTGAGAAAGGGAATTTGATTTATGAGAGTAGTCAAATTAGGGCAGACAAAAATAAGGATATATTATGGGGTTATATTTTGTTATTTCTATAAAATTATATTTTGTCGTTATTTTGTATTTTCAAATTAACTATGGCTTATGTGAAACGTGTTGCCTATAGCAGTACGCCTAAGACAAAAATATGACCTCCCACAATATTTTCTTAAAAAACAAATATGACGCCAATGAAGTTAAATTAAACCAGGCTGCTCAAAGCAATGAGACTTTTAAAATTTTTTTATGATAAAAAAACAAATAACGAAAGAGATACTTAATGTAGTTCCTCCGGTCCCTGTATGACGTCACCTGCTCAGGTTACGTGTGTAGGTTCGAGTTCTATGATTATTATCTCCGGTCAAATGCTGTGTTTTGTGAGGTTAAAGTTCTGAAAGTCACAGCTGATGAGAGCAATTTTGGAAGTGGTTGTTTTCTTTAAACAAATTTCCCGAATCAATTTATGTTTGAAATAAACAGAAATTCAAAAGAGACATTTATTATTCAATGTCGCTGAAAAAGATGCATTAGAAAGATTCCAAAATGAATTGATGTTCAAGTGAGTACAATTTTTTTATAATTTTTTTATTTCTATGGAATGTACCTTAAATTAAAATATAGCGTGTTCTTAGTTATAAAACAGTATTCTTCAATTGAACTGTATGAATGTGAAAATTCCTCTGAATCTCCTGTTCTCTCTTCCAAGAACAAACTACATCAAAGTTGTAGCACGTGCTAATTTAATTAAAACCTTTATGAGACGAATAAATTTGACAATAATTATGGATCTCGTACAAAGGAATTAGTGACAAAAAAAATTAGTGTAAAATTCTAGAGTTCATCGAAAATGTTAAACATTAAAATAGAGCGATAATAATTGTTGAAATTCTAGAATTTATCGAAAATGTCAAATATTAAAATAGAGCGATAATAATTGATATCACCTTAAAAATGTTCAGAATTTGGTCCATGCATGTATGTTGTAGAGTCCTGGTACTTAATTCTTGCTAAATATGCATTGGAGCAAAATGGCCCCAAATACCTCAGATGTACAATCCTTACAACTGTTGTCACCTTCTAGTGGGCAGGAATATGTTACTTGAGACTTAAATAACTTGCCTGCCTTCCTGGAACTGCTAGTATTGGATGCCAATACACTTTGGCCCCAATTTCTTGTCAGGTAGGTTGAATTTTTATGAAAATACACTTCTACACACACACTTTATCGATTTAAGCATTTATCTTACATGATTATGCGTTAATTGTATAATTTCACATACAAAATTTTAATTTTATCAGAACAAATGTTCTTACCCTCCTTTCGCTTTCAGGAACAAAAAACAAGAGAGAGCTTAAGATTCAACAAAACCCTGGTTACCAATAATTCTTTTGTTTTCCCAGCTTTCCTTTTTGAACAAAAATAAATAAATTTATGTTGGCAGTGAAAGCAAAGTTACTAAAAAAAATCAGTTTTTATGTTGGTGACTGGTAAGCTCAAATGATGTTTGTTGGAATTTTGTTGATTTTATTTTAGTGAGATTTGGAACTCTAAAATTATTCCTCCTGTTTTTTGGAGTGGTCACAAATTTGTCCTTAACATCTAGAAATTAAAACTAATCAATTATTTTCAAGGTACAATTTAAGAAACTTATAAAATTTATAGAATAATTATCTGGAATAAATTAAACTCATCTTGTAGTTTTTCTATTATCTTTCTATCTATTAATTTATTTTCATAAAAAAAATCGAACAAAGATTTAGAATGATTTTTTATTATTGTTTCCCCCCGAGTGTTGTACACCAATTCAGTATCTCTTTTGTAATATTTACAAATAAACATGCTCATTTGTATCCTACTCCTAATGCAACCGTAACAATATATACCAAGTGAGATAAAAGCATGATAAAAGCATCATAAGTAAATGATAGAAATTTGAGCCCTTTTACCTTTAATAATGTGTGGATGCACCCCGATGTGTTACGCATTCTCCAACGCGCCTAGGCATGCTTCTGATCAGGTGGTCAATGTCCTCCTGTGGTATCTCATTCCAGGCAACCACCAACTCCTCTCGAAGTTTTTCTATGGTCTGAGGAGGACGTTGCAAATTGAGCAATCTCCTACCCAACATATCCCACACGTGCTCAATTGGAGATAAGTCGGAAGATCTTGGTGACCAAGGTAACAATGTGACATCATTATGTTCAAAGAAGTCTATTGTGAATCTTGCGACATGTAGTCGGGTATTATCTTGTTGGAAAGTTGGATTTGCCAGGGTGTCAAGATAGGGTAAAAGATGGGGTTCTAAAACTTCTTGGATATGACGCTGCTCGTTCATGTTACCTCTGATGAAGATTAAAGGTAATCTCAAAACGTAAGCTATAGCACATGCCTTTCAACAAAAAACCGTGGATTTCTCCTTTCACCACGTCGTCTTCTAACCCTCGCTCGACCATCGTGCATGCCTAAACAAAATCGAGACTCGTCACTAAAGACAATACTGTTCCATTCCTGATCCCAGAGTGATCGTTCTCTGCACCACTCAAGGCGATTACGTCGGTGTTCTGGATTTAAAAGGAGGACCCAGTGTGGTCGGTATGAAAACAAGCCAAAACGTCTTATTCGTCGGTAAACACTTCGCATGCCAATGAGTCTTCCGTGTACTGCAAACCATTCATTTGCAATGGACCTGGTAGTGGGAAAATGGTCCCCTAGGCGGTGATCTTCACGGTATATTGTTCTACGGTGGCGTCCAGATTCCCTTGCTCTTTGCGTACGGCCTTCTCGAAGCCATGCCTGAGAACACCTAACCACGGTGTCTACACTTCTTTGCACTCTAACTGCAATTTCCCGAAAAGAAAATCCAGCTTCCCGAAGTCCCACTATACGACCCCTATCAAACTCACTAAATTGACGAAATCGTACAGGTCTCCATACCCTAGACATCGTAACCAATCGTAAAGAGTGTCAAGAACCAAAATCCGCAAAATTTGGATCTTTACTACGGCTACAATATTCATTTTTGGATTGTTGGTGAATTTCAAAAAAAGCAGTATAAAAACTGAAAAGAAAATACTAGAGCAAAATTGACATTATTACCTAACCACAATTCTATTTGATATTGTCTACATTATACATAATTGATTTTAACAAAAAGTACAATTATATTACAAAGAAATAAACTTGTAAAGTTTTTTTTAATAAAATTAAGTTTATTTTATAAATTTGATGTAGGATAAACTTAATCATGCTATTTAGTTATTCTATTTTGATTGTACTCAGATGCATGTCCCGCTTTTACTAACAGGTTAAATCCTCATTCACTGGAATTATATTGTTAATAAATCAGATTCGAGTAGTACGGGATGGTCATTAAATAAATAACCAATAAATAACGGGTTAATGAAGCCATACTGTGCATCGCTCGTTACATGGACAGCGCAAAAATCACAAAAAGGGGTGGACATAAAAATATGTTACACATAAACAATTCCATGGGCTATAACGGCGGTTTAATATACGTTCAATTTTAATTAGATCTTTTTGCACAGCTGTTAACTGAAAAACTCAATTTCGGATTAAAATTTTTCGGTTAAAAAGATAGATGGAATATTAAATAACTTCGTATGGGTAAAAAAAACATTGGAATTTTCCTGACCGTACATTAAATAACAATTTAAAATTTTTCTCCTGGGTATTGGTCAAAAAAAAAATTTTTTTATATTAAAATTGGCATAACAACGTTTTGGCCATGGGCCATCATCAGGTGTATAAATATAAAAAAAATCACCACTAAGTCTACATCTAAAATTATATTCGTTTAAAATATTTGAAGAAATTACAAACATAAAATTGTTTACTTACAATATTTCATTAAAGAATTCAACTAGAAAGATCCGAAACTTTTTTAAGGAGTACACTTTATTATTTTTTATCCGTGACTAATATTATAATATTGAATAATTGTGTTTAAAACAGTTTCAAGTTGATAACAGCAACTAGTTTCGGCCTATAAGGAGGTCATCATCAGCCTAAAACATGAGGACAAAAGTCAACATTACAGAATATCAATTTAACAACAAATAAATCTTAAATTAATTATGTGAAATTTCTTCAAATATTTTAAACGAATATAATTTTAGATGTAGACTTGGTGGTGATTTTTTTATCTTTATTCACCTGATGATGACCCATGACCGAAACGTTGTGATGCCAATTTTAATATAAAAAAAATATTTTTTTTTACCCATACCCAGGAGAAAAATTTTTAATCGTATGGGTAAAGGGACAGGTAAAGGGCTGGTTACTTGTAACATTAAATGAGGTAGTTTTAAGAAAATAGTAAAATTTGGCATTTCAATTGTATTCTTTTTGCAACAAAAGTAACAGTATTTGGAGAAATTAATCACCATAATAGAAAAATTAGTTCGCAATTACATCTATGATATTCAACTCCCTGAAGGAAGACACAATTCAATTACTGATCCTTAAGCAAGAACTCTTACCTAAAAGCAAACTTTTTTATCCAATATGCAAAATTCTTCAGAGTATACGGAAACTTCTAACATTATAAACCTTTCTTTCTTAATTTCTAAATTTTGTGACAGCAAAAGTAAAAATAGGAACAAACAAAAAAAAACATAATCATGTTTATGATGTGTACAAATGGTTAGCCCGAAAGAAACCGCCTATAAACTTTGATGATATTTGCAGCACGAATCAATGGTACGTCAAATGAATCAGTGTGCGTGCCGAGCGAAGCGAGGTTCGCAGCCTAAAATTATTAACTTATGTAATTATATATTATAATAATTATTAACTTATGATTTTTAAATTATTAGTTTAGATTGATTGATGTTTATAACTTTTTTGAGAGAAAAAAATTGAGCTAGGGAATGATAGAGCGGAGATTTCACAAGATTCGGTCATGGTTTTCTGGTTTCATAATGTGCTCCTGTGGTTAAACATGCTATAGTGTGTCCAACTATGATGTAGCTAACAATAGCCAACATAAGAGAGACTTCTCTGAAGAATGCCGTCGATGAGATGTAAGTGCGCATTAACTTTTAAAAAATAAAATTAGCTTCAGAAAATATAAAGACAAAAGGGGTTTACTGAGTGCTCCGAGGAGGAGAAGCATCCAACAGAAGTTGGAGTAAGGAAATATGGTTAGAAGAAAACTGAACAGCTCCAAGCGTTGAGGAGGTTAGTATCTAATGTAGGGGGACTAAATATTTTAAAGTGAAGTGAAGTGTAGAAGTGAAAACTTTGCTTGGAACAAGATCTTTTGTATCCAACTGACACAGTCATTCAAACTGCTATCTTTTGGATGGATAGAACTAATGGATCAATTTGCCTAACAGAATTTGTTTAAATTATCCTTTAATTTTTGTATTGTTCCACCCTTTTCCAAAATAAATATTCTCTTCTTTAAATGTTTTGCTTTCTTCTTAGAAGCTGTTCGAAATAATTATATCGTGATGATCACTTTTGCAACTATATGTAAATTACAAATATCTCCGCACGATATATTGCATATTTTACATGTGGCTTACGCCACTGTACAGTACATTACAAGGTGCGTGTTCTTTACTCATTTATTATCGAGCTAATATATCCCACAATGGCTTGTTTTGACTGGCTATCAATTAGTTGTATATACTTTTTTTTCATTTTCCGTGATGTTCGGGTACCCTGTTTTATTATTAAAATGAGCAACTAGATATCTATTTAGTTTAATAAAAAAAAACGTACGATTTATGTACGATGGTCACACAACAAATAAATTATTAAGTCATTAGTTTATGATTGCATTTTTTAATTATTTTAAAACGCATGAGCTCACCTGAATTATTTAGTATTAGCGTCAAAACATAGTTACTACATATACAGTGTGTAAAAGCCAAATGGAATAAATTCATTATTTCGGTTACTGTACATATTTATAAAAAATCTCGAAACACGTCAAATTTATATGATATATCATTTGAAAGGTCTCTTCATTCTCTATTCAAAAATGTTATTGTTTTTAAATTTGATGCAAAAATTAACATAAAAAAAATTAAAATCACGTTGTTACCGAAATTCGCTAAAATATACTCGAAACTTATTACAATACACTTAAAACTTATTTCCCGTTTAGGTCTTGATAATGAGAAAGTGAACAAAAACCATAGCAATGTGGATTTTAGATGGTAACCATTAAAAAACATTAAAGAATTTCCGTGGCAACGTTATTTTAACAACCAGTAGTAAATTGTTTTATTTAAGTTGTCATTGTTGTAATTTAAGTATAAAGTTTGTTCAATTCAATTCTGAAAAATGGTTAGATTAACGGATATGCATAAAATAACAGTTTTACAAATGATTGGTTACGGAGATAACATCCGAACACAACAGGAAGTAACTCGCCTATATCATGAGAAATTTCCTAATTTACCGCCAATATCCCAAGGAACAATAAGTAAAATAGAAAAGCAGTTTCGCGAGTTTGGTCATGTAAGGCAGATAAAAAAAGCAGCTGCCAATGCACTGAGTGATAAACTCAAATTAGATGTGTTGCTTGAGTTTCAGGAAAACCCACATACATCGAGTAGACAGGCATCCACTACATTCAATGCTAGCCATACATCGATAGCAAACATATTAAAAGAAAATAAATTGCATCCGTATAAGATGATACCTACTCAGGAGCTCATGAAAGACGATTTTGATCGGAGAACTTTTTTTTGTGAGCAAATGATGGATATATTGGATAACAATATTATCCAATTAGAAGACGTTATGTTTTCTGATGAGTGTACTTTTTTACTTAACGGTCATGTTAATCGGCAAAATTGCCGCTACTGGTCCACGGAAAATCCTCACTGGATGAGAGAAGAACACACTCAATACCCTCAAAAGGTTAATGTTTGGGCAGGGATTGTAGGGAACAATATCATTGGTCCCTTTTTTATTGAGGGCAACTTGAATGGCAACAATTATTTGGCACTACTTCAAAATGATGTCATTCCAACGTTGGCAAATTTATGTCCTGATCCAAACTAGCGTTGAATCAGAAACCCAGCCAATTCTTGATTTATCAGAGAACATCACGTAATTCCAGTTAGGACCATGGTGTAATATTTCTTGAGCCCATTGTAACCTTACAATTTTTTGTTGATAGGTTAGTTTGGGCACACGTAGAGGTCTTCTGCGATATAAATTTACCGCATTTAATCTTCGTGTAATTGTTTGCCATGAGATATTCAGTCATTCAAGTCTAGTAATTTCTCTGGATATGCCAGTTGTAGATTCCTGTCGATTTCTTCGAGCTATCAATGTTATCTGCCGGTCTCGTACGCATATTCCTCCTGGACTATTACCTAATACTTTTATAAAATGAATCAATACGTAAATTATATAAAATAAATACAGACTATA
The DNA here is from genome assembly GCA_035357415.1 of Ophraella communa. Classification (NCBI taxonomy): domain Eukaryota; kingdom Metazoa; phylum Arthropoda; class Insecta; order Coleoptera; family Chrysomelidae; genus Ophraella; species Ophraella communa. The sequence continues at coordinate 2,490,387 of CM068982.1, read as the reverse complement.
ATTTAAAAACGACATATGGAAAAAGGGCATTGATAAATGGCAGCTTTTTTATTTTATTTCGTTGAATGGCCAGTAGATACTCAATATTTTACAATAGGTTCGCTATGCAAAAGCTAAAATTTCAATTAAAATACACTGTTTGACTAATTAAAAAATGATCATTAAAAATTTAAAATTCACCATTACCGAGTTTCGCATCCTTTTTCATTGATTTCGAACCAATTATTATTTTTAATTATTAATTAATCTAATTGAATAGTCCGTTACTGAATATGTTTCTATTATTTTATTACAAGGCATGTGTGCAGATGGACTTTTTTTATACCCCAATGGACTTTTGTTGTTTGCATTTGTTTTGTTGGTTGAGTTTATTTAGCAAAAATTGAATAATGCTAAATAAATAATATATTCGACCAATAAATATTGTTATTTGCATAAAAAGAGGCGGACAAAACCAAAAATCACCTCCATCTACTAGAGAATTCCCAACTCTTATAAATATAGTTGTATTTCCCTAGTAAAATTCCACTTTATCAAGTAATAAAGGAAGAAAACTATTTTAAGACTGGTCTTAATTGGAAGTATTAGTATATGTATAAAGATTTTATAATTTCACGGAAATTTAAGTTAAATTTTGCAAATCGAAACAATTGATTTCTAATTATCTGTCATTAATGTCATGATTAGGGAAAAGGTATAAAAAGGCCGTGAAATTCAATTTTTGCTCTCATATGTCTCTCTGATTCGTGGTGACTACGGTAATTGTAATTAATTGACACCATAAACTCATTATTAATCAAAAATTGAGTTTAATCAAATTTTTTAACAAAAATATTATCAACAAAGTAATTAAATAGTATCGAAGTACTTACCAAGAATTTCGATTCATCAAAAACAATCCAGATTCTAGTAATATTTATAAGATTCATCTAATTGTTGTTGGATATTCAGCCGAGCGGACATTTTGAAAAGCCGGTGTTCTGAGTGTCATCTAACTAGCAAGGAACGACCAGTATTGATATCATTTCGAACTGAATAGACAGTTATACGAGGTATGTGCATTAAAAACTATTTTGTAAACGTAAATCAAGGTCGAATAATAGCATTTATCAAGGTATTTCTATTGTATTTAGTAAATTCCTGCATGTGACAAACAATTGAAGAATATTAATAGTTTTATGTAGAGTCTGTATCAAATAATTCCTTAATTATAATTAAATGTTTTATAGAGTATTAAAATTGAGTTTTCTTGAATCCTACCCAAGGTAAAGAGTCGGTTTTTTTAAATTAAATAAAATAAAATTTTCAATGAGCTAACAAATATTTATTAGGACCTTCAACAATAAAATAATTAAAATTATACAACGTTTAATAGTTCAATCATCTCATTTTTCAAATATATACAATATAAAAACAATATAAATAATAAATCAACAAAATCAAACCATCACAATATATAAAGAAAGTCTCACTTTTATCAATGTCATGTTGAGATAATGCCAATATAAGAAAACAAACATTTGTATTGTCGTATATATTATTTGTATACTTTATTTATGGATAAGTTTTGTCGGGCAGTATATTTTCGACAGACGAATATATAAATTGAGCGTGCACTACTCGTACATTTGCTATTCGAATAATCATCATGAAATGCCGTCCACTATCCGAAAAAAAAAGTAAGCATGCGACACGTCCTTCTTTATTATTTTACCGATCGGCCAAGAGAAGACGGCGAAAGCTTTCCTGAATGGCAAATGTTAAACTTTTACTGGAAGTAATTTTTCCCTATGGCGTACACACATGGCATTGCCGTCCCTCGACATCTCTTAATAATGTAAACGTCCAGTAAGGCCCGACTTGATGGTTTCCACAAAATGAACTTCTCAATTTTTATGTAGTTGATTTTAATAATTCAAAGGTGGTCGGGGGCTGTTGGCAGGACCGTTTTCTTACCCAGCGCACGGGAATCATTTGTAACCTTTCTCACTGTTAGCTAGGTATTGTACATTGATACAAAATGTGTTGAATTTTATCGTTTGGGGCGCCAATTGTATCAAATTTTAAATTTAATAACACCAGTTATTGTATAACTGGTGTAACTAAAACAAGGTATAGTCGATGCAAAACAAAATTTTATACACGTCATCATAATTTTACGTCGAAACGTATAGACAGTGTTGCTGGAATTTTATAAGTTGTAACATGTTCATTGACATGTTCCGAGCGTAAAATTAATTTAATCACACGTATAATTAAATCCTGCACTTAATCATAAATGATAAACATTTTTCACTATCTCACGACTTCAAACCATTAAAAAATACCTTTCGGACGACCAATAGACACAACCGTTTTTGAACATTGAGAACCCGTTAAAAACTAACCAATCAGATTGCTCGAATTCCTCCCCTAACGGAAATGAATCGTTAAGATCATCGTAGCGCGGAGAGAACTCTTCCCTTTTGCCTTCAACCTTCAAAGAACGAGCATTATTTTGCGTATTAACGAATTTTTACCTTAGCCGCTATTTATACGGCTCCAAGTTACCGTTGAAAATATCGCAAATTATTAGCTCCAAGTTACCGTTGAAAATATCGCAAATTATTAGCTCCAAGTTACCGGCAGGTTGCCGTTGAAGTTACCGTCCAATGTACCTCCAGGTTACCTCAAAAGTACCTCCAAGTTACCGTTGAAAATATCGCAAATTATTAGCAAGTTACCGATAAAGCACCGATCCAGCTGACTACACCTGAAGTTCGAACTCTCCGGAGAAGTCCCCCAGGTCTGCCTTCCTGTAGAAGTCGTCAACATCTGTAACCAACCGAAGCCGTACACATACCGCTGTGGGAGAAATCCGAAACCCTAAGCTAAGTACCTAACCTTTTGTGGCAAAATAAATTTGAATTCTTTACTTGAGTGTTTGTTTTAAACCCACAGATTTGCTGTGTGTGGTTGCCTATCGGTATCAGTATTTTAGTTTTTTATTGTTGTGTTAAAGTAGTCAAAATATTTTTAATATTCATTTTTTCTTTCTAGTTAAACTTTAAATTAAATAAGGTGTTCTGCTTTACACCTAGTTATTAAATTTTGTCGAATTTAAAGCAGTGGCGCCCTCACCCATCAATCATATCCTATATACAGAGTGTCGCTAAGCTGGAGCGTACCCACTCCTGAGTTAAAAGGTCTCATAAGCCGGGACAGCTCTCGAGGGAGTAATTAGTGTTACAAAGTTTACAAGATTTAAAGTTTTAAAGATTTAAATAGCATCGTCAGATTGACATATTGACGATATTTCGATAGCGAAACGGTGTTACACCAATTGTTGCTTCCGAATGCTACCAGATTAGCAACAAAGGTTAATTTTACGAAAGTTCATAGGGTTCGACAAACAATGCTATTTCTATACTTCTTCTTTTAATCAATAATAATTTACTGGTTCTAATGCACACAAATTGGTAATTATTCAAAGTTCAGTACAATATTTAAATGGACAACCACTACTTGAAGAGTAGAGGGTGATCCAAAGAGCAAAGCCCAAATACGTATTTGTTTCACAGTTGTTTGATGACAATTAACTGGGTAAGTAGTATCTATATCTTATAATCTTAATTAGAATTGTTTATGTCCTTTTTCTGAACTAAGTGACTGTTGATAAATTGTAATATTTTGCCATTAATTATATTAAAGTGGTGATTTATATATTAATTTTAATCTGCATAATTGTGATTCAATATTCAAAAATTGTAAGAAAAGTTATAATTGTTATTAAGCTTATCTGTTTGATCTTGTAGGTGATGCAGTAGATCCAGGTGTGTCTTGGAATGTAAAGTCAACTATTTACTTGAGTAAGAATATGCCAATATGTCTATTACCCAGGGAGTTGGAGACTTGAGAATGGTCACAGAGATGTTTGAAATACTTGTATAAATTCAATCCTATTAATGTTTGGCCTAAAATAGTAATAGAAAGGTTGAAGTAGCCGTTCATGAAAGTGATAAGGTTATAAGTGTTTTTAGAAGACTTACCAACAGTTGGTGTGGGGCCAGAAAGTGGCTCCGAAGAGACTAAAACGATGAGTGGTCTTCTCAGTTTAATAAAATAGAAATAATTATCCACACAACGTGTCTATTTGATCAATTTCCCCAAATAGCTAAATTTCCTATTTTATAACTAGAGAAAAATGCAGGAAAACTTATAATCCGTTGTAAAACGTTCAGAATTTCCACGTGAATCTTCCAAAAAAAAGTTAAAAAGAAGGACAGAAGTTTTTGCCTAATTGACCTTGATCACCTGAATGGTACGTTCTTAAAACAATTAATTTTTGGATGGCCAGCCTGTCTAATGAGATTGAAATTACTTATCTAGCTAATTAATAGTCCATGACCTGTTGTCATATATAAGAAGGTTAGTTTTAATGTTTTGTTTTGGAAGGGTTATGTTTATTTATTTAATCTTTTATTAAATAATTGGACTTGTATTGATTATTATTTAAGCTAAATATTAACAATATATACTATAACACCACCACAATGCAAAAATAAAAGTATTATTACTTCCAAGAACAGATATTATTATATCAAAATATATTGGTTCCAAATATTAACTATAAAGGGTACGTACTATTATTGATTTTACACACTTATCAATATTGTTACTTTTAACACGTAACAACGGCTGTCATTGCATTTAAAGTATTTATAGAATAAATAGTTAAAGTTAATTCAACCTTTTAGTTGTTTATTGTTCTGAAACTATGACTATGTTTCCCAATAGAAATATATACTACTTTAAGTTATTTTTCCCTTGCTTCGGCTTTGAAGGATTTGCATTTATAATAAATTCTCTGTACTGCCAATTCGAAACAAATGAACTATAACAATTTTATTTAATATAATTTTAAATGACAAATAAAAAAAACATTTGTCGGATACGTTATGGGCGTTTTTCCTTCAATTAAGTAAAACATTTTACCGCGTTTTTAACTTTATAGTGTAAAGTGGATGATAATTCGTGACAAAATAATAAGAAATACAGAATGGATCGAATTTCCGACACGAAACATATACATATTTGAAAGCTAAATAATAGACCGCATAGAAAACTAAAATAAAAACTTAATAATGGGCTTTTGTAGCTGTGGATTGTCGTTGGGAAAACGTCAGTTGTTAGCTAATAGCCCTATAATTCATCAATTAATATTTTATAGTAGTCAAACCGTGAGTCTACAATTTTCAAAGATTTATAGAATACGAGTAAGAGTAAGAACATTTGGATTTAAAAATAATATCCAATAAACGACAATTTTTTCAATGTTAATTACCTTAAAACCTTCAGAGTTTTTACATACAGTCAAACTTTTTTACTATTATCAACAAATTTACAGAAGAATTGGAAAGCATAGAAAACAGAAATAAAGCCTGCTAATTGTAATATTTAAATATTTGACAATAGTAGAATGATTATAATATCAACAGAAGTTGTTTAATTTAACTAAATCCAATAATTTTTATTATATTGTATTGTTTCATTATATATATTTTGTGTATTTGTAAGAGAATTTTAAGTTAGAAATTATTTTATTATGTATTGTATCAATATTATATCTTGTACATAAATATGTTATTTAAAACTTACTAGAAACTTCGCGAACATTGATTATATATAATGTGTAAAAAAAAGACAGATAATGTGTAAAAAGGAGACAGATATATTTGTACTATATTTTTATTCTGGAATGATCGATGGTAGACGAAGTAAGAATGTCTTGTCATAAATAGGAAAGAAAGAGATACACATATTTTCCCAGAAATGACTAATCTCTAGAACAAAAAAACGAAGCTTCTAGGAGTTTGAAACCTATAAAAGACTTGAACAGAGGTCGAAGTGAGGAAGTTTATTATTGGAAGTCAAACAGAGAAGATGTGAACAGTCAGTTAAAAAGTGAACAAACAGTTTTTAAAGTAGTTATAATAAAGTGACGTTAAAATTACAAAGTAAAACAATTATAAAGTAAAACAAAGTGCCAAAAGTGACATTAAAAACTAATCAAAAGGTGAAATTAAAACATTTTCGATTGATAAAGAAAAGAAGAATATAAGAGTACTTACTATTAATAGTACAATTAAAGGAACTGTAACCCATACTAAATTGTATCAAATTTGAGGAACAAACAAAACACAATAGTATTACACGAGAATCCAAATCCAAACGTCTAACAACACGAGATTTTACCAAAGACGGAAATTCCACGATCACTTCATCTCCGTTTCTCATAGATCAACTACAGATTTTTCCACCAATCAGGAAGCAGGACTTTATATCAAGGTCAGATAAAATTCTAAACTTTTAAAAATTTTTGTAGTAGTTAGTTGAATTTTATAATTTAAAAACGAAGGAATTTACTTGATATTTAATAATTAGTGTATTTGATAATCTTACTTGCTATTACATAGATAACATTGGTTAATTTAACTTAATTCGACATCAAGTAAGTTCTTTTATAATTACTAAAGGCCTTTCTTTTTCTTATTTTTCCTAATTAGTTTCAATATTACTGTTTTCATTTAACTTTCATAATAAATTTATAATTATCATTAATCAATTTTATTCAAATACCTACCTAAAAATCCAATAGAAACTTGCATAACCAAACACCCCTGAGAAAAAGAAGATCTTGCTACTATATTACATTTAAATAATAATATCAAATCAATTAATCAATCAAATAAATAATATTAATCAATCAATAAATAATCTATTAAATCATAATATTCATTACAGGCATAGTTGCCTGTTTCGCTTCACATCAGTGACCCTACTCAGTCATCTGGAAGATTGTAGCTCCCCCTATTTCTAGGTATTCCAAGGCTTCGTCTCTCTACGGGTGATTTTTTCTTTTCTGTCTTCACAATTCGTTCCTCTGTCATTCTCCTCTATAACCATCCAATAATTGAAATTATCTATTTCGCAAGTTCGTCTTATAATCTCACTTCTTTCTCTGTCCATCAATCTACGCACAAGCTGTCTTTCTGTGGTCTCTAATATTCTTTTTGTTTTAGTGGTTTTAGGTCAGGTTTCCGCTGCATAGATCAATATAGGTCTTATTCACGTATATTTAAAAACATTAAACCTCTAAAGAATACTTCACACATACCTGTCTTACATATTGGCATAACCAGCACTAATTCCTTAACAAATAGCACAAAAATCATATATGAAAACTCAAACATACAAAATATTATAGCATATTTAAATTGTTTTGTTTTCTCTTCATAAATTACATGCTCTGACTACAATTTAGTCAGCAGTCTCAACACACTACCAAGAAAATCATCGGTCAATTTCCTTTAAGGCCGGGCATTGGCAGTGTATTTAATATAGGCAAACGCGACGTCCTTTCAAAGAGCTTTTAGCAAAAACTATAAGGCAATGAAAATTGAAAAAAATCACTAGTATACTAGATATATAAAGTTATTCAATAAAGAATTTTGAAGCTTGAGAGTACAAGAAATCATCCAGAAAAAATTCCCGAAATATGTCTATTTTTACATTTCATAAAATGATTAATGTCTCACTTAAACGTAATATGATTTTAAAAATATTTCTTCTTTGAATAGATGATATATCTACTCATAAGTCAGTGTTTTTAAAAATTACAATAAATTCGTTTTTTTCCTTAAAAGCTCTTTGAAAGTAATTTTTAAGAAATCAGAAATGGTGCCATTTTTTTACAAATTAAGGCAACTCTTTTATCACATATAAAAGGAATCTTAAAAAATTATTCCCAAATTAGTGTGAGCATTGTCTAATTGAGGGCGTTGTGATAGAACATCTATTAAATCTTGTTTATCAGGTCCGCATTAGGAATTTAGCAAATCTGTATTTAATTTAATATACTATAATATTAATACTAATATAACTATATAACTCTTGTAAACAATAAAAGTAAATAATCTTTATTGCCATATGGGAGGGAGAATAATTATTAAAATTCAAAACAAACATATTCTCTAATCTTATTAAATACTCTGAAAAATTATTGGGAGGTATTGTTAAGCCATCAAAAATATTTTTACTGTTACTGTAAGCTTTGAGTTCACAAAATTAAGTAGAATTGTCTATTCCGGATGATGAACAATATTGTAAACCAGTTTGACAAGAATGTTACAGAGACATCCTTTCTCTGATATCAAGTTCCTATAATCCGTTGATTCAATTTTTATAATAGGAGAAATATTTTCGTAGTTTTTTCCTGAAAACTTTCAATATTTTTCAATGACTTTCAATGTTATATTAAGCAAAATATCACCACTATCGTTCATAGAATATAGCTTAGAATATCTTTGGACGATGTTTTTACTAGTGGAGTTTTACTGGAGTCCTTTACTAGATTTTAGGATTAATAAGTAAAAAAAAAACATAAAAAGGTCGAATATTAACGGGTGAGAAGTAGGCTCCTAGCTCCAATACGGTAAAATTGATTTGGCAACTCCGCTCCGCTGTATATTCCGTCCAACAGTTACGAGTTAATATTAAAAATATATTATAACTTTATACTAATAAGTCTTAGTAGATGAAGATGTCCATAAATGAAATTTTGCACAGAGGTAGAAAAAATAATTCTCTTTCATCTGGCATATTCAAAAATTACTTACAAACGTTCCGAGTGGCCAAAAAATGGATTTTAAGGGAATTTTTCACGCAAATTCGGAAATATTCTTTGGAGCTGGGGGGTAGATGAAGATGTCCATGAATGAAATTTTGCACAGAGGTAGAAAAAACAATTCTCTTTCATCTGGCATATTTAAAAATTACTTACAAACGTTCCGAATGGCCAAAAAATGGATTTTAAGGGAAATTTTCACGCAAATTCGGATATATCCTTTGGAGCTGGGGGGTAGATGAAGATGTCCATAAATGAAATTTTGCACAGAGGTAGAAAAAACAATTCTCTTTTATCTGGCATATTCAAAAATTACTTACAAACGTTCCGAGTGGCCAAAAAATGGATTTTAAGGGAATTTTTCACGCAAATTCGGAAATATCCTTTGGAGCTGGGGGGTAGATGAAGATGTCCATGAATGAAATTTTGCACAGAGGTAGAAAAAACAATTCTCTTTCATCTGGCATATTCAAAAATTACTTACAAACGTTCCGAATGGCCAAAAAATGGATTTTAAGGGAAATTTTCACGCAAATTCGGATATATCCTTTGGAGCTGGGGGGTAGATGAAGATGTCCATGAATGAAATTTTGCACAGAGGTAGAAAAAACAATTCTCTTTCATCTGGCATATTCAAAAATTACTTACAAACGTTCCGAGTGGCCAAAAAATGGATTTTAAGGGAAATTTTCACGCAAATTCGGATATATCCTTTGGAGCTGGGGGGTAGATGAAGATGTCCATGAATGAAATTTTGCACAGAGGTAGAAAAAAACAATTCTCTTTTATCTGGCATATTCAAAAATTACTTACAAACGTTCCGAATGGCCAAAAAATGGATTTTAAGGGAAATTTTCACGCAAATTCGGATATATCCTTTGGAGCTGGGGGGTAGATGAAGATGTCCATGAATGAAATTTTGCACAGAGGTAGAAAAAACAATTCCCTTTCATCAGGCATATTCAAAAATTACTTACAAACGTTCCGAATGGCCAAAAAATGGATTTTAAGGGAAATTTTCACGCAAATTCGGATATATCCTTTGGAGCTGGGGGGTAGATGAAGATGTCCATGAATGAAATTTTGCACAGAGGTAGAAAAAACAATTCTCTTTTATCTGGCATATTCAAAAATTACTTACAAACGTTCCGAGTGGCCAAAAAATGGATTTTAAGGGAAATTTTCACGCAAATTCGGATATATCCTTTGGAGCTGGGGGGTAGATGAAGATGTCCATGAATGAAATTTTGCACAGAGGTAGAAAAAACAATTCTCTTTTATCTGGCATATTCAAAAATTACTTACAAACGTTCCGAGTGGCCAAAAAATGGATTTTAAGGGAATTTTTCACGCAAATTCGGAAATATCCTTTGGAGCTTGGGGGTAGATGAAGATGTCCATGAATGAAATTTTGCACAGAGGTAGAAAAAACAATTCTCTTTTATCTGGCATATTCAAAAATTACTTACAAACGTTCCGAGTGGCCAAAAAATGGATTTTTAGGGAAATTTTCACGCAAATTCGGATATATCCTTTGGAGCTGGGGGGTAGATGAAGATGTCCATGAATGAAATTTTGCACAGAGGTAGAAAAAACAATTCTCTTTTATCTGGCATATTCAAAAATTACTTACAAACGTTCCGAGTGGCCAAAAAATGGATTTTAAGGGAATTTTTCACGCAAATTCGGAAATATCCTTTGGAGCTTGGGGGTAGATGAAGATGTCCATGAATGAAATTTTGCACAGAGGTAGAAAAAACAATTCTCTTTTATCTGGCATATTCAAAAATTACTTACAAACGTTCCGAGTGGCCAAAAAATGGATTTTAAGGGAAATTTTCACGCAAATTCGGATATATCCTTTGGAGCTGGGGGGTAGATGAAGATGTCCATGAATGAAATTTTGCACAGAGGTAGAAAAAACAATTCTCTTTTATCTGGCATATTCAAAAATTACTTACAAACGTTCCGAGTGGCCAAAAAATGGATTTTAAGGGAATTTTTCACGCAAATTCGGAAATATCCTTTGGAGCTTGGGGGTAGATGAAGATGTCCATGAATGAAATTTTGCACAGAGGTAGAAAAAACAATTCTCTTTTATCTGGCATATTCAAAAATTACTTACAAACGTTCCGAGTGGCCAAAAAATGGATTTTTAGGGAAATTTTCACGCAAATTCGGATATATCCTTTGGAGCTGGGGGGTAGATGAAGATGTCCATGAATGAAATTTTGCACAGAAGTAGAAAAAACAATTCTCTTTTATTTGGCATATTCAAAAATTACTTACAAACGTTCCGAGTGGCCAAAAAATGGATTTTAAGGGAAATTTTCACGCAAATTCGGATATATCCTTTGGAGCTGGGGGGTAGATGAAGATGTCCATGAATGAAATTTTGCATAGAGGTAGAAAAAATAATTCTCTTTCATCTGGCATATTCAAAAATTACTTACAAACGTTCCGAGTGGCCAAAAAATGGATTTTAAGGGAATTTTTCACGCAAATTCGGATATATCCTTTGGAGCTGGGGGGTAGATGAAGATGTCCATGAATGAAATAGAATGAAAGAGAATAGAGTAGGAACGATAGACAAAGTGCTTCTTTGTACGGAAGTAGCAAATCCAAAATAGAAGTTATTAATAAAATACAATAAAGTTTTAATTGCACACATTTCTTTATTCAACCATTGTCACTGATGTGTACTTATTACATTATCTACAGTGTTATTTAATTCAGAAATACAATTTGTTGCCTTGAAAACATTCGATGTCCTTACAATAAATAAATAAATAAATAAAGTAAAATTAATGTTTTTAGAAGGGTAGTAGGCACACTATTAGGCACGTGTTTAATTCCCCTATATTTTAATGTTGTTCTACTATCGATTTAGAAGATGTCGGGTTGATATATCTTTAAGCCAAGATATAAACAATTGATATTAAAAAACTCTTTCAATTTTATCCATATATAAAAATAGACCTATTTACAATTATTTAATTAAAAGAACCAAAATTTAAGAGTTATTTTATATACCTATACTTTATATAAAGATGTAAAATGTTTTTTGCGGGAAATAATTGAATAAAAAAAGATATTGGGGTATGAAGTTGTGGCTAAACAGCTGTTATTGGTTTTATAAATCTATTTTTTTAATATAACGTGACAGTTTTGTTAAAAACTTTCAATTTTTATGTTCCTAGACATACAGCTTCAATTTATTTTGTAAATATCCGAATTGGCGTCAAAATTTCCCTTAAAATCCATTTTTTGGCCACTCGGAACGTTTGTAAGTAATTTTTAAATATGCCAGATGAAAGAAAATTATTTTTTCTACCTCTGTGCAAAATTTCATTATTGGACATCTTCATCTACCCCCCAGCTCCACAGGATATATCCGAATTTGCGTAAAAAATTCCCTTAAAATCCATTTTTTGGCCACTCGGAACGTTTGTAAGTAATTTTTAAATATGCCAGATGAAAGGGAATTGTTTTTTCTACCTCTGTGCAAAACTTCATTCATGGACATCTGCATCTACCTCCCAGCTCCAAAGGATATATCCGAATTTGCGTCAAAATTTCCCTTAAAATCCATTTTTTGGCTACTCGGAACGTTTGTAAGTAATTTTTGAATATGCCAGATGAAAGAGAATAATTTTTTCTACCTCTGTGCAAAATTTCATTCATGGACATCTTCATCTACCCCCCAGCTCCAAAGGATATATCCGAATTTGGGTGAAAATTTCCCCAAAAATCCATTTTTTGGCCACTCGGAACGTTTGTAAGTAATTTTTGAATATGCCAGATGAAAGAGAATTGTTTTTTCTACCTCTGTGCAAAATTTAATTCATGGACATCTTCATCTACCCCCCTGCTCCAAAGGATATATCCGAATTTGCGTGAAAATTTCCCTTAAAATCCATTTTTTGGCCACTCGGAACGTTTGTAAGTAATTTTTGAATATGCCAGATGAAAGAGAATAATTTTTTCTACCTCTGTGCAAAATTTCATTCATGGACATCTTCATCTACCCCCCAGCTCCAAAGGATATATCCGAATTTGCGTGAAAAATTCCCTTAAAATCCATTTTTTGGCCACTCGGAACGTTTGTAAGTAATTTTTGAATATGCCAGATGAAAGGGAATTGTTTTTTCTACCTCTGTGCAAAATTTCATTCATGGACATCTTCATCTACCCCCCAGCTCCAAAGGATATATCCGAATTTGCGTGAAAATTTCCCTTAAAATCCATTTTTTGGCCTCTCGGAACGTTTGTAAGTAATTTTTGAATATGCCAGATGAAAGAGAATAATTTTTTCTACCTCTGTGCAAAATTTCATTCATGGACATCTTCATCTACCCCCCAGCTCCAAAGGATATATTCGAATTTGCGTGAAAATTTCCCTTAAAATCCATTTTTTGGCCACTCGGAACGTTTGTAAGTAATTTTTGAATATGCCAGATGAAAGAGAATTATTTTTTCTACCTCTGTACAAAATTTCATTCATGGACATCTTCTCCTACCCCCCAGCTCCAAAGGATAACTCCGAATTTGCGTGAAAAATTCACTGATATGTCAATTTTAACACACTATGAACATTTATTAAGTATATATTAGTATTTAAATAATATTTTATATCATTTTATATTTTTGTTTTTATTAAATTAACTATAAAATGTTTTTTAACAACCACTAATTATTATCATGGTTCCTCCGTATTTAATTTGTAGTATTATCATGTGCGAGCGTTCAATTTTACCTACAACTTGCTGGTCGAGTATGCACAGTAGATTTTGATGCGCTGTTGCCAAATGAGCTGCTTGTCGTATTTCTACGGTAGGAGCTAGGAGCTAGCTTCTCGCCGATGAATATTAGTTCTTAGTGGATCTAATAATCGTGTAATTTTTTTAATCGATTTAAAAGGTAAAACGTAGTTCCTTTTAATTTTTTAAAATGAACTGGTAGTTACTGCTGCTACTCATTTATTTTAAGTTTATGCATCATTTTCTTAAATTTTTTTACTAAAAAACTTGTTAATCGAATTTTTGACCATTTTAGTTTTTCCAGTTCGTTACTTTGAACTTTTGGAACCTATTTCAGTTTTTTTATGAATATGTATAGGTAGGTAATGGTAACCGAATATATTTAAACACTTAAGATTTTTAAAATAATCCGCTCAACTGCTTTTTGGTAAATTTTAATTTTTGTTTTCTTCTTCTTTCCTTTTTAAAGAGCTTTTCAAAATATTGCCATTTATGAATATGTATATCGTGAGTTTTTAATGACCATCCGGTATGTAGTATAAATATTTTCCTTCGCTGTTCGGTCCTTACCTACTCTTTATTGCTTAGTTAAGATAAACAAATGATAACATTTTACACTTGAAAAAACTTGAATGATTGCCTTTTTAAAAATAATACCCCAATAAATATTCTATTTATAATTTTGATTTGAGAAAAAAAACATATATAAATAAAAATATTGTGTAAAATCTATAAATTAATATCGTTTAATGTAAATACAAATAGCCAATTCATATTTAATAAAATCAAACATGTTTGTTTTAAAATTAATCCATCCCTGAAATTTTTAAAGAAAACTGATATACTCCAAGAAGGAATATAATATTATTTCGTTTATCGCGTGAGGTCATTGCAAGAGGCAGCACCTCACGGGTACACTTATTCGCTCTCTTTTTAGGACGTTTTCTCACTCCCAATGCCCAGCCTTAAAGAAACATCACATTTAATCACTGAAAAACCTCTCAATTAAAACTACTTACTTTTCTAACTAGTCGTAATAAAAACACATCCTTCTTAGTTTGAGTATAGAACTATGACTCACGTGCAATTGTTTACACGTTAAAACATTTTATAGCGAATTCTTAATTATTCTTTTTTGCATACACGCTAAAACATGAACCTCTATATACGTTATAAAAGGCACTTAATCTTTTTGACTGCAAAACAACTCGGTTACGTGGTCTCACAAATGGTTTAAGAAGTCATTATGTGTATTTTATGAGTCTGTTAACTCGGGTTGTTCATTGTGTAAAACAAAATGATACAAAAAAGGTAAGTCAACACAACATAGTAGACAAAACATTAATAGTTGTATTTAATCAAAAGTAAATGTGATGTGTGTGGTATATTTTTAATAATAAAATCACCTGAAATACCAATAATTCATCCCCAATTTATTAAAACAGCTTTGGAATTTATACAGGGTGGTCCTTAAGTAATTGTACAAAAAGAAACAGTAGATTCTACACTCTAAAATATTACGATTTAACCCAACTTACTTTAATAAAATGTTGATATTAAGAAAGATACAGGGTGGTAAAGTTGAAATTTAAAATTTAATTTTTCGCCATAACCTTCATGTTTATGGAGATTTATTTACAAAAATTTATAAGTAGAGGTTTTGAGTATGAGGAATTATAATTTGATGCATAATTTTGATTTATCTCATAGAGGACGCCACATATGCCACATATTTGACATAAATTTGCGCTTAACTTTTTTGCTCTTCGACTTAACAATATTTTTCTGATAAAATATGAAGGATACGATATTTCAACAAAAAAAGGTGTACTTGTTAATAACTTCAAAACTGAACAGTTTTCGAGATAATAGCATTTTACAAATCAGCTGCATAACTCCGTGTAACGCAATTATTCCAGGCAACGAATGAAAAATAGAAAAAAACATCAATAATTATAAATTTTGGTATGGAATATCTTCAACTAAAGTTGATAGTTTCCAAAACATTAAAGAAAAATACTATAGGCTATTATTTTTTTACATACATCATTAAGATAATTAATAATCTGTTATTGGATTTGACATCAAACATTTTACATTTGATATTAAATTAAAGTCATAATAATATCATATTTTATTTTCAATTGAAATTAAGAAATAGTTTAACTGAATAACATAAAACTTTTTATCAAAGTAAGTGTTCGATATGTCCACCATTTTCTTCAATGCATTTATCAATGCGTTCCATAAAAGATCGTCTCATATTAAATAGCATCATTGGTTGAAAAGAAACAGTTGCAGCATTTATTTCTTCCCAAAGTTGGTTGCGAGTGTTTATAACATTTTTCTAGACATGTTGTTTCATTGCTCCCCATACACCAAAATCGAGCGGATTGAATTCTGGGCTACGTGGTGGCCAAGGAAAATGACTACCGCGACCAATCCAGCGTTCAGGAAAGTTGTTATCTAGGTATGTTCTCACTGCTCTCATATAATGTGGTGGTGCACCATCTTGCATGAACCACATATTTTGCCTTAAGTTTAATGGCAAATCTTCCAGCAAATCAATAAAATCATTTTGTAAAAAATGTAAATAGTTATCACCATTTAAATTACGAGGTAACTCGCATGGCCCTAAAAAATGATTTCCAATGATTCCACACCATACGTTTATTTTGAATTCATGTTGAAAATGCCTTTCTCTTTTAACATGAGGATTTTCAATATCCCAGTAATGATTGTTCCTTAAATTAAAAACCCCACGGCGTGTGAATGTAGCTTCGTCCGTAAATAATATTTTATCGACGAAGGAGTGGTCAAGATTTTGCCTGTTTCGGACATTATTTGCAAATCTGCATCTTAAAGGTAAATCTGTTGGCAATAGATTTTGTACAGGTGTAAAGTGGTAAGGGTGAAAATGCTCGCGGTGTAGGATTTTTAAAATTGAAGTTTTGCTAATTCCTAAGCCTGAAGATAAACGTCGTGTACTTACTTGAGAATCATCGTCAACGCGAACCATTACTTCATCTTCTAGATCAGGCGTAATCATTTTCGGTCGGCCTAAATTGTCACGTTTAGGACGAAATTAACCACTTTCGCCTAAATTCCTAAATAGATGTTTAAATGTTTGGTGATTAGGTTGCAGCCTGTCTGGGTATCGTCTTAAATATTCCCTTTTCGCTGCACGCCCGTTAAAATTTTGCTGACAATAAACAGCAATCATATCTCTCATATCGATATTTGAAAAATTATTATGCCTCGGCATTTTCTGCTTTTGTTTAATAAACCAAAATTAACTAAATATTACAAAAGCCACTCATTTATTGACACAATACTTATTTAAGTTGTCAAAATCATTCGTGCTATCAGCCTACTATGTTAAAATTTGCCGTAATGAATTAAATAAGTCTGGGGTTGCTAATGATGACATCCAAAAGGCTCTAAATGAAGCATTTATCAGGTATTCAGTGCTTTAACGCACAAATATCACAACTAAGATTTATTATGTAGCTGATTCCAATAACAGATTATTAATTATCTTAATAATGTATGTAAAAAATTAATAAAACTATCAAGCCGCAAATTTGTATTCTTCTATATAATTGGTTTGAGCAGTTTATTATCAAGAATGTTCCAATACAGCCAAACTATTATTAATAATACTTTTGAGATATTATAAAAATTAAATATCTGATCCAATAATATAAAGAATAGTTGAATAGTTGGAAACGTCAAATTAATATAGATGCTTCCATCTTTTAATAAAATTATAATACTAACAACTATGGATAAATTGAAATGTACTAGTTTATAAAAATATTTCAGATTTCTTTTTTTATTTCACCTATGCTTTTACATTTAGTTGGTCTTCTGTAAACTAGGTGTCTGCAGTAGTCACCTAATACGATTTTAATCATTAAATTTGTATTGGATTGTTTGTATTTTGTTTTATATCATAGTTTGTTTGATTTATAGTAGAAGTATCATTGTTAACTCCACTTTAATGACCATCCTTTTAAACTTTCATCGTTTCGATTTGTGGTTAAATGAATGAATTTACCTTGTTTAAGGAAATAAATAAACAATTTAAAATAAAATATGTTTATTTTGTTTTTATCACAGTTCTATGTAATTACTAATTTCAGATACATCTGACATATCTGAGCCAAAATATATAGAACAGTTAAAAAGTTAAAAATGATACAACTGGGTCCATCTTTTGATAAATCCACAATGTTCACAACTGTGGATAAATTAAAAGTGTATAAAAATATTACAGATTTCTTTATTTAAATGGAAATTCGCCGGTGATTCTATTTTTATTTGTACTCCTGTAAACTAGATGTCTGCAGTAGTCAACAAATACGGTAGCCATTTTTAATCCATGTTTATTGCAATTTTACATCTTATCTTAGAACAAAAAGATACAGGAAGGAGTATATGCAAAATAACCTTGAGTCCAGAAAGGAGCTTGCATATGGCGGCCAATTGTAAATTTTAATTTCCGTTTCCAAAGACGTACCGAAAAAAAATAAAAATTATATCAGGGTTTTTATTTTCAATAAATTTCAACCAATCAAGTGTGTGAATACAACTTAGAACATAAAATAGTAAGGAAGTATTGCTCGTTCAAGGACAGTTGACCGGGATGGTTATCCAAGATGGCTACCGGAAGTTACTTTTTAACAGTGGCGTCCTATATTTTTATTTGTAGAAAAATAATGTCCTTATTGAAACATACCTATTATTATTCAGTATGGACACTAATCATTATATATTAAAATAACCATTTTAATAAGGAAAGTAGAGGAAAAAAAAATAGTATAACATTGCCTAAAATGGGGGTACTAGATTTAAGGAATAGTTATAGTTATATACTACACAACTTTTATTAAAATTTTTCATTCTACCAATATTGGCCCTTAAATTGAATTTTGTGCAAACATGTCTAATTTTTTCTACATTATTTATTTTACTTTTACATATATAATAAATTCTTGTTTTTAAATATACTACACAGATGCTTTTTATAAGTTGTTTCCTACGAGGACTTTCAGAAGTAGATGGTAGAGTTTCAGGAACAGGAACTGGTGAAATAGTTTCACTGCTAGTAGTTATTATCTCTTCAGCATAAGGGTCGTTAGTACTTACCTGCATAGAAAAGGTATATATTAGTGAAATATATGTTTAAGTAAAATATCTGTAAATAGATTTGAGAAAAAATATAGATTTGGTCAATGTTATTAAAGCAATTTGTGGATGTAATAATAGGTATAGCATTTGGTACTAGTAAAACAATTACTGAAGAAATTCTATCAAATGATTGTTCTGTAAAATGTTGTGAGTCTAAAAAGCTATTCTTGCCTGGACTCCAGTTATCTTTATCCACAATATTTAACCATTTCCGTCTAATATTTTCATCCCCTGGGAAACTGTGAATGTAATAATGTGTTAATTAATACACAAATACATTTATTGTACAACGTTGCTTTAGAATACTCCATAGACATAAAAATAATTGACATATTATACAGTTATGAGATTAACCAAAAAATTTTAAATTAATGATAATTAAAATAAAATATTCTCTTTCCATTATTGATACGCCTATGTCAATTTAAGTAGATAGGTTAGGGATCAATACAAAGTATTAATTTAATTTAAACATAAAAATATAGTTTACGTATATATAATGTATATTTATTATAATAATATAAATTTTTATAACTTGTAAACAAAGTATGAGTCATAAATGGTTATCCAATATGGCCGTCTTTCGTCGCCAGATTTTAACATTGTAGATATAACATAAACTCCTTCCTTACTATTTTATGTTCTAAGGAATACAATTAGTTTTCTAAATAATTTAATATTTATAAGAACCGAATGATACGCCTATGCGCTCATTTTTGACATTTATTTGCAAATATTGCTTTGACAGTATACTGCAAACACCCACTGCAAACATAAATAATGAGTCATACAAGGAGCTTCAAGATGGCCGACTTCCGTCAAGAGGAATACATACCCTCGTTTATTTGAAATAAAAGTCAAACGCCGTTATTTACCAACCGATTGTTTTGAAAATTTGGAAATTAATTTAATGTATACTTCTAAAAAAAAGTATGGAAACAGATTTTTTTAAAAAAGTCTAATTTCTGAGAAAAAAATTATTTACACTCCAATTTTCAATTTTTCAAAAATTCGCTCCCATAACTTTTTAGACATTAGTTAGATGTAACCATTCCCAAAATTTCGTGAATTTATCTTAAGTCGTTTGGGCGCACAACAAACATTTAAGTTTCTTTCCTGATTGATAGCGCCCTCTTCTAAATTCTGTGAAAACGGAACTACTAACATGTATAGAGGTGGTAACAGTAAACACTGTTACTTGTGTTAGTTACTGTAAGTAACGGTTAGTACGAATGAATAAAGATTTGGTAAAATAGTTTCAATAGGTAATAAAAATTAAAATAAAATACGCTGTTTTGAACACGCGCTGTTTAAAGTAGGTATTTCTTTTGCATTAGTATTTTAAAAGTAATCATTATTTAATTAATATAGAAGGTTTTAAAAGGTAAAAATATAAAAAGTATAAAGAGTATATGATATAATTGGCATTTATATTTTATTAAAAGTTCTTTATGGATTTAGGTGTTGTTTATTTTAGCATTTACGTAAAAACCTTAATGTTGATATTCTTATAGGGTTGAAAGACATTTTATATCAGCTTTGTTGAAAGCAATTTTTAATGTCGCAACCAAGCTTAGGTATAATTATTTTAAACCTTATCAGTTAATCTAAGTACCGGTTTACTGAATTATCGTTTAACATTATAACTTATAGTAGAGAGAAATTAGATAATAAAATAGGGATATTATTCTGTAGTTACGAAGTAGATTTTTTTGACTTATTAAGTAACTAAGAGCCGGAGCTTCATTGTAAAAAGCGTTAATGGTTACTTTTGCTTCATATTAAGTGCTTCGCTAAATAAAATGCCAAAAACACCGAACACTAGTTTTTATGAGATATTTTAACCGGTTGAGTTTGCTAGATATTTTTTAAGATAAGGAATTTTAAAAACAACATAAAGGTTATATAACATCTTTTATTAGCTCTTTTAAATAAGCATTATCATAAAAACACTTTAATTTAGGAAACATTATATTTTTCCAAAACACATCATCTCTGCTTATTTGTTCAGCATGTATCGGCCCTAAAGGAGACCAGACAATAAAATAGCAATATTCCTTGCCTGAAAGATGTAGCTGCCCTTGTATTTGATAATAATACGGATGAGTGTGTTTTAAATACAAAAAACCATCCTCATCATACGCAAGAAATTTAATTTTCTTTTCAGCTACTCCTTGTTCTATTGAGCAGCTTTTTAGGACCAAGGGACATTTAACTTCAATAGTGAAATTGTTGTCGTCTTTAATCACGCCATCTGGACTTGCCCCTAGAAAATATTCCTCTCCAGTTCCAATGAATAAGCCACAAGGTGCAACATTTAAACCTGTCAGTTCCTCAAATGCACGAATTGCTGTTGCTTCTGCTTCATTGTCCTGACCATATCGTGTAGCTCTGTTACCTGTCAAACCTCTGTAAGACGATTTGTCATTTCTCGCAATCTACAGATAGTTCCAAAATTAGATGCAGTTAGTCTATACTGTCGTACTTGATGCCACAACGGATTTAAATGTTGTCCTCTTGTAGCTATTTCTATACTAATTTTATCTGTCATTGTTTTTTTTTAATATATTCTGGAGCTTTTCTTTTCTAGCATTTAGTTCTTCTTCACTTACTTCATCTTGCACTGCCCCATAATCTTCATCGGCAACTGAAATAATTAATTTTGGTTTATATCCCCGTTTACATTTAAAATTTTGAGTTCTTTGTCGCTTGAGTTTTCTTCTTGCTAAAAATTTTTTTGTGTAATCTCCGGTAGTTTCTTGAAATGCATTTATTATTTGTTGAAGGTACTTAGGTATCTTTCGAGTTATAGGAAATAGCAGCCAACTGACACAAGAATAAAATAAATTCACCAATTTTCGGTTATTTATGGAATAATAATTATTAGGTAGCTACCTACAGATAAAAAGGTTTTTCTGGATTTAGAGTTATTCCAAAGAATTTTAATTCCCTTTTATTATTTATCAAGCAATAAAGATTATTATGTACCTACTAAGATTAAATTTCTATAAAGTATGGTTATTCTAAAGGTAAATAAGGAAATTGCGGATTGATAGCAACTAATTTGGTTTTGATTAAATATTCCATGAATTTAGGCTAATATCATATTTAATATTCAGAATTCTTTTGTACGATGACAAATCTACTTATAAAATATATTTTAAAAGATATAGGTAATAAATATTAAGTCCTAAATGTTCATTTAATTTCGTTAAATTTATAAAAATGTAAAAGGAAATTAAAACATACTGTAATTTTATTAAATATAAAAATCTAGAAAGAAACAACTCAAATTTTCAAAACAATCGATTGGAAAATAACGGCGTTTGATTTTTATTTCAAATAAAAGGGGGTATGTAAATGTGATTAAAAAGGTTTTTTTTGTTCACGTATATATTAAATTTTATTTCAATTAGTTTTCTTAGTCTTATGAATTTTCTAAATGGTAAAATCCCATTAAATGTCACTTGTCACAGTCATGGTAAAAATTTCTTTAAAATTCCTTTAGCAGTTTTTTCTAGACAGTGTTAACAAATTTACTTCACACTAACATCCAAAAATGGTTCCGCAAATAAATATTTTTCGGTCAGGTATCTCCACAACGTAAAAATCAATCAAACCAATTTTTTTCTTATCACAATAATTCTTCCCTTCTATTATATTCAAACGGAATACGGGATGAATAATTGAAGACACGTAAAACAAAATTCCTGGATTATCATACATAAAAAACATTGCCATATTGTCACAGTTTTTTATTTGTCTAGGTCTATTTATCGATTTTTAATTAGTAATAATAATTTCTTTCCCAGAAATAGAATTATACCTACTTTTTTTTTTAAAAATTTTAAAAAAATAAGAAAAGTTATCTTAAAATGTTTCAACTAAAAAGGTGTCTATAAATTTAACGATTCTTTAAAAATTTTATACATTTCAATTTTTTTTAAAAATGTTTTTTTAATTTCTCTCCTTAATACCCTCAATAATGTAGCCTAATTTAATTTTTTTAAAGTTTATTTATTTATAATTAAATTATATTAATAGTTTTGGAGATATTCAGAATAAAAAAAATAGGACCGATGCCTGGTAATAAAATTATCGGCTGGGTGGTTGTTGTATTCGTTGTAAAATCCTTATCTGATCAGTTGAAACTACCGATGTAATAATATTACGAATTTAATATGTGTATGCCGCCCGTACCCAAGCCCATCTCTAATTTCCTACCCACCCAAAATTCTAGCCCATGGAAGATTTAATATACGTCGACTTATGATTTGTAATCTACGTCAGCATTTAAAATATCTCGGCTTATGTCTCTTCGAACTTTGAGGGTGCTTCCGACACCGATTCTACGGACAGGGTATGTATTCCCTGACAGACTCCTTCCTGTTTCTTTTTGTTCTAAGCATTTTATATACGATAAATATATTATAACTGATTTATTAAAATGTGTTTGAAATATTCTAGAATTTCAAAAATATTTCTTTACTGGTAGATAAGGTAGATTTATTTTTCCGTTTATTCTGGTAAATGTATTCATTACATCCTTCAGTAGCAGGTGCCAGCATAAACATTATTTTAATAATTAAATTTATATTGGATTGTTTCTATTTTGTTTTATTTCACAGTTTATGTTTGAATTATACTAGAGGTATCATTGTTAATTTACTTTTTACATTTTAAATTGGCAGGCCCAGAATCATTAGCAATTAAATTAAACTAATTTTTATAACAAAAATATCAATGTAATTAAGTACCTAGCAGTACACTTTGTATTTATAACTATCAAAAATGATGCAATAATATTGAAAACACTAAAGTAACAATTGTTTAACAAAACTACCACTTTTGTTGTCAATATATTTCAAAACATAACGTCATCTTGAGTTTGACAGGATACAATGCATTAAACGGTAAATTTTATTTCTGACATCGACTTCTTTGATATTATTTCTCATACGTTAAATTGCTTGTTATCAGCACATGCAGGAAACGTTTAAGATTGCTTATTCTATTTTTAGATCAAATCCATTACCTCCTTTGTAATTCAAAACAATTACCAAGGTATCTATCTTATTTTACGTTGAACACCATGCAGTGTAAATTGTTTCTTGTTGTGATTTGAAGTATAAAATGAAGTGAAATTCCTTTGAATGTAAAAAGATCATTGGAAAGCACATGTAGCAGAGCCACAAGTACTGGTAATTTTATTATAGTGTTATTAAAATGGTATAATATTTTGAATTTGTACATCTAGCAACCAAAACCTGTGAAAGTTGTCAGTATTTGTTAGGTAAAAAATACTTTTTAAATAATTCTAAAAGCTTACGCAGTGATTAATTAGATAGGTACGTAAGTATAAGTTAACAAGCTTGTCTAAGGATGTTCTTTTAGGGGAATCCTCTCATGGTAAAATTATGATCGAAATATTATCCTACAAGTTCTTAGAGCTTATTAATTGACTAAACTTTATAACGCATAAGAGTGTTGGTGCTGTAAATGAATTTCATCAACTACTAAGATAATTTTAAGCAACTAGGGAAGTCTCAACAATAAATAATTGTCAATTTACTTTAATTAAATTGTTAAGAAATGATAATTTGTAGGGTAAACTTATTTTATTTTATAAATAATAAATAAATTCGAAAATGTAGATATATTGAGATAGATATCTAATAGTTAAAAATTTAATAAGTAGAACTTACCTTATAATTTACAATAAAAGGATATATTATTAAGTTTTATAGAATCAGCATTTACTTTTTCTTTTGTACATCTAAAGTTTCCAAGTTCATAATTTTCACAAGACATACATTTAATATAAACAAAGAATGTAATGGGCATTTTATATTGAATAGAATCCATATTTTGCTATTTTATAACAATTAAATATTTCCAATCCATAATGAGTACACTTTTACATAACAATTTTTTTTTTGTCCTAGTTCTCTTTTAAAATTCTAAGTTTAATCTGAAACAATAAAAAGAAAATAAAAATCAAAAGTATTAATGGTTTTCACATGTTTAAGAAATCAACATGTAATTTTAGTTAGTAAAGTATTTAAATTAATATTATAAAAAGGAAGTACTTACAAAATTATAAAAAGACAAATTATAGTCTTCGATATTGTACAAACAAATATTCCAATAGCTCATGAGTACCTTAAAAAGACATAAGAACAATTAAAAACATGTAGCAGGTGTGGTGAAATACAGTAAACTAATTCCCATATCAATAATGTTGGACATAATCACATAAGTTTTTGATAGAACACTTTAATAGTGCATAGTGAAATTAATATTGAAAAACTTAGTGTACAAACACTAACAAAGACATTTTATGTAACAAAATGTATGTAGGATAATTAAGTAAATGTTTTATATAAATTTTAAGTTGTGAGTCTTTTGTAACACAGAGAATCTTATCTTATATAATGCATAAGTGATACCTACAAATAACAGAATCTTTTAAAAGTTTAAATTTTAGTTGTTAGAGTTTAAAATAGTATTAGTTTAACAGATTCATAGTAATTTTAATACAAATGATGGTTTTATTTCAAATTTTGAAGGTCTAAAATAAGTTGACAGCTCAAGAAAGTTGTGCATTTTGAATCTAAAATTTTCTTGGGAAAAGTCACTTAGAAAATTATACAAACAAAATTTTAGTAAAATATAAGGATAAGATTTCACTGTAAGTTAACAAAGATACTATTAGTTTTGTAATTTCATTACCTTCATATTCAAGAATTTTGGTTAGAATTTTGCATTTAAACAATGGAATTTCGTTTTTCGATGTCATACTTGTCATTTTTCCTGGAAGCCTATAAAAAGGCCGGAAAATTGATGATTCACCTCTCTTTTGATTTTGGTAGCAGAGCAATTAACATCGTATGTATTAATTGATTACTCACTAGAAGAAAATTTTTTGCATTAATTAAAAGCTGTTTATGTTAAAGTAATACATGTAATATTAAAAATACATGCAGTAAAATAATCAATCATTATTAAATTACTTACCAAAGTAATAAATTTGTCAAATCAGAGACTGATTCCAAGAGAATTTGAAAGATTAAATTTGAGCATTCTTTCTGCAACTGGTCCTTAGCCGCCATATTGTTGGTATTGCATTTCTGACAGGGGACGAGGAGAAGCCGATCCGAGTTTTGTGCTGTTCCATTTAGACAATAGCAATTTTTAGTCAAAGAACTTTATAATAAAAGGTACGTGTCATAGTTAAGATTTAGTATTTGTGTATTTGTTATTTTGTGACTGTAAATTAATTTTATTTGTATGTATCATCTCCATTCTTTTCATATAAGACTATTCATTTATTTATTTGTACTAAACATATGAAAACCAATCAACAGTTTTTTGTAAAATTTCTTTGAAATACTTGACATTAAATTTATTGTGTGTTAATTATTAAATAATATTTTAATTTGAATCCTACCCTGATAAGAGTCAGATTTTAAATTTAAATTTCAAAACAAATAGTCTGAGCTAGTTAAAATTTTGATAAGGCGCCCAACAATAGAATTACAGAAGAACAAGTAAAATTTATATAAATTAAATAGTATTCAATCATTAAAATCAATCAAAACATTTGACTAAACCAATAAAACAAAACAAAATTATAAAATTATAATCATTAAAAATTAAATCATTATAAATTGACAATACCAACGTGGGATATTAACAAACAAAACTATAATAAATCAAACATAAAAATTAAAGTAAAATTTAAATCATATTAATATACTAAGTGACATAAAAATCTTAACACCCAGTTTAAATTATTTTATTTTAATAACATTTGGCGAATTTATTTATTTTACTGAAATAAACAATTGATAAAATTTTAAGCCTTATCAGTTGAAGATTCCGGTTTTTATACTGCTTTTTTTGAAATCCACTATCAATCCAAAAATGAATATTGTAGCCGTAGTAAAGATCCAAATTTTGCGGAATTTGGTTCTTGACATTCTTTACGATTGGTTATGATGACTAGGGTACGGAGACCTGTACGATTTCGTCAAGAGAGTTTGATAGGGGTCGTAAAGTGGGACTTCGGGAAGCTGGATTTTCATCATCGTTAGATGACTCAATAGTTAAGTTTTTGTATAAAATATTTGTTCTCTTTCTTGAATTTGGTTGTAACTACAACAATTTTCCAGATTCCTAAGTTTTTGTATAAAACATAAATACTTTGGTAAATCATTTAATCGAGTTTCAATTAAATTACTGCTATATAAATAAACATAAAAACGTTGGCATTCGTATAGATCTTTTAGAATAAATTTACGGTTTGTTGACTGATAGAAACTTCCGCGTATCATCTGAACGAGATGTGGCTCACTGCAGGGATCTGTCTTGGTTCTACTGTTATGTATACAGGGTGTTTCATTAAGAATTATCCATATAGTAACTGGAGAAACCTTAGCACTAAATATGAAGATTTAAGCCAAAACACTTAAATAAAATATTCCTCCTAACCGAGATATAGGGTGTTTTATTTTAACTATTCTAAATGATTGTATCCCATATTTTTGACACCTTCCAATATTTTTTGTTCATACTTGGCAAAGAGTTTACACATATTAGGTTACTTTAAACAGTGGCAAAAGATATTTTTTCTCGATTACCAGAGGCGTGCGGTAGAGATGGATACTTTCTTTTATCCCCCTAAAATTTACGCCACTGTCGTAATAATTGTTTCTGCATGTTTTTTTGATTCTTCGTCACTTTCTACGTAAATATCAACCTCTTGTCTTAATACGATAGAGTGAGTAGTTTTCGAGTTATTTGCATTTAAAGGTAATGTTTAAAATATCCATTTTTGTTTTATTGCTTATTTAACATGAGTTTCCTTAATAATTTAACCAACTTGATAACAAAATTTGTTAATTCTAATCGTAAATCCACATGAGTCAATAATTTATTTCACTAAATAAATAAAATTTATTAGTTTCAAATGATGTTTTCATATTAATATTTATCAAAACTACAGTTTTAAATAGAACTATGATTTTTATTATGAAATAACATGATGAATACATAAAATAAACGTACTGAAACAATTATTTATTTAGACTATTGTAACAAAAAATTCTAGTTAGTTAACATTATAGTAAATTTTCGAAGTGGCCTCGATTGAGTTCAATACATTTATTAATCCTTTTGGAAAAATTTCTCCTAACCTTTAGAAATATGTTGGGTTGATTCCTAATAAAATTTGCAGCATTTTCTATTTGTTGCCATAATTCCTGTCGGGTATTAATTTCTTGAGCGTACACAAGTGTCTTCATATGTCCCCAAAAATAAAAGTCGAGGGTATTAAAATCGGGACTCCGAGCAGGCCATGGAAATTCACTCCCACGCCCTATCCATCTATGAGGAAATGTATTGTTTAGATAATTTCGAATCGCTAAAGGATAATGTGGTGGAGCGCCACATACTTCTTCTTTGGTTTAATGGTAAGTTTTCCAGCTCATCAAAAAGTGGATTTTGAAGAAATTCCAAATATGAACGGCCATTTAAATTTGCAGGTAATTCAAAAGGACCTATTAAATTATCTATAAAAATTCCGCACCAAACATTTATTCTCAGTTCATGTTGATAATGTGCCTCTTTGACGGAGTGTGGATTTTCATTATCCCAAATATGGCAATTTCTCCAGTTAAAAACGCCTCTACGTGTGAAAGTGGCTTCATCACTAAAAAGGATATTGCTAACAAAATTGTTATTTACATTTGTACTATCCATAATAAATTGGGCAAACTCCATCCGTCGAGGAAGATCTGTGGGAAGCAAGTTCTGCACTGGAGTGAAATGGTAAGGTCTTAAATCTTCTTTTTTTAATATTCTGAAAACTGAAGCATGGCTTATTCCAGTTATTGCAGACAAACGTCTGGTACTTAATTCAGGATCATTAGCAATTCTTACTAACACATCATCCTCCTGATCTACTGTAATTATTTTTGGACGTCCTAGATCTCGCTTTGGACGGAATTGACCAGTTTCCGCTAATCGGTCGTAAATATTTTTGAAAGTCTTGTAATGGGGTTGTCTTCTGTTAGGATATAATTGTAAATATCTTTGAGCAGCAACTCGCCCTGTATAATTTGGTTGCGCATAAACACAAACCATGTCACGCATTTCTGCATTTGAGAAATTACTATGACGAGGCATTTTTACAAAAAAAACGTTTTTCAATTAAAATTATCTGTCATTGTAACGCAAATAAGTGACATCAGCCTACTTGTTGTAAATAAATAAGCCCTACATTGTAATGTTGATAATACCCAACAATAATTATGGTAACAAAATGAAAATGCTGCGAATTTTATCTTATTTATTAGTATCTGATAATAAAAATCATATCTCTGGATTTTCATAAATTTAAAATTGAAAAACATTAATATGAAAAAAATCTTTTGAAATGAAATTTACTGAAACTAATAAACTTTATTTATTTAGTGAAATAGTTATTGACTTATGTGAATTTACGATTAGAATTAACAAATTTTATTATCAAGGAGGTTAGATTATTAAGGAAACTCATGTTAAATAAGCAATAAAACAAAAATGTATATTTTAAACATTACCTTTAAATGCAAATAACTCGAAAACTACTCACTCTATCGTATTGAGACAAGAGGTTGATATTTACGTAGAAAGTGACGAAGAATCAAAAAAACATGCAGAAACAATTATTACGACAGTGGCGTAAATTTTAGGGGGATAAAAGAAAGTATCCATCCCTACCGCACGCCTCTGGTAATCGAGAAAAAATATCTTTTGCCACTGTTTAAAGTAACCTAATATGTGTAAACTCTTTGCCAAGTATGAACAAAAAATATTGGAAGGTGTCAAAAATATGGGATACAATCATTTAGAATAGTTAAAATAAAACACCCTATATCTCGGTTAGGAGCAATATTTTATTTAAGTGTTTTGGCTTAAATCTTCATATTTAGTAATGAGGTTTCTCCAGTTACTATATGGATAATTCTTAATGAAACACCCTGTATTATATGAGAGTGATCTTCAATTCCACATTAAATCTAAGTATTCTACACAGATGCGTTGGAAAATATTCAGCGTAAAGCTACAAGACTATTCTACCCAAAAATGAGGCCTCATTACCCTCAAAGATTGGATTTACCTAGCTGTTTAATATCCACCTTTGAAGATGTATGGAAAAATTTAGTAATTGAGGTTATGTAACTTCTCAGTCTAAATATATTTAAAAACAGATGACAGTTATTTGGTTTCTCACTGATTTTGGTGCTAAAAAAAATAAACCTGGGAAATGTATGTCAATATACAATGACCTAATTTATAAATGAATACCTCTAAGTAAAATACAGCGAACTACTTTATAAATTAACAGAATTGAATGATGAGTTAATTGAAAAATGTCTAGGACATTATTAAATTCTAGTGAGGGCCGAAAATGCGTGATGCATGTCATATATATATAATTCTATTATAACATAATAAACAAATTATAACGGCGGAGTAGAAGGACTTTGGTTTTATTATAAATTGACTTCTATATTGAAACTTGTGACGGCTAATCTATTGTACCGGTAAGTACTAAAATGAAAATTTAGTTTATTAAGCAAGTTGATCCTATTTTACAGATTATTTACCCTTTTGTTTTGCTTGTAATAGTGACGTAATGTAATTTATTATCTTCTTTTGCTACAGTGGGTTTGACAGTATTAAATTTAAAGCTTTCTTTGTCAAGTCTCAAAAGAATCATAATTTCAATTTTACATTTTTCATTTTAAAATAATCACAATTAACAAATTGTGTATTTCAGCCTACATTTAATGCAAAATATAAAATAACATTAAAATGAACAAAAGGAATATCAGTTGACATTCCCAAAAGAATTAACAACAGTTAGAACTTAGCATTTAAATTTATTTGTAAGTTATAGTTGGTATTTCATCTTGCTATTGAAAGGGTTACTGTAAAGAATTCTTAAAAAAAACCAGAAGATAATTTTTAATCTTTATGGTAGATTTATTAATCTGAATCTCTAAGGATTAGTTTCTGAACAGTTATTAAAATTGGTCTTTGGACTTGAAGGAACATGATTTACTGGGTATTTGTTGGGTATTTACAAGAAAACAATAAAATAAAACGAGAAAGTGTGCAATTTTCGTACTTTTCTTTAAAAAACATGCAAAAAGCAATTAAATAAATGCTATATTCTATATTTTTGACAAATTTTAGTAATACCCTAGCTTTGGTATATAACGTCTTCTATAGTATTTTTCACAGTAAATGGTATTGGCTTATTAACTGCAATAAACTACCGATTTAATCTCATTGTGTAGAAAATCATCAGGTAAAAGATGCAAATGTGCTACAGGGTTGAACTTAAGAAATTTGAATATTGCATAATATAGGATTAATTTATTTAAATGTTACAATTCTATTCTATATTTAGTTCAGTGTGACTATCGCTATCCTCATCTAAATTAATTATAATTGGCGCAATTGATTTAACAGAAAGGTACGAGTTTTCAACATTTATAACATGACTAACAGAACTTTTCCAACTCTCGGTAGGAATGTCATTCATACGGTTCCTAATTAATTCTACCACACTACCACTTAAGGCCGGGCATTGGCAGTGTATTTAATATAGGCAAACGCGACGTCCTTTCAAAGAGCTTTTAGCAAAAACTATAAGGCAATGAAAATTGAAAAAAATCAGTAGTATACTAGATATATAAAGTTATTCAATAAAGAATTTTGAAGCTTGAGAGTACAAGGAATCATCCAGAAAAAATTCCCGAAATATGTCTATTTTTACATTTTATAAAATGATTAATATCTCACTTAAACGTGATATGATTTTAAAAATATTTCTTCTTTGAATAGATGATAAATCTACTCATAAGTCAGTGTTTTTAAAAATTACAATAAATTCGTTTTTTTCCTTAAAAGCTCTTTGAAAGTAATTTTTAAGAAATCAGAAATGGTGCCATTTTTTTACAAATTTAGGCAACTCTTTTGTCATATATAAAAAGGAATCTTAAAAAATTGTTCCCAAATTAGTGTGAGCATTGTCTAATTGAGGGCGTTGTGATAGAACATCTATTAAATCTTATTTATCAGGTCCGCATTAGGAATTTAGCAAATCTTAATTTAATTAAATATACTATAATATTAATACTAATATACAGCGTGTCCACGGATGGGGTATCCTATAGGTGAAAAATGTTTAAATACCTATTAGTTTTAGTGAAAAATGTCATTCTTGATAAAAAGTTTTGCTTGTTCTGAAACACCGTAGAAGATAGATTTTATAATAACGAACAGAAAGACACTTGTGCCAGAGATCCATTTCATTCTAACAAAGTAAAGTACCTGCGATTTTTTCTAGTCAAATTTTAATCCTTTATAAGTATTTTTACCATGGTCCAAAGATATTCTAACAAGTCTGGTAACTCCTTTGATGTAGTAAAATTTGTCGCTTTTTTTGTGAGCGGCCGTAAATCATCGGTACAATAGCAAAAATACGTTATACGAGGGTCAATGGGGTATGTTTATTGGAAAGTGTGTCTACGAGGGTTAAGCGTGGGGTGTTTTGATCACATTCATTATTTATATTTTTGTATTATATTTTATTGCGATTATTACATATAATATTCTAATAACAACAATGAAGAAACTTTTCGTTGTAATAACTTACATTAAATTAAATTAAATTGGGACAGGTAAAAGGGTAAAATACTTAAAAAGGGAATTCAGAGAAAAGACACAATGTTTAAGGCTCTTTATTTGCTTATGTTGAAATATGTTGATTTCATGTACAATAGTTTATCTCTGTTAAAATATTATATTATTTATAGTTAAGATTATTTTGATTGAAAAAGTGAAAGTTTCCATTTATTTTAACATTTGGTGGTAAACATATTGCAAACCTTGTAAGGGTTTATTATTTATAGTTAAGATTATTTTGATTGAAAAAGTGAAAGTTTCCATTTATTTTAACATTTGGTGGTAAACATATTGCAAACCTTGTAAGGGTTTATCTTTGTAGTAAGAATAAGGGTACTCGAACACAGTAATAAAACTCAGGTAGACTTGCTTACTCTATTCTAAAATAAAGTAACAATTTTCGTGCAATAAAATCTTCAATTATTTCATAAAAATAAATGATATCGACATCCATAATCTCAAACTCTTACTATTATCATTGTTTTCAATTATTACATATTTTGCAAAATTTTATATTTCGGATGTTCTTTATTTAAAGGTTGATCTTTTATTTGTCGGTTTACAAATTTGATTGTATAGTAGATTCGAACTCTTGTAAACAATGAAAGTAAATAATCTTTACTGCCATATGGGAGGGAGAATTCTGCATTGAAAAAATCTTTAAAAAATATGTTTCCTATACCATCCTGTATACAATAATTATTAAAATTCAAAACAAACATATTCTCTGATATCTTATTAAATACTCTGAATTATTGGGAGGTACTGTTAAGCCATCAAAAATATTTTTACTGTGACTGTAAGCTTTGAGTTCACAAAATGAAGTAGAATTGTCTATTTCGGATGATGAACAATATTGTAAACAAGTTTGACATGAATGTTACAGAGACATCTACGTAAAAAATATCCACCAACATAAACCAGTGCATTTCCTTTCTCTGATATCAAGTTCCTATAATCCGTTGATCAATTTTTATAATAGGAGAAATATTTTCGTAAGTTTTTTCCTGAAAACTTTCAATATTTTTCAATGACTTTCCATGTTATATTAAGCAAAATATCGCCACTATCGTCCATAGAATATATCTTAGAATATCTTTGGACGATGTTTTTACTAGTGGAGTTTTACTGTAGTCCTTTACTAGATTTTTGGATTAATAAGTAAAAAAAACATAAAAAGGTCGAATATTAGTTCTTAGTGGATCTATTATCGTGTAATTTTTTTAATCCATTTAAAAGGTAAAACTTTGTTCCTTTTAATTTTTTAAAATGAACTGGTAGTTATTGCTGCTACACATTTATTTTAAGTTTATGCATCATTTTCTTAAATTTCTTTACTAAAAAATTTGTTAATCGAATTTTTGACCATTTTAGTTTTTCCAGTTCGTTACTTTGAACTTTTGGAACCTATTTCAGTTTTGTTATGAATATGTATAGGTAATGGTAACCGAATATATTTAAACACTTAAGATTTTTAAAATAATCCGCTCAACTGCTTTTTGGTAAATTTTAATCTTTGTTTTCTTCTTTTTTCCTTTTTAAAGAGCTTTTCAAAATATTGCCATATATGAATATGTATATCGTGAGTTTTTAATGACCATCCGGTATGTAGTATAAATATTTTCCTTCGCTGTTCGGTCCTTACCTACTCGTTATTGCTTAGTTAAGATAAACAAATGATAACATTTTACACTTGAAAAAACTTGAATGATTGCCTTTTTAAAAATAATACCCCAATAAATATTCTA
Organism: Ophraella communa; assembly: GCA_035357415.1. Taxonomy (NCBI): domain Eukaryota; kingdom Metazoa; phylum Arthropoda; class Insecta; order Coleoptera; family Chrysomelidae; genus Ophraella; species Ophraella communa. The sequence goes on along the minus strand of CM068982.1, from coordinate 2,456,278 downwards.
TTTATAATTTTGATTTGAGAAAAAAACATATATAAATAAAAATATTGTGTAAAATCTATATATTAATATAGTTTAATGTAAATACAAATAGCCAATTCATATTTAACAAAATCAAACATGTTTGTTTTTAAATTAATCCAGCCCTGAAATTTTTAAAGGAAACTGATATGCTCCAAGAATGAATATAATATTATTTCGTTTATCGCGGAAGGTCATTGCAAGAGGCAGCACCTCACGGGTACACTTATTCGCTCTCTTTTTAGGGACGTTTTCTCACTCCCAATGCCCAGCCTTAAAGTCGGAGAAGTATTTTTCCGCGCACACTCGATTTAAGTTGGTGCCACATAAGCTCTATGGGATTGAACACCTGAATCAGGTCCTTTTACATTTATAATGTGCATCTCAGATTGGTTTTATTATAGTCAATACCATTTATTGTAAAAATTACTATACTGAGGTTAATATAGCAAAACTGAGTAAAACAGTGACTGAAAACATACCAGACCGAGTCAATTGTGATCCAACATTCATAAAACGCATTATTGCTGGAGGCGGCACGTGAATTTAAGAGTTTGACATGCTTTGGATTGCAAAAACAAAGTCTGCTTGATTGTTTTTATTTATTATAGCCCCAGTGAGTCAAGCGGTAAACAAAGAATGTTATTTGAGCGTTGATTGTACTAACCCTTACTTTTTGGAAGTCCATCCTATTAAGAATAATAAAAAACTTCCACTATTTATTTAAAAAACTGCTTTTTTAAAACTCAATGACAGCCGTTTCGCTAGACAACTAACATTGAAGCAACTAGCATTGGATATCTCAATATGTCAATCTGACGATGCTAGTTGTCTAGCGAAGCGGCTATCATTGAGTTTTAAAAAAGCAGTTTTTTAAATAAATAGTGAAAGTTTTGTTAAAACGAAGAGTTTTTTATTATTCTTTATTTGAGCGTATTTACAAGAGGAAATTGAATGGAAAAGGCAAGATCTCTGATAAGAAAATTCTTGGTTTATGTACAACGACATTGCGCCATTATTGTGAACGAATTTTTGACCAAACACTCTTCTTACTTTATTTACGAAAAGTGTAGATAACCATAATAAATATCACCGTTACTGAATTCTTTATTTTTGTCTTTAAAATTTACCGTCTCATCAAGGTTAGACTATCGGAAATCCCCGTAATGTTATTTTTATTCCATAAAACTGCATTAGTATGTAGCAAGTTGATTTTATTTTGATTTTAAATAATAGGAGTGAAATTAGCAAGACTAAAATATGAAGAATGATCTTACAAACCAAAACCAAGAGGCTAATGAAACCCTTGTTGAAGATGCTAATAAGGTATCGTCGAATGCCAGAGGGCAATGGAATAATAAAACAGAGTTCATTCTGTCCATATTGGGGTACGCTATTGGAATCGGAAACATTTGGAGATTTCCGTATTTGTGTTACAGAAATGGAGGAGGTAAGATCAATTTTATTTATAATTAAGAATACTGTTTAATATTTTTGGTTTTCTGTTAAATATCTTCATTTACTTTTACTTTTTTACCGTAATTATTTTTGGTTTTATTATCATAGTTATTTATTGTACAAAACGATAAAATTTTTAGCGTCGAGGTGTTAGTCGAGACGCTAATTATGCTCGAGAACATAATGCGATTTTATCTTCGTGTGCAATACAACATTTTTTCTATAGCAAGACTTCAAGTTCAAGTGAAAAATATAATTTCAAAAAAAATTGGAATTTTGGTTTTTATGGAGAATATTGTTGCGTTTTGTGTGCAAAGTGAATAAATACGTAATAGACGGAAAAGAATTGACACAAAAAAAAGGAAAACCTGCCATCAGATGTAGAAAATGCAGCGTTGTTGCCACAAAAATCTAGGATGATGTATGAGAAATAATATATCAGTCTTTTAAAAAGTGGACACTTTATCTATTCAAAACAGTTGTTATAACAACACTTTAACATTAGCTATGGAAAAACCTAATCATTATGGTATAATTAATTTTTGGTTTTTAATTTTTAGGAGCTTTTTTGGTGCCATATTTGTTGATGTTGTTCTTCTGTGGAATTCCTTTATTCTTCCTAGAGACTTCTCTGGGACAGTTTGGAAGTGTTGGATGTACGAAACTGTTTAATATCTGTCCATTATTTAAAGGTAATTTTTTAAAATATTTTCATTAAAATAATCTAATATTTACAATGGCATATTTTATTTAGGTGCGGGATATGCTATCATAGTAGTCAATTTAATAGTATGTACATATTTTAATACCATATGTGCTTATCCGTTAATATTTTTGGTACACTGTTTTACGTCAAAGTTACCCTGGATAGATTGTAGCAACCCCTGGAATACTGAATACTGCTCTGAAGTAAGTGATATTGGTAGTAAGTTTCGATTTATTATATTACAGTATAGAAAATGTATGTTAAACTATTCAAAATATTACATAATAGTGTCTTACACACGAGCGAAATACTCTTGAGTATTTAAATCCAAAACATTTGTAAATTTTGTTTTTTTGTTTTTCCGCATAACGTCACCACGCTTAATAACCCGAGAAATAGTGTAAATAGAATTTTTAAGCATTAATTCGCTTTATTATAACCGCATCTGATTTTTTATTATATTAATTTTTCAAACACTGATACATATTTAAAATAACCCTCTGACACTGAATGTGTAAATTTTTATTGCAAAATTCGCTACTAACCTCACCTGCTGGCGATATCATATCTTCTGAATTTAAATTTTGATCTGGATTTCCATTTTCTGATTCAATCCAAAACGCTGCCATAATATTTGTAACTAATTTAAGGTTATCAATTAATATGGGCAAAAATAACAATACGTAAACCAATTATTAAAAATGAATTACCGAAACAAAGATATATATAAAGTTAATACTTAACTGCCTCAAATAAAAATCTGGACTCTCCGCCTCGGCACTAGACATCGACTTTATGAGTTATATAAAAACTGCCGCAAAAATAACCCCCAGACCCCTACACGCAACAGAATACAGCGGACCATTAAAAGGCGTCAACAACATTGGGAAGACTATAATAATACTAGTGAGTTGCTTGAAAACATCACGAGTCTGTAGGACAAGTGGTGTTTTCTTCAAGCAACAGCCGAATTTAGAACTAATAGTTAGACTGATACTGATAGGTCAATACAGCAACAATAATTTTTTTGACAGACGTAAAACTTGGCTCTGTTATCGGTATTGGTTACGTCGTTGAAAACAGCAAACTCGACAGACCAATCAGAATTGAAAGACAGTTAGTATTATAGCTATAAAAATTTCTTTTGCTTGTAATTGGATAGATTGTGTGAAAATTTCGAGATGTGTGTTAGTCATATTGAAATTGTTTTTATATTTCTTAGGTAAGAAAACACAGTTTAAATAATTCTGAATTAATATTTCCAAAAGTTAAAACTCCTGGAATTAGAACTCCAGCAGATGAATTTTTCCAGTAAGTATTTTATTTTACTCCAAATGTGTTTAAGTATTGAGGCTACGTCTTCTGATCTTTCTCAACAACTCGGTGTTTTCCATTTTTTTCAAAATCATGCAGGAAAACAGAGCGGCAATCAATTACCCCAAAAACCAAAAAAAACTTAAATTAAAAAAATTTTGTAGCATAGTTATTCCATCCTCAAATTCAAATTCAAAAATTTGCCGCGTAAACGGCTGTTGACGTCACTACTCATATGTGTCATTGAAAGCGCCATCATTTTATTGTAAACAGTGTATCTGCGAGATTGTGCGAAGTTTTTTATTTATATTTATTCTCTCTTTTCTTTATTTTTTGTTGATTTTCATAAAAATAAGTCAGTTAGACATTTTTTAATGCAAAAAGCACAAAATAAGTATTTACGCTGTTGCTTTTACATTTCGAAATTAAGCTGCATTGAAACCTAACCTAACGCAACCTAACCTAACCATGAAAATGTCTAAGGATGGTAAATTGTTTGACAATGCTTTCACAAACCCTACTGACGACATTTTATGATTGCATAACACAAATAAAACCAATAATTCACAATAAAATCAGAAATAAAGGCCGGTTCATGCAACGAACATTATAATTCCATTAACATTACATTATAATTACACTTTCACTAAAAAATGTTGTCGTTCATGCAAGACTTCATTACATTATAAATTCTGTATTAGCGCATGCGTATATTGTCCACTATTGACACTTGAAACTTATGTTATGTTCTATACATCTGCTACAATATTCAAAAAGTTCAAGTTGTTATACTACTATTCTATTTTTGATTTTGTTAAAATATTTTTTATTGCTTGTAAAACCGGCCTTCAATATCAACATAACCTAAACATAGGAATTTTGACATAAATACGAATTCACATTTCCATGCTATCGTACTGCGCATGCGCTTTTACTGTTTCCACTAAGAATATAATGTAATGTAAATGAAAAGTTGAAAGTTCCCAACTTCTTAGTGGGCTTAATGTAATTGTAATGCCTTAATGTGTTGCATGAACGCCTCTACTATAAATTGGGTGCTCAACTTTTCTTAATGATAATGTAATTATAATGAACGTTGCCTTTAAAGTCCAACTCTTTCAATTACCACACATTAAATGTAAACAAACTGTCATCGATATGAGTTTTGACGTCACGACCGTTTCGACTTCTCTATTTGAATTTATCGATTTTAACTTACTTTTAATTTGATATTATATAAAAAATAACCAGAATTGTTGCGTTGTAATGAGTTTAGGATTAAATATTTATAATTTACTATATGATAATCAAGGAATTTCATTAATTTATTTCTAATGAAAACAACGAATTGAGATATTCAATATGTCAATCTGACGATGCTAATTCTATAGCGAAACGGCCGTCATTACATTTAAAGTATATTACGAATAAATAGTGAAAGTTAATTCAACGTTTTAGTTGTTTATTGTTCTGAATAGAACTTTTTTACTTATATATTAACACTTAGAAACATTTCAGCCACAAGATACTTCAAATTTCAAAAGAAGTCGACGATTTCGGAGGAATCGTTTGGCCACTATTCATAGCCAACATTATATCTTGGATAATAATGTATATTTGTATAATAAGAGGCATTAAATCTGTAGGAAAAGTAGTGTATTTCACTGCCACGTTTCCATTTGTCATCCTAACCATTTTGTTTGTAAGAGGAATCACCTTGCCAGGTGCATGGAACGGCATCAAATATTACATAGTTCCTGAATGGGAACAGCTCACCAACATCAAGGTAAAACAAATTATATCATTACCTACTTCCAGCGCTAAGACATTCAGCAATGATTTAGTACGTGTTTTATATGTTTATAAGGTGTGGGCAGATGCAGCTATACAAATATTTTTCTCACTAGGACCTGGATGGGGAGGAATTGTCAACATAGCCAGTTATAACAACTTCAAAAATAACGGAAGATTGTGAGTAGGTATCGGCAGTTATTAGAATATTTTACGTACAATAAAAATTAACATAAGTTTATTAATAATTATATAATACTGCCAAAAAATATTATTTAGAATGGGGTACTGAACATTGAACGCTGAAAAAAGCAATTTAAACATAATTTGTTAATAGTTATGTGAATTTTAGACTGTAATCACATATAATTATCATTTTGAAGTTAATAATAATAAAAATATTATATTTTAAAATATAAGTACAATTCAAACAAAAAAATGATGACTCATATTTGGAACCCAAAATAAAATTTAATTTTAATTCAAAATAAAATAAAGAGAAATGAGAAATAAAAATAATTTTATTCTTTCCTGAAGTGAAATTATTTTTTATTTTAATTTATTTTATTATTTTTTGGGTATTTGCATTTTGAAAGATAACTAAATTTTTGGTGACATGATGTTGGTATGACATGACTGCCACTGTGACACTTATTTCTTAATCTTTATTCGCTGATTAAAATTATTGTTCGTTAATATCTTAGAACATAAAATAGTAAGGAAGTATTGCTCGTTCAAGGACAGGTGACCGGGATGGTTATCCAAGATGGCTACCGGAAGTTACTTTTTAACAGTGGCGTCCTATATTTTTATTTGTAGATAAATAATGTCCTTATTGAAACATACCTATTATTATTCAGTATGGACACTAATCATTATTTATTAAAATAATCATTTTAATAAGGAAAGTAGAGGAAAAAAAATAGTATAACATTGCCTAAAATGGGGGTACTAGATTTAAGGAAATAAAACCAGTTATATACTACACAATTTTTATTAAAATTTTTCATTCTACCACTATTATTGGCCCTTGAATTGAATTTTGTGTAAACATGTCTAATTTTTTCTACATTATTTATTTTACTTTTACATGTATAATAAATTCTTGTTTTTAAATATACTTCACAGATGCTTTTTATAAGTTGTTTCCTACGAGGACTTACAGAAGTAGATGGTAGAGTTTTAAGGAACAGGAACTGGTGAAATAGTTTCACTGCTAGCAGTTATTATCTCTTCAGCATAAGGGTAATTAGTCCTTACCTGCATAGAAAAGATATATATTAGTGAAATATATAAGTAAAATATCTTTAAATAGATTTGAGAAAAAATATAGATTTGGTCAATGTTATTAAAGCAATTTGTGGATGTAATAATTACTTACATATTTCATTCTTGCGATTTTAATTGTAGGTGTAGCATTTGGTACTAGTAAAACAATTACTGAAAAAATTCTATCAAATGATTGTTCTGTAAAATGTTGTGAGCCTAAAAAGCTATTCTTGCCTGGACTCCAGTTATCTTTATCCACAATATTTATCCACTTCCGTCTAATATTTTCATCCTGTGGGAAACTGTGAATGTAATAATGTGTTAATTAATACACAAATACATTTATTGTACAACGTTGCTTTAGAATACTCCATAGACATAAAAATAATTGACATATACAGTTATGAGATTAACCAAAAAATTGTAAATTAATGATAATTAAAATAAAATATTCTCTTTCCATTATTGATACGCCTATGTCAATTTAAGTAGATAGGTTAGGGATCAATACAAAGTATTAATTTAATTTAAACATAAAAATATATTTTACGTATATATAATGCATATTTATTATAATAATAGCTACTTACCAATAAATAATTAATCCAAATTTTTAACAGAAAACTAAATTTTTATAACTTGTAAACAAAGTATGAGTCATAAATGGTTATCCAATATGGCCGACTTCCGTCGCCAGATTTTAACATTGTAGATATAACACAAACTCATTCCTTACTATTTTATGTTCTAAGGTCAATATTGACAATAATTAAATTTGAATACATGTCAACCATCTGTCAATACCAATACTAAAAGGTTAAGCGTTGCCAACGTTCACATAAAAATTTACCTAATCTTTACTGATCTTTACAAGGTATGAGTCATCATCAGTTTTACTTTTACCTATTAGATGGCGCTGTAAAATTTTTAAAATTAAATCATACAAATTTGGATCATATTTAAGACGCAAAAACTTATTGTACTTTCTTCTTTCTATATTTACACTAAAAAAAAGTGTTCAGGACCCCATAACTTACAAAAGTGTTTTTTGATGCAGAATTATCTGCAAGAGTGTAGCTAATATAGTTTTGTCTTGTAGAATAATAATCAAAATCTTGGAAGATCATTTTTCAATTATTTCTTGTATAAACTTTTGATAAGAACAGTTCACTGTTTTAGAGATGCAATATTAGTACCACTGGCGAATTCTGGAACAAGCATATTTGCTGGTTTCGTAGTTTTTTCAGTTTTGGGCTTCTTGTCCCACGAAACTGGTGAACCTGTACCATCAGTAGCTACTGGAGGTCCTGGATTGGCATTCATCACCTACCCAGAAGCCATCAGTTTATTACCGTGGCCACAGCTATGGGCCATTCTGTTCTTTTTTATGCTGTTTCTCTTAGGATTAGACAGTTTGGTAAGATTTTTATTTTCAATGGTCAGAATAATTATTCTGTACTCCACTTTCCAATTATTAATCCGTCCTGCTTTGTCATTCGCATACATTTTTTAAAACTCTCTTAGTCTTTTTACTTGAATTCTATTTGACTATCTCTTCAACCTATTTTTTGAACCATAATTGAGCTGCTAGCAGGCCTGGATGTTATTAGTCCTAAGGGATTATCCTGTATAACTGTGCAATGATATTGAAAAACCTGTAAAAAAGTATTTATTCATCTCTTCCAAACAAACAGAACCAAAACTTTTTTGTACATAACATGAAAAACAGAAATGTTTGCTTGCAACATTAAAAAAGCTCCAATTTTTTAGTTCGTACAGATTGAAACTGTGATAGCAGCTCTAATGGACGAATATCCCCATTTAAGAAAAAGACAAGCTTTGGTAACACTTGGCATAGTATTTCTCATGATGTGTCTATCGACGATATATACTACAAATGTAAGTATTTCTATTTACGTAAAAAAAAATGTGTTCCTTGGAATGTTCTCTCTCTTCTAATCGAGCAGTCATTTTTCTCACAAACTTTCTTAATCTTATAGAGTGTCTTTTAAAAGCGCTTAATGTCTTATAATAGGTGTCATATTTTGCAGGCTAATATGAATTGCCTTACATCAGATTTGTATTTCATAGACCCTAGAACTGTACAACGGACGTTGCAGATGTAACAAAAATATGGAACATGATTCTCTTAAGGCTAAATATTTAAGCAAAAACAAGGTTTTGCTCGTGGCTAATTGTACCTTCATTTTTTTAAATTATTTAAAACTGTTTGTTGAGGCTACAAGAGAAAAGGTGTTGCTAGGGATTTATAGAAACAAAATAATGAATTTTTTTTTAACATTGCTATTATTAAGGTGAAAAATTAGGTATTTTGAGATGCAGTTTATGCGGTTATCAGAAAAAAATTGAAAAATCTAATTCTATACATCTCTAGTATCGTCCTTTAACTATTTTCCAAGTTTTTCTTTTTTCAAAAAAGTTAAGAAATAAGATCTCAGCTCTCAGCTGAACTTCTGCACGCTGTATTTTTCGATCCATAATGTGGCGCCATCCACACTGAAATTTATTAACACCGAAACTTTTATATATATACCATTTATATATACCATCACGAAAAATATCTATAAACAATATAAAAAATCCTACAGAGCACTATAGACTACCTAAGTCTGACGTCACTGGGTGGAGCTTATTTTTCCAAACAAAACAAAAAATTTAAAGCCCATGCATTTAAAGCACCTTTACTCATTTTCTTTTCAATTTATTTCTTATTGTTAGTTAAATAAGAGAGGTTGTAATTTGTTTTGTTGAGTGTGTGTGTATATATTTATTGAAAACTTCAAGAATTTTTAAAGGTAGGTGTCTTAATACTATTTTCATAAAATTAAGGTTAAGTTTTGTAATTTATGAAATATTTTTTATATTTTTAGATTTTGTGATTAAAATATGTCTTTTAAACATGTTTTAAAGCTTTCGAATATTAATTATTTTTTAAACAATGATAATAAAATAATTAAAAGAGGTGAAAATTCATTGGAGTCGAACCATGTAAAAAATATACAGTTTGATGCTAATTTGATGATCAGAGGGGATATATATGCCAGTATGAAAGATAAAACTTACAAAGCTGAGGTAGGTTTGGATTTTTTTATATGATGGTAATATCTACTAAATATTAACTTATTTCAGATTACATTGAATAAATTGGGTGATATTGTTTTCCGCAACTTGTGCTTGCCCTAGAGGAATAAAATGTCACCGTATAGCTGCATTGGCTTTATTTGGACACTATAATATTTCAGTAACAGATAGAGAATGTATATGGAATGCGCCAAAACAAAAATATTGAGCAGTAAAAACTACAGAAGAATTAAATCCTCAAAAACCATATACTGCTATTGAAGAGCCTTTAAGTCAAGAGCAAATGACTGCATTAAAAACAAGTTATGTTTATTTGGTAATATTTGATGCTGCGGATCAAGGTACTCAATATAATTTGCCCATTATTAAAGATATCATTCCATCTGCAGAAGTTGTAACAGTTGTAGTAGATGATGATGCTTCTTGGGAAGAAAATGTATGATTATTGGAAACATTTTATGTAAATCATTACCTCCCAAAACTATTAAATGGTTAAATTTGGTACCTAACAGAAATAATAGGTAGTTTGTAGTATATATAAATTAAACATTTTTTTATTTATTATAAATATATTGGGTCTGACAATGTATACAATTATTTTTATGATTTTTTAGTTTAAAATTTATACTCTTTATAAAATTTGTAAAATATAATATTATTCATAAGGTCTGTTTTATTAATTTAAAATAATACAACAAAAAATGTTTTATGAACTGCAATTAAAGCGCATAGCTAGATCTTCATGTGGCAAGTTTAAATGTAATTTCATTAACGTCTTTAGTATTTGATCAATTTTTGGCAATAATTTTACCTGCCACCCAGCATAATTTTCGAACTGTCCACTAATTCAAATAGAATCATGTATAAACCATTGCTGTGTATGCCAGTATACATAAGTATGTGTATTTCATTTCAAAACTGAAATACTGAAATGGGTGCATAAGTTATTCAGTTTTTTGGTAACTTCTTCCAGTTCTTGTTTTAAGAAATAATGTGCAGGAGGGTGTTTAGAAGTGGATGGTTCTGAAATTAAAGTTGGCACTGAAGTTGAAGGTCCTGCTGGTTCCATTATTATCAGTTAACGGTGGATTTCGTTTACTGCAAAAAAAGTACTTGTAAAACAAACCTACCTTATCAAAGGTAGAAAGAGTACCTATATCTTTATATTATTGTAAAAATATAAATGTACTACATACCGTTTTTCAGGGGAATCAAAGATTAACCTCCTTTTAGTTTTAAAGTTGGCCCATTTTTTTTGTGACTGCATTTTTTTGACAACTCCAAACTAATGAGAATTTTGATGGCTCTCTATCTTGTCTCCTATTAATATTTTTTAATTTTATTAAAATTTTATATTATATAATTATATTAATAATATATATTAGTTACCTACCTTATCAAAGAGATCCATTTTTCTTTTGGATGGGATGGAAAAGCAAAGTATTTACATATTCTCTGCTCACTGTAATGCTTACAGTAAGGTACAAAACACATAACCATTGCGAATAGGGCTCTTTCTAGAAATAAATTATAATTTTATACATAATTCAATGCTTTAATTAAAATCTTTATTATTAAAAACCATTCAAATCTATAATATAACCTAAAAAGGCTTCTTAGTGTTAAAATAACAGAAAAACACCTACCTTTAAAAATTCTTGAGGTTTTCAATAAATATACACACACACTCAACAGAACAAATTACAACCTCTCTTATTTAATTCACAATAAGAAATAAATTTAAAAGAAAAAGAGTAAAGGTGGTTTAAATGCATGGGCTTTAAATTTTTTGTTTTGTTTGGAAAAATAAACTCCGCCCAGTGACGTCACGACTTAGGTAGTCTATTAACGAAACAAATCTAAATAAATCCTAACCTATGCTGTGTAACCCCAGAATTCGAATAGTTTCTCACTCTAACGGCAAAATAAGTGGGAAAGGGATAAATACTCAACTGACACGCCTTCGTTAGCTTTGAAAATTTTAACCGCTCGCACCCACCTGATATTTTAAGTTCGCAAGCGTTTGAAGGATGAGCCTTAACTCATACACACAATACCAACAATTTTAAGCCTAAAACTACCAAGATTAACGTTGGGGATAGAATATCCCCCTGACTTACTTTTCAGAGGTATAGCTTGAAACAAATTCTTTGAATACAAAACCTTCAAAGACTTTGTAACCCAATTAGAGTTTTGAACTGGGCAGTAGACCCTTTCAGAATATTTAAAGATGAGGAAATCCTCGAGTATATTCCATGCCACTGTTTGGTTCTTTTGATTAAAATTGTAAATTTTGGATCTTAAAATATTTCAATCTGTTTTAGGGTGGAATGTACTGGTTACAGCTGTTTGACTGGTATGCAGCATCGATCACGGTGGTTCTAATATGTCTTGTAGAAGTATTTATGGTTGGTAGAATATATGGCATTGAAAGATTTAAAAGAGACATTGAGTTTATGATAGAGGATACAATACCATATTTCTGGATTATCGCATGGAAGTATCTAACGCCATTATTACTATTAGTAAGACTTTTTTTATATTAAATTTATTGTACTAACCCTTACTTTGTAAAAGTTCATCTTAATCAGAACAATAAACAAATAAAAGGTTGAATTAACTTTCAATATTTATTCGTAAAATACTTTAAATGTAATGACGGCCGTTTCGCTAGAGAATTAGCATCGTCAGATTGATGTACGTCATGTTATGTCAAGTTAATTCAACCTTTTAGTTGTTTATTGTTCTGAATATTTTTTGTTAACGAATTCCAAAGAATGGAATGTTTCCTTGATGGAAACATCGAACACTTTTATGTTAAACAATAAATAATTTTTGTTTTTTAGTTTATTTTTATAATGGTTATCGTTTTTAACACAAGAATAGTATACCAAAAAAGTTCTTATCCCGATTGGATTGTCGCTACCGGATGGTTATCATCTTGTGCTTCAATGATTTGTATACCAATTTATATGATCTACAGACTTTGTTATTTGGAGGAAGGAAGTTTCTTAGAAGTAAGTAAAATTATCAAAACAACACAATCAATATTTTTATTTGGAAAATAAATAAAATATCAGTTTTAAATGTTTGAGAAACTGAGTTGAACTTGGAGTTGCACAAATACAATGATATGGGGGTAAACGTAGCACTTTTTGTCAATATAACCATTCGTTTATCTAATTTCTTATAATTAAAAGCGCATTCTAATAGTACACCACGTAAAGTTGTAACATGTCTATCGCCATGCTACCTTTCCTTAAGTCACCGTCCCCCCGAACTCTAAAATCAATTCCGACCCAATGTATTATTAGACACAACCGTACCACTGTCAAACTTACCCTCCACAACAGAACGTACAAAACCCTTGCAAACGAACGAACGTAACCGGAAGCCCCTGTCAGCACCCATATAAATTAGCAAAACGCCACGCTTCGTTCTCTTTCCGACTAAACCACTCCTAGAGACCAGTCGTTCACGAGATTCAGAAAATACATTTATCTGGCTGTATCACAGAGGATACAGCCGCTAGGTTACCGCTAAGTTACCGCTAGGTTACCGCTAGGTTACCGCTAAGTTACCGTTACCGCTACGTTACCTCCAGCATGAAATATAGCTAATAGTTGCAGTCCTTTCTATGGAGAAATCTAGCCAATAGTTGCAGTCCTTCTTCTGAAGAAATATAGCCCACGTTAGCAGTCCCTTTGATGAAGAACCAACCCCCAACAACCAATACTTCAACTACAACCTCGATGGATTAACCGAGCCCACCGGATCACACAAACACTAAAGATAAGTCAAGTCCGTTTACACACTTCCACTTATAATTCCTGTGGCAATTTACAATTTATTCTCAATAAACCAATATTCTTTATTCAAAGTTTGATTTATATACCCATGGACTATAAGTCTTAAGGGTGCAGCGTGTTCGGTTGATATTAAATGTAGTTTATTTTCTTGCCATCAAGTTCAGCTTAATTATAAGGTGTTTCTATCTTTTTCACCTTAGTTTTTGTGTATTTTCTGTTGTTTATTCGTAACGTTTAAAAGATAGTGGCGCCCTTAACCCTTATATACCACCAATCCTTTCTATAGTGAGCATTAACTTGGAGTCGAACCACTCCTTGGGAGAGTCTCTTAGCCGGGATCTTTTTTTGGGAGCTAGTAGTGCTGCAAAGTTTCTAAGCTTTTAAAATTATAATCAGGATAATCTCGTAATTTCTTTTGAACGATTTATAAAGTACAATATTTTCTTGATATAAATTATAAACCGTTCGTTTTTTAACATCTTTTGTAGCATCGTCAACATTTGCAAATTTTTGTTTTTTGTTTTTCCGCACCTGCGAATAATCTATAACGTCACCGCGCTTAAAAACCCGAGAAATAGTGTAAATAGAAATTTTAGTTAAGGTATTAATTCGCTTTATTATAACCGCATTTAGTTTTAGGATATTTTTATCGGGGTTTATTATTTTTTTTTCAGAGGGTAAAATCGTCACTAAAAGACCAAAACTGGGGTCCAGCTGATTCAAATGACAGAGAAAGATGGGAAATCATTGTTCAAAATAATATTCATTTTAGTAAGTTTTATTGTTTATTTACGTCTATTAAAAATAATAACAATTTTTTGCAGATAACCACAATGGACAAACAGAATTTGATTTAAAAGGAGTGTATACGAAAAACAGTGAAATATAATGGAAGTGAAAGAAAAATTTGGTTGAAATTAATTAAATATTAATGATTAAAACTGTTTTGAGTATTAAAACACTTTTTTGATTAAAATTTAAGTATTACCTTTTAAAAAAATTTACTATTTTTTATGCTAAAATATAAACAAAAAGTAAATAAACTTTCCCAAAGATTCTGTAGCTCCCTTTACTTCAACTAACCTGTTTAGATTTGTAAGTTATAAAGAGATAAATCCAGACGGTTTCATAATGTATTTTATATGGGTTTGTTGATGGCTCTAATCTTCTTACAGATTGTACTAGAGTTCATGCTTCAAAAAAATCTTTAAACAAAATGACACCTGATGTCCAGTCAAAGAATTGCAGTTGGAACAACATTTCTCATTCTGTAAACCAAATTACACCAAATAAAACTATCGTACCAACTTTTAGATGGTCCCCTTAACATCTGATATTTCCCTATTTAGTAGGTCAGATGCCATAAGTAGCTTTCGAAGTTTGCTTCTGTGTTTTCGGTACCTCTCTGAACTCCGGAAATCGATTTATTCTACGACTGTTATACAATATAGCTCCATTCTCACATTTTTCGATGCTACAATGTTAGACTTTTCCAAAGCCGAGGGATAAATGAATCTATCCCACGACTTTAATAATTTATCCCCCTATAATATGTACCGGGTGTTCGAATAAGAACGGCTCTCGGCCATATATCAGTAACCATTGATAGTACAGCTTCGGGAAAAAAAATTTTATGATAAAAATGGCCTCGAGAAACACCTGGAAATTATTTACAGACTCGTAGGTCTACCGCTAGAGGGCGTAATTTAATACTAAGAATTAAGAAATCAAAATTTTACAAAAATTGCCTTATTAAAGGGCATTTTTCAATTCTGCGTATTTTTGGTTTCAAAAGTTTTAGTCTATCTTTTCAAATATAAGAGGGCGAAACTTTTTTTCTTTTTTTAATCTAGTTCTCTTTGAAAAATATTAAATAGAAGCATGCAATTTTAACCATGAATTATAAAATTAGACCAAATTAGTAACAAAATGGTGAAAACGGCATGTCAATATCTTTTTCCTATCCCGAGATATCAGAAACGTGTAAATTTTAAGTATTTTCCTTTGAATATTAGAATACTCTAGTTATACTGAACGGCATTTAATAATTTTACTTTACTTTGTTTAATAATTTGACACATGTCTGCGTGCTTTGTTTTCCATGGCCCACTACTATTTTTATATTTTTTCCATTTCAACTACCTTACAGGCGTTTACCGGTGACACTAACAGTGATATTGAAATATTTAAAAACATCATAAAGAGGACAAGAACATTCAATTTTAGGAAGTCCAAAATTATTAAATGCCGTTCAGTATAACCAGAGTATTCTAATATTCAAAGGAAAATACTTAAAATTTACACGTTTCTTAAGATATCTCGGGATAGGAAAAAGATATTGACATGCCGTTTTCACCATTTTGTTGCTAATTTGGTCTAATTTTATAATTCATGGTTAAAATTGCATGCTTCTATTTAATATTTTTCAAAGAGAACTAGATTAAAAAAAGAAAAAAAGTTTCACCCTCTAGCGGGCACGTCACTTATTAGGTTGTTTGGAAATGATAACTATAATATTGAAAAGGAAATCCATCTCTCAAATGTGGATGATGTAGATAATCGTAGTAATAAAACTCAAAGTCTATCCACAACGTTTAATAGTAAGGTTCACAAGTTAATGCGCAACATGTTTCGGTCTTCAGACCATCATCAGGCTATAAAGAAAACAATAGTATCAGGAAAGTCAAACATAGTAATAAAATGAGCGAGTGGTGTCTGTTATCAGATTACATTACATTACATTACCTCAAATATTAAAGTCAAACTATTTCAAATCTGACAAATAATTACAAAAAGGAATAAAATACAAGTTTAAAGCAAAAGTTAAATACATGGTTTTGTAATAAGTTAAAATATGGCAAAACAGCAAGATAATTATGTTATATAACCAATCTAAACTCACCTGTATGTGCAGAATGTAGGCATTGCAAATAATTAAAATTTAAAACTTAAACATCCATGAAAAAATGAAGAATAATGGATGAATAAGAGAGTTATTATATAAAAAAATTCATAAGTTATAAAATAAAGAATGATGGGTGTGTTGATTGAATTAAGGTGGATAGAAAAGTGGGACAATATTCATACTAAGAATGTTGTATCCCAAAAGGAAATGCAAATAACAAGTGTTACATTAATAAGAGAAATAAGAAGGAAACACATATATGAAGAGAAAAAATGGAGTGAATGTAAAAACAATCAAAAAAAGGAGAGATCCATGGTAGAGGTTCAATCTCCTTTTGATTAAGAAGACATGTCGATCCTAAACTGTGAGTGAAGGTTCTTGTTAGTCCTCTCAATCTCAGCAATAATGCTAAGAGAAACAAGAAGAAAAAACTTATATGAAAAGAAAAAATGGAGTGATTGTAAAAACAATCAAAAAAAAGGAGAGATCCTTGGTAGAGGTTCAATCTCCCTTTGATTAAGAAGACAGATCAATCCTAAACTGTGAGTGAAGGTTATTGTTAGTCCTCTCAATCTCAGCAATAATGCTATGTAAATTAGGATAAATAACATCAAGTACATTTCAAAAAAGCCGAACTGGAAAAGTTGTACCAGCACCAACGCACTTGAAGAACTGTATAAGTATGAAGGGCAATTACAGTTAAAGAAAGCATAAAGAGGAAGTAGTTTAGTGCCAACCTACATCCGGAAGGGTTCCTTCTTATTTCTCTTATTAATGTAACACTTGTTATTTGCATTTCCTTTTGGGATACAACATTCTTAGTATGAATATTGTCCCACTTTTCTATCCACCTTAATTCAATCAACACACCCATCATTCTTTATTTTATAACTTATGAATTTTTTATATAATAACTCTCTTATTCATCCATTATTCTTCATTTTTTCATGGATGTTTAAGTTTTAAATTTTAATTATTTGCAATGCCTACATTCTGCACATACAGGTGAGTTTAGATTGGTTATATAACATAATTATCTTGCTGTTTTGCCATATTTTAACTTATTACAAAACCATGTATTTAACTTTTGCTTTAAACTTGTATTTTATTCCTTTTTGTAATTATTTGTCAGATTTGAAATAGTTTGACTTTAATATTTGAGGGAATGTAATGTAATGTAATCTGATAACAGACACCACTCGCTCATTTTATTACTATGTTTGACTTTCCTGATACTATTGTTTTCTTTATAGCCTGATGATGGTCTGAAGACCGAAACATGTTGCGCATTAACTTGTGAACCTTACTATTAAACGTTGTGGATAGACTTTGAGTTTTATTACTACGATTAACTATAATATTGGTGGAAGAAAGCTGTTATCAACAAGACCAAGTTTGCAAAGATAGGTTAAACAGGACCGGACTAACAGACCTTTTTCTAAAATAATATTCCCACTCTCCCCCACCTTATATTTGAAAAGATAGACTAAAACTTTTGAAACCAAAAATACGCAGAATTGTTCGTAGAATTTGATTATCGCATTAAAAATGCCCTTTAATAAGGCAATTTTTGTAAAATTTTGATTTCTTAATTCTTAGTATTAAATTACGCCCTCTAGCGGTAGACCTACGAGTCTGTAAATCATTTCCAGGTGTTTCTCGAGGCCATTTTTATCATCAAATTTTTTTTCCCGAAGCTGTACTATCAATGGTTACTGATATATGGCCGAGAGCCGTTCTTATTCGGACACCCGGTACATTTAAATGGAGAATTAACATTTTTTTAGTAATAACATATGTGTCTTGCAGTCTAGTTTCTCGAGATTTCCGTTTACTGTCAGAAACGTTAAAG
Organism: Ophraella communa; assembly: GCA_035357415.1. Classification (NCBI taxonomy): domain Eukaryota; kingdom Metazoa; phylum Arthropoda; class Insecta; order Coleoptera; family Chrysomelidae; genus Ophraella; species Ophraella communa. Next base: position 2,438,054 of record CM068982.1, on the reverse strand, counting down.
TTTTTATAAATTGTAATTTGCTTTTGATTAAGCTGCAGAAAATAGAATATAAATTTCATAAAATTTGTTAGGGATATAGATTAAAATGATTTTGATAATACACCGCCAGAAATTCTGGAAAAAGCGGCAAATGTCACTCTGGACTTGCAGAAAGAAATTTTTACTTGCAGTCGTAGATAAAGTATAGTGTGTAACACGTGGGAAAAGCACTTTTCTTACTTTCACAATATACTATTTTTCGTCGTTTATTGTGACTATATGAGGAATTTCGTCGTTTGTATTTTTTTAATCTTTTAGCTATTCTTTCCAAACAATTTTTCTCAGCAACACTACCAAGGATCACTTTGAGTAGAACTTTTTGTACAAATATAACTTGAATGAAAAGATAATTGCTCATTGGTGTCTCCAGTAAAAGAATTCTATTCAGAAAATCAGTAGTTTTCAAAATATTTACTTCAAAAAATTTGAGGTTATGTCGCAGTTGTTCAAAATCGTAAAATCTGCATCTAAAACTAATGTTTTGTTACACTAAAATACAGAGTGATTAACGTTGAATGAGATTGAAACGATCACCCTGTAACAGAAGTTATAGTGCTACATCTTTCACACATTTTCAAAAAACATTTCGAAAAAAACACTTTTTTCAACAAAATGATTCCTATTTTAAAAATGGGTCAGTACTGCACTTGATTTAAGTAAAATGTCAGTTCACAGTTAGTTGTCAAAATTATTAATGTAAATTAAAAGTTTTGGTGCATACTAAAGGTGTTTGTGTAGTCCAAATTTCCGTTTTTTTTTTTGTAAAATTGTGTTTGTTGTGTAATCATCATGGCTGCCCTCAAAGGTCCATCTAATATGGCTAATAAAGTGTGCACTTGGTGGGAGAGACCTCCTATTCAATATGCGTAAGTATTTAACATATAATTTAATTTCAAATAAAATAATATATTCAAATATCAACGAAATAGTTTGAATCGATCATAAACAAATCAAAAATATCCAAGGAACAAGACTAGTGTTCCACTTTTTCAAGTGGAATATTCCAAGAGTAGTGAGATGCGCAAAATATTTTTTTTACTAGGAGAGTCAGCTGTTTGGTTTAATGACTGTGTTGAGGAAGTAGAAGGACCGGGATCTGTACTGTATTGTCTAGAAAAAACAATATTTTTATATAAATATTTCCAATTCACAAAAAATGTAAGTTATGTTTTACTTAGAACTGCCAAGGTGTTTTATTGTTATTAGTTATGTAGGTACATACCTTCCTGGGTTGCAGGTATGTAGGCAACTGAGGAAAAATTGTTGGAATAGCTTCATGGAGCAAACCTACTCTTGAAATTACATCAGTTTTATATAACCAACATTCCTCAAAGTGTTTTAAACAAAGCCTATCATTTTTAGTTGGTTCCCACTACTTAATTTTGATGTTACCTATTCATAATTTGTGTTTTTCTTTACTGTAGGAAAGCTGTAACAAAAAATAAGAAAGACCATAAAATACCTACAGGTTTTCCTAAGTGAAAAGTCCCCTATTTTTCAGTGACAATAATTCTTTTTCGTTTTGATTTAGTCCTTTTTGTGTTAATCTTTTATTGAAAAGAATAGCTAGATTTAGTTTGGAGAAACTTAAAAATTGCTTACCTACGCCACTGATATAATGCCTTTTTTGTGTGTGAAACAGAAGGTCTGTTCCAACCAAGCAGAGAACTGTTCTAAAATAGTAAATAGTAAATAGCGAACTTAAAATGACCGAATTCGTCACTCTTAAATGTCACATTTTCTACCCAATCCCCACGTCTGCGAAATTCGCACGTTTTTTCAATTTTTTTAGAGGTTATGTGCATTTCTTTATTGTTTATGTGTTTGATATTTTGAATATTTGAATACTTTTATTGTTTAACGTTTGTTATATAAAAAATAAAATAAAAAAATGATGAATGATCTAAAAATCACAGATACCCGTAGCCCTACATACATACATAACCACACTTCTATACAATTTTCGCCAAATTTGAGCGAAAAAGTTAAATATACTGAACTAATTTCGTACGCCGCAAGAAGTTGAAAAATATCGCTACTTACTTCCTCTCTTTTCAATGTCACTGTCAAATGTCACTGTCAAATGTCACTGTCAAATGTCACCTATACTGCCAATGGGAACGATTCCGCACAAAAATAATTCGCAATTTCGCGTGTATGAGGACTTACCTTAAGGTTTAGACAATCACAAGTTGTGCGACATTTGATTGACATTTTCATTTAATAATTATGTTAATTCTAAAGAGAACACAAAATAAGTACAGCAAAAAATGTAAATATCAGGTAACTTTCATGATCCAGAGGTAATTGGAGTCAGCTGTCAAATTCAAATTTGTAACTACCAACGTAGAAAATGCTTTAATGCAGTTTACAACCATAAAAAATGACACAGAACACAAAATAAGTACAGCAAAAAATGTAAATATCAGGTAACTTTCATGATCCAGAGCTAATTGGAGTCAGCTGTTAAATTCAAATATGTAATTACCAACGTAAAAAATGCTTTAATGCAGTTTACAACCATAAAAAATGACACCCATGATGACAATTATTATATAAAAAATGTATTTTTTTTATTGAAACGATTTTATTTTTTTCTTATTTGGTACAAACAGCACTGGTGGTGAGATCCTGTTCTAAATATATCTCTGGCATAACGTTTAATTAATATTGGGGTTGGATAATCAGTGTCAATGAATTTAACCGTAATATGTTCCGATAATATAACCATATTATTGGCTTACGCTTGACCTTCATAATCAATTAATGCCACCAAAGATAATTTAAATTCCTAAATTCAAATTGAAAATACGTATTTTATTCGATATTTCATTGTTACCAATTTTTTATTCATATTATACTATTTTATCTAATGTAAATGCTTTTTTTATTGTTAAATTCAATATCCACGATTCTATCAATCAACCCGTTCAAAATTCGCGTTCTTAAAACTCCTTTAACGAAAAATTTGAAGTTGTAATTACAAACTTCGTTTCAATTAATCACTTTTTAGACATGTAACATATCGATCCGCCTTCTCCGGGCTATTGAAATGCATTTTGGATAAAACAGTGAACTGTAAAAGGTAAATTTCGCATGCAAAGTGTAACTCACCCTCGGTGGGTTCATTGGCTTTTTAGTACAGAGCAGCCCAAATGCAAAAACCATGGAATATCTCAAAATACATATTTATAAAACCTATAAATACAATCTATTTAGTAACAACAAAATTCGTTTTTAGTGATATATTTTTTCTAACCAAAAAAGAAAACTTTACATTTATGCTAGCCTTTTAGCCAGAATAATTATAGTCCAGTCAATACGTCTGAAAAATCGGGGTGGAAATGCAAATTAACCAAACAAGTTGAATTTTTTGATATTACGTTTGAAAGACAAAGATAAGTTTAAGTTCTAATGTACTAGTTTAGTGATTTTTTTTATATTTGCATCTTATAAAATAGGTTTTTAGTGGTTCAACTGTACAAATAAAATTTTTATAAAATTAATTCTCTAGCCATAATCGGCTATTGAAATTTAAATTTAATGGTTACATACGTCATAAGTGGTAAGTGACGTGTTTCAATAAGATTGGTAGAAAATTTGCGATGTTGTCGATATGCTTTAATATTAACCGAGAAACTTATCTCTCTCTTATTTGTTGTCATTAAAAAGAGATAAACATAATGATATTTTTGTTCTCTGATTGACACTTTATCAAATAAGGAGTAAAACACTAAACAAAATATTCTGTCATTTTCGTTAGTTTAATTTGTTGTTTGGTTGTGTTTGGTTTATGAAAGAAATTACTTCTACACTATTTTTGGTTCGAAAATAAAAATCCCTAACACTTTCTCTTGGTGTTATAGCGGTTCCTTCAAAAATAACCAATAGAAGTAATTGTTCTCTCGGGGAGCAACCCTTCTATCGGTACAGTGAGAGAACGAATTTCAAGAATACGGTTTTGGCATTTTCAATAGAACCACGCCCACTTTCTATTGGTTGTTCTATTCTATCACCGTCAAGAATAGGGGTCTTGTTTGTTTATTACTGATAAACACGATTTTCTCTCCTGTCATATATCTTGTCTACTGGTACAATCAGTTAGTCACAGAAAACGGTGTTTTGTGCCGCCAGTTCTTTGAGAATACTTGAAACGAACGTAGCTAAACTGTGACAACGTTGACTTTTAAACACACTTCATTATTGGTTATTAGTTGGCGCTACGTTTAAAACTTACTAATTATTTATTGCTAAATTTTACGAAATGAGAAAAATTACTTGCAAAATGAATACCAATATAAGTAAGTAGGTATATTATCCTAAATATATATATTGCTATCATTTTGATTAATATGATCCTACTAAACTAGTCCATTGTCGACCAAAATATTTTTTACGGAATCCTTTGCTTTTTTACCACCTACATTTAAGATTCCATATACAAGGTGATCCAACGAAAAATGGAAAGCTGAAAACGTACACCATTCACCTTTAAGCAGTTTTGCTGCAAACGTTGTCGTATATTAATCAACATTTCTGGTGTAATTTGACGGCATTTTTTAATCCCAACTTGTAAATCATCCTGTGACAGGCTGGGTCCAGTGGAACCAAATCTGGTGATCTGGGTTGCCACTCAATATGTCCCCTTCGTCCAATCCAAGCTCGAGGATTTTATTTTCATTTAAGAACTGATGCACTGGTTGAACGGAATGAGATGGGTGCGCCATCTTGTTGGAAAATTATCGTTTGCTGATCACGTGCATTCTCTAATACCAATATCGACTGTTATGTGGTTTACAATGCCGTTAAAGTAAAAAGAACATTTTATAATGACTTTTCTTAACCGCCAACTCAAAACAAATGAACTATAATATGAAATTTATTGATTTTTTTACCATTGACCTTGGAATTTTTGTAGATGTCAGACTATACGATAAGTCAATATTTAAGACAAGTTTTAGGAAGTTTAAATAAAGGTTTTTACAAGTTTGTAGTCAATTATATCTTATTCCGAGTTTCTTGTGTTTATTTGACTACTTTGCCTTTACTATACAGATAAATATTTTGGATAAATTAAATAAATAAACGTTTTTTTTTAAACTAATTTTATTATCTTCACGTACATTATTACTACAAGAAACATTTATTTTGTTTCCACAGTTTTTTTAGTTATTTAATGTTGTTATTAAACTTTTTCATTCACCGTGTACCAATTGGTCTGTTGGAATTCACAATGGGGGTTGCCGCCCCTTTTTCGAATGTTCAATCGCAATAGAAGAATGGAAATTGCCTGCTTTCACCTCTCTACTACTCTTAACACCTTATTATATCAGTTTATCAGATTTCAATAGTGGAAGTATACTTCTTGTGTGCACGATATCGTTAAAGAATGGCTCAATTTTATTCAAGTTAATTTATACCGATCAACAATCAATCGTTTATACAATATTGGTTAATTAATTAACATGGCCGGTAACGAATTTTGGGACACGATGAAAATTTTAGTTGGGAAAGACTGGTTGAAACTTCCGGTGGAAGATATACAAGATTGGGTGGACAAAGTCATGCCGAAAAGGAAGCAGAGTGTGTATCAAGAAGAGGTAAAAGAAAATACAGCGTGGAATAGAAAAATGTCCGATATCGACGAGGGGAATTTTAATTTGGACGAGGAGGTGAAGAGGTTCAGAAAAAGTTTGAAGTATCCGAAGGTCGATTGCAAGTATGTACGAAAATCAATATTTATATTTATCTCATTACAAATACGTATAGTTAATAATTATAGTGTATTTGAAAATCAATAGAGAGTAAATTCCCAGAAATGTTTTGCAGTTATCAGTGTTAAAGGCAGTAAACCATAGACGTGCGTTTTCAAAATTAAATTAATATGGAAATAGAAATATTTAATTTCTTTTAGTTATTTATACCTAGATTTTGTTTTAGGCATATGTTTATTTACAAAATATGTATATAATATGTACAGATAATTACAATTACTAATAAATTAATATGAGGAGCTAAAAAAACAATTAAGTAGGTATATGAGAAAAAAACCAACCGCAAGGATAAAATTTGACGAGCAACATGCAAAAAATACGACAATATTAAATCTTAAAAAATAAAAATCTAAAAATAAAATTAAAGTACATAAATTAATAATTTTAAAGTTATGGTTCCTCGCACTCTGTGTCAGAAGATTCACCATCTGATTCTAGAGAAATTACAATGGGCTCTATAGTAATATCAATTATGTTATCTAGCTCCCACAGTTTTTTTTCTATTTCTGTAACGTGTCTAATACATTTTTGCCAATTTTCACTTGTTACTTCAGATATTGCCTTATTGAAGAGATTTTTAACATCTGATAATTTAAAAGTAGTGTTATTTCTGACAACATAACCTTTAACTTGAGCCCATATCAATTCTATAGGATTCAGCTCACAATGGTAGGGTGGTAAACGAAGGATTTCAATTTCTCGTTTTTTGGCTATCTCCTCAATATTATATTTTTTATAATTTTGCTTATGTTTTTTAGCAATAGTTAACAATTCTGCCCTCAGAATTGTATTGTCAAAGGCTAAATTTTTAGAAGATAACCATTTTACAATTTCATCCTTTTTCCATTTAGTGGTTGGTAAAGGTTCAAGTAATCTGGAGTGGTAACTTGCATTGTCCATTAAAATAACCGATCCTTTTGGTATGAATTGAATCATCTGTTTAAAATATTCCTTAAACACGTCTCCATTCATTTCTTCGAGATAATCAACGGTTTTTCTTATTCAAATAAGAATAAACCATTCTCAAGAAAACCGTTTGTACTGCCTATATGACAAATAATTAATCTTTTACCTTTTCCTATAGGTTCCCTAAAACCAGTAGTATATCCTTCTAGAAAAGTTTGATGGGATGATTTTATATTTTTGTCTTTCCAAACTCTGTATTCTTCTGAGGTACTGTCTTCTCCAACATACAATTTCTTCAGAATCAATTAGCATTGAGGGTCTGCCCATTTTTTCAAATTTAAAGTTTAACTCATGTAACGTTTTCCATAGTTTATCCCGGCTTATTGTGGGTAAATCAACATCATTCGTAATGGCTTGCAAAACTTTATCTAAAGTTGGTATTTGCTTGTTTATAAAAAATGAGTGAACAAGCTTACGAATAGCATTTTTAAAAAACTCGTCCACGTTGATTTTAAATAGTTTTTGTCTACCTGGTTTCGGCTTTGGTGAGGTTACTCCACCTGATTTTTCCTCCTTTAGAACTCTATATATTGTAGATTTTCCATATCCCATTGCCTTAGATGTTGTTTCAACTACACTGTCAATAGTGTTTAAGGGATTTTGATGTTTAAAATAGTGGTACACATTCACTACAGCACTCTTTTCATTGAGCGATAAATGGTCTAGTTTTAATTTTTTCACTGGCGTATACTCACAAACTGCTTCCATTTTTAGTCACTACTATTCGTCTCGTTTATCGAAAATCAAATAACTGCATTTCTAGAAACTTAAGCACTATTTAAGTCAAAATATCTGTCATTAGAAGCTGTTGCCATTCGCAGGTCGTTAAATAACAATTATCCCTTTCTAATCTGGTTACGCCTATGACGCACGTTAATCCTCTTAGGCCTACTGTAGTAACAATGAAAGATCATAAAATAATGTGATAGTTCAAGAAATTTAATAAATTTTGTATTGAAATTAACAAAAACAATTTAGAATGCATTACAAATATTGAAGTTTTACCGCACGTTTTACCGAATTAGTTTTTATTCTGGGAATTTACTCTCTCTTAATTTTCAAATACAGTATAATAAGGGATATATCAACTTTTTTGTTTATACAGTGTGGAAACCACTTATGGGATAATAGTATATTGTGCAACAAGGTGGAAAAGTTACACTTTCCTCACGAGTGCCACAAACACACGAGTAAGGAAAGTGTCTTTTCCACCGTGTTGCACACTATACTTTTTCTACGGCTGCATATTAACAATAAAAATAAAAAAGTGAATTCATAACATTTTATTATTATTATTATTGGTTATAAAATAAACGGCACATACTTGATACAAAAAGAAACTAATTTAATTAATATTGTAATTGTACTGCAATTTTGTATTGAGATTCCTGGTGTTTCATTTTTTCGTAACGTATTGCTATCAACTGTGAGAAAAAATCTACCTTACGGCTGAATTCCCATTTAAATTTTTACACACCTTACTGTGTCTAAAATTCATGCACAATTCAGAGAACTTGGACATGTAAAACCATTAAATAGAAAACCGCACTTCGTTGAAGATGATGCGTAAGTGGTTATTATGTTAACTGTCGTAGAGAATCCAACGCTAGGTTCACGGAATTTTGCGTCAAAATAATGTGAGTCACACAACTGTCCTAAGGTGTTTCCGTAAAGAAAAACTTCTTCCATATAAATTGACTTTTGTACAAGAACTAATGGAACTAATAGAACTAATCTTTTAATTCGAGGAACAAATATGCTGCTTCATAACCTTAAGTACGTTTTTTCTATCATTATCATCCAAAATCCATACACCCAGTCCACTCTGGTTGACTTGATCCTCTCTTAACTTCTTACATGCCTTAAATATTTATATGACGTAGTCTGCTTTGGAGTTTAAGTTGTAATGGTCTAAAATTTACTAATTTTGACAGTACTGAAGATCCAAATACTTTTTAAGAGTTAATTTCATGATTACCCACATTTTTCTTCACCAAATGTCTTCTGAGCGAGCATGGGAATATCTCACCAAGACAGGTGATTCACACACCTGTTTGTGCAAGTAGATCCACTTGCACAATACTCGAGTATTATCGTAACCTATTCTTATTAAGAAGAGGCTTAAGAGCCTCTTTTGGTTGCTGAGATTGAGTACTCAATCTACTAAATTTACTTTTACAATGCAGAAATAATACATTTTAAACAATAATTTATATGATGTAATGATAAATTAGGTTCATTCTAATTATACAACAAATTAAAATATGCATTTATTGCTGGTGCTAAAATAATCTTTATCTACGATCATAGCATAACACAAATTTTATTGATGTGAAAACCCCAATGTAAATTTTAGGTAATTTTACCCATCGATAACCTAAAGGAGAGCTTTGATTGGTTTTTAGCTGTGGGTAAAATTGACAGGAATTTTGTATCCACTGGACCAGACATATTAGGGTTTTTATATTTTATTTTATATTTCCCCATTATTACGTTGGCAACAGCTTTCAGTTGCTACGGTGACATAACCTAAAATTCAAACAAACAAAATCACACAATTGACAGCAAAAACGTACAAAGTGAAATTCGTGGGTTTTAAGGTAGTTTTTTGTGACTGTGACTGAAGAAAATATCGACAGAAGAGAACGAGATGTCCTGTACGCCACCTGACATTCGCAATATTGCAACGACTGCAATAGAAAATCTTCTACCACAAAAATCACAACTACGAATGTGTTTATGAAAAGTTTTTAAAGTGGCGAGCAAGACAAAATACAAAATCGTAGATAAAATATAGTATTATACTCGCAAGCAAGGGTTTTTATCCACTCAAATGATTACTTGCTTGTGTAATAATATACTATTATGTTTCTCAAATATGTTATTTTACAATGAAACAGTTAAAAATGTTGGGGACCTCTATAAACATTTTATTTAATTTAAAAGGTTGGGTGAGTTTTACTTGCAGTTTCATTCCTGAAGTCCTCGAAACTTCTATTTGGTTTTAATTATTAAAAATGCTAATTATAAGACTTGATTACAACTTCCTTTTTCGTCACTTTGAAGCCCACACTTATTATCGTTACTGTAGAATAATATACTCTCTGAAAAGTAGCAGAAAAGTTTCTTCAGTATTAATTAAGTTTCTGGAAACAGAAAGTAATAAATTATTCACGTCTGTATATTTTTGTAGTCGCCAAGAGAGCAATAAAATAAATGAAATTTCGACATAACACGAACATATTCTCGATCAATTGTTTGTAAGGTATCGAGCAATATTCACTGGAAATGTACATGCAATTTTGTAGCACAATTCAAAACTGCATTGGAAATTTATCTAAATTCCATCCGAACTTGTGAAATTTCTATACAAACCGAATTCATAGGTTTAATTAAAAAAATTGAATTTTTTGAAAAGACTAATAGATTTATTCAACGTATTAAAAGTAACATTGTCTAAGAAAATTACCAATGATGGTCCAAATTACAAGTTAAAGTTAAGTAAGAAGTTAAATTTTGTTTTATGTTGATTACGGAGTGTTTAGACTAGATCAAGTAATGAAGTAATAACAATATTAGCCCTAAGGGATTATCCTGGATATATAGCAGGAAAAACCAATATTAAAATGTATTTCTGTTACAATTATATCCAATCTTTATTTTAAATTTTATTGTTTCTACACTTTTTCTTTGGCACATTTGGTGTTTACAAAATTAATGGACTAGTTTAGTGATTTTTTTTATATTTGCATCTTATAAAATAGGTTTTTAGTGGTTCAACTGTACAAATAAAATTTTTATAAAATTAATCCTCTAGCCATAATCGGCTTTTGAAATTTAAATTTAATGGTTACATACGTCATAAGTGGTAAGTGACGTGTTTCAATAAGATTGGTAGAAAATTTGCGATGTTGTCGATATGCTTTAATATTAACCGAGAAACTTATCTCTCTCTTATTTGTTATCATTAAAAAGAGATAAACATAATGATATTTTTGTTCTCTGATTGACACTTTATCAAATAAGGAGTAAAACACTAAACAAAATATTCTGTCATTTTCGTTAGTTTAATTTGTTGTTTGGTTGTGTTTAGTTTATGAAAGAAATTACTTCTATACTATTTTTGGTTCGAAAATAAAAATCCCTAACACCTCTTGGTGTTTTAGCGGTTCCTTCAAAAATAACCAATAGAAGTAATTGTTCTCTCGGGGAGCAACCCTTCTATCGGCAAAGTGAGAGAACGAATTTCAAGAATACTGTTTTGGCATTTTCAACACCCACTTTCTATTGGTTGTTCTATTCTATCACCGTCAAGAATAGGGGTCTTGTTTGTTTATTACAGATAAACACGATTTTCTCTCCTGTCATATATCTTGTCAACTGGTACAATCAGTTAGTCACAGAACACGGTTTTTTGTGCCACCAGTTCTTTGAGAATACTTGAAACGAACCTAGTTAAACTGTGACAACGTTGACTTTTAAACACACTTCATTATTGGTTATTAGTTGGCGCTACATTTAAAACTTACTAATTATTTATTGCTAAATTTTATGAAATGAGAAAAATTACTTGCAAAATGAATACCAATATAAGTAAGTAGGTATCTTATCCTAAATATATATCATTTTGATTAATATGATCCTACTAAACTAGTCCATTGTCCAAAGTGTAATGCTGTATATATAGGTCAAACACCAAAAAATTTTGGAGTAAGATTCAATGAACACTTAAGAGCATATAGATTAAAACAACCAGATAAGTCGAACTATGCAAAACACCTACTTGAACATCCAACCTCACTCTTACAAACCAATGACATCCAAATACTACACACTTGTGATAAAAAAACAAAATTTAGATTTCCTTGAAGAACTTGAACTAAAAAGACATCTAGCAGATCCACAATTTAAAGTTGTTAATGAACAAATAAATCTTGGAAGTTCTCCACTATTAAATTGTTTACTTTGATTGAGTTTACATTTTATACATAGATAATACGTAAATGTAAAACACAAATATTATATTAAGTTATTGTAAAGATCAGCATGATATAGTTTTTTCCTGGTTTTTCTATATCATTGCACAGTTATACTAATCATAGAGGGAAGTACATCCAGGATAATCCCTTAGGGCTATTAACATCTAGGCTTTAATAGTGTTATGTCTTATTACTTCCATACTTGGTCTAGCCTTAATACTACCTAAACATCAGGTACCTAGCTACAAACAGTCATTTGACAAATTGCAACTGTCAAATGTTATTTTTAAACTGTCAAATGTCATTTTTTTTACTCTCATCTGCCATAAAACTACTGCGTGTCGAGCGAAGCTACTATCAAATGTAACTTTTTAACTGTCATCTGTCATTTATGAACTGTCAGATGTCACTTTTTAGCGGTCATTTGTTAAATGTCACTTTTTAATTGTCATCTGTCAACTGTCACTATTCAACTGTCAAATATCACATTTTCAACTGTTAAATATCATTTTTCGACTATTTAATGTCAATGTTGACGGTTTAATGCCAATTTTGACTGTCATTTGTCAAATGGCAACTGTCAAATGTTATTTTTAAACTGTCAAATGTCATTTTTTAACTCTCATTCAAAGGTGGACTTGAAATCACTCGCTTATAGATACTTATGATGTTTATAATTGTAAAAACCAATCAATCTTTTTTTTAATAACATTCGTTGGGATTTTAAATACATTTTATAAAATATAATTCGAAATTTAAAAGAAAAAATTGCTGGCAAGTATACCAGAGTAAACAATTTATGGATACAAGAAACATTTTTGCCATATCATTCACGATAAATAATGTTTAAAGAAAGAAAGTCGTCAACTTAGGACCTCGCTCCGATAGGTACGGAAACTAAACCGACTCTAGGCGGCGAAAAAGCTTCTGGCGACATCGATGGCGTCTCTAAAGTCACCCTCTTGTCGTAGCGTCGCTGAAACTATACTCACCTATAATTGTAGTACAGTAAAACGGCGTTGCAAAACATAAAATGAAACAGTTTAAAATATTTTAAAAACTTTAGACAAGTTTAGTAATAGTATAACGTCAAACTTGGTTTGAGACTGCCAAAAAAGACTCTCCTCGACAGGAGAATGCATTAAAGTACCTATTGTTGGTCTGGATTCCTGGCAATTTTGGCTGGTAAGGAAATAAGAAGACAGACTCTCTTGCAAGAGAGGGTACTGCACATCTTCTATTGGACCAGAAGTTACAATTGGCATCGTGATAAGTTTTGTCAAACAAACACTACCAAGATTGGTTGATTCAAAGGCTTCTATACATCCCTCGAAGAGAGTTTCCAAACAAATGTTAGACTATAGCAGGCACAACCTTGTTGTCTTACAGGTCTTTTAACAGGCAACTGTTATTTGAATAATTGTATGCAAAAACTTGGACTGTCTGTGGATCCGATCGGTGGTCCTTGTCTGGAAGATGATGAAACAGCAGAGCATATAGTATGTGCCTGATGGCGGCTCGAATCAGGTATCTGATGATGAAATGGGGGTTGCAATTTAAAAATAAAGAAGAAGAAATTGTCGTTTCCTCAAGTTAAAATTTAACTCAACGTTGTGACCATCCTGTATAATTAATTTCTTATTTGAACACTATAACTTATAATTTAGGCCTTTAGGTGCAAAACGATGTAATAATTTTTAAAGTGTATCAATTAATTAATTGAAATAATTATCATTTTAATAAGTAGCGTGGTCAAAGTACACATATAGCTTCACTAAAAAGACAAAAATCTTGAAATTTCACATTTGAGTATTTAAAAGGGTTGTATTTAATACGAATGAAGGTGAAAAAGCAGGTGAGAAAACCTCTGGCAGCTGCGCCAGCGCGCATGCTCTTACTCTGTAGAAGCAGACGAGTTGACGTGTAGTAGTATCATGGTCCTTAATTCTTATCTCATGAAATAATTTTATTTTTAATTTTTATAATTGTTTGATTCAAAAAATTGCAAAAATATATTATAGTCAAAGAAGGTTTACGTGGAAAATCGCTAGAATTTTCATGAAAAACCAATTTAATGATAAAAAAAGCACGGGATATTCTGAACATATTGATCAACAATACCTTATAAATGAAATATATTCGTAGTCATAAATACTAATTAAAATTATAAATGAAACTTCGAGAATTCGCTTATTTCAACGGTAGCATTTGGAAAATCGTATGTATCTTTTCGGAAAATCTAGTTACAAAAAAAAGTTTCAAATAATTTTTTAGATTAAACCATTATCTTTTAAGTACACAATGTTTAATAATTAAATTGTTTAATTTCTCAATGTTTAGTAGAAAGAATTAGTAAAAAAACGACTTTTTATGTGGAAAATCGGTTATAATTCATTAAAAAATTATTACAAAAAAAAATTTTTTTATATAATTTTAGATACCTTCATTTATAACAAATTTTATATGAAACAATTTTTTCTACGGGTCATTGTATATTTACTATCTTAAAATTAAAAACTTGAAAATTGATGATGTTTAAAAGTAGTATTAGAAAAATTTGGTGTATTTCAAAAACTGATAAAAATATCAGAAAACTTTTCAAACAAATTTTGTAGGTAAATGCATTAGCTACAATTTTTGATTTAAATATTTTTCTGCATTTTCATTATTTAAACAATTAGAGTGAAAAAACAAATAAAAAAATTTTCGACCAATGTTTTTCCGGAAAATTGCTTACCTAAATTCGTAAACATTTTCTCATATTAAGCACAATCCTCTTAAATACCTAAATTTGAATTTCCAAATTTTTTGTACTTTTTTCAGCATTTTACGAATATTTTGTGTACTTTGACCACGCTAAAGCGTCTTTTTGGCATTTAAATTTCTCTAAAACTGTAAATTTTACATAAAGTTGTCAATTACAGATCTTTTTATTTTGAAATTAACATATCTCTATTTTTATTTACAAAATTAAACAGAGTTTCTACTTTGCTCATTTTTCATATATAAAATGATGATTCCCGAAAAAAACAATTCAATTTTTTCAGTTTTTCAATCTCGCTGCAATCTCTGTAAGCAACTGCATCGCTGTTAACATTAAATGTTACTATAATAACACTGTGACTGGGTGTGATAAGATATTCGTTTTATCACTTTAACCGTTCTTAGTATCATCCGGTTTTCCACACGAATTCTCTTTTACTTAAGGTCTTCGAAGCATCCCGTAAAATCCATTTATTTCTGCGTTATTATCAGGATCTTGGAAAAGAACGAAATTATATCTCAAATGACGACAGTCCATTTATCGGATCAACGATTGAAACTTGACTGAGCGTTTAACGTAAAACGTTTAACAAAACCGTACAGTCTGATGTTATTTTTTATTTCTTAAGTATACGGGGTTGGGATAAAGTATGGAGCCAAGTAAATATCTTTTAAACGAAAAGAACGATATTTATGAAAATTTGCAGGTAAGTGCAATGGAACAAAACGCATCTGAAGTACATTTTTTTGATAATAATGTACTTCCGGTTTAACCGGAAATGCCATCAACTTCTTTAATTTAAATGGGACACCCTATATATTTTTACAGGTTTTGAAAGAGCTTGTTATTTTGAATTCATATATACTGAGTTTGATGTAAAAAATTTTGTAAAAACGAGGAATAACTCACTGTTAGTAGTACAATAGATGTACATGTCATTATTTTAGAATAATGAGAAATAAAATTACTTTAAATGTTCAAAATGCTCGCCGTTTACTTGCTGACAATATGCCATCCTATTAACAAATTCTTGAGTCACTCTTTCCAAGACTTCTCCACGTATTAGTTCACATTCATCAATAATTCTTTGTCTCAATTCCTGTAAGTTTGTTGGTTGCCTAACGTAATCACGTGATTTTAGATAACCCCAAAGAAAAAAATCTAGCGGGCTAAGATCCGGAGAACGAGCAGGTCACTCTATGAATCCTCTACGTCCAATCCATCTATTTGGAAAATTCGCATCCAGAAAATCCCTAATCAGTCTATCATAGTGGGGAGGTGCTCCATCTTGTTGAAACCAAATATTTTGTGGTAATTGCCCATTCTGTTGAAGTGCAGGAATAATTTCGTTATTTAGTAGATCCAAATACTTGTCACCATTCAAGTTTCCGTCGATAAGAAATGGGCCTATAAGCTTATTTTCGACAATTCCCATCCAAACATTTATCTTCTGTGGATGCTGGGTATGTGCTTCATGAATCCAATGAGTATTGTCATTTGACCAATACCTTGAGTTATGGCGATTAACTGTTCCATTTAAACAAAAAGTTGCCTCATCGGAAAAAACTATGCTAGAAGCAAAATTTTCGTCGACATTACAGATTTCCATTAGCCGTTCGCAAAATTCCAGCCGTCGCGTCGGTCAAAATCATCGTATGACAATTCTTGAACCAACTGTACCTTATACGGATGATACTTTTCACTTTTTAATATCTTTCCTACATAACGTCGACTGATACCATGGTTTAGTGCCAAATTTGTGGTGAAAGTTTGAGGTGATTCTTCTAAACCGATTGCAATATTTTGTTTAACAGTTTCGTTCGTTGCAGTCCGCGGTCTTCCAGGTTTTAGCAAATTTTTTACCATCCCAGTAGTATTAAAACGTTGTAATGTCTCAGTTACTGTTGAGCGTGATATAGGATTTCTCTCCGGATGCAAATTATTAAAAATATGACACACCTCTTCACGAGTTCTAACACGATCACCATAACCGATCATCATTAAAATTTCATTACGCTCTTTTCACTGAATTGAACCATTCTAAATTGAGCAATTTATTTCCGTCAATTAGAATTTGACACTTGAAGAACAAAAGACGTACTAAACAGTACTTGTTTATTTATTACTATGCATACAAACAACATCAATTAGTTTATCTAAATAGTTTTTTGTTCTAATGCAAAAAATTCCAAGGAGGTTGGTTAAAGTGCTATATTCCTCGTTTTTACAAATTTTTTTACACTAAACTCAGAAAATAATATTTAATTTTAATTTATTTTGATAAACAATAAAATGAAGTGAACTTTGGAGTGAGAACTGTTGGTGAAAATAGCGATGTTTTGCTTGTGGTAATTACATTTTTCTGCAGTTGACCGTTCCAGAAAAACGAGGTTGGTTTTTTCATCAAGAGTGATGCCACCCCATACCTTGCTGTCTATAAACCTTCTGCATGGTGGCTTATCGTTCAGCATTGCCAGATTGTCTCCAAATTTTTGTTCTTCTTGTATCTGGTGCCAATCCAAATCGGGACTCATCTGTGAACAAAGTAGAAGCTCAGTCACGTCTAACCCAATTATAAATAAAAAACATGTTTTGATCACGCTGTAATATTTAATATGTGGGGTAGTATGGAATAAAGAATTGAACTCGTCGTCTATGCATTGCTGTGTATTTATTTCTATCTTTTGTTTATTCGACCTTAGTTAAAAACACGATGCGACATTTAACGTGCCATACTATTTACAAACTAAGGTGGTCTAGGCCATCGCAATTTTCTATTTAACAATTTAATCAAGTATACAAAATATACGGGGTCTTCACACCACAACGCGGTCATAAATTTATAATAATACAGATTTTAAAATTAATTGAGTTAAGAAATATGATTTTTAAATTAGTTAAAATTGATTTGGTACTATTATAAATCTATCACTGCGTGCCGAGCGAAGCGAGGTTCGCAGCACCAAATAAATTATAACTAAACAGGGGTGCGACCCACCCTTCAAGAATTACAAATACCCTACATATCATTTCATTTTTGAATTATTCAGAGTAGCTCCCAGCGATATTGATACATAAGCGAGCTTAAATACTAAACCAATTGAAAAAAAACATTTTATATAAAATATAATTCCCATAAAAGAATAATGAACGATGTATTCCACAGAAACGAAAAAAAATGTTATCTTTTTTATTTCGTAATTTATCGAATACAATCCTACCGTTGAATCAGATTTTAAGTTTAAAATTGGTTTATAACTGAATTATTATTAAACGTATCTTTATTTTTCCCTTTTCGTTTGGTGGTTTATACGATAAAAAAAAAACATAAAATACATTTTTTTGTAATTCCCGTATACAAAATCTACTTTGTAACTTTCTTCATCAGGCAATTGGTTGTACTGTTACTGTCTAGACAAATACAAGTCGTGTGACATTTTATTGACAAGCAATATTCTAATTATCAGTTGATCATTATGTTAATTTCTTAAGAGCAGTGGACAAAAACGTGTATCAATTTAAAAATTCGTGTATTCCAGCAAATTATAATTATAAAGCTAATATTTTGCCAGATTATTCTTTAAGGTTCAATATGTTAGGAAAAAAATTAATATTAGCATATTATACAGGGTGTTCATTTTACAACTTGCCAAAATAAAGGTATTGGAAAGTGCTTTAAAAAATCGACGGTCAACTTTAACACTCTGTATTTAAAATAGTATTAGTGTCAGTTATTTAGGGACATAATAGACTTGTAGAAAATTTTATCCCGATTCTAATGACGTGTCGCACGAGTCGCTACGTTGACTGGTTCGTCTGTTAGGGGCTTGAATATGTACAGGGTGGTTCTTATCAGTTGGGTAAAATATTTCATAATTAAAAAATTCGTACAGGGCACTCAATTTCGATTACAAATCTTAAACTTTTGAAAAATATTCTTAAAGGTTCAATATATTTGGAAAAAAATGGATATAAATATATTTTACAGAGTGTTCAATTTACAGCTTACTAAAATAAAGGTTTTGAAAAGCCATTTTAAAAAAATCGTGTGTCAACTTTAACACTCTGTATTTAAAAAAATATTTGTGTCAGTTATTTAGGGAGATAATAGACTTGTAGAAAATTTTATCCCGATTCTAATGACGTGTCGCACGAGTCGCTACGTTGACTGGTTCGTCTGTTAGGGGCTTAAATATGTACAGAGTGGTTCTTATCAGTTGGAAAAACATTTCACGATTAAAAAATTCGTACAGGGCACTCAATTTCGATTACAAAGCTAAAATTTTCGGAGAATATTCTTAAACGTTCAATATATTTGGATAAAAATGGATATTAATATATTTTACAGAGTATTCAATTTACAGCTTACTAAAATAAAGATTTTGAAAAGCCATTTTAAAAAAATCGAGAGTCAACTGTAACACTCTGTATTTAAAAAATTATTTGTCAGCTAATACACCTGTAGAAAATTTTGTCCCGATTCTAATGACGTGTCGCACAAGTCGCTACGTTGACTGGTTCGTCTGTTAGGGGCTTGAATCAGGGTGGTTCTTATCAGTTGGAAAAACATTTCACGATTAAAAAATTCGTACAGGGCACTCAATTTCGATTACAAATCTTAAACTTTTGAAAAATATTCTTAAAGGTTCAATATATTTGGAAAAAAATGGATATTAATATATTTTACAGAGTGTTCAATTTACAGCTTACTAAAGTAAAGGTTTTGAAAAGCGATTTTAAAAAAATCGTGTGTCAACTTTAACACTCTGTATTTAAAAAAATATTTGTGTCAGTTATTTAGGGAGATAATAGACTTGTAGAAAATTTTATCCCGATTCTAATAACGTGTCGCACGAGTCGCTACGTTGACTGGTTCGTCTGTTAGGGACTATAAATATGTACAGGGTGGTTCTTATCAGTTGGAAAAATATTTCACGATTAAAAAATTCGTACAGGGCACTCAATTTCGATTACAAAGCTAAAATTTTCGGAGAATATTCTTAAACGTTCAATATATTTGGATAAAAATGGATATTAATATATTTTACAGAGTATTCAATTTACAGCTTACTAAAATAAAGATTTTGAAAAGCCATTTTAAAAAAATCGAGAGTCAACTGTAACACTCTGTATTTAAAAAATTATTTGTCAGCTAATACACCTGTAGAAAATTTTGTCCCGATTCTAATAACGTATCGCACAAGTCGCTACGCTGACTGGTTCGTCTGTTAGGGACTTAAATATGTACATTTCACGATTAAAAAATTCTTACAGGGCACTCAATTTCGATTACAAATCTTAAACTTTTGAAAAATATTCTTAAAGGTTCAATATATTTGGAAAAAAATGGATATTAATATATTTTACAGAGTGTTCAATTTACAGCTTACTAAAATAAAGGTTTTGAAAAGCCATTTTAAAAAATCGTGTGTCAACTTTAACACTCTGTATTTAAAAAATTATTTGTGTCAGTTATTCATGGACTTAATACACCTGTAGAAAATTTTGTCCCGATTCTAATAACGCATCGCACAAGTCTTTATGTTGACTGGTTTTTCTGTTAGGGGTTGAAATATAGAACGATATTTTTGGTCAGCTGTCAAATTCAAATTTGTAATACCAACATCAGCAAATTAAGATTAAAATATCTTGTTTCAATTTAATTTTGGTTAAGAATAAAACTCGCTTCTTGATTACACAAACTGCACTAGTACCACAAAATCCGTCTTTGTGACACTTGTTTTCCAATAAACTATTTTAATACATTTTAGAGATTCGAAAGCCCTGCCAAATGTTGCTGCTATTTTGCAAATATGCAAAATAGATGTGTATTTTTTTAGCACTGAAGGAAAGTGTACCATAGAGATATAGAGACAATTTATAACAACGCTCAGATGATTATAGAAATATACCACAAGACCTATTCCCATAAAACGCGTGGTGATCAGATAGAAAGATTCAATGGGACCTAAATTTTTTAATGCAGCCTTGGTAGGAGTGTTCAAGGAGCTAGATTGAGAAGACAAAGGCATCAATATAAACGGCATAAGACTGAATCATTTAATACAGACGACCCAACAACTACAACTGAAATTCAACAGATGCTAACAGAGCTGCAACATAAATCACAAAGCTGGGATTAGAACCAAACGAATACAAAACGAAAGCTATGACAAGTGTTGCAGGTTGCAGAACTACAAGTTTTAAGTGCGTGACAGTAACAAAGAATTTGTTCTGTCGATTCGTCTGCTATATTACAGTAGCTACAGTCTGAAGTTTAATTCAGTAGAAGCTTCTTTAGGTAGTTCCTCAGATGACAGGTATACTCTCCCAGTACAGAAGGGTTACTTTGCTGCCCAACTGGAGATAACATCCTTGACAGTGCCTTTCGCTATGTCAACAAAGGGTTTTCAATTATGTACATTCATCTAAAAATAATAAAACCTTACAGAATCGATTTGTATTTCTACTGATTACTGTATTCATTCTCATTGCGGTTATTATTAGTTTTTTTATTAACGCAACTTCGTTATTTAACAGCAATTCAATTTCCTAAATGTGGTAAACGTTTATTTAGTCAATAATTTGATTAAAACTCGTAGCACGTTAAAAATGTTCCTCCGTTCGTAAAGTTTATCGATTAGACGAAACTAAGTTAGTAATTTTATGTGACATACACTCATGAAGGGGATGATGCGTTGACATATTCTAATTAGCAAACGTTAGAGTGTTTATTTGTTATATTTATATAATTTTCTGATCGTTTGCCACTTGATTTACTGTCTGACTAACCACAATCCGAGAAAAATCTAAAATCTACCACACTTAAATATTTGTTTTATTATTATATACGTATTAATTTATTTGGATTGGAATTTAATATCGATATCTTCTGTCTTTAATCCCACTTATATGTAAAATACGTCTTAGTGAGGGACGTTTCTTTTGTTTTACGTTATGACAACGTTTTTCAATAAATTACGTCTGCAATTCTTTCGATAGTCTATAGAGCGGGTCACAGTTATTATGCAGCATTGCGTTTATGGACGACGGCGTTGCCATATCGGCATGTTCTTTGAATTTGGTTCCAACTGGCGCGGGAATATAACTTGCCATTGTGTTACTATTATAATTTAAATGTTGACTAAATTATTCATTTGAAAATCGTTTAGTGAGTAATTAAGAATATTTATAATTATGCTTTTAGATAAATTTTACGCGTTTAAAGGAAAATATTGTAAATCCGCTAAAATATTCGAATTTTATACGTTTAATTATCACGTATAAAGAAATAAATAAATACAGCGGCCTTACAAAAGACCTTTGTCAAATTATGAAATAATAATATAATAATATAATTAATAATAAAAATATGTCAATAATTATAATATATACATAAATTACAAGGCGAGTGGTAAAAAAGTCAGATATCATCTAAATTTTAAGGGAGAACGATTAACAGAGAAAAGCTAATGAAATCTTGCGACGTTTCGATGATTTTTCTTCTTCTGGTGGGTTGTTGTAACAAACAAAGTATAGAATAAGTAAATGAATTAATAATTACGTATTTTAACTTGAATTAAAATTAAACTTTAAAAATGACAATGATTAGCAGGTAATAACTAAAATAAATGACAATTGAATGGAACATTTGAGGGTTAAGAAATATATTACTGATCTTCATCGTCATCCAAGTCTTCATCTTCATCGTCTTTATTTAGATTTATTATTATTGGCTCAATGTTTTTCATTAGATGATCTGTTTGCCACATCTTTTCCTCTGTCTTCTCTACCTTTTTTTCATAATTAGACCACTGCATTGGGGTTACTTGCGAATACGCTGTTTTTATAAGTGTTTCCACATCCTCTTTTTTAAAAGTACTACTATTACGAGCCACATATCCTTTCACTTGGCTCCACACCATTTCAATAGGATTTAATTCGCAATGATAAGGTGGTAATCGTAGGACTGTTTTATTATGTTCCGTGGCAATGTCGTCTATTTTTCTTAGGTCGTACTGCTCTCTAAACGCGTTTGCAGTAGCCAATAATTCTGTTTTTAAATAATCATCCTCGAAGTAAATCTCTTTTTCCAGTAGCCAGTACTTTACTTGTTCCTTATTCCAAGTTGTCTTTGGAAAAGGTAACTTCGCCGAATGGTATGACGTATTGTCCAACACTACAACATTCTTTGATCCGTTTTTCGGCAAATTAGGGATCAATTGATCTTTAAACCAGGCCTCAAAGCCTTCTGCGTCCATTTCGTCGTGGTAATCGTCTGCACCTTTCTTTGCCAGAAAAGTTTTTTCTGCACCCTCAAGAAAACCGTCTTTCCAGCCTGCATGAAGAAGAACAAATCTCGGTCCTCGTTGACTTGGAGCCTTCAGTCCTGTTGACAGTCCTTTGACAAATGCATCTCGGGCATTTTTTATGGTAGTGTCTTTCCATTCAAAATTTACACTGTGGCCCACATTAATCCATTACTCGTAGAGATATATTACGTTATATCCTTCTTCGCGGAACTTCTTCACTGATCTTAAATATTTGTGCCTCCAGGCGATTATATCAGCTCTTTCTATTAGAATCGAGTTTCTTCCTCTCTTTCCATAAACAAACCCCATATCGTTAAGCAAGCATCTTAGCGTACTTTTAGAAAAATTTGGTACATTTTCGTCTGAATTTATTATAGCAAGAACTTTTGCCAGTGTCGATGGAATATTTTCGGAGTAGAATTCATGCACAGCTTTTCGTATTTGCGTTTGGATACCTTCATCGTAGGTGATCAGTCTTGAATTCGACTGGCTGCTGTTCTGTCTTCGTTTTTTTGGCGATGTCAAAGGTCCAGTAGCGGCTTCGCTTTTCAGATTATACACTGTTCTCACACTAAGGCCAGTCATTTCAGAAATCAGTTCTATTTTCGCTGTCACACTTTTGTCATCTTTTGTATTCAACGTATACGTTAATATATTCAATAAAAGCCTCTTGGTTTGACGATGAAGATTTTCACCTTGTTTAAATTTTTCAAACGGTGCTGCTAACTGCATGGCTGTTGTTTCAATAATGCCCTTTCGTTTATCAGCAGAAACAGATAGGTACCTGCCTATGTTATTACTTACCTGTACATTTACTTACCTCTACATTCCAGGAATATTACATAAAGGTTTACGAGGATCAAGGGATCATACAGGTAAAAATAATTAGCATCTTTGTAATTAAATAATATTTTCACTGGCAATAGGATTAGGATTTGTCTGAAAGATTTAGTAGATCAAGTGATCACAATCTACATAAATAGATTTGAATTCCATTTTTTAATAATATTTATTATATAGAATACATCTGTTTTGCAAAATTCATAATAAAACGTTTCTAAGAAAATAAATTGGCTGAGTTAATTGTGGTTCAAGCCGTAACCAAAGCGGCAACAGTGTTGAATATTCGCCCATAAGATTTACATTGGCCTATGCCGGCCACGCTGCATAATAACTGTGACCCGCTCTATAGGTCTAGACTATCGTATCTAGGTATTAGGCATCTGTGGCAACATACAAGACAGCGCCACCTATTTGCCTAGGTTGTTTAACCAATATTTTTTTAATATATTGTGGTTAAAATAATAAGCAATGTCTTATTCTCTAAGAGAAAAAAGGATGCGACTTGGTATGTTCCACCTATATTAGCCCTATTAGCCACATACTCTACCTAGTGCCTGGAAAATCGCGAATGTCACACCCATCTATAAGAAAGGCGGTAAACTGGATCCCAACAATTATGGACCAATTGGTTTAACGTGTATAATAGTAAATCTGATGGAGTCAGTGATTCGAGAATTCTTAATTGACTTCCTTATGCTGAACAACATAATTTCAACGTCACAACATGGTTTCGTGCCTGGTCGGTCTGTAGTGCGTAATCTACAACATGCATAAATGATTGGTCACTATCTTTAGATAATAAACAACCTGTTGATGTCGTTTATTTGGACTTTTCAAAGGCATTCGACCTGGTACTTATCACAGAAAACTTGTCGTGGTCAGAACACATTCAATAATGGCAAAAATGTTCTTTTGCAACCGCTCCACCTAATTTTTTCACGACTATTTATAAAGTTAATAAAATATTCTTTAATTCTGCTTGTTTCTCCACGTTGGGCGCCAAATTTGCGAGTCTTATATAATAGGTATGCGCATCATTTTATTTCTATGGATTGGTTTATAGTTTATTATTTGAAAAGTAGTCTGTTGATTAGGTTGTGATAAACAACTGACAAAATGAATCATCTGCGGTATATTGAAATTATTGAAAAATAGGTCTTTGTTGTGGCTTCTATTTTTTAGCGCCCTTGCACTGCCACTTTTGCCGCGGCCTAGATTCGGCCTTGTAGACCATCATAAACTATTTTACTATATTGCGCGCACTAAATATTTTAATTGGGTATAAATGTGGTGTAAACTTATTATTTTGTTTGTAAAACAATAAATTTAGAAACCGAGATCAGTTTTATGCATTTATACGCGGTAAGAAAACCGGAAGGTGACATTTTATTGGCCTACTTCAGCTCGAACGGTTTTATTAAAACATGAAACTTTAGTAGGTATCTACGTCGCATATCGTCCCTCCTTGTTTTACAACATTTACGGCGAATAGCGAAACGCAATCACGTTGCCTGTTACATTAGCGTGATTATTACATGTTATACATCAGTCACACGTTAAAATTACTACACATTGATGTTAGGAGAAGCAAGATAATAATATGGAATTTTACACATCTCATCAATTAGGAAATTACCTTGAAATTTGATCAGCTAAAACAATTTCAGTGGTTTCAACAGATCTTGTCAGTTAAATTTGCTTGCAATAATTTTCATAATATACTATGGATATCGTGTAAACATTTGTATTTTTATGTCTAATATACTGTTTAAAACTTTTTACTAACCTCTTGAACAGCATCAACAGGTATTGAAGGGCCACCATTGTCTTGTTCTCTTTCAAAAACATTTATCAAAGAAGCTACCAGTTCTTTGCAGCGACTATTTAGTTGTGTAACCATAATTGGTCCCAAAAAGGCAGGAAGCCAATTTGTCACCATATTCTTCCAAAGAGGCAGCAATAATCTTCCAAAGAGGCAGGGCGCCAATTTGTAACACTAATTACTCCCTCGAGAGCTGTCCCGGCTTATGAGACCTTTTAACTCAGGAGTGGGTACGCTCCAGCTTAGCGACACTCTGTATATAGGATATGATTGATGGGTGAGGGCGCCACTGCTTTAAATTCGACAAAATTTAATAACTAGGTGTAAAGCAGAACACCTTATTTAATTTAAAGTTTAACTAGAAAGAAAAAATGAATATTAAAAATATTTTGACTACTTTAACACAACAATAAAAAACTAAAATACTGATACCGATAGGCAACCACACACAGCCAATCTGTGGGTTTAAAACAAACACTCAAGTAAGAAATTCAAATTTATTTTGCCACAAAAGGTTAGGTACTTAGGGTTTCGGATTTCTCCCACAGCGGTATGTGTACGGCTTCGGTTGGTTACAGATGTTGACGACTTCTACAGGAAGGCAGACCTGGGGGACTTCTTCGGAGAGTTCGAACTTCAGGTGTAGTCAGCTGGATCGGTGCTTTATCGGTAACTTGCTAATAATTTGCGATATTTTCAACGGTAATTTGGAGGTACTTTTGAGGTAACCTGGAGGTACATTGGACGGTAACTTCAACGACAACCTGCCGGTAACTTGGAGCTAATAGTTTGCGGTATTTTCAACGGTAACTTGGAGCTAATAATTTGCGATATTTTCAACGGTAACTTGGAGCTAATAATTTGCGATATTTTCAACGGTAACTTGGAGCTAATAATTTGCGATATTTTCAACGGTAACTTGGAGCTAATAATTTGCGATATTTTCAACGGTAACTTGGAAGTACTTTTGAGGTAACCGGGAGGTACATTGGACGGTAACTTCAACGGAAACCTGCCGGTAACTTGGAGCTAATAATTTGCGATATTTTTAACGGTAACTTGGGGCCGTATAAATAACGGCTAAGGTAAGAATTCGTTAATACGCAAAATGATGCTCATTCTTTGAAGGCAGAAGGCTAAAGGGAAGAGTTCTCTCCGCGCTACGATGATTTTAACGGTTCATTTCCGTTAGGGGAGGAATTCGAGCGTTCTGATTGGTTAGTTTTTAACGGGTTCTCAACGTTCAAAAACGGTTGTATCTATTGGTCGTCCGAAAGGTATTTTTTTAATGGTTTGAAGTCGTGAGATAGTGAAAAATGTTTATCATTTATGATTAAGTGCAGGATTTAATTATACGTGTGATTAAATTAATTTTACGCTCGGAACATGTCAATGAACATGTTACAGTTGTTTTGGCATTTTTTTAACTTATTACACTGTTTTTGTTCTTAAAAGAACAGTTTTTTTATATTTCAAAATAACAACAAGAAATAATAACACAAAAACCACAAACAAAATGACAAACACAAAACTAAATATACTAATCGGTGACAACGGCAACGACGCGACTTGTCAATCACGGCTACCAACTTTAGGTCAACAAATTTAAGTATTTTATATTGATTTATTAAATGGAACATTTAATTTGAAAGTTGGGAACGATGCTTGGCAATTAAGACGAAATTAGTGACGTGAATCAAATTTTGTTTTGCACCAACTATACATCTGATTACAGACGAGTATTTAGTTAGTACTTATCCCTGTAGGCGTAACAAAGAAGGATCATAATTCTTCATTTACCTTAACAAAGGCCAAAAACAATTATTCCCACTCAAGATTATGATTAGACGAACTGTTCACAGCGCAAAACTATGAATACATATTTATTTAAGGAGAACAAGTTCATCTCTAACCGAAAATTCGTGGAAACTGCAACTAGGAAATTGTAGGCCAGTACAAAGGAGTTTTACTTTGATTGTTGAATTACAAAACTTCTATTTTGTATTCGATATGGGCAAGTGTCAATTTCTTATAGCTAGGGGTAGTTATTGCAATTGTAGCTTTAGATATCTGTCAACCATATCCAAATAGTTTCAAATCTCTTAGATAATATTCTGGTTGCGTAATGTTATATTGAACATTTAGTTAAGTGAATTTTTTTTGTGCTTCAACAGACACTCCAACTCTACTAACTGCTATATCTACAAATGATAACTGCCTTCTTAGCCTATCTACAACAGAAATCATAAATATGAAACTCGTCAACTTTGTGGAGCACAGCAAAACGTTAAAAATAAAAAACACTTACGTTTAAATCATTGCAGAGTTTAATAAATGAGGCGCAAGATGAAAAATGATAAAGTTGCTACTATTTTAGGAATATTTGGAGCCTGCCAGCGTGAACAGCTGGCCATTTATTAATAGAGGACGTTTTAAGTATCGACGAAGTCGGTCGCCATCACGTTTTCTATTGGAATGTAAGTCAATGTCCGTTGGGGCATATAGCCCAGGAAGTAGTTGTTTTTCCATAGAAAACGGTCAAGCTTGGTATAGAAACTGTTAAGTTTCTTTACCTTGGGTGCAGGTAGAAACAATTTTTTACTTTACAGTTTTAAATAATTAATTGTGCAAATTCCAAATACAAAAACGAAAATAGATCATTCTTTTTGTATTGTTGGAAAAAACCAAGACTGCTTGAATAAATACGTTGCATTACGATCTTCTTCTTCTTACTCACCCCTCGGCTAGGGGTGAGTAAGTTCATTAGCTCTGACTATAGTACAATATTTGTTTCTTTAAGAAATTATAAGGGCGCCACTGAAATCTTTTTATTTTTTATGATACTACTGAAGAAAGTTGTTTTAAGCTGAGTTATTTAAATAAGTATCATAAGATGACAGAAAGATGTCAGAAAATACTGTCTATGAAATAAAACAAAATGAAAATGTATCAACAGATAAAAGATAAATAGATTTCCTTGGTGCTAAAATGAATGAAGTTGAGAATACCTTACAAAAAAAATAATCAGCAAACAGTTTTTTAAAAATACTTATTCTAATACAGTTAATGATACAGATAGATATAAACGGAGATAAAAGAGAAAAAAATATGGGAACAGTAAACTTGATATACCACAATAACTTATCTGTTAACAATAGTGGACGATCCTTCGCCGCACCTTGGGGTCGCTATGGCACTGTCTAGGTGGTTCCAAATAACTATGAAAGATCACGACTGGAGGGATGATCTGCCCAAGTTGTAGAGATGATCCAGTTAAAAATGTTCGTGCATACGAGAGCTTAAAGTTTACAAGCTGTTCAAGTTTACTGAATCTTGAAATTAAAGAGATGCTTCTAGTTTACTGTATTATATTCCAACTTCCTAAAAATTACCAGTGTCAAACACGTGTTACACGTAGCTACTTTGAACTTCCAATTATAATTATAGAGACCGTATTCATTATTTTATTATTAAGAATTCTTTCGGAAAGATGGAGTTCGCGGTACTAATTTAATTTAATATTTAGGATACCAGGTGCTTAAAACGTTAACAGGTACTGTTACAGAATATACAGATCATTGTTTCAGAAGGTCTTTTCCTTCTTTGCTAGCAGAATCGGGAGCAAATATAATGGATATTAGAGAATTATTGCAAACGCTATAAGGTCTTATTAAGGCCTTATTATGGACGTTCCGGAAATATTTAATAAGGGAACCATAATAAAATACTGCCTTCCTTTATTTACAATGAGATACCGTAAATGCTTAGGTTTCATTATGTCCCTAATTTGCCAAAGCTAACCTCCTAAAAAAATGTCTCAACTCAAGTATTCTGTCTGTATTTTCGGTTTGATTTTTATTTTGCGATGAAATTGTCTATTTTTATTTTAATTAAATCTTCAAGGTTTAAATTAAAAAAAAATGTTCTACTCTAAACCTCTATAAAAATTAGAATAAAAAATCACAGATATTTTTTAACAAACAATCAAAAGACACAAGTAAAATTATAAAATTATTTTTTATTAGAAATCAAACAGTGGTTAGAAATAAAAACATCGCTGTCCTAAAACTGTCAATTTAAAGACAGAGTTCCAATAACTCAATTTACCTTATTGAAATGTAATTCAATGTCCGGCGAGATATATATTTTTATTAAGCATAATCTTATTAAGAATTTTAACAAAATTTGAAGGCATCAAACTCAAACGTACTTGTTTTGTCACTTTCTTATGTAAAAAAATTCTATTGCCCAAAACACTTGAAAGAATGGAAAGCAGGGTTTTTAAAGACCCTGAATAGACTGATGCACTCCGTTGTTTGATAGGAAGTGTGTAACATAGATAATTCTCGTTGGGAAAGTATTGAGGTTGAAGAACTCAAAAGTCAATTTTGTTGGGAGTTATACAGAATTTTGCAATTTTAACGTTATTTTCGTATTCAAGAGGGTCGATATAATGGTTCAACACCATTTTTATCAAGCATAACCTTATTAAGAATTTTAGCAAAATTTGAAGACAGCAAATTCAAACGTACTTGTTTTGTCACTTTCTTAAGTAAAAAAAATGTATTGCCCAAAATACTTGAAAATATGGAAAGCTGGGTTTTGAAAGACCCAGGAAGTAGTTGTTTTTTCTTAAGAAAACGGTCAAGCTTGGTTTGGAAACTACTTTTTATTCTTTGTTAACTGCTATTTGTTTGAAATAATCGTATTTAAAATACACAAGTATAAACAATGTATCAAATTAAAAAATATAGAAAATTATTGGCTATCTAAAAAAATAAATCAATTTTCCCGAATTAAAAGAGCATTTTAAAGCCACCTACCGGCCTATAGTCTTTAAGATCTGATTAAAACCCGTGGTGGTTTCTTAGAAATCCAAATGTGTTCCCACCCTTAATGTGCCACAGCCGTGATTTGTGTAGCTGTGTGGGATTTTGTCATTTTCCGGAAAAGCGTCTTGTCGACCGCACGCGCATTTTCCACCGATTTTCCCGCTACTCCGATACGTAAGACGAGGTTGGAAAAATCTTAATAAGTCAGAAAAAAAAACGACGGCCGTCTTCCAGGTATCTACTATTAAATTCCACCCGCTTAATTAGGCTTAGCACACGTTTTTCACCTTATATTTATTAGTACCACGACTTTATTTATTTTGTTCGCAAAAATTTTAAATATTTTAATAAAAGCAAATTTCAAACTGCACTGAAACCTGTTGTTAGATCTATTGAACCTCCATAGTAAGACTTATTTTATGGTAGTCTTGAATTATAATAACAGGTCGGCTGAAAAGTCCCCGGTCTACAATAGTAAAACACAATATTTTGACAAAATTCATTTTTTTTATTTAACATAGTTGCCTTCAAGGGCGATACAGCGATTATAGCGACCTTCCAACTTTTCGATACCATTTTTGTAGTACTCCTTCGGTTTGTCCTCAAAATAGGCTTCAGTTTCGGCGATTACCTCAGTATCAGAGCCAAATATTTTTCCCGCGAGCATTCTCTTCAGGTCAGAGAAAAGGAAAAAGTCGCTGGGGGTAGATCTGGAGAATGCGGTGGGTGAGGAAGCAATTCGAAGCCCAATTCATGCAATTTTGCCATCGTTTTCAATGATTTGTGACACGGTGCATTGTCTTGATGAAACAACACTTTTTTCTTCTTCATATGGGGCCGTCTTTTCGCGATTTCGGTCTTCAATCGCTCCAATAATGCACAGTAATATTCGCTGTTGATTGCTTTTCCCTTTTCCAAATAGTCGATGAACAATACACCGTGTGTATCCCAAAAAACTGAGGCCATAACTTTGCCAGCTGACTGTTGAGTCTTTCCACGCTTTGGTGGCAGTTCACCGGCCGCAGTCCACTCAGCTGACTGTCGATTGGACTCAGGCGTGTAGTGATGGAGCCAAGTTTCATCCATAGTCATATATCGACGTAAAAAATCGGGTTTATTACGACTTAACAGCTGCAAATACTGCTCAGAATCATCAATTCGTTGCTGTTTTTGGTCGATTGTGAGCACGCGCGGCACCCATTTCGCACAGAGCTTCCGCATACCCAAATATTCGTGAACGATATGTCCAACACGTTCCTTAGATATCTTTAGAGTGTCAGCTATCTCGATCATATTCACTTTACGGTCACTCAAAATCATTTTTTGGTTTTTTTGGTATTTTCGTCGGTACCCCCCTCTTTTGGGCGTCCACCGTCTTCGGTGCTCATTTCACTACGCTTGAATTTTGCGTACCAGTCAATGATTTTTTCCTTTCAAATAACAATATTTAATAAGCACACGAAATTCTTTTTTTTCCATCTTTTTGAAAATAACAAAAGTTGCTTCACTAAAAATGCAATATCTCACAAACCAATAGTCCGACAGCTGTCAAATTTTTACACGAATCTTTTGAAGGTTGATACTATCTAAAAATGAAATGGATTTAATTCTAGTGTCGTCATCCATAGGTCAGACCGGGGACTTTTCAGCCGACCTGTTATTCCTATAACATTCCTGTGGCTTTGATGAAGGTTAGTATTTGTGGGGATTCCAGAAATCACTTTCAATGTAATTAGTAGTAGGTTTTCTTGAGTTTCATCCTCATTTCCACAGAATCTGCATTCCTTGAATCTTCTGGTTTCAGTTTCCAGCTGTATTCTCGGAGATGATGGTGCTCTGTTAGCAAATTTGTAAACATTGGTTTTATTTGGAGTCTTACTTATCTCAGATACTCTTTGCTAAAATTTCGGTTCTACAAACTAAGAGTTTGAACCGTTCTATTTCAGGTTGATGCTTTTTTCATTGCTTCCACCCTAGCACCCATAATAAAGTTATGTTGTTCTTTTCATATTCCCCAGACATAATGAGCTCATATGGCTGTTTGAGAGCGAATAGAGATATTTTTCCTGAGGTAGTGTCTTCTTAGGATCAGTACAGTACACATGTCAATTTCCTGTATGTCTGCCCTGCTTGCAAATATCAATATTTATAGTTTTGCTTTTTTGTTGCATCGATATTTATCACACTTTGGTGCGTAATATAAAATTTATGTGGTTTAAATGTCCTTGTACCACTCTTGTCTATGAAATTTCTCTTCAATATTTCACGTAAGAAAAATGGCACCCACCGTTTTCGTGACAACAAAAAATAAAATCTTCCTGGTTATGCGGCGACATCAAAAATGAAATATTCAGACAATTTTTAAAATTACCGATGAAATGAAAAAATTCTGCTGCACATCGATACTTTGGAGTGGCATTAGCGGGAAAAAGATTTATAGCAAATGAAAATTAAATGCGGATTTAACAATATCGAATATTCAATGTTGGTTTAAATTGCACTATTTCACTTGTAGTTAAAAGAGTTTTTGGTTGCTTAAATAAATTAATAAAATGTCTCATTAAAATAATAAAAAAGTTTAGTTTCAAATAAATCTAAGGTAAATTTGACCTGCATTTTATTAAGAGACGAAAATTTTGTTAAATCAAGGAAAAATTGAAGAAGAAAGTGATGAGACAATTATAGATTTTCTTTTGAAACATTATCAGTTAATAATCTTTCAATTTGATTTAGTAAAAGTGTTGTTCCATTTTTATATTCTTATTTTTCTCAATAAAAAACCGTTCTTTTAAATTTAAAATGATCAAATTTTTTATTTAATAAATAGATAATCTAATTAAAACAATATAACCAATTTTAAGATCTGTGTAAAATCTTTCTAAAAGGTGAAAAATCATAATTAATACAAAGTGTGAACTCCATGTTGGTTTAATACTGCTCTACATCTTTAGTTCATGGACAAAATTATTTCAGATGCACATCATAAATGTAAAAGGACCTGATTCAGGTAATTTTGTTTCTCAGAGAGGGATTGTAGAGGATTACAGCTTACACTTCTTGTTTATTTTAGTCTTTGTATTATTTGTTATTACAGACATTAATAGCAAAGATTTTATACTCCACCGTACAGAATACAGTATGTGGTGTCCGTGGATAAAAAGTAATAGTACTTCTTGCAGTGGTTCGTTAAAGAAGAATCACTTATCTTGTGAAAATCATTATAAAAAATGTGTATAGTTCCTTACTTCAGCAAGGATATAACGCGGGTGCTGCAGCAAGAGTAACCAGTAATTTGACGAAGGTGCCTCTTACTTCAGTTAGACGAATTGTTGAAAATTCCATGGAATCAAGAAAAAAGCGTAAAGATTCTGATGTCCCAAAAGTCTAGATGACTGGGAAAAAGATTTTATAAGGCGAAAAATCTACACTATGTCTATGTACGATAAGCAGCGTGTCCCTGCAATCAAAAGTCTGAAACAGCGGCTCATCAATGACAAAACTCACAGCAACTGTGGCCTCAATACTCTTCGGCGAGCTCTGTCTGCAATGGGCTTTAAATATCGCAAAATTGACAATCCACACTTTTAATAAACTGGCGTTCTGAATATATAACGTCAATAAGAAAATACCGGTCTGAAAATCGGCCAATACTCTACCTCGACGAGACGTGGTTTGACACGCATGACACCCCTTCCAAAGGATGGTCTGATTCCTCTGATCAGTGTAAAACAAAAGCACCATCAAATAAAGGGAAGGTAATTACAATATTACAGGAAGGATCAGAAAATGGTTGGATCCCAAACGCTATGTGGCTTTCTGCCAAAAATATTAAGGACTCTTGTGTTGATTATCACGAAGATACGACCGCAGAACTTTGTGAAGATTAGTTAAAAATTTTTCTGTTACTCAACATTCCGCCAAACAACGTTATAGTATTGGACAACGCAAGCTATCATAGTCGATAATTGCAAAAAATTCCTGGCTCAAAGAATACGAAATTGGAGATTCAAAACTTCATGGCTACAAA
Source organism: Ophraella communa (assembly GCA_035357415.1). Taxonomy (NCBI): domain Eukaryota; kingdom Metazoa; phylum Arthropoda; class Insecta; order Coleoptera; family Chrysomelidae; genus Ophraella; species Ophraella communa. The sequence goes on along the minus strand of CM068982.1, from coordinate 2,403,696 downwards.
TGACATATATTTTGAGGAAAATTATACAAAAAAAGAACTTTTACAAGTGCTACAGTCATTTTCTTTAAAAAAAAAAGTATGCTTGTGATACAATTGCAGAAGAATTGGGACATACAGTGTTCCGACTACCTCCCTACTACTGCGTGTTCAATCCCATAGAGCTTATGTGGCACCAACTTAAATCGAGTGTGTGCGGAAAAAGTTTGACCCTGTAGCACATTTGCATCTTTTATCTGATGATTTTCTACACAATGAGATTAATGGTGGGATTCTGAGATTTTACCTATAAGCTACAGAATCTGTAAGATATAGAATCTGTAAGCTGAACAGTTACAGATTTGTAAATTTTGCTATTCTACGCCGAAACCTATAAGAGCTCAAGTTACAGATCCTTACCTTATAGGTTTTAACTTTACATCTATTTATAATGTCAAAATTATAACCTCAAATTTTTCAAAACTAAAGAATTGGTGTACTTGTAATATTGAATGATGTTTTTTTTATTATTATTATAAAAGAATGGCGTAAGTAAACTATCAAAATGATGTATATATAACATATATATTTATTAAATAAATGAAAATCTACTTATTTTATAGATTGCAAGGTATAAAAAGAAAAAGAACGAAAAATAGATCAACTGAACAACTTGAGCTGAAAGTGATTATGTTTTTAGAAGCAATAGTATAAACCCTACATTAGACCCTAATTATTTGACCAATAAGTGGGAAGAGTTAGCGACCCAATTAAATTCAATTGGGACAGGCATCAATAAACACGTACCGATTCTCATCTTCTTCCAACAAAATACCGGCGAAAAGATTTAATTCATTCATGTTATTTTTCTATTATATATATTTTATATCACTAAAAACACACAATTTAAAAAAAACACGAGTTATATTAAAATAATATGTTCTGTAACTGCTTACTGTGACAGCGATCGACCCTGTAAATATTTGCGAATCTATAAGCCAATCTGTAACTAACAAATGTGTTTAGAATTGCATTTCCTGTAACTTTTACAGATTTTGGCTTACAGACCTTACAGATGTGCTCAGAATCCCACCATAAATCGGGTAGTTTATTGCAGTTAATAAGCCAACACCATTTACTGTGAAAAATACTACACACTCGCCCACTCTACTCTCAGAAACTCTCGAAATTGAACCGGAGCTGGCCTTGGTAAAACTTCAACTCCCTCGATTTCCAACCAGTTTCCATCAAATGGATGCACAATAGAACGAAGAATACTATCTAAATGCAATTGACCAAATTAGGAAAAACGAGATCGGTCCTGCCTCCACCTCATACCATGATTGTGCCACCTCTGTACCTGCTCACTTCCTGACCATGTCTTAATCGTTCCACATTTCCAGATCGTCGCCACACTCTTATTCGATGAGAGTCTGGGTGACATCCAAATCTAGATTCGTCACTGAATAAAACTTTAACCTAATCTTAAGAAGCCCAGTCTTTCAGACTTGAAGCACGATTATGTCTAGTGGTTTGGTTAAGGATCGAGGAATCAAGCTGGCTAAAGTGTATCTTCATGACAACCTCCAGGAAGCATCTAGAGAAGCCGACCTTTCCAAGCCTGGAGTGAAGAAATGGACAGTGCGATGAACACCAGGGACTTGGAATCAAACTTGTCCCAGGACCGTATAATTTGGAGCCGGAGACACACCCAGCTGTATAATTATTTTGCGGTGTATGATTTGTATAATTAAGTTTATTAACAGTGTATGGATTGGGAGAGCAGGTAGAAATTCAGCCATCCAGACAAGAGGAACAATAGGAAGCAGGGGGTCTACTAAGAGATGAAATTGATAGAAAATCCTAAAAGTGGAAAAATTTGTGAGCACGATTAAGTAAGAAAAAGGAATGGGATGGAAAAACTAAATTCGTAGGTAGAGATTAATGGTAATAGCCTAAGAGAAAGGTCTTCGACGCGTTAAGTGGATCAAAACCAAAGAAATATTGGTCACTGTCTGCTCAAGATACAAAAAGATTGAGATAGGATGTTTCCAAGCTCTCCAAGAGAGGATAGAAAGACTAGTAAGCACAAGAATGCCACATATAAAAACAAAGGGAAAATATTAATTTGGTTTATATCAGAAAGCCCACTTAGATTTAAAAAACGTCTCCAGTCTTTGAGGTACATTTTATGTGAGAAAATGAAATATTCTTTTGGTAAAAGTTAGCTTTTACCTTTGGCCCCTTTTCGTATTTGAAATTTTAAATGTTTGTATCGATTAGCAATTTACGTGACGATTAGTACACAACAAATAGTAGGGCGAACTTCACCGGAATTTCGAATATCACGAACGCTATAATATCGACTTGCTGTTTTTTATCTGGAACAAGGATAAGCGCCTCGTTTGACAAGTCTAAATGTGAAATAAAATGGATAGATCTGGTGTCAGGCGTATTCCAGTAGAACTTTATCTGGTTATATTTACGAACCTTTTAATTTAATAATGATTTCAATAAAGAATTTCAGGTATAATTAAAACAGGACTAATTTAATGATATTTTTAAGTAGCGTGGTTAAAGTACACATATAGCTTCACTAAAAAGACAAAAATCTTGAAATTTCACATTTGAGTATTTAAAAGGGTTGTACTTAATATGAAAAATTCCTTACGAAAATAGGTATGCAATTTTCCGGAAAATTCTCCGGAGAAAAATTTTGTTTTTGTTTTTTCACTCTAATAGTTTAAATAATAAATATATGGAAAAAAGTTTTAATTTGTAGCTGATGCAATTATATACAAAATTTGTCTGAAAAGTTTTTCTGTAAATTGAAAAGTGTACGAGATATAATTATTTCAGCGGAAGTCGATTCGTGGGTGCGCGCGAACGTCCCGTGAGCCGAATTTATTGAAGGCTCGATTTAAAAGTTAATAATTTAAAGGTTGTGATGCACTGAAAAAACAAACAAAGTAATATAAAATGTAGAGAAAGACCTCAACTTTCAAAAAAAATTACTTTCAAGTTTAAAAAAGTAAATTTTCTAACTGTAAAATCCATTTATTTATAAAAAAACGAGCAGAAAAACGTCAATAAACAATTATATTTCCTATTTAATTAATTATTGTCGCAGCGAAAATTCCTTTAAAATTTAACATTTCAAATGATCATTGAACATTATTATTACAAAAACAAAGCGAAAAATGTTTAAATTTTTAAACAAATGCTTTTTACAAATCTCTGTTTTTTACATGCTTAATTTCAATCGTTTTTTTCAAACTTTATTTAATTATATCTTTTTTCCAAATTAATATACTTCAATGAAACTTTATCTGCAAATACTTTGAAGTATATACTTTCAAAACTATTATACAGTTTTTCTTTTAATATCAATTTTTTTAAATAATAGACATTTATTTATAATAAGTGCTAAAATCAGACGTCTTTTAGAAAATCTAGCATAACTGTTTTCAGTGCTTACAAGATTATTCAGATTTTTGCCAGCTTGATAATAATTGTATAGAGAAGCGATCGCGATACATATTAACACACCTATGCGTCAGATACGAAAGAGAAGGGAGTACGAATGAGGGTGAAAAAGCAGGTGAGAAAGCCGCTGGCAGCTGCTTCTCCGCGCCGTCGCGCTGTGAGTAGTCTTTTGATAATAATAGCTATTATTAATAAAAATATTAAAATTAAAATATTAAAACAAATTAACGAGGAAATTTGCTTGAGATTCTTTTTAATTTTTAATTATTATTAACAAATTAAATTTTTTAATAAACAGTAATAGTGGATATAAATATATATAACTCATTAAACTGCGTGGTAAAATCAATAATTATTAAAACTGAAATTCTGAATCTGAAGTATAAAACTTCCAAAAGGGTAAGAGCAGTAACGCTTGCTTTTAGGAAAATTCTGTGTTACCTTAAAAGAAAATGTCAAATGTAAAAATTTTCTAAACATTTTTTTCATTTATATCATGGTCCTTAATTCTTATCTCATGGAATAATTTTATTTTTAATTTTTATAATTTTTTGATTCAAAAAATTGCAAAAATATATAATAGTCAAAGAAGGTTTACTTGGAAAATCGCTAGAATTTTCATAAAAAACCAATTTAATGATAAAAAAAGTACGGGATATTCTGAACATATTGATCAACAACAATACCTTATAAATGAAATATATTCGTCGTCATAAATACTAATTAAAATTATAAATGAAACTTCGAGAATTCGCTTATTTCAACGGTAGCATTTGGAAAATCGTATGTATCTTTTCGGAAAATCTAGTTACAAAAAAAAGTTTCAAATAAATTTTTAGATTAAACCATCATCTTTTAAGTACACAATGTTTAATAATTAAATTGTTTAATTTCTCAATGTTTAGTAGAAAGAATTAATAAAAAAAACGACTTTTTATGTGGAAAATCGGTGATAATTCATTAAAAAATTATTACAAAATTATATAATTTTAGATACCTTAATTTATAGCAAATTTTATATGAAACAATTTTTTCTACGGGTCATTGTATATTTACTATCTTAAAATTAAAAACTTGAAAATTGATGATGTTTAAAAGTAGTATTAGAAAAATTTGTTGTAATTCAAAAACTGATAAAAATATCAGAAAACTTTTCAAACAAATTTTGTAGGTAAATGCATTAGCTAACATTTTTCTCCATTTTCATTATTTAAACTATTAGAGTGAAAAAATAAATAAAAACATTTTCGACCAATGTTTTTCCGGAAAATTGCTTACCTAAATTCGTAAACATTTTCTCATATTAAGCACAATCCTCTTAAATTCCTAAATTTGAATTTCCAAATTTTTTGTACTTTTTGCAGCATTTTACGAATATTTTGTGTACTTTGACCACGCTAACACAGTAATGTAAATACAAATTACAACAGTAGAGATAATATAGTATAGATATTACAGAGTAATTGAAACTGTTTTTAAATCAACTTGTAAATATTAGTCTGTTTTAGAAATTTTATTAATTTGTCAAACTGATTCACTAATCCTAAAATTTCTTGCATATACTTTCCTTAGGATCGAGTTGTTTTCGGCCAGTTGCATATTGCTTACAATCTTGGAGGATATGTTTAACAGACAGTCTAATTCCCACACAGTATTGGCAAGTAGTTGGTTCTTCACGAGCCATGAGATATCCATGAGTGAACAGCGTGTGTCATATTCTTAACCTTCTAATAGTGATTTTGTCTTTTCTGCTCATGGGTGGCATTGTCAAGAAGTTGGTGTATGGTTGGACATCGATTCCAGTGTTGGAGCCATTGACAGAAGATTTTCTGTTTGATGTTTGCTCTGAGATCTTTGTGTAATTGTAGATTGATTATGGGTAAATCAGATGAAGAAGCCTCTTTTGCAGCTTGATCGGCTTTCTCGTTTCCTGGGATACCTACGTGAGCTGGAGTCCAGATTATTTTTATAGAGACCCCTTTTTGAGCAGGCAGATGACACTTTTCATGGATCTCCTGAACAAGTGGGTGCTGCGAGTAGATGTTCTTTATGGGTTTTATGGAAGCGAGAGAGTCTGTGCATATGGCTACATTTTCATTCTCCTGTATTGGAGTCTTCAAAAATACCGTAGAGTTCACCTGTATGTACGCTGCAGCTCGTAGAGAGTCTTCCTTGTAACAATGTTGTTTGTGTTGTGGTAACAGAGAAACCAACTTTGATGCCATCTTTGGAGGAGTCAGTGAAGAGGATTTTGTCATATTGGGTGGCATTAATGAGTTCATTGAAGGCTTGTCTTAGGATTGAAGTGAGGGTATCGTGTTTGGTGTGCGAAGAAATAGATGCTACACCCTCTGCAGCAAGGCTACACAAAGTCTTGGCAAAATGGGAAAGTAGACACTGTAATGGCATTACGGAAGCCAGATGGAAGCTTCACAGAAAGCGAAAAAGAAAGAGCTCTGCTCCTGTTAGAAACTCACTTTCCCGGAGGAATAGTCCCTTCCGGAAAAATAAATGAGAAAGCTAAAAGACCTACCAGGAAAGACACTGCAATGGCAAACACCTTCCAACCGTTCAAAACCACTGGAACGGATGGAATATTTCCTGCCCTACTTCAACAGGGTCAAGAGGCAATAATTCCACACTTGATCCGAATTAGTCGGAGCAGCCTTGAACTAGGATACATACCAGAAGCGTGGAGAAAGGCTAAAATCACCTTCATCCCAAAAGCAGGGAAACGGGACACTACGCACCCCAAATCCCTTAGACCGATCAGCCTCACATCGTTTGTTCTCAAAACGATGGAAAAAGCTGTAGACAATTACATTAGAACAGAAAACTTGGAACAGGTGCCACTGCACCCCCGTCAGCATGCGTACCAAGCGGGAAAGTCCACGGAAACCGCTTTAATACAATTGACTGACGAAATCCAAGACGCTCTGAATAAAAAAGAGACCGTGGTATGTGCCTTTCTAGACATAGAAGGGGCCTTTGACAATACGCCACATGAGGCAGTCAAAAGAGCACCCAAGGCCCTCATGGTGTGCAGGAACATTGCAGGAAAGAACTGGGGATGCAACCCACGTATTCTGCAATGGATGTACACAGCAATAGTGAGACCAATAATCACATATGGGGCAGTGGCTTGGGGAGCAAGGGCTAATCTGAGTACGAAGAGGAAAAATCTCTCGGAGATTTACAGATATGCCTTCAGGATCTAATACCAGAATTGAGGGGAACGACGAAGCGGACCTTTTAGCCAAAAAAGGTGCTAAAGGAATATTTATAGGCCCAGGGCCATTCCTAGGCATAGGCATATCTAACCTAACCTATAACATTAGGTACTCTAAAACGGTTTAACGATAATGTATACTCAATTTATTGGGTATTCTCTACTAGTATTTCCTATAAATGTTCATGCATTAACGTTAAACCGTTTTAGAGTAATGTTAAAAAAATTATTTAAATTTTTAATTTTAGCACCCTAAACTTTTTTTGTGTGCACTATTGTATATAGGTAAGTGGGGTTCAATCAACATATTGTTGACCCCAGAATCTGTGGTATAATTTATGACCATTCTTTTCGGGTCACCCTGTATATCTAATGAAGAATTGAATGACGTTGATAAAAAAGCTGATTTTTTTAGATCAAACATAATTTTTTTCCAGATTCTTTCATCCTTTGATCCGTCAACGCCTAGAAAAACTAATGGGTACCAACATATGCAGCCTCACAGATAGAGAGTACATGACGCGACTGCAGATAAGAATATTGGAAGACTATGCTGAAAAAATGGATAAGAGGATTAAAGCTAGAGAGGTATATAGACTCGGAATTTATATTATCCAAATATCTAAATACTCTTCAAGTCAAATAACTTTATAATTTGATAATGAGAATTATTTCTAGGCTGAAGAGTTGGAAAGAGTAAAAAATCTCGTTTTGAACGGCACCATTCCGTTAAATGAAGCTCCCCCCGAAATGGCTGAACATCCTGTCATGTTAATCGAAGCTATTTGTAATAAATTGATAGCTGAAAGAAGGGCCAAGGTAATTATTAATAAAAAAAACATCTTATAACTTTTTGTTATAGTTAGCTTTGTTTTCTGTTTCTGATTATTTTTATGTATCTAAGGTTTCGGATTGATGTTTATATAGATATAACAGTCAATAAAAATAGTTTTTGGTTTTTGGGTTCTCCTTTCCACTTTCAATTTCAAATCACGGCTTTTCATAAAAGGTTATGGGCCCAGATCACGAGTAGGTGATTGGGATACCGTTTTTCCGAAAGTGGGCAAAAGTTAAGGAAGTTGTAAGCACGTACCCAAGTTTGAAGTTGTCACTCAAATTTTGCCTTATCACTGTCACATTGGTTTCACTTCCTGAGGAAACTGTAAGTTCAGGTACTGTGAAGATTGAAATGGACAAGTTCAGGAGTCTCAATATTCAGAAATTCGACGGCACCAACTTCCAGTTATGGAAATTCCAAATGGAAATTATTTTCAAATCAGAAGGTTTAATCAACCTGGGCAATGGAATAACCCAAAAACCCTCGAATGCAGCTCAAGAAAAAGAATTGAAAGAATGGGAAGACTCTAACGCTAAAGCCATGCTTCTCATATCTAGTTCGATGGAATTCTCACAACTCCAAATCATCATGTCCTGTGGAAACGCGCCAGAAATGTGGTCAAGAATCAAGCTGATACATGAGCAGAGATCATCAGTGAATAAAGTTATGCTAAAACAACAGTTTTTCAACTATCAAATGTCAGCAACAGATAGTATCGCACAACATGTCAGCAAAGTGGAGGCAATGGCAGCAGCATTAGCCGATGTCGGAGAAAAAGTTTCAGACATTGATAAAATAGCCAAGACTCTAGGTAGTCTACCTCATAAATATGGACCCTTCGTAACTGCTTGGGACTCTTATGATGAGACTAAACAATCTTTCGATAATCTAACTGCCAGACTCCTTAAAGAAGAATTGAGACTGCATCAATCAGAAGAATCATCTACTGCGTTTGCTGCTGTGAAATTCCAGAATAAACAGAACAGTTCCACTTCATCCTTCGATAAATGCAATAACAAGCTGAAAAGCAAGCAGAGCATCTTCTGTTTTTATTGCAGAAAGAGGGGCCACGTGAAATCAGAATGCAGAAAGAGAATCAATAAATTTGGCGGAAATAGTCAACATGGCCAAGGAAATAATAGTTTTTCATCTTCTCAAGAAAGAAATCAAGCTCTGAGCGCTGAAGAAAATAACATTCGGGTTGTTGGCTATGAAGATGTTTGGCTCGCTGACAGTGCTGCTTCTAAGCATATGACTTCTCACAAGGAATGGTTCAGCGAGTTGAAACCACTTGATTCTGAAGTTGCCATTCAGATAGGAGATAATTCATTTATACAAGCCGAAGGAATTGGCTCCATAAGGTTAACGGCTGTAGTTAATGGTACAAGGCAACTTTTCACGTTAGAAAATACACTGTATGTACCACAATTGAAGAAAAACTTGTTTTCGGTGGGAGCAGTAACCAACAAAAACCTCAAAGTTGTTTTCAACAATGACAAGATTGAAGTTAAAAATGCTAGAGGTTTAGTTGTCTCTGGAATGAAGCAATCTAATCAGTGTTATAGAATGCTTTTCGAAGTTCCCCAAGTTCAACAGAGTAATTCGGCACAAACAAATCCAGTTATACTCTGGCATGAACGGTTAGGCCATTTAAATTTTCAATAACTTTTTGTTATAGTTAGCTTTGTTTTCTGTTTCTGATTATTTTTATGTATCTAAGGTTTCGGATTGATGTTTATATAGATATAAAAGTCAATAAAAATAGTTTTTGGTTTTTGGGTTCTACTTTTCACTTTCAATTTCAAATCACGGCTTTTCATAAAACTTTTACTATTTATCCTACTGATCATTTTGAACTAGGATAAGTGTCTAAATTCCTAATTTTTGCAGATTAAGATACCCAAAGTAAAGATTCCAACGTTCTTGTATTGGGACGACACACCAGATCCCGAATCTGGATTGACCATACAGAAAGGTCACGTGTTTAGAGATTCGGAAGAACGACTTTGTCTGGCAGCTGATAGATTCCTGGAATATTCCGAAGAGGATGCAGAAAAATACACCATGTTGCAAGAGGACTATGACAAAATGGTTTACGTAAATCCGTTAGTGAAGAGGCTTCTAGAATGCGAGGTAAACACAACTGTAGTTATTATTTTTTCCCTGCTAGATAGATACATTTTCAAGAATGATTGCTTTGAACGCACAACTCTAGGTAATTGAACGTTTGGTCATAAGTAAATATGGAATAGAGGATTTGAGAAACATCTTCAATTATGTGGAAGGTAGGATTGCCTCGAATCCTAGTTTTTTGATTGATTTCTAATTTTATGTCTTCTCAAATGTTCTGCTGCAAGCCCAGCACGTCATTAAGGCTTTGGAAAATATTTATTTCAAATGATTGTTCCAAGTTTTTGAACTATGATCACTCCTAGATAATTTACCTCTGCGTCTCTTGATGAACGGTATTAAAATGGTTTTGCCTGGATTTACCTTGAGTCCTTTCTTCTGGAACTACTACCCTGGAAGCTTTTGAGACTTTCTCTCGAATAATATTCGATAAGATTATTTTACGAGAAAAACAAGACAATATCAACGAAACTTAATCTTTGTTTATTTGTTAACAATTTTAAATGTACAATTATTTTAAGTTATAGTAGTTTACCCGTTCTTTTCTACTAAAGATTGATTTTGTGTATTATTGATATGTAACACGTGATTTGTTGTCCTGAGATTCTCAATCAACTTCTCATGGTGACTGGAATCCAGCTGCTGAAAAGGTTTTAACGAGCTTGAGTGACCCATTAATTTAATTAACTCCTGTTCAGCAACACCTTGCTTAAACAAGGCTGTCACAGCTGAAGATCGATGACAATGGTTTGTTATTTTATGTTTTTTAGTGTCTATTCCAATTTTTTCAGTTTTTGAACCAAGATCCATTCTTCCAATTGGGGTGAACGGTAAAACTCTGTCTGATAAAATCTTTGGTCCTCTTTTTTCGTTGATGAATTTCTTACCAACCCTTTGCTGCTTGCCAAACTTTTTGACCCGCCTTGAGTTGTTTTCGAAAAAATGCTGTTGTATTCAATTCGACCCGTAAATTCTCCCATAATATCAATTTCCTTCTGGAAAAGGTTAATCTTGCAGTTTACGGCCTCATTGCCTCTCCAAGCAAGTTCAAATGAGCAAAGGTGAAAAAACTTTTTTTGTGCTCAATATGTCATAATTTTGTCGCTGAGATATTATTGGCTATGCAGTTTTGTCAGTCAAAAATAGTCTAGTGAAATAGTCGACTAAAAATATAGCTTCAAAGAGTATGGAACACTGTGTATAAGGTGAATGAATTTCTATCAAATGAGGTGGGGCAGATTATACGTGTGGTAGCCATATCTCGTTGATATTGGAAATGGAAGGCAATAAATATTGACCGCTTGACACTAATAAATATACATAAATCTTAAAAAGTAATACCTAAACTTGAATTGGCCTCCGACGACAATGTGTAATAAATCAGAACGACAGTATCATTCTTTTTGGACATTTTAAATACTTCAGTATATAGTAATGGTATCTGCACATTCTATACAATACATTTTTAACTGATATTATGCTTTATTTTAATCCATACATGTAAAAAGCGATAAATACAGGTGGTAGAAAGTTTCCTTATTCTTTTTTTAATGTGAAAAAGGATTTTTCTATAGTTTTGGTCTATTACTCCATAGAAGCCTTAAAAATGTCACTTTAAGGCACTGAGCCATTCTTTTAACAGTGCTGTATCTTGAAATTTCTTGTTGGTGCATACTAAGTTGGCTAAAATTGTTAATCAGGGGGCCTAGCGTATAGTATTCAATCAATGGTTGGTACGACCGTTGGTGCAAACGGGCCTCAGCAACTAAATAGATAGGCAACACATTTTACCATACAGAAATAACAATATAATTGACATTTGGGTTTTGCAATGTTGCCAGAAAGAAAAAAAGTATGTCGTTTTAAATTTTGAGAAGGGTGTTTTTTATTTATAATCTTTAATTGGTACATATTTGAACAAATTGTGTATATTAATCAAATTTATTTTTGTCCATAGAGCGTAGAAGAGATTTATGAATTAGCTGAAGAAATTACAGGAGGAGGCAGAAGAGCAGACGAAATATCAAGGATAGATTATGAAGACGACCGTGTGTCTATGACATTGTCAGTGAAATAAAACACACTTTTCTACATTTAGTTGTTTGTCACGCTTTAGAAATTAGGTATAAATATAAACATTAATGTAAATTACTTTCATTAAATGTGTTTGAAAATTTTTTATTTTACTTATTTATTTACGGAAATTTTCTTGAGGAAACTATCCCGAGTGGCAAAAGGACACCCCTTGAATAATTTTTCCTGGTTTTTATTTTGATCTACTTGAACTAAGACCTTCGAAAACAATCTATTATTAATTATGGGCACCCACGTAGACCTTATTCCGTCTATATTGTATGGAAACATTTGTTTTATACTTATTGTAAACGTGATGCCTTTTGTCATTTCTCGCCAGCTTTAATAATAGAACGAAGGCCATGCGAAGATACGTATATATATGATGATGTTCAAATACGACCTCTGAATGTTGTATTTGTCAATACGTTTTCAATAATATATAAATAAATATTCACACTCGGAAATAAAGGACAGAGATAATTATATTTTAGTGTCGTTTATTTCAAATAAAATGTGTGACATTTATGCCGGCACAATATTATAATTACAAAAGCTCTGTTTTCGATAATTGGATATTTAATACATTTTTCAAGTAGGTATGTGCTAGTTATTAAAATTGATGTGTTATTTCGCGGAACTTCAGCCAAAATCTCGCGGGATCTCACTGAGGAAAGTAAGACAAAAATTGATTGTCTCTCTTTCTGGTTATCACCTCAATTTTCGTTAGATGTTTGCGAACTTTAGTCCAGGCGTGCTGTACTTTTAGACGGAAATTCTGATACCTGGAATGTAACAGTTGGAGGTGGTAAAGGGGCTTATAACACATGAAAAAAAATACATTAACTATTTCAATTATGATCATAAACTTTTTAGGGGTGAAAAAGGGTGAAAAAGGGATAAAAAACTGAAGTATTGCTGTTTGCGGCTAAAATTGACATCAAAATGAAAAGTGCCCAATAGAAAAGTTGTAGATCTTGTAAAAATCTAAAACTTTTCTTTTGGTAATTTTCTCACATAACCTCAATTTTTCGAGGAAAATGGAAAAAAATCGATTTTTCGTTTTTAATTTTTAATTTTCCAAAGGATTCGTCAGTCTTGGTGAAACTGGGTGAAAACTTACCTTTTTATGTCCAAAATAACCTCGAATTTTCTCAACCTTGTAACATAATAATTTTCCGAGAAATTTGATTTTTCTGGAAAAATCTCTTTTTTTTCAACTGTAAAGTTTGCTCGGAAAATATTATTGGAAAAGATTTTCCTGGGGCTCATTTTTTTCGATTTTACGTCTACTTTCACATGAAATAAAAAAAATACACCTCTCATTTAAAAATGTGCTCAAAAATGAATAAATAGCAAAAAATAAATTTTGCAATAGCTAAATTTGCAATAATTGTTAAATTTTTGTTATAAAATATTAAAATATGCAAAAGTCGACTCTTGCATTACATTCTACGGAAAAAATTACAAAAGAAAATGTATTTCATTATTTAGTCGGATTTTTAGTTCATTTGCAACATTATTATAAACACTCAAGTCTATTAATGAAATTAATAATCCGAGCGGGGATTTCATGGTTTTTACTATTGTTGTATGCTGATTTGTTTATATTATAAGGTTTTTCATGAGATAAATCGATTTGTTGATATTACAAGGACCAAATACCCTTCCATCAGAGCCCTATAGCCACCTTTCATAAGTGACAAAGTGTAGACATGTCAACTCTAACTAGCTTAGGGGCCTAGGCCTTTTGTTTCCTCTTTGACCTTTCAACATTTCAGTATACAAAATATACTATCATTCGTAACAAACAAAATATTGTCTGTTCAATATAGTTTTTAATTACCATTACGAATTACTTAAAACCGAACGATTATTATATTAAAAATAAACAAATTATTCCAAAAAGTCAAACAAAATTGAAATTTTGATGAAAATTGGGCTATAGGGCTCTGATGGAAGGGTATTTGGGCCTTGTAATTATCAACAAATCAATTTATCTCATGAAAAACCTTATAATATAAACAAATCAGCATAGAACAATAGTAAAAACCATGAAATCCCCGCTCGGATTATTAACTTCATTAATAGACTTGAGTTTTTATAATAATATTGCAAATGAACTAACAATCCGACCAAATAATGAAATACATTTTCTTTTGTAATTTTTCCCGTAGAATGTAATGCAAGAGTCGGCTTTTGCGTTTTTTAATATTTTATAACAAAAATTTAACATTTATTGCAAATTTAGCTGTTGCAAAATTCATTTTTTGCTTTTTTTTCATTTTTGAGCACATTTTTAAATGAGAGGTGTATTTTTTTTATTTCATGTGAAAGTAGACGTAAAAACGAAAAAAATGAGCCCCAGGAAAATCTTTTCCAATAATATTTTCCGAGCAAACTTTACAGTTGAAAAAAAAGAGATTTTTCCAGAAAAATCAAATTTCTCGGAAAATTATTATGTTACAAGGTTGAGAAAATTCGAGGTTATTTTGGACATAAAAAGGTAAGTTTTCACCCAGTTTCACCAAGATTGACGAATCCTTTGGAAAATTAAAAATTAAAAACGAAAAATCGATTTTTTTCCATTTTCCTCGAAAAATTGAGGTTATGTGAGAAAATTACTAAAAGAAAAGTTTTAGATTTTTACATGATCTACAACTTTTCTATTGGGCACTTTTCATTTTGACGTCAATTTTAGCCGCAAACAGCAATATTTCAGTTTTTTACCCCTTTTTCACCCCTAAAAAGTTTATGATCATAATTGAAATAGTTAATGTATTTTTTTTCATGTGTTATAAGCCCCTTTACCACCTCCAACTGTTACATTCCAGGTCTCAGATATTCCGTATTTTTTATTTTTTTGGTACAGCACGCCTGGACTATTTCAATATTAAACCATATCAAATACACACCAATATATTCTAGATATTCTAATGCAGCCATAAAAGATGCATAGGTACATTTATAACGAGGGGCTTCATCGTCAACCAATATCACCATGTAGTTTAGTTTTATGGGCTTGCTATCACTGGTCCATTTACATCATTTCGACAAGGTAGGTAGATATTCTCTCGTCCAACGGTTCCAAAACGAGTTTTCCATCATACGAGAAATCTTCCAGTCGCGTTTCAAAGTATCTGCCTCAGGATTGATTGGTACCAAATCACCTTGTCCGTTAGAAGAACCGATTAAAAAATGTTTTGGAGTGAGGGCCTCCTCGTCAGCTGAATCCGACGAAACCTTGGTCAATGGACGGGAGTTGACAATCCTTTCTGCTTCTGCGAAAACGGTTTGTAGAGTTTCTTCTTTTAGGAACGAATCGTGAAGTACTTTTCCAATGATCCTTTTCACTGAGCCAATCAACCTCTCCCATGCTCCCCCCATGTGAGGAGCAGCTGGTGGAATGAACTGGAACCGAATTCCCTTTGAGGTCATAGAATCAACAATCCTAGTTTGATCCAGATCTTCAATAGCCTAGCGAATTCCGTTAGAGGCACCTCTCAGATGCGTGCCATTGTAGCAGTATATTACGTGAGGTTGTCCTCTTCTTGCAGACATTCTTAGTATGGCTTGAATGGTGGAGTCGGTACTAAGACTGTGTGCAATTTCTAGGTGGATTGCTCTAACGACCACTGATGACGGTGAAAAAGATTTGATAAGAAGAACTATCTACTCTATGTAAGAAGAAAACTTGGTTCTTGTATGTATGTATGAGTTAGGGGTGAAGATTACACTGCGACCCATAGGATCTATTGTGTCCCCCCTTACTTGCCATGTTCTGATATTTCCTCAGACCTATAGCAGCTCTTCGAGTCCTATTTTCCTGAGGAAGTTTAGGACATCGTCGGGCTTCAAATTAGGTAGATCCCCTTCCTCTATTTCATGTGCTCCTAGGTATCTAGCCCTAGAATTTTGCAAGGCAGGACATTCTGAGAGTATATGTATTGAGGTTTCATCCTCTTCCTCACAGAATCTGCACTTTGCTTCATCTGCTAACCCTAGTTTCTTCATGTGGCTTCTTAATCGGCAATGCCCGGTTAATATTCCCGTTAGAATTCGGAGCCTTTTTTACTGGGGTTGAGGCAGCTAAGAGATCTCTTCTGGTCATAGTTCCCCAGTAGTATCTTAGATTGCCTCAGTCCTTCCAGCTGATTCCAGTACTTGGATTTTTCTTTCTCCATTTCCTCCCTTAGTTTTCCTAAGATTACTCTACTGCTGATCCCACAAGATGGTTCTGGTCCCAAATGTGGGGTTTCAGCTCCTTTTTTTGCCAGCTTATCTGCTGTTTCATTTCCCTCTATTCCTATGTGTCCCGGGACCCATAGGAGGGTGACAGTGTTCTTCTGGCCTAGTTCATTTAGTTTGCCTAGGCATTCCCAAATTATCTTCGAACTGATTATATTTGAACTCAGCGCTTTGATGGCTGCTTGACTATCCGACATGATCACAATCTCTTGTCTGCGGTAGTTTCTTCCAATATTGAATTCCACACATCTTTCGATGGCGCGGACTTCTGCTTGAAAGATGCTCGGGTATGTGCCCAAGCTTTCTGAGTATTTGGCTCTCGGTCCAAAAACTCCTATCCCAGTTCCCTCGTCTAGCTTGGAACCGTCCGTATACCACTTTATGGTATTCTGGTTTAAATTCTGTATGGTGTCTTCATCCCATTCAGATTTATTACTCAACTTTGTGATGAATTTTCTCACAAAGTTGAATTTCTTTGGCATATCATCTTGGGGCATTTCCCAAGTTTGATCAAAGTGAAGAACTTGGTTCTTACTAGCAGATCATTGCAAACAAGACTAAGGAGCTCCACTGAGATAAGGATATCAATTGGAAACCTATGGACACTTTTATCCAAACTAGGTTTCAAATACTGCAAAATTGACAAAAGACAAGTTATTATGGAATCCCAACGGATTAGGCAATGGCGTTTTGAATATTTGACTGCCATAAATGATTACAGGTCTTTACAAAGACTAATAATTCATTTGGATGAGACCTGGTATGACACCCACGATACGCTGGCAAAAGGATGGACCGATGGAACACTGCGATGCCAATCAAAAGCTCCATCGCACAAAGGAAAACGGATCACGATTATTCATGCTGGATCAGAATGCTACAAACATTTATCTGATTATGAACGTTGTTTTTGATTATGAAACAGCTTTTGTTTTCTGTGCTCGGTTTTTAACATTTTCTTTAACCTTAGATAGCAATATTTTCAAAAAATAAAAAAACACTCACCTTCTCGGGGCTAATAGTCTTGAAATCTGTTTGTCTATTTCAAAAACCAAATCAGAATTACATAAAACTAATTCCACTTATTAATTATACCGAAACAAACACCGGAGACCAGATTATTATATAACACTATTTCGAAGAAAATGTTTTTGTTTGAACGATTTCCTCAAATTATTTTTTAATGACTCGAAAATGTAGTTATGCGTTAAAAACAATGTCTAGCTGTCATTAAAAATCATTACCTTATTACAAGTTTGTTGATGTCTTAAATTGATTCATTAACTCCACAATATAAAGCCGGAGTATTTTCCACATATCTGATTTTGCAAACATGACGTTAATACGAAGTTTACTGGTTATATTGTTTGGTTTATTTTTGATAGCATCAACTAAAGGTAAGTGTAGGTCAAATTTGATTTTATTATTGGACTACTGATGGATTTATAAAATATAAGCATCGCAGAAAAGGTTCTGGTCGACCTAAAATGAAAACAAATCAGGACTTTGTGAACGTCGTAGAGATGAAAGACGATTTTTGAATACGAGAGGATTAATGGTTAGGTTAGGTTAGGTTAGGTTAGGTTAGGTTAGGTTAGGTTAGGTTAGGTTAGGTTAGGTTAGGTTAGGTTAGGTTAGGTTAGGTTAGGTTAGGTTAGGTTAGGTTAGGTAGCCAAACTTCTTTGGTATTTTTTACACGGTCAATTGAAAGCTCAAAAGTACATTCAAGAAGCTCTAAAACCCATTGCTGTACTATGTATTCGAGGGCTAAACAATGTTTTTTTTCCAACAAGATAACGCCTGTCCACATTATGACAGCAGTTACTTGGGAGTTTCTACAAAACTCCAATATTGATATACTACCGTCGTGGCCAACAAGTTCACCCGACCTGTCACCCATTGAACATGTTTGGGATATGATAAGATAAGAGAATAGGTCTGCTTCCCAATCCACACAGATTATATTTGTGTGCTATTGATAGATGAATGCAGGATTCTTTGATAAAGATGTTTTCTGGTAGATACAGGTTGCGATTTCTCTAATTCATTTCCTTTTTACAAAGTTGTTCTTTTTTAATAATATTGAATCGTAAATGTTCATAAAAATAAAAAAGCTTATCATTTTAATTACAGGAGACCTTACAGATACCTCATTGGTGGAAAATAATTTAAAAGAATCACCTACGATCCAGAAAATGTTGCCTCAAAATATTCAAAAAAGACATGTCGTTTATTATAAGTAAGTTGTGTTTTTCAAGCTTCTTATTTTTTATAATGCGGCTTGTTGAAACGTTCTACTGAAGTTTTCAACAGCAAAATATGGTAGTTTGGAGTTTTGGTTTAGAGTTTTTGTTTATTTGGGCAGATAGCAAAAAATTTAGAATAACGATTTCCATCCAACTAAAAGTTTAAGTTTTAGTAGATCAGCTCCAGAATTTGCAAACATAGTAGCTGAAGAACGACGGAAAACAATGCTCCTTGTACATTTCTGAATTTGCAAGTTACAAAAATTCTGCAATCTTCTTAGGGATATTTCAAACTGATTATCAAACAGAACAAGATGTACCTACTTTTGAAGATATATTGCGGTCAAAGTTATGATCCACTAGATGTTTAATTCAATTTCTTTTTAGGAAATACTATCGTGGTTCCGGCAAACGACTCTACGGAAAAAAAGGAAGATGTGGTTAACTTTTTTCAACGACGACAGAAAAACCTAATATGTAAAACATTTATAACAATAACATGCTGTATATTTCTTTTAGTAAAGTGAACATCAATCTCTCAAGCATTATTATTAAATATAATTCAAAGAAACATTATATAATATCACGTACATGATATTGAATTATTATCATTCAAAGTCATTAAGATGCAAGTGAGCACCAAGTTCTCAAGGTAATTTTATCACATTCATAAATAGTTAAAATGTTCAATCTGGAACAATTGGCGAAACAGACACCGAAACCGTTTACACTACCACTACACCAACACGCACTTTAAACTGCCTGACGCGCGTTTCGATAACCAAGTTATCTTCTTCAGAGAACGAAGGTAAACTTCAACAGTTCTTTGGAGAGCCTAGAACATTTTTCAGAGGGCGTCGAAGAAGTAAAAATATTTATAATATCTAAAACAGCTAGAAACTAATTTAATGTTTTTTTAAAAACTTGTTAACTTTCTTACAGCAATCAAGTATTTATGCAACCAAAAATGTCCACAAGAGCTTATAAATTGTCATCTGATCCTTTTTTAATCGAAAAAAACATCCTATATTATTGTCACAATTAACAGTCTAATAGACAAGGAGATTCTAGGAGAAAATATGGATGGCCTGATAAAATAATCAAAAAGTAATTATCTAAAAGTGTTATACGGTTATTTAATTTCATTATGCTTGAACCAATCGGTTATTGATCAATTGGAATCGATAAAGTAGATAACACGAAATGCGTTGGCTTTTTAGGTTATTGAAATGAAGCAATAATTAAGGATTGGCACACTATGGACACTGATCATTAGATATGCTAATTTTTATTTTTAACTGATTACTCACGGCTTAAATTTAATGAATAATTAACTCATCCAAATGAAAAAACCAAAGTCAATGTCACAAAATTTTATAAAATTATGGAACAAAAAATGTAGCGACTAGTTTCGGCCATCATCGGGGTTAGCATAAAAATAAATGTTGTCCCCTTGAAAAGGTCTGACCTGACACAATGGGGATTAAAGCTCTGATTGATTTATGGAAATTGTTCTACATTCCACCTCAAAAGACTCATTAATCCCTCTATCTCCTAAAACTAAATCATTTCTAACATTCATTAAGAGCAATACGTTTTCCAATACATCTCAAATCCTACATCTGGTTCTAAAATTTATTTTGGTCACTATATTCTGGGCGAAAGAAGATTTTGTGTACACGAGCGTGGGAGTGTTTCTCTTCCATATGAAGAGTACAATATCTCTTTTCGCAGATGATACTAGAGAAATAATGTGAGCACAATTCATATACAACTTCATTTGGATCTGGATGAAGCACAAAATAGGAGAAGGCAGAGGCAATCAAGGCAGTTTATGTAAAGCAGTGAATAAATAAGTGTTGATTAATGTCTAAATCGGAACAAATTTAGTTATTACTACACATCCAAATGTGCAGTGCATAAATTTAATGATTCTACAATACCGATTCTAGAATTCGCTGGTATGGTGTAGAATGTGAATTGGATAAGTGACTTCAAACGCTTTGAATTTGGATATTTCACAAGTGGAATTTTTTACCTTGTTAGGTTAGGTTAGGTTAGGTTAGGTTAGGTTAGGTTAGGTTAGGTTAGGTTAGGTTAGGTTAGGTTAGGTTAGGTTAGGTTAGGTTAGGTTAGGTTAGGTTAGGTTAGGTTAGGTTAGGTTAGGTTAGGTTAGGTTAGGTTAGGTTAGGTTAGGTTAGGTTAGGTTAGGTTAGGTTAGGTTAGGTTAGGTTAGGTTAGGTTAGGTTAGGTTAGGTTAGGTTAGGTTAGGTTAGGTTAGGTTAGGTTAGGTAAGGTTAGGTTAGGTTAGGTTAGGTTAGGTTAGGTTAAGTTTTTCTTTAAATGGAGCTATATAGTTCCTTATCTTGTGTAATAAATAAAATAAATAAATAAATATCTTTAAAGTTGTTTAATAACAGTAACGCAAATAATGTATAAAACAATAAGGAATAATTGAAAGGGTATTTAAGTTGGCCCGAATTAAAATTAGCTTTTTCTTGTTTCATTACCTTCTTTGTTCTATATTGTATCTAATCCTCTCGAGTTATTTTGGAGTGTACAATGAACTTGTCAACAATAAAGTTCACAGACGTTCACGTCAGAAATTGGTTTCATTATTAAAAGTAAATCAATTGTTTTACGTTCGATGGATTCTGATAATATGCTTTTCTCAATTTTACCTAATATTTGTTACAAAATATAATCCAGTACTTCGGTTTTAATCTTAAATATTGTACAAAAATGTACGGAAACGTCTCACAATAACTAAGAACAATAAACAACTAATTTTTTTCAAAAATTAGCTTTTCTAATTCAATGACAGCTGACAGCTGACAGCTTAGATGTTATTAGCCCTAAGGGATTATCCTAGATGTATTTCCTTTTAAGATCAGTGTAGAAGAACCATAAAAACTATATCATGCTGATCTTCTTCTTCTGGTAGTACCTTTCGACGATCATCATGGCAATTTTGACTTTGTTAAAGGCTACACGAAACAAACTCTTGGCTGTCATATTAACCAAGTTCTCAGGTCATCTACCAGACACTTTTTCCTCAATAATCACCTGTTTCTAATGATATGGCCAAAATGCACTAGTTTTCGTTTTTTTTATCTTCAGAAGAAGTTCTTATGATTCTATAGATTTGAAGGATTTGACTAGAAGCCGCTTCCTCCACCGATGATAAGAATACATTACATATTTTTTTTCTTTTTATCACCTAAGCCAGCCCTATAGGTTTCTAGGGCGCTTGAATAAATCCCTATTTACCAACGTGGGTTTCCCTGCTTTTCATAAAAGGGTAAAACAGATTTGTAAATCATGGATATGATACTTCTTTCTCCCAAAAACGCGGATACAGAAGAAGATGGTCTAATTTAATTATTGTAGAAGTATACATCGTAGTAATTTTTTACTTAGTTAATTAATTAAAAAGTTAATTGATATTTACATTATATTCTAACCGGAAAACCTAATAGGAACTAATTATTTTTTATAGCTGTAATTATTTTTTTGTCTTTAAAACGCCTACCGTGTACTCGAGCAAGAACATGTATAGTTCATTTGTCTGTAATTGGAAACACAGCGAATTACTTAAATCAAGAAAACTCCATGTCAGCTTGATGAACGTATTGATTGGATCAGTATTTACAATCTCTGTAATTAAGTGTCACACTATATACAATGTTTAACCAACTGAACATTGTATCAATAACTAAGGATGGCCTTCGCAGCAACACCAAGAGAAAGAAAAATAATTTTTTTACTACAAGATACAAGATCAATCTTATTCTACTTTAATTTTGTTGTCTATTACCGATAAAGCTTATTAAAAACAAACTACAAAAGTTCATTGTCCAGTCTTGGCTCAGAAATTCGAGCTGTCGCACAAGCATTTGCCTGAAAAAAGAAATTCAACAATATTTCTTAACATTTTTAATCCAGTGAGGATTACAGGATTTACAGGAAGTCCCAAAAATTACAGAAGAATGCAGTGAGAACTTTCAGCCATCTTAACAAGACGGACATGGTTTGCATATACTTCCTATGAACAGTGCCAGTACAACATGAGGCTAGCCTGAGGATTCTCTTCCAAAATTGCTGTATAGATCTACACAGCAATCAAAAGACCTAAGATAACATATGGAACTATGGGTTAATAATCAGTATTTCTTCCATGGGCCTGTATGCATGACTGTAGGCGATGTACCATGCTATCGATTATATGGTCGAGCTGGGCTTGCGGAATTCTCTCCCATTCTTCACGAGCAGCATCTTTCAGTTCTCGTAGAGTAATTGGGGGAGGGTTTCGCTTCTTAATGTGTGTTTTAAGAATGTCCCAGCATGTTCAATGACGTTCATGTCAGGGTAATTTGAAGGCCATCTTAATGTGGATATTCCTTCTTCTTCCAAAAAATTTTGTACTTCAGCTGTTCGATGTGCAGGTGCATTGTCATGCATAAACACAAATCCATCACCTACCGCCCCCTAGAATAGACTCACAACAAGATTTAAAACTTCCTCGATGTACACTGCACCAGTGATTCTTCTCTCCAAAACTAGGAGAGGCGTCCGTGTACCCCTCATAATACCACTCCAAACCATAATACTCCCACCTTCAAATGGAACACGTGGTTAGGCTGTTTCTAATCGGGCTTGTCGTCCTGGGGCCCTCCAAACTAGCGTTCTTCGCGAATCAGAAACCAAGCCAATTCTTGATTCATCAGAGAACATCACGTAATTCCAGTTAGGACCATGGTGTAACATTTCTTGAGCCCATTGCAAACTTACAATTTTTTGTTAGTTTGGGAACACGTAGAAGTCTTCTGCGATACAAATTTACCGCATTTAATCTTCGTGTAATTGATTGCCTTGAGATATTCAGTCCTTCAAGTCTAGCAATTTCTCTGGATATGCCACTTGTAGATTCCTGTCGATTTCTTCGAGCTATCAATGTTATCTGCCGCTCTTGTGCTGCTGTTGTACATCGACTTCTGCCACTTCTGGGACGATCCTTCACATCATTTGTGTGTTGGAATTTTTTCTTAATTTTTGATACAGCACCCAAGATGACATGGAAAATTTAGGGACTGCCCTTTTGGTTAGGCTTCGAAGTACGAAAACAAAAAACGGTAACTGGAGAATTTTTTAATATCTACAACGTCATTGACAGACGCCTGTTTGTGAATTATCAAGGCGGTAAATGCACAAGGCAAATTGTCGGAATTAACAAGTGGCAGAATTTTTACAATTGCCGAACCCTAATCTTTATACTGGCCATTCTTTTCGACGCTCCTCTGCAACTATTTTAGTAAACGCAGGAGGAGATTTATAACTCTTAAACTCCATGGTGGATGGCGACCAAGCAATATTGCAGAAAGCTATATCGATGACGCCATCGCCAATAAAATAGAGATAGCCAATAAGATTGTAAACACAGTAGACACCCCAATTAATCAAAAAGAAAAACCTTCCACATCATCTGCAAATATTTCAACACTTACCGAGAATTTGGTAAAAAATAGAGAGACTCCTGGATTAACACTTCAAAATTGCTCAAATTTTACCATAAATTATAATTCCAAATAAAAATGTTTATTGTTTTTGTCTTAAATTTAATTAACTTTATAATTATCATTTTACATTCCTGTAATATAAAGTACGTTTCACAATAATTCGTTGACTCGGTACCTGACCTTAGGGGATTAGTAATGAAAGGTTATAAATTTCTCACTGTACAGTAAACATTAACAGATCCGTAATCCGGTTTTCAAAATAGATTTAAATAAAACTCAGTAACATTTACTAAAACTTAAATTTATTTTGTAAAAAAAATTACGAAATTTTTTAAAAACAAATTTTAACTTTATTAATTGCGATTAAACAAATGAACTAATTCTACATTATTTACAACAATTTAACCTAAATGTAGTTCAGTATCACTATCGTCTTCATTTAAATTAATAACTAAGGGTGCTACAGTTACATTAACATTTCGATATGTACCTTCAACCTTAATAACATGCTGAATCGAATTTTTCCAGCTATCAATGGGAATATTACTTGTCATATTTCTGATTAACTCTATAACACTTGAGTTTAATGTGGGTGAAACGTTTTCCGATCTAACTTTGGATTTTAGCTGATGCCACATGTGTTCTATAGGATTGAACATGCAATAATATGGGGGAAGCCGTAACACTGTGTGGCCCATATTTTTAGCAATAGTATCACAAACGTATTCTTTTTCAATACCGAACGCTGCTACAACTTGTAAGAGATCACGTTTTGTGTACGATTCTTCATAATAAAGGTCATTTTTTAACAAATACTCCTGAATTTCCCATTTATTGTTGCTGCTATTTGGTACTTTATTTAATTGACGGCTATGATAAGTTGTATTGTGCATTACAATTATACTTTTTTCCGGTATATTCGGCAATAAATAATTCTCAAACCAATCTTCAAAAAGTTCTGCTGTCGTATCTTCGTGATAATCTAAACTTGAATCTTTAATATTCTTTGCTGATAACAATAAAGCATTTGGAACCCAACCTGTTTCTGATCCGGCATGTATTATTGTAATTCTTTGTCCTCTATTTGATGGAGCCTTTGTTTTGCAATTTCCCGATGAATCAACAAAACCCTTCGTTGGAGTATCATGGGTGTCATACCATGTCTCGTCGAGGTAGATAATTGAAAGGTTTTCACTTCTATATTTTTGAATAGCTTGTAAGTAATGACAACGCTACATTCGTAAACGATATGACTCCATTATCACTTGTCTTTTATTAATAGTACAATATTTAAATCCCATTTGAGAAATAATTCTCCACAAACTTGTACGGCTACAAATAATTCCCGTGTCGTCTTTAAGTAACCGTTTTTTATACAATCTAGGGTTGGTATCATTTGTTCTTGATATAGGACATATATCGTTCGTCGGATTATATCTTTTTGTATTTCATCAACACATTTAGTATTATTAACGTCACTTCGTTTTTTTCGTTTACTTATTGGCTTATTGATAATATCTTTTATTGTGGATATTGGGGTTTTGGTTAACTTACATGTTTCTTCTGCTGCATCGGTTACACTATAACCTCGATTATTCAATGTTTCAAACACATTTTTCACAATTTGTTTCGCATCCGGCGATAAATGTACTTTTTTTGCCCAAGGACGCCACATACTTAGTTATAAACACAAGATTACTTTCAGAGATTAATGTTTAGTACAAACTAAAATTCTAGGAGAGAATTTTAAAAACAAATTACCCCGAAACTCCCACTTTCTCTTCCAAGATAATTAAGAAAATCAAAAATCATTTACTAATGATTTACTATTGATGGTCAGTAATAATAATTTAAAATTTTACCTGAAAAATAAAAAATCCAAAATATATCTTCCTGGACAAAAATAAATAATACCTTTCTGTAAATGTTCGAAGAAATATTAACCACCTTTTATTAGTAATCCCTTAAGAGCAGTTAAAAGCAGGTACCAAGTCAACGAATTATTGTGAAACGTACTTTACCTAATAATAATAAAAATGGTTAAGATTTCAAATAAGTTTCTTTTTTTAATTATTATAAATTGTGATCGAAGAAAAAGTATTGTGTACAACATGTGCGCAAAGTACTTTTCCCACTGCTTGTTTTTTTCCTGAAGTCTTGTTCCCTATTCCTGCCTTTCAGGTACAAAAATATACCCTTACTTATAGTTTAATTTTGGTCGTGTTTTGCCCGAATTTTTATATAACTTTAAATATTCTATTATCCGTTGCATAGTGCAACTTCTGATCGCATTGGCGCCACTCGATTATTAGCCAGCAAGTTATTAAACTTGTTGCAGTCGATTATTTACTACAACCACTTGTGGCATTACAATACATTACGATGCCAAAAACTCCCACATCTCAAGTGATGGCGCGCATCGAGGATACCCTATATATAAGCTTGTTGTAGCCTACCGAAGCGATTGTCACCAAAACTTCGCGTCAAATAAAAGCGCTTCGAAAACGATAATAGGTTACAAAAAGTGATGGTGGTTTTAATTTAAATATTTTTCTGGACATACTGTGGTTTAAAGTGTCTTTGCGAACTCTTGTGGTAAGTTTATTTATTATTTCGCCTAAAAACTGGCGCGGTCAGTGGGATTTTTTAATATTTGCGCGAAAATAAACACAAGTAAAATTTATTAACATACTAATTGGAGAAATATAGTGCTTGAATACTCGATTGTAAATTTAAATATTATTCAAATAAATGGTAATTCTATTTCAAAAGTATAGGTTTCAATGCAAGAATATCCAAAGTATTCTTATTCGGCCCCATTATTCGAGTAAAATATTTGGAAACTGTAGCAAAGTTTTAAGATTTTAAGCTAAGCTCTAAGCATAATTATGATGTAATAGTTGCTATTGAAACCTGGCTAAAGAAGGGATTCGCAGATGGTGAGTTGGTGGATTTAAATATTTATAATTTATTTCGATCAGATAGAAATTGTGAAATAACAGGTAAAACAAAGGGTGGAGGAGTCTTAATTGCAATAAAACATGAACATAAAGTTCTCAATGTAATACAGCATAGCTCTAAATTTGAGATTTTAATACTGGAAGTGAAAATAAAACAGACGAGTGGAAACAGTTAGAGATTGTGTGGAACTCCAGAAAGATATCAACAACATTCTATCATGGACTAAGTCTAATAAGTTATTTTTCAATATCAAAAAGTGTTCCATACTTTCTATTACCCGAAAAAAACATCCAATAGTATTTGATTATACTATGGATCAAGAAATCTTGGACAGAAAATTTGACGTTAAAGATCTTGGAGTATATTATAACCATCAAATGTCATTTGTACCACATATAAAAAAAATAGCTATTAATGCAAATCGAGCATTGGGATTTATTATCAGACAATCAGCGGATTTTACAAATTTAAAAGTAATAAAACATATGTATTTTTCTTTAGTTAGAACAAAGCTGGAATTTGCTTCGGTATTATGGGCGCAGCAACCCCAGATACACTTGGACTTGCTGGAGAAAGTACAGAATAAATTTTTAAGATACTTATATTACAAAAAACATCATTCATGGCCTGATTTTATGGAAATAAGAACTTCAATGCTAAGAAAAGAATTCGTAATACCCTCACTAATTGATAGACGTAAGCTATCTATGGTTTTGTTCTTATATAAAATACTTAATAACAACACCAAGTCTATACAATTATTATCATTGGTACCATTTAATGTTCCGTCAAGGCGTATTAGATCATCATTACTATTTAATATTTCAGCATCCACCCCACAATCTCCTCTAACTTATATTATCAGACTTGCTAATAATTTCGATGCTATGAGTAATATTGACTGGATGGAAATTAATCAAAATCGATTTAAGAAAATTTTAAATGAATATTTAACTACTTTGAGTCTTTAAATATTATAAAACATAAAATGTATTCATTTGACATATCCCACTGTATACTGCGGTTTTGGTTTTTGATCCCCTAAAACCATTGCAGTACATCTTTATTGTATTATTATAGTTACTGTTATATTAAAATAAAAACATGTTTGTTTATATTATAGTTAATAAGAACTACTCATGTAAAAAGGTCAATAGGCCTGTTTGAGTTTTGATAAATAAATAAATAAATAAAGATACGGTGGGCTCTGCAGTCTTACATGGAACAAAACTTCAATGAGAATGTAACATAATTATTGCCAAAGTGTACGCAATTAAGGAATTGTCAAATATCTGTAGTAATAAATTTAATTTCAATGAACACAACAAAGAGTTCCGTACCTGTGATCAATTCAAAAAAATCATTTATTTCATTTATTTCTGATAATCTGGCCCAGTTCAAATATGGTTATCAAATAAAAATAATAACAATAGCTTTATTGCCCAACAGGTATAGCACAATTTTGCAATAAATACAAAAATATTGATTACAATAATCTTAGTTAGTAGATGCATTAAATTTACATATTCAATAAAGTTAAAACCACTATAATTAGCTGGTTTAAGTTACAGTTAAATATATGGGAATAGTTAACCAAACAATTGTATAGTGTGTTCAACAATATAGTGCCTACAATCTCAGGTATTGGCAAGTTTGGGTAAAGAATGCAGGTCAGAATTAAATTTAAAGGATATTCCCAATAAAATTCAATAAAAATTTAAATATGTTAATATATCAATTCAGTTTCACTATCACTATCGTCGTCTACATTAATTATAAGGAGTTCTATGTTAGTATGAAATGCCCTGTATGAATCCTCCACTTTTATAACATGGTTTATTGTTCTTTTCCAACAATCAGCATATGGGTCATCTATATTTTGCCAGATTAATGCAATTACAGAAGGACATAATGTAGGTATAGTATTTTGGGTCCGCACTTTGTTCTTTAGTTTTCTCCACATATGCTCAATCGGGTTGAATACGCAGTAGTAAGGAGAAAGACGAAGAACTGTATGTCCTTTGGATGCTGCAATTGTGTCACATACATATGCCAAAGTGTTTGGAATCCAACCATCTTCTGATACAGCATGATTAATCGTGATCCGTTTTCCTTTGTTCGATGGAGCTTTTGATTGGCATCGCACTGTTCCATCGGTCCTTCCTTTTGCCAGCATATCGTGGGTATCATACCAGGTCTCATCCAAATAGATAATTGGTTTTTGTAAAGACCTGTAGTCACTTATAGCAGTCAAATATTCAAAACGCCATTGCCTAATCCGCTTGGATTCCATAATAACTTGCCTTTTGTCAATTTTGCAGTATTTGAAACCTAGTTTGGATAAAAGTGTCCATAGGTTTCCAATTGATATCCTTATCTCAGTGGAGCTCCTTAGTCTTGTTTGCAATGATCTGATAGTAGGAACCAAGTTTTCTTCTTACCTAGAGTAGATAGTTCTTCTTATCAAATCTTTATCACCGTCATCAGTGGTTCTGGAAACACCACTACAGTTTCGTTTTCGTCTCGGATGAATTGGCCTCGAAATGATGATTCCGATATTCCTGTCAAATCGCTGGTTTCTCTTAGAGCAGGAGTAAAAGCCTAACCCCTTTAACAATATTGTGCTTTCTGGCATAACTTAAAACTTCATTAAAACCCGAATAATTCTTCAAGTAGCAGAAATGGTATCATATAAATCGTTAATAAATAAAAAAAATAGTAGTGGACCCGAATTTGATCCTTGTGGTACCCCAGAAGAAGCCACATATTTATCTGATTTATATCCATCATAAGAAACACACTATTATTGATAAGTATGACTTAAAGACAGTCACAGCATACCCAGAATACCCGAAGTTGTACATTTTGGATAAAAAGACTTCAAGATTATTTCTGTCGAGTCTTGGAAAAATCTTTTTGAATATATATGGAGCTCTTCTAGTCCTATTTTCTTAAGAAAGTTTAGGACATCGTCGGGCTTCAAATCAGGTAGATCCTTATCTTGTATTTCCTGTGCTCCTAGAAGTTTGGTCCTGGAATTTTGCTAGGCAGGGCATTCTGAGAAAATTCATATGAACTTTGCAGACCCTAATTTATTCCTGTGACTTCTTAACCGAGCTTTTTTACATGGGTGGAGGCAGCTAGGAAATCTCTTTTGGTCATAGTTCCCCAGAAGTATCTAAGCTTGTCTCAGTATTTGGATTTTTCGTTCTACATTTCTATTCAAGATTGAGCTACTGCTGATCTCACAAGATGGTTCTGATCCCAGATTTGAGGGTGCGGCTCCTTTTTTGTCTGTGACAAATGACATCAACTTAAGATCTACTAACATTTCGGAGAATTGGTTCAGTTTCCGCAGTGAAAATGTAGATAATAATTGGTTAAAAAACAGGTCAATTATGTCGAAACACAAAAAAAAAGAATTGTTTATATATTTTTGGCAAAGGTATGTTCCAAATTTAAAAATTCTGGTTTGCATTGTATGACTGAATCTTGAATATTTACCGTTACTAATTAAAATCTATGGAAATATTTTGCAACCCACTTCTAATAAATATAAAGAAGTTGTTTTAGATATTAACGTGATTAATAAATATTGTCCTTGATATATTTCGAACATGTGCAATTTGTATTACCGAATAATCAACAAATGTTTTACTACCTACTGGCATATTTATGTGTTTCGTTTAAGACAGAAACACATTTTCTTAAAAATTACGTGATCTATTTATAAAAAATTCATTTATATAAGAGAAAAATAAAAAAGGATTTTTTGTTACATACAATATTCAGAAGCTCTAATCATTTGACTATATCAAAATACTTGATTATATTATTATATCATCAATATTGATAACGATTTATTTTTAGGTTTCTTGTAATAATTATGTCAACTCCTGTTGGAACAGATTTCACTCTAAATATCTAAATTAGTATCATCATTTGTTTTGCAAATATTTTCTTTGCTGGCATAATAATTAAAATTATTTGCAGCACAGAATTAGATACATTTGGCAACAGCGGATAGTAGATTGTCTTGATGCTTTTAGTTCTAGAGAAGTTAAGCAGGCTTTCTATAGGGGAATTAATTTTATAGAGGCAATGCTTCAGAGCACGATGTTCAGTGAAAAAAATTGTGATCAGCGATTCTACTAATGAGAAAAATTCTTTCACATTGTAGTGATAACCATATTGACTCTGTTCCTATAGACTGAGTTTCTTCATGGTGTGGTTCTTGGTAACAATGAATTTTTTTCTTTTTTGTGCCTTCAGTTTCCTTAATTCCTGCTGTATCTTTTTTATTCGGGCCCCATATAAAACTAACTGTGTTTCCTAAAAGACCATTACATCGTAGACCAGTAAAATATTGCTAACACTTTATATGTAAGATTTAATAATGCAACACGGCAATATCCATTTGGTTATTGCAGTATGTAGGGTACTATTTCTTGGAAATTGGGCCTTGATATTGGCCTTGTTCCACGAGATCGTTAATTAGAACTTTCCCTCATATTACCAAAGTAATTTTTCAAAACTATTTCTTCATATTCTCCTCCAGAGTACCCAATTGGTTTCTCTCTCTATTTGCACTTACATTTATTAGTTGTTCAAAATTTTGATTCCCACTCCTCTATATTTTTGCCTTCTTTTGTAAAAATTGTTCTGCTTTGAAATCATTTGAATCATTTCTTGTGCTTTTCTTTCATAAACACATAGTTTTGATAAAAACATTAAAACTGTAGTAATCAAAAGTAGTGAACAGTTGTCGACAAAACATTTGATGCTGTATAAATTATGGGGTTTTATAGCTATAGGTATAGGAGTTTAGTAAAGTTTTTTTTATTTACAGTAAATTTGATAAAAAAAACAATGAAATGGTTATCGCCATCAACACCTTTAGTAGTACTATTGGCCTTAGGATACTATACAAGACTAGCAGCAAGCCTTCATCTCGTTCTGAGACATTCTGAAAACGTCGAAGATGAAAATAATCTGGATAGAAATGCAATTGAAGGTAAATCAGCTTATTTTATTTACATTATTTTTAAAAGCAGTTCTTTTTTATTCTCACACAAGTCCGTTTTTAATCTAATGCAAATTTTATTATTGTGTTTATAATAAATACGCATTTGGTGCTAAAAATGCAACAAAAACATTTGAATGTGACGAGCATTAAACAAAACTTTAAATTTTATTTATTATTTAGCTTTCATTTGAATGAGAATTTCTCAGTAACATTAAAAGTGAATCTTTTGCATCGATTCTTAACTATGAATGAAACTTGAAGCTATTACCATGATCCTAAGGCAATGCAAGAAGCTAAAGAGTGGTGAGAACCTGGTTTCTCAGCTTCAGAAAGACTAAGTGTTAAGAAAAAGGTTAAGAAAAACTTGCAAACTGGTAAAATTATAAATTCTGGATAGATATTGATAACAGAAATGGAACTGGGAAGACTACGTGGGCAGAATGAAGGATGGCAGATAGATGATGAAGATTATAAAGTGGAAACCAAAATCCGAAGGCTTTAGAAGTAGAAGAATGCGTGGTAAAATTTGAGAGAGGCTTTTGTTCAATAGTGGACAGTATGAGCTTCGTCCGGATACCGCACTGTGTGACAATAACATTGTGAAAATGAAGCAGCCACCATATTCACAGGTTTTGCTTCTAGCAACTTCCATCTTATTCCAGAGCTTAAAAAATCCATTATAGTAGTGGAAAACGTTTGTTTTCTAATGAAGAGTTAAAAGAGCATTTATATTGAAGATATTCCATGAAACCGTAAGCTACAAAACTTATTGAACAGCCTTGTATATACAAATTAAGATAAATATAACATTAATCGTATTTGACTTTTTATTCTTTGACTTTTTATTCTGTATATCCAATTCAATTAACTATTTTTTATGGCACACCAAGTAAGTAAATAAATATTTTTGGTACATCGAGCTATATAAACAATACTTAATAAACCGTGAACATTAACTTACTGCCACATTTATGTTTTATATTTGACGTACTTCATACAATTTGATAGACTCATAAAATTTAGGATCTTCCGGTTTTATATTTCTTTTAAGATGCATAAAATAATGAAAGAAAAGAACATTTTTACCAAAACGAGACATAAACAATTTATTTTCCATAAAATGAAAGAAGATACGCAATTGCTACCAGGGGATGTACAGTGTGTTCAACAATAAAGTGTGCCTACAATAAAAGGGGACTTTTATCTCAGGTATTGGCAAGTTTAGGTAAAGAATGCAGGTCAGGATTAAATTTGCAAAAATAAATTTTTTGGTCGGTCCATCCTTTTGCCGGCGTATCGTGGGTATCACACCAGGTCTCATCCAAATATATTATTGGTCTGTGTAAAGATCTGTAATCACTTATGGCAGTCGAATATTCAAAACGCCATTGCCTAATCCGTTGGGATTCCATAATAACTTGCCTTTTGTCAATTTTGCAGTATTTGATAGCTAGGTTGGATAAAAGTGTTCATAGGTTTCCAATTGATATCCTTATCTCAGTGGAGCTCCTTAGTCTTGTTTGCAATGATCTGATAGTAGGAACCAAGTTTTCGTCTCGGATGAATTGGCCTCGAAATGTGAATTTTCACTGATGATTCCGGTATTCCTGTCAAATCGCTGGTTTCTCTTACAGCAGGAGTAAAAGCCCAACCCCTTTGGACCAACTTCTGATGAACACATCTGACGATTTCTTTGGCATCAAGGGATAAAACTCGTCGTCGAATAACACAGTAACACAGGGCGCCTCTGATGCAGTGCAAATTTTGACTATAAGCAATAAACCGTGACAGATGATCGCAATAAAAGTGGTTAATTACTATCAGTCTACAGAATGGTCCAACAAACGTTATCAAGTTTATTTTCAACATAATGTATCACATAAGTTAATTCATAAATACGTTTTTTTTAATTCGGTACTGTTTTTATCGCGGATACTAGAGAAATAATTAAATATCGACCATTAAATTAAAAAAAGCTTTTCCAAGTTTTCTATTTAAATACTCACTTCCAAAAAATAAACATAATACCTGGAGTTCACGTTAAAATTTCTGTTAAATCCATTACAAAAATTGGATGAATAATGATTCTTTTTATAGACAGAATAAGTAATTCAAATTGTATGCCTTTTATAAATGTGTATCTATTAAATTTTCCTAAAATCCGTTATTAATGATGCGTTTTAATGAAAAATTTTATAGTTATGAGGAGACTCTAGTATAGGTGCAGTCCTATATCGTGAACTTGCAAGACAAGTGTTGCCTCCTAGCGGAGTAATTAGTAACTGAGAAAGACGTGAACAATATAAATCAGCTGTTAATAATCTGTTTGAAACTTGTGAAAATAAAGTGAATATAAAGGTACATAATTTTATTATGATAGATATTTATTTCATAATTATGAAACTTAAATCGAGGAAAATTTGTTCTGTACCTACCTTAGTGTCAAAGTTACAGCAGGAAAAAAGTTATTAGTTTACATAAATTTCCAAAAATTTGGAGCTTATACAGGGTGTTTCATTAAGAATTATCCATATAGTAACTGGAGAAACCTCAGCACTAAATATGAAGATCTAAGCTAAAAAACTTAAATAAAATATTCCTCCTAACCGAGATATAGGGTGTTTTATTTTATCTATTCTAAATGATTGTATCCCATATTTTTTACACCTTCCAATATTTTTGTTCATGCTTGGCAAAAAGTTTACGCATATTAGGTTAACAGGTCGGCTGAAAAGTCCCCGGTCTACCATAGTAAAACACAATATTTTGACAAAATTCATTTTTTTTTATTCAACATAGTTGCCTTCAAGGGCGATACAGCGATTATAGCGACCTTCCAACTTTTCGGTACCATTTTTGTAGTACTTCTTCGGTTTGTCCTGAAAATAGGCTTCAGTTTCGGCGATTACCTCAGTATCAGAGCCAAATTTTTTCCCGCGAGCATTCTCTTCAGGTCAGAGAAAAGGAAAAAGTCGCTGGGGGCTAGATCTGGAGAATACGGTGGGTGAGGAAGCAATTCGAAGCCCAATTCATGCAATTTTGCCATCGTTTTCATTGATTTGTGACACTGTGCATTGTCTTGATGAAACAACACTTTTTTCTTCTTCATGTGGGGCCGTTTTTTCGCGATTTCGGTCTTCAATCGCTCCAATAATGCACAGTAATAGTCGCTGTTGATTATTTTTCCCTTTTCCAAATAGTCTATGAACAATATACCGTGTGTATCCCAAAAAACTGAGGCCATAACTTTGCCAGCTGACTGTTAAGTCTTTCCACGCTTTGGTGGCGGTTTCACCGGCCGCAGTCCACTCAGCTGACTGTCGATTGGACTCAGGCGTGTAGTGATGGAGCCAAGTTTCATCCATAGTCACATATCGACGCAAAAAATCGGGTTTATTACGACTTAACAGCTGCAAACACTGCTCAGAATCATCAATTCGTTGCTGTTTTTGGTCGATTGTGAGCACGCGCGGCAACCATTTCGCACAGAGCTTCCGCATACCCAAATATTCGTGAACGATATGTCCAACACGTTCCTTAGATATTTTTAGAGTGTCAGCTATCTCGATCATATTCACTTTACGGTCACTCAAAATCATTTTGTGGATTTTTTTGATATTTTCGTCGGTAACCACCTCTTTTGGGCGTCCACTGCGTTCACCGTTTTCGGTGCTCATTTCACCACGCTTGAATTTTGCGTACCAGTCAATGATTGTTGATTTTCCTGGCGCAGAGTCCGGAAACTCATTATCAAGCCAAGCTTTTGCTTCAACTGTATTTTTTCCTTTCAAATAACAATATTTAATAAGCACACGAAATTCTTTTTTTTCCATCTTTTTGAAAATAACAAAAGTTGCTTCACTAAAAATGCAATATCTCACAAACTAATAGTCCGACAGCTGTCAAATTTTTACACGAATCTTTTGAAGGTTGATACTATCTAAAAATGAAATGGATTTAATTCTAGTGTCGTCATCTATAGGTCAGACCGGGGACTTTTCAGCCGACCTGTTACTTTAAACAGTGGCAAAAGATATTTTTTCTCGATTACCAGAGGCGTGCGGTAGGGATGGATACCTACTTTCTTTTATCCCCCTAAAATTTACGCCACTGTCGTAATAATTGTTTCTGCATTTATCAAAAACGCAGTATTATTTTTTAGATTATAAATATACGATAAGACCGAGAAAAATTGAAGACGAAAAGCTGGAAGAAGCGATGCGAGTGTTAAGTAAATTGTTAATTCTTCCTTGGCCCAGTGGCCAAAGCCCTTTTATTTATATTGAGAATCCTAGAAAACCTCTATTTGAAAATATAGAAAACGATGTCAGCGAAGAGAAAGAAGAAGAAAGTACCAACGAAGTAGGGGCAATTCCGTCAAAGAGAATGAGATATTATAGAAAATATCCATGGAAGAGAGAAAATTTGGGGTAAATATAGTTTAAATATCATTTTTATACACTAAAAGATTTATTTTTATAAAAAAAACTGTCAAACACTTCTGCTTATTTACGCTTAAATTCTATTTAAATTAATCATTTTTTCTGATGTAGATCTGTGAGTTCAAAAGACAGAATATTCTTCGAGTAATAGAACGAAAAAGTCTTGTCAACTATTAGGTTGGTAGTCCTATTAAAATTTGATTTGCATACAGTATGATGCAAATGTATGGAATAAATTCATTATTTCAGAAACAGACGAGTTTTAAAAAAAATCTTAAAACACGTCAATTTTCATTTTTGAATGGCCATCAACTGCTGTAGATGTGTTGGACATTACGTCATTAGTGATGGCGTAATGGAGTCATCGACGATTTTTTTAAATACAAACCGAGGTCACGTGACTGCTCGTTTGAAAGGTCTCCTTATCGCCTTTGCAACAATGTAATCATTTGAATATTTATTTCTACCACCTTTAATCTTCATCAGAGGTAACATGAACGCGTAGGGTTATATCCAAGAAGTTTTAGAACCCCATCTTTTAACCTATCTTAACACCCTGACAAATCCAACTTTCCAACAAGATTATGCCCGACCATATATGTTGCAAGAGTCACAATAGACTTCTTTCAACATCTGAAGTAATGAATTTATTCCATACATTTGCATCATACTGTATGTATTAGAATGTCAATTTTTTTACTTTTGGTGGACTGAACGTCTCACCTTGGTCTTTGCATCCTTCGATTCCATGTTCAGTCAAATCTCTCTCTGTTGATCTAGAGTAGCAGTTACATGACAGACCATTAGGAGGTCATCTTGATATTAAAAAAACCGTTCAAAAACTACGGGAAAGATGTTATTGGATGAATAGGTCCTATGATGTGAAGGACTGGGGTAAGAAGTGTAGCCTATTTAAGAGAATTGTTTTAGACATTAGACCGATATCTTAATCTTAATTTTTATCTATCGATTTGAAGTACCTTTGGTGATAGTGATCAAGGTAGAAATGTCAAAAGCCAGCACAACGAACTTGCGACAGTTTAGGATTGAAGAAAACTAGAACTTTGGGCGCCAATTTGCTACAATAATAGTTCCCAAAAAAGGCTGGTAGCCAATTTGTAACTAACAGGTCGGCTGAAAAGTCCCCGGTCTACCATAGTAAAACACAATATTTTGACAAAATTCATTTTTTTTGTTCAACATAGTTGCCTTCAAGGGCGATACAGCGATTATAGCGACCTTCCAACTTTTCGATACCATTTTTGTAGTACTCCTTCGATTTGTCCTCAAAATAGGCTTCAGTTTCGGTGATTACCTCAGTATCAGAGCCAAATTTTTTTCCCGCGAGCATTCTCTTCAGGTCAGAGAAAAGGAAAAAGTCGCTGGGGGCTAGATCTGGAGAATACGGTGGGTGAGGAAGCAATTCGAAGCCCAATTCATGCAATTTTGCCATCGTTTTCATTGATTTGTGACACGGTGCATTGTCTTGATGAAACAACACTTTTTTCTTCTTCATATGGGGCCGTTTTTTCGCGATTTCGGTCTTCAATCGCTCCAATAATGCACAGTAATAGTCGCTGTTGATTGTTTTTCCCTTTTCCAAATAGTCGATGAACAATATACCGTGTGTATCCCAAAAAACTGAGGCCATAACTTTGCCAGCTGACTGTTGAGTCTTTCCACGCTTTGGTGGCGGTTCACCGGCCGCAGTCCACTCAACTGACTGTCGATTGGACTCAGGCGTGTAGTGATGGAGCCAAGTCACATATCGACGCAAAAAATCGGGTTTATTACGACTTAACATTTGCAAACACTGCTCAGAATCATCAATTCGTTGCTGTTTTTGGTCGATTGTGAGCACGCGCGACACCCATTTCGCACAGAGCTTCCGCATACCCAAATATTCGTGAACGATATGTCCAACACGTTCCTTAGATATCTTTAGAGTGTCAGCTATCTCGATCATATTCACTTTACGGTCACTCAAAATCATTTTGTCGATTTTTTTTGATATTTTCGTCGGTAACCACCTCTTTTGGGCGTCCACTGCGTTCACCGTCTTCGGTGCTCATTTCACCACCCTTGAATTTTGCGTACCAGTCAATGATTGTTGATTTTCCTGGCGCAGAGTCCGGAAACTCATTATCAAGCCAAGCTTTTGATTCAACTGTATTTTTTCCTTTCAAATAACAATATTTAATAAGCACACGAAATTCTTTTTTTTTTCATCTTTTTGAAAATAACAAAAGTTGCTTCACTAAAAATGCAATATCTCACAAACTAATAGTCCGACAGCTCTCAAATTTTTACACGAATCTTTTGAAGGTTGATACTATCTAAAAATGAAATGTATTTAATTCTAGTGTCGTCATCTATAGGTCAGACCGGGGACTTTTCAGCCGACCTGTTACATAACTCTCCCAAAAGAGATCCCGACTGAGAGACTCTCACGAAGTGGTTCGTCTCCAAGTATCTTCTGTAATACAGCCAGAAAAATGGTAGTGTAGATTTTGCAGATAAAGTGTTACTTGCCACTATGAGTTTCTTCGAAGGAAAAGGGCGTGTGCCTTAATTTATATGGGGGTTGACAATGGTTTCCGGTTGGATGGTTACGTTCGTTTTTGTAAGGGTTTTGTTTCAGGTGCGTTCTATTGTAAGGGGTAGGTTTGGTAGCGGTGATAAGGTTCTGTCTAATATACAGTCGGGGTTGAATTTAGAGTTCGTAAGGACGATAAACTACAAAAGTAGCGTCTCAAACCACAAGCGGGATTGGGATCAGTACCTTTCACTCTTCGCAATGGCCGTCAATGAGGAAACAGGCCAAACACCAGCAAAAGTTTCATTGGAAACATGCCAGTAGTACCAACCTGACAGTTGACGTCACACTTTTCTGGTCTATTGGTTTTTCCCGTGTAGGGAAAATCCTGTGGTTATTAATTTTTTTAAAAAGCTTTCCAATTTACAGAGTTAAAAATTAATCAATGATACTTTTGAACAAAACGTTTATTAAAAAAGCTTTTTTAGCTTAAGTTTCTAAGTTTTTCACAATTTTAACGTTGTATTATTTTTTAGGTTTGATCCTGAGAATCCATTTGTCTGTTATCCTTCCAAAACAGAAATCCATCGATTGTTGTCAGCTTTACACGACTCCAGGTTCACCGGTTTCAACGGCAATCCCGTGGATTTTTGCAGTCGAAAAAGACCGGCACATGCAATTTTAACCAACATGCATTACAACGGTAAATAAAATTAAAAATATAAAACATACATATCGAGACTAAAAATTTGATATAGTACTACTACGAAAATTTCAATGAACACAAAACCAAATCAGCTAATTTAACTCTGTGTATCTTTTATATTTTTATTTTTAAAAACCATCATCAAACTTTTAAAATTAAGACTGTTAGTTAAGTAAATTTTTGTCTTTCTAATATTGTATTATGAAAAAAATGTTAATAAATCTATGTGTAAAAATTAAGAGCATTCAGTAAATGTTGTTTATGTTTATTAATATAAAATGCTGTGTTTTATTTTGTTGTAAATGTTTATGTTCCTTTTTTTGGTCCTTCGTAAGTTCTTTTATCTGCTGACATGTTTTTCCTTTCTTATTCCCATTTCAATTTCAATAATTTGGTCTAGGCATTGGACCTCCCTTTCTTCTTTTACGTTTTTTTTTTTCATTACATTACCTGCTTTTAGATTTCGTTAAATATTTATTCCTGTTCTAGTTTCTTCCTGGTAAATTTGATAATTTTCAATCCCCATTTTGAAACATATTTTTTATCAAAAAAGATTCTCTGACGGGTCATTTTTTTGGTTTTTTTTTTGTCTATTTTGAATAAATGAAATAAAAAATATGAATTCAGAACAATAAACAAATAAAAGGTTGAATTAACTTTCACTATTTATTCTCTAAATACTTTAAATGTAATGACAGCCGTTTCGCTATCGAAATAGCATCGTCAGATTGACATATTATGTCAATCTGACAATAAACAAAGGAGCGAAAAAAATGAGCCGTCAGAGAAACTCTTTTGATAAAAAAAAATGTTTCAAAATAGTGTTTGAAAATTATCAAATTTTTTTATAACGGCTGAATATTTCTGAATGAAAAAAATACAGCATTTTTGAAATGGCACAAAGTATATTTGATCAAACTTTCAGCTTAATCGAACCATATTTGTAAAAGAAAAAAATGAATAACCAAAAAATCGGTTTTTAGGATTTTTTTCGAAAATTTTTGAGGTTAGGGCAAAAATGATTATGACAAAAGTTGTAGATTTTTTCATTTCCAACAACTTTTTCATTTGACTCTTTTTAATACGATACATGCTCACAAATCGCAAAAAACCATTTTCACCCCTAAAACCACCCCTCCTAAACCCCATAATAGACGATTTTGGTTCGGAATCTTTTTTTTATTTAGTTATGATATCTTTGACTAAATTGTGCCATTAGTTTGCTGTAAGAAAAAATTTATTTTACATTGTTTCTATATAAGGAACTTTTATGAAAAATCCTTTTAACTTTGAACCTGACGCACCAGCTTTACCCCTAACAGAGTTGTACAATCAGTGTCAATTTGTTGATTACGTTACGATTAAATTAAAATTAAATTTATTGAGTCTCACAACTGGTATTCATTAAAATAAGATAAACGAATAGAAATTAAACTGAATTTTTCTTTAGAATTGAAAGAAGCTTGGAATATCGAACAATATATAGGAAATAAAAGTTTAGAACAATTAGAAAATGCAATTAGGAAAACGAACTGTCTGACCAGATTTGCTAAAGATGCTGTAATTAATTTTTCCTGTAAAAATATCTTTATATTATGTCAAATTTGACAGTTCCTTCTGACAAACTTACAATAAATACACATACATTTTAAAACAAGATTAAAAACAATTTGCAAAAATATTAAAAGTTCTTTTAAAGACCGAAGTTCACAAACTCCAAAAGTTCCTGTGGCGTCCATAGTTGAAAATTATGACTCCAAATTCCGATTTAGACCAACATATGGTTCATGTCCTAAATTCACTGATGGTTCACTGCTACAGAATATCCCTATTTGTAGTATAATGTATGTTTTGATTCTGGATACGAATTTAAAAACCTTTTACTGGTATAAAGGTATTTATTTGCCTCGTAGCACTCACTATTCACTCACTGGAAATAACATTTAGACTTTTACAAAACCTCTCTTAAACAAAATTGGATATTGACGATACCAAAAGTTGTTAACGGGTGGACGAAATGTTTCTGACAGAGACATTCTCCAATTTTCGTTGCTTTATACAGGTTTTTACATGGTTACTAAATCTTACTTCTTTTAAACAAATACTGAAAATAATTTCAGACACAAGGTGCAGTCAATAGTAAAAATGAAAAGTAGAAAGAGATGGTTTTCTATTGGAATGTAATTTAATGTCCGTTGGGGAATATAGCCCAGGAGGTAGTTGTTTTTTCATAGAAAACGGTCAAGCTTGGTATAGAAACTGAGTTTCTTTACCTTGTGTGCAAAGATGTTATACTCCAACGTACAGAATAGGCAGTATGTGGCGTTCGTAGAAAAAAAGTAATAGTGCTTCTTCCAGTGGTTCGTTAAAGAAAAATCACTTATCTTGTGACGCGAAAATCATTATAAAAAATGTGTATAGTTCCTTACTTCAGCAAGGATATAACGTGGGTGCTGCAGCAAGAGTAACCAGTAATTTGACGAAGGTGTTTCTTACCTGAAGGTTAGGTTAGGTTAGGTTAGGTTAGGTTAGGTTAGGTTAGGTTAGGTTAGGTTAGGTTAGGTTAGGTTAGGTTAGGTTAGGTTAGGTTAGGTTAGGTTAGGTTAGGTTAGGTTAGGTTAGGTTAGGTTAAGTTAGGCGAATGGTTGAAAATTCCATGGAATCCAAAAAAAAACGTAAAGATTCCGGTGTCACAAAAAGTCTAGACGACTGGGAAAAAGATTTGATAAGGCGAAAAATCTACACTACTTACGATGAGCAGCGTGTCCCTACAATCAAAAGTCTGAAACAGCGGCTCATCAATGACGAAACTCACATCAAGTGTGGCCTCACTACTCTTTGGCGAGCTCTGTCTGCAATGGACTTTAAATATCGCAAAATTGACATACATTTAACAAACTGGCGTTCTGAATATACAACGTCAATAAGAAAATATCACACGCAGGATCAGAAAATGGTTGGATCCCAAACGCTATGTGGCTTTCTGCCAAAAATATTAAGGACTCGTGTGGATTATCAGGAAGATACGACAGCAGAGCTTTTTGAAGATTGGTGTAAAAATTGTCTGTTACCTAACATTCCACCGAACAGCGTTATAGTAATGGACAACGCAAGCTATCATAGTCGACAATTACAAAAAATTCCTGGCTCAAAGAAATTGGAGATTCAAAACTTCATGGCTGCAAATGACTTATATTTTGAGGAAAATTATCCAAGAAAAGAACTTTTACAGGTGCTGCAGTCATTTTCTTTAAAAAAACGTATGTTTGTGATACAATTGCAGAAGAATTGAGACATTATATATGTAAATTTAAAGTTTATTGCGATATCACTTTTATTCAGACAATAAACTAATCCGAGAATTTGAA
This sequence comes from Ophraella communa, assembly GCA_035357415.1. Taxonomy (NCBI): domain Eukaryota; kingdom Metazoa; phylum Arthropoda; class Insecta; order Coleoptera; family Chrysomelidae; genus Ophraella; species Ophraella communa. Next base: position 2,360,915 of record CM068982.1, on the reverse strand, counting down.
TCATGCATTTTTTAAGAGAATTTTGTTAATGATATTTGCTTTTCGGTGATCCAGAATTTTGCTACGTGTCCAGCCTTGAAACGTATGAACGGAATAAGAGTAAAAGGGAATTTTGCGTCGTAAAAGAAATGTATTCTATTAACTCACTATTGTTTGAAGAGTGGTGTAATTTTCTTGTTCAAATATTAGTTTCCTCAAAATATAAAGTGCAGCACACAAAAAAATACAGAGACGTTCAAGGGAAAAGTAATGAATAAAACACAGTCAATAAAAGTGCCAGTTAGTGTTAATTTTTTTTGTTTGTTTCGTTTTATTAAAAAATGGTTATTTGAAAAACGTTCATAAAGTTAATTTTCTTCTTTCCACAACATCCGACAATGGATTAGAAATTAGAAATATTGAAAATTAAGAAGTAAGAAAATTTGGTAGTAAAAACTATTATAAAGTTGAATCTATCAGTTGTTTTCACATTTTCACAATGGAAAAATGTTAATAGGACAATCAGAACATCTTACAACGTCAGAAGATCATCGGTGAAGCATTAATATACCCTCAATATGAGAAAGAAGGAAAGTGTTTTAACCATAGAGTATAAAAATACATAGAGATAATCTGTCTTTCATAAATTCTCAGTCCCATTGTAACCAACAGTAACAAAGTGCTGTGAGGAAAGAAAAAGAGTGGGGGGTCAAGCTTGAGTAGAAACTACGTCAGTTTTGAAAACGGTGAATTTAAACACCTACGAACCATTAACATTTCACTTCTAAAGATCTAAATATTGTTTGGAAATTAAATAACTAGGAAAAACACAATATTCAATAACAATATGGCTATTTATCCTAGTTAAATAAGCCTACGTGGATATTAGAAATCTCGGAACGCAAAACGAAGTAAAATATGTTCTGTGAACAGGGTAAGTAGCCTGAAACGTGAAACTATAGAGTATAAAAATATTCTATGCTTAAAACGTAGTAATTCGACGATAGACATTTTTACAGTGTTGTCGCTCTTTGCAAAAATATATTTGTGTACATAGAAATTGTTGGGATAGATCTATATTGTCTAAAGGATTTTTACGATAAGTTGACCATGACGTCATTCCTAGTTAATTATATTGCCAACAAAGTAACTTAAAAATAACTGACAGTAGATGAGATTTACTTGTAAGAGCTAGGAAAATTAAACGTGTACAGATTGGTAACAATTCGCGCTGTTGCCACGAGCCAATTGCCACGCGTCATTATTGTATTGTACACGTTTGACATTTAGAATTAGCACAGCACTGCCAGTTAACCTAGATGATGGAAAAACAACTCTGCGTGACAACACCGCAAAATTTTATGCTTTGACGTCATTGTCAACTTATCGTAAAAATCCTATATAAAAATGTTTCCAAAATGATCAACCCCTGGAACGGATGGAATATTTCCTGCCTTACTCCAACAGGGCCAAGAGGCAATAATTCCACACTTGATCCGAATTAGTCGGAGCAGCCTTGAACTGGGATACATACCAGAAGCGTGAAGAAGGGCCAAAATCACCTTCATCCCAAAAGCAGGGAAACGGGACACTACACACCCCAAATCCCTTAGACCGATCAGCCTCACATCGTTTGTTCTAAAAACGATGGAAAAAGCTGTAGAGAACTACATTAGAACAGAAATCTTGGAACAGGTGCCATTGCACCCTCGTCAACATGCGTACCAAGCGGGAAAGTCCACGGAAACCGCTTTAACACAGTTGACTGACGAAATCCAAGACGCACTGAACAAAAAAGAGACCGTGGTATGTGCCTTTCTAGACATAGAAGGGGCCTTTGACAATACGCCACATGAGGCAGTCAAAAGAGCACTGATTGAGAAAGGAGTAGATAGAAAGACTTCCATTTGGATGTCGCAACTACTATCTACAAGAATCGCAGAAATGGAGACAGGACAAGACACTATCTTCATTAATGTGACCAGAGGCTGTCCACAGGGGGGAGTTGCATCCCCACTTATGTGGAGTCTCACTGTGGACAGTCTGCTCTGTCAATTGACTAGAGAAGGCATACCATGTCAAGGGTATTCCGACGACATGGTTATCCTGGCAAAAGGGAAGTATGAAAATGTCCTCTGTGATATTGTTCAAAGAGGATTGAACATTGCAGAACAATGGTGTGACTCGGTGGGACTCAGCATCAACCCCACCAAAACCACACTAGTAGCCTTTACAAGGAAAAAGAAACCTAATCTAAAAATCATAAAAATAGGGGAGAACATCGTCGAGTGGAAAACAGAGGTAAAATATCTAGGGCTAATCCTAGAAAGCAGGTTACTCTGGAACAAACACGAAGACGAAGTAATACAGAAAGCAACCAAGACCCTCATGGTGTGTAGGAACATTGCAGGGAAGAACTGGGGATGTAACCCACGTATCCTGCAATGGATGTACACAGCAATAGTGAGACCATTAATCACATATGGGGCAGTGGCTTGGGGCGTAAGGGCTAATCTGAATACGACGAGGAAAAACCTCTCGAAGATTCAGAGACTAGCCTGTTCATGTATCACTGGAGCAATGGGAACTTGCCCCACTGCTGCAATGGAGGTGATTTTAAACTTGACCCCACTGCACATTCTGCTAGAAAGTGTAAGGAAGAAAACAATATATAGAATGATCAAAGAAGGAATTATCAGGGAGAAACCTCGATCACTTCATTTTGATCAAACTTGGGAAATGCCCCAAGATGATATGCCAAAGAAATTTAACTTTGTGAGAAAATTCATCACAAAGTTGAGTAATAAATCTGAATGGGATGAAGACACCATACAGAATTTAAACCAGAATACCATAAAGTGGTATACGGACGGTTCCAAGCTAGACGAGGGAACTGGGATAGGAGTTTTTGGACCGAGAGCCAAATACTCAGAAAGCTTGGGCACATACCCGAGCATCTTTCAAGCAGAAGTCCGCGCCATCGAAAGATATGCGGAATTCAATATTGGAAGAAACTACCGCAGACAAGAGATTGTGATCATGTCGGATAGTCAAGCAGCCATCAAAGCGCTGAGCTCAAATATAATCAGTTCGAAGAATGTTTGGGAATGCCTAGGCAAACTAAATGAACTAGGCCAGAAGAACACTGTCACCCTCCTGGGTCCCGGGACACATAGGAATAGAGGGGAATGAAACAGCAGATAAGCTGGCAAAAAAAGGAGCTGAAACCCCACATTTGGGACCAGAACTATCTTGTGGAATCAGCAGTAGAGTAATCTTAGGAAAACTAAGGGAAGAAATGGAGAAGGAAAAATCCAAGTACTGGAATCAGCTGGAAGGACTGAGGCAATCTAAGATACTACTGGAGAACTATGACCAGAAGAGATCTCTTAGCTGCCTCAACCTCAGTAAAAAAAGGCTCCGAATTCTAACGGGAATATGAACCGGGCATTGCCGGTTAAGAAGCCACATGGAGAAACTAGGGTTAGCAGATGAAGCAAAGTGCAGATTCTGTGAGGAAGAGGATGAAACCTCAATACACATACTCTCAGAATACCCTGCCTTGCAAAATTCTAGGGCTAGATACCTAGGAGCACATGAAATAGAGGAAGGGGATCTACCTGATTTGAAGCCCGACGATGTCCTAAACTTCCTCAGGAAAATAGGACTCGAAGAGCTGCTATAGGTCTGAGAAAATATCAGAACATGGCAAGTAAGGGGGGACACAATAGATCCTATGGGTCACAGTGTATTTATCACCCCTAAATTATACATACATACATACATACATACATACATACATACATACATACAAGATGATCAAAGTCATTGATAGAATCATTGAAAAATTCTCGTTTCTTTTGGATCTCTACTCGTATTTTTCTAAACCAAAACTCTTAGAACAGAAATATTGAATAAACTTGTTAAATTTAAAGCAACTTCTTTTTCTATTTACCAAAATGCAAATAAAAATACGGTTCTGTATATCTAACCAACCTTTATTTATTTAAATTATCTTTGACTAAAATAAAAATTAAAATCCAAAGTTTTAGTTAAGTTTCGCGAGTTTCGAAGTCAAAATGTGCGCCGTAGTCTTAATACTAATTCTAACAATTTTCAAATATTCGACTAGTCTAGAATCGACGATAAAACCAAACGGGACGTACACTGACACTTGCGGAGGGGTGTTTACTGCACCCGATTTTTTTCTGCAGTCGCCTAATTACCCTCAACATTATCCGGCGAACTTAAGCTGCGTTTATGTTCTTAAAGGACCTAATTGCCCCACCTACTTTAAATTTGATTTTATCGATTTCGATTTAGACACTGCCGTCGGATGTGTAAAAGACAGATTGTTAATTGGAAATGGAGAGGTGTTATGTGGTAAAGTCAAGGGTACTAAGGGTTATTTTAATAGCAATGGGTCGTTGAACGTGAAGTTTTCAACTGAAAATAATGGCAAGGGATTCAAGATTTTGGTGTCAAGATTGCCGTGTAAATATAACGGGTCTGTGGAAGAGACGACGATGAAAGGCAAAGAAACTGTAAGTATTTTTGAAACATTTTTAGATTAAACTTTGTATACGGTGAACTCATTACTAACAAGGTCGTATCTAGTGCGTGGCAAAGTTTCAGTGACCACGGGCTCATGCTCCGTAAGGGCGCCAAAAAATACTATTTTTTTTAAAAACACTTATTTCCATCCTGGAAACGTAATTGGCGCAGTCAGTAGGATAATTTCTACGTTGTTGATATTGCTGTTGTGTATTAATAAGCTGACTTGGAAAATTGGTAAATCTTTGATAATGGACTAGTTTAGTGATTTTTTTTATATTTGCATCTTATAAAATAGGTTTTTAGTGGTTCAACTGTACAAATAAAATTTTTATAAAATCAATCCTCTAGCCATAATCGGTTTTTGAAATTTAAATTTAATGGTTACATACGTCATAAGTGGTAAGTGACGTGTTTCAATAAGATTGGTAGAAAATTTGCGATGTTGTCGATATGCTTTAATATTAACCGGGAAACTTATTTCTCTCTCTTATATGTTGTCATTAAAAAGAGATAAACATATCGATATTTTTGTTCTCTAATTGACACTTTATCAAATAAGGAGTAAAACACTAAACAAAATATTCTGTCAGTTCGTTAGTTTAATTTGTTGTTTGGTTGTGTTTGGTTTATGAAAGAAATTACTTCTATACTATTTTTGGTTCGAAAATAAAAATCCCTAACACCTTTTCTCGGTGTTATAGCGGTTCCTTCAAAAATAACCAATATAAGTAATTGTTCTCTCGGGGAGCAACCCTTCTATCGGTACAGTGAGAGAACGAATTTCAAGAATACGGTTTTGGCATTTTCAATAGAACCACGCCCACTTTCTATTGGCTGTTCTATTCTATCACCGTCAAGAATAGGGGTCTTGTTTGTTTATTACAGATAAACACGATTTTCTCTCCTGTCATATATCTTGTCAACTGGTACAATCAGTTAGTCACAGAACACGGTGTTTTGTGCATCCAGTTCTTTGAGAATACTTGAAACGAACGTAGCTAAAATATGAAAACGTTGACTTTTAAACACACTTCATTATTGGTTATTAGTTGGCGCTACGTTTAAAAGTTACTAATTATTTATTGCTAAATTTTACGAAATGAGAAAAATTACTTGCAAAATGAATACCAATATAAGTAAGTAGGTATCTTATCCTAAATATACAGGGTGAGTCATAACTATTGGGACATAGACTAAGGACAGGTTATTTGGACCAAAATATGGCTATTGGGCCAAATATGCTTTAATATAATGTTGCTGAGAAAAAAGATACAGGGTGTTAAAGTTAATTTTTGTTTTTCGTTTTTTGCTAATAGTTTCCCTGTATATTTATAAATTGATTTGGTTGCCTTCTGTTTGCGTATAACATTCCATACCTTCTGGCTGCCGAGCGACCGCAAAAATTTTCTTGTGCGTATACGCAAATCATATTTCGTATTTCTTCATTAGTAAAATGATTGTGACGAGGCATTTCAATCAAAAAAAGTAATGATTACTTTTAAAAAATGCAACATTACACTACACTGTCACATCAAAAATAATTTACTCTGAACAAATGACATTTACCATCAACAATAATTATCTGACAGTCCAAAGCATACTTTTCATAAATGAATTAATATTTGAAATCCTTTTTTAAGACTCTAAGCAGTTCGACTGCGTTTTTATCGAAAACGGTTGAAATTATCATGTTTAAACAAGAGTACCAATTTTACGTAAAAATGATGTTTACGTCATATTTTCTAATAAAAATTCATAAAAAATTGTATCAGAAAAAGTTTAGACCCAATTAGATCATTTGGAATGATCCACGTGGCGCCCTCTATGACAAAACGTAAAATTGTAAATAAAATACTATTTCTTGTCTAAGATTATGCCTCTGTGCCAATTTTGATATTAATTTATAAATATACAGGGAAACTATTAGCAAAAAACGAAAAACAAAAATTAACTTTAACACCCTGTATCTTATTTCTCAGCAACATTATATTAAGGCATATTTAGCCCAATAGCCATATTTTGGTCCAAATAACCTGTCCTTAGTCTATGTCCCAATAGTTATGACTCACCCTGTATATTGCTATCATTTTGATTAATATGATCCTACTAAACTAGTCCATTGTGATTATTATTATAGTTATTATTATTTTTTCTAAAACCACTCTGAAAATTTTGTATTTTAAAAATATTGTTATTTTTATTTACTAGATTTTTTGGTTCATTTAATTGACCGTTCAATTTTTCGAAATTTTCGAAATCGTCTACATATGCCATAGCATCTTCCAAAGAATTTGGTTTTTTGTACCACCCTCCTATTTTTTAATAATTTCACAATACTGCAGATGAATAGTATCTGTTCCAACCTATTTGACTATATTTTAATTTGTTAGATTCGACTTTTGTCGCTAAAAATTGTATTTTTATTTTATACCTGATTGACTTCTAGTCAGTTTTTTAGTGTCATTTTTTTGAATTTTCTTGCTGTGAGTCAAAGTCCGATCTGAGCTATCGTTGGCTCCAAAGAAAGTGGTCCATCAAATAGTACAACGTTTGACATTGCCGTTCAAATAGTATCGATACCAGATTTGACGCTTTTTCTTTTTCTTATCACAACTTGCTTCAACCTAATCAAACAACTATTCTTCAAATAAACAACTAATAAAAAAATCCGTGCAAACAAAACCATGTGTATACTTATTAAAAAAGTCACGAAAATTTGGCACCCAACGTAGGGAAAATTGCAGTATTAAAAATTGTTTTATTGACATAAATGGCAAACTCAAACAGGTGACGCTATTTGCAATGGGATCTATTATTTAAATAAATTAGCTCTGTAGTCACGGTTTTTATGGCAAAACATGTATAAAATATTTTTTTTGTTAATATGTCAATATGGTTGTCGTCATTATAACTTCCCAAAAATTTGATTTGTGTTGTATTGTATTTGTAATGGTATTAGTGTGCTATTTAAAGTGGGTTGCAGCTTTGAAAAAGAGCAATCTTTTGCTCGGTATTAAAAGATTAGAATCGGTCCATGGTTTAATGGTAGTTTTCATATCTGAATTACTAAAAGTTACACTCATATCATCTGCAGAGTAATTTTGCCCTCAATCGTTATGTTAGAAATATCATTATGGTTCATTTGTTTAGAATTGGCTGCACAACGAGTTCATTATAAATGCAAATCCTTCAAAGCCTAAGCAAGGGTGGTTCATGAAAAATAAAATAATAAAAGTAGTATACATAAGAGTCCATTAACTAACCCAAACACAATAGAAACCCTAGATAATATTGTCACAACAGGTAGCAAATTAAAATAAAAAATAAAAGTTAAATAAAAATATGTAACATATTCAAAAGTAATAATTAAATATAAAATAATGCCAAAAGTACTTACTCCTTTAATTGTCGGCTTGTATTTCGTCGTATAAAATGGGTTCGAACAGTTCTTTAATATTGATATCAACAATCTAAAATTTAGATTTCCTTGAAGAACTTGAAATAAAAAGACATCTAGCAGATCCACAATTTAAAGTTGTTAATGCACAAATAAATCTTGTAAATTCTCCACTATTAAACTGTTTACTTTGATTGAGTTTACATTTTATACATAGATAAGACATAATTTTAAAACACAAATATATTAAGTTTTTGTAAAGATCAGCATGATAGAGTTTTTTCCTGGTTTTTCTATATCATTGCACAGTTATACTGATCTTAGAGGGAATTACATCCAGGATAATCCCTTATAGGGCTATTAACATCTATAGGCTTTAATATTGTTATGTCTTATTACTTCCATACTTGGTCTAGCCTTAATACTACCTAAACATCAGGTACCTAGCTACAAACAAACAAAATGTAACTTAAATGTCAATCTGACGATGCTTCATAGCGAAACGGCCGTCATTGTGATTTAAAACATATTTTTAGCGCATCATGAACATTTAAAACAATAGTTTTTCTCTTTGAGAAAACGCACTTTGTTTTAAATGAGCCACTTGTACTGGAACAAAACTCGAACTTGATGCCATTTTCTTTCTAACGATAGGACTTAACAGAAACTAAATAGAGACTTGCATGGGGAAATTTCAGTGAAAGTAATCAAGCTCTTGGATATAAATAGTCCAGGCGTGCTGTACCAAAAAAATAAAAAATACGGAATATCTGAAACCTGGAATGTAACAGTTGGAGGTGGTAAAGGGGCTTATAACACATGAAAAAAAATACATTAACTATATCAATTATGATCATAAACTTTTTAGGGGTGAAAAAAAGGTAAAAAACTGAAATATTGCTGTTTGCGGCTAAAATTGACGTCAAAATGAAAAGTGCCCAATAGAAAAGTTGTAGATCATGTAAAAATCTAGAACTTTTCTTTTGGTAATTTTCTTACATAACCTCAATTTTTCGAGGAAAATGGAAAAAAAACGATTTTTCGTTTTTAATTTTTAATTTTCCAACGGATTCGTCAATCTTGGTGAAACTTGGTGAAAACTTACCTTTTTATGTCGAAAATAACCTCGAATTTTCTCAACCTTGTAACATAATAATTTTCCGAGAAATTTGATTTTTCTGGAAAAATCTCTTTTTTTCAACTGTAAAGTTTGCTCGGAAAATATTATTGGAAAAGATTTTCCTGGGGCTCATTTTTTTCGTTTTTACGTCTACTTTCACATGAAATAAAAAAAAACACCTCTTATTTAAAAATGTGCTCAAAAATGAAAAAAAAGCAAAAAATGAATTTTGCAACAGCTAAATTTGCAATAATTGTTAAATTTTTGTTATAAAATATTAAAAAACGCAAAAGCCGACTCTTGCATTACATTCTACGGGAAAAATTACAAAAGAAAATTTATTTAATTATTTAGTCGGATTTTTAGTTCATTTGCAATATTATTATAAACACTCAAGTCCATTTCATGGCTTTTACTATTGTTGTATGCTGATTTGTTTATATTATAAGGTTTTTCATGAGATAAATCGATTTTTTGATAATGACAAGGCCCAAATACCCTTCCATCAGAACCCTATAGCCCAATTTTCATCAAAATTTCAATTTTCTTTGACTTTTTGGAATAATTTGTTTATTTTTAATATAATAATCGTTCGGTTTTAAGTAATTCGTAATTGCAATTAAAAACTATATTGAAAAGACAATATTTTGTTTGTTACGAATGATAGTATATTTTGTATACTGAAATGTTGCAAGGTCAAAGAGAAAACAAAAGGCCTAGGCCCCTAGGCTAGTTAGAGTTGTCATGTCTACACTTTGTCACTTATGAAAGGTGGCTATAGGGCTCTAATGAAAGGGTATTTGGGCCTTGTAATATCAACAAATCGATTTATCTCATGAAAAACCTTATAATATAAACAAATCAGCATACAACAATAGTAAAAACCATGAAATCACCGCTCGGATTATTAACTTCATTAATAGACTTGAGTGTTTATAATAATATTGCAAATAAAATAAAAATCCGACCAAATAATGAAATACATTTTCTTCTGTAATTTTTCCCGTAGAATGTAATGCAAGAGCCAGCTTTTGTATTTTTTAATATTTTATAACAAAAATTTAACAATTATTGCAAATTTAGCTGTTGCAAAATTCATTTTTTGCTTTTTTTTTTCATTTTTGAGCACATTTTTAAATGAGAGGTGTTTTTTTTTATTACATGTGAAAGTAGACGTAAAAACGAAAAAAATGAGCCCCAGGAAAATCTTTTCCAATAATATTTTCCGAGCAAACTTTACAGTTGAAAAAAAAAGAGATTTTTCCAGAAAAATCAAATTTCTCGGAAAATTATTATGTTACAAGGTTGAAAAAATTCGAGGATATTTTGGACATAAAAAGGTAAGTTTTCACCAAGTTTCATCAAGATTGACGAATCCGTTGGAAAATTAAAAATTAAAAACGAAAAATCGTTTTTTTCCATTTTCCTCGAAAAATTGAGGTTATGTGAGAAAATTACCAAAAGAAAAGTTTTAGATTTTTACATGATCTACAACTTTTCTATTGGGCACTTTTCATTTTGACGTCAATTTTAGCTGCAAACAACAATACTTCAGTTTTTTATCCCTTTTTCACCCTTTTTCACCCCTAAAAAGTTTATGATCATAATTGAAATAGTTAATGTATTTTTTTTCATGTATTATAAGCCCCTTTACCACCTCCAACTGTTACATTCCAGGTATCAGAATTTCCGTCTAAAAGTACAGCACGCCTGGACTATTTGAGAAAACGCACTTTGTTTTAAATGAGCCACTTGTGCTGGAACAAAACTCGAACTTGATGCCATTTTCTTTCTAACGATAGGACTTCTTTCTAACTAAATAGAGACTTGCATGGGAAAATTTCAGTCAAAGTAATCAAGCTCTTGGAATAAATTAAAATAAACAAATGCATAAACATCAAATTTACCAACTATTTGTTTTGCAGATTGTTCCAACCACGATGAAGTCTCACTCAACAACCCAATCTCTTCAACCTTTTCACTTACCGTTACCAAACCAAGAAACTGAGAAAAACTCCCCGCAATGCTGCCTTAACACATTCGCCTCCAGAAGATTCCTTATAACCAGTCCAAATTTTCCATACAGTTTAAATACAAGACAAGAATGTGTCATTAGAATCCAAAAATCAGACCAAAACATTTGCCGGCTACGCTTCTCTTTCTTATATTTCTGGCTGGGGGCGTATAACTACAACAACTGCCCTTACGGGTACCTCAGAATCGACGGCAAGTTTATATGCGGATGCAACAAAGAATTAAACCTGGTAACTTCGTTTGAAAATGAAGACTTTAAGGAGTTAGTTTTTAGGAGTGAAGGTACAAATTTAAGCGGCCAATCTGGGTTTGTCGTGGAGGTCGTTCAAGACGAATGTCCCAGTAAATATTATCCAACTTCCATATTTAATTTAACCAAAGATAATAGACTAACAGTGGATGGATCAATTACGGATGATTACATCGAAAGAGCACAACTTTTTACAGAGAAAACAAACATCTTAAATTCCTCTGATAATCAAAGAATTATTAAAAGTTTTTATTATTTCAAAGAAAATACCTCTCCATTATTTTCCAATGAAACAGAACCAACTACTTACATAGACACGAGTACTGTTTCAGTTATAGTGACCAACACAAATCAACTTGTCTGCACCGCATGGAATCAAGCTCAAATTAACAACTTGTTTAGAAAATATGGAAGCAATTTGCAAACGTGTAAGAGAACTGAGAATTGTATATACAGGAACGTCCAAATAACTACACGAAGTAACTGCGTAGAGTTAGGTTATCTTAGAGGATATTTTAGAAGTCCTAATTATCCATTCTTTTATCCTAGGCTACTTAATATGTGTTTCAGGTAATTCTTAATTCGTATTATTATCGAGATTTACTTTATTGTTTTATTTAAAGTTATTTTTGTCTTTAAAATTTAAGTAAGAGTCTGGCTATTAAATAACGAGACTGCGCGCGCAGAAGGGGGTAGGGTGGGAAACGAATGCAGCGTTAGATAGCTGGAAGTGTCTACTAGAGGTTGCAAAGTATTGGTTCGCTCAAGTATCGATATATAGATACCGATTCTGAAAAAACCTCGATATATTGAAATATCTACTGTCATTTTGTGCTGTGCTAGAGAACACAAGAGTTCAGAACAAAAGTGTTTTGTCGTTTTATGGTCCAGTCCACCGTGACCGTGGCGAGGCGCTTATAGACAAATGACAGAAGTTAGGTTAGATGTTTACAATTTAGATCCGCAAATTCCAGAGTCCTTTGAATTTAAATGGAGAGGATGAATTCATCAGTGTTTTCTCAAAGTGGTTTCTTTGACTCTTTCATTTTTATTATCAATTGGTAAACGATTTTTAGGTTAGGAACAAGGAACGGAACAGCGGCATAGTTAAGGTGAATGGATGAGTTCTATAAAAGAGAAATGTTGCCAAATTAACGAGCAAAAAAATACTGAAAAAGGTTAGTCGCATAAGGAAGCAGTTTTTCCAATATATTTTTGGTTTTTCTTATGTATTTTGAGCCCCTTTATCACCCGTGTTGTACCCGAAAGATATGGAGGTATTTTAACATATTTTTAGTTTGTAGTATTTTACTTCTTACAGTTGACGAAAAACTAAATGTCAGCTGTCAACACATACACGTATCATTAGATATTGTCCTGTTATTATTTAGCATTGTTTGGCTTGGTGTTTTTGTATTACTGATTTTTTATTCTAACTTTATCTGTTAGTGATTTGTGTTACTCTGATCTGCTTTTATTATTACAAATATCCTCGAGAAGAGTTAGACATTTTACAATATTTCTAGTCTAGTATCAGTTAGACATGGATTCTATAGTGCTTTTACCTAGAGATGTACCCGGGGTAATGTTAAAAGAAAATTTAAGTTTAGAGGACCATTCTGTCAACGAATTAAAACGTTGGTTGGAGTGCAGATCCCTTAAACAAACTGGGTCTAAGGATGAACTAATTAAGAGGTATATCGATTGAATGAAACATGATTTAATGTCTATTCTTATATTTGAATATTTTAGAATTAACGACTGCATTGATAATGGAGGAAGAAATAAAAATTTTCTAGACATAGACCAAGGAAAATGGTATGACATGAAACGAAGTATTCTTCAAAATCCAAGTTCTTCAAAGAAGGGTCCAATTAATGTATTTGAAGAAAATTTGATTTGGTCAAGATTTCCATCACGTCCCTTGCCTCAGTATTTCAATAAAGGCCATATATTTACTTATATAGTAAATGAAAGTATTGAATACGAAAACCCAGAAGTTATTGAAAGCGATAATGATTCCATTGTAACAGTAAAACCATTTAGAAGAGGTTCACAGTATGTAGAGAGTGATCACCTCAGTCAAATTTACGATTCTCTTGTTAGGTATTATTATTATTTGATTTGAATATACTTGTACTATCTTTTGTTTCAATTTTTGTAATTTTTTTTTGGGTCAGTTTTTCTTTGCCTTATAAAATTAGTAGAGCTATAATTGTGTTCCAACATATTTGTAGTGGGTTTAATTGGGAAATTCTTATATTGATTGTCAACATCTATTTGATTGTCTGAGACACTAGCATGTTCTTGTACATCAACTCGAGTTATTTCTGCATTTTCCCCAACTTCAGTAGATTCATTATTACAATAAGGTTTTGGATCTACGCAATTATGAACGAAATGTTCACTACAAATATAGGTGGTTTTGTTGATTGTGGCAAAATTCAGATTTTGGTTGCCACATAAATCAATCCATTTGAGGCATCTGCTCGGACATTTTCTGGGTTTAGGAAACGGAATAAACTTAATAGAATTCCTTCTTCGTCCTTTAACTAAAGTTCTTGTATTATTTCTACAATTTTGATATGCACAATGCTTCATCGCAATTTGTATTGTGGAATCACAACGAAGATACAAATACAGGGTAGAATAACTCTTCTCGGTGGTATTTGCAATAAAAAAAGCAGATCAGAGTAACACAAATCACTAACAGATAAAGTTGAAATAAAAAATCAGTAATACAAAAACACGAAGCCAAACAATGCTAAATAATAACAGGACAATATCTAATGATACGTGTATGTGTTGACAGCTGACATTTAGTTTTTCGTCAACTGTAAGAAGTAAAATACTACAAACTAAAAATATGTTAAAAGACCTGCATATCTTTCGGGTACAACACGGGTGATAAAGGGGCCCAAAATACATAAGAAAAACCAAAAATATATTGGAAAAACTGCTTCCTTATGCGACTAACCTTTTTCAGTATTTTTTGCTCGTTAATTTGGCAACATTTCTCTTTTATAGAACTCATCCATTGTGAAATTCAACAGTAACTTCCATCAGTGCCTCTCTCTGTCTGTTTGTGACGAACCAAAAACCAAGATAGAGGCATCAGTGATAGAATTGATGGAAGTTATTGTCGAATATCAGAACTGGAACTCGCCTTTAGAATATAGATAGATATAGGATAATATTAAGCTATGGGTAAAAATCTTAGAACAAAAAGATACAGGAAGGAGTATATGCAAAATGACCTTGAGTCTAGAAAGGAGCTTGCATATGGCGGCCAATTGTCAATTTTAGTTTCTGTTTCCATTGACGTACCGAAAAAAAATACAAGGAGCTTCAAGATGGCCGACTTCCGTCGCAAATTTTCCTTAAAGTTAATATATGACAGACTCCTTCTTGTTTCTTTTTGTTCTAAGGTAAAAATATAGGCTTGATTTTGATTTGACAAGTGACAACTGACAATCAGACATTCCAGTTTTTATTGGTATATCGGATCTATCGTATCTGTAATTGACCATTCCAGAACACGTGACTTTGACAAGATCCGCCATTTTCTCTGGGTGGCACACAGCACCGAATACGGAACTACGAATAGAATGGCAAGAACCTAGTTACTGTCTAGATCCGTATGCGACATCGAGTAGCAGCGGTTGTGTTAAAAAGTATTGTCGATAATACAGATTCCTTAAATTTATATCTAGTGTCATCTATCTGTCAATAAGAAGTACTCTGCGATAAAATAGACAGCTACATTTCAACAAAACTAAAGTAAATATATATGTTTACAATCAAAAAATGATCATTTATTTATTTATTTTGCTTAAAATACAAGTCAAGTTTCAAAAGATTATTTCTCAAACACTTGAAAATATGAGGGACATCAAATATGGGAATAATTTCTTGGTCATTGATCACAAAACTCAAATTTATATTCTTTTCTTTTCTTTTTAAGTATTCCTCCTTCGTTTCACTCATTAGCAGTCTAATAGCTCCGACATTATTTTCACTTTGGTCACAAACTGTCGATACTACCTTCAAACCTATACTTTGACATTTGCAGATTAGAACCTTCAGCAAATTTTTTAATGCCATGGATTTATGAGGTCCTTCACTAAATGTAAAAGGTAATGGTTGCTTCCACTGTTTATACAGTCCTTTCAACATAAAAACGTTTGCATGATCTGCTAGTACAGGTTTTCTTTCTTTATAAATTACAATTTGATTTATTCACTTACCAGGTAAATTTAAAGTTGGAACTGCTGTTCTTATAAGACCTCTTTTGGTACCTAAAACTTTACAGTTACTAGAAAAATGTTCCTCACAAAATACGTATTTTTTATAAATGTCTTCAACTGACAAGTCTTTATAATTTAAAGACTGTATCTTTAAAATTCACTCACTAAACACACTTGGTTCATTTTTTGGAAAACGATTCATTTTGCCTTTACGATTTGTACATGTAGGTACACAACATTTCCTTTTAGATAAGGGGGGTTGATAGTTTGAATCCATTTTAGGGACAGAATTATTTGGAAGCACAAAACCTAAGATAATATACACCAATAAAACTAAAAAAACTGAAGACAAAAGTCCTGCTCTTTTTCTGATTCTCAGAACTACTGTCTCTTTTCTTAATTTTCTTAAAACTGTTTCTCACCAAATACAGATTGATACAGATCTGTTAAATTAAAAAGTATTGTCGTTAATAGCATTAGTAGAAAGACCTCTTCCGAAAAATAGAACAATTAAAATGAGTAGACGCAACGATCAGCGCCATCCTATGGTTGTGTTAAAAATATTAATAAGTTTTGGTGGGAGTATATTTGCTTTCATTTCTATTCGTAGTTCCGTATTCGGTGGTCTGACTTTCTACGTATTGCTTACGTGTGTTTTGTCTGTTTTCAATTTACTTTTAGCGTTTTTTCCTGCTTTTAGTGATATTTTTTTGTTAAAATGTCTCGTAGTGACTACTATACATTGCTTAGTGGCGATGTTAAGAGCCGATATGACGAAAAAATTAAAATTGTTGATAATATCGACCCATATGCAATCCCTGAGCAGTCGGATGATTGCTGATAGTGTAAACGCCGATAAAGAGACTGTCAGAAAAATTTTTCATGACGAATTGAACATGAAGAAAGTCTGTGCAAAGTTGGTCCTAAAACATTTGACCCCTAACCAAAAGCTCGTCCGTCAACAGATCTGCTCAGATTTTCTTCAGATGATGAAAACATCATCACTTGCGATGAAACCTGGATATTCCAATACGATGTTGAAGCGGCAACCCATGCACTGGAAAACTCCTGCATCGCCGAAAATGAAAAAAACAAGGAATAATTTTTAAAATAAAACTCTTTTCATAAGCAGTCTCGTTATTTAATAGCCAGACCTCGTAGGTATTCTTTTTTAATGATTAGTATTAAAATCAAAATAGTTTGGATAGAATGGTGGATCAAGTAATTTGAATAAATTCATAATAAAAAAGTGGAAAAATGTGTGATACGGTATTTCACATTTCACTTAGGTATTTCTTCTATTATAATTGCCTAAATGTCAACGTGATGTTATTTAAGAAATTGTACCTATCTATATGCTTTTGTTTTAGTTAGTAATCAATGAATATTTTGTAGATTTAGAAAACAGCAAGGATATTGTGCTATCAGATTATACATGACCGATTTTCAATTAGAAAACAGTTATAACTGTCAAAAGGATTATGTTTTACTTAAGAATAGATATAGATATTGTGGTAAAAGTCTATTGGGAAAATATAGTAAGTAGGATATAGTCAAACGAATATACTGTGCGGTCCATATGTATGGAATAAATTCATTTGTAGCGTTATTATGTACTATATGAAAAAAAACCTGAAACAGGTCGATTTTTATTCTTAAATTAACAATTTACAGTATGAAAATATTATCCCTCTCCAGCACCCCTTCGGAATTATAAGCACCCCCTGGAAAATTTTAAATTACAAAGGGGGTCGTGTGGCACCTTGTTGGAAAGGGATTTTAGTCCTCTGTTCAGCAATATAAAGTTTTTTACGTTTGGTGCAATCATAACTGAGAAAATTGATTTTTAAGATGTAAAATTTTGATAATGTCTCCAACACAAAACTTTACGTAGAATGAAGATAATAATGTCACATAATGATTAGAATGGGTTTTTCAATGTATTTGACACTTAAATGTTCAAAATGACCACCATTCACTTCTTGACAATAACCGAGGCGATATTGTTTGGTCTATTAAAATAACTTTAGAAATAATCAGGTATTTTCGTATCTGTTCTGCTAAATATTAGGAAGAAACTTTGAAGATATTAAAATAATAGTCAAAAAACAAACAATTGATATAAATCTAGTAGGCTGCTGTCATTTAGGTATTTAAAGTTACTAAAAGACGTCAGTATAATATTTGTGCGCGTATTAAATTTAATTATGGCTCATTTGTCCGAGACTCAAAGAATAGACATTTTAATTATGATTGGTTGTGGTAATAAAACCAGAACTCAAAAGGAGGTTTGTGAAATTTTTAATAATAAATACCCTGGTCAACACGTTTCGCAGTCTACAAAATTGAAAAAAAGTTTCGTGAAACTGGACATGTAAAAAATATTGAAAAACCAGGTAGAAATGTTTAATTTACTGATGAAAAAAAGTTAGATGTACTTCTAGAGATTGAGGAAAATCCGCATAAGACAACTCGAGAACTTGCCGCCGACAATGGTGTAAGTAAATCATCTATTTTGAGAGTTCTGCATAAAGAAAAATACCACCCTTACAAAGTTCAGTTGGTTCAGGAGTTAAATGAAGATGATCCTGATAGAAGGCAAGAATTCTGTGAATTGATGATGGATAGAATGAACGCAGATTTGTGGTTCATAAACAAAATAGTTTTTTCTGATGAAGCGACGTTTCATTTAAACGGAACGGTTAACAAACAGAACTGTAGATATTGGAGCAGAGAAAATCCTCACTGGATGTGTGAGGCTCACACTCAATATCCTAAAAAGGTAACGTTTGGGCTGGTATCATTAACAATAAAATTATTGGCCCTTATTTTTTTGAGGGCACAGTTACTGGTGAGGTTTATCTAGATTTTTTGATTAACTTTTTAGTGCCTACATTACAAAGAGTTTTTCCTGATGTTAATCATCCAAATGAGATAGATCGATCTATTTACTACCAACAAGACGGAGCTCCACCGCATTTTGCATGTACTGTTAGAAATTATTTAAACGAGGTTTTTCCCAATAGGTGGATAGGAAGACGTGGGGCGACCGAATGGCCGGCTAGATCCCCCGATTTGACTCCTCTCGATTACTTCTTATGGGGTTATTTAAAATCTAAAGTATATTTTAATAGACCAAACAATATTGCTGATTTAAAAGTTAGGATAACGGAAGAAATTAACAAAATAACCCCCGAGGTCGTACAAAATGTACGAGAATTCCAATATCGCCTCGGTTATTGTCAAGAAGTGAATGGTGGTCATTTTGAACATTTAATTTAAGTGTCAAATATATTTAAAAACACATTCTAATCATAATGTGACATTATTATCTTCATTCTACGTAAAGTTTTGTGTTAGAGACATTATCAAAATTTTACATCTTAAAAATCAATTTTCTAAGTTATGAATGCACCAAACTTAAAAAACTTTATATTGCTGAACAGAGGACTAAAATCCCTTTCCAACGAGGTGCCACACGACCCCCTTTGTAATTTAAAATTTTCGAGGGGGTGCTTATAATTCCGAAGGGGTGCTGGAGGGGGATAATATTTTCATACTGTAAATTGTCAATTTAAGAATAAAAATCGACCTGTTTCAGGTTTTTTTCATATAGTACATAATAACGCTACAAATGAATTTATTCCGTACATATGGACCGCACTGTATAGAAGATATAATACAATAGAATGTATAATATAAACTTTAAATTACTTTGTTGTTATTGTTTCATGTTTTAGTAACTTTTGATTTGGCTTCAAAAAGCTACGAAGATTTAATATTTGTTAGTGATTTCTTTTATTGTGGTCGAGGTTTTTATGGTGTTTATGAACAACTTCCATGTCAAACACCTACCATACCAATATATCCTAGAACGTCAACAACATTTAGACCATCATCCCCAACACCAAATGGAATATGCGACAGATATATTCCAGATCAACTATTCATTTTAGAAGTAAATGAAAATGAACAGAAATGCACGTACGAAATAAGAAAATTTTCACAGGTAAAACTGTCAAATTTTGAAATTTTAATAATAATTTAAGATAATAGCAAATATATTCACAATTAACTTAATTTTTATTGATTAAAAACTGTATTTTATTTTTTTAGAGGGTTTGCAAACTTGTCTTGCATTTAGAAAAGTTTGACCTGTTTTGTGGATCTGAATCCTTACTGGTAAATAATAAAGTATTGTGTGGACATTTATCCGGCAGAAAAAGTAAGTACCTAGCTACTTTTATAATTTTGATAATGTTGGTTGTAACTTAAAAATTGAAATGTTTGTATCCTGAAGTTATGCAACCAATTCAACTGTCTAGGAATTCTTTTTGTCTTCTTTCTTGCTTAGTCCGACTCTAACGGTGTAAAATAATAAAATAATTTATTTTAATTTTTTCTTATACACTAGACATGCTCCTGTATGACCGAAGTTATTCCACAATATTTAATTCTGAATTTTAAAAATAAATTTTATTTAACTATTAGTTCACCTTCTATCTGAAGGAGTCGAAATGTTCTGAATCTATATTACAGTTTTCTACAAAATGGAGACCAACAATAGATGGCAGACTATAAATATATTGTTTTAAAGTTTTTGATCACTAGAATGGATTTTGAATTGAATCATAAATTGTTTGTCGTATGTACCTATTTATTTTTTTAATGCAGAGAACAAATAAATAGAACTCGTAATGATTTGACAGTTACAGTACCCCATAACCAAAATAATTTTAAAGAAACTAAAACTTGAGTTTCAAATATTACAAATTAGATAAATTGAGAAAGAAAACTTAAAATTCTGTTCATAATACAATAATATGTATTACTGTGATTATATTTTATATCTGAGAATTTATTTTAAATATCTGTAAACTTCGATAGCAACAATGAAGTAATAACCATTGTCTACCAGAGCAATTTATCCAACAAATATGCAGTAAAATAATGATTTCTTTGTTTTTCTTCTACACTACACATGCCTTGTATAACAGAAATTACTCCTCGATATCTATTTCTGAATTTTAATTTATTACCGAGATACTTTTTAAAAATACTTACCACGCTGTTTCATCTTGTGGATACAATCGTAACAAATAAAAGACACTTTTTACTCGTTTTGTACTATAATTTCACTTCAGTTACTATACGAAACCGTTTTGAATATTAAGAATGTTAATATTACGCGAGAAACCGATCAGTAACACTGAATTAATCACTCAAAAATGACGAAAATGAGTTTTACTGCAATAAGAAGTACATTGAACCGACATATTTAAAATCTTTTACACATTGAGCGTCTGCGCATGCATCTGACGTCTGACCGCATGCGCACACGTTATTATTTATCAAAAAACATCCCATTTTTTATTGTTCTTATAACTTGTTTGTATACGAGAAGTTTTATACAATTATTAAAAAATGTCAAGTGATAGTGAAATGAATTTAACTCCACCCAATATAACTAATGTTAAGTATTTAATTATTATACAATAAAATGATTAAAAACATCCATTGTTGCTCTTGTTCAATAATTATTAACAAAAAGATTATTAATGCAAGTACAAGTAGGTCGTAGGTAAGGTATAGTACGTAACTATTTTACCACAAACGTTATGTACATACCTTGTATAACAGAAGTTACTCCACGATAATTAATTCTGAATTTTGAAAATAAATTTTATTTTACTATTAGTTCTGTCATCTACCTGAAGGAGTCGAAATGATCCGAATGTATATTACAGTTTTCTACTAAATAGAGACCAACTAAAATTAAGTTTGCGTAAAATTCAGTAGATGGCAAACCATACACTGTTATGAAGTTTTGTTTTACTTAGAGATATTATTAAATTATAAAATATAAATGCCGGATATATTTATTTTTTTAATGCAGGTAACAAATAGATAGAATTCGTAATGATTTGACAGATACAGTATGATGCACTAACTCTACATTTTATTTACAAAACTACTGAAGAATTTATACATTTAAAAATAAATGTAATGTTAAATAAATGTTGTTGTCCTAAAATACAAATGTGTGTAAATAATTAAGTGCATTCGGACTACTAATCAATCATTAAATTATTTCCTAAAATATTATTTACGTAAATACAGATCCCATAACTAAAAAAACCTGAGAATGTCAAATATTACAAATTAGATCAATTAGAAAGCTTAAATGCTGTGCATAATGAAATTTGATGCATCTATTAATGTGTATTTCACTTTTAATTTTATCATTTTAATGATCTGAAATTTTATTTTTAGTATCTGTAAACTTCGATAATTATAATGAAGTAATAACCATTGTTTACCAGAGCAATTTATCCAACAAATATGAAGATTTCAAGTTTAAAATATCTGGAGAACAAGTAACGGATGATTGTCTTAGTAAGTATCTATCTATCAGAAAAAGATTCCCTAGTTACACTAAGCTGTGTGCTTTTAAAACTTAGAAATGGTGAGGTTTCAAAAGAAGTATCAAGAAATAACTTTGATTTCTACTATAACAATGTATATAGCTATTTATTTAAGTCAGTCAGAGATATATAGAAATACAATTTTAACATGTTTTTAATTTGTTTTTTTTTAGTTCCAGAACCACCAGCACAACTAAACTTACTAAATGTAACAACAAAAAATAATTATCAGTGAATAAGGAACATACAACTTTAATTTGCAATCAAAATACTAACCATCTTTTACTTAAACAAAATTAAATTAATTTACAATTATAGTCAAAATATGTATACATTATATCTATAGTTTGTATTAGTTCTAAACAGAGTATTGAAGTAATGACGTGTTTTATTTAAAATCCTGTCATTATCCACTAATTTTGGAAGGAATATTGTCAGTAATTTTGAACTTATTCAATTTTAAGTCCAGCTCAGTAACTAAGTCTTTGAAAACCTACTAAACAAAATAGTAAAAACAATAAAGAAAAGCTCGACATTAATTAATAATTATATTTAGTCCATTTAATAATCAAGATGAAGTAATGCAGTCAAATACGTTTATTTGACATAATTGATACACAAGCCCAGATTCCTATGAATTGGACCAAAACAAATATGCAACACAATTTTATATTTTTTAACTAGAATATATTTTACTGTAGGTAACTTCTTAAGCTTATCTGATAGGTTGTGGTGTTGATCAATTACAATTAATGAACATTATCGTACACCATTAAATTCAACAATTATCAATTAACAAAATAAAGTAATCTCTGGCGTATCCAATCATAATGAAACATTAATTTGTTTGTTCAATAAAATCTCTTGTATAATTTAGTTACTTATCAAAATGTATTTTGGAAAGTGTAATAACAGAAATAGATCAGCTTGCTCTTCTCTGCATGATTAGTTATATTAATTACAAAATCTTAACTTGTTGGGTTTATTTTCATTTTATTTGAATATAGCCTTTTCTTCCTAATTTTCTTCTTTATTTCTTCTTATTATCTTCCAGTTCCACCTGTTTGTTTTGTCTTTATTTTTGTGTTTTGTTCTTTATTTTAATTGTTGATATTTTATCGCTGGAACTAACTTCGGCTGTGTCCCAGTTTAATTATTGAGTTTTCCTTTTCAGTTTAAACATAACAGCAACAGTTTTCATATTAGGTAATCCTATAAATTTGAATGGGAGTGTAATGTTGAAGCCATATTTCAATTTAACACGAGCTCTGAAGCTTTTATTTTCCACGTGAACGTGGATATATTTGTATATTTTACTATATTAATGATACGTCCTTCACCTTGAATTTTAATAGCAATGTCAAACATTTTTATTATTGGTAATCTATAAGAACAAATATTACAAAAAATAATAATTAAAAACAAAATATTGGAAGCATATCCAGCCAAAAAAAATTCCAATTTATTATAACTAAATCTGGTCTTGTTAGCTATGGAAGATGGCAACGGGAGTGTATGAGCAACCGCTGTAACGTGTTTTTTGTATATGATAATTATTGGATCAAAAAAGTGAATGAACAGGTTTTTAAAATTTCAATAAGGTGTCTTTGGCAAATTTACCGGCAGTTAGAATTGTGTAACATAAGATTGACGGTCCAAACAACTAATATAAATAAAGAACCATGAAAAAAAAAACAAAAAAATACCACCAAAATGTAGTAAAAATAGTTTTGAACCCGAACAAACTGCAATCATGATGAGAAATTATAAAATATTGACTTCCAAATTTATAACCATGTTAAACTGTCATTTCAGTTTTTAAAATTTGGAAACTAATAGAGAAATCCTTATTTTATACTTTTACATCACAAAAATATTTTGTCAGGGTTGAGGGACGGTTAAAGGCTGTTTTTACTATATTTTTTGTGGTATTTCATTGATTTATATTTCTTGGGTTGGGCCCTTAAATCTGAAATTACAGATTAAAAGTGTTCAAACTTTGGAAACAAATAAAAAATCGTATATTAAGTTAGTGCTGTTAGAATAATATTTTGTTTATGTTTTTATTAAAATTTTAAAAACCTGTTAATACACTTTGTTGATCTAATAATAATGCTATACAAAAATCAATATCAAATCAAATCTATATCATTTATAGGTATGTCTCTATTAATATATAGTAACGAGTTCTAAATATAACAACAAAACTAATATTTGATAATAATAATAAACAAAGCATTTACCATTGATAAGTAATATTTAACTAAATAAAAAGATTAGGTACAAGATTTTTGGTATAAAATTTTCCATCGTACCTACATAGGTTTCATCCTGAGAGGTTATTTACATAAACATTACTTTAACAAGTAACAGTGGGATATAGATAATAAATAGGAATGTTATATATATAGCGTAATAAGAAGACAAACTGTATAACAACTTAATTATATATACAAAAGGCAACAACAAAAAATTATTACGGCAGGGGGTTTAACGACCTTGCATGATGAACGTTTTATAAAAAAGAACTTTATGCCTATAACATAAATTAAACATTATCACAGACACACTCAGAAGCAAGAAAGGAAAATAAAAACTACTGGAACATAACACGATCAGCGACGGGGTAGGGGGTTTTCGAAAGTCAAAATTACCCGCATATTTCTTATATTGATATATTTCTCTTTTAATGATATAATAAAATAAATAACTTTATCTATTTTTGTTGTTTAATGTTATTTTACTGTATGTATATCTTCTCAAGGTCATATATTTACCCTTGAATATAAAAATCAAACACAGCTGGTGCCATTTTCATTCCCTTTTACTTCAACTGTAACAGAAGTTGGAGATAGTAAAGAATAATATTTGTTATAAAATGGATTAAACAAAATAAAAATTGAATTGTTTTATTGTTTCGCTTTATTAAATCAAATATTTCAACGTAGCATTTGAGTTGGATTTCAGTGTTTGCAAGATAAGAATTAGTATGGCAATAATAGCCTTTTACGCCGTTACTGACACCGGTCAAATGTCTAATTAGTAGAAAAAAGAACGTTCAACAACCTTAGTAAAAACAAAAACTACGAGAATAGAATAATGATAATATTAATGAAAGGAAATTTATGCCCAGAGGTCACGAGTAAACTAGTGGCCGGGTTATAAAAAAGGATTAAAAACGAATACTTTCTAAACGAGCTGCATTTAATTGATAGGTAGGTACCTAAGTACATACTCGACAGAAATTAAGTTATTATTAATTGTTTTTTCATTTTATTATACAGTACAATCTTCGCAGCGAATTTATAGGTGGATTTAATATGATTGTTTATGGCGTTTTTTAATTAATATTGTTAAACGTAAAATGATTTTAATGTCTGTATGAAGACTTTATTATAAAAGTTAATTTTTAATAAAAAATGGTCCAAAATGGCATACATCTTTTATAAACAACTTTAGGTAAATTTAAACCATTCTTAGAGTTGTGTTAAAATCCTATGATAATATTTAGATTAGATTACGACCACTTGGTCGTAAGGGTGGTTGCAGAGCTTCTAGATTGTCTGTCAAGACTGTCAAGGTCGAGGCATTTTAGTTTAAAATTTTGTAGATAATTTCTTTCTTTTAGCTAATCCCTGTCCGACATATAGGGTGTTTCAGGAATGAGTAGGTGGTGTTAAAATGATGGCATATAACTTTTTTTCTACAGACCTCCTTTGTTGAGTTATAGAGCTTTAAAGTTAGAAATTAAAAATACTTTTTTATTCATAACTCCAAAACTATAATTTCGAACTTGAAGAAAATTTGGTGGATTGTCAAGTACATAAATTAATTTATTTTGTTTATACCAGTGAGTATTCTAATGTTGCAGAAAGTCAGGATCGGACTTATTGGCTCACTGCATAAAGGGTTAGAACTTTTAAGGCAAAAAACTTTAAAATGCTGTCAGTACAACTATTTTTTTAATTATTTCACTAGAATATTTTTAACTAACAAAACTGCATAGCAACGGCACTTTTCATATTGACAATATACGTAATATCTTAGCGACAAAATTATGACAGATCCGTTACTAAGGTGTCTGGTATTTCTATAGTTGTAAGTTTCGCAAACGTCATTGAAGCGTCTTCATAATTTTGAAAAATATCGAGTTCTCAAATATTACATGTCAATAATACACAAAATCAATCTTTAGTAGAAAAGAACGGGCAAACTACCATAACTGATAATATTTGTACATTTAATATTGTTAACAAATAAACAATGATTTTGTTTCGTTGATATTTTCTTGTTTTTCTCGTGAAATAGTCGAATACCATACGAGAGAAAAATTGTTCCCGGCCAAATTTTCTTCTGGTTTTATTCAAGTTTGTTGCTCTTTGGAAATTTTCGCTCATGGAATTCCCCAAGCAACAAACTTTTATATACGATAAATTAACTCCAATGTTAAAATGTCATATACCTACAAACTATTTTGTCATTTTGACATCGATAAAAAAGGTGCATCCTTTTTTATCGCTTTTTTTTAACGCATGTTCCTCAATCTAGTAGGTGTGTATCAATTTTGCATTATTGTTGACAGGTATTTAATTGTCAAATTTAACAATATAAAACAATACTACCTTTTCTTTGCAAAAAACATAAAGTATGAACCGATTTGGAGAGGTTTCACATGAACAAATTACAAAAAATATTGAAGAGTCAATACCGAAGTCAACAAAAAATACGAAGTCATCAATATGGAAACAATTCATGGAGTTTTGTCAAAGCCGAAATTATAAGTTGGAAGAGAATACTACAATACAAGATCTAGCAAAAATATTAAAAGATTGGGCTTTTAATATGAAAAAAAAGAATGGAGAAGATTACAAAGAATTTGCGGTCAAAACAATATGGAACACGACTGCTAAAATGTTACAACAGAAATATTTTAACGAATATGGTTTGAAATTTGATCCTTTTACAGACATAACCTTTAAAGAAGCTCGGGATGCTAGAAATGCCAAAAGAAAACAACTTCAATTGATTCCAACAAAAAGAAAGACGTGTTCTTCAGCAATAGACAAAGAAAATATAATAAAAATGGCAACACTATGGAATATAAATGAACCTGAAGGGCTGCAAAAAAGATTCTTTCATATAGCTTCTTACGAATTGGCTTGGAGAGGAGGAGAAGCTGTTAATTGCAAAATTTATTATTTTAAAGTAGAAAAGAACCAAAATGGTCTTCCTACGGGTAGGATTGAATATAACACCATATTTTCGAAAACGGCACAAGGCGGCTCGAAAAAGTTAACAGACAGCAAATGGTTGACTAGAAATGAAAGTGACGAAAGTATTTGTAAAACTATTCCATTTGCTAGTAGAAAAAAGAAATGAACATATTACTTCTGACCGATTATTTTTAACTCCAAATCCTTTTTGGAAAAATAAAAATTCTAAAGGTTGGTACAAAAATGTTCCTTTAGGTATTAATACCATATCTGTTTGGACAAAAAATTCTGCTGCAAAAATTGGATTGGACATAATCAATAATAAAGTTACTAACCATTCAAATCGTGCCAGCGCAGTTTCCCAATTAGCCAAAGCAGGAGTTAGCGATCAACAGCTTATTAAGATAACAGGACACTCGTCATCACAATCGATTAAACCATACCTCCAAATTGACCCTGAACACCATGAACAACTTATAAATAATTTGAGACCCTCGGAAACAGAATATTCAACATACGTAGAAACACGAGAAGAAAACATTAAAATCAGTACTCCCCAACCAATATTTAATAATTGTAGTTTTAACAACTGTTCTTTTAACTAGTTTAATTGTTTTAGAATGAATAAATTTTATTGTTTCTTTATATAATTAGTCTTTAATTTATCTTAGCAAAATACACGCGATCTTTTTTTTAATGGATAAATTTCATCTTTCGATGAATCGAAAAATTTTCCGGTAAAAAAAAAGCTCTTATGTATTTACTGTTGATAAAAAAGATACCCTTAGTCCATATCGACCATATTTAGATTCTATCAACTATTTGTCAAGGAATAAATTGTCAAATCGAATTCATATTCATAGCGGTGCCAAAAATGAAAAAAAATAAATGAAGTTATTTACGTGACAATCCACCAAATTTTCATCAAGTCATAGTTTTTGGAGTTATTAATAAAATATTTCTAACCTTAAAGCTCTACAACTCAACAAAGATCAATCTGTATAGAAAAAAAGACATAATTATAACACCACCCTTTCTTTTTCAAGTTTAAGCCTCTCAAACCTGTGACACCCTGTATATTAGAATAAAATTTTCAGTAGGTATTGTTTATTTATTCAGTTACATTCGAATTGAAAACATTTTTAAATATTTGATTTGACTCTTCTCTGTAAATATGATGGGTAGTAGTCTAGACAGATTTCATAAATCAACTACTGTTTTTAAACTCGTCAAATTATATTCCACACAATACTAAAACAACTACGATCCACACCACAATGAAGCAAAATATTACGTATTTAATCCTATAATATTCATCAATGGAAAACTAAACGTGACTAATCATGTGACAGACACTAATCAACCCTGAAAGTGCCTGCGGAGGGCTTCTTTTCTAATCAGCAGGTAGTTTTCCCACTGAAGTCGAACAATTTTCAGTATTTTTGTGCCTACACAGTCAGTGAAACAAACATTTTTGGGGGAGTGTTATTTGTTCAATAGGTAAGTTTTTAAAATCAACAATTTAGAGAGAGAGAGAGAGAGAGAGAGACATAAGCTTTATTGTCATGAAAATTTTTACAATTTTATGGACAAAGCGACAATTTAAAAATAGTTAAAAATATAAAAAATAACATAAAAAATACTGACTGTACCAATACAAAACAAAATATATAAAATACAAACTTAAATTAATAATAATAATAATAATTAATAATTATAATACAATGCAAGCAACGTACATCATACTAAATACTGAACTACGCCAATTTACTCAAGAGTCTAGGGTAGATTGTAGAATTCAGCCACCGAATAGTAAGGTCTCTCATGCAGAAATGCCGTTGCCAATCTCCGGAATCTAACAAATGTATTTGCCACCTTTAATTCTAAAGGTAGCTGATTGAATAGCTTCTTGGCATTGAAGATGATGGAATTTTTTACCAGATCAGAGGTGGGTATTGTTAAGTAAATGTCGGAATTTTTTCTTCTAGTAGGGTAACTATGAATTGGTCTCTCAGATAAATTGTGAAAGTGTTTGCGAACCAAACACACGGATTCCAAAATGAATAGAGCGGGAAGAGTTAAAATTTTGTATTTCTTAAAATAGAATCCGCAATGCGTCCTACTACTCAAACCATAAATGTAACGAATAGCTCTTTTTTGTAGCTTGAAGATAGATTCAAAGAGGTGCAAACTACAAGACCCCCAGAAAGGTAAACCATAGCGAAGGTGCGATTCGAATAAAGAGTGGTAGGTTGTTAAAGCAGTACAAGAATCAAGCTGTTTAGATACAGATTTAATGGCAAAACAAGCAGAGGATAATTTTTTAGCTAAAGTGTCTACATGTACAGACCATTTAAGGGCATCGTCAATGTGGAGACCAAGAGAGACCAAAATTTTTGTTAAGTTTAAATCAGTTAAAAAAAGGTGTTATTTAAATATTTTAATAACGACCAAATCAAGATTCAGCAATGAGTTAGGTATATATATAAATCAGAATAAATAATCTATAATCAAGTTTTGAAATATTAACATCTGGCATGTATTTAATAATATGTTTTGGAGCTCTCTGATAAAATAAGAGTGTACAGTGAGACTGACTATATTAATAAAGGTTTTACAATGGTCAATTTTTAAATACTTTTGTAAAAAGACCACCCACCTAGTTAAAAAAAATTGTGAAGTAGATATTATTAATTGAGTCAATACATTTTTCCAACTTTGAAGAAACTGGACAAGAACCTTTTAAGAAGTCTGATTGTTATTAAAAAAGGGTAAAGTTTTCTGTGGATTTTTATATTGAGTCAATATTCTATTTTTGAAGAAACAAGCATACAGTTGGTTTTGTGAAACTTTGTCTTCATACGTCTTTAATTACAGGGTGATTCCGTAGTAGTGGTGAAAGGTCGTAAAGAACTTATGAATTATCCTCATAAAATAAGTGACCAAAAAACTGCAGAAAACTATAATGATTTAATAATGTATGTATGTATTTATGTATGAGTTAGGGGTGATAATTACACTGCGACCTATAGGATCTATTGTGTCCCCCCTTACTTGCCATGTTCTGATATTTTCTCAGACCTATAGCAGCTCTTCGAGTCCTATTTTCCTAAGGACGTTTAGGACATCGTCGGGCTTCAAATCAGGTAGATCCCCTTTTTCTATTTCATGTGCTCCTAGGTATCTAGCCCTAGAATTTTGCAAGGCAGGGCATTCTGAGAGTATGTGTATTGAGGTTTCATCCTCTTCCTCACAGAATCTGCACTTTGCTTCATCTGCTAACCCTAGTTTCTTCATGTGGCTTCTTAACCGGCAATGCCCGGTTAATATTCCCGTTAAAATTCGGAGTCTTTTTTTACTGAGGTTGAGGCAGCTAAGCGATCTCTTCTGGTCATAGTTCCCCAGTAGTATCTTAGATTGCCTCACTCCTTCCAGCTGATTCCAGTACTTGGATTTTTCCTTCTCCATTTCTTCCCTTAGTTTTCCTAAGATTACTCTACTGCTGATCCCACAAGATGGTTCTGGTACCAAATGTGGGGTTTCAGCTCCTTTTTTTGCCAGCTTATCTGCTGCTTTATTCTCCTCTATTCCTATGTGTCCCGGGACCCATAGGAGGGTGACAGTGTTCTTCTGGCGTAGTTCATTTAGTTTGCCTAGGCATTCCCAAACCATCTTCGAACTGATTATATTTGAGCTCAGCGCTTTGATGGCTGCTTGACTATTCGACATGATCACAATCTCTTGTCTGCGGTAGTTTCTTCCAATATTGAATTCCACACATCTTTCGATGGCGCGGATTTCTGCTTGAAAGATGCTCGGGTATGTGCCCAAGCTTTCTGAGTATTTGGTTCTCGGTCCAAAAACTCCTATCCCAGTTCCCTCGTCTAGCTTGGAACCGTCCGTGTACCACTTTGTGGTATTCTGGTTTAAATTCTGTATGGTGTCTTCATCCCATTCAGATTTATTACTCAACTTTGTGATGAATTTTCTCACAAAGTTGAATTTCTTTGGCATATCATCTTGGGGCATTTCCCAAGTTTGATCAAAATGAAGTGATCAAGGTTTTTCCCTGATAATTCCTTCTTTGATCATTCTAGATATCGTTTTCTTCCTTACACTTTCTAACAGAATGTGCAGTGGGGTCAAGTTTAAGATCACCTCCATTACAGCAGTGGGGCAAGTTCCCATTGCTCCACTGCTCCATGAACAGACAAGTCTCTGAATCTTCGAGAGGTTTTTCCTCGTCGTATTCAGATTAGCCCTTGCGCCCCAAGCCACTGCCCCATATGTGATTAATGGTCTCACTATTGCTGTGTACATCCATTGCAGGATACGTGGGTTACATGATTTAATAATGGCTAAAGTACATTTGTTTGGAGTTGGCAGCTAACTGCTAAATGTTGTGAACAAGACCCTAAATCAGTAAATAATTTTTCAAGTGGTTTTAGAACAACCATCATAAAGTAAGGACCCTGCTTTCTTTCGTTTAATAAGGTTCAAAAAATGAAAGTATCAATGTTCTCTCTTTTAGAGAAAAATCTCGATTTGATAAAACTTGTGAAATACCCCAAGATGATATAATATGCCAACGAATGAAAATTCTGAATTTTTAAAAAGATTCCTAAACACATTTTATATTACGCAAATTATTATTATATAAAAAATATAAAAATTCCAATGATTTGGAGTCGAATTAAAATATAAAGCAAGGGACATATTCGAGGGTAAGGTTAACATCTGCAGCTCGTTTGGTGACTAATGCAACGCCACCCACAAAAATACCAAAAAACTTGTTATTACCCAACTAAATTACGTAATCTAAAAACATATGCATATTAACATTTTAAAACTATTTAATTTTCTTATAAAAAATATAAAATGTTAATAAATATGCACCTGGAAGTTATTTACGAATAAGATAATTGAAATCTATTAATTTTAAAACGGATAGGTCAACAGCCCCAATGAGTTAGTACTTCTACTGTTTTTGTCTATCTACGTTTAGATAGATCACGTTGTAAAATGATAAAAGCAACCGCTTAATGCAATTTTAATCAGGGTACGTGTAAATCGTAATTACATTCGGTAATTTCGCAAATTTAAATTGTCGCGATTTTAGTTGATTTTTAAAACTATCGGATAAGATGGACAGTTCAATGACTCAATGAATCACAACAATTTTTTTTAGAGTAATTGTTCGGCTAATGAATCACTATTACTGTAATTTTTTTTTCTACGCAAAGAGCAAAAAAATGAGTAGGTAGATGTAGGTAAGTACCAAATAATAGCAGGAATTATAACTGTTTATATATACATAAAAAATAGATACCGATGACCATCTTAAATGTCCCTAATTGGGTTACTGGAAAACCATTACTGACGTAGTTTTTTTTTTCGTACCACAACAATAATTATTGCTTCTGAAATGTACAGTTTGTTTGTAGATAATTTGAAAATAACTAACGCCATATAATTTATTATAGTGGTTTTCACAATAAATGGTATTGACTGAAAGATTTTAATAAAACCAATTAGATCCTTAAGTTGTAAAATCCGAGATGCACATCATAAATGTAAAAGGACCTGATTCAGGTAATTTTGTTTCTCAGAGAGGGATTGTAGAGGATTACAACTTACACTTCTTGTTAATTTTAGTCTTTGTATTTCATTGGAAGTGTTAACTTGTGATACGGCGTGCAATAATTTTATAACATTTATTTGTTATTACTTATTACAGACATATATGGGGTCTATTCTGTAACCATTCCGTTAAATTTTAGAGGGCGTTAAGATTTTAACAGACGTTAATATTATTTCGGTATTCACTAACTAAATTTCCGTTAAAATTTTAAAGGATTCTGTTAAAACAATCTGTTAAAATTGTATTATTTAGAGGCATGTTAAAACAAAGTTTTAAAAAATAAAGGAGTGTTAAAATGGCGTTTTTTGATATTTGTTAGAGAAATTTTAAAAGATAATAGTGTTGAAGAAGAATAAGTAGATTTAGATGATCACAATGAGGATAATAATATTCATAGAAACAACAATTGGCAAGCAAGATGTAAATAAATAATGGCTATGATTATGCAGCAATATTTTATGAATTAATAATGCTAATATAATTATTACCACCAATTTATAAGAATCTTTGAAATAAAATGTTTGATTAGTTATTTTAATGATTGTATAATTATAACAAAATATTTCTAGAAAAAACAAAAAAAAACTGGAAGAAAAACAAAAATACTGATCTGAAAGTAACAACATGAGTAACACTATTTTTGTCTCTTTTCTACTTGTTTTTAGACAATTGGTTTAAAACTGTGGCTAAACATCTAATAGAGTCGAGAATAGAGTGGGCAATTGCTAATTTGAAATTTGCTAAATTTTGCAATTGCTTATTGTGTGAGTTTATTGCATCCCAGCACAAACTTTTCTAGTTTTAACCCTCTTCCTTTGTATTTTATTTCCTTTTGCTTCTCTTGATACATTTCTAACAGGGAGAGGTAATTTTACTTTTTGCAATTAAGGTGCTTCCTTGGTTGAGAACTCCTTAAAATAATATTAAATGAATAAATATTAATTAGTTTGAAAAAACAGTTTAAAAAATACTAAGAATATTTTTTAATAGGTAGCTACTTATTATGTTTACAGTGCCATTATATATAGGTGCATTGTCAGTTTCATTATAATATTTGAAGGTATATTTTGGGTCTCATTATAAGTAGGTAAAGTATCAGGGCCAGTAGTCTTTCTTCTAAGTCAAAGGTTTAACTGGACCACCTCCTCATGTGCCTTGGGGACCATATTTGATGTCCCTTGACTGTCTTTTAATATTTGCCTCCTTTCACTTAAAGTCTAAAATAACATTTAACTTGAAAAATGGTCCTAAATACTAGAAGAGTATCTTATATAATGATAGCCATTAACACAGATAGCTTATTTTTTTAAAGGTTTAAAAATCTGCATTGTAATGTAATGTATTTCATTATGATACAGATTTTTTGTCTTGATAAAGTATATTATAGAACAGAAGTATAGTGTTTTTTTAAATACTTACATCTTTCCACTGTTTTATTATTTTAAATGAACACAGACTATTTAATTTCGTTGTAATTCATCTCCACAGTTCATTTAATTTAAATAAATCCATAAAGGTTTTATCTTGCTGCCCATAAAAATTTTCTTTTCTATTAGGTTAGGTTAGGTATAAAACATTTTTTTTTTGTTTTCTTTTGTTTTCTTGTTATTTTTTTAGCTCTAGACAAATTCAATTAATTGTTTGACCACAAAAGTATTAAATAAACCACAAATTTAACTAAATTTCACTATTATAGGTTGGAATTTCTTCTTTTTTGCTTTCTTTGATTGACAAAGCTTACTTATATCAATGTTGCCAAATGTTGTACACTATTTTTAACGGCATCCTTTAAAATTATATATTTTTAACGGTCCTCTAAAAACTGTGCCTACAGAATACCTATTCCGATATTATTATTTAACGGACCTTTAAAATATATATTTTTAACGGCCTTTAAAATTTAACGGAATAGTTACAGAATAGACCCCATTAATAGCAAAGATTTTATACCCCAACATACAGACAGTATGTGGCGTACGTGGATAAAAAGTAATAATGCTTCTTCCAGTGGTTCGTTAAAGAAAAATCACTTATCTTGTGACGCGAAAATCATTATAAAAAATGTGTATAGTTCCTTACTTCAGCAAGGATATAACGCGGGTGCTGCAGCAAGAATAACCAGTAATTTAACGAAGGTGTCTCTTACTTCAGTTAGACGATTTGTTGAAAATTCCATGGAATCAAGAAACAAGCGAAAAGATTCTGGTGTCCCAAAAGTCTAGATGACTGGGAAAAATATTTGATAAGGCGAAAAATCTACACTATGTACACTCCGCGTCATATAAAACTGGTACAACTATTATAATCAAAAATAGTGTTTTTGTAGTTGTGTAAATTGATCTTTTAAAAAGTGTCAATGCTAAATCAGCTGTTATGGTATAATTTCTATGGCAGTGTTGCCAGCTCAATAAAAATGTTAGTAGATGTAATGATCAAATTAAATTTTATAAAGCAATAAAACAAATTGGAAAAAATAAAAATCTATTATCATTCATACATAAACAATTAAATGAACTAACAAATAGATTATAGATCATGTTACGATAGAAGCCATGAAAGTTTACATTCAATAATTAATAACGTGTCATACCTCCATTATTATTGATAAGTTCTTGTAATCTTGTAGGCATTGAGTCAATTAAATTTAATGTTAAATTTTCATCTTCTGTCAAGCTCTCCCAGGTTTCTTCTATTAGCGTCCATAAGTGTTCTTTGTTTCGTGGAATTGTATTTAAATTTTTCAATTTTTTTACCATAAGCCCCCAAACATTCTCTATTGGTCTGGACCTTTAGCGACCCATGGAAGCGTTTCAATATTATTTTCAGCAATATAATTGCGTACGCTGCGAGCAGTGAGCACTGAACAAATGTCATGTTAAAAAATAAAATTTTCATTGGGAAAAATTTCCCTAACCGATGGTAACATTACCCCATCTAAAATATCCAAATAGTTTCTAGCATTTAATCTTCCTTCGATTCTCCAGCACATTCCTAAACCTCCTCTATACATCCAAGCCGAAACATTTACAGAAAATCGTCCAGACTTATCATTAGAAGAAATATAATTTTCATTAAACCTACTTCCAGGCGGTCTATATGATTGGAATACTTTTTCATCGGAAAAAATTACCCTTCCCCAAAAATTTAATGTATCGTTTAAAACATAATTTAAGGCAAAAATTATTCTACCTTGTTTATGTTCTTAATTGAGCTTGTATTTCCGGGCGGCCGCACAATTCTTTAAATTAGTTTTTCTAATTCTTCTTAATGCGGTTGTTATTGAAGCATTAAAGTTTACTGCAACTTTTGCATGTCTTGCCGTACGAAATGGATTTGCCCTTAAGTAATCAGTTAATGCTTCGTCTTGCTCCGCTGTAGTTATAAATGGTCTTCCAGTTCCTCTTTTTCTGCAAATAGTTTAGTCGTTATCCCACCTTTTTTTAATGTTTTGAATCGTGGTTTTGCTTCTATTAAACGTTTGGGCAATTCGTCTAATGGACCAACCATCCCCTATTTTGTAAATTATTTGCATTTTATCAAATTCCCTTAAATGGACTGGCATCGTGGATAATGCGCTTTGACAAATTTGACACAAGCGACTGTTTATCATTTTGATTAGTTAAGTTTGATTTTCATAGAGAAAATAAAGGTGTACCAGTTTTATATGACGCGGAATGTACGATGAGCAGCGTGTCCCGACAATCAAAAGTCTGAAACAGCGGCTGGCGTTCTGAATATATAACGTCAATAAGAAAATACCGGTCTGAAGATTGTCTGTGACGTGGTTTGAAACGCCTGACACCAGTGGATTCAGCGTCTTAAAAAAACCCGTTTTACAAATTTTCGAGCGTTTTTAAGACCAAAAGCATTTTTCTCAAAAAATGGATTCTATACCAAAAATTTGTCAAAATTAATTTTCGATAAATTAACTCCAATGTTAAAATGTCATATACCTACAAACTATTTTGTCATTTTGACATCGATAAAAAAGGTGCATCCTTTTTTATTGCTTTTTTTTATCGCATGTTCCTCAATCAAGTAGGTGTGTATCAATTTTGCATTATTGTTGACAGGTATTTAATTGTCAAATTTAACAATATAAAACAATACTACCTTTTCTTTGCAAAAAACATAAAGTATGAACCGATTTGGAGAGGTTTCACATGAACAAATTACAAAAAATATTGAAGAGTCAATACCGAAGTCAACAAAAAATACGAAGTCATCAATATGGAAACAATTCATGGAGTTTTGTCAAAGCCGAAATAAATTGGAAGAGAATACTACAATACAAGATCTAGCAAAAATATTAAAAGATTGGGCTTTCAATTTGAAAAAAAAAAATGGAGAAGATTACAAAGAATTTGCGGTCAAAACAATATGGAACACGACTGCTAAAATGTTACAACAGAAATATTTTAACGAATATGGTTTGAAATTTGATCCTTTTACAGACATAACCTTTAAAGAAGCTCGGGATGCTAGAAATGCCAAAAGAAAACAACTTCAATTGATTCCAACAAAAAGAAAGACGTGTTCTTCAGCAATAGACAAAGAAAATATAATAAAAATGGCAACACTATGGAATATAAATGAACCTGAAGGGCTGCAAAAAAGATTCTTTCATATAGCTTCTTACGAATTGGCTTGGAGAGGAGGAGAAGCTGTTAATTGCAAAATTTATTATTTTAAAGTAGAAAAGAACCAAAATGGTCTTCCTACGGGTAGGATTGAATATAACACCATATTTTCGA
The DNA here is from genome assembly GCA_035357415.1 of Ophraella communa. Taxonomy (NCBI): domain Eukaryota; kingdom Metazoa; phylum Arthropoda; class Insecta; order Coleoptera; family Chrysomelidae; genus Ophraella; species Ophraella communa. The sequence continues at coordinate 2,323,298 of CM068982.1, read as the reverse complement.
AAACGGCACAAGGCGGCTCGAAAAAGTTAACAGACAGCAAATGGTTGACTAGAAATGAAATTGACGAAAGTATTTGCCCTGTAAAACTATTCCATTTGCTAGTAGAAAAAAAAATGAACATATTACTTCTGACCGATTATTTTTAACTCCAAATCCTTTTTGGAAAAATAAAAATTCTAAAGGTTGGTACAAAAATGTTCCTTTAGGTATTAATACCATATCTGTTTGGACAAAAAATTCTGCTGCAAAAATTGGATTGGACATAATCAATAATAAAGTTACTAACCATTCAAATCGTGCCAGCGCAGTTTCCCAATTAGCCAAAGCAGGAGTTAGCGATCAACAGCTTATTAAGATAACAGGACACTCGTCATCACAATCGATTAAACCATACCTCCAAATTGACCCCGAACACCATGAACAACTTATAAATAATTTGAGACCCTCGGAAACAGAATATTCAACATACGTAGAAACACGAGAAGAAAACATTAAAATCAGTACTCCCCAACCAATATTTAATAATTGTATTTTTAACAACTGTTCTTTTAACTAGTTTAATTGTTTTAGAATGAATAAATTTTCGTAATATTACTGATTGGCAAAATCTTTCGATGAATCGAAAAATTTTCCGGTAAAAAAAAAAGCTCTTGTATATTTACTGTTGATAAAAATGGTCTAGAACCACTAAACCGACCCCGTAGAACACGAAAATCGGGTCAAAATTGCAAAAATAGCTCAATACTTTTGACTGCGACTGTACTAATTTTACTCCCAATTCTTTCCACCAAAAATAAAATGTGTTCTAGACATGCTATTGAAGAACTGATGGCACCAGTGGTAAGGGCGCCGGCAGAAATTTTGACGGGGGGGCGACATACCGGGGGGTTAGGGGAGTATGGAATACCCTCCTCTTCAGAAAGGGGTGCCCTTGCATGACACCCTTTCCAAAGGATGGTCTGATTGCTCTGATAAGTGTAAAACAAAAGCACCATCAAATAAAGGAAAGAGAATCACAATATTACACGCAGGATCAGAAAATGGTTGCATATCAAATGCTATGTGGTTTTCTGTCAAAAATATTAAGGACTCTTGTGTTGATTATCACGAAAATACGACAGCAGAGCTTTTTAAAGATTGGTTTAAAAATTGCCCGTTACCCAACATTCCGCCAAACAGCGTTATAGTAATGGACAATGCAAGCTATCATAGTCGACAATTGCAAAAAATTCCTGGCTCAAAGACTACGAAATCGGAGATTCAAAACTTCATGGCTGCAAATGACATATATTTTGAGGAAAATTGTAAAAAAAAGAACTTTTACAAGTGCTGCAGTCAACATAAAAATTTAAATAACAACCTTAGAGATGTGAATTTTAAAATTTGCTTGTTAAGCAATTAAATTAAATTAAAAATAGGCTGCTGCATTCTTCTGAAGTAATACTCAATAATACCCTTGATTATATACACAATAATACATAGTTTTTCTTGCGTTGTATACACCCATTTGGAATCTGCTTGACAGATTTAAACTATTTTTTATTTTGGTCTACTATTTTAATTTTTATCTGCATTTATCACAATCATTTTCCGGAGTTCATCATTCTATAAATCCATGACAATCAAGCTAGCACCCCCACACTGACTAAATTAAAAAAAAAGTAGCCCACAATTAAGTGCTAATTAAAGGCTAATTTGTACCACAAAAATTAAAATTTGTACCACCGCGATAATCGAGAAAAATCGCCTTGAAAATGGGGGGTGCTAGGTTGAGATCAAGGCAGCACCCCCACTTTGATCGAATTCCAATTTAATTACATCAAAATAAAGGGCATATTAAAGGCTAATTTGTACCACAAAAAGTTAATCAATATTATTATTTATAATGTCAAAAAATAAAATCGAACGCTGTAAATATCGCTGCTCTATAATTTTAGCACCCCCACTTTCGTCTATTCAAAAAGTGAACACACAATATTATAAAATTAATTAAAGGCAAATTTGTGCCACACAAGAAATTTTTATACTTTTCAATATAAAACCGCTAATTGAATATAACTCATTAAGGTCGTATTAAATGGTGGCGGATGCGCTGAAATCTTTTATTTTTGTCATAATTCTAAAACATGTGGCACTTTGATTTGTTGGTAGCTTCCAATCGTTTGTCGCCTCTTAAATACCTTTTGCCGCATATTTCACTCGATATTTCATTATTGCCAATTTTGGATATAAAACATGACACTTTGATTACTTCTCCTTTCATAGACAAAATTTCCCCTCTCAAAGCATTACCACATTTACATTTTCCTTAAAATGTAGCAGGATCTGCTGTAGGATATATTTTGTGAGTTTTAAACTGAAACCCACATTTCATACCATTCTCGTCTAATTTTTCTGTTATTAGAGTTTGCCATTTGTTTTCTTCGAATTTGTGATACTTTCTATTCGTTAGGTGTTTTCTGATTGCCTCTGATCTAAATATTTCAAAAATCATGATGAAATACCTCTAGTACTATGCAAGTATTAAATTTGATTACTAAATGTCAACGCCGCTTAAAGGAATATACAGGATATAAACAAAAGAAGGGAGGTCAAAACAAAGCAAAACTTCAAATGACTTTTCGCAAGAGTAAACGGGTCTTTGTCTTAAAAACTTTAAAAACATTAGGTGGGTATGTAGGTGCATCATTCAACAGAATTTTATGATAATTAAAAAGCAAGTAGTTAAGTTAAAGAATATAAATTAATTAAAAGTTTTTTAAGTTGCCAAAAGTTGCCAAATTGCCAAATTTAATTTTAAAGACACATTTTTTGAAAACTATTCATGTTATATGAATTTTCTTGCATGTTTTAATCTCCCCAATATGTATCTAAATAATGACTATTAAGAATGTTTCTCGAGTAAATCTCAATCACTTAAACAACTCAGTTGCTCCAGCGAGCGTTCTCGGGTGCAATACAATTTTTAGTTCAAATTAATTCTCATAAAAAAATAGTTATTTCAATTCACAAAATCTATTGAATGAACAATTATCTTACCTTTTATGTGTGTATTTTCAATAAACTATCAAATTTCTGTTTACTTAAGTAAATACAAATTTCTTCTTCGATAATTGATTCATAAGCGATGTTTACACTTGAATCTATATCATTGTTTATTATCTCGTTTTTATTATTAAAAATGTATGCATACAGGGTAGTGTTTTACATGTCCAAAATTCGATCAAAGTGGCGGGCTGCCCTGACCTCAACCCAGCACCCCCCATTTTCAAGGCGATTTTTCTCGATTATCGTGGTGGTACAAATTTTAATTTTTGTGGTACAAATTAGCTTTTAGTATGCCCTTTATTTTGATGTAATTAAATTGGAATTCGATCAAAGTGGCGGGCTGCCTTGACCTCAACCCAGCACCCCCCATTTTCAAGGCGATTTTTCTCGATTATCGCGGTGGTACAAATTTTAATTTTTGTGGTACAAATTAGCCTTTAATATGCCCTTTATTTTGATGTAATTAAATTGGAATTCGATCAAAGTGGCGGGCTGCCTTGACCTCAACCCAGCACCCCCCATTTTCAAGGCGATTTTTCTCGATTATCGCGGTGGTACAAATTTTAATTTTTGTGGTACAAATTAGCCTTTAATATGCCCTTTATTTTGATGTAATTAAATTGGAATTCGATCAATGTGGCGGGCTGCCTTGACCTCAACCTAGCACCCCCCATTTTCAAGGCGATTTTTCTTGATTATCGCGGTGGTACAAATTTTAATTTTTGTGGTACAAATTAGCCTTTAATTAGCTCTTAATTATGGGCTACTTTTTTTTAAATTTAGTCATACCATATTATAGAAACCATATAGATGTACGCACTGCCACTTCAACTTCTCCGATATTATAAACAATCGATATTTATAATAAAGAGAAAATGTGGACGTAGGTATTTTTAAAAAGGGACCGTGACGGGAAACACTATTTTTAACTTTAGAATATTGACAAATATAAGCGCATCCGCCACCATTTAATACGACCGTAATGAGTTATATTCAATTAGCGGTTTTATATTGATAAGTATAAAAATTTCTTGTGTGGTACAAATTTGCCTTTAATTAATTTTATAATATTGTGTGTTCACTTTTTGAATAGACGAAAGTGGGGGTGCTAAAATTATAGAGCAGCGATATTTACAGCGTTCGATTTTATTTTTTGACATTATAAATAATAATATGGATTAACTTTTTGTGGTACAAATTAGCCTTTAATATGCCCTTTATTTTGATGTAATTAAATTGGAATTCTATCAAAGTGGGGGTGCTGCCTTGATCTCAACCTAGCACCCCCCATTTTCAAAGCGATTTTTCTCGATTATCGCGGTGGTACAAATTTTAATTTTTGTGGTACAAATTAGCCTTTAATTAGCACTTAATTATGGGCTACTTTTTTTTTTAATTTAGTCAGTGTGGGGGTGCTAGCTTGATTGTCATTATAAATCCACTAGTTTTGTAAAAACCCTTTTAAAATGAATCATTGGATGTTTACCTATACAAGATTAAACTTGTACAGAAATTCTTAGCTACACACTTTAAACATAAATGTTTACTGTTACAGGAGAAAAAAAACTAAAAGTATAATGAACTTTCATTTCTATTGACATTATTTTTTAGATCTATCTATATACTAGCCAAACAGCACCGTTTGTTATGAATTATTCGTTGTATCAATTTAAACAATGAGTAATTACGATTATTTTATTTAAATTATGCAGCTTATTTGCATATCGTTTGTTCTAATACGTAAGCTACACGAATTCGTTTTACAGATAGATTATTTCGACCTCTTTTATCTTAAAACCATCAATTTTAGAACTGTTTTGATATAATATTTGACATACGTTTTTGGATGTGCTCTTTATTATATTAATCTAGCACTGTTAACTAAACAATATTAATATATTTATTATAATAATTACATTTTTTTAAATGGATGAAGCAAAAACCTAACCTCAATAACTTCCGGTTTCTTTCATTTTCTTCATCGACAGTATTTGATGCTTAGAACGGCGATGTAAAAACATTTGGCGTCTAAAACATTTTTCAATATGATCTTGAGATAAAGAACAACATTTAGCATTTTGAGCGTGGGTCTATTAACAACCCATAAGTATTCACCTTGATATAAAATTACCTAACCTAACCAAACTGTTAAGTCGAGCAGATAAAGTTCATAAACTGTCAAGTTTGCAGGATCGTAGCTAGGTATTTTGAAAAATTTGTCTCGAGAAAATGTGGCAATATATAAACAATATGATGTATTAACTCAGATATTAGCTGACATTTTTTTTAACAAGTATACAATTTTTAAAAAATACTTTTAGGATAGAATTTTATTAAAAATGCACGTGATCTATGATTTTTTTACCTATATATTAAGTGCTGCGTTGCCGCGTGCCTAGCGAAGCGAGGTTCGCAGAACCAAATTAATCTGAACTAATTTAAAAAGCAGGTTAACAGGTCGACTGAAAAGTCCCCGGTCTACCATAGTAAAACACAATATTTTGACAAAATTCATTTTTTTTATTCAACATAGTTGCCTTCAAGGGCGATACAGCGATTATAGCGACCTTTCAACTTTTCAATACCATTTTTGTAGTACTCCTTCGGTTTGTCCTCAAAATAGGCTTCAGTTTCGGCGATTACCTCAGTATCAGAGCCAAATTTTTTTCCCGCGAGCATTCTCTTCAGGTCAAAGAAAAGGAAAAAGTCGCTGGGGGCTAGATCTGGAGAATACGGTGGGTGAGGAAGCAATTCGAAGCCCAATTCATGCAATTTTGCCATCGTTTTCGATGATTTGTGACACGGTGCATTGTCTTGATGAAACAACACTTTTTTCTTCTTCATATGGGGCCGTTTTTTCGCGATTTCGGTCTTCAATCGCTCCAATAATGCACAGTAATAGTCGCTGTTGATTGTTTTTCTCTTTTCCAAATAGTCGATGAACAATATACCGTGTGTATCCCAAAAAACTGAGGCCATAACTTTGCCAGCTGACTGTTGAGTCTTTCCACGCTTTGGTGGCGGTTCACCGGCCGCAGTCCACTCAGCTGACTGTCGATTGGACTCAGGCGTGTAGTGATGGAGCCAAGTTTCATCCATATTCACATATCGACGCAAAAAATCGGGTTTATTACGACTTAACAGCTGCAAACACTGCTCAGAATCATCAATTCGTTGCTGTTTTTGGTCGATTGTGAGCACGCGCGGCACCCATTTCGTACAGAGCTTCCGCATACCCAAATATTCGTGAACGATATGTCCAACACGTTCCTTAGATATCTTTAGAGTGTCAGCTATCTCGATCATATTCACTTTACGGTCACTCAAAATCATTTTGTGGATTTTTTTGATATTTTCGTCGGTAACCACCTCTTTTGGGCGTCCACTGCGTTCACCGTCTTCGGTGCTCATTTCACCACGCTTGAATTTTGCGTACTAGTCAATGATTGTTGATTTTCCTGGCGCAGAGTCCGGAAACTCATTATCAAGCCAAGTTTTTGCTTCAAATGTATTTTTTCCTTTCAAATAACAATATTTAATAAGCACACGAAATTCTTTTTTTTCCATCTTTTTGAAAATAACAAAAGTTGCTTCACTAAAAATGCAATATCTCACAAACTAATAGTCGGACAGCTGTCAAATTTTTACACGAATCTTTTGAAGGTTGATACTATCTAAAAATGAAATGGATTTAATTCTAGTGTCGTCATCTATAGGTCATACCGGGGACTTTTCAGCCGACTTGTTATGTCGTTGAAAATACCAAAGCTCACTATCCAATGAGAATTGAAAGACAGCTGGTGTTATCGCGATAACACAAGTTGTCTTTGTTTTGCGATTGGTCAGATTATGTGATAATTTTGAGATTATTGAAATAGTCGATGTAACACTTTAATTTTATTCATAAGAATGACAGTCGGTCATGTATCCCACTGGAGAACTATGGAAGAAAATAAAATAAAACTTGTAGCTAGGTCAACAAACTTTTTAGTATTTTCTACCGATCCCGATCTGATTTACATTTACACCTGCGGCTAATCCGAATCTGACTAATGTTTTATATTTTTTTTGCAAAATCGACGACAACGACCTTGAAGGTCTTTAACTCTCTAAATGATTCATTTTTTTTTGTCTTGTGCTAACCTGTCTTTAATGCCTTTCCTCACGCCAACTTGTAAGAATGAAGCGTGGGAAGTCTGCAATCTTTGTCTTTTCGAAGAAAAATATGCAGCTGCTCGGTGCTCAGCAATCAAACGATACATTTTAAAAATTTTGTTCTTTTATTTCTGCGAAATTATAACCCGAGGTGGACTTTTAAAACAGGACGGCTAATCTGTTCCGCCTAAGTATATCGACATCAAATTTCATTCGCTAAATCAATAATTGTTTAAGCACAAACAAATGTTATTGGACAGTTTAGTTTACACTTTGTTTAAATATAAACTGGTCGTGCTTTAGTATATTAAAGACAATTTGCTTGCAAATGGCGGTGATAAAAATGGAGATTATCCTAAAAGCAAATAAGGTTTGCTACTGTCTTGAAAACAGGAAGTATACCTAGTTATGCAATGTTTTTAAAAATGAATAAGATACAAAAAAATTGCTAAAATAATAAATAGATACTTAATTGATGTTTAAATATTTTTTAAAAATTTCATCTGCATTAAATGGCTGAAAAAGTAGTACTAAAACATTTTAAAATAACCTATATTTTACTCATACTTATACAGGGTGCAGCCGATAACTATTTTCATATATTTGCTACTTTCGGTAATACCGTTGCCTATATTACTTCGTTTTCTTAATGGTACACCCTGTAAATTTTAAAATTTTAGAATTATTTGCGTTATTCTGAACATTTTTGTTAATATTTCCCTACGCCTATTGTAGAACGTTTTTGAGTTATAACTTATAGTTCATTTGTTTGGGGTTGGCAGCATAGTGAATTCATTATAACGGCAAATCCTTCATAGCCCAAGCAATGGTTTCCATTGAAACCCTTAATAAAATTGTCACAACAGGTAGCCCATTGCCGTAGAACCGAAGTTTTTTTAAAGCATGATTCAAATTAAATTAAAAAATAAAGGTAAAATAAAATGCATGAAGCACTTACTCCTTTAATTGTCGGCTTCCATTTCGTCGTATTCATCTTACGATGAAGTAAATAGTTTAGTAGTGGAGAACTTCCAAGATTAATTATTTTATTTTTATTGTTTTTATAATCTATGCGTTTTTTAACAATAAATATTTTTATTAATTTTTTTGCTTTGGCGCTTGGCCTATACTTTCCGTTGTTTGATGTTGGTGGATATAACATCTGCCGGATTGCATGGGTTGTTGCAACACAAGAATCATGCGGCCAAAACCCGTTTTACACTTAGCTCCTTTTTGAGTTAAAACAAATTACAATGTTTCTCGTGCAAAGAGACATGTTAGGTAAAACTTTTATTCAATAATATTGGTTTATTCTATTGTTCGATTAAATAATAATTATACAGCATTCGAGTGTAATTATTTCAACATGAATATTTTGAAGATTCGTTGTACAACAAGGTGGGGCTTTTAAAATGTTCATAACAATGACTTTGTGTCAATTATTTTTCTAATTCTATATATTAATAAATATACCTACTTTCTATAAAAGAACACTAAATAAAAAAATTAATTTATTTACTTCTTATTCTGGCTATGCTTATTCCTAGTTGGCTATATCCTAGCTTTATTTTAGCTGTATGTGTACAACAGCCAAAGGGTTACAATATAATGTAGTACAGGACTAAATTTTTAGTGATTGTATACATGAGGAATATATACCTACTGCACATCTAGTACTGCCAGTACTGGATGGGACCCGTCAACTTTGAAACTCAAATGTGAGCTTTTTAAACATAAATTTAAATGTACAGGGTAAATACATAAAATTGTGAAAATAAATAAGGTTTCACACTTTAAATAATGGTTTTATTTTTAATTAGCTGAATGCGGACCTCAAATTTCTCAAATAATTTTATTCCATAAATAGTTTCCACACTGTAGATTGGTAACTTGTTAATTTACTTTTATTAGTTTTTTCATGAACTTAATTTTATTTTAAACTACATACCAACACCTCTTTGCAAGCAAATACAATAAAGTATTGTTTGACTGAAAAAATATCAGTACTGACCTTAATCTACTCCAGTTTCAATTTCACTGAGAGAAAAACCCGACATGAAACTAATGAACAGTTTCACTAAATTTACCTATACAATTTCATAGCTCAAAATGTTTTCTTTTGTACCTAGATACAGCTAGGCGAAGCGTATATTTTATCTATTGTTGCCCACAATGTGTAAACACAGAAACCGTTAGAATTTCTATTTGCATTTCCTATTTTAATTTAAGCATCGTGAATCATCGAAAGTGAACTAAATGTATGAAATTCCTTAGACTTGTTACACAATACGTTTCAGACACGTGTTTATTAATGTCCCATTCGTATTATTACTTAAATGAATCCACTAGAAGAGCTACCAGCAGTAGCGTTCCATTTAATTAATAGAGCCGTTCAATTTACGAAAGTGAAATTCATATAGATACGCATATTTAAATTTAAATAAATTTTCTGGTTGCGATAGTAGTAGCCTACAAAAGCATGTGAGAAAGAGAGAAATCATTCTTACTAATCTTAAGTGTGTTAAATTAAAACTGGTGCAGTCAGATCACTTTTGTGTTTTATTTCTGTATTAAAAAGGGAACCTGACTTAGTATTTAGTTTGGTGGCAATTTAAACAACACATTTTCAAAAACGGAAATATATTACGGACATTTTAAAACTATTGTTCTCTTTTAAGTAAAATCCGCCTCTGTGTTGCAGAAACAAGTAGCTAGTAAGATGAAAGAATCTACTGTCCACGTGTCGATCACGTACTATTATCATTTACAATTTTTTTGCTTAGATAAATGAACTAGTTCCTCCCACGTTTGGTAAATAAACTACAACTTGGATAGTGTCAAGAAGTAGGTAAATTATGGTTAAATAAAGATTTAGCAGCCTCTTTTTTAATATAATAAGAAGTGAAACAAGAAATACGTTATTTTCTGTTTAATTTTGTAAACAAAATTACTAAATAAAATGAAAATTGTTATTTGTGTATCAATGCATTCAAATAAAAACATTATTATCGAAGGAATGATCCATAATTCACTAATGTGAGTGATAAAATAATGATTTTAATTTAAAAAACATAAAATGCAACCAACATTACACTATTTCCCCTAATTAAATAATAACCAAAAAATGTTAATCAGAGAACGGTTGATGAAACGTCCGATAGATGACGCTGTTACTTAAAATTAGAAAAATAATAATTTTATTTATAATATCGTTGTTTATTTGTATAAGATTTATAAATAATTAAATACGTTATTACACTGAAAACAAAAATAGGTACTTTGATGTGAATTAAAAAGTAATGAATTGTAAAAACTAGAATTAAGTGGGAGTGACTATGTTACCGTGACTATGTTATCCTAAATTGTTAATCAGCTGATAAAATTATACTATTAAAATACTTAAATTGACTTGAATACCAACGCAGTTAATAAGGATAGCCCTTAGACTAGGAAGCAAAAACATAATTTTGCAGAATTAGCATTACTTTCAAAAACTATTTAAAGCTAATGACAATTTCCTAATTTATAAATAACAAAACGATCTTGGAGCACGTGCCTTCATATATATGGGTACGTTATTGTTGTAAGTACTATGTCTTTACTAGTTAACAAAGAAAACAGGTTCCTGACTATCAACACGTATGTCAACAAAATACTACAGACATGTAGTAAAAGAATTAAAAGATGTAAGACAAATAATATTAATACTTTTTAAAGTAAGTGTTTCATGCTACTAAATAGTATAGGTACCTATTGTATCCGTAGAATTTTTATCAATTTTAACGTTCATGTCTATAGTCTATTTTTATGAAAGAGAGGATAATAAAGAATTCGTGACACATAGGCGTGCCATTTCTGTTAAGCAGTTAATTTTTTGATTAATTAAAGTGCTTACTAAAATTTCGTACCTATCAATTGCAAATAAAAACGTGTGATTTATGTAAAACATATCTTATTTTTATAACAATTAGTTGAAAATATTACACTTTCTTATAAAGTGTACTTATTATTATATTAACCACACCTCCAACCTCTGGATTTTGGGTAACGCCTCTTTTAGGGTGTGGTCATTCATGAAATTTAAAAAGCACCGTTGTCGGTTTGAATAATTTATTTTTATTATCAAGTAATTTTAAAAAAAGTGTAATTATTTATCAAAAAAAGTAAATGACAGAAAAAAGATTATAAAAAATCAATATAAATTGACAGTTGAAATAAGGTTAGGTTAGGTTAGTTTAAGGTATCTTAGGTTAGACTAAAATAGCTTGGGTTATTAGTTTAAATAAGCTTAAAATTTGACATTTTGACAGCTAAAAATGGCATTTGACAGTTGGAAATTGACAATTTGCAAATAGAAACATGTGGTTTATGTAAAACAAATCTTATTTTTATAATTATCAAAGTATCTATTGTTATTACAAATCCAAATCATAGTCAGAAGATGCAATTTCATAACCACTGTTTATAATTATTGTTTCAATCATTTCGTCAGTAATATTGTCAACTTCCACCTATTTTCTTCTTCTTTAATTGATGGATAGAAAAGTCCCTTTTCTACTTGTAACAGTTTCATCCTGTCACAATTTATTAGATGCACGACTCTCGTTGATTCATCCATTTCTTTTAAAAGTTCGTCATCAGCTCGTAATAAATATTGAAAAATAGAAAAATACTTCTCAGGTATAGAAACTATAAATCGTTTCCTACCAGGCTTGACCGTGTTCTAAAGAAAAAACAACTACTCTCTGGGCTATATGCCCCACCAACGTTTTTCAATTTTTAAATATATAATGAAATCTATTTTCGATTAGCAGTTACCTTCAATCTGTTGGTTTGCAAATGAATGGTAGGATGGCGCTATTATGACTTTATCTTGGAATCTTATGTTCTATATTATTATTTTTCTGTATATTCAAGGAAATTTATATCTTCTATACTGCTTCTGTTACAATCATAAACAGCTGCCACTGGTACATACTTTATTACTTAAAAATTGATTAAAAACTATTAATAATTGTGTTGTTAACAGTGAGTAATCAAAATAGGTTTAACGACTGGCATTGTTTATAATAATCGCTTATTAGTATTCCGTGTAAAATTAAGTGAAAAGCAACTTGCACTTTTATAACATTTTTATGAAACTATTATGCGGTTATTACCATTTTAGTCTAGTCAACGTACTGTAATAAATATGTTTATTACTTATTCTCTTTGTTGAATGCCATTTCTGAATTAATTATAGTCCAATCCTAGCGTCGACAATTACCTACATTAATATTTTTTAACAAAACTCAGTACAAAGTTAAATATTTCACCACTATGTTTTTAATTGTTGAAACTTTGAAGCACGATCAATCATATTGCGATCAATTAATATAATATACCGATTGGTGTTAAATGACGTTCTTGACATTATTTAAACTTTTGATTGGTTTATTTTCTCGTGATCCTCGATACATAAAATTAATTAACCGTAGTGTTTAATTCACTTAGGATAATATTTTAATTAAAATCATCGTAGCCAGTTTATTGCACCAAGGTGTAAAAAGCGTAATATATTCTGGTGTCATATTTTTGCTACGTGTTAATGCAATGAAGATGAGTTTTAATTAATCTCTTATAATGAGCAATATCTGAAAAGGAATATACAGTTAATAACCGCTTAATAATTGTTCACAGTCTATCATATTTAGAATATATAATAAACGATAGTTAAATAAACTTTTTTTTACTACTAGCTGTACACCCAGTATATTGACTTAGGTATTGTCTTTGACATTCTAGTAGGTACTGCTGTTAAAATTTTATAACACATCTCTGTCAGTTTTTTTTTAAATTCATCTTACACAAGTTCATAACAATTATTAAATGTTATTGGACTTAAAATTATTGGTGTATATTCATTTTATTTTGTTAATTTGTTTGGGATATTAAACCATAATCATTTTTTATGTTTTTATTTATAGTCTATTTTTATGAAAGAAAGAGTGATACAAACAAATCTGTAATGCAAAACGTAGTGCAGTCTTTTGAAATATTAAAAATATTCTAATTATTTCTCAAAATTGCATAAATTTACCTAGGCTAAAACAATACTCCTTTCTTTAGTTTTTTTATGTCATATAACCTGGACAGTACAATGGAAAATTGTTTGGACAGAAACTTAGACTAAGGACAGAAAACACTACAGAAATAGAAAAAGCCAAGATAATATGTTAAAATTAGTTAGAAAAACTAAAAAATATTAATCTTTTAATAGGAATTGAAATAATTAACAAAACGAGGGATTTCAAAAATGGATTCAGAAATTGTTTAACAATATGCAAAATTATGCACTCACATCTTTCACAGAACATTACACTTGGTTACTCATTGTTGATATCTACTTATCATCAAGAATTAATGAACAGCTAGTTAAAAAAAATAAATATAAAAAAGTTCATTACTCCTTTTTTTTATTTAACCTGCTTAAACACTGGAACTGATTCAATTTTAATAACGGTATGTATAAAGGTTTTTTTATACATTTAAAGGACAACGTACCGCCAAAATTGAAGTGACAAATACTAATTCCTATTTACCTACTATAACTGTTCACTTTTTAATTTTACTTTTATGGCTGTTGGGTATCTAAATGTTTTTCTAAAACATGTCTAGTCGATTATATCATCAGAAATAATTGATTTTTATATTGACAAATACAGTTAAAAGCTATTAACTAAATGAAATAACCAATATAGGTAACGGTTTGTTCTAAATATTTTTCAGCTACTGCAAACTTGAGTCATTGAGTGTCTGATTAAGTTGTATGGTTTATTAGAGACAAACAAGCATTGATTATTTATTTATTGCTGTACGATTTAAAGTTGGCGCTCCAAAACTCCGGGAAACAAAGTTTATATACATCAACATAACCTCAATTTATCTTGTATTGAGTGTTGACAAAACAAATAAACTATAGGTTTTTATTTCGCATATTAAGAATAAATTTGAAATAAATTGCAATATTTCGCAATCCAAAAGTTGGAAGTCTTCGCTGAATCACTTTATGAAAATGAAACACATAGACCTAAAAAAAAACGGATTTTTTTGGTCCAACCATTGTACCTCTTCTTAAAAATCGTCTGTATTAACGGACACGTATAATTTGTACAGGTACGTGAAGCAGGTAGGTGGATATCTTTTAATAGGTACATACCCAAGTTGTATTTGCCTTTAATTCTAATCGGCTCACCTTTATGATGGAGTTCACTGTGCCCAGATGTTTAATTATAAGCAAACCTACGACTATAGTACGAAAAGGATGTTTCGAATTTCACAATCCAGCAACAATGTCATCAATGATTTCTAATCCGTTGATGCGTGAGAATATACAAGGCGATCTCCATCGTCGGGGTAATTAAAATAAACTATAAGTAAATATTATACCTTTATATAACTTTTAAGTTATTACAAATGTAAAATGTTTATTTTATTACAATAATAGTACTAAATAATATTTTAACGTATATTTAACTACTTTATTATCAACTTTATGGAATCCTGAATTTATGATCTGTCAAAATCTTTACGCCTTCACTGTACAATAAAGCAAATATTGAGGAAACTGTTTCTTATTGTGTAATATAAATATTTATAATTTCACATACTCCAAAAATCCGTTCAAATCTGTTCCTTTTTCCTCTGAAATTTAAAGCTAAAGATCAATACCCACTTTGCCAAACAAATAAATAAATATAAACCCACTGGCAAGATTCAACAAACATCTTTCTCTCATATAATTTGTTTACATAAAAGATGATTATTTTTACTACTTAGATCTGGTGTCCTTTACCTTGCGGTTGTGAAATTGTATGTTTACTTTTCTTACGATTTTGCTTGATAACCGTTTTTGAGGAAATGCAAACAAGGTCATCTCTGCTTGCACTTCATCTATTTCGACATTGTATATTTTCCAGATTTTAACTAAAATACCACAAGGTTTTATTGTGTTATTAGTGATTAGCAATGATTATTTTTCTAAGGAGAAAACTAGAAGATAAGATTATGATATTTTTATATTGTCATTTATGTTCCAAAAATGTAGCCACTTCAAGTTGCCCTTCAATTCATGCGTAGTATTTCTAAAAACAATTTTTATTCTTCTTTTTGGGTTTTATTAGGTTTGTTCATATTGCAATCAATAACACGTGGGGTACATCATAAATCTGCGTAGTATTTATTTCCCTATTCTCCTCAGATTCATTTTCATGTTTCAATTAAATCAATGTTTATTTAATGACAATTTAGTTTTTTATTCTTATTTGTGTGTTTACTCAACGTTTCTATTATTAAGAACTTTATGAGTTATGTATACATAATATATACAGTGTGTAAAAGCCAAATGGAATAAATTCATTATTTCGGTTACTGTGTACATATTTATAAAAAATCCCGAAACACGTCAAATTTAAATTATAACTTGACATTCTTTAACGTGAAAATGCAACCCCTACCTTCAACCCCCTTAGAATGACAGGTACAACCCCCAATTTTTTAAATGGGAAGTATAGGCTTGTGATATATCATTTGAAAGGTCTCTTCATTCTCCATTCAAAAATGTTATTGTTTTTAAATTTGATGCAAAAATTAACATAAAAAAATTAAAATCATGTTGTTACCGAAATTCGCTAAAATATACTCGAAACTTATTACAATATACTTAAAACTTATTTCCCGTTTAGGTCTTGATAATGAGAAAGTGAACAAAAACCATAGCAATGTGGTTTTTAGATGGTAACCATTAAAAAACTTTAAAGAATTTCCGTGGCAACGCTATTTTAACAAGCAGTAGTAAATTGTTTTATTTAAGTTGTCATTGTTGTAATTTAAGTATAAAGTTTGTTCAATTCAATTCTGAAAAATGGTTAGATTAACGAAAATGCATATAATAACAGTTTTACAAATGATTGGTTACGGAGATAACATCCGAACACAACAGGAAGTAACTCACCTATTTCATGAGAAATTTCCTAATTTACCGCCTATATCCCAAGGAACAATAAGTAAAATAGAAAATCAGTTTCGCGAGTTTGGTCATGTAAGGCAGATAAAAAAAGCAGCTGCCAATGCACTGATTGATGAACTCAAATTAGATGTGTTGCTTGAGTTTCAGGAAAACCCACATACATCGAGTAGACAGGCATCCACTACATTCAATGCTAACCATACATCGATAGCAAACATATTAAAAGAAAATAAATTGCATCCGTATAAGATGATACCTACTTAGGATCTCATGGAAGACGATTTTAATAGGAATACTTTTTTTTGTGAGCAAATGATGGACATGTTGGATAACAATATTATCCAATTAGAAGACGTTATGTTTTCTGATGAGTGTACTTTTTTACTTAACGGTCATGCTAATCGGCAAAATTGCCGCTACTGGTCCACGGAAAATCCTCACTGAATGAGAGAAGAACACAATCAATACCCTCGAAAGGTTAATGTTTGGGCAGGGATTGTAGGGAACAATATTATTTTATTGAGGGCAACTTGAATGGTAACAATTATTTGGCACTACTTCAAAATGATGTCATTCCAACGTTGGCAAATTTATATCCTGATCCAGGTAACTCTCAAGTTCCAGCGAATACGATATAGTTTCACCAGGATGGAGCACCACCACATTACCAACTTAATGTCCGGCAGTACCTCGATACAATATTTCCCAATCGGTGGATAGGGAGGCGAGGATCGATTGAATGGCCAGCGCGATCACCTGATCACCTGATCTACATTATTAGATTTCTTTTTATGGGGATATGTGAAGAGCCATGTGTGCAAAACTAAACCTTCTGATTTAAATGACTTAAAAGAACGAATAACGCTTGCGATTAGGTCTATCACGCCTGATATGTTAAATAATGTTAGAAGACAGTTTAATTTGAGATTAGGATGTTGCCAAGACGTTCGCGGAGAACATTTTGAACATCTACTTCATTAACATTCATAGTTCTTTTTCGTGTTCTACATTTTATTACGTTTTGCATTACATTTTAGTTTTTGATTGTATTGTAGCGAATTTCGGTAACAACATGATATTAATTTTTTTTATGTTAATTTTTGCATTAAATTTAAAAACAATAACATTTTTGAATAGAGAATGAAGAGACCTTTTAAATGATATATCACAAGCCTATACTTCCCATTTAATAAGTTGGGGGTTGTACCTGTCATTCTAAGGGGGTTGAAGGTAGGGGTTGCATTTTCACGTGAAAGAACGTCAAGTTATAATTTAAATTTACGTGTTTCGGGATTTTTTATAAATATGTACAGTAACCGAAATAATGAATTTATTCCATTTGGCTTTTACACACTGTATAAAGAATGCTAGTATAATATAATGATGATGAATTTAACATTTATAACAAAAGAATAAACAATTTTATGTCAAACTTAATGACGTACACGTAACCAATGATTGAAGAAGTTGAAAGATCACAGAACAAAAATCTAAAACATAAATTCTGTAGTTCTGTCATTTCTATGTTTTGTTTTCTATCATTTTGTCGTTGTTGGATAAAATCAAAAATCTTGGATGTAATATTTTGTATAATAAAAAGGCGGGTCTATAATTTAAGTAGTTTTTGTTTGAAGCATAGTATAGATAATTACGGTTCTGCTGTTGTAAACATAGAACTGTTAACCCGGGGAACGCATATTTGTAAGTTTTACACAATAGTTTTTATAATTCGCATTTATTTATGTTTTTTTAAATAAAATTATTCAACAATTAGTACTTTTTGAGTTTATTAAATTATGTTGGTAGTTACTAAAATGACGTAATGTCAGATATGTCAAGTTTGAAAGTTTAACTAACTTGATGTAGAACAAATCCATTTATTTTCCAAGTAATGTGTATTTTGTTGGCGTTTTTTATCATAGCTTTTAAAACATTATTTATTAATTGGCAGAATATATCTTTTTTACGTTCAAAGTTGTTTATTTATTTGTCTCGAATCTCAGATGGATATCTTTGTTTTATATTGTTTAATCAAATTCAACTGTAAGTTTTGTATTCGTACTTTATCTCTGTCTCATCTCATATGACCATAGTTGTCGTTAAGAATGCTTTTATCCAAACGGAATCTAATGGGAAAGACCAACATAAAGTTGATATCCAGTAGTGCCGTAATTGACCATTATACTTCAATCGGAAGCAATTAATATTTTGAATTAAATTATAAACTGGTCTAGTATGGGAAAATTGATCGCTCGTTTTACGGTTTGCTGCTAATGTCTTAAATCCTAATTGTTTGATGATGGTATTAACAGTAATTATTTTAATTAAAAGCTTGTTTTTATGAAAAGAAAAACATTCAGGAATTTATGAGTAAGTTATGGTAGGTCCACGCGATACCAACTTCTATATCATTCTTCCAGTTTCCCAGATCTTTTTTATTGACAACTTGCTCAAGCTTGGGCATTTTTAATTATCAATTATTTGCTTAATTTGTGATTCAACAAAAAACGGGATTTTTTTTTATATTCTACTATCGGTAATCTGCCTGAATCAGCCTAAAGCGCATGCGGCAATTTGAATTTTCAAGAATAAGTTTATTGGTCGATAAGAGTGGCAAACTTTAATTCTCAAGCTACGTTGCCACATTTGTATGAAGAAATAAACTGAGTGAATAGTCAATGAAAAGACGAAAATCAGACATTATTTAACAGATTGCGTAACTTAGGTTATGTAATCGAGTTTCTACTGCATTTATTGTAGTAGGTAATATTTTTTAATTTAATTTAAAACCGAGTTTAAAACCATAATAAGTTAAAATCACAGAATACCATAAAAACAAGGGGTGTTAACATATATTTTATTAAAAAAATAACCCCTGTTTTACTTCAACTTTTTAAACCATTCTTATATAAGATATAGATCTTTATAGCTGAACTACGCCATTGCTTTAATAATTAAAACCACAGAATATCATGGAAACATGAGATTTTTATATTCGCAAATTACAATATATTTAATTATAAATAACGAAAGGGAATTATCTAAGTTTTTATTTATATTTTTAATTGCTATTTTTAGCATCTACTTAATTACTTATGAGGTCTTTTTATAATCAAATTTACTAAATCAAAACTAAAATATTCGGTTTCAGGAAAAAATATTTGAACTGACAACACTGCGCGGCTGTCAACTTCGAATAATTTCGTGCATGCGCATTAGGGTTAAACTGGAAGATTACCAAAAATCAGTTACCTATTCCTTTATTTCTTAGTTTTCGTTTGAAACAAGCAACAAAATAATTCACACAAAAATGTCTAAAGTATTATAAACAAAACAAGAAGCAAAGCACCTGGTCCATGAACAAAGACAACAATTTCAGAACCTCCCAATTAACATATTTTTATTATTTCACCTTAAGCGTGTAATCAGATGGAAGCTTGCAAAATTATGACTAAAACGAAATCCCAGTTAACGGATTATGAGAAGCATGATCTATCAGTTCAAGTGGAATACAATACGTAGTAGTAAATTCCCCCACATGTTCACTCTATACAAAGTGAATGATCTGATATCATCGCGACTCCAGTGTCTACCAAAGGCCACTCAGCCAGTCAGTCAACTGTAAGCGCGGTAGATGTTCGAACGTTGAATTCTACTTCACGAAACTAAACACTACGAACACTAGCATCAGCTGTTGCGGTTTTTGTTGTGATTATTGTTATGTTACAGTGTCAATAGTTACAGTCAGATTTTTACTGTTTAAATTGGACTATAAATTTTTTAAACAATTTTTTGGATAAGTTGGCGACATGCTGGTTTTTGAGCAGGTATGTGTTTTTATTTATATTTTCAATCATTTATTACAAATGGTTTACAATTAAACTTATTTCATACTTACTATGTCAAAATTTATACAAGGAAAATAATTAAGTGATAAAGGCATACAGATATGACTTTATACTTGAAAAACATTACTTCCGTATTTTTTTATTAAAGCTTCAGGCATTGAATTATTAGTGTAGAAAAACAAAACAAAGTAATTTGTTTTAAGCCACAATTGCAGAGTTAAACCAAAAGGAAATAATATTTAAAATTTCAATTACATACCTAAATGATACTTTTCTAAAATATTTGGCCATAAAAACTATAATAATAAGAACATTAAACAAGTTTGAAACAAAACATCCATGTTTGTTTAGAGAATTAGCTTTTTAATTCAATGCTGACAGCTATATCCATCATGAGGTTATTGATATTGATTGATTTAAGACCAAGTTTAAAGTTATAAGTCATAACATAAGTGGTAAAATTATATTATTTTTAGTACTTATGGTACTTAATGTGACAACTTCTAATACTTTGAACATAATTAGAGATATAATTAATTATACTGATCCTCTTTAATTATGCATAATTAAAAATAGTAAAAGAGTAAGCAGATTTTTCTTATTGGTAAGTACCTATCGAGGTACTAGTCAGTTCCTCAATGAATCATTGTACAATACACTTTTAATTCTATATAAACAATTAATGAGTAGAAAAATTGTAGTTTATTTCAAACATTATCAAAATTTGTTCAATTTTACATCACCACATGTTGGACTGTTAGTAAAGTAGGTACCTATCAAAAAATATGTTTTTTATTAACTCTAACTCTACAAAATATAATTCAACTTGCTGATCAATTTAGGAACCAACCAAAATGTGTTTTAATTAATTATTTCCATAGAAATTATAGCTAGAAAATGTTGTATACATATTGACACCTGGTGAATTGAACAACTTAGAAGTCTATCTTCTAACCGAGCTTCTAACCATTTGAACACATAAGTTTAAAACACAAACTTCATCAAATATAAAATAAAAATAAATTCATATATATCTTAAAGATACAACTGATATTAAGCAATATGAATTATTGTCAACATGATAATCAAATATTATACATTGTATTAAATCATATCAATTTTAAATATTAATTTAATATTAGTTTATTATCATGCCTAATTTGTACATTGATAAAAATAATGACATATATAAATATATGTTTTCAGGAAATTATTAAACTTCTTTCAAATAGGATTCATTCATTCTAGTTATGAAAAAAATTATATCAAGTCTCTCTATATTTAGTCACAAACATGTCCCAACAAGATATTCTCACTTCTTAAAATACTGGACATCATCTTTTAGTGCCAGTACCTTTCTCTTTATTTTTACCTGCATACAGCCTCTTTTCAAGGTATACCCCAGTCTCTAATAAAATAGCCCACAATCAATCAATAATAAATTTTAACACAGTGTCCTTTGGGATCAGTTTGCAATGTTGTTTACAGGGCCTAACTTATCTAATTCGTTTCTGCCAAGATGTTTATACAGGAACAAAGTTTGTTTTTCAACACCATTTTTTCATGAAAAGCTATAGATTTTCAAATTATATGCCAAGTTGATGTTTTTACTAAAAAATATAAAAACCAGCGGTTATTTACCTTTTATTTAAATGATTCATACAGTTAATTAACATTTATAACTTACTTAAAAGCAAATAAAAATTATTTTAAAAATTTTCTAACCTAAAAATAGACAAACATAAAAATAACGTTTTGCACGCTTTTAATTGCAAAACATTTAATAAACTACCTTGTTATGGTAGTTACAATAAAAAAACCGCTTTATTTAATTTTAGTAGTTATCAAACAACTGATTTTGTACTTACCTGTTTGTAATTTGTGATAAAAATTATCACCACTTGCCTACCGTTGCGTCATAACTGAGTAATTGCAACTCATAGGTATATTATTTAAACAGGAAATTCATAGCTAAATTTATTTATATCAAGAATCTTTAGTTTTCTGAAAACTTTTTAACATCGGCAAAGTATTAAAGAAAAATGTTTCTTTTAGCCAGAATTGTTGATAGACAAAAAATATAAAAATTTCTGCTGACTAATAATAGTATTTCATAAACATCTTATAAAACATGATTACTTTGCATACACAGAAAGTTTGTCAGACATTAAAAATAAATTATCAGAATATAAGTTGAAGATCTGGTTTCTCCAGAGGTACAAAGTAAATACTTGGTTTCAATTTTTCGTTGACAAGGGTCTGACATATTAAAACAAGCTATTCAGTTGATCACAAAGTAAGTAAGTTTTAATCACAGCTTAAAAATTTCCAATTTTCTTAAATAGTTTTTAATTCTTTTCAGTATTAGATACCATTTTAATACTTATTAAAAAAATATTTTGCATTATTTGTTTATATATATTTGAATAGGTACGTGTCACTCAACAATTATTACGTGAATTCCTAATGACCTTGTTACCAAAAATTTACCACGTAACTAACTATGCAGAATATAATTAATTAGGTT
The DNA here is from genome assembly GCA_035357415.1 of Ophraella communa. NCBI lineage: Eukaryota > Metazoa > Arthropoda > Insecta > Coleoptera > Chrysomelidae > Ophraella > Ophraella communa. The sequence goes on along the minus strand of CM068982.1, from coordinate 2,300,713 downwards.
CGTTGATAACTATTAAACTATTTATAATTTGTTAATTGGCAAATTTTATTTGCGAAAGTTGTTTGAAAACTAAATTTATCTAAAACATTGTATAAAAAATGAGCTGGTTTCTTCTGTAAACATAACTTTCTAAGTTTATGCTTGAAAATAAAACAATTATCAAAATACTATCTCTTCACAGTCAGCTGTAGGTACTACAACTTATTTTTTAGTAATAGAAAAATGAAGGTATTTATGGATTCTTATTTAAAATTATTATGAAATAAAAAGAATGGACACTAAACACAATAACTAGTTTTTATTCTGTAGAAAAGTAACTTATTTGAAACATAACTGACAGAAAAATACAAAGTAGCCTAAAATATTTAAAAGGTCCTGTAACAATAGCTACAGGTATATCTATTGAAAAATAGGTACCTACTACCTTTTAAGAACTACATAATAGAAAACTGTTCACAGGGTAGTATCAGCTCAAAGTCTACAATTTTCAATATATTTAAGAAAAGTGATTGTATCAGTTGATTCTTTCTTTACCAGACTAGGTATTTTATCTTTTGGTTAGAAAAATATCCTCTATTTTCCAAAAAAGCGCTTATTTTTGTTTGAAAGATAAAGTAAGAAGATTCACCTACAAGAATCTTTTTATTTTGATCTATCTAAGGCTTTTTCCCTAACCTTTCAAACTTTATATTACCAAAAAGTATTTTAGAATAAAAAAACAACATTGATTTATGCCTTCAGGTGGGCTTTTGATTACTAAATGTGATAACACTCTGTATGTAAAAAATCTGCATGGTTTAAGTGTTGCCTGTATGAAGGTATGATGTAGAATAGGGAGTTGTGGAAGTGGCTTTTGACCATACTTCTTAGGATGATCCTAGACTTGTGTTATAATGACTGATGGCACTCCATTGCTAATATTGGTGACATTAAAGGCCTTTCCACAGTTATTAATGCTAGTCTACTATTTGTGCATTTGATTTTACCCATACTCCTCTTGATTCTTGGGCTATGGCACTCCATTGCTAATATTGATGACACTCAAGGCCTGTTCATAGTTATTAATGCTAGTCTACTCTTTGTGCAGATGATTTTACCCATACTCCTCTTGATTATTGGGCTATGGCACTCCATTGCTAATATTGATGACACACAAGGCCTGTTCACAGTTATTAAGGCTAATCTACTATTCGTGCAGATGATTTTACCCATGTTCGGCTTGATTCTTGGACTATTCATGGGGATTAAAATTCATGGATTAGGAATGATATACACACAATGATATTTGCAGATAGTCTTTGCCACTTTTAGAGTTATTTTCCATAGCAACAGTTGGTGTTGTTCTTATAGCTGTTGTTATATTTAAGCCAGTCATATGGTTTATTTATTACAGTTAATTTTTTGTCCAAGCAATGGCTAGGTATATAATGGGTGAGATGTAGATTCAGATTACAACTTTGGCTAAAAGATCCCTTGGAAGACACCCAAGTGACCACAATACATAATATACTTCAATACAACCCTGATCACTTATATATTTGTCTGTTAAGATTTTCAAAGATGTAAATGCTAACCTTTTGTGACTTTTCTAAAGGAACAAAGTACAATAAATATAGATAAGAAGGTAGTAGCATAACTAATGATTTCTGTATTATCTTTGGGTCTATTTATAAATACATTTTATTAAATGTTTTTGTTAAAATGTGTTTGAAAAATGTTTTTATTTATTCTTTTTTATTCACTGTCAATCTTGTAAAACAAATACGTTTGTTTTCTTGTACCAAATTATTGGGTCAAGATAAAAAAGTGTGTTTATCAAATACTGAATTATTTTCAATCTCTTGTATAGTATTTATTTCGCACCTAATGTCTTGTGGGAAATAAAATTAATTACAAAAGAGCATTGACTTTGAAATAAATGCTTGGTCCAATAATTAACGATTATTATCTACAAATTAAAGTTTTGTGAAAAATAATTTAACCAAATCCTCACCTTTCGGCTATTAATTATTGAATTCTTTCGTTTAATTTATATACAAATTAATGGACGTTCGAGGTGAAACTCTCCCGAGGCTGAGGTGTGTTCAAAATAAACAACTTCTATGCAAATTCGTCCAAACTGCCGAAATCGATGCAAAAAGAATTGAAAGAACATTGAAAGTGAAAGAATATTGCTTCGTCATGGCAAATTTATTATCACGTTTTATTTCTACCCCCTACTTTCCAATACTTTCATCTTAAAACTCAACATAATTAATACGAAAATAAACTTACCAACTCAATATTTATTTGATTATTTTTTGACGTTTCTCGAAACCAATAGACATTTTCAATTTTAGTAATTCATATACGTTCTAGCAAATCAAAACATTAGTATAGTGGGAATAATCTACTTACATTATTCCATCGAGAATAATTCAATGTACATTGTCTCTTATCTATGTACATTGTTTTTATTGAATGACAACCAAATGACAACGTATTTTCTTGATCTGACGCGTCTGTCATAAATTTTCAAGTAATTCGTAAAATGAATCCCAAACGTTTCAGTGAATCATCAGTCGATGAAATAAATAATATAATCATTGAAAGTGCATGTAAGAATACCATGATAAGCAGCGCGTCGATTTGGAAACAATTCCAATTATTTGGCAACAGGTTTGAACAAAATCTGTCAAATTATTTTCTAAAAGTGATTTTGATTGTAACGTCAAAAAATAATCTATCGAATACCACACGAGAGTTCGATAAATTAGATAATAATTCTCCAGGCATTTTCTCAAACTTGTTGCCATCTGGCAATAGCCACTCGAGCCCTTCGGGCTCTCGTGTCTATTGCCTGGCAACAAGTTTTCTAAAATCTGTCGAATTATTTTCAATTTATTCTCACTCTCTTGTGATATTACTACAGAATATTTAAGACCAGTTATTACCTACTAACAATGTTATAAAAGCCTGTTTGTATTAATATCGTACACTTCTTGTATACTATTTCTTTATTAGTCAGGATTCCAGTAGGGATATTAAATATAGGTTTCAGTATAAATAAACTTAGAGAAACTTTTAACAATTCATTAATAAACTTGGTTGCCATTCACCTTTTACATTGCGACCACAGAATACAAAAATATTTATATTGACAATTGACATACCTTGTTCCATCTCATTTTTCTTTTTTAAGAAGTATTGTGACTATTATGATAATACCAAATAGGTACCTGCGTGTACTCAACACAGAATAGGTACCTACATGAAATAATTTTGTACGTCATTAAGAAGTAATCTAAATTAAATAGAAAACAGCTATCAAACTATTTTTACATTTAACATAACCTCACTTTATTTACATTGCGATTATTTTTAAATAAAAACAATTTATAATGAAATTGTTTGTTAAACCGATATATTATATTTGTTATCGGTAAAATCTTTTGTTATTTATTTAAATTGTTTCTTTTTTCTGCTTGGAATATCGCATGGAATAAAAAGTGTAGTTTCATGTGGTAAAAATCATTTCTGTCTGGAAGATAGAGAAAATTGACAAGCATTTAACTTATCTGTCATCAAAATGAAATGGGGGTTTCGTTGTCACGAATGGTTACCACATTTTTTTCTTGTTTTACTGTTTTTTTTACACTGAGTTATCGATTTATTATTACTTCTTTTTTTATTGACTGTTTTTGTCAAAATTTCTCTATTAAAAGCAAAAAGTTGCTATGGTATAGAAATATTATTTTGTTTCATGTTTTAAATCGGCTTTTTCCATATTTTTTACGTAATTTAATAATTTTGAAATACTAAGGAGAAAATTTTTAAATTATTTTCGATACTTTTGTGAAAAATGTATCCGATTTCTGTGTATTTAATTTTTTTTATTGTCGATGAACTGAAAAGAAAAAAATGCAGGTGTCTTGTTACGCTGCGAAATTTAAGAAAAACATGCACCGGACGATTCAGTATAATGCACTCTGTCTGAGACTGGTGGGAAGAGATAAAACATATGTCTCATGACATAGAGGCGTACATATTTTGACTCGTTAATAAGGTCATTAAAAAGGTGTATCAAGGATCAGAGCATTTCAATTTAAAATCTGCGTGATGGTCAACAATAGAATTATTCAAAATCTAGTTGTTGATGTATCTAAAGTTAATTTATAAATGCAAGCAGATTGCCTAATCGTATAAACCTACTTAGTTATTGGTTTATTAAAACTACAAATTTGTTTAGGTTTAGTTTTGAGCGACCAGAGCGACCTCTACATACTACAGTTCACGGTTTTTTTGGCTTGAGTGTTTTCACCTCATTTCACAGAAAAAGTGATTGCGGGTTTTTCCATGTTGTAGGGAGGTCCATATTGTGGTTTCTTAATTCTTAATAGTTCACTAATAGTAATTGCAAGTTGAACTCTATTATGAATTATAGTGTTATGAAAAAGACTTGATGATAAAGCTCCAGAAAAAACAAAAAAATCAGATAGAATACCATTTAAAAAATGGACTTGGACGAAAAGTGAAGAATGCCAATACTAGATAAATTTTTTTTTTCAATTCGAGTTGATATGGATGACCCCGAAACTGGAAAATTGTATTCGAAAAAAGTAATATTGTAATGTGGAAAGGACATTTCCCAAGGAAAAATATTTTATCTGTATAAAACTTGCATCGACTAGGGCCATTACCAAATACATTTTGGTAAGATGAAACTGTTTCAAGTCGAAGACAGGCTTTTTTAAATGATTGTTCCACTGTTTTAAACCCATCTCAGTTAAGGGTGGTTTATTAACTTTTGAATCTACTCGTATCGGTGCCTACCACGAGGACATGAATTCTAATGTTTTTAAAAAATGGTTAGAACACAACTAGATCCTCTTCCTTAGAATTCTGCGAATCTGTGATACCATTATAATATCTAATACCAAATCAGTTTTAACTAATTTGCATGTCCCAAAACCTGCCTCGCGGTGAAACGATCCATGCAGCCGCGTACTGTGAATCTTTAAAAAAACTGAGCTGCGCAATTCAAAACAAAAGGCGTGGTAGGCTGAGTGCAGGAGTCGTTTTGCTCCACAATATTGCTCGTCCACATTCAGCAAATCACTTTATTTAGCTGGGAACAATTGGACCATCCTCCATACAGTCCCGATCTAGCGCCTAGCGACTACCATTAGAATTCTGCACTTGAGGACGCATTCGGCGGGGAATTATTAAAAAATCTGTGCAGCATTGGTTGTCCAGTCTGTCGGCAAGCTTCTTTGACGACGGCATACAAAAAATGCTCCCAAGTGCCTTTGATAATGGTGGAAATTACATATATATTTTCTACATCTCATCTACACTCCTCATGTACACAGGAAAATAATGAATAAACAACTTTTGCAACTCCAAAACATTATTACTGTGCTACGACTTTTACACTATGGCGTCGTTCATTTTCTCTTAGAATTTTCGTCAAAAATTATACCTGCATGACATATTGCAAGGCTAATTAGTAAAAGTTCAAGTTTTACCAGTTTGTTACACTAATGAGACTGCCCGAGAAATTATTTTAATGACAGATTACATTATAGTCTAGTCGAGAAGTGAGTTTTCTGGCGAAAAAGATTTGTTTCGCAGACCTCTACATGTTCCCAAACTGACCTATCAACAAAAAATTGTAAGGTTGCAATGGGCTCAAGAAATTTTACACCATGGTCCGAACTGGAATTATGTGATGAATCAAGAATTGGCTTGGTTTCTGATTCGCGAAGAACGCTAGTTTGGAGGGCCCCAGGACGACAAGCCCGATTAGAAACAGCCCAACCACGTGTTCCATTTGAAGGTGGGAGTATTATGGTTTGGAGTGGTATTATGAGGGGTATACGGACGCCTCTCCTGGTTTTGGAAAGAAGAATTACTGGTGCTGTCTATTCCGGGGGGCGGTAGGTGATGGATTTGTATTTATGCATGACAATGCACCTCCACATCGAACAGCTGCAGTGCAAAATTTTTTGGAAGAAGAAGGAATAACCATATTAAGATGGCCATCAAATTTCCCTGACATGAACGTCATTGTACATGCCTGGGACATTCTTAAAACACGCATTAAGAAGCGAAACCCTCCCCCAATTACTCTACGAGAACTGAAAGATGCTGCTCGTGAAGAATGGGGGAGAATTCCGCAAGCCCAGCTCGACCATTTAATTGATATAGCATGCCACATCGCCTACAGTCATGCATACAGGCCCATGGAGGAAATACTGATTATTAATTTTATTTAAAAACTTTTTTTTGCTGATTCAGATAAAAAGATAAAATATTCCATTACTCCAAACTTTTGGACATATGTGTATATCTGTGTATATCTACTCATTTACTTATTACTAATAACATCTGGATTCTATCTTCACGATTCCCTTCTTTTTTATGGCGGAGAAATAAAACATGATGGTTTTATATTTGTATCTAAGATACAGACATATAGTAATGAATTAAATTATGCAATCAAAACTATATAATTGGCACAAGTGTACAATCTAAATTAGACAAGGACAAGCAATCAGTGGCACTAAAATAAGTTGAAATTTAAGAAGGTCTTGAATATAATAAGCTAAAAACACCATTGTAAGTGTTATCTACATTTTTAAATGAAACAGATTGCGTTGGCACATTGAAACTGTTTTTGATATCGGTTAGCTGTTGGCACTGTTTGACAAGGAGATATTAGATACTCTGTTCAGAGGCAAATAATTGTTTTACTTTTAAAAATAAAACATTCAAAGTTTCTTTGAAAAAAAAATCAAAAATATTATTGGTAGATTTATTTAAGACCAATGAAAATGTAAGTCGAGCTGTAATTAATAAAGATGGACCTCCACAGAGTAAGACTTGATAAAATAAATTTTAGGTATTGCTTCTGGGTGTACCATTTTTTACTGATAATTAGTACGTATATAATTGCAAATAAATCAAATAAAGGATCATTCGTTGAAACAAAAAACGTTGACACGCATTGATTAAGTCTACAAATCTCTCTTTATGACAACAAACAAACGTTTGCTTTAAAAACCGAGTCTAATAGTAAGTCAAGTTTCGCTCCATTGAACGATTGATCAGCACGCAAATGAGGAACCCACATTTTTCACTTTTTCTTTTAATTTTATTATAGTCGATGTGCATCGTCGATGATCACGTAGGAAGTATGTAACGAACAAAGTTGTTCCTAAACCACATAAAATAATAGTAAAGAGTGAAATCATGAATGGAATCAGTGACGGACTAGTTAGCAACAAAAACGAGTTAACAATCGTTTTTTATTAAAAAATAAAATCGATTGTTCTCAATTTACACAAATGAACTTTCCGAACTATGCCCATAACCAATGAACTTGATAGAACTATAGTATTCAGAAGTGGTTCCACTTCTGAATACTGTAATTTAATTCAATTTATCACGTTCCAAAACTCTAGCTTGTATTGTTTTGATTGTAACTTTATTGGCTAATTTTTCCAATAAATGGAAATGCCAAAGGGGACGAAGATACTTTTTTTCAGAAGGCCCACCCTCGGGCCCACCACTGTGATCCTCTGAATATGGCAATTCCCAGTATACCTTTGGTTAAACTCCTATGAGTTTGTGTTTTAAGCATGTGGAATTTCTTCCTTACAGACTTGACTATGTTGGAGTCTTTTTTGACCGAGTTTTTGACAAGTTTCCAATAGTGATTTTTTGTGGAATTACTGCTAGACTCTCGTTTTGACACCACCTGTCAACAAGGATTACTTCAACTCAACCAATCTAGAGGATGAGTTGGATTAGTATCTGTTCTCTGGTGATCTTTGTAAATTTGCCTTTCTTGACTATTACTAGATCATCAGCATAGCCTAGACAATAAAGGTGTTTGGCTTCTAATGCTTGTAAGAGGCTATCTACTAGGATAGCCCAGAGTAGTGGCGATAGCACCCCTCTATCTATTGCCTACCTAAGCTACTAGGGTATAGTCTATGTAATAAATCATTCATCTAAGTAGATTTCATAAACGTGCCAAAATATATTTTGAGAGGGTATACCGTGTTAATGCAAGTGTTGTGTTGTGTGTTGCTAAATCAACAATTTATAGATTACTAAAAGAAAGCAAGAATGGAACTCTTCAACCCCCTAAAACTCCTTCAGGCCGAAAACCAATTGAGATCGATGATTCATTAAAACGAAGACTAAGGCGTAAAGTCCATGGATTTTACTTACGAAAGGAAATTCCAACACTTGACAAAATTATGACATCAGTGCAAGAAGATACGGACTATACAAAATTCTCCAGAATGACATTATGCAAACCTTTGAAAGATGTGGGTTTCAGATATACAAAACATAATAGAAAATCTCTCTTGATAGATAAACCGGAAATAGTTATTTGGAGAAGAGACTATTTAAGAAGCATTCGACATGCCAGAGAACAAAATTTGAAAATCTTCTCTTAACTTTTATTTCAAAACGCACGGGGGACTATCACGAAGATATGAATGGGGATGTCTTCGAGGAATGGTTTGTTCAAATGTTGGATCTTATTCCAAAAGGGGCTGTTATTGTTATGGACAACGCAAGTTACCATTCACGGTTACGAGAAGCATTGCCTACAAGTCGGTGGCGTAAAGCAGAGCTTTTGGAGTGGCTTATTTCGAAAAATATTAAGTTTCCAAAAGATCCACCAAGGAAAGAACTTTACAGAATTGCAAAAATGAACAAGAATAAATACAAAACCTACATTGTAGAAGAAATGGCTTCTTCTCGTGGTATATCAGTTCTTCGACTTCCCCCTTATCATTGTGAACTTAATCCCATAGAATTAATATGGGCTCAGGTAAAGGGGGAAGTTGGAAAAAAATACTACTTTTAAAATAAACGATGTTGTGAAATTGTTTGAGAGTGCTGTAACTCATGTTAGTAAGGAAAATTGGACAAACTGGATCGAGCATGTTATTAAAGTAGATGCAAATACGTGGAAAATTGACAATATTTGTGATGATTTAATCGACCCTATTATTATTAATGTCAACAACAATTCTTCCTCTTCCTTCCTCTGTATTCCAATAATTATTTCTTTTCATTTTTTATTATATTATAATTTAAAACGTATTTTTTCCCCAAAATACACACCACTGCATTGCGTTATTGCTTACCTGCTAATCCTTTAACAATGAAGAAACACTAAACTTTGCTACAACTGAAACAAATACGGGGTCGATCTACCTGGTTTTTAGATTTACGGAAGAAATGTAATTTAAAGTAAGAGATTTATCAAAAATTTTATGGTGCTCCCTGTAAAGGTTTTGCATACTTAATTAGGGTTTATTACTCCTCGTACTTTTTGTACAGACTATAGATTTGCCCATTTGCACCCCTCTTTGGGGATATCTATTGCCTATCTTAGCTACTAGGGTAGATTTGCCCATTTCTCTAAACAGGCATTTATCCATGTAAACTCAAGAATTCTGGAATGGGTTACATAAAATGTGAAAAAAGTAAACCAAGCTATGTATGTACAATAAAATAAACATATAACTAAAATTATAAATTGATTAACGTCAAATAAAAAATAACTAAGGATAAACTCAAAATTTACACAGCAAAACCATTATGATTAAAATATTGATGTCTTAAATGTAAATTCCAGAAATTAACAATTCTCAAAATGTTTATAATGTATTTGTGTTTTAACATTTCTCTTAACATGTACCTGAAACGAATTGATAATTATAATGGTTTCCGTGATGGGTTAGTTAACTGAAGGAAAAAGGAAGCAACCAACACACAATATTATTCAAGAAACGGTGGTTTTTATTATTTTCTAATTTTTTTTTGTCGACGCGATGTGTTGGCGTATTCCGAACGATTTTAAATAATGCTTATCAAGGTTCGTAATTTCCTGTCAACGCTTATAATTACATAATTTTTAATAGCATATTAACACTTTTTTAAAATCGACTGAATAGATATAAAATTTCTAAATTAGTTTACAATGTAGCTACATTATATAAATTAAAATAAAACGATTATTTAAAGGTAAAACTAATTGACTCAAATGTGGTTAAGGTGAATTTAAATTGGGCATTCAATAAGGCGAAATGATGACATTGACCTAATTGAAGCTATATGTTTAAGACGTCTTGTAATAAGGGATAATTTTACCACAAAATTTGTATTTACTTCGCCAAATAGTCCAAGTTAAGGACGGGGTATCGCTGTACATCAGAATGGCACCTGCAGACCAAAAGTTTATTCTAACTTTCTCCGTTATTACAGCTCAAATCGTTTTATTTTTTTCACTAAATTGCATATAAAGGTCTAACTTAGGTAAGGATTGCATTGATTTTCTGTTAATTTATTGTTTAATATTGAAAAAGAGATGTTGAATGCGAACTATTTTAGACCTTTACATTTGTATAAATAAACAACAATCTAAATAAATTTTCTTAAAATGAAACTAAACCTTTCCTAAGTTGAACATTTTTCTATCAAATAGCCCAATCAGAATTTTCTAAAGAGATCAGACCTAAGAAATAGTTAGAAACTAAAATCATGCTGCATTTTATTTTTATTTTTTCACTTTGGATCAAAAATGGACGTAGTTAATGACGAAATAATTGTACTTTAGTTTATAACTTTTATCATAGATGGAACTAGGCACTATGTATTTTTTCTTTTTTTTATTAACGAAGTCAAAAAAAATTTTTGTATTATAAATTAATGTAACGTTTTTTAAATATTTTGCGATATTTACAAAACAATTATTCAATAAAACAAATTAGTAAAATGAAAAAAAGAATACCGATTTGCGGATATTGATTGTCAGCAGACCAGTTATATCATTGTTATATCTTGAAGACATTATTTTAATTATAATATGCCCAGCGTAGGGCTGGCCATCTATAGTTATATATGAGGGTAAATAAAATTATTGTTTGTGTGCCGAGCGATCGCTTAAAGAATAAGTGTTTATTATTCCATTTTCCCAGCACAATTAAAAAACCATTAGACACAGAATAAACATCGTTGTAAATAAATATAAAAATTATAAAATTGTTAATAACAAAAAACTGTAAATTCAAAATTCTTGAAAAAAATAACAATTATTGGTGGCCATATAAACACTTCTTGGTCAAATTTTGGAAGAGATCTGGTCACAGGTTTCTGAGAGTAAAAAATGTTAGCGTAAATTTTGTAAACGTGGTATTCTGAATTAAGTAAAAAGAAAAACTGGCATCAAAATATTTTATTTAAAAAATATACTTTTATTATTATTACATTTAAATATTTTCTTGTGGATCTTTATATTTTAATCTTTTGCCTCTCCTGTTTAAAATAACTTCCGGCCCAACGCAATCCTCATAGAATCGTCTCAACTTTTCTACCATATTGTTAAAAAAAGTTTCGTTGAAATTTATATTTTCGGTAAAAAGTGGATTCATATCTCCTGTATAAATAATAAAATGGCATGGTTTTCTTCTTGTGATGCCGAGTTGTCCTTGTATCTAAAAACAATAATTTGTAATATTCTAAAAAAATTAGTAAAATGAAAAGCCAGTAACAAATCTTACCTGATAATAATAATTGTGGTTTTCCTTCAAGTGAATTTCACTATTTTCAATTTTTAAGCAAGGAACCATTCGCTTTTCTACGGCCTCTCTCAATGATATTTTTGATGTGACTACTTTTAAAAAACATTTTACTTCAACAAGTTCATCTGAATCAATTAAACCTAAAACATAATAAGTTATTAAACTCTGATATGTATATAATAGTTACAATGATTCGTTTACCATCAGGCGATGCACCTAAGAAACCGTATTTCAAGTCAACAAATAATCCTGAAGGGTTAACATTCGGGTGAAGTAATAGTGGGTAGTTTCCAGCACTTCATCAAATTTTAAAACATTAGTTTAAATCCAGCAACGTTCTAGAAAACATAATTATTCTTCATAAGTATCTAGTCTCCGAATTTTCGACGCAAGTAAATAGGTATTACAAAATTAAAATATGTTGACCACTTTAATGTGTCATTTGTAAATGCATCGCCTCTAAGTTAATAATATTTTATTAAATTTTTGACACTTACCTAGAACACACAACTATAAACTTATAAAAATAATAAACTTACCCTACCGGTGATTAGGTATATATATAGAATTAAAAATACAAATAAAAAATGTTTTTAATAAAAACTAAAGATAAAAGTAATAATTACTATAGAGCACCTATTGATATTACTAAATGTTGATCTACCCTCGTTCTTTCCCGAGATAAAATACAAAATATATTTTGTTGGCTGGCAAGGTCTAGAAATGAGAATTATAAAACTGGTTTTTAGCCCTAAAACATGTGTTTTTAGCAGGTAAAATTTTTTCCGATGAATAGAGCAATTTAGTGAAAGGATTCTATTATTATTTCTGTTAGTTTATCCTATTACTAAGAGATGTCTGCACTTCATGGACAAAAAAATCATTGACACATTTTCGTTTCAGATTGCATGGGATACGGGCTCCTTAAGTAGGTAGAAATAAAATTGTTTTAGATTTTTAAATAAACTTGTATATAAATCGTACAGGTCTCCGTACCCTAGGCATCGTAACCAATCGTAAAGAATGTCAAGAACCAAAATCCGCAAAATTTGGATCTTTACTACGGCTACAATATATATTTTTGGATTTCAAAAAAAGCAGTATAAAAACCGGAATCTTCAACTGATAAGGCTGAACATTTTATCAATTGTTTATTTCAGTAAAATAAATAAATTCACTAAATTTTATTAAAAAAAGCCTAAAATTTTACTTGCTATGACTATTTCAAATTATTATGATCCGGTCCCGGGATGTTTATGGTCGAATTTGGCATACATAATGAAATTGTCTCAAGTAGCTTAATTGCAGTCAACAATTTTTCTTGAAAAACACTATACAACAAAAAAAAGTCAGCAGATGAGGACGAATTAAATTTTACAATTTGTTTGATGATGACTAACAGCATATTAGTTGTTAATTGTGACTGCGTCTACTTTGACAATATTTAAAGAGTATTTAATGGCTTAGGAGAAAGTGTCAATTATGATTCAAACTTTTTAAAACACATCATTTAGTCATACGTATAATTCTTAGAACGGGTGATAACAATAATTCAAGGTGAAGTTTTATTTGGCAAATGTGTTATTATTATTTTAATTTTACTTTTCATTGGCACTTTCTTTACGCGCAAATATACGTTTAAATAGAGAAAGTGGCGTAAATATTTGAACAAACATTTTTTATGGGACATATTTTTTCATGGTATTCCTATAACGATGTCGGTCGTAATAAATTGATTGGTTTTATTAATTTTTGACTTTGTTAATTATCCACTTTCTTCTGGAGATATTTTGCTATAAATAGTAAATTGTTAACTTCATTAATCAATTTGTTGCTAATGTACAAGCGCGAAGAATATTGCAAAATTATTTTACCCATTTGTTTTAATAGTCTAGTTTTAGTATTTGTTTATAACGATTTTTCTAAGTTAACAAAAATTTCGGATTTTACATTTTTTATTAATTTAGAACAATTATTATTAACAAATATGAAAACTTTTGTAAATTTAGGCTACTAAAGAAAAAAAATTAAGTTCATTATACACATATGTCCAAAAGTTTTAAATATTTAGTAATTATATATCTACGCCTATGGTTTTTTAAAAACTCTTGTTGATATTTATTTTAAAGCGTTTTTAAATCAAAATAATACTAAATTTGATTCGTTTCTGTATTAATTTAACGTTTTATACCATATTATGTAAAAAGTATATGAGTTTGCGTCCTCCTACCCCTGTAAGCTGTCAATAACAGACAGTCCACAATTTATGTAAGACAACTTATAAGGCACGATAAAAAAAACACGCACAGCTGTAAAGTAAATCGCACTGCTTCCCTAGCAACCACTTAGCAACTGTCAATAGACGTCGCCATTCTATTAAAAATTTCCAATTTACATATTTGAGGTTGAATTTACTATACAGTGCGGTCCATATGTATGGAATAAATTCATTTGTAGCGTTATTATGTACTATATAAAAAAAACCTGAAACAGGTCGATTTTTATTCTTAAATTGACAATTTACAGTATGAAAATATTATCCCCCTCCAGCACCCCTTCGGAATTATAAGCACCCCCTCGAAAATTTTAAATTACAAAGGGGGTCGTGTGGCACCTCGTTGGAAAGGGATTTTAGTCCTCTGTTCAGCAATATAGAGTTTTTTAAGTTTGGTGCAATCATAACTGAGAAAATTGATTTTTAAGATGTAAAATTTTGATAATGTCTCGAACACAAAACTTTACGTAGAATGAAGATAATAATGTCACATAATGATTAGAATGTGTTTTTCAATGTATTTGACACTTAAATTAAATGTTCAAAATGACCACCATTCACTTCTTGACAATAACCGAGGCGATATTGGAATTCTCGTACAACATTTTGTATGACCTCAGGGGTTATTTTGTTAATTTCTTCCGTTATCCTAACTTTTAAATCAGCAATATTGTTTGGTATATTAAAATATACTTTAGATTTTAAATAACCCCATAAGAAGTAATCGAGGGGAGTCAAATCGGGGGATCTAGCCGGCCATTCGATCGTCCCACGTCTTCCAATCCACCTGTTGGGGAAAACCTCGTTTAAATAATTTCTAACAGTACGTGCAAAATGCGGTGGAGCTCCGTCTTGTTGGTAGTAAATAGATCGATCTATCTCATTTGGATGATTAACATCAGGAAAAACTCTTTGTATTGTAGGCACTAAAAAGTTAATCAAAAAATCTAGATACACCTCACCAGTAACTGTGCCCTCAAAAAAATAAGGGCCAATAATTTTATTGTTAATGAAACCAGCCCAAACGTTAACTTTTTTAGGATATTGAGTGTAAGCCTCACACATCCAGTGAGGATTTTCTCTGCTCCAATATCTACAGTTCTGTTTGTTAACCGTTCCGTTTAAATGAAACGTCGCTTCATCAGAAAAAACTATTTTGTTTATGAACTACAAATCTGCGTTCATTCTATCCATCATCAATTCACAGAATTCTTGCCTTCTATCAGGATCATCTTCATTTAACTCCTGAACCAACTGAACTTTGTAAGGGTGGTATTTTTCTTTATGCAGAACTCTCAAAATAGATGATTTACTTACATCATTGTCGGCGGCAAGTTCTCGAGTTGTCTTATGCGGATTTTCCTCAATCTCTAGAAGTACATCTAACTTTTTTCATCAGTAAATTGAACATTTCTACCTGGTTTTTCAATATTTTTTACATGTCCAGTTTCACGAAACTTTTTTTCAATTTTGCTAACTGTAGACTGCGAAACGTGTTGACCAGGATATTTATTATTAAAAATTTCACAAACCTCCTTTTGAGTTCTGGTTTTATTACCACAACCAATCATAATTAAAATGTCTATTCTTTGAGTCTCGGACAAATGAGCCATAATTAAATTTAATACGCGCACAAATATTATACTGACGTCTTTTAGTAACTTTAAATACCTAAATGACAGCAGCCTACTAGATTTATATCAATTGTTTATTTACTTTTTTGACTATTATTTTAATATCTTCAAAGTTTTTTCCTAATATTTAGCAGAACAGATACGAAAATACCTGATTATTTCTAAAGTTATTTTAATAGACCAAACAATATCGCCTCGGTTATTGTCAAGAAGTGAATGGTGGTCATTTTGAACATTTAATTTAAGTGTCAAATACATTGAAAAACACATTCTAATCATTATGTGACATTATTATCTTCATTCTACGTAAAGTTTTGTGTTAGAGACAATATCAAAATTTTACATCTTAAAAATCAATTTTCTCAGTTATGATTGCACAAAACTTAAAAAACTTTATATTGCTGAACAGAGGACTAAAATCCCTTTCCAACGAGGTGCCACACGACCCCCTTTGTAATTTAAAATTTTCGAGGGGGTGCTTATAGGTAATTCCGAAGGGGTGCTGGAGGGGGATAATATTTTCATACTGTAAATTGTCAATTTAAGAATAAAAATCGACCTGTTTCAGGTTTTTTTCATTTAGTACATAATAACGCTACAAATGAATTTATTCCATACATATGGACCGCACTGTATATACACATATGTCCAAAAGTTTGGAATATTTAGAAGTAATATATCTATGCCTATGGTTTTTTAAAAACTCTTGTTGATATTTATTTTAATGCGTTTTGAAATCAAAATAATACGAAATATGATTTGTTTTTGTATTTTAATAGGTCTAGAGTAATTGCTTTGTTACAAAAGGACTTTGGTCAAAGTGATATCGCGAATATTGTTGGTGTTACTCAGGGTGCTGTATCAAAAATTAAAAAAAATTCCAAGAAACAAATGATAACTGGATAACTGAGAAAAGTCAGATTAATAGCCAGGCTTTGTCATTTTAAGCTCTCAAAACTATTAGCTAGATACAGAAACCTTTTGTAAGAGAGAGTATTTTTCCCTCATGGACCTACATAAGTAAGACTACAATTTATCTATACCTCTATTTATATTAACGTTTATATTTACGCAATGACATCACACACTATCGAAAACCGTTGGACAAGATTCCCTTTATACATTTCCTAATTGGCCAAACACGCATCTTTTTTATGGTCGACCACATAATATTTATTATAAACATTCCGCTTGTGTGACCTTATGTAAACTTAAACCATATAATTACCTAACAACCTAATAACCTGGTATCGAATATCGCAAAAAAGTGAATACTTAAAAAAAATCCACCGTTAGAGTTTTACATTCTTCTAATAGCAACGCGCTTACGGGGGGGATCAGAAAAATCGTACATCTCAACAAAAAATAGAATTTCTGCTGATACGGAGTTGGAAGTAATGTATTAAGCATGAAGGTTTGATGTAATTCTTAGTTATTAACAAACAATATTTGTTTTAAAATAACCGGAAATTCTACCAGAAACCAGAAAATTTCAGTTAGAATATTGCAAAGGAAACCATACGGTATTAGTGTATAAAATGTCAAACTTTGACAGATTAATAGATAGAAGTTACACCTTCTTTTATAAAAATGATGAATAAGTAACGAGAATTGCAGGAATAAGACAATACTAAGCATGCACACTCTCAAAAATGTTTTGCATTGGACAAAGGAATACTGAAAAATATTGCAAAATTAAGAAGACGTAACTAAAAAATTATTAATAGCTAGTATTTCCACCACCAATTGCTTCAATACAGGCCTGAATTTGATGTCTCATTCTTTCCATTAGCGTATTGACGTAATTTTGGGCTAGTCTGTTCCATTCTTCTACCGCTGCTACTCTGAGGTCTTGTAAGGTTCGTGGAGGTTGTTGCCGAGCCTCAGTTTTTATTTTTAGCATATCCCATCCATGTTCTATAGAATTAAGGTCCGGAGAGTTGGATGGCCAATGCATTCAGATGATATCCAAGAAATCTTCTACATATCTCGTTATTGATCTGCTTGGTGAAGTATATCTTCTTGATTTGGGTTCCTCCAAACTCTAATCCGACTATTATCAAACAATACACCAATTTTGGTCTCGTCTGAAATTAGCATTTTTATTTATCTGTCGTTATTCCATTCCACATGTTTCATGGTTCATTCCAGACAAATTTTCTTGTGTTCCAACAAGAGTTTAGGGACATACAACGGTTTTCTTGTAAATAAATGTGCTGCCTTACTGTTTGATCACAAATAACGATGTCATGAGCCTACTGAAGTTCTCTTTTAATTCTAGAAACATCGCTTTGGTTAACTCCAACAAGAGCAGCAACGGAAGTTGGTGTGTGGCCTTCCTCAAAGTAACAATGCTAGCACGATTGAAGTCTAATATTATTTGTCGATTCCTTATAATCAATAAAATATAAGAAATTTGGAATGAAGTTTTATAAGATTTGGATCACAGATGTTAATAAATTATTTAAAATATCAAAAATCCCAAGCAACACTGAGTCGTATAATAAACGTTAAAAACGATCTACTACCATCCGTCACATTGCCGAATATCTAAAACGTATTATAAACTTCAAAATGTCCGCGACTTCAACGTATACATAGAGGTTTTTATATTCCCTTTATAAACGTATTTATACATAGATTATATATACGTAAATGTTAAACGTATATATACAGGGCTGCATGTACGTATACATACAGGTTTACGTGTACGTATATATACAGATTTTCATATTCCCTTTATAAACGTGTTTTAAGTACGTTTTTAAACGTATAACATATATTACGATTAATTAAATGGTTCTTGGGTATTCAGCAATATATTTGTAAGTGTATCTTTTAAATTATTCCGAGCTTTCGGCCAATGTTACAGTCATCGTCAGGAAGCTACAAAAGTGATAAGAGGTATAAAATATAATACTAGTGAAATACTTACAACTTATTGAGAATGTTACAACTTGTTGTTAAAAATAAAAATGTACATTAGATTATAATTGCTAATTTTATTATTAAATTTTTTATAATCTAATGTACATTTTTATTTTTAACAACAAGTTGTAACATTCTCAATAAGTTGTAAGTATTTCACTAGTATTTGATATTTTATACCTCTTATCACTGTTGTAGCTTCCTGACGATGACTGTAACATTGGCCGAAAGCTCGAAATAATTTAAAAGAGTACATTTACAAATACATTGCTGATACCCAAGAACCATTTAATTAATTTTGAATTGTCAGCAAAGATATTTTTCTATATTTTCATATATTATGTATACTACAAACGTGTAATAAATTTTATTTCATTAATTATATTTTATTTATAAACTAATATGTATATTAAAATGTTATTATATTTTAAAGTCAATTTAATATAGGCATACAATTTTACAAAACAATTCTAATTTAACCATCTCTCTAACTCTTCTATTTGCAACGATCACTATACATCGATTTAGAATTCTAGATACCTGCGCTTTTAAGAGGTTGGATTTATTATTTGGATAAATGAAATTAAATATTTCTAAAATTGTAAAAATAAAAACTCTTGTTTATCAAAAAATAAACAAAACATTTATTAAACTTTTTAAAATAAAAAGAACTAAAAAATATAACATTTCAAAGTATAATCAACATCACTTTTGATTTCAAAGTATATTTGGTTTTTCTGAATTACGACTATATAGATGCCTATGTTTAGCTAATTTTAGCCAATCTTTTATAGCTTGCGCTATAACTGCATCATTTAAATCAGATGGTTCCCTGCCCGAATAGGAAAGTTTTACGGCTTCTGTAAAAATAAGAGAGAATAATTATTACTGTACTTAATATTTAAATTACTATATCAACATATCAATATTTAGTACTTACCATTGAGAACACCACATATTTTGGTAGTTTTAAACGGTATTTTGTCTCTCCCACTCCAGTTGAAATTCATTGCGACCTTGTTAGATACTAAGAATTTTAGCATATTCATTACGGAGTTTCGTACCGTGGAGCCACCAACAGCAGCTAGTCGCCGTCGCTAAAATATGGTTGTTCATATATGGTACATACCATATAAAGAACGTTGACATCCTCGGTTAAGAAATTCTCCAACTCCTGAAATTCTTTTTTTGTATTTACTGGAAGAACAGGCACACTCTGTGGGCGGGTCAGCTCCTGCACAGTAGCTGTTTGGTGCAGTCGTTCTATTTGTTCTAATCTTATCGCATTCTGATCTTGAACTTCACGTATATATATAACATGTCTTAAGATCTCTTCTAGAAGTTGGACAGAATTATTATTTGCCACAGGCGCAGCTGGTAGGCCATTTTCATTAATGAATAAAAAATTTGCATTTGAAATATCGAGATCGGGAATTTCACTTGTAAGGGACCCACTTACAATCTGCTCGTTTTGAACTGAGAGTAAGTTCCCAGAGGTATTCATGCTGAGCATACACATGTATATTATTTTAAAAACATATGAAAATAAATAAAAACTTAATATTTTATAACTAAAAAACACTTACCTTCAATTTGCTTGTCCACAACGTAAACAATTTCAAAACCACACATAGTTATTTTATATACCTACTTATGTAGCACGTTGTACTTACGAGTAGGTATTAATATTACTTTTTTGAATAAAACAAAAGAAATACTAATTGGGACCGTTCACATGTGGCGTCTCAAACAGAAGATACATAAAGAATGATACAGAACTCCTGTTACCACCTGTTACAAACAAGACGCGACCTAATTGGTTAAATCAGGTCATCTGACAATATTTTGCAGTGACAAGTATACGTATAATACAGGTATATTCTATACCGTTTACTTGCTTAGACACCACCTATTGCAAAAAGGCGCGAGATGTAAATGCATATGTATTAAAGGACACATTTAAAGCAATTTTACTCTCCTATAATGGCAAAGAAAGGAATCTAAAATTTCTAAAATTTATCTCACTTATGTGGTCAAATAAAAGATCTAATTATATGTTAAAAGATTTTGTAGTGTGGAATAATAGCATTTTGATATATAGTATACCATATAAATACCAAATTTAAGCACGTTTTATATACGTTTTTAAAATCCAGTTCTTTTCATAAATTTTTCATTGTTAAATTTAACTGAAATTCACAAAAACAGATTAGTCAGTATACTCGCAATAAGCTTTAAAAGTCGAACCATGGCAGTCTCAAATTTACTTAATCTATGTATAATTAAGGTAAAGAGCTAAAAAAGGATTAATATAAACCTATCCTATACGTTTCGGATAAACGCGAAAACAACGTATATTTATGCTAAGTATAATAAACGTATATGCTAAGATGAACTGAAAAAAAAAACGAATAATATACGTATATCATACGTTTCGTAAAAAAAACTAATATGAAAAACGTATATTATTTATACGATTGAAATGTTATACCATTTTTATACGTAAAATACGTATATTTAACGTATATATTACAAACCCGTGTTGCTTGGGATGGGCAAAATTATTAAACACATATTATTTTACTACAGAAATTAAGTCAAAAGTAAAAGATTTCCGTTAAAAAAATATCTGGATATTTTCGGCGTTTCGGGTAATGTGCAAAACATTTTTGAGTGTACGTAGATATTTTAGGGCCAGTTTATTAATGGTCTGGCAAAGTGTCTGGTAAACTTATCTGGCTGACAACATAGAAAAGGCATTTAACAATGTCTGGTTAGTGCTAACAAGAAGATAATTTTTAACAAACGGGAGGATAAACAAACAGCCGATATATCCAGTTGTTAAGCTCTTGGCAGTTGGATAAAGACATGCAAGCAGGAGTTTTGTACAAATCTGAAGATAAAAATGAATGTGTTTTTTGATGTAAATATTTTTTCTGATGAATCTGATTCGAATGATGAATTAGCACTATATTTGGTACACCACCTCCTGTTTTAAAAAGTTCTCGCTTGTTCGAAGCAATCTTTTTTCGTACCTACATCTTTTTTTAATGTTTCATACTTGGTTCTTAAGCACATCATGGTTCTGGGAAGACCACTTCTTTTTCCATTAAATTCGGAGGTCAAATTATTCCAGGTTCGTATTTGTATTCTCTGCTGAAATTGGCCGATCTATTTTTTTTGGCTTTTCTTCGGACATTACGAATAAAAATAAACTTCAAAAATTACTTTGCGAAAAACAACAAGTCCAGTAACCATAAAATTTCTTCTCTTTCAATATTTGACACGAAATTTGACGTAAATCGGAGTCAGTTGCAGGTTGCCAAATTGTATATGGTTGTTTTCTACCAAAAGGTTAATAAACGGGAAAATTTTAACAGCCACTTTAAGAGACGAATAAGATTTAAGCTGTTGTTAATTACCAGACACATTGCCAGGACCTTAATAAACTGGCCCTTATTTAAATTTTTTAATGCTTCTCTATTGTTAAGCAGAATGGACTAGTTTAGTAGGATCATATTAATCAAAATGATAGCAATATATATTTAGGATAAGATACCTACTTACTTATATTGGTATTCATTTTGCAATTAATTTTTCTCATTTCGTAAAATTTAGCAATAAATAATTAGTAAGTTTTAAACATAGCGCCAACTAATAACCAATAATGAAGTGTGTTTAAAAGTCAACGTTGTCACAGTTTAGCTACGTTCGTTTCAAGTATTCTCAAAGAACTGGCGGCACAAAACACCGTGTTCTGTGACTAACTGATTGTACCAGTTGACAAGATATATGACAGGAGAGAAAATCGTGTTTATCTGTAATAAACAAACAAGACCCCTATTCTTGACGGTGATAGAATAGAACAGCCAATAGAAAGTGGGTGTGGTTCTATTGAATATGCCAAAACCGTATTCTTGAAATTCGTTCTCTCACTGTACCGATAGAAGGGTTGCTCCCCGAGAGAACAATTTACTTCTATTGGTTATTTTTGAAGGAACTGCTATAACACCAAGAGAAGGTGTTAGGGATTTTTATTTTCGAACCAAAAATAGTATAGAAGTGATTTCTTTCATAAATCAAACACAACCAAACAACAAATTAAACTAACGAAAATGACAGAATATTTTGTTTAGTGTTTTACTCCTTATTTGATAAAGTGTCAATCAGAGAACAAAAATATCGATATGTTTATCTCTTTTTAATGACAACAAATAAGAGAGAGAGATAAGTTTCTCGGTTAATATTAAAGCATATCGACAACATCGCAAATTTTCTACCAATCTTATTGAAACACGTCACTTACCACTTATGACGTATGTAACCATTAAATTTAAATTTCAAAAGCCGATTATGGCTAGAGGATTAATTTTATAAAAATTTTATTTGTACAGTTGAACCACTAAAAACCTATTTTATAAGATGCAAATATAAAAAAATCACTAAACTAGTCCATTGTAGTCTTAATTAATTTTAATTTCTGATTTATGTTAATCTACCCATTTATTAGTTTAAAAATTAGTATTATTTGATATGTTATCAATATCGATAAAGGCGTATTCGATATATACTTTTTCGGCATTCCTATCGCTATTTTCAAACCTATCAGATTTTTTTTTGACAACTACCATTAGTTATTTGACCTAGTTTTTCTTCCATCGTTTCACTAAAATGTTTGTCAATTGTGCATTACCCCAATTTTTTTTCAGTATTGTCTTGTTTACATCTGGTAAACAATGGACAAACGTACGGTTTCTTGTCAAGGTTGACTATTATTTAAATATCAGATGATTACGAATCTAATGACCCACTTTAATTTTTTTTTTGAAACTACTTTAGAGATACACGAAATATATTCCGATACTAGATCAAAGATAAAGATTGATCTCGTGTGTGTTATCCTAGATTAGCCCACATACCTCTCATGAATATAAGTCGTAGAAAGAGTATTATTTAATATACATGTGAAGTTAAATGTATTTTTAATATTTTGAAGATTTTAATCATATATAGTCTATTTTAGTGAAATCCTCATTGAGGTCAGTAAAAATTATAGAAACTTTTTGAAAAAGTTAAAATGTGGCTGGTTTTTTTAAGTATACTGTTTAATTAGTAAAATCTTATATAGGGTATTTAAAAAAAAGATGTTTTTAAATGCAAATATCGTCGATTTTTTTAATGGAACACCCTATATATTTGTATTCTATCTGAAAGACGAGTTCGTTTCCATTGAGAAAATGTATAATTTGTTTAGATGAAAAATAAACGAGTTATTTGGATTTTAACGATAACTGTTTATTAGATATAGTATGTACAAAAAGTACGAGGAGTAATAAACCCTAATTAAGTATGCAATACCTTTACAGGGAGCACCATGAAATTTTTGATAAATCTCTTACTTTAAATTACATTTCTTCCGTAAATCTAAAAACCAGGTAGATCGACCCCGTATTTGTTTCAGTTGCAGCAAAGTTTAGGGTTTCTTCATTGTTAAAGGATTAGCAGATAAGCAATAAAGCAATGCAGTGGTATGTATTTTGGGAAAAAAATACGTTTTAAATTATAATATAATAAAAAATGAAAAGAAATAATTATTGGAATACATTTATTACTTACATTTTATTCTATATCCGACTCGGAAGAGGAAGAATCGTTGTTGACATTAATAATAATAGGGTCGATTAAATCATCACAAATATTGTCAATTTTCCACATATTTGCCTCTACTTTGATAACATGCTCGATACAGTTTGTCCAATTTTCCTTACTAACATGACTTACAGCACTCTCAAACAATTTCACAACATCGTTTATTTTAAAATTAGTATTATTTTTCCAACTTCCCCCTTTACCTGAGCCCATATTAATTCTATGGAATTAAGTTCACAATGATAAGGGGGAAGTCGAAGAACTGATATACCACGAGAAGAAGCCATTTCTTCTACAATGTAGGTTTTGTATTTATTCTTGTTCATTTTTGCAATTCTGTAAAGTTTTTTCCTTAGTGGATCTTTTGGAAACTTAATATTTTTCGAAATAAGCCACTCCAAATGCTCTGCTTTATGCCAACGACTTGTGGGCAATGCTTCTCGTAACCGTGAATGGTAACTTGCGTTGTCCATAACAATAACAGCCCCTTTTGGAATCAGATCCAACATTTGAACAAACCATTCCTCGAAGACATCCCCATTCATATCTTCGTGATAGTATCTCGTGCGTTTTGAAATAAAAGTTAATAATCCACCATCAACAAAACCTTCAGTACTTCCATTTCCTTTTCCAGATGGTGGCTGCAAACTTAACGACAAACCTTCCACGAATGTCTGCCTTCCGCTTTTAATGTTTTCATCTTGCCAAGATTTGGAAACTGTATATCCAGCATTTATCCATGTTTCGTATAAGTAGAAGATTTTCAAATTTTGTTCTCTGGCATGTCGAATGCTTCTTAAATAGTCTTTTCTCCAAAAAACTATTTCCGGTTTATCTATCAAGAGAGATTTTCTATTATGTTTTGTATATCTGAAATCCATATCTTTCAAAAGTTTGCATAATGTCATTCTGGAGAATTTTGTATAGTCCGTATCTTCTTGCACTGATGTCATAATTTTGTCAAGTGTTGGAATTTCCTTTCGTAAGTGAAATCCATGGACTTTACGCCTTAGTCTTTGTTTTAATGACTCATCGATCTCAATTGGTTTTCGGCCTGAAGGAGTTTTAGGGGGTTGAAGAGTTCCATTCTTGTTTTCTTTTAGTAATCTATAAATTGTTGATTCACTACACACAACATAGCAGCCGTTAATTCCACAATATCATCAACACGGTATACCCTCTTAAAATATATTTTGGTACGTCTATGAAATCTTCTTAAATGAATGATTTATTACTCCTTGTTCTTTCTATATAGACTATAGTTTAAACTTTTTACTTTGATTTACTGATTTATTTTGTTTTACGTTACGGGTATATATTGATTTTATTAGAAATCGTTGGGTTTGGATTTTGTTAGTGTTAAGTGTATATATATTTTTGCCTATACGTTTTTTATTAGTCTTTTTAAATATTCTAAACGTGATTCCTCTAGTTCAAGTGAATCGTCCTCCAATGAGTTAGATTCTTCGAGATACCGACTAAATTCAAACCGAAAGCGCTCCTTATACGGGGGTAAGTCAAAAAAATGCAATGCAGACCCAAAAGAAAAGGAAAACCTTGCACCGGTTTCTCGAACTAATGAAGGCACCATTGTTGAACGTTGTAACACTCCTCCTTTAGCAATTCAAACAATTGAGCAAATACAGCGGCATTCAGAAGCACGTACTTCTATGCAATCGACCTCTTCCGCGGCCGGAAATTCTGTAGATGAGCGTGTTCAACGTCTGGAAAAACTGGTCGAGCTGTTTGTTAAGCAGGGCCCACAAATGGAAGTAAGGCGTTTAGCCATTAGAAGTGACTGCATCCCTGAGTTTAATCCGGAAAACCAACATTTATCAGCCTCTGTTTGGCTAGAAAAGATTGAACAGATCAAAAATATCAATAACTGGGATGATGTTCCAACAATCTACCAAGTAACAACCTATCCTAAAAAATCAAATAACTCATTTTTCTTCAAAACTTTAACAAATTGTTTCAGATAGATTAAAAATATATAGGGTGTTCCATTAAAAACACCAACAACAACATTTTTAAACACCCTATATAAAATTTTACTAATTAAACATGTATACTGAAAAAAACCTTTATATAAAAAGAAATTGTTCCTCGAAAACCACAACTCTCTATGGGTCTCAAATTCCGATATATTTGTAGTTTAAACGGGTCAGAAACTTCTGGGACACCCGGTATTACCAGAGCCCTACAGTTATTTAGCTACCTTTGGAATAGGTTAAACAATAATCCTCTTATAAAAAATTGTTTTGGGTTATTTTCAAATTTTAATTAACAAAATTTTTAGAACAGAATGTGGATTCAAAAACCATATTACTAAAACAAACAAAAAAACTCACTTGGATAGATATTTTACTAATTGTTAAATAAAAATTAGTGCTAAGCCTAATTGTACATTTAATTTGCTATTAAAACATTAATAAATTATATTTTTTTTTCAGGTAAGAGCAATCCACTTAGAATATCAGATTATTTGGAAAAGTAAGTAGTTTAATTGAAATCAAAAATTGATTTATGATTGGTAGAAACTATTGATAAAATTAAAGAAAAAAACAGATGTTCAGTTAATACTTTTTTATATGTTTTTCAAGAAAAATGGTTGAATGCAGTCAAGATACCTGCTTTAATCCCATTTTGTAGAAAATAGCTTGTCAATAAACATGTAAAGTATTTAGGACCGGATTTTAGATATTTATATATTAAATTTATGTCATTTAATATGATTTTAAGTAAAACAGGTGCTAACCTTGCTGATAGCAACATATTAGGCTGAAGACTTCGCGCCAAATGCAAAACCCACAACTTAGACCAAAAAAGCTTCAAATTTTACCTTCAAATTATTATAATCCGGTCCCTTTTGCTAATCAGGAATTTTTTTGACCAAGTTTGGCATACATGATGAGATTGTCTAAAGTAGCTTGACTGCATTCAATCATTTTTCTTGAAAAACACCTTATCTGTTCATTGAGGGTTGAAATGAATAGCAAGCAAATCTACGGGTAGTTTATGTTAGAGACAAAGAAGTTGATGAAATAGTATACTTGTAGGATGAATGTATGCGGGATAAACTCTATATTGCTATTATTTCAAAAATTAATTATGTAAACTATTTCTTAATAATAAAAGAATTAAAAGCAGCGATAAAAGGGACAATAGGTTAATAAAAAAAAGCAAGTACAAAGGATTTTAAATTATAGAATATAAAAATTGCAATATTAGGCGTTATTGTTTTTTTATACCTTCATATTATTTATCAATTGTTGATTTGAATACGTAAAGCAGATTGTCTTATTGCAGAAGGATTTGTTATATATTTAAATTATAACTATGGAGCAATAGTAATTATTTATATTGTCAATGTAGGTAATTTATTGGATTTAACAGTAATAATACTTTTAATTCAACGATTTAATGCAATAAAAAAAACGAGGCGTTTTGAAATAAAATTATTCAACAATATGGATTTAATTTTCAATTAATTTCAATCGCGTTTATTATTTATTTATTTATTTATTACGTTATGTTTTCGTATTAACAACAGTTAGTTTAATAATAAATTGATTAATAATTTATCAGGAGTGCTTTATTACTTTTACGAGAGTATATTTTACATCGTTATACAAGTAGATATTAAATTGAGGACAGCGCGAAACAAAAAAAATAACGTCTGTAATTTGCTACTCCATTGTTAAAATGCCATCACCGTTTTACAGTTAGTTTAATTTTTGGTTGGGTTTTAAAATGTCATCGTTCCCAACGCGAGCGTGATCAATGGGATATACTGGTGGTATAATTGTATTTTGTGTATTTTAGCGTAAAGTTATTGTTTACTATATTTTTGTTTGTTAATGCATGGAGGATAGCGTTCGATATTTAAAATTGTGTATAACAGGAAGTTATAAATTTTGTAGTAGATTAAAGTTTTTAAAAATTTTTGTTTATTTTTCTATACAATTATTATCAAACTGTTCACTTAAAATACTATAGTTCATTTGTTTGGAGTTGGCAAAACAGTGAATTCATTATAAATGCAAATCCTTCAAAGCCCAAGCAAGGACATAGTCATAGTTGTTATTTTTCAAAGAGTTCACCCACTTCTAGTTTACGCCATTAAAATGCCAAGAAAATTTCCTACAAACACTGAAAATTTCGTATTTCTATTCTTACTTTTATAAACTTTATCCTCATAGAAAGTTGACCTTCGTAAAATCCACTTTTTTCCATACCTATACCTTCCTTCGAAAAAATTAAAATTTTCGAATTCCCTCCGAATGATCTGAAAATCTGGATTTAGACTAATTTGACCCTCCTTAAAACGAATCTGCCATCAGAAAAATTCTAAAAAATTTATCTTGCCGTGTAGCGTCTAATCAATCGAGCGTTATGACATGGTCTCAGATTTTGACGCATAACTCCATTGGCATAACGCCATTAAAAAGCCAAGAAAATTTTCTACAAACACTGAAAATTTCGTATTTATATCCTTACTTTTATAAATTTTATCCTCACCGAAAGTTGACCTTCGTAAAATCGACTTTTTTCCATACATATACAGGGTGTTTCTTAAGTAATCTAAAATATTATATGGGGCGCTTCGTTACTCAATTTTAAGACGAAAAGTTCATATAAATATGTGTGATAGGTGTTGTCGTTTATGAGATACAGGGTGTTGAATTTATTGTAATAAGTCAGTTCTGATTGTACGTGAAATTAATTTTTCCCGGTGACGCTACTGGATTTTAGAAGCAATACGCAAAAACATGCTTATTCTAAGTGGCCTTTGAAATAATGTTGACAAGTGTCAAGTTTGAAAACCAACGCAAAAATCGTACATTTTTATTTGATTGACTCTGTGTTTAGTTAATAACTATGCCAGTGTTTACTAATGTTGAAATGGCTAATATGCATTTTTTGTACGGATTAGCGAATGGTAATGCCTTAGAAGCTAGACGCACGTATGCCCAGCGTTATCCAAATAATCGTTTACCATGTTCAGATACGTTTACTAAGTTACATATTCGTTTACAAGAAACTGGAACTTTTGCTAAATCGAAGAATATTATTGGACGACCCAGAACTGTGAGAAATCCCCAATTGGAAAACCAGATTCTTCAAATTATTGACCAACATCCAGAAACGAGTACAAGAAAAGTTGCAGATGAAGTAAATGTTAGTAACAAAACTGTTTGGAATATTCTAAAAGATAATTTGTTGTATCCATATCACGTTCAACGTGTTCAACATTTGTTACCTACTGACTATCCATTACGCATACAGTATTGTCAATGGATTTTACGTGAAATCGCGAACAATCCGAATTTTGTGGCCAATATTCTATTTACGGATGAAGCCAACTTTTCTAGACATGGGATTATGAATTTTCATAATGACCACATATGGGCAGATGTAAATCCACATACCATAAGTGTAAAACGATTTCAACAAACATTTTCGGTCAATGTTTGGCTTGGCATCATCGATGATTATTTAATTGGACCATTTTTCCTTCCTGTACGGTTAACCGGTGAGACATACAAACATTTTCTAGAAAATGAACTTCCACTTCTTTTGGAAAATGTACCTATTATTATTAGAAGGCGCATGTGGTTCATGCATGACGGAGCTCCTCCACATTTTTCAGTGATTGTACGCGAGTTTTTAAATAATGTTTTTCCAGGCCATTGGATCGGACGAGGATCTCCACACCCGTGGCCCCTAGATCACCTGGACACAATCCTCTGGATTTTTGTGTGTGGGGATATTTGAAATCGCTTGTTTACACAACACTGATATTAAACGTACAAGATCTTCAAAATCGTATCATAGACGGCTGTAATGTTATTCGTAACAATCCTGGTATCTTCGAACGTATTCGACAATCCATTAGACATCGAGCGGATTCTTGCATTTTAGCTGGAGGTGGACATTTTGAACATTTGCTCTGAAATGTATTATTTTTTCTTTATGTTTAACACATGTTGCTTGTAATAAAATAATAAAAAAATATAAATCAGTAGCGTCACCAAGAAAAATTAATTTCACGTACAACACCCTGTATCTCATAAACGACAACACCTATCACACATGTTTATATGAACTTTTCGTCTTAAAATTGAGTAACGAAGCGCCCCATATAATATTTTAGATTACTTAAGAAGCACCCTGTACCTTCCTTCGAAAAAATTAAATTTTTCGAAATCTCTCCGAATGACCTGAAAATCTGAAAATATGGATTTAGACTAATTTTACCCTCCTTAAAACGAATCTGCCAGCAGGAAAATTCTGAAAAATTTATTTTGCCGTGTAGCGACTAGTCTTTTTTACAACACTTTACGATTTAATGACTTTGCTTAGCTACCAACTCCAAACAAATTTACTATAGGGATAAATGTGCTTCTATAATTACCAGCTGTTAAAATGTAGTGTGGGTGTCCTTGAGTATATTTATGTTGTACGTAACACTTCCTTTGTGTAAAAGTATTTAAAATACAATATTTTAAAATATTAAACCAACTTTCTACTGCAGTTTGGTTTATATTAACTTTTATAACTGCGGGAAAACCGGGGGACATTTGGTAATCTGGATTAGGATGTAATGGGGGAGTCCCTTCATGGTAACCAACCTGATAAAATAGATGAAAAACCACTGCCTTTTTCTTGAGAATTATTTAACTTTGACAGTATAGTTTTCACCACATTCAGAATACTGTAAAAGTTTTCTTGTCACGAAGGCCTCATTTATTAGATATTGGATAAAATGTTAATATGTGGTTAAAGTTAAAGATTTCTTAAAATAATTTAAAACGAAAAATAAATGAATGTGATGCTTTTGTTTAAACCAATTAGAGAAATACAGTCAAAACTATTCAACCGATTAATTCTATATAGTCAACCACAACAATTGGTTTAATTAATACTGTTCCAATTAGAAATATTCTAAATTAGAACGAAAACAAAGAAAACACATAGTTGTTAATTTAGTCTGTTAGATCTTAATAAACAATTTTTTTGTTTTTAAAAACAATAAAACGGTTGAATGTGCAATGAAATTTTCCTATTTTTTGTTATTTTAAATAAATCACTTTATAATTTTTAATTAGAAAGTTAGAAAATTCCGGAATTGAACTTGAAACTTACATTAATTATCCAATATTTAGCAGCTTCAACAGGAAGACCGTGTTTGGATGTGCAATTGACGGATTGTTTGCAAACAAAACCTTGGAACATACTTAAGTAAAAATTTCGACAAATCATAATAAACTTACGTAAGCAACTGGTATATAAAATAAAATATAAATTAGTTATTGGCCTTCAAATTACACTGCACTACGTTTTGCAATCAATTTTTTTTTATCTGCATAATAAAACATAATAAAAATAATTTCGCTGGTATCTTTTCAATTTACATCTTATATATCGAGATGCTGCATTAGTGTTGTTATTTAAAACATTAATTCCCTTTGTTTGTAGACGAAAAACAACAACAAATATTTAAATTGTGTTACATATCCGTAATCGTTTCACAATTTATTACAGATTAACCAAACCTTGAACCACATTCGTATAAACAATGTTGCGTTCTTGTCTTTTTACTATCTCTGAACATACACACTCCAAGTTATCGATGATAATTTGTTTAAATAATGCTCAAGGAAAGCATTATTTGTTTTTTCTTGTGTGAAAGTTTGTTTGTATTTGATTGAGTTTTATTTCTGTTTGTAATTTTCCGTATGTGATTTGTTTTTTCTTATAATATTGAAATATAATTTTAGTGGAGGCTGTAAATATTACAGATCAGACATAAAAGCAATCTATAACAGGTCGGCTGAAAAGTCCCCGGTCTACCATAGTAAAACACAATATTTTGACAAAATGCATTTTTTTTATTCAACACAGTTGCCTTCAAGGGCGATACAGCGATTATAGCGACCTTCCAACTTTTCGATACCGTTTTTGTAGTACTCCTTCGGTTTGTCTTCAAAATAGGCTTCAATTTCGGCGATTACCTCAGTATTAGAGCCAAATTTTTTTCCCGCGAGCATTCTCTTCAGGTCAGAAAAAAGGAAAAAGTCGCTGGGGGCTAGATTTGGAGAATACAGTGGGTGAGGAAGCAATTCGAAGCCCAATTCATGCAATTTTGCCATCGTTTTCGATGATTTGTGACACGGTGCATTGTCTTGATGAAACAACACTTTTTTCTTCTTCATATGGGGCCGTTTTTTCGCGATTTCGGTCTTCAATCGCTCCAATAATGCACAGTAATAGTCGCTGTTGATTGTTTTTACCTTTTCCAAATAGTCGATGAACAATATACCGTGTGTATCCCAAAAAACTGAGGCCATAACTTTGCCAGCTGACTGTTGAGTCTTTCCATGCTTTGGTGGCGGTTCACCGGCCGCAGTCCACTCAGCTGACTGTCGATTGGACTCAGGCGTGTAGTGATGGAGCCAAGTTTCATCCATAGTCACATATCGACGCAAAAAATGGGGTTTGTTACGACATAACAGCTGCAAACACTGCTCAGAATCATCAATTCGTTGCTGTTTTTGATCGATTGTAAGCACGCGCGGCACCCATTTCGCACAGAGCTTCCGCATACCCAAATATTCGTGAACGATATGTCCAACACGTTCGTTAGATATCTTTAGAGTGTCAGCTATCTCGATCATATTCACTTTACGGTCACTCAAAATCATTTTGTGGATTTTTTTGATATTTTCGTCGGTAACCACCTCTTTTGGGTATCCACTGCGTTCACCGTCTTCGGTGCTCATTTTACCACGCTTGAATTTTGCGTACCAGTCAATGATTGTAGATTTTCCTGGCGCAGAGTCCGGAAACCCATTATCAAGCCAAGCTTTTGCTTCAACTGTATTTTTTTCTTTCAAATAACAATATTTAATAAGCACACGAAATTCTTTTTTTCCATCTTTTTGAAAATAACAAAAGTTGCTTCACTAAAAATGCAATATCTCACAAACTAATAGTCCGACAGCTGTCAAATTTTACACGAATCTTTTGAAGGTTGATACTATCTAAAAATAAAATGGATTTAATTCTAGTGTCGTCATCTATAGGTCAGACCGGGGACTTTTCAGCCGACCTGTTATTTAACTAGGTGGATTGTAACAATTTCTTATCTGTTCTGGCCTTTTCTTTTATGATTTTCCAATTTTTTTCTGTCTCTGTATAGAATTTTCCATTCCTTGATCCTTAAAAATTTTACATCTTCTTCCACTCGACCCCACCATCTACTTCTCGGTCTTCTTCTTGTTTTAATCTGCCCTAAAGAAACCCTAAAGGTTTCTTTATGGTTTCTGATGGTGCTCTTTCCACAATATGTCCAATCCATTCTAACCTTTTTGCTTTTATATATCTTACTATATTTTCTCCCCCTAATTCTTTCATTTCGGCATTTTTTTTAGCCTTATTCTTTCAACCCTTGTTATATTTAGCCCAATTATTGATCTTATATTTTCCTTTCTAATAATTTTAGGACGTCGTCTTCTTCTTTTTTTATCAATAGTTGTTGTTTCTAGAGCATAAGTAATAACTGGTCGGATTAAGGTTTTGTAAATTTTTATTTGTGGTTTATTTTGCTGATTGTTTTGTATTTTAGTAACTTCTTCTTTACATCGAAGGTTTGATTTCCTTTTAAAATTGCTTTTCCTATGATG
Organism: Ophraella communa; assembly: GCA_035357415.1. Lineage (NCBI taxonomy): Eukaryota > Metazoa > Arthropoda > Insecta > Coleoptera > Chrysomelidae > Ophraella > Ophraella communa. Next base: position 2,266,947 of record CM068982.1, on the reverse strand, counting down.
CCTTCAAGTGCCAAATAAAAAATTATTGGGGATATTGGGTCTCCTTGTTTTACTTTTCCTACAGTGCTTTGTAGTGTCATTTGTATTAATTCTTTCAATTAATTCCTAGTTGTTTCATTTCCTCTATTATCTTATCTTATCATTGGATCAAATGCAGAAGAATTTACTTTTAAAAATACTTGTATCACTTTAGGCCTGGCAAGTTTTAAAAAACAAACCAAAACAAAGAATGCTGTTGTAAGGGACAGGATGTTAATAGTAGACAAATGAGTGGTATTAACCAAAGAATCTTAGCATTCTTGTCAGCTTGACAAATTTAAGGCCAGATAGGACGAAGAAAAAAGTGGCTACTCTCCAAGGAACTTTAGAAGTATCCCAATAGTAGAAAGAATTTTCTATAGGAGTATTCATATCCACTGGATGAGAATAAGAGCTCACCGGTAGCGTTTGCTTACCCAAAAAAGGTAAGTCAGGAAGAAAATAAAGTGTTTCAACGAAAATCATGAACTGCATCAAGTCTATAAGAAGCAGCCTTGACACTGAGTGTGAAAAGAGAATCTGATAATAGAGCAGTAGAGACGTAGAGATGGAATATCTAAGTAGAACCAGAGAAGTTACCAGAATTGTTTAGATAAGAAACCAACTGATATGATTTAGACAAATTTGAGATGAGCAGTTCTTTATAGTCCATTTGTATTTATAGAATTGGGTCGATATATATTATCAAAGTCCTTTGTCTACGTACTCTTAGCCTACTAATCCTCAATTACAATGCGCATATTTGTAATAATTCTAAAACACAACAAACCTTTTGTTTAAACTAAAAATAACACCAACCCAGATTCTTTGTCTCGCTAACCCGCCAGCGAGTGGGTAGGTGCAAAAATTCTCTTTATATTTACATTTTTTTTCCGCTTTATTTACATTCATTCGCACCAAAGTTTCTTTCTTCCTTATTGACTTAGTCATTTTAGTGAAATGACCTTAAAACGATCGTACAATAGAGCTAATTATTCATGCGGTTTATGAGTATTTTTATTATATTTATCCATTGCTTCCGGAATTGGCAAAGTCGATACTATCACGACTTGTTAAGAAACATTTTGGAAAAAATTTTACGCCGACACATTCCGTTTGAAAGGCCTGCAATAAGATCGTTGATAGTTGTCGGTATCCACCGGAAAGTGCAAGCGGAATTTTGTTTGATAGACGTATCCGAATTTTTTTTTAATTCAATTACAAAACTAATTGTGCTAATAGAATTGTTAATTAAGAATAATAAAAAAAAACTCTTCGTTTTTTTAAACTCAATGACAGCCGTTTCGCTAGACAACTAGCATCGTCAGATTGACATATTGAAGTTACTATTTTTTTGTTTGTAGCTAGGTACCTGATGTTTATTAGGTAGTTATAAGGCTAGACCAAGTATGGAAGTAATAAGACAATTGGAAATTTTTAATAGCATGGCGACGTCTATTGACAGTTGCTAAGTGGTTGCTAGGGAAGCCGTGCTATTTACTTTACCGCTGTGCGTGTTTTGTTTTATCGTGCCTTATAAGTTGTCTTACATAAATTGTGGACTGTGTATTATTTACAGCTTACAGAGGTAGGAGGACGCAAACTCATATACTTTTTACATAATATGGTATAAAACGTTAAATTGTTGAGAGAATTGAGAATAAAAAAGTCTACATGTTTTTAGGTTAAGGTAATTTTGGAAATGATTCCGATTATTTTCAAACATTTAACTTACGAAAAACATTTCGCACTTCTAAAACAATAATCAATTATTTTCAGTGTTGCTGCTTGAAACAAAATCAACCACAATTATTCAAATTGCATTTTTCGCTCGAAAAACAACCTTCGAAAAATAATGTAATTGAGCAGGTATATAATTTTGGGTAATATTTTAACCAAAATTACCCATTGATGGAAAGCAATTTATTTGAATGATAAATAATAATAGTTTTTGATTTAATATGTTATTTTTTATTTGTTTAAACGTTAAATGGTAAATTTTGGAAGCAGTTATATCAGTTGGAGGAAATATTATAGGCAAATTAGACTTTATCGTTAAAAATCATATAATTTATTTTGTAAATAAAACATCATTTTGGAAAAAAAACTATTTGTTTTAAAATATTTCTTCACGATCACAATTTTGACAAAAACAATGTGTACTAAAGCAAGACAGCTACTAAAATTAATAGTTACCTAAAACTATTAAGATAAAATCGATTGGTCAGCGTTGACCTAACAAATACGGAAAAGTCACATTACTCACGTGTAAGGGACACTATTTTTTTCTACCAGCGTGCGAAAGGTGACTCTTTAAACACAAAAATGACTGCGTACACTGGTAGAAAAATATTATTTTATTAACTTAAAATAGTATCTAGCTTAAAGGACCATAAATGTTGGTAAAGTGTGTTCAACAATATAGTGTTTTCGAAACAATCTTCGAACAATTCGACTGTAGTATCTTGGTAGTAATCCAACGACGAATCTTGAATGTTCTTCGCCGAAAGTCCCAAACTGTTTGGAATCCAACCATCTTCTGATCCAGCATGAATAATTGTGATCCGTTTTCCTTTGTTCGATGGAGCTTTTGATTGGCATCGCACTGTTCCATCGGTCCATCCTTTTGCCGGCGTTTCTTGGATATCATACCAGGTCTCATCCAAATTGGTCTTTGTAAAGACATGTAATCACTTATGGCAGTCAAATATTCAAAACGCCATTACCTATACTGTATTTGAAAATCAAGAGAGAGTAAATTCCCAGAATAAAAACTAATTCGGTGTGCAAAATTATAGTACAGTACATAGTGCGGTAAAACTTCAATATTTGTAATGCATTCTAAATTTATTAAATTTCTTGGACTATCACATTATTTTATGATCTTTCATTGTTACTACAGTAGGCCTAAGAGGATTAACGTGCGTCATAGGCGTAACCAGATTAGAAAAGGATAATTGTTATTTAACGACCTCCGAATGGCAACAGCTTCTAATGACAGATATTTTGACTTAAATAGTGCTTAAGTTTCTAGAAATGCAGTTATTTGATTTTCGATAAACGTGACAAATAGTAGTGACTAAAAATGGAAGCAGTTTGTGAGTATACGCCAGTGAAAAAATTAAAATTAGACCATTTATCGCTCAATGAAAAGAGTGCTGTAGTGAATGTGTACCACTATTTTAAACATCAAAATCCCTTAAAAACTATTGACAGTGTAGTTGAAAAAACATCTAAGGCAATGGGATATGGAAAATCTACAATATATAGAGTTCTAAAGAAGGAAGAATCAGGTGGAGTAACCTCACCAAAGCCGAAACCAGGTAGACAAAAACTATTAAAAGTCAACGTGGACGAGTTTTTTAAAAATGCTATTCGTAAGCTTGTTCACTCATTTTTTATAAACAAGCAAATACCAACTTTAGATAAAGTTTTGCAAGCCATTACGAATGATGTTGATTTACCCACAATAAGCCGGGATAAACTATGGAAAACGTTACATGAGTTAAACTTTAAATTTGAAAAAATGGGCAGACACTCAATGCTAATTGATTCTGAAGAAATTGTATGTTGGAGAAGACAGTACCTCAGAAGAATACAACAAGTTAAAGCTCAAAATAAAAACATTTATCATTTAGATGAAACATGGGTTAATGAAGAACATTGTGTAGGAAGAGTTTGGAAAGACAAAAATATAAAAGGAACCTATAGGAAAAGGTAAAAGATTAATTATTTGTCATATAGGCAGTACAAACGGTTTTCTTGAGAATGGTTTACTCTTATTTGAATAAAAAAAAACCGTTGATTATCACAAAGAAATGAATGGAGACGTGTTTGAGGAATATTTTAAACAGATGATTCAATTCATACCAAAAGGATCGGTTATTGTAATGGACAATGCAAGTTACCACTCCAGATTACTTAACCTTTACCAACCACTAAATGGAAAAAGGATGAAATTGCAAAATGGTTATCTTCTAAAAATTTAGCCTTTGACAATACAATGCTGAGGGCAGAATTGTTAACTATTGCTAAAAAATATAAGTAAAATTATAAAAAATATAATATTGAGGAGATAGACAAAAAACGAGAAATTGAAATCCTTCGTTTACCACCCTACCATTGTGAGCTGAATCCGATAGAATTGATATGGGCTCAAGTTAAATGTTATGTTGCCAAAAATAACACTACATTTAAATTATCAGATGTTAAAAATCTCTTCAATAAGGCAATATCTGAAGTAACAAGTGAAAATTGGCAAAAATGTTTTAGACACGTTACAGAAATAGAAAAAAAAAATGTGGGAGCTAGATAACATAATTGATATTACTATAGAGCCCATTGTAATTTCTCTAGAATCAGATGGTGAATCTTCTGACACAGAGTGCGAGGAACCATAACTTTAAAATAATTAATTTATGTACTTTAATTTTATTTTTAGATTTTTATTTTTTAAGATCTAATATTGTCGTATTTTTTGCATGTTGCTCGTCAAATTTTATCCTTGCGGTTGTTTTTTTTTTCTCATATACCTACTTAATTGTTTTTTTAGCTCCTCATATTAATTTATAAGTAATTGTAGTTATCTGTACATATTATATACATATTTTGTAAATAAACATATGCCTAAAATAATATTGACTTTTTCTTCATTTTACCCAAATTAAATTACTACTTACGAATTATGTTTATCTATCTAAAATTGGTAATCTAGGTATAAATAACTAAAACAAATTAAATATTTCTATTTCCATATTAATTTAATTTTGAAAACGCACGTCTATGGTTTACTGCCTTTAACACTGATAACTGCAAAACATTTCTGGGAATTTACTCTCTCTTGATTTTCAGATACACTATAATCCGTCGGAATTCCATAATAACTTGCCTTTTGTCAATTTTGCAGTATTTGAAACCTAGTTTGGATAAAAGTATCCATAGGTTTCCAATTGATATCCTTATCTCAGTGGAGCTCCTTAGTCTTGTTTGCAATGATCTGATAGTAGGCACCAAGTTTTCTTCGTACATATAGAGTAGATATTTCTTCTTATCATATCTTTATCACCGTCATCAGCGGTTCTGGAAACACCACTATCGTTTTGTTTTCGTCTCGGATGAATTGGCCTCGAAATGTGAACTCTCACTGATGATTCCGGTATCTCTGTCAAATCGCTGGTTTCTCTTACAGCAGTTCCCTTTTATTGTAGCCACTATATTGTTGAACACATTTTAATGATATATCATCAAGCTTGCTTTTTTGATTATTTTAAAAAATTTTTACTCTTCAGTACTTGAATCATTATAGAATTATTAGCTTTTTTTACGTAGGTAAGAATTATTGTTTATATTGTTCTATTGTCACCTATCAAACCGTTAGCAATTAGCCATAACATAATAGAGTCCCACATCGAATGAATAATATTTCAATAAAAAAAAACATTTTTAGTACAAAAGGAAGAAAGTTATGAATTTATGAAGGTGTTAATTTTTCGACTAGCTCGTAAATAAACGATAGTAAAGAGTCGATGTTTTTATAATATTTTTTTGTTAACTGTCGTTCTTAAATTTAGTGGGCAGAAAAACTGAAACTTGATACGAATTTTAAAGAAGCTCATATGAATGGATCACAAGTGAATAACAATTTTAGATGTTTTTTGAATAGATAATAATCTATCTAGATAGGATAGTCAATTCGAAGACACCTTGGGGGATTTAAATTATAATAAATCTGTCAATATTGACAAATTTTTACTAGGTTTTATAATAAATAAAAAAAGGAAACTGAATTTTACAAACAAAGCAAGTTTAAGGACGGGGTATCGCTGTACATCAGAATGGCACCTACAGACCAAAAGTTTATTCTAACTTTCTCCGTTATTACAACTCAAATCGTTTTATTTTTTTCACTAAATTGCATATAAAGGTCTAACTTAGGTAAGGATTGCATTTATTTTTTGTTAATTAATTGTTTAATATTGAAAAAGAGCTGTTGAATGCGAACTATTTTAGACCTTTACATTTGTATAAATAAACAACAATCTAAATAAATTTTCTTAAAATGAAACTAAACCTTTCCTAAGTTGAACATTTTTCTATCAAATAGCCCAATCAGAATTTTCTAAAGAGATCAGACCTAAGAAATAGTTAGAAACTAAAATCATGCTGCATTTTATTTTTATTTTTTCACTTTGGATCAAAAATGGACGTAGTTAATGACGAAATAATTGTACTTTAGTTTATAACTTTTATCATAGATGGAACTAGGCACTATATATTTTTTTCTTTTTTTTATTAACGAAGTCAAAAAAAATTTTTGTATTATAAATTAATGTAACGTTTTTTTTAAATATTTTGCGATATTTACAAAACAATTATTCCATAAAACAAATTAGTAAAATGAAAAAAAGAATACTGATTTGCGGATATTGATTTTCAGTAGACCAGTTATATCATTGTTAAATCTTGAAGAAATTTTAATTATAATATGCCCAGCGTACGGCTGGCCATCTATAGTTATATATGAGGGTAAATAAAATTATTGTTAGTGCCGAGCGATCGCTTACAGTATAAGTGTTTATTATTCCATTTTCCCAGCACAATTAGAAAAACATTAGACACAGAATAAACATCGTTGTAAATAAATATAAAAACTATAAAATTGTTAATAACAAAAAACTGTAAATTCAAAATTCTTGAAAAAAATACCAATTATTGGTGGCCATATAGCCATGGTCAAATTTTGGAAAAAATCTGGTCACAGGTTTCTGAGAGAAAAAAATGTTAGCGTAAATTTTGTATACGTGGTATTCTGAATTAAGTAAAAAGAAAAACTGACATCAAAATATTTTATTTAAAAATATACTTTTATTATTTTTACATTTAAATATTTGCTGGTGGATCTTTACATTTTAATCTTTTGCCTCTCCTGTTTAAAATAACTTCCGGCCCAACGCAATCCTCATAGAATCGTCTCAACTTTTCTACCATATTGTTAAAAAAAGTTTCGTTGAAATTTATGTTTTCGGTAAAAAGTGGATTATCATCTCCTGTATAAATAATAAAATGGCATGTTTTTCTTCTTGTGATGACAAGTTGTCCTTGTATCTAAAAACAATAATTTGTAATATTCTAAAAAAATTAGAAAAATGAAAAGCCAGTAACAAATCTTACCTGATAATAATAATTGTGATTTTCCTTCAAGTGAATTTCACTATTTTCAATTTTTAAGCAAGGAACCATACGCTTTTCTACGGCCTCTCTCAATGACATTTTTGATGCGGCTACTTTTAAAAAACATTTTACTTCAACAAGTTCATCTGAATCAATTAAACCTAAAACATAATAAGTTATTAAACTCTGATATGTATATAATAGTTACAATAATTCGTTTACCATCAGGCGATGCACCTAATAAACCGTATTTCAAGTCAACAAATAATCCTGAAGGGTTAACATTCGGGTAGTAATAGTGGCGGTAGTTTACAGCACTTCATCAAATTTTAAAACATTAGTTTAAATCCAGCAACGTTCTAGAAAAAATCATTATTCTTCATAAGTATCTAGTCTCCGAATTTTCGACGCAAGTAAATAGGTATTACAAAATTAAAATATGTTGACCACTTTAATGTGTCATTTGTAAATGCATCGCCTCTAAGTTAATAATATTTTAATAATTTTTTGACACTTATCTAGATCTGATCTAAAAAGAATCACACACAACTATAAACTTATAAAAATAATAAACTTATCCTACCGGTGATTAGGTATATATAGAATTAAAAATACAAATAAAAAATGGTAAATGGTAAAAAATAAAGATAAAAGTAATAATTACTAGAGCACCTATTAATATTACTAAATGTTGATCTACCCTCGTTCTTTCCCGAGATAAAATACAAAATATATTTTGTTGGCTGGCAAGGTCTAGAAATGAGAATTATATATGTCGGAGAATAAAATACAGCGGAGTATTTTCTGACGAACCAATGGTAATATTATTAAGGATATTTGTATTTTTAACAATTCTAAGAAATGTACTGTTACTTTGAATGTTATTTTAATATGTTGTAAAATAAGGTTTAAAGATATTGTTTTATTGCCATAGGCCTAGGCCCAGGTAGACACATGGTTGTCAACGTAGTCGGGATCCCAGGACGATAAGGGTATCATAAAATAAATAAGAAAAAGATAAATGTGTAGCAGGCAAACTACTCGAGAATAGTTTTTAAAGAAAGGGGTAGTCTTGTTTTGAGATTGAGATCGAACGGATGTCCTGGTGGTCGCGAATTCGTTATTTCCTAAGTCTCGGTCTGTCGCAAGAGATTAGTAATATTGTTTGTATTCTAAGTTAAGTTAACCTTGTACGAGTTTATTTATTTATTCTTAGTGATTAATCTTGTTGTAATCGCGAACATTAATTAATCGTATTAATAAAAGAAATGAGTGAATCACAGGATGTTGAATCTCCAACCAAAGCCCCCGCCTCTCTGACATATAAATGGTTTTTAGCCCTAAAACATGTGTTTTTAGCAGGTAAAATTTTTTCCGATGAATAGAGCAATTTAGTGAAAGGATTCTATTATTATTTCTGTTAGTTTATCCTATTACTAAGAGATGTCTGCACTTCATGGCTAAAAAAATCATTGACACATTTTCGTTTCAGATTGCATGGGATACGGGCTCCTTAAGATGATATTTGGTGATTTTTTTTAACAATGTAGTAAAATATTTTTCTTCCTACAACATATGAAAACCTACAAGCATAATTCAAAAAAATAAAATCCAGTGCATTAACTCTTAAACTATTTCCAAAATATGTTATACAGTTTGGTTTAAAAACAAAATACTCGGACAGGTCAATGTTGTTTACTACAAGTACAATTTTTCAAAAAGTTTGCTCTACTTGGGCAGTAAGGTCATTGAGCATTTTTTTAAATAGTAACCCCAATTTTTTTTCTTGATTTTGATACATCCAGCAATTTTCCACTCTGGTCTGAAACATATTATTTGCAATAACTTGCGAAACAATTTTTTTGTAGAAAAAGACACATAAATTTGATTTTATTTGGGAACACAATAAATACATAAAAAATAACTATTAATATGTATTGATAAAAAAGAATTTAATAACAATTTACAGCAAAGTAAGTCAAAAATTTTGATACACTTTACTTTTTAAGTATCCTCACGAAAAGAAGTCAAGAGGAGTTAAATCGGGTGATCTAGGAGGCAAACAGAACATTTCTGCAAGCTAGTAGAAAAAATAGTAGTATAATAGTCTATATTATTGTTGGAAATATCTACTAGTTAAGTAAATTTTATTTTATAGTTCGTGTTTACATTAAAATAAAAGTTTTTAAAACAATTTATTATTGCTAACCACCAAAAAAACTTATAGATTATGATGTAATTAAGAATAGTAAATAATTTCTTATAGAGATTTTGTATTGTTTCAGAATACTCTATAATGTCACTCTCAAATAAAAAACCTGATATTTACCTTTGTGAAGAACGTAACGTTTACTGGTTTTTCAGTATACGAAGAATTTCCGTGGGTATGTCGCAATACAGGTCAATGCACTTTTCGTTTTAAATTTAACGTTTTATTTACCTTTTTATCAAGTGTAAATGTTTTTTCGTCTGTCGGTATATATCAATAACATCATAGAGCAATTAATAAAAAATCTTTATCATTAATTGGTACTCAAGGCAAGTGAACAATAATTTCATTGAGACCATGGTTGTAAAATTGGCTTCGAATGTTTGATGGATTGAAGTAAAATATTAAAAATTTTTGTAGATACGAGGTTTGAACCAATTGTCGAAGCACTTTTGCTACTCTGATTGCGGTATCTTCAAAACATGCATTCTGAATGCAGCAATCGCTTCTTCAGGTGTCGAAAAACGTTGACCTCTCAGTTTGTTTTTTACGTACGGGAATAAAAATAAGTCATTCGGAGCCAAGTCAGGACTGTACGGCGGATGACTCATCAAATCGATGTTTTGGGTGCTCAAAAATGCAGTTGTTTGAGCCGAAGAGTGATCCCACGAAGTGTTAAGAGCACAATTGTGCTGTGAGATGACCCTGGCTGTTAAATGATATTATATCAGAAGAGAACCACACAGATTACCGACCAGAAAGACAGCTCGGACCAAAAGGCTTAGTTAGTCTATTGTCTCTATTCATTTGGGTACCAATAGAATGATACAGAAATAGAACTAGACGTAAGAAACTACAGTCTGTATTATTTTATAATATCGTCTTGGATTTTTTTTATGGCAGTCATATAAATACTAAGCCAATTGCAATAAATCATCTGACTAACAGCTTCTCTAGTGCGAGGGTTGTCTGAAAAGCTTCCGACCTCAACATGAAGATGGCAGCACTCGTAAACAAAAGTTGGGGAATGTGTTTGCGCATGCTTTGAAAGGTACCCACTAAAATTTCAGCCATTTTAGACGCGCAGTTGTTGTTTGATAATCATTTGAGTGAGTCGATGTGAGTGTTTTTATGAAAATGGAAAAAATCGAGTATCGAGCTGTCATTAAATATTTGGTTTTGAAAGGCAATACGCCTACGCAAATCAAAGACGAGTTGGACACTATGTACGGGGACTCTACACCATCATTTACCACCGTGAAATTTTGGGCTGCTGAAGTTAAACGTGGCCTTACCAGCTTGGGTGACGATGAACGTTCGGGACGTCCAAAAACTGCAACCACTGACGATAATATCGCTCAAGTTCACCAAATGGTGGTAGACAACCATCGAATTAAAATTAGAGAGATAGCAGAGGCTATAAACATGTCCAAAGAACGTTTTTGTCACATATTGTATCAAGATTTAGGCATGAGAAAGCTGTCCGCGCGTTGGGTGCCGCGTTTGCTCACTTTGGATCAAAAACGTGTTCGAATGAACATTTCCAACTCTCTGTTGGCGCAGTCTAGGCGCAATAAATCAGAGTTTTGGCGCCGATTAATTACTGTAGATGAGACTTGGATACACCATTATACTCCAGAAACAAAAACACAGTCAAAACAATGGACTGCGAAGGGGGAATCGCCTCCAAAAAAAGCAAAGGTTGTTCCTTCGGTTGGGAAAGTGATTGCAACTGTTTTCTGGGATAGTCATGGAATCGATTATCTTCAAAAAGAAAAAACCATTACAGGAGCATTCTACGCATCATTACTTGACAACCTGAAGGCAGAAATTGCGGTAAAACTGCCACATTTGCAGAAAAAATAATTTTGTTTTACCAAGACAATGCGCTGTCTCACACCTCAGCGGTTGTCATGGCGAAAATCCACGAATTACGGTTTGAACTGCTTGACCACCCTCCTTACTCACCAGATCTAGCCCCAAGCGACTTTTTTTGTTCCCTAAGCTAAAAGTTGCGTTAGGAGGACAGAGATTTTCGTCGAAGAGGCCATCACCTTCGTAAACAACTATTTTGCAGAGAAAGACGCTGAGTACTATTTGGATATTAATAAAATAATAATTAATATTCCTTCATTGCTAATTTATTAAGGAAAATGTACAGTGTATAATTGTATTATTAAAATGTAAATGAAACTTCCGCAAAACTTTATTTTTATTAAATTAATTTTAAAAAAAATATCCGATGTGTGTGTAATATGTAAATATTGAACATAAAACCGATTACTGCGCCTACAATACCAACGAACTATAAAACAAGAGCTCAAAATCGCATTCCTATCATTTTTTAAACTTTTTTTTTCCATTATTAAACAATCTTCTTGTTTACTTGCTTACATGCAGAGAATCAGAAATCGTTTTTCGATCATCATTCACAGCGTATCGTGCATTTTAACTGCCGTGTGTAAAACTACATTAGTATTCAAGGATGAAAACGTATAACGATTTTCTAGATAGTCACCAGACAAAACAAATACATGCGATGAAGCTGAAGATGCTGTTAATCGTGACGAAATTTGACATAAAAACGTTTAAATACAAAGAAGGAACTAAAGAATATTATAATTATTGTTATAACTAATTTATAATTAATTAAAAACATAGAGCATAGAAGATATGTGCATGGTTGTGTATATTAGTCCAGGAGAAATAGCAGTTCAAAATGGTCAAATAAATAAATGTTTTACAGCAAACGAATGGCACAATTTTGTCAAATAATAATAGGAGGGGTGGTTTTTAGGGGTGGAAATGGTTTTTTGCGATTTGTGACTAAATAATGCATCCTATTGAAAAAAGTCAAATGAAAAAGTGTTTGGAAATGAAAAAATCCACAACTTATATAGTAGTCATTTTTGCCCTAACCTCAAAAATTTCCGAAAAAAATCCAAAAAGCTTTTTTTTTGGTTTTTAATTTTTTTCTTTTACAAAAATGGTTCGATTAAGCTGAAAGTTTGATAAAATATACTTTGTGCTTTTCTAAAAATACTGTATTTTTTTCATTAAGAAATATTGAGCCGTTATTATAAAATTTCACTAGACTAGACTATACAGTGAACGGCTAAATTATGGAATATTGTCATTATTTCGAGAACCGTCGAGTTTTGAGGGTAATCCCAAAACAGGTCGATTTTTGTTATAAAATACCCATCTTATAACGTACATGGAGTAAGGATGACGTCACCGTTGTGGGTGTAGTGACGCAATCGTTAATTTTTTTAAATAGAAATCGGTATAATGCGACACCTCATTTGAAGGAGAATTTAGTTCTCTATTTAACGACATTACATTTGTAACTAAAATATTTTTTTAAGGGTACAAAAACATTTTTTTTTATTTAAATTCAACCAAATTACAACTAATGATTTAATTCATAACGTCCTTTAAATTAAATGTTCCAAATGCCATCCATCGGTTCCTGCCATGAATTTCTGAAATAAATACTTAAAAAAGCGAAAATAAGTAAAAATAATAATGGACACAAAAAATTATCTCATAAACACTGAAACTTTTTGTCAAATGTTAAATTAAGCAAGTGATATTGGCATAGTTACTGTAATATTTATTGTCGTAAATATTTTTTGATTTTGTGAATTGTCATCAGTTGTCAATTGTAATTCTTACTTTTGAATACTAAATTATGGCTCACCTAAATGAAACACAACGCATAGAAATATTAATTCTTAGCGGATGTGAAATAAAAAAAGAACACAGAACGAGGTATGCAATTTATTCAACGCAAAATATCCAGACAGACCCATCAGCCAATCAACAGTAAGTAAAATAGTCCGAAAATTTGGAGAAACTGGGCACGTTAAACATATTCCATACGCTGGGCGTCCTAAAATTGAAGACAATGTGAAACTTAATGTTTTATTAAATGTACATGACAATCCTCACAGTAGTTCAACACAAATGGATGAATATGCTGGAGTTTCCCAACGATCGGTATTACGTATTTTAAAAAAAGAAAAATACCATCCCTACAAAATTCAACTACACCAGGAATTAAACGACGACGATCCCGAATGCCGGCTTCAATTTTATGAAATTATGCAGGATTTATGTATCGGCAATCCACGTTTCATCAATCAAATCCTTTTTTCCGATGAAGCCACATTTTTTTTACATGGTACCGTGAATCGTCAAAATTGGAGGTATTAGAGTCAAGAAAACCCACATTGGATGACTGAGGCACACACGCAATATCCTCAGAAAGTGAATGTATGGGCAGGGATCATCGATGACAGAATCATTGGCCCTTTTTTCTTTGAAGAAAATCTAACAGGAGAACGTTATTTAACTTTTTTGAGAAATCAACTTATACCTGTCCTTTCTAACATGTATCTAAATGCCAATAATGCAAATTTACCTAGTGACAATATCTGGTTTCAACAAGATGGAGCCCCTCCGCATTACGCACGTGAAGTACGTCAATTTTTAAATAATTGCTTTCCCAGGAGATGGATCGGAAGACGAGGTTTTATAGAGTGGCCAGCAAGGTCGCCAGATCTAACACCTCTAGACTTTTTCCTGTGGGGTTACATAAAATCAAAATTTTATGTCAATAGACCCCAAAATTTACAGAACTTAAAAGATAGAATTAGGCATGAAATGAGTCTCATTACTCCAGAAGTCATCCGCAATGTATTTGATGAATGTGTTCGTAGATTCGCAACCTAACCTAACCTAATCAAGAAACCGATGGATGGCATTTGGAACCTTTAATTTAAAATAATTATTATGGATAATTTGGTTACTTTAAAGGACGTTATGAATTAAATCATTAGTTGTAATTTGGTTGAATTTAAATAAAAAAAAATGTTTTTGTACCCTTAAAAAAATATTTTAGTTACAAATGTAATGTCGTTAAATAGAGAATTAAATTCTCCTTCAAATGAGGTGTCGCATTATACCGATTTCTATTTAAAAAAATTAACGATTGCGTCACTACACCCACAACGGTGACGTCATCCTTACTCCATGTACGTTATAAGATGGGTATTTTATAACAAAAATCGACCTGTTTCGGGATTACCCTCAAAACTCGACGGTTCTCGAAATAATGACAATATTCCATAATTTAGCCGTTCACTGTATATCGAACCTAACATGATGTGACCCAAATTAAACGCTTGGTCCAGTTTAATTACGTCCTTGCGCCTGCTTCTATCTATCAATAACCATTATACAATAAATCCACTTTTACTTTTGATAAGCAAATCGAAATATTCAAATCAAACATCTGCACCTAGTGCCTACATGCATCGACAGGCGTTTATGTGACTACTGTTGTTTTAGCTTGAAATGAAGAAACAATATTTACCGCCTACTCTGTATGTGTATGCATTTGACCTAAATTTGGGATCTAACTGATTTATATGTCGAATAGAACGTCTAGTTTACGGTACGAACAATACAGCAGTAGTGAGAGATGTTGAAATGTTCTTTTCGATTGGTTTATGGACATCTCGCTGAAACTTCTGAGAACGTAGCCGTAGTTTTACAGTAATAGAAGCGAGTTATGGAAGTAAAAAAAATGTTGACACGTTATAGTATGTACAGAAAGTACGAGGAGTAATAAACTCTAATTAAGTATGCAAAACGTTTACAGGGAGGACCATGAACTTTTTGATAAATCTCTTACTTTAAATTACATTTCTTCCGTAAATCTAAAAACCAGGTAGATCGACCCCGTATTTGTTTCAGTTGTAGCAAAGTTTAGGGTTTCTTCATTGTTAAAGGATTAGCAGATAAGCAATAACGCAATGCAGTGGTGTGTATTTTGGGAAAAAAATACGTTTTAAATTATAATATAATAAAAAATGAAAAGAAATAATTATTGGAATACATTTATTATTTACATTTTATTCTATATCCGACTCGGAAGAGGAAGAATCGTTGTTGACATTAATAATAATGGGGTCGATTAAATCATCACAAATATTGTCAATTTTCCACATATTTGCCTCTACTTTGATAACATGCTCGATACAGTTTGTCGAATTTTCCTTATTAACATGACTTACAGCACTTTCAAACAATTTTACAACATCGTTTATTTTAAAAAAAGTATTCTTTTTCCAACTTCCCCCTTTACCTGAGCCCATATTAATTCTATGGGATTAAGTTCACAATGATAAGGGGGAAGTCGAAGAACTGATATACCACGAGAAGAAGCCATTTCTTCTCCAATGTAGGTTTTGTATTTATTGTTGTTCATTTTTGCAATTCTGTAAAGTTCTTTCCTTAGTGGATCTTTTGGAAACTTAATATTTTTCGAAATAAGCAACTCCAAAAGCTCTGCTTTACGACAACGACTTGTGGGCAATGCTTCTTGTAACGGTAAATGGTAACTTGCGTTGTCCATAACAATAACAGCCCCTTTTGGAATCAGATCCAATATTTGAACAAACCATTCCTCGAAGAAATCCCCATTCATATCTTCGTGATAGTCCCCCGTGCGTTTTGAAATAAAAGTTAATAATCCACCATCAACAAAACCTTCAGAACTTCCAAGTCTTTTTCCTTTTCCAGATGGTGGCTGCAAACCTAACGACAAACCTTTCACGAATGCCTGCCTTCCGCTTTTAATGTTTTCATCTTGCCAAGATTTGGAAACTGTATATCCAGCATTTATCCATGTTTCGTCTAAGGAGAAGATTTTCAAATTAATAAAAAATAAAAATAATAAAAAACAATAAAAAGTTCTGAAAAGAATTTCGCAACATTTCTGGAGTAATCTCAGTTGTGTCCAACTTGCAATGCCTCAAGGGCCAAAACTAAAACCTTTGATGTTGTCGCGGGCCATATAATAATTTTGTTACTAACAAAATAAAGTGAGGCATAAAAATAATTAAAACAAAAAAGAGTATTATTTATTTTATTGCTCAACAACTACATTTTTTTATAAACGGAAAATTTATTGATAACACTTTTCAATAATCAAGACAAACATTGCACCAATGAAGAAACGTCCACCTCCAGTTCAGTTGTAAACAGTCTCATAAGATGACGTAAGGAAGAATCGGTAAGGTTGCTTTTGCTGTTTTTTTATGTATTTAATGGAGAAAAAGGCACTTTCACATGTATATGTGCTTCCGAATATTGACGTCATTTTCAGTCCAAAATCTCGCAGGTTTGGGAACTTCTCCTTTGACAGTAATTTGAAAAATTCAAGTCCCTTTTCTTGTCTGGTGATTAGGAACATGTCTGCTTGAAGATCACATAACTCAAGCTGTAAGTTGGGTGGTTGATCATCAATGGTTGCTCCAAGAGGGTTATTATAAAGTAGTACACTGTTTTTGAGACTCTCTATTTCTTCGAATCTTGTATTGAATTCATCAATTAATTCACAAATCTTACGTGGGCGAAATAGCCTCGCGGACCGGCTGTTGGACAACCCTGTTGAAGAGTCTCTGGAATAGAATTATAACACCTATTTTTGATAAAAGACCTTATAAAATAGTCTGGAATTGTTAATTCTGGTAAGTGAGCAGGCCACTCCGATATATTTGCAGTTAAAATTGATCATATACTTCTGGGACTATTTGTCATATCTCG
Source organism: Ophraella communa (assembly GCA_035357415.1). NCBI lineage: Eukaryota > Metazoa > Arthropoda > Insecta > Coleoptera > Chrysomelidae > Ophraella > Ophraella communa. The sequence goes on along the minus strand of CM068982.1, from coordinate 2,249,933 downwards.
ACAGCATCCTTCGATCTGATTTGAGAAAATTTTGAAGATTTCCTGAAAAAAGAATTTTCCTTACCCTTCTCTTTCATCTGATCTAACAACTCTTGATGCTTACGTATGGGGTATGCTGAAACAAGACATTTTTACAGAAAACCCACCAGCAACTATTGATGAACTTTGTGACCTTATCCAGAAGAATACAGCAGATTATTTTTAATAAAATTCCAAGCAATCTTGTTAAGCACTAAGAGTACTGCTTGGAACACATTTTCTATAGAAGCAAAACTTAAAACTCACATTATTTCACATTATTGTTGTTTGTTTTGGCTCATACTGTAGGTACTTATAATCTAACAAACCCCTTGACTTTATCTACTATAAAAGCCAAGAAAAACATTAATATACCAATTACAAGAAAGCAGATGAAAATGTAGCATGAAAAATTAAATATAGGATTGTATTAAAAAGGTATGTTTAAAGGTCATATCAAAATTGAATTTAGTATAACATTTTTATTATAGAACAGTCAAAATTAGAAGTTAAATGTCAAAATTAAGTCAGATTAAGTGTGGATAGGAAGTGCAGGTATAAGTGATTTAAAAGTTCGTTACCAGGGGATCAAAAGTTTGACAGTTAGTTGTTGATTTTGTAAAAAAAGTCAAAAGGTTCAGAAGAATATAATTTAAAACATTTAATAGTCGAACAGAAAAAAGTTTTAATTAATATCAGAAAAAGAAAATAGTTTTCGAAGATTATTTGAACAGAAAAGAAGCCGCAGTTTGGTGGGTTTTTCTTTTGAAAAAAGAGTTTGACGTTTATGAGAGGAGATAAAAATATAAAAATATAATTTAAAGCAGTTAAAACTATTTTTCTAAATAAATAAATTAAAAATAAGTCGTGTAGTTCTACATAGTTGGTGAGTGGTGTGCAGATAAAGAAGATAATATTGGAAACTGGAGGACAAATAAACTGATTGAAGTAAGGAAGGTCGTAAAAGGTCACTGCGGTAGTTAAGGTTAGTGATGGTTAAATAGTTAGTTAAGATACATAAGTTAGTTTGGTACATAGATAGGCTAGATATACTAAGTGACATAAAAATTCGAATAGATAAAAAAATTAGCAAAGAACAAATAATAACATGTGGTGTACCCCAAGGCACGGTACTGGGTCCAATACTATTCACAGTGTATATGAATAATATACAGGGTGTTTCTTAAGTAATCTAAAATATTATATGGGGCGCTTCGTTACTCAATTTTAAGACGAAAAGTTCATATAAACATGTGTGATAGGTGTCGTCGTTTATGAGATACAGGGTGTTGAATTTATTGTAATAAGTCAGTTCTGATTGTACGTGAAATTAATTTTTCCCGGTGACGCTACTGGTTTTTAGAAGTAATACGCAAAAACATGCTTATTCTAAGTGGCCTTTGAAATAATGTTGACAAGTGTCAAATTTGAAAACCAACGCAAAAATCGTACATTTTTATTTGATTGACTCTGTGTGTAGTTAATAACTATGCCAGTGTTTACTAATGTTGAAATGGCTAATATGCATTTTTTGTACGGATTACCGAATGGTAATGCCTTAGAAGCTAGATGTACGTATGCCCAGCGTTATCCAAATAATCGTTTACCATGTTCAGATACGTTTACTAAGTTACATATTCGTTTACAAGAAACTGGGACTTTTGCTAAATCGAAGAATATTATTGGACGACCCAGAACTGTGAGAAATCCCCAATTGGAAAACCAGATTCTTCAAATTATTGACCAACATCCAGAAACGAGTACAAGAAAAGTTGCAGATGAAGTAAATGTTAGTAACAAAACTGTTTGGAATATTATAAAAGATAATTTATTGTATCCACATCACGTTCACCATGTTCAACATTTGTTACCTACTGACTATCCATTACGCATACAGTATTGTCAATGGATTTTACGTGAAATCGCGAACAATCCGAATTTTGTGGCCAATATTCTATTTACGGACGAAGCCAACTTTTCTAGACATGGGATTATGAATTTTCATAATGACCACATATGGGCAGATGTAAATCCACATACCATAAGTGTAAAACGATTTCAACAAACATTTTCGGTCAATGTTTGGCTTGGCATCATCGATGATTATTTAATTGGACCATTTTTCCTTCCTGTACGGTTAACCGGTGAGACATACCAACATTTTCTAGAAAATGAACTTCCACTTCTTTTGGAAGATGTACCTATTATTATTAGAAGGCGCATGTGGTTCATGCATGACGGAGCTCCTCCACATTTTTCAGTGATTGACGCGAGTTTTTAAATAATGTTTTTCCAGGCCATTGGATCGGACGAGGATCTCCACACCCGTGGCCCCCTAGATCACCTGGACACAATCCTCTGGATTTTTGTGTGTGGGGATATTTGAATTCGCTTGTTTACACAACACTGATATTAAACGTACAAGATCTTCAAAATCGTATCATAGACGGCTGTCATGTTATTCGTAACAATCCTGGTATCTTCGAACGTATTCGACAATCCATTAGACATCGAGCGGATTATTGCATTTTAGCTGGAGGTGGACATTTTGAACATTTGCTCTGAAATGTATTATTTTTTCTTTATGTTTAACACATGTTGCTTGTAATAAAATAATAAAAAAATATAAATCAGTAACGTCACCAAGAAAAATTAATTTCACGTACAACACCCTGTATCTCATAAACGACAACACCTATCACACATGTTTATATGAACTTTTCGTCTTAAAATTGAGTAACGAAGCGCCCCATATAATATTTTAGATTACTTAAGAAACTATATCGAAAGAAATTCCTAAAGTTAATATTAAATACACATAATAGATATCCAAGTAGTTCATTATTTAAAGAAACAAAAATCTATGATACAAAACAATTATATTACAGACAACTAGCTATTACACGATATATCCATAAATCTGAATTGAAAACAGCTTCACACAAATACCAAACCAGACAAAAAAGTCAAAACTTTGAATATTTAGGACCAAAAATCTTTAACTCTCTTCCGAAAACTGTAAAAGAATCCCCCACACTAACTTCCTTTAAATACACAATTGATAAAATTTTCAGCCTTATCAATTGAAGATTATGGTTTTTATACTGTTTTATTTGAAATCCACTAACTATCCAAAAATGAATATTGTAGCCGTAGTAAAGATCCAAATTTTGCGGATTTTGGTTCTTGACATCCTTTGCCTAGAGTACGGAGAGCTGTACGATTTCGTCAACTTAGTGAGTTTGATAGGGGTCGTATAGTGGGACTTCGGGAAGCTGGCTTTTCTCCAAGATTCAAGATTTTATCCAAGAAGTTTTAGAATCCCACCTTTTATCTTATCTTGACACCCTGGCAAATCCAACTTTCCAACAAGATAATGCCCGACCACGTCACAAGAGTCACAATAGACTTCTTTCAACATAATTATGTCAGATTGTTACCTTGGCCACCAAGATCTTCCGACTTATCCCCAATTGAGCACGTGTTGGATATGCAACGTCCTTCGGATGTTTCGTATTTTTATGTCACTTGGTATACGTAGAGTATAAAAATACGTATAGGCAATTGCTGGGTTCAAAAGTCAATAACACTTTTGTTTTATTTATACTACGATAACTGCATAATATGCGTGAAAATTTTCAATAGATTTAACTTTTTATGTTATTTATTTTTTCATTAAAATTCGTTTGAATAGATTATTACCAGGGAAATCCTGTCTTTGTTTATCATCAACGACTGTGTCAGCGTTCATAACACATCCATGCACTTAATAATCAAAATAAATACCGCAACAAAAGGTTATTATTACACATTATATGTGTTTAAAGTTTATAAATATTTAATTTTTCAAGAATATATAGAATCTTTCGACTAGTGTACACATTTCTTTTTATGATCTTGTTAAAACATTAGACGGCCAATCAAAGTTTATTATATCTTTGTTATAACTGTTTAATCTTCAAAAAAACCGCTGCGAAGCGGTTTTATAGTTTACTATTATTAACCTGTCAAAAAGAAAATATTTAAACTGTCACCTTAGACGTAGAAATTGTTCGTATGATAATTTGACTGTAAGAGGTACTTCATTTTAAATTTCTTAAGTTTAATTTAGTAATATTATTAAAAATTTCCAGAATGAGAATTTCGTTTAACATTTTTCAAATAAATGATCTGTGTTTTAATTGCTGCATAGGTTAGGTAAGGTTTAGGTTAAGTTTGTGGTGAATGGGTCACTAAGACCCTCCACTGTGACTCGCAAGAGTGTATTGTGGCTCACACCTATTCAGATTTTACCAAACAAATTTAGATTCTTAACAAAAGGTCGAAGGCCTTGCCAAAACATCAGAAAAAGACGGCAAATCTTATCCGCCGACAATCAAAGTTTGTCAATATGATAATTCAAATGACGTTGGTCCATTAAAAGACCTGTAAGACAACGTAGGTCGTGGCTGAAGTAGTTTAACATTTGGTTGAAGACGATCTTCGAAGGATGTATAAAAAAGCCTTTGAATAAACTGATCATGGTGAATTATGCCAGAAATCTAATGTTCTTCCTGACAATTATAAGTTCTGGTTCGATAGAAGTACGTTCAGCAAGGGATTTGCAAGAGAGTCTGCCTTCTCATTTCCATCCAAGCCAGAATGGCCAGGTCTCCAGACCATCAATACTGGGATTGATTAGCTTCGCCTGAAACACGGTTACATAAGATCCCAGAGATAATTCACCAGCACTACAACCCATCTTTCTACCAAGAGCTGTCTGATTTGAATATTTTAATAGTTCATCCTTCACCAATTCATCTCTATTTGGAAATGGGATGGTAGTTTACTGTTACTGTTGTATGTTGTCTATCTAACCTCTCTTTCCAAAAATATATGGAAAGGAAGTAGGTCTAGCAGAATTTCTATAGATGCTGACGGTGTGGTACTAAAGGCTCCAGTATTTGCAGGACCAGCCTGCCTGTCTCTGTAAACCAGCGAGATTTGCTTGGCCCATTCGCTGTAAAGCTGTTGTCCAACAAGCAGTACCTCCATTTGTGATAATTGGTCTAACAATCATCACATATATCTAATACATTTGTTTGGGACCCGAACTCCAAGATTTTCCACAGATCCTGCGACATGTCCTCAAAGATAATTTCCAAGTGAGCATTCTAAAGCTTTAAAGCAGTTATTTATGATATGTAGGCTTCCATTGCCTGAAATTGATTGTGTTAACCTCTACTTTTTGGAAGTTCATCTTACTAAGAACAATAAATAACTGCACAGTTAAACTAAACTTCCACTATTTATTTGAAAAATTCGCTTTAAAATCAATTACAGCTGTTTCGCTATAACTAGCATCGTCAGATTGACATATTGAAATTACATGTTGTTTGTTTGTAACTAGGTGCTTGATGTTGATAAGGAGTTAAGGCTAGATCAAGTAAGGAAGTAATAAGACATAACAATATTAAAGCCTAGATGTTATTAGCCCTATGGGATTATCCTGGATGTATTTCCCTCTAAGATCAGTATAACTGTGCAATGATATAGAAAAACCAGGAAAAAACTATATCCTGTGATCTTTACAATAACTTAATATATTTATGTTACAATAATGTCTTATCTATGTATAAAATGAAGACTCAATCAAAGTAAACAGTTTAATAGTGGAGAACTTCCAAGATTTATTTGTTCATTAACTACTTTAAACTGTTGATCTGCTAGATGTCTTTTAATTTCAAGTTCTTCTAGAAAATCTAAATTTTGTTTTTTATCACAAATGTGTAGAATATGAATGTCATTGGTGTGTATAAGTGAGTTTGGATGTTCCAGTAGGTGTTTTGCATAGTTCGACTTATCTGGTTGTTGTAATCTATATGCTCTTAAGTGTTCATTAAATCTTACTTCAAAATTTCTTTGTGTTTGACCTATATATACTGCATTACATTTTGGACAATTAATTTTGTAAACACCTGATTTTTTTAATTTTGGTAGTTTTGTTTTTACATTTAACAATTTTGTTCCAATACTATTTTGTGTTTTAAATGATATTAATGCTGATGTTGCCGAAGACATTATTTTTGAGATTGCATTGGAAATATTTCCACAATATGTAATATTTTTATAGCTTTTAATTTCTTTAGTTTGTTTTGGAAATATTAGTTCTAGTGACATTTTTTGTTCTTTCTTATTAATTAATTTATTTATCAAATGTATTGGATAGCCATTAGATGTAGCTATTTGTTTTATGATCTCAATTTCTTTATTAAAATTACTTTTGTTCATTGGAATTGGAAATGCTCTATGTATCATGGAATTATAAGCTGCTAATTTATGTGATAGTGGATGATTTGAATTATATGGTATGGTTACATCTGTTTGTGTAGGTTTTCTGTATATTGAATAATTTAATGAATTATTAACTTTTCCAATACTCAAATCTAGAAAATTAATTGAATTATTTTCTTGAACTTCTAAGGTAAAATTAATTTTAGGATGCAAGGTAATAATATAATTAAATAATATATCTAACTGTCGTTCGCTACCTACAAAACCTGTTAACACATATCTATACCAAAATACAATATTATTTTTATAACTAGAATAAAAGATTTTGTTTTTTCTAAATTATCCTTAAATATATTTGCTAACATTGGAGAAATAGGACTTCCCATTGGAAGACCTTCATTTTGAATATAAACTTTGTTATCAAAAGTAAAATAATTTTGACTAATGCATACATCAAATAGATCAATTATGTCTGATATTATACCTGGATGGATATTTCTTTCATCTAATAGCTTTTTAAATAGAACTATACATTCTTTAGGTGGTATTTTTGAGAATATATTAGTTACGTCAAACGATACTAATTTAGTATTATTTTGTAAATTACATTTATTCAATTTTTTGATCAAATCTAATGAATTTTGTACTGAATATTTAGATGTGTAACCATAATTGTTTAGAATACTATTTAATTTTTTAGCTACTTTAGTATTAGGAGTGTTAACATACGAAACTACCGGTCTAATTGGTTTTGAATCTTTATGTAATTTAATTGTTCCATATAATTCTGGACATTGAGGATTTTTATTTACTAGGTATTTTTTATCGAAGTCATTAAATAGGTAATTTGAATGATTTACATGTTCTCTTATTTGGTTAGAAAATTTCTGTGTAGGATCGTTTTTTAGAATTTTGACATTACTTGACATTATGAAATCATTCACTTTAGATTTATAATCTTCTCTTTTTAAAATTACTGTTGAGTTACCCTTATCTGATTTTGTTATAATTAGGTTATTTTCATCTACTTTATTTTTGATTGATTTTAAAGCTAAAATGTCATTTTTAATACTTTGACTTTGGCTTTTAAATTTGTTTGGTTTTATATCTTTAATAAGATTTGCTATTTGCATTTTTTCATAAATAAAATTATTTGATTTAGTTTTCAAAGCTATTTCAGAATATTTGGTTGTACCTAATTCCAGAACACTACGAGTATTCAAGTTTTGTTATAAAAGGATACCACAAGGTTGTAGAAAAAATGGTGTATACTACTAGCGTTTACCGACTGTTATGAAAGTCGTTATGACAGAATCAAATCTTGTGTCATAATAAAAGTTGGGTTACGTTTATCTTATTTATTATGAAACTAAAGAAAGCTTGGGTTTGATCCAACGAGTATTTTCATTTTTATTATTTCAAAAATTCTATAGTTTCATCTTGGGATTGTGATAGGTTAAGATGAATTATTTCAATTTTTGAATTATTTATGCCTCGTCAAATCTTCAAATCCGTCTTCTCTATTGTCATGGTTTAGAAAAAAATTCTAAATCGCTTCTTTTGGGAAATGCAGAAAAGCGGAAAAATTCTTCTTTTATATAGAGCTTTTTGTTTCTCAAAGAAAAGTTTTCACAAGTTTTAAACTGCATTTGACATGCCAATTTAAAGTTTAAAAGATGGTAAATAAAATTTTGTACACCAAACTCTTTGTTTTTATAATATTCATTGTAAGACAAGAGGTTTTCAATTGAATTTGTATTAGAAATTTATTAACAAAGAACAAAAATACACTCAGAAAAAAATTTATTCAATTTTAAAGGGTCCAGGAAGAGCATATTAGCCACAATTTCTCGTTTATTCTCTAATAAATATAATAAATATAAAAACATCACCTTGATTATCGTCGAAAGAATTTCAATGTCGTTAAAATGCATTCTGATAAACACTTTTTTAAACTGGTAAAAAACAAATTTTTTCTCTAGGAAAGATAGTGACTAAGAAGTGAGAAAATACTTCCTAAAAATTAATTAAGTTGTAGAAATTAAAATTCGTAAAACTCGTAATGGATAACACGTAAACAAGTTTATTAGCTGTATATTGATTCAAATTCTTTATAAAATTGTAATTGCCTCGAGATGATTCCTATTATAGCGTTATTCATACATGGAATTTAATTAACACATACGGTATCGATGTTTTAAGAGATTTTTCTAATACGTCAACAGTTGTTTCAGTGACGTTAGCAGTTGCAGAGAACGCTTTAATCCGGCGTTTAAAACAACTCGTGGTTATAATTTTTACGTAGGTATTATTTGGAGTAAAAAAAACTTGTAAGTCTTTTTTTAAGGTTTCTTTCACTTATTATATAACCAATATTCCCAAAATCTAATCCTGATTAAGTTTTATACTGCTTCTTAAAGATGTTTTGTCCAAATATTGGATATGAAATCTATTGAAATATATATATATATATACGAGGGTTGTCTGAAAAGCTTCCGACCTCAACATGAAGATGGCAGCACTCGTAAACAAAAGTTGGGGAATGTGTTGGCGCATGCTTTGAAAGGTATCCACTAAAATTTCAGCCATTTTGGACGCGCGGTTGTTGTTTGACAATCATTTGAGTGAGTCGATGTGAGTGTTTTTATGGAAATGGAAAAAATCGAGTATCGAGCTGTCATTAAATATTTGTCTTTGAAAGGCAAATCAAAGACGAGTTGGACGCTGTGTACGGGGACTCTGCACCATCATTTACCACCGTGAAATTTTGGGCTGCTGAATTTAAACGTGGCCGTACCAGCTTGGGTGACGATGAACGTTCGGGACGTCCAAAAACTGCAACCACTGACGATAATATCGCTCAAGTTCACCAAATGGTGCTAGACAACCGTCGAATTAAAATTAGAGAGATAGCAGAGGCTATAAACATGTCCAAAGAACGTGTTTGTCACAAACTGAATCAAGATTTAGGCATGAGAAAGCTGTCCGCGCGTTGGGTGCCACTTTGAACCAAAAACGTGTTCGAATGAACATTTCCAACTCTGTTGGCGCAGTTTAGGCGCAATAAATCAGAGTTTTGAAAAAGAATTTTGTTTCACCAAGACAATGCGCCGTCTCTCATCTCAGCGGTTGCCATGGTGAAAATCCACGAATTACGGTTTGAACTGCTTGACCACCCTCCTTACTCACCAGATCTATCCCCAAGCGACTTTTTTTTGTTTCCAAAGCTAAAAGTTGCGCTCCGAGCGCAAGAAAAAATGTCTAGTATCTTTGTTAGGTCGGAAAGTTTTCAGACAACCCTCGTATATATAATTCTGACTAGTTTCTTGAAGCTCCTCAAAAAATGTGGAATATTTTTACAAGTCAGTTAAAAAGTTGTAAAACTTTTTAGTTGCAACAAATTTAGTAGTTAAATGGAAAATCAGTCCGACCCAAGTGGAGAAATAGTATTATAGTTATGATTGGAAAAATTCGTAAAATTGTATATGAACAGACAAAATATCTAAGAAGTATATAATCAATTGATATTTAGCAGTTTCAAATTATTAAATGAGAAGTCGGATTGATAAAAATAAAACGTGGCAACACCGCAAACAGTTATCGACAGCTCTCGTTGTGAACAAATTAGGGAGTTTTCCTTATATTTACAGTTACTCTTGCGCACAAAAGTCTTTGAAATGAGGAAACCTTAATAAGTTATGGCTGTAACTTTAATTATTAGTGAAAATATCTTCACTATTAAAGAAACTATTAAAGATAGCGCCGATATTAAAACAAAACCTATAAGAGGAGAAAATTTAACAAAATAAGTAATTTTCACCGGAGTTATTGCAGCTCCATTATTTTTAATTTCTCTGCTAGAATAATTGTTGAAAGGTTTTTAGTGTTTAATTAACATACTCAATAATTTAAACATCCTTAACTTTACTTAAGCACCACCCTGTATGTATATAAAGTCTTATGTCGTTGGGTCACACGAATTATTAATATTTGTTAGTCATAAAATCCTGTGAATGTTCGGTATTACTAGGAACATGCATTTAATTTATAAAAATGTTGGTTTATTTAAAGTGAAAACCCATGTATGCATTTGGAATCTTCTTAAAAAGCTACTTGGCTCTTTTACTTCAAACGTAACCATACTAATTCTTATTTTCGAGTGTTGTAATACTTCTCGACGTCAAAAACATCTGGCTACCGATATCCAACACTCCCATGGCGTGCTTTCATCACTGGCAGTTGAAAACAAAAAACAAATTTTTATCTAGATTGATTATAAACATTATTGTATCAAAACAAGATCGGTCTGCACGCATAATATGAAAAAAACATAAACGATCCAGGCGTAAAATATTAATGATGATATTAGAAAAAGAGTTTATGTTTATTAAAAAAGTTTTTTATGTTATAAAAAGGTACAGTTGTTCCGAAAAAATATTTTGTTATGTTATTGGAAAGTAAATCAATAAAAAATGTGTTTTTTCTAATTAAGCTATTGAGGGGTCTTTACTTAGTTTTAACTTCCTTAAAAAAAACATTTCTACTTTTGTGTTTCTATTTCCTATGTAACTACATGTCATCTTGTCAAATTGAAGAAAAAAGATATTTTAAAAGTCTCTCAAGAAGAGATTAAGCTCGTAAAGTCTTCAATGGACTAGTTTAGTAGGATCATATTAATCTAAATGATAGCAATATATATTTAGGATAAGATACCTACTTACTTATATTGGTATTCATTTTGCAATTAATTTTTCTCATTTCGTAAAATTTATCAATAAATAATTAGTAAGTTTTAAACGTAGCGCCAACTAATAACCAATAATGAAGTGTGTTTAAAAGTCAACGTTTAGCTACGTTCGTTTCAAGCATTCTCAAAGAACTGGCGGCACAAAACACCGTGTTCTGTGATTAACTGATTGTACCAGTTGGCAAGATATATGACAGGAGAGAAAATCGTGTTTATCTGTAATAAACAAAGAAGACCCCTATTCTTGACGGTGATAGAATAGAACAGCCAATAAGTAGTGGGCGTGGTTCTATTGAAAATGTCAAAACGGTATTCTTGAAATTCGTTCTCTCACTGTACCGATAGAAGGATTACTTCCCGAGAGAACAATTACTTCTATTGGTTATTTTTGAAGGAACCGCTATAACACCAAGAGAAGGTGTTAGGGATTTTTATTTTCGAACCAAAAATAGTATAGAAGTAATTTCTTTCATAAACCAAACACAACCAAATAACAAATTAAACTAACGAAAACGACAGAATATTTTGTTTAGTGTTTTACTCCTTATTTGATAAAGTGTCAATCAGAGAACAAAAATATCGATATGTTTATCTCTTTTTAATGACAACAAATAAGAGAGAGAGATAAGTTTCTCGGTTAATATTAAAGCATATCGACAATATCGTAAAGTTTCTACCAATCTTATTAAAACACGTCACTTACCACTTATGACGTATGTAACCATTAAATTTAAATTTCAAAAGCCGATTATGGCTAGAGGATTAATTTTATAAAAATTTTATTTGTACAGTTGATCCACTAAAAACCTATTTTATAAGATGCAAATATAAAAAAAATCACTAAACTAGTCCATTGGCGACTATGGTAACTGGCATTGTCCATAACTATGACACTATGACGGGTGAATATTTGGCAGTAAAGTGTTTTCGAACCAATCTTCGAATAATTCGGCTGTAGTGTCTTGGTGGTAATCCAACGACGAATCTTGAATGTTCTTCGTCGAAAGTCCCAATCTGTTTGGAATCCAACCATTTTCTGATCCAGCATGAATAATCGTGATCCGTTTTCCTTTGTTCGATGGATCTTTTGATTGGCATCGCACTGTTCCATCGGTCCATCCTTTTGCCGGCGTATCGTGGGTATCATACCAGGTCTCATCCAAATAGATTATTGGTCTTTGTAAAGACCTGTAATCACTTATGGCAGTCAAATATTCAAAACGCCATTGCCTAATCCGTTGGGATTCCATAATAATTAACCTTTTGTCAATTTTGCAGTATTTGAAACCTAGTTTGGATAAAAGTGTCCATAGGTTTCTAATTGATATCCTTATCTCAGTGGAGCTCCTTAGTCTTGTTTGCAATGATCTGATAGTAGGCACCAAGTTTTCTTCGTACATAGAGTAGATAGTTCTTCTTATCAAATCTTTATTACCGTTATCAGTGGTTCTGGAAACACCACTATAGTTTCGTTTTCGTCTCGGATGAATTGGCCTCGAAATGTGAACTCTTACTGATGATTCCAGTATCCCTGTCAAATCGCTGGTTTCTCTTACAGCAGAAGTAAAAGCCCAACCCCTTTGGACCATCTTTTGATGAACATGTCTGACGATTTTTTTGGCATCAAAGGATAAAACTCGTCGTCGAACAGAAACAGTAACACAGGGCGCCTCTGAAGCAGTTTCCCAAGGACGAAACATTTTTCACAAAAATTATTAAACAGCACACACATTCTCACTACGGGAACACAAATCTAAATGATTATACTCAACCCAAATTATACAAATACAAGAACCGATCCTGTGTGCAAATTTTGACCATCAGCAATAAACCGTGACAGACGATCGCAATAAAAGTCCCCTTTTATATTGTTGAACACATTTTACTTTGGTTATTTGACTTGTTGAAGCATAAGAAATATTTATATCAAAAAATAATCGTTAACTGGCTGAAAATAACCTATGCGCATACTGTCAGACGCATGCTCTAATCTACAAAAAATATTTCAAATATATCGGTTTGGAATGAACTCTATAGTGTAGTGAGACACATTTTCGTTGTTTTTTAGTAATTAATTTAGTGTTACTGATATGTTTCTCGCGTAATATTAAAATTTAGTGCAATCTAAATAAGTTACAGAGCAAGTAAAAAGTATATTCTTATACGTCACGATTGTATCTAAAGTTGAAACACCTTCGTAAATATTTTTATGAAATTCAACTAGTTAGAGAGATTTTGTATGAAATACGGACGTCTATTGACATTTACTAAGTGGTTGCTAGGGAAACTGTGCGATTTACTTTACAGCTGTGCGTTTATTCTACCGTGCGTTATAAGGCATCTTACATTGATTGAGGACTGTGTATTATTGGCCGCTTACCAGGGATGGTCGTAGGTAAATTTTATTATTGCTCATTTGTCATCTTTGTTTCGGTATAGTGTGATGGGAAGCTATGTCGAAAACTCATACACTTATTGGAAATAATACAGAAAAGTTTTCTAAAGGTTATTCTGTCTAAACTATATTCTAACGCGAAGCTATTTACCAGGATGTAGTATTTGTTGAAGACCCAAATAAAAGTAAACACTATCTCCACCTGTTAATGAGCGTATAATATGAATATTATCGATTATTCAAAACAAATCGATTGATAGACGCCACAAGTGGCAGCAGTGAAAGTTTTTTCAAATCAATAAAATAAAAGATATCTCCAAGAAGTCAAGGTCCGAGAGAAAATAATTATGCATATACAATTTCGTGAGGGTCAAGTAGTGAAAATAAGAAATTGTAAACTTTTTTTTAATTAGTCCCTGACAGCTCGTTTAAGAAGTAATAAATAAATTTTATACGTTAACAATTTTTTTAAATTTATTTATAAGTTTAATTTACAGCTATTACCTAATGGCATGGATAAATTAGATATTAAAAAAATTGTTAAACGATCTATAGATATGAAACTCTAAATTGATTCACTGACTGATTATTGCCATAAAACTAGAGTCCAAACGGTTCAAGGTATTTCAATTCTATCCAAACAGCATTTAAAAATCTATTTTTGTAAGTAAACGGTGGAAGTTTAGTTGTGTATTGTTTTTAGTAAGATGGACTTCAACAAAGTAAATGGTTAGTACAATAAATTGAATATAATGTTGTTTGTTAATGAAAATTTCAGAAAAAAAATACAATTTTTCTATAACAATGGCCATAGAATCAAGCAGAAGAATCAGTTTCTTGATATTTTCGTGATTTTTACCGATATCTGAATTAGTGCTACATTCAGTTTGCTTGTTAGTGTGCAGTCCAGTTTTCTAAAACTGGATTTAATCTTAAACCGCAGATTATAAATTTCTAATCTAAGAATTACAAATTTCTTCATACCTCAACAGTAAAGTTTGAGTATTTTATTTGTTCGTCTCAGCAGCCGCCGCCAATAATTTTTTTTAAACTGACTCTTTTTCTTCTGCTTTCAGTAAGTGCTGAAATTGCTGGTTGATTTCTCTAGGTTAGGTCAGTCAATTGGCTTCTCTTTGTATTTATTTTCATTTCAAATTTCCCTTTTTTCGTTACTTCAAATAATCCCAGTTCCTCAAAGTAACAAACATAGTTCTTTGCTTCGAAGACACTGATTCTTGTAATATCAAACAAATAAGCTTAAGTTTGTGCGTCTTAAAAATAATTGTAATACAAAAACTACAAAATTTTACTTGTTTTTTTTTCTTTGTAAATCTAATAACCCAAATGTAGAACAAATACAAATGAATATCTGGTTAGGTTAGTTTAGTTTAGGTTAGGTTAGGTCAGGTTAGGTTAGGTTAGGTTAGGTTAGGATGCACACGATAAAGCCACTACTGCAGTTGCAGATGGGGATTTTGTTGAGAGTGGTACAGAGGTACATGACAGTGGGTGTAATAGCAGCAGCTGTATTGTCAAGGTCATACCCTTTGGACCTGATGGCTAAGGCAAAGAGGCAGAGGTGAACTACTTCTTGACACCTACCTTTAAACTTATACACCAATTTTGCAAAAAGATTCATATATGGACTCACAATAAATCTTTATTTGAACACGTGCAAAAATATAACACACATTACAATTCGTGTTTGAACCAATACTGACAAGTGACAGCCTCGACACGCTCCATGGTGTTGGTGGGGGTGAAACACATTAGAAACAGCTTCTGATTAGGCTGATTAGAAGATAGTTGACGATATTAGTTTTGCCGATAACAAGGTATTCCACATTTCGGCTACTATACTCTACATAAATCTTTGTTTATAAATATATATACTAAAAACAATAAAGAGAGTAGAAGTAGGTCCAGTTGACAGCAAATCGGGGGCGTGCTTATTAATTTTTGAAAGGGTTAAGAATTAAGGAAAAATTCTTTGGTACACCGTTATAATCAAAGCACATACTGTATAATTCACCAACCAATGATACGCTCGTGCTTGCATTTACATTACCTGGGACGATGTGACGGAAGTTACGGTAAAGTGACGAAGACAGAAATATCGTTGCGTACAGCGTTGCCACTAGTTGTAATAAATACCTAACACTATACAAAAAATAATGAATTTTAAATGATCAGTATACAGAAAATGTATAAGTATTATTCATTACAAGCATTAATGCTTACTATATTTTGATTGTGCTATAAACTGGTAACGTAAAATTTAGATATGACAACGGAATCGTTATTGGTTTTAGTATGGTTGTAGAATTTTGCTACAATGCCAGACGAGATGGAGAAAGTGATATAGCTGTAACTTTGTACGTATGTGATCTAGATGAAAACATCTTGGTAATTATGTAAAACGGGAATTTATGTGTTATTTGCATTTAGACGCAACACAAACAAGTTTCAGTGGCACTCACAATTTTAAATCGATGTCCAATTATTTTAATTGAAGCAATATTTCACTTTTATTTGATGTTTACGTATTTTTTGCGCCTACCCTTTTAAGAGATCACAAAACTATTTATTAAACAACTTTTTTTTGCTTTAGTCCAAATTTGTACTTTTTTTCCGTTTAATTTCTACTTAATTTAAAATAAGAAAAATAATTAAATCTATTAGTGTGGTCATTTTTTCTTTGAACGAATTTATTGCATAATTTTAATAACCTTGATCTTTTTGATGATGACGACTTTGGCATATGTCTCAAGAGTAATTATCAAGTGCATTTTAGTACATGCAAATAAGTATGAATCCAAATTGTACCATGTTTATATCAAAATTCTGGTTTAGTTTTACCTTTTTTGTACCGAATGACATTGATACACATTTTTTTTAGTAGATAGTCGGTCCAATACATTTAAATATTTGGTCAGTGAAATTAATCTGAATATATAGAGCGTTCTTCAATGTCAAGAGATTGTGGATGACTTTGCCTCCATAGCAATGGAAAAATAATAATATTTATTTGCATTTATAATAATATAGTAAGTTTTAACAAAATAAATCATGGCAAAAACTTTTTTAGTTGTGCAATATGCAATAGGATCCGGAAATGAATTAAAACTGTTTAAAATCCAGGTCTTGTAACCATATTATGACGTTGGGCGTCGATTTGTGATATGATTTAAATGTTGAAAGTGAATTTATAAAAATATTTAGTTAACTTTTAAAAAATAACAATATACCAAAAGAAAAAATGTAATTTATAATAAAACAACCATTAATCTTAATTTCGTCTTTAATTAGTTGTAAAAGATATTTCAATAATTAACAAAATTTATAAATGTTTATCGCAGCAAAAATTATGATAGTTAAATACCTCGGCTAGTGGTGAGTAAGTTCATTAGCTCTGACTATAGTACAATATTTGTTTCTTTAAGAAATTATAAGGGCGCCACTGAAATCTTTTTATTTTTTATGATACTACTGAAGAAAGTTGTTTTAAGCTGAGTTATTAAAATAGTATCATTAGATGACAAAAAGATGTCAGAAAAAAACTGTCTATGAAGTAAAAAAAATGAAAATGTACCAACAGATAAAAGATAAATAGATTTCCTTGGTGCTAAAATGAATGAAGTTGAGAATACGTTACAACAAAATAATCCGCAAACAGTTCTTTACAACTACTTATTCTAATACAGTTGATGATATAGATAGATATAAACGGAGATAAAAGAGAAAAAATATGGGAACAGTAAACTTGATATACCACAATAAACTTATCTGTTAACAATAGTGGACGATCCTTCGCCGCACCTTGGGGTCGCTATGGCACTGTTTAGGTGGTTTCAAATGACTATGGAAGATCACGAGTGGAGGGATGATTTGCCCAAGTTGTAGAGATGATCCAGTTAAAAATGTTCGTGCATACGAGAGCTTAAAGTTTACAAGCTGTTCAAGTTTATTGAATCTTCAAATTAAAAAGATGCTTCTAGTTTACTGTATTATATTCCAACTTTCTGAAAATTACCAGTGTCAAACACGTGTTACATTTACTTTTCTGGCACAAAAAGTACAAATCAGCATAGTCCGAAATCTACAGTTAGATGCTAACTTATTTTAATAGATTACAAAAGATACATTCTTACATTAAATTTACTTTGTAACAACCTTACACACTAATCAAAATTCCAGAAATGTACTTTTACTAGCCTTTTTATAAAAAATTATCATTAATACTTTTAATTACCATAAAAAGATTCTTCGAATAATAATGAAATATATTGAAATTCTCATCTGATGTAATAAAATATAATATAGCTATCGATGTTTTATAAATATTTTAACAAAAAGGAATTATAAAATTGGAAATAAACATACCTGTATATGACAGTAAACCAATACAAGAAATGAGACTGGGAATAATTATTAAAACCTCTTGAACCCGATAATGGCAACTCATTAGTACACCTCGTAGCGTAGCTACTTTGAACTTCCAATTATAATTATAGAGACCGTATTCATTATTTTATTATTAAGAATTTTTTCTGACAGGTCATTGGGAAAATCGAGGTAGGTGGAAGCTTGGAATCGGACAACGTCAGAAGAATTTCTAACCCGAATAAATTCTTGAAAATTAAATAACTAGTATAGAAATTATTATTTATTAACCGAAGTAGAAGGGGATGGTCCTGGCCGATGACCCTGCTAAACACGCCAAATTATGTAAATAAACAAAGTTACAAGAAACCAACCGAAATAGAACTACCGTTATGACTGTTCCTACTACTTTGTTGCAATTTAACACATCAACCTCACACTGCCACTCCCTATATTAGCGGAAGTCGAGCGAATGCAATTAAATTTTCATTAAACGACAACAGACCTATCACCACCGAGTTATTTTCCACCGTATAAGGCATATTCTTATAATAATTATTCATTCCCGCTAGACAAAGTGCTTTAAATTGACAATTAAACGATTCGCTTGATTTCACCTTAAATACTTTAGGAGATTAATTGATATTCGACCGTTAGGTATCCTCATACCGCACCTACAATAAATGCTGGACAATCTATGTATCTATTTTAATGATATAACTAAAATTAGCTAACCCCTACTGGGCACAATTCATATAGTATAATCTGAATTATAAGAGAGACTCATTTATGACTGATGAGAGGATTCTTTGGTCTCTTTGAACGTTTTATTTTTTGCTCTAATTTCTATTGGGTAGGTGAAGGATCTATCGTGGCTCAACCCTAGGTTATAGTGGTTCTATCAGCCCTATTCCCTTTGACGAAGCTTATAAGGGTAGTTTGGACACTTGTGTGCTATATTATATTATAAAATAATGTTGTTTCTATAACTAATATTTGTTTCCAAGATGTTTCAGCTAAAACAGTTAAAAATTGCCTTGTAAACTTATTTTCTTTATTTGGTATGCCAGGTTACGTCCAGGAAACAAACAATGAAGGCAGCAAGAATCTCGGGATGCCTGAAGGAAATCGTCTGGAAGAATAAATATCTAAATACTAATAGCAAATTCAAAACATATAAAACAACAATAAGACTTATTATAACATAATACGCGACAGAAACAAGACCAGGTACAAATACAACCCTCCAAATGATGAGAACATTGAGAAGTATGCAAGGTAAAAGTCTACATGACAGAATAAGGAGTGAAGATATCAGACAAGGACATAGGAAGGTGGGAAAGACAAGGAAGAAGATATTGGATCAAACATATAAAAAGAAAAATGAATATATTCATATATAGATAGATGTTTAAGAGGTGGCCAGAAGCCTATTCCACTGCGACCTTTTCAGATCTATTGTGGTCCTCGAAAAACTAGATTACATCCCCCAGTCCGACTCTCTTAACGAAGTCTATAAGCTTTAAGACTATAACCTTCATGTAGTCCCTTGCCAATGGATATTCTTCTCCTAAAGTCAGGAACCGCATATTTACCAGACCTTCGCACTGACATAAGATGTGCTCTGGTGTTTCCTCTTCTAGGTGACAGAATCTGCACAGATCCGTCTCGGTCAACATCAGCTTAAGATGCCTGTTTAGCTTACAGTGACCCGTCAATAGACTTACTACAGTTTTGACCGTTTTCCTGTCTTTACTCAATAAGTCTGACGTAAACTTTTGCGGATGTTCCATTATGAACTGTTTCGCTTGCCTTTGTCCTGGTGAATTCCACCACCATTCCCGTGAAAGGCATTGATGAGCCTAGTTAAGCCATTTTATCTGCCTTTTCATTACCTTTTAGACCACTGTGACCTGGTACCCAAGCTACCGTAACCTTGCTACGATCCCCCAGAGTATTCAGAGCATGCACACAGTCCCATACTAACCTAGAATTGACCTCTACAGAATCTAGTGCCCTTAGCACCGCCTGACTGTCTGTGAAGATGGCTATTGAACGGTACGTCCTATCCAGCCTTTTAATTTCTTCTACACAGTAGTGAATTGCCGTAATTTCTGCTGGAAAAATCGTGGCGTTTTGGGATAGACTTACTGGGAATGTTATCCCTTGTTTCCTTCCGACTACGCCGGCTCCCACGCCATACGGTCTTTAAGGGTTGACTCCGCCTCTACGGGTACACCTTTTTCCCAGTCTTCCCTACCTGGTATAACTATTTTAAATTTATTGGCAAAGCTATATCTCGTGACTGTTGCGTCAATGGGTTGCCCCAAAATGTTATCCGCTTTTAGTTCCTCGATTAGCTTACCATTATCAGCCCCATGCGATTGGTTTATGTGCTGCTGATTATGTATTAATTTGTGCATGGCTGCTCTCGCTTCGCCCTGTTTATATTTATATGTGTAGTGCTGGAATGTTTAACAAGACTTCCAGTGCAGCTAAAGGAGTAGTTTTTATGGCCCCCGTAACGCACAGGCAAGCTAACCTTTGTATGTTACTTAACAGCCTTACTGCTCCTATTTGCTGTGTCTTTGTCCACCATACCACTGACCCGTAGGTTATTATGGGTCTAATAACCCTTGGTCATTTTGGGGTTAAGCCCCCAAATTTTTCCACACATACGTCTACATCTGCCCAAGGATAATATAGCTTTCTGCGTGGTTTTTTGTATGTGTGTGTTCCATGAGAGTCTTTTATCTAGGAATACTCCTAGGTATTTTATTTCTTTGACAACTGGAATCAATGTTCCCAATGTTAGTGGTTTTATACCGGCCAATGTTGTCTTTTTCGTAAAGTTGATAATTTGTGTTTTTTGAGCATTGACTATTAGTCTTACACCAATTTTCAACCGTGTTTAGGGCTATCTGCATTCTGTCAGATAATACCCCGGCAAATTTGCCTCTGATGACAATCGCTATGTCATCTGCATATCCTAGACACTAAAGGTTTTTTTGGATAATTCGTTGAGGAGATCGTCTACTAGGGTTGCCCAAAGTAGTGGTGACAGAACTCCTCCTTGTGAACAACCTCCACCTGCTTTCGCTTTGATGATAGCTTGCCCTAGTGAGGATATTACAATATATAATATATTCCAGTATTTGAAGAGCAAATTCTTTGAAAGTCAAAATCTTTTATTATGAAAATAATATCCTCTTTCTTAAACCCATGATTAGAAACTTCACTTAAGAGCTAAATCGGGATTAAAACTGTTGGTGAAACTGTGCCTTAGAGTTAGTCTGTATATAGTATAGCGTCTAGAGTTTTCGAGAACATTCTGTGATGTTCGAGAAACATATAGAACGTCGAAAAATAATTTATAAAAGAGTCATGTCAACTTGGAAGTTAGAGAAAGTTGAGGGAATAGTTAGTAAAAAAACATAATTGTGTTTCTGTAATGAAATTGTAAGTCTTTTAATTCTATAAATTGATTTAAACTTATTTTGGCATTTCCTTATTTAATTTAATTATTAATTAAATAAGAGTGCAATAGAGTGGAAAACAAAGAGTTTTAATAGAGCCATTATACGTACACATCACTTTGGCTAATTGCCCATAACAAAACCCATCGTAACAGCAGCGTCTTTAATGGATTGTTAAGAACAACATAATAACTAATGTTATTTACTTGATTAAACAAAAACCCAGGAAAATATATACTTAAAGTTAAATAGACAACTTTTTGTGATCTTTTTTCTTAAATAGCATTACATAGTGCGTTATAATTAACAGTAAATCTGTAGATGTTTTTGTTATATAGCGATGCTGAAAACACGATAAAAGGTCTTAAGTTCCTTATTGCCTATAACGGTTCAGATATTTTTCGATATTCGATAAATATTGAACCCCCCTCTTAAATTGTGTTTATTTTCTTTACAGCAAGGACTCTATTTGTAAATAATTTCTCAGCTTCGGAAGAAATTAAAGTAGATGAGGGTTAGACAGACATAATTCAAAAGAATAGCAGTAAAAGAATATAGTGTAGTATAAGTTGGAGGAAAGCGTTCACTATGGATAGTTTGATTTCAGAAGTAGATTAGGCACAAGAAGCTA
Organism: Ophraella communa; assembly: GCA_035357415.1. Classification (NCBI taxonomy): domain Eukaryota; kingdom Metazoa; phylum Arthropoda; class Insecta; order Coleoptera; family Chrysomelidae; genus Ophraella; species Ophraella communa. The sequence continues at coordinate 2,228,010 of CM068982.1, read as the reverse complement.
AACGTATTGAAACAAAGATGCCTGTATATAAATCAGGACATCTACATAATATGTTATATAGATTTAGATAAGGTTATCCACGAAATACTGCTTAAAATAATTAAAAGATACAGTTTTTCTCATAAGAATCTTCAACAAAAATCCAAAGAATTGAATCTTCTTACAGATAAGGTAGTAGACAGGAGATAACAAGAGAAACTTTAATTTACCAAAATTGGAGCTTCCTGCTACAAAAATTTTGTAAATGTGTGCATTTGTTTTTCGTTCCCAACCTATTTGTGTTTAAAATTTTGCGCATTAATCAGAATATTTTAATATGAGTGTATGGTATCCTTTAGATGTATCAAAGGCCAGATATTCATAAATCACTTATACTTTCTATTCTTTTCCAAATTTATTTCTTAAAAGCAGTCCATCTAATTTTCCACCTTGTCAATTTCCCTAACAACACTATTGGTGAAAAATAACCAAAAAACACAAAACTTGTAAAGATAAAACCATAATTTCAATAAAACTCTTAATAATTATTAAATTAAATATAAATTTTTATTTTCCAGCCCAATATTTTGCGAATCAACTTCCCGTTTGCATTGGAAATACAAATGAAATCGTATTATTTTATTTATTTTTGTTGTAATAAATCGATCAAGCCTATCAATAACATATTTCTCTTAGTTTTAATTAGTGGTTGTCAATGTCTATTCTTTTTTGTTCCTCGGGAAACAGTAATCAATTTTACAGCAGAAAACGATACCCGCATTGGTGCGAGTAGTGCGGAGAGACAATCACAGTCATTAGCGAAACTGTGTCACAGATATAATTCATCGCGTGTACCTTCTACCAATACAGTATATGATGGTAAAAGAAGGATCGTGCAGTTATAAAACAACACTCTGTATTATACAGTAAGACCACAATCAATTATTTCGTTTAGAGTTTAGAGATGGAAACAGTCAACAAGAAGTTGTTTGTTAAATCGGTAAAATAATTCAATTTGGTATATAAAATTGAAATTAAAGAACTTACTGGGATGAATTTGGGTAACTTATCCTCAATTTTCCAAGCAGAGGTCTTTGTAAAAGAATTACATGCGCAGGAGATGGACAAGTCAGCCCTCAAAGTCACTGGAATCAAATGGGACCTAAATATTTATGTAAAAAAGTCGTCAACTGCATACAAAGTATAATTTTAAAGCGTTACGAAATGCGGTTATTGATGAAATGGACTTTATTTCAAAGGGTGGATTGTTGTGCATTTTCTTAGCGTTATAAAAAATGGAGCTTTTGATTAGTTCCGTGCGTTTCCTGAGAGATTACCATAGATTGTTACTTCTGGAAGAGATTTACCTCTTCTACTATCTTGAAGTCGATATCTAATTTGCATCCTATCGGGATATTACTAGGTACTTAGTCTTGTAGGTATTAATAAGCATCTTTAGTTCTTTGCAATAGTCTTTCAAGATTATCTTCACAATGGGCGAAAAGAGCAGCATCTTCTGCGTAGCAAATAGCCCAAAAGATGGTGTTACTCATCTTAAATTCTGTTCTAGGAAAAGAGCAGCATCTTCTGCGTAGCAAATAGCCCAAAAGATGGTGTTACTGATCTTAAATTCTGTTCTAGGAAGATTTTCCTCCTTTCTTCTGTAGTCCTACTCTTATTTTTGTTTTGCATTGTTTGTTAAACAAAAACGAATGCATTTTTTTAAATAAACAGACAAAATAAAACGTCCAACAAATAACAAAAACAATGAAAGATAACCTAAATATTGGAAAAACTGTTAATTACTTGAGTACATCCACTTCAACAGACTATACCATTTTTTTTGGATAAATCTAGATCACAAATCAATATTATTAAGAGCATTGGTAAAAAAATAACCATTAGCACTTGTTGAAAACGATAATACATAATTGAACAGAAACTAATCGAGACACGTATTAATTCTACTTATCGTTCATTATCCTGTTCAATATAATACGTCTAATTTTTAATCCCTAATGCATTCGAATTAAAGATCGTTTATTGTTTGATTCGAAAAACAAACATCCATCTGTAAATATTGTAAAATTGAGACGGTAATTTGAAAAACAATAAAATATATATAAACAAATCAATTGATGGCAGACGAACATGCAAGATCAATCAAGGAAACAATATTTTTCTATTTATATCACTAATAAATGTTTATAAACATGTATGAAATAAAAAGAAATTGGGTATTATGACTACCAATCATTTTTTTATTGAATTTTGATCATTATAGACCAGTCAATAGTGGAAAAATTCTTAAAAATATGGATAAAAAGTATTCTTAACTGGGGGGAATTTATTCGGAAAAAAGAAGTGTGGTATGCCTTAAAACGATATTTGTTGTATTCCCCACGAGAAAACACACTCCATTTGTTTATTTTTGATATCAAACCTTAAATTTTAATTGCTTTGAGGTATCTTTTTAACAACTATAAATACAGTCTGGATAACTTCATAATATATTCCAGTATTTGAAGAGCAGGTTCTTTTGAAAGTCAAAATCTTTTATGATGGAAATAATCTTCTATTTCTTAAACCCATGATTAGAAACTTCAATTAAGAGCTAAATCGGGATTAAAACTGTTGATGAAACTGTGCCTTAGAGTTAGTCTGTATATGGTATAGTTTTCGAGAACATACAGAACGTTGAAAAATAATTTAAAAAAGGGTCATGTCAACTTGGAAGTTAGAGGAAGTTGACGGAATAATTAGTAAAAAAACAAAATTGTGTTTCCGTAATCAAATTTTAATTCTTTTAACTCTATAAATTGATTTAAACTTATTTTGGCATTTCCTTATTTAATTATTAATTAGATTTGGGTGTTATGTTTGACAGAAAGTTGACATGGCACTCACATATTGAACGTATAGTAAGAAAACCGTACGTTTCTAAGTGTGCTCTTTGGCCCTTCTTATCAAAAGACAGTCAACTGAATCTAAGACACAAACTGACTCTATACAAGACTTGTATACTTCCTCAAATGACTTACGCTTCAACAGTCTGGGGCCAGACAGCCAATACTCACTTCCGTAAACTAGAGACTGTGAAGAATAAAGATCACTGGAGCTCCCTGATTTATAACAGGTCGGCTGAAAAGTCCCCGGTCTGGCTTGATAATGAGTTTCCGGACTCTGCGCCAGGAAAATCAACAATCATTCACTGGTACGCAAAATTCAAGCGTGGTGAAATGAGCACCGAAGACGGTGAACGCAGTGGACGCCCAAAAGAGGTGGTTACCTACCAAAAAAATCAAAAAAATCCACAAAATGATTTTGAGTGACCGTAAAGTAAATATGATCGAGATAGCTGACACTCTAAAGATATCTAAGGAACGTGTTGGACATATCGTTCACGAATATTTGGGTATGCGGAAGCTCTGTGAGAAATGGGTGCCGCGCGTGCTCACAATCGACCAAAAACAGCAACGAATTGATGATTCTGAGCAGTGTTTGCAGATGTTAAGTCGTAATAAACCCGATTTTTTGCGTCGATATGTGACTATGGATGAAACTTGGCTCCATCACTACACGCCTGAGTCCAATCGACAGTCAGCTGAGTGGACTGCGGCCGGTGAACCGCCACCAAAGCGTGGAAAGACTCAACAGTCAGCTGGCAAAGTTATGGCCTCAGTTTTTTGGGATACACACGGTATATTGTTCATCGACTATTTGGAAAAGGGAAAAACAATCAACAGCGACTATTACTGTGCATTATTGGAGCGATTGAAGACCGAAATCGCGAAAAAACGGCCCCATATGAAGAAGAAAAAAGTGTTGTTTCATAAAGACAATGCAACGTGTCACAAATCATCGAAAACGATGGCAAAATTGCATGAATTGGGCTTCGAATTGCTTCCTCACCCACCGTATTCTCCAGATCTAGCCCCAAGCGACTTTTTCCTTTTCTCTGACCTGAAGAGAATGCTCACGGGAAAAAAATTTGGCTCTGATACTGAGGTAATCGCCGAAACTGAAGCCTATTTTGAGGACAAACCGAAGGAGTACTACAAAAATGGTATCGAAAAGTTGGAAGGTCACTATAATCGCTGTATCGCCCTTGAAGGCAACTATGTTGAATAAAAAAAATGAATTTTGTCAAAATATTGTGTTTTACTATGGTAGACCGGGGACTTTTCAGCCGACCTGTTACGTAATTCTAATATCAGACGTGACGACGTACTAACCCACTAATGAGGAGGGCACTTAATTATGACTTGGACCCAAATTGGTTCTCATGAACCCCCCTGAAGTTTAGGAAAAATCAAAATGTTTCTTTTCAAAATTTTCAAAATTCAACGTAGTATTTATGCGAAATATTTAGAGAAAAGGTAAAAGTTTAGAAAAAAAAGCCTAATACGAATATCAAGGATCCCAGAGAGAGACTAGTTGAAAGAGCAAGAACGAATAATCCAATAGAAAAACGACCACATTGTAGACCACCCAAACTTTGACCAGAATGCTGGACCTCATTGTCCGGAGAAGACTGATTGCAATGAACAAGCATGATTAATCTTCACAATGTTTCTCTGCATTTTAATTTAGTAACATCACCTCTACATTTTTTAGACTTTCAGCAGGAGTCCCACAAGGTTCGGTACTTGCACCTCTTATTTACCTTGCCTGTATATACGAAGTACAGAACAACTTTTTTTCAATATAAACTTAACACAATGTATGGATTATTTACAAAATTATGTCGTGTCATGTCAAAATTTAGATAGCCAAGTCAAAATTTTTGTTTTTTAATATTAAAACCGGATAAATTTTCGTTTAATTTCACGTCAACAACTCTCCATCGATTTCTGGGAGTGCACTTGAATTTCTGGTGCAATAAAAGAGTCTACATGACTTCCTAATAAAATGATCAAATATGTCGTTTTAGTTTCATATTTTATTGCGTTTAAAACCAAAGGCAGTATGAAAAAATATAGTACGATACACGTCCGTGAAGTGATACTAGTTTAGATATTCTTGACTCGGCTCCTTCACAAACATCTTTCTCGTACCGTAATAAGTCACTTCCCAGACTTTTAACGTAAATAACTATTACAGTATTAGATGAATTGAAATTAATTATCTGAATCGTGATAATATATTATCTTTTTATCTTCGTAATTTATATCTAATCAAAACTTTTCCTCGCATAGAATATAAAATGTCAACAAGGCGACACGAGTCTTATCGATTATTTAGTTTGTAAATTTCTGTTGAAAACCTCTTCCTGGTAGTAACATCTAAATGTCTGTTTGTCGTCTATAATATATACTTCCAGGTAATAAACAAGGTGAATTTATTGTTTGTTTTTGTGAAAACGCAAGCTAGTGGAAAAGCGCATATTAAATCGATATTAATAAATCTAGGTTGTGTGTCCTCCTGCTTTTAATTTAAATTCACGTCGCTCTGCTATCATGACCGGTACCTGTTCGTTATGTCATTAAAACTATTATTGCCAGGATCGGTTTGCCTGACTAAATAATAGTAGGCCCATTTCATAAATTTGTAAATACGTTAGTTCTGTCTTTCGAATAATTTTCTTATTTAATGCCATCTTCATTTTCCTAACCAATATTTTGGTTTTAAATATCCAGATCTGTGATATATTTCATAGTAACCATGGTAAGACTGTTTTATCCAGTCCTTTGCCTTCAAACTATTTAATAATATTAACAAATACATTCAGATAAGATGCAGTCAATATAAAACTGAAAGGAGAAAATTGTTTCTACCTGCACCCAAGGTAAAGAAACTTAACAATTTCTATACCAAGCTTGACCGTTTTCTATGAAAAAAGAACTACTTCCTGGGCTATATGCCCCAACGGACATTGAATTACATTCCAATAGAAAACGTGGTGGCAACCGACTTCGTCGATACATAAAACCATTTAATTCTATAGCGAAAGGGCTGTTTTTTAATTTTTTCTACTCTGTTTAGATACTCAGTTTGAGGAATGTTTAGTTTTTGGGGACTGTTAGATCCTCAAATTAATCAATTACTATTTTATCTTGTGTTTTCTGCATTACAAAAGAATCTCACCTAAGCAAATTACAAATAAAAATCCTCTATAATTTTCTTTCAATTCCTGCTCTGTAATTATACGTAGCTATAATTGGAAAGTAATTATTAAATAAATGCAGTTATTGTGACTGCCAAGAAGTTTTTGTTTATTGCCATTATTTGAAATAACATTAAGTGCATTCAAAGTTATATGAATGTTTTAACCTTTATATCAGAAAAAATCTTTGTCTTGATAAAGTGACTAATACAGTTAGAAAATGAATAAAGTTCAAAGGTTGGATTTGGTATTTAATATAATTAGTTTTTTCATCTAGATCATTAATATTATTATAAAGAAACAAGTTTTAGTAATTGTATATTTATATAGTAGTAAATAATTGGTTTTGATATATTAAATTAAAATTACTTGTAATTTGTAGTTTAAATTAGCCATTAAAATAAGATAAATAGCGAAGGTTAATTGTATGTATATTCGAGGATAGGTTTTAGGTCTCAATAGTTATGTTAGTTATTTGTTTATCGGTTAGGAATTAATTCTGTTCGGACTAAATGACCTTTCTTTGTAATTTTTAATAAATTTGTTACAATAAATACTAAACACACCTAAATACAACTAAGTACAAATAACTTTTACTATTTTTCTATGAGAAATCAAATAAAAATATAAATAATGGGGGTTGCAATTAAAAAAAAAAAATAAGAAATCGTCGTTTTCTCAAGTTAAAACTTAACTCAACGTTCTGACCACCCTGTATAAATAATTTCTTATTTGAACACTGTAAATTATAATGTAGGCCCTTAGGTGCAAAACGATGTTATAATTTTTAACTTTTATCATTTAATTAATTGTAATAATCTTGTATTGTTTTGTTGAAATTTATTGTGCGAACCCTTACTTTGCGGAAGTCCATCTTTTAATGGATAAATTGTCTACAATTTAGGCAAAAGATAATAAAAATAACAAAAACTAAAAGAAAAACATTATTTACGTTGTTATAATTACTTAGTAATAAATACAATAGCTGTTAAAAATAAAGAGTTTTAAAAAAATATATCACCCATAAAATCACTAATTTAAAAGCTTTGTAACAGTAATTTTAACTAAATAACTGTAAAATCTCCAACTCTCTTGACTTTAATTTCCATCATAAATTAATTACAACTAAAATATTACTCAGTTTTCATCTTTCTCTATTTTTATAAACTTATTAATACTTGGGAGTCAGGTTAAAACAAATATAAATAATTTAGGTAATTGTGTCAACTTTTACGGTCGGTTTTAAATTAGTCTTTTGCAACTCGATGGACATTTTTTCTGATTCTACAACATTCGTTCGTGTTTCCTGAATTCCACTGGCATAAGTCATCCCAGTGCAAGCTTAAATATTTTTAGATTTTGTTTGTCAACATGCTTTTGTCCAATAACCGTGACGAATCTCGAGTTATTGCTTTAGAATTGTTGATTCATCGAACGAATATTATTTTTTACTACTTCATATACGTTTTGGAAGCAAGAGAATCAACATTTTTATTAAAATCTTAACATGATGTTGTTTTTCGCGTCAATTTTATGTCTGTCGATAAATTGTATACGAAGTAAAAGCAAAATAAATCAATTTTTATATTAAAATAGTTTATCTTGACGAAACCACCAAAACTACAAGTTTTCCAAACTAGGAATTTAGTCACAGCTTTTGTTTTCTTATATTTATTAATTGTAATATTAATTCTTCTATTTCTACCCTTTAAACAGTTTCAACAGACAAGTTCTTTATTGTAGCAAATAAAATATGCACTGGGCCAATCTCATTATAAGATTCCCTTCAAGATTACTGTTTTCTACTGCTTCTTACTGATGAGGAAACAGTAATGTCGAAACTAGTCTACGAGTAGTACTCTTCCCTTTCATTTGCAAAACGAAAGAGATGGTCTCAAATATCGACTTGGTCCATCGTCATCACGTTTTCTATTGAAATATAATGTTAGTTGTGGCATGGAAGTAGTTGTTTTTTCTTTATAAAACCGTCAAGCCTTGTTGAAATCGATTTAGAGTTTCTATACCTTCGAGGGTGCAAGTAGAAATAAGAAATTTGTTTTCATTACTTACACAAAAAATATGTAGATAGCTTAAGTTTAATTTATACGTAGTTAGTCAACAATTCATCCCAGATATATTTAACCATTGATCTATTTCATTGAAAAAATTGTATCATCACTCCAAAACTACTGTCAGAGTTGAATAAATTTGTCACAATATTGTTTTTCATATTAATTGTCTACTAGAAAACATTAAAACATTTTCCAGCTCATCAAGGTTCTTATGCGCATGTCCAGATATTCCCAAACATGTTCCATTGTCAGATTGACATATTGTCAATGAAACTCAAACATATAGTGACTTACTGTTCTCATAATTTTTTGGTTGTGGTGATAAAGTTTGCAATGACAAACGAAAGCTCGACCTTGGAATAAAGGCAGTAACTTAAGAAGCAACTTTTTCAACTTCTTTAGGAGTCTCTTATCGTTGTATATTGTAATTTTTTATTTAATAGAAATTATTATTAAACAACGAAATTCGTTAGCTCCCTAACTATATAAGTAAAGGCAAACTGTTGAAAGGGAGGTTGCACTATAGCTTTTACTTCAACTATAATTTGAAATATGTTTCCTAAAATGCTGTAAAGCAATGATATAATAAAGGCATTAGGTTGCTTGCAGGGAAGCCTAAATGATTTGCGTGCCCACAGATAATCAATTAATTTTATAATTATGTAAGTAGTTTAATTGGACTTTATTAAATCATTATTAAGGTTATGTTTACATGCAACTTAAAATCGGGTACTTATTAATTGATATGTTGATTAATGCACAAATAACAAATTAATCTATCAAAAGTTATCCAGTAATTCAGGTTTGCAATAATACATTCACGTAAACGTCTACATTAATAATCTAGTCTTTTAATCTTTTGCTGTCGATTGTAAAAGGTAATAGGAATTAAAAAAAACAAACAAATAGTGATGTACTGCAACTGAAAATGACTGAAATCCGTTCTGCTTATGTTGTTTGACGTAATAAGATTGCGTCGCATACGTAAAATTCTGAAGTACGCTTAAAATGAGTGAAGTGAATAGCGAGGTCAATATCAATCTCGAAAAAGCACGAAGACCGTGTTGTATCTATCTAGACGTGCATATCAGTAATATTTTTTACGAAGAGTTAATGAATTATAGTTTTTTGTAGTTTTGCCATTGATATGTATGATAAATAAATTTAAGTGCGTCGTTTTACCTTTTTTGGATGGACTTTAATATTTTCCTGTTCCTCTCTAAGCGGAGTTTTAAATCTTTTTGTTTGTGTGCCTAATAATTTTTATTTTGGCAATGTTCTCTTAATATAATCATGTAAATAGGTATAAAATTAAATATTTATTCAAATTATAACTGCGTTTTTACGGTGCTCACGTCAACTGACAATACCACCCAATTTCCTTACCCCCCCCCATTTACTTATCCTGCTTGTGTTGATGTAAACATAACCTTAAGAAGAATCGATACTAATATTTAAATTTTAGCAGAAAAGGCAATCTACATAATTTTTGTTAAAGTTATTGAAAGATCAAAATAGTATGACTATTTTCTGTTAAAAAATAATGTATTTATTAAACTAAAATTCCAAAATAGTAGGCACTAAATTCTCAGAAATGACTGTGACGTTTTTGCCTTAATCTGCCTCTTGCAGTGGCGTACGGAAATTATACTAAACAGATGTGGAAAAATTAATTATTTAAAAACTATATCCACAAATAAGAATTAAATTACATTATATTAATTATATAAAAAAAATATACACTGTGTCCACGGATGGAGTTGCTAAGAGGAGAAAAACCTTTATTATTAATTTTATGACAAAGTTATTGTTATAAAAAATTTGCATCCTTTGGAAATAAGATTGACATAAAAAAATCTGAGATCGGATGTACAGGGTGTTAGCAAAGTAATAAAACGGTGAAAATGTTTCATGAGAAAAGTAGGCACCATTCATTATTATTAATGCAGCCGTGTGCATGAGATTTCGATTTCAGACCTACGTTTATTGGACTAAACCACTACCACCAAAAAAGTTTAAAATTACTTACAGTATTGTATTATTCATTATCATCTGAAGAAAACTCGTCGGATGATGAGCAACTATCGCGATCGCTACTATTCAAAGTAATAATCAATGGTTCAATTGCAATGTCCATTCTAGTGTCGAGATCCCACATTTTGTCCTCTTCTTTTGTCGCATGTCTAATGCATTTTTTCCATGACTCGGGTGTGACATTTTCTATCGCAGTAGCTAGTAGGCCTTTTACCTCATTCATTTTAAAAGTTAAGTTTTCCTCGCCACTTGGTTTTTTATTTGAGCCCATATTAGCATCGATCGGGTTTAGCTCACAATGGTAAGGAGGGAGGCGGTGTATTATGCTTCCTCTCACGAGCCATTTCGTCGACAACATATTTCTTCAACTGAGGTATATGTTCCCTTGCAATATTTTAGAGTAATTGTACTTTAACATATTATCGTCGAATGGTAAATTTTTTTCAGATAGCCAGTTAATGATATCAGCTTTTCGCCAGGCAGTTGTAGGTGACCGCTCCATTTGTCTGCTGTGGTAGGAGGCATTGTCCACTGACGTTCACGACAGAGTTTGGTTCAAGGTTTGCTCATTTAAAAACCAACTTTCGAACTTTTGCGTCCATTTCCTCGTGGTAGTCGCTAGTTTTCTTGGACTCGAAGAGTAACAAGCCGTTTTCCAAAAAACCCGAATCGCTGCCTATATGAGTTATTATGAGCCTCCGTCCTTTGCCAGCTGGCGCTTTTAATCCTGTTGAGAGGCCTTCAATAAAAGCTTGACGGCAACTTTTAATTTCTAAATCTTGCCATACCTTTGAAACAGTATGGCCTTGATTCAACCAAGTCTCATCTAAATAGTAAATCTTTTTACCTTCACGACGATACTCTCGGATTTTTTTCAAGTAATTTCTCTTTCTATAAGAGCACTTTTCCTACCTCTTTTCATAAATTTAATGTTCATTTGCTTTAATGTGCGCAATAAAACACGTCGTGATATTTTGAGCATCGATTCATCGGAACTTATTTCGGCTGCGACTTTTTTTAAAGTTGGGATTTCATTTCGGAAAAAGAACGAATGGAATTTCCTACGAATAGCATATTTGTTAAATCATCAAGCTAATTTGTATTTATTAGTTTCAATGTCTCTTAGATACCCATTTTCACATTTACCTGTCATCTTTCTTTAATTTTAAATGTTTTAAGAATTCTGTGAATGAACACTTCTCGTCGACACTTTAGTTAAATCACTACACAGATCACGTCGAAACTAAAACATTTTTAACTTCTATTCCGTTCAGAGCCCACAATACACATTGTATATAATTAGTTTTTTCTCCTTCGGATAACAAACGTCTTGGACGTTTAGCTTTGACTGCTTTCACTTTCCATATTGCTCACAGTTCACAGCACAAAATTAAACTGATTTATAATGATATTTCCTTGTTTCAGTCCTTAAACAAATCCCTTGGTTTTTACCTGATCTGATATGAAATTACCTTTTTTTTACTGTTAATCGTTTTCCTAGAATTGTACCCGCTGCCTAATTATTTGACGTCTACTACATTATTACTTCTTACGAATGGATTAAATGGATTAACTGTATAGAAAGTGTATTATTCCTCTTTATGTTATATCTAGGGTAGGTATTATACAAAAATATCATTATTTATTATAATATTATATATATAAGGGTATTTCCAATTTTAGAATTTTTACAACAGAAATTCCAAAACTGTCATCAGTGTTGAAACAGACCTAATTCGTTATAACTGTATTATAATAACAGATCAAAGAAAAAAAAAATATTTACATTACGTATTATTCAACGAATGTTACATCATGAATGTTAACCTAACCGTGCTCAGCTGATGAAGCAATATTTATATTCTCTCTATCTTACGGCAAATTTAATCTACCTTTTTTTACCTCTCTAAATTCCGCCCACAAACGTCTCTGTGTACGCAACGTTGCCATTTATAAATTTTAGTCCCAGAATATAATTCAAATTTTTTTATATTTAATAAACATTGATGTTGTTGAATATATTTCATTAGCAGGAAGTTTCTTTAATATTTAATATTTTTTTAGTATTTAGTATTTAATGAATAAAACACGTTGTCCGTTATTCTATGACCATTTAGTTGCGTGTGTATGATTTAAATAGAAGATGATAAAATATATAGAAACCCAACCTGACAACAATGTTTACGTTTTAATTCAATAATATTTCTGAGAATTTAGTGCCTACTATTATGGAATTTTAGTATAAATATTATTCTCTGTAAACCCATTTTCTTTCTGTCTCTTGATTATTAATTTTATTTTATGCAAAACTGCTCAAACAAAACTGAATAACTTTTCTGTTGGTTTTTGTATTTTTGCCAAATAAAAAGTTTTCGTCGAAACTAAAAATTTACCTATAAAATTTTAGGGACTTGCGGTAGTACCTTTGATAAAACCACTAGTGGTTTGTGTTTTGCGACACTTAGCATTGGACATTTGGTATTTTAACAAATTGGGATAGCTATGGATGATTTTTATAAATGATTATCTTGATTATATTTTTTATAATCTTACTCTTTTAGGCAATTTGTATTTAATTTTAAAAAAGGGGACACTCAATGATTTTGGTTATTGATTTTCATTTTCATTGGACATTCTGTTTATATGTTTGAGCATTTTTAATCTCTTTGTATATAATCTTTGGTATATTAACAAAAATTGGAACATTATTGGGATTTTTTTATTTATAATATTTTTAGGAACATTAAATAATTAAACTTTTTAACAAAACTTAAAAATTTAGCTGCTTTAAATAAATGTGGAAGTTTTTTTGATAAGTTTCCTTGTTTAAGGTTCTTAGTAACACATATTATGTCATTCTGCGAAGCTCGTAGTAGTGAAACAACTGTCATTGTATCATAGCTAATTTTTTTAACTAGAAGTTTACTTCAAACCTTAGGTTGTTTATTATTTACCGAATTAGTGAGCATCATTTCTGTCTAAGTATTATTAATATTTATTTCGGAATTATACAACTGTAAATTTACAATTTACAAATAACACATAACTTAATTTTGGCCGTATTGTTAAATAAGTGAGCAAGGTTGATATATTAAAGAATACTCTCAATAGGAGGTCCCTCCTTTCCATAATGAATGGATATTAAATTGCCTCGCAAATTTGCAACGAAGCATAAATATAAAAGTCACATTTAATATCCCATCGTGCAGATAAAACATTTAAAAACGAAATGACAAAAATATTTTTATCTCTCTCTGAGAGTACTTAAACGAAACATAACACGCAATCAAATAAGTATATTTATGCAGTTTATCCTAAGAAACGATATTTAACAAAAAAAATTAATATAGTTGGGGATCTTTTACACGTTTTATTGTGCAATAAAAAGCTTGTTTTAATGCTAAAACAACCTGGAAACAAACATAAATATACAATTAGAATAAATAAAAGTAAAATTGTTATTTATAAACTATTTACAAAGCCTCAATTTTTAAATCAATATAAAAAATATGAATATCAACTTAAATTAACATGTCAAGAATAATCGATATAATCGCAAGCATTTTTCCTTTCTCTTAAGTCATCTAAGTCATGTGGTTTAGTTTTTTAAACAATATTTGACATAGCCTCAAAAAAAATCCAATGGGGTAAGATCAATTGATCTTGCTGGCCATTCTATTGATCCTCGCCTCCCTAACCAGAGATTTTCAAAAGTTAAGTTGAGGTACTGCCGGACATAAGTAATGTGGAAATGCTCCATCTTGCATAAATATGGTATTTGTTGAAATTGGGGCACATGAAACGATTGTTGATATTTTCTACTTTAAGAAAGGAGCGTTTTTAAGATTTATATACTGACAACACCGAAATTATTCATGCATAAACCATCAGTACCAGAGATGCTGGCTTGGGAAAACAATCTTATTGAGGTTTAAATGAAGTATATCTAAAAACTTCTAGAAAAATAACATCTTAATGCCACAATAGTATAATTTTTATGAACTCTTTCTTAGCATTTAGAGTTCAACACCGAACACGCACCGTACTCGCCTGATTTAGCACCCTGTGACTTTTTCCTGTTTCCGACGATCAAATCTGCTTTAAAAGGAACCCGGTTCGAGTCGATGCGAAGCGAAAATCGGTGGAGCTCCTAAATGCTCTTACAAAAGAAGACTTCCAGCATTGTGTCCTATTTTATTTTTTAACTTTCCCCTTATTTAGACTTCATTTAAATCTTCAGCTTTTCATACATTTTAGTTTGAACCAATTCTTGTATTAAACATCGAAATGTACTTTTCTAATGTGCTAACCTGAAATTATTTACAGCTATTTACACGCATTAGCACTTTAAATATTTTTTTTCTTTTATTGGAGGTAATTTTCCAGTTTGAACGGCGCATCGTTATTATGGCATTTTGCAGTCCACTGTGTTTAGACATCACGATAGGCAGCTATTGTGTTTCTTTGTCTTATAATAACTATCATTAGCGTCTGGTTTGACAAGTTCAATTACACCCTACGTACGAGTTAACCTCATGCCTTTACTTCTATCGACATTATGCAGATTCGCAATTGCATTACCATTACATTGACATTATCTTTAATGTTATCATTTGACGATGGCAATGTTAGTCGTGAAGTATCGTTTTTCACGTTTCCTTCGAACGATTCTCTACAAAATAGGTCAAAATACTGTTTTATGTACCTAAAGGCTTTGGGATCGGTGCAATGCGTGCGTAATAGATTTATATTTTTTAAATGTTATTCATTTTTATTCTAATTGTAGTGGAAATTAGTTGGATATAACGAAAGTCGTAAATTGGCAGTCATTAAATCGTAAAATGTTGTAAACAAGACCCTAAAACAGTAGCGCACTTACTTATTTATATCTGTATTAAGAAATTTCTTTTAATCTTCTTAGTTAAGGGATAAGTAGTTATAATACGATATTGAGAATATTTTGTTTGTCGATTTAGGGGTGTTAAAGTAACCCTAATTGCAAAAACAGGTACGTTATTAGACAGGAATATACAAGTGGCATATCCAGAGAAATTGCTAGACTTGAAGGACTGAATATCTCAAGGCAAACAATTACACGAAGATTAAATGCGGTAAATTTGTATCGCAGAAGACCTCTACGTGTTCCCAAACTAACCTATCAACAAAAAATTGTAATAGACCGTTGGCCCATGACACAAACATTGTCGATAATCTATGTTCGTATGCCCTTTTGGGGATATACTCAGGAGGCTTGGGAAACCGGGAAAATCGCAGCCCAGAGCATGGGATACCTGGTTCTTAGTTAGTAACACACTGCACCTGCTGACCTCCACTTCCGGTTGAAAAAAAAGGGTTAAGTATTCGATGAACGAGGAATCTCGGCCATGTGGATACATTATCGTATCTTGCAAAAATAACCGGGCGCTAGCCGGTTTGCATACGTCTAGGTCGCTGCCGGAAGGAGGCATACGAACCGGAAGTGGCAATTTCCCACTGGTGATGGACGATGATCGAGGAAAGTATGCCCTTTCGTGGAACGACTCCTTTCGACCCATTAGGAGGTCACTCCGACATTTGCATACGATTCCGGAGAGGGCATCTCGATTTATGCCAGCATCAACTGACCGGACTAACCTATAAATAGTCGATACATTTATATCGTATGCCAATCTCGGTGCCGATAGACTACGACATTTTAAGTAACAAAAGCTGGTTTGCATACGCCCAGGTCACTACCGGAAGGAGGCATACGAAGTGGAAGTATAATTTTGCAGTAAGATTTCTCGGCATAAATTTGATGTGGTTGTTTTTTATATAGCAAAGGTAAAAATTATATTTTCATTTAATTAAAATGACATTCAATTAGAATAAATAAAAGTAAAATATTGACACGAACGATATTTGTTCATTTTTCAATTTGATCATGCGTGTTTCTTCGTGGACCGCTTATTCTGCATCATCATCAGTATCATCTGTGTCTGTGCAATCATAATCATCTTCATTTTCGCTTTCGGTGTCTGAACTTTCAGGTGATTCCATAGAATCTTCATTATTTGCCAAATTCTCAGAGAGCTCTTCTATTGTAAGCTGCAGTGATTTTCGTGAACCTGTTAAAGAGGATAATTTTTGTAATCGATTTCATTGATAAAAAATCTTCGCGTGGTCAAAAAATATACCTGATCAAACTATTAAACCCAACTGATTTCTCTCTTCGTGATGGCGTCGTTTCTCAATATCCCCACGTGTAGGAAATAATACTCGCCAGACTTAGGGGTATAAATAGCAAACTTATACAGTAGAACTTCGATAATTCCGAAATTATTCATGGCATAAACCATCAGTACCAGAGATGATTGGCCGAGTGTCAAACTCGGGGTAGATGGCGCTCAGGTTTTATTACTCAAAACACACGAAGTGCCCAAACTAACCCGCAGTTTTTCCAATGGTAATGTGAAATTGTCGGCAAATTGGTAAAAGGAATTCGTAAAAGTATTTAATCTTCTTTCAAATATATCTACGGGGAATAAGACAAGATTGAAAATTTGATATTTCCAGTGAAAAAAACCCAGGTCAGGTTTGGGAGCCCAGTTCTTTTCGGTAATAAAACCGGAGCGCCATCTACTCTCAGTTTGACTCTCGGCCAGCCCCATTATGGAGAATTTCTAATTATGGAGAATTTCGAATTATCGAAAGTCGAATGATCGAAGTTTCCACTGTATCTATAATATAATATTTGGTATAGTGTCTAAGTGCCGGTATGAGAGATAAACAAAGGTAGGCAGATAATATCTCTTTCTACCTGCTCGACGTACGAATGAACTCTATACGTGAGCTATAAAGTTACACAGTTACACAAACTGCGATCCCACTCGTACAATGGGAGATTAATATTTTCCCGACTTTTTTAAGGTCCGATACGTTATTATGGAAATATTAATATAGTAAGCCCTGATTTAACCCATTTACACACTATCGAGCATGTTTGGACACTCGCAAATAGATGTGCCTTTTGCTCAGTGGAAAACCTTGGAAATGGGTTTATCGGGGGAAAACTTGTGGTGGTCCCTAGGAGTAATTTCCACTTTTACTTTAAATTGTTAATAAACAATAGTAGCGCGATCTTCAAGGTGACATTATCAATTGGTATATTTGGATTCAGCGGGACAAAAAACATAAAATAAACATTATCTGCAGAGGGGCCCTTTTATTGAAAGTTTGGGAATTAATTAAGTAATGTTGGCACCGCGCAAATTGTATGCAAACCATTATTTGATAAATACTTTCACTTCTACTAACCGTGGTCAAAATTTCAACATTTCCTCAATTATCGACTATTTATAGGTTAGTCCGGTCAGTTGATGCCGGCATAAATCGAGATGCCCACTCCGGAATCGTATGCAAATGTCGGATAGTGTTTAATGGGTCGAAAGGAGTCGTTCCACGAAAGGGCATACTTTCCTCGATCATCGTCCATCACCAGTGGGAAATTGCCACTTTTTATGCCTCCTTCCGGCAGCGACCTAGACGTATGCAAACCGGCTAGCGCCCGGTTATTTTTGCAAGATACGATAATGTATCCACATGGCCGAGATTCCTCGTTCATCGAATACTTAACCCTTTTTTTTCAACCGGAAGCGGAGGTCAGCAGGTGCAAGGACTGGTCACAGACGCTCGGAGGCACTTTTTCCCGGTTTCCCAAGCCTCCTGAGTATATCCCCAAAAGGGCATACGAACATAGATTATCGACAATGTTTGTATCATGGGCCAACGGTCTATAAGGTCGCAATGGGCTCAAGAAATGTTACACCATGGTCCTAACTGGAATTACGTGATGTTGTCTGATGAATCATAATGAATCATAATTGGCTTGGTTTCTGATTCGCGAAGAATGCTAGTTTGGAGGGCCCCAGGACGACAAGCCCGATTAGAAACAGCCCAACCACGTGTTCTATTTGAAGGTGGGAGTATTATAGTTTGGAGTGGTATTATGAGGGGTACACGGACGCCTCTCCTGGTTTTGGAGAGAAGAATCACTGGTGCTGTGTACATCGAGGAAGTTTTAAATCCTGTTGTGCGTCTATTCCGGGGGCAGTAGGTGATGGATTTGTGTTTATGCATGACAATGCACCGCCACATCGAACAGTTGCAGTACAAAATTTTTGGAAGAAGGAATATCCGCATTAAGATGGCCATCAAATTTCCCTGACATGAACTTCATTGAACATGCGTGGGATATTCTTAAAACACGCATTAAGAAGCGAAACCGTCGCCTAATTACTCTACGAGAACTGAAAGATGCTGCTCGTGAAGAATGGGAGAGAATTCCGCAAGCCCAGCTTGACCATTTATTTATAAAAATTAATAAAAAGATGAAATATTCCATTATTCCAAACTTTTGGACATATGTGTAGGTACTCGTTATGGTTGGTGTAGACAAAAGTCAGGACCAGAGAGATAGTACCTTTCTGTTCCCAGGAAGGGGCGAATTTGATAACGAATCAATGTAATATCATAATGGCTGACCAGTGTTGGTACAAGGATAGCTCTAAAACCGAGAGAGGTGATGGCATTGGGGTCTATGGAGGAAACCCAAAGGTGAATCTGAACCCAGGACAATTTAAGCATGACTATAGAAAGAAAACTATCCCACCGACTCAAAATTAGCTTGAAAATGCTTCCAGGAAGCGGATCTGCTCGGCATTAAGGTACTGAAAGAATACGTATAGGTCCAGAGCCATCCTAGGCATAGCCTAGGATGTTTGTTTGTAAATAAGTTTCCAAATGGCCATGAGGAAATATAACACAAACCATATGATCACTAGGATATACCTTTTATACTGAGAAATTCTACCAAGAAATATACAATTGTAAGTCCTTTCAAGAGGCTCTATCACTACTGCCAGTTAGTTATTCTTATTTCTTACTGGTTCGAGTTAGAGGGTGTAAAAAATTTAAAGCCATTTGGAAGAGCAGATCTCAAGAGCTGTTCAATTTATCAGACAGACAAGTTGGTCCAAAAGGCCACGAACATTCCTGAAAGTTGGTAGACTTACAAATATTTAGTTTCAAAATTTAACAAGATGATAATTATTTCTTTTGACGCATGAACATATCCCACTTTGAGAATCACTAAATAGTTATTAAATCCCGTAAAAATCATTATAAAGTGGTTAGCGTTGAGTTATTTGCCTAGTTGAATGGATAATACGATATCCTATTGTCACTCTTCTGTTTAATCAATTGCAACCAACTATTTTAGAGGAATGGAAACGTGTATAATCGAAACTTGGTATTCAGATGTCCGATTCATTCATAAAGTTCCTTGCCCATTAGATTTTCATAATCTCCTAATGCCAAGAACCTCACAAGGGTCAGTACTGGCTCCACTATTATTCAATGTATATACCTCTTCCATTCACAGAACCTCTTCTGACGCTTCTATCATACAGTACGCAGACGACTTCGTAATATATATATGCGATAAAGGCTTCCAACACTGCCTCACGCATATAGATACAGCAACAACTCCTATCATAAGGTGCATAGACGAGCTAGGACTACAAATCTCTCCAGAAAAATCCCAAATAGTTTTTTTTTTACTAGACATAATCTACCGCAAATTAACGAAGTCCAAGTGGACAATATTTCTTTTCCCGTCAGTAATACTGCCAAATATCTGGGAATGGTCTTAGACAAAAAACTAAATTGGACTGCACACATCGAACAAACACTAGTAAAATGCAGCAAAGGTGTAAATTTCTTAAAATGCATAATGAAAACCTGGTGGGGGGCTCATCCCCAAACAGCATTAACTTTCTACCGGGCATACATTAGATCTATTATAGATTATGGAAGTTTTTTATATGGATCAGCCTCGAAAACCACCCTTCAAAAATTGGATATTCTACAAACTAAAACATTAAAAATATGCCTGGGAGCTATGAAATCTACACCTAATGAAGCACTAAGAGCCGAAGCCATAGAACCACCTTTGAAATTGAGACGACAACTCTTGGCTGGAAAAATGATTCTAAAATGTAAAGCGAAAAGGTCACCACTGCTCAACAAACTATCATCCTTAAATCATCAGGACCTGACCATGCGATACTGGCAACACAAAAACTCCCCACCATTGTGTGAAGGTCTGAGAGAAACTTCTGACTATAATGCAGCTGCCACAGAAATATTATTTTTTAATCTCTTTGTCAAAATTGACGTCATTGTTCCCTCGTACTCAGAAAATCATTTACTTAATAACTTAATCGTCAACCAAATATCGAATATGCACAACAATTTTACTTTCATCTATACAGATGCGTCAAAAAATCAAGACGAAACTGGAAGTGCATATCTAGTACCAAATGTTACTGCAGCCAAATACAAATTAAACAAATCGACTTCTATCTACACTGCAGAAGCTTTTGCTATTCTGAAGGCACTTGAATATATTCAAGATAATAACGTCTCTAAAAGTATAATATTCTCCGATTCACTCTCAGTCCTAACTAGTTTAAAACACCATAAAGAAACCAATTCTAACTACCAAAATCAATGTATTACGAATATTAAAAAAAATATATATTATTTACAGCAAAATGGTGTAAAAATCAAACTATTTTGGGTTAAAGCTCACTCAGGGATAGTAAATAATGAACTGGTTGACAAATTAGCGAAAGATAGTTTACTGGATGGCATTAACACAGAAATTCCCATAACGTTAGACGAACGTACGACCGTCTTAAAAAAAGACATGAAAAGCAAATGGAGACATCATTGGAAAGAATATTGCTTCGTTAATCCCACCAGATACACCCTCTTGGAACCCCACTTGCGTAACAAACCTTGGTATGAAGATTACAACTACCCTAGAAAAAGTGTAACAACAATCAGTAGATTAAAATTTGGCCACGCTTGTTATCCTGCTAACCTTCACAAAATAAAAATACTTGATGACGATCTCTGTCCAACATGCCAACAAATCGGCGACCTGGACCATATTTTCTTTAATTGCAAGAAATTCGATAAAGAATCCAAAGAACTTACAAATAAATTAACCATCTTAAACATAAACCGGCCTTATAATTTAATGCATTTACTATCCTTGAACAAAAAGAGTATTTTCGATTATTTATTAGCCTTTGTTAGGGATGCCAAAATTTGTATATAGGTAATAGTAGTAGTGTTGTTGTAACCTTTGTGTTTTTCCACGTGTTAATTTTTACCCAAACTATCCGAGGTCCACCTTGTCTTGTGTATACAGAATGCCCTGAATGACCCCTGGGCGAGAAGAGTGTATCCTTTGTCTGTAATCCTTGAGGAAAAATTAGAATAGTGTATATAGGGGAAATAATAGTGAGTATTCAGTTTATTAAACAAATGCCAAATTGGTTACAAAGATAAAATAATTATTGGAAAATTGTCAAATTTGTTTCTGGCTGCGTGGGCCTCGACCCAAAGGCCAACAAAAAAAAAAAAAAAAAGGACCTCACATTTGTCAGGCTGTCATCGCAGTGCCATAAAATGTATTTCCTCTACTAGATTATAGGACCTGGAACTACGCAGCTGTTAAATATCCTTGATAGTACATTTAATTTCATGTTAAACTTGATACTATTTCCTTTAGTGTTATTATTTAGAAGAACTCGTTTGATGAAAGCAAGAGAGAGAACTTCCACAGACAAATAAGGTGGTATAATTGCTATTTAAAAACAACTAATTCAACATATAAGTAAGTTAAATAAGGAATGTAAAGTTAAACGATTTTTTTGTTTTCAGGAACGTAACTACTACTAATTTGTTGTTATTTAAATATCTGCTTCGTTTCTATTTCTAAAAGAACTATTGTGCGTTGATCCAATCTATTATTAAGTTAATTTTAGAAGTTAATAAAAAGCTATTAAAGTTTCAAGCCGTGTTCCAAAGTAGACGACGTATTATCTGAAGAAAAAAAAAACAAAATCCGTCCCTGGACTCGCTATCTTTGGCTAGTTTTGTCGTAGATTATCGCTTTTGATTCAATGAAAACACAAAAAAAATTGTAATTAAATGAATAGAAAGTGCATAGATACCGAGTAAGCGAGATCAGAGTTTAAGCAATTTTAAAATTAATTAATTAGTAGATTAGGAACATCATGTGTGTGTCGATAAATGGAGGTACGTTATACTTGATTTCTAAAACAATCGAAGCAAACTTTCGATTTAAAGTGGCAATCGAATATGACAGCTAATACCTGACATCACTTTTCAATAGATAGATTATATCTTAAAACTATTCAATAATCAAACACAAAAGAGCTGATGGAATTGCATAAAAGTTTTTACTGAAAAGCTAAAAGGTCACTTAAATTCTACTTTCCTCTCTGGATATTAATAAGTACAGTATGCGCAAAAATTGGCTTGTTTCAGCAGACCCAATACGTAAGCATCAAGAGTTGTTAGATCAGGTGAATGAGAAGGTTAAAGAAAAGGATCTCTTCCACTTATCGTATTCTTCTTGGTACGCCTGCAGTTGGTTTCCATTCATCAAATTTACAATTCTCTCGATTTCTAGGTCTCAGAAAATATCTTAAATGTGAATAGCAAATTTTATAGAACTATATTAAAAGTTTAACTGTGCTGTTGTAACAGGTCGGCTGAAAAGTCCCCGGTCTGACCTATAGATGACGACACTAGAATTAAATCCATTTCATTTTTAGATAGTATCAACCTTCAAAAGATTCGTGTAAAAATTTGACAGCTGTCGGACTATTAGTTTGTGAGATATTGCATTTTTAGTGAAGCAACTTTTGTTATTTTCAAAAAGATGAAAAAAAAAGAATTTCGTGTGCTTATTAAATATTGTTATTTGAAAGGAAAAAATACAGTTGAAGCAAAAGCTTGGCTTGATAATGAGTTTCCGGACTCTGAGCCAGGAAAATCAACAATCATTGACTGGTACGCAAAATTCAAGCGTGGTGAAATGAGCACCGAAGACGGTGAACGCAGTGGACGCCCAAAAGAGGTGGTTACCGACGAAAATATCAAAAAAATCCACAAAATGATTTTGAGTGACCGTAAAGTGAATATGATCGAGATAGCTGACACTCTAAAGATATCTAAGGAACGTGTTGGACATATCGTTCACGAATATTTGGGTATGCGGAAGCTCTGTGCAAAATGGGTGCCGCGCGTGCTCACAATCGACCAAAAACAGCAACGAATTGAGTAGTGTTTTCAGCTGTTAAGTCGTAATAAACCCGATTTTTTGCGTCGATATGTGACTATGGATGAAACTTGGCTCCATCACTACACGCCAGAGTCCAACCGACAGTCAGCTGAGTGGACTGCGGCCGGTGAACCGCCACCAAAGCGTGGAAAGACTCAACAGTCAGCTGGCAAAGTTATGGCCTCAGATCAACAGCGACTATTACTGTGCATTATTGGAGCGATTGAAGACCGAAATCGCGAAAAAACGGCCCCATATGAAGAAGAAAAAAGTGTTGTTTCATCAAGACAATGCACCGTGTCACAAATCATCGAAAACGATGGCAAAATTGCATGAATTGGGCTTCGAATTGCTTCCTCACCCACCGTATTCTCCAGATCTAGTCCCCAGCGACTTTTTCCTTTTCTCTGACCTGAAGAGAATGCTCGCGGGAAAAAAATTTGGCCCTGATACTGAGGTAATCGCCGAAACTGAAGCCTATTTTGAGGACAAATCGAAGGAGTACTACAAAAATGGTATCGAAAAGTTGGAAGGTCGCTATAATCGCTGTATCGCCCTTGAAGGCAACTATGTTGAATAAAAAAAATGAATTTTGTCAAAATATTGTGTTTTACTTCGGTAGACCGGGGACTTTTCCTCGGACTTTTCAGCCGACCATGTAACCAGCTTAAGTCTGGAAATTGACAGCTGTCTTACTCATCGGTCCAGAAGCATTTGAGGTGTGAATTAAGAATACTTTGGGCTGCTTTGCAAAGATATGAAGTAATCTTGGACGGAAGGCAAATACAGTTTGGGATTGTATGGCCATTAGCTATGTTCTCAGAGGCAATTGATACTGTGGTCCACAACGTATAGTAGTGATCGCAAAGGCTTAAGATCAAAGTGATGCTGGAGAAAAGGTTGATCCTAATACGAATTGTGGCTATTAAATAACATCAACGGCATCGTGATGACTAGGTTCCAGAAGGTCAAACTATAAACCAAACTTACTATTTGAAAGTTCTTAAGAAACGGCCGGAGTTGTGGAAGAACAAATCGTTGATCTTGCACTAGGATAACGCACCTGCCCATAACGCGCTGTCTTTGAAGCGTTATTTAGCCGCTAGAGGCATTCCAGTGCTCGAACACGCGCCGTACTCGCCTGATTTAGTACCCTGTGACTTTTTATAGAGAGGTACCAGCCTAGGCAGATGAACTGGTGCTATTGGTAAGAGGAAACCATAAAAAGGTTAGAATCAAGCGAATAAAGTAAGAGGTTACACTGGATAAAAGACTTACATGGAACCTTTATTTGGACAACATTTCCAATAAAACAAAGCTCTTCCTTTGGAATGTGGAATGAAACCCAGAGGCTTTATGGCTTTATCTGAAAGTAATAATGCCTATGATGATGGTACTTGGTTCTGGTGGGCTTGCTGTCAGCAAAATGTCACCAAAGTCCTTGATGAGATCCTTCTAACAATTTTTTAGAGAGTCTGAAGACAGATATCAGCTTCCCATCATGATTTTTAACGCCATGGGAACCTGTTAGGTCACAATAAGAATCAGAAGAATCAACAAGAATAAGGATGTACTTTTTTAATATCGAATGCTCTTAAAAATATCGTCAGTGATTGAGCAAGGGCAGTAGAAGGAATATAAATTGTTGAATACAGTTTGAAGTGACCTATTAATTTAAATAGAATATCGTTGGGCGTAATAAATAATTGTTTTTTTATGGAAAATAGTTGCATTTTTAATGATGGTGTAGTGCTATATTTTAAACGCAATTAAGTCTATGATAAAATTCTTCTTTCGATGAACTCGATCATATCGTGTCAAAAGTTTATATTTATAATGGAAAATAGAAACAGAGTAGGTTATAGGACAGTTTTTAAATGTGTAGAGATACACTTGCATCATTGAGTTCAAATAATGTTGACTAGATGTTTTTTTTTTTGCTGTAATTAGTCTGATAAATTATATTTATAATTTTGACACTAACAACGGAATTCAAAAAAATGCCGGAATGATCTTTAACCTGTTTAATATATTTTGTATGTGTCATAATATATGGATGTATATTTTTTATGATTACAATGTTTTTACGTTATTTATACAATAGTTTGAAAACAAACCAATTAAAAACAAATGAAGTATGTGTCATTATCAATTTGTTATCGATTCTGGTAATAAGAATACGTGCACGAAGCAAAAAACTTTGTAAATGTATTAAATTAAATTTTTATTAAATTGAACATTTATCATATAAATTTTTATAATAATAATACAAGAGATTATTACCTTTGGCATCAGAGGATCTTTAGTAATATTTTTATTTTTGTTTTGTTACAGGTGAGCCTAATTATCTTCATTATCCATGACTTCTTACTATAAAAAGTAAGTACCTAAAATCATTGTCATCTATAGTAAGTACAAAAAGTACGAGGAATAATAAACCCTAATTAAGTATGCAAAACCTTTACAGGGAGCACCATGATATTTTTGATAAATCTCTTACTTTAAATTACATTTCTTCCGTAAATCTAAAAACCAGGTAGATCGACCCCGTATTTGTTTCAGTTGTAGCAAAGTTTAGGGTTTCTTCATTGTTAAAGGATTAGCACTAAGCAATAACGCAATGCAGTGGTGTGTATTTTGGAAAAAAATACGTTTTAAATTATAATATAATAAAAAATGAAAAGAAATAATTATTGGAATACATTTATTACTTACATTTTATTCTATATCCGACTCGGAAGAGGAAGAATCGTTGTTGACATTAATAATAATAGGGTCGATTAAATCATCACAAATATTGTCAATTTTCCACATATTTGCCTCTACTTTGATAACATGCTCGATACAGTTTGTCCAATTTTCCTTACTAACATGACTTACAGCACCCTCAAACAATTTCACAACATCGTTTATGTTAAAAGTAGTATTTTTTTCAAACTTCCCCCTTTACCTGAGCCCATATTAATTCTATGGGATTAAGTTCACAATGATAAGGGGGAAGTCGAAGAACTGATATACCACGAGAAGAAGCCATTTCTTCTACAATGTAGGTTTTGTATTTATTCTTGTTCATTTTTGCAATTCTGTAAAGTTCTTTCCTTAGTGGATCTTTTGGAAACTTAATATTTTTCGAAATAAGCCACTCCAAAAGCTCTGCTTTACGCCAACGACTTGTGGGCAATGCTTCTCGTAACCGTGAATGGTAACTTGCGTTGTCCATAACAATAACAGCCCCTTTTGGAATCAGATCCAACATTTGAACAAACCATTCCTCGAAGACATCCCCATTCATATCTTCGTGATAGTCCCCCGTGCGTTTTGAAATAAAAGTTAATAATCCACTATCAACAAAACCTTCAGAACTTCCAACATGGACAATGATAAGTCTTTTTCCTTTTCTAGATGGTGGCTGCAAACCTAACGACAAACCTTCCACGAATGCCTGCCTTCCGCTTTTAATGTTTTCATCTTGCCAAGATTTGGAAACTGTATATCCAGCATTTATCCATGTTTCGTCCAAGTAGGAGATTTTCAAATTTTGTTCTCTGGCATGTCGAATGCTTCTTAAATAGTCTCTTCTCCATAGTCTATTCTCTTTAAGAATATTCTCCGAAAGTTTAAGCTTTGTAATCGAAATTAAGTGCCCTGTACGAATTTTTTAATTATGAAATATTTTTTCCAACTGATAAGAACCACCCTGTACATATTTAAGCCCCTAACAGACGAACCAGTCAACGTAGCGACTTGTGCGACACGTCATTAGAATTGGGACAAAATTTTCTACAGGTGTATTATGTCCCTAAATAACTGACGCTAATACTGTTTTAAATACAGAGTGTTAAAGTTGACCGTCGATTTTTTAAAGCACTTTCCAATACCTTTATTTTGGCAAGTTGTAAAATGAACACCCTGAATAATATGCTAATATTAATTTTTTTCCTAATATATTGAACCTTAAAGAATAATCTGGCAAAATATTAGCTTTATAATTATAATTTGCTGGAATACACGAATTTTTAAATTGATACATGTTTTTGTCCACTGCTAAAAACCTCCAACTACGATATCGTTCTATATTTCAACCCCTAACAGATAATATAATCAATCAGTATTTTGTTTATTTATTTTTTATAGCAGAAAAGTATTAATTTTAATAAAATTTCAAATTCAAAGTTACAAAATTAATTAAAATATCAGTTGTAGAACAAAATAAAGTTATTTTAGAGGAATTATAAATAATACGACTTTATTAAAACTTTATTGTTTAATTATTTTTGTTTTTTTTTTTGTTTAATTTCATGATCATTAATAAAATATGTTTTTAATTATTAATATAGGAAAACAGTTCCAATTTTTATTTATTCATTTCTGATTTTTTTTTTATTAACATTGCCCACTTAAAATTGATCTTGATAAAATTTAATTTATTATAAACTTTTGCAACTCAATTTTAAATCAAACTTGAAAAAAATTATAAAACTAAAAAAAAATGACTACAAAATTCTATTAACGGTCCTCGGAAAATTCAACAAGTGTTTAAGGGAAATGTAGGTCACGTTATCAAGGCCGGCGGAGGTGGATGTTTGAGCTGAAATGGTGGTGAAACTTTACAAGGGTGTGGACTTGCTTTCCAGTCCACTTAAACAGAACTATACAAATATCCTTTAATGTTTTGTGGCTTAAGATAAATCTTTAAATGTCAAAGAAATCAATTTAATAATACTGAATTCATATTTTTTTAAAAGTCGATTTTAGAAAATGTATTTGTAAATTTTAATGAATTATTTAGTTATTTTCTCGTATCTATTATTATCATTTAATCCAGATATTGATGGATAAGTATAAAGTACACAAACAAAAGCAACAACATGCACACAGATAACAAAATTAGATAAAATGTAACTAAATATAAAAAGCAACAAATTAGGTTTATAATAAATTCGGTTATGTTGGTGTAAATATAAAAATCGTTAATAGTAAAACTATATTTTATGACTAGACATCGTAAAAATATATAAATAGAATCTTGTTGGCTGATTACTGTACCTCGTAATTAACATGCGCTTCATCTCGCATAACATTTAGTTAAGTAATTTACGTTCTATTAATATGTAACTGTAAACTAATAGGCTAGGTTATGCTAAGTTAGGTTAGGTTAGGTTAGGTTTTATATTTTGTTCTAGATTTTGTATTTTGCTACAGTCAGCAACAAATTACAAAGATAAAATAAAATTTAAACTATTAGCCAACATGTTATTTGAAATTCTATAAGTTCAAAATTTACTTTCTTAAATTATGACTTGAAAATATACTTTGGTGTGCTCTGTCGATTTTGCTTTAACATATTACTATGTCTGCTTTACTATTCAAACTTCATTCAATGGGGATCAATAAAAAACCAGCATATTTTCGAAGTGAAAAAGTATGATTATAGTATTACTCGATTTTCTGTATTCCATCTCTATAAACCCTGGTTGGGGTATCTTAGAATAATTAATAGTCTTGCTTTTGGATTAACTGAATAAAGTGGTAACCATAATGGTAACCATAGTCAAAGCCTAGATGTTATGAGCCCTAAGGGATTATCCTGGATGTACTTCCCTCTAAGATCAGTATAACTGTGCAATGATATAGAAAAACCAGGAAAAAACTATATCATGCTGATCTTTACAATAACTTAACTTACACATCAATGACATCCAAATACTACACACTTGTAATAAAAAACAAAATTTAGATTTCCTTGAAGAACTTGAAATAAAAAGACATCTAGCAGATCCACAATTTAAAGTTGTTAATGAACAAATAAATCTGGGAAGTTCTCCACTTTTAAAGTGTTTGCTTTGATTGAGTCTTCATTTTATACATAGATAAGACGTAATTGTAACACAAATATATTAAGTTATTGTAAAGATCAGCATGATATAATTTTTCCTGGTTTTTCTATATCATTGCACAGTTATACTGATCTTAGAGGGAAGTACATCCAGGATAATCCCTTAGGGCTCATAACATCTAGGCTTTAATATTGTTATGTCTTATTACTTCCATACTTGGTCTAGCCTTATAACTATCTAATAAACATCAGGTACCTAGCTACAAACAAACAAAATGTAACTTCAATATGTCAATCTGACGATGCTAAGTCTAGCGAAACGGCTGTCATTAAAGTTAAAAAGCAATTTTTTTAAATAAATATTGGAAGTTTTGGTAAAACGAAGAGTTTTTCATTATTCTTAATAAGATGGACTTCCAAAAAGTAAGGGTTAGTACAATCAATTTAATGATGAATTGTTCAATCAAAAATTTCAAACAATCAAATTTGGTGCTGCAAACCTTGATTCTGTGGTGTAAAAAAATTCTAATATAAGTCTCAGATTATTGAAATTTTTTTCACAAAATAATGGAAATATTAATTATAAAGGAAGCGTTATCAATGCAGATCTTTTTATAGGTTTCTCTACACAAAAGATATTTACCAGACAGGGTTGTAATGAATTATTCTTTTATATTTTCAATAATAAATATCTAATTTTCATTTCGTATCAACTGTAGTTACCCAACTGTATTTATATAATTTGTATGTCATTTTAAATACTACGAAATATAATTGAGAGTATTTGTCTTAACCCGTTCTGGTGTATACACCATTACTCTGTTCTCTTTTGTGATGTAGGAGCTCTACAAAGAGCAACGTGAGGTATGAAATGTGATCCTGGTGGATCATGCGCTAGAGAAACGAATTTATAGTAGGACCGGAACTTTGAAAATGGCCCCAAAATAGTAGGGTAAATAAGTATCAACCCGAATCTCTATTTTTGTGAGTTGTAAGTCCAGAAGTTCAGTTAGACTTAAGAATTAAAAAAACTTAAGAACTCGGATTAAAAAGACATCTATTATATCAGTAAATAAAAGTTGTTAATGGACAAATAAACCTTGGAAGTTCTCTAATATTAAACTGTCTCTTGGGTTAACAATATCGAGGGTTAAGTTTAAATAAGTAGTAGTAGGGGAGCCCAAGAAGGGATTTCTCGAGTTACTGAAGCGCGGCAGATTAATATATAGGAGGTTAATTACATCTACCATAATATGAGCCCTATATATGGCCGGTCTTTAAGGATCAAGGATCAGATTTGTAAAAAATTCTCGAGCGCGTCAGATTAAGGTAGGAAGAGTTAGTTACATTCTAAAACGTGTATATTCCACTAATCTGACAACTCGTGAGTGACCTAAAGAAGGAAGAGGGCAACAAAATTGTAAAAAAACAACTTACTCATAACAGGTCGGCTGAAAAGTGCCCGGTCTGACCTATAGATGACGACACTAGAATTAAATCCACTTCATTTTTAGATAGTATCAACCTTCAAAAAATTCGTGTAAAAATTTGACAGCTGTCGGACTATTAGTTTGTGAGATATTGCATTTTTAGTGAAGCAACTTTTGTTATTTTCAAAAAGATGGAAAAAAAAGAATTTCGTTTGCTTATTAAATATTGTTATTTGAAAGGAAAAAATACAGTTGAAGCAAAAGCTTGGCTTGATAATGAGTTTCCGGACTCTGCGCCAGGAAAATCAACAATCATTGACTGGTACGCAAAATTCAAGCGTGGTGAAATGAGCACCGAAGACGGTGAACGCAGTGGACGCCCAAAAGAGGTGGTTACCGACGAAAATATCAAAAAAATCCACAAAATGATTTTGAGTGACCGTAAAGTGAATATGATCGAGATAGCTGACACTCTAAAGATATCTAAGGAACGTGTTGGACATATCGTTCACGAATATTTGGGTATGCGGAAGCTCTGAGCGAAATGGGTGCCGCGCGTGCTTATACAATTGACCAAAAACAGCAACGAATTGATGATTTTGAGCAGTGTTTGCAGCTGTCAAGTCGTAATAAACCCGATTTTTTGCGTCGATATGTGACTATGGATGAAACTTGGCTCCATCACTACACGCCTGAGTTCAATCGACAGTCAGCTGGACTGCGGCCGGTGAACCGCCAGCAAAGCGTGGAAAGACTCAACAGTCAGCTGGCAAAGTTATGGCCTCATTTTTTTGGGATACACACGGTATATTGTTCATCGACTATTTGGAAAAGGGAAAAACAATCAACAGCGACTATTACTGTGCATTATTGGAACGATTGAAGACCGAAATCGCGAAAAAACGGCCCCATATGAAGAAGAAAAAAGTGTTGTTTCATGAAGACAATGCACCGTGTCACAAATCAATGAAAACGATGGCAAAATTGCATGAATAGGGCTTCGAATTGCTTCCTCACCCACCGTATTCTCCAGATCTAGCCCCCAGCGACTTTTTCCTTTTCTCTGACCTGAAGAGAATGCTCGCGGGAAAAAAATTTAGCTCTGATACTGAGGTAATCGCCGAAACTGAAGCCTATTTTGAGGACAAACCGAAGGAGTACTACAAAAATGGCATCGAAAAGTTGGAAGGTCGCTATAATCGCTGTATCGCCCTTGAAGGCAACTATGTTGAATAAAAAAAATAAATTTTGTCAAAATATTGTGTTTTACTATGGTAGACCGGGTAGTAGTAATTAACCTGGTACAAGGTATCCCCCTATATATTAATCTGCCGCGCTTCAGTAACTCCAGAAATCCCCGCTTGGGCTCCCCTACTATAGTGGAAGTTTTGTTGTAAATTAAAAAATAATATTTCAACTATTTAATCATTATCTTCGATTAAATTGACTAAAAATTTTTTTTCGTTAAATATATTTAGCATCATTAATATTCCTGTAGGGGTACCATAAGAAGATAATAATAAATTTGACCTCAGACAAAAAAGTAAATTAAATCGTGACCACACTTTTTTTTCCAACCAAAATCATGAAGAACTTCTAACATTAACCTTGTAACGTCTTCCTTATATATAAGCGAATCCCAAACAAATGATTATTTTTAATAAGGGTATAGAATTAATTCGAATTTTAAACTGTCACGATATATTATGTCATGGTGTATTTTTTCACAACATTAAAAAATTGGCAAAAAAATATCTAAAGGACTTTAAAATAATAAGCAATGATATAAAGATGTTAATACTTTTTTTATATTAAGATTAAAATTAGTCGGAATAAAATTGATATTTTTTAGTGATTATGTTTTTGTTCCAAATTAGGAGATTATTAATTATTGATATTGAACAACATCATGTATTTTTATAGTATTGCATTTAAATTTAGGCTATAGACTTGCTTCCACTTACCTCTGTCCAAAATCGCCTTTTTCCAATCACTTACTTTGGCATCATCTCTTAATATTTTCTCTCAACCTGACCCTTGATCTTCCTACTAAATTTACCTCCCATATCCTGCTAATAAGACGTTTATTTTTCTATGTCAGATCGTATACATGTGCCTCTTGGCGTCTTGGTACTAGAGTTCTCGTTCTGCTCCTATTTTTGGTCTGAATGTTTTAACGTTGTCCATTCCTATCCTAACTGGGGCTTTAGAGTTTGCTGCACGTATCTTGGTTAAGGTGACAGACCTCTTCTTCTCTAGGAGCTGTCTTGTGGTGAATGTTTGATATGTTGTTGATTTCTTGGTTACGAAGCACAAAGTCTTGTATATTTAGCGTTTAATGTTTCTATGGGGATAACCACACATTCATTCCACTTTTGAAGGGTTTCCTTTTTTCCATAACTTTTTTCTTTTGCGGGAACGCTAGTATGGCAGTATAAAGATGTTTTCCTCCATATTTTAAACACTTTGCTGGCTATAAAGTCTCCATTCGGAGCCTTGTTATTCTTTAGTTGGTTTGTTGTCTTTTTAATTTCCTTTAACGCGGATTCTCTTTGGTATAATTATATGGTTATGAAAGTTTGAGTTCTTAATATTATCTTCAAGGGACGTGCCTTTTTTGGGATACTGAAACTTATCTGGGTACCTGGATTTTCGATAAATATAATAAAAAATATAGTTCGTTACGTGTGCGAATATAAATTTTTCTGTTTTTGCATGAGAATGTGTCACGCTCGCGCGGAAAGCTGTGTTACACAACATTGCTATTGACACTAATTATTACTGATGAATTGTTGTCCATATGAAGCAAAATGAAGAACCAGAACCAGAGCAAAATGTAGGGGAATGAGGGGTAGAACCGGGTAGCTAAGGTAAAAAAATTCCATAGTACTTAATAATTTTATTTTATAACTGATATTTTGGAAACTAAATTCTATAAACCTTATCTACATAATAAACCAACGAAATTAAAAAAAATAATCTGTATTGACTAAAACAAGGGCATAACAAAAAATATTGCTAATTACGGTTTTGCCCCAGCCCCGGGGCAAAATCGGATAACAAGTGGGGTAAAACCGGGTATTTAAAAACATGTTCTGAGTTTTCAGATTTATAGCAGCTCTTCGAGTTTTCCTGAAGCAGTTTGCATCGTAACGGTTATTAGGATAGATTCCTGTTTTTAAAAATCCAGAGACAGCGGTTTGGATAGTTGCAGCTCTAGCATAAGCTCGACCAAAGAATCCTCCGACTTCAAATTGGGTGACAACTTTGCCAGGATCTGCTCTTAGCCACATTTTCACTTCCTGGCTATAGTAAGTGCTCAAGGGTGCCATAAAAATGACATCCAGATGTTGGAGTCGGTGAGTGCAATGGGGCCGGAAGGATCTGCTTCTGGTCATAGCCCCACCCGGTTCTGCCCCGAGTGTACTTCTACAACAAATTGAGTCACTGCTTTTTAATTCTAACCTAAAATGCAAAAATTTTCCTACACAAATGCACTACGGAAACAAGGGTTTCAGGCGATAGTTAAACAACATTTATTAACTTAGTCCTTAGTGGATTGTAGAAAGGGTAAAAAAAATTAAAATTACATCACATACCTGGTAAAACACTTTTCATTCAATAATTCACGATAGTGGCGATGTAGATGCTATCAAATTATTCTGACAACTGGTGGACGTGACACGACTATTTTGTAGCGATGGTTCATATATGGCGCTACCGGTTATGGAATTAAAGTCTGTACCCGGTTTTACCTCACTACCCGGTTTTGCCCCTCGTTCCCCTACCTACAAAATAACAATACTGGACCTAATCTAGGACGAAATGTGAGATAACTTTTAGAAAAGCATTTTGCTAGATCAATAAAAATAATGATTGTAATATTTATATCTGTTTTATCTTTAATTATTGTCCTTTAATTTTAATTTCAATGTTTAAGAGGATCCTTTCATGGTGTTCCTCCATTCTACTATGTTGTTCCAATCAGGCCCAGGTTTCTATTTTTACCTGCTTGACGGATCACTGTTTCTAGATTGAGATCTGTTGCCTTTCGATGGACGACTAGCCTTTCTATGTTATGTTCTTGCTTACTTTAGTTTAGGATAGAACTGTTTGTTTTTCTTTGGCCGTTCAGCATCTTGAGCCAGCACCACATTTCAAATACGGTATCCGCCAAAATAAACAGCACCGAAACAGAGAGTGCTGTGGAGTTGTTTATGGAGTTATTTGACTTAATTGTCATTATTTGATATATTAATAGTACGCTGCAGTTAAATTTTATTTAAAAATGGTTCTAACAACGGAAGAAAAAGTGTATTTGGTACAGTATTATTTTCGTTTATACGGAAAAGGTCGTAATGATGATCCAAGCTTTGAACAGGTGTCAATAAAATATCAACAAACGACTTGTATTTTAGTATATGTGGCGACATTTCTGTTCTTCCAAAATTTGGATAGCTGGATTATAGCGGTAATATACATCTCCAGATCTCTGGTTCGCAAGATCCAGAGCTATGTAAGAGAGAACCTAGATAAATAAATTGTAGAACCATTTCACAGTCTTATTCTAATTATTTGTCTTCCCTGTTAATTCTTCGATCTTCGGGCCAGGGTTGTGTTTCCCATATTCATTGACAGAGATGATGAAAAACGGTTTGACCTCTTTCATGAAGTTCCTTTAAGACCTCCGCTGACAACCTATCAATCCCGGTGTCCTTTTCAATTTTAAGTTTCTTTACGGCTTATCCTAAGTGGTATATCTGGTTCTCCTTCAGAGTCGGAAGTTCCACTATTTGTTTCCAAGTTTCCAGAGTTCAAAGTTCTTCATTAACTACTTTATCTGCAGTTTAATTATTAACAACATGCTAATTGATCTTTAGCACTTAGGCCATTTCACTTAAGAATATCAATTAGTAATGTAAAAAAATATTGACATATGATACTTTGTTTTACCAAACAACAAATAATTTACTGAAGGAAACTTTTTTAATTAAATATAGATAAATAAGACGGGAACTTATATAATTCAGTATAAATTCCTTGCAGAGAAGGTAATTTATATTTAAACGTACATCTGCATTAAAATGAAAGATTTAACAGCCGCGATTATCCGGATCGTTTTCTTTAAAGGTCACATTCACGCCATTGTCAACTAGTTCAAACTTCTAATTCAACACAAATGGAAACGGTGTAATCGCAAGTGTAATTTTCTCGTACATTTTTGTCGGCTCAGTGACACCCTGAACGATCAATTAATTTTTAAAAGTTTCCATTTCAAGAGAGCGTATCTCGAGAATGAAACGACGTGAGCGTTCTAGAAATCCAATTCACCGGTGACATGCATATATACGTTATTTTATCGGACCTCCTAAATTCCATCCTGTTTTCGTTTATTGATCCACGAGTGAACCGCGCCAGAGCTATGGATCCCCAGCATCACGGTTACTACTTTCAGTTCGCGACATTATCCGAATAGGCGAGGTCCAACCCCAACGAGTGTTAGTGTGAGCATGGTGGTGATGGAGTTTACTCCATACACGAAAGTTGTGGCCTCTTCGAAGAGGATTTGAATTTTCGTAAATGTGTGCCTACCACACCTACCCCAGTAGCCGGGGGTCGCGCGGCGTTATGGGATGGACCAGTAACGTAGAACATCCGGTATATTATTGCATTGTTAGTTTGTAGCAAATTATTAATCGTACGATTGTCTGCATGATATCGCTTTGTATTTTTATATTGTTGGTCGATGTAACTGGCGCAGTCAATAGGATAGTTTATTAACTGGAATAGGAAATTAATTAAATGAAATTGTAATTACGGGTGAATATTTTATTCGATACTTTTTAAAACAGGTTGTTTTTTAAATCGACTTTTTTACTCGTAATTATTTTGAGAAGTGCTAGATATTGATAGAATTAGTTTTAAAAAAATCCTAGTCAAGTTTTTGTTATAATTTGGTTTATGAATTACTATTAATCAGTTTGTTGTACTTTTATTTTAATTTTTATTTAAATAACTTTATTTGAGAATTAGTTACCTTAATGTTTTTATTTACATAAATTTTCAGTTAACCTTGGCATAATTATATAGCGTTATAGTATGTACAAAAAGTACGAGGAGTAATAAACCCTAATTAAGTATGCAAAACCTTTACAGGGAGCACCATGAAATTTTTGATAAATCTCTTACTTTAATTTACATTTCTTCTGTAAATCTAAAAACCAGGTAGATCGACCCCGTATTTGTTTCAGTTGTAGCAAAGTTTAGGGTTTCTTCATTGTTAAAGGATTAGCACTTAAGCAATAACGCAATGCAGTGGTGTGTATTTTGGAAAAAAAATACGTTTTAAATTATAATATAAAAAAAATGAAAAGAAATAATTATTGGAATACATTTATTATTTACATTTTATTCTATATCCGACTCGGAAGAGGAAGAATCGTTGTTGACATTAATGATAATAGGGTCGATTAAATCATCACAAATATTGTCAATTTTC
Source organism: Ophraella communa (assembly GCA_035357415.1). Taxonomy (NCBI): domain Eukaryota; kingdom Metazoa; phylum Arthropoda; class Insecta; order Coleoptera; family Chrysomelidae; genus Ophraella; species Ophraella communa. Next base: position 2,190,850 of record CM068982.1, on the reverse strand, counting down.
CACATATTTGCCTCTACTTTGATAACATGCTCGATACAGTTTGTCCAATTTTCCTTACTAACATGACTTCAGCACTCTCAAACAATTTCACAACATCGTTTATTTTAAAAGTAGTATTTTTTTCCAACTTCCCCCTTTACCTGAGCCCATATTAATTCTATGGGATTAAGTTCACAATGATAAGGGGGAAGTCGAAGAACTGATATACCACGAGAAGAAGCCATTTCTTCTACAATGTAGGTTTTGAATTTTTTCTTGTTCATTTTTGCAATTCTGTAAAGTTCTTTCCTTAGTGGATCTTTTGGAAACTTAATATTTTTCGAAATAAGCCACTCCAAAAGCTCTGCTTTACGCCAACGACTTGTGGGCAATGCTTCTCGTAACCGTGAATGGTAACTTGCGTTGTCCATAACAATAACAGCCCCTTTTGGAATCAGATCCAACATTTGAACAAACCATCCCCATTCATATCTTCGTGATAGTCCCCCGTACGTTTTGAAATAGAAGTTAATAATCCACCATCAACAAAACCTTCAGAACTTCCAACATGGACAATGATAAGTCTTTTTCCTTTTCCAGATGGTGGCTGCAAACCTAACGACAAACCTTCCACGAATGCCTGCCATCCGCTTTTAATGTTTTCATCTTGCCAAGATTTGGAAACTGTATATCCAGCATTTATCCATGTTTTGTCTAAGTAGAAGATTTTCAAATTTTGTTCTTTGGCATGTCGAATGCTTCTTAAATAGTCTCTTCTACAAAAAACTATTTCCGGTTTATCTATCAAAATAGATTTTCTATTATGTTTCGTATATCTGAAACCCACATCTTTCAAAAGTTTGCATAATGTCATTCTGTAGAATTTTGTATAGTCCGTATCTTCTTGCACTGATGTCATAATTTTGTCAAGTGTTGGAATTTCCTTTCGTAAGTAAAATCCATGGACTTTACGCCTTAGTCTTTGTTTTAATGACTCATCGATCTCAATTGGTTTTCGGCCTGAAGGAGTTTTAGGGGGTTAAAAACACTTGCACTTGGATCCTTGTTTTTCAATGATATAGAACAATTCAATATTAGAGTTTTTTCATTTAAAGATAATGGACCTGTTTTTGGTCGTTTATATGGTCCTTGGCTTATCGACATTGTTTGGTACTTGCACAATTAACATTTAACAAATGTTTTAAATATATTCCAACTGTTTACAATATTATGAAAACCATACAACTTCATACAACTTTACTCAAAGAACTAATACTAAGTACTGATTTAATGTACCTACTTTCTTTTAAAATAATATTCCCGATAATATTTCTAAGAAAACTGGTTTGTTTGGAAAATCCCTCTCAATAATCGAATAATCTGTAAATAGGTGTAATCGTATTAAGCCGATTACAGTAGGCCACTTGCCATCTAAAATTTCTGAGAAAAATTCCCCAAACACTACATATAGGAGTAATACAAATAAAAAATATTCATTTTGCTTCTTTGAATTTAATAAAAATTGTAACGATATCTTGCTATCTTAACTTTAATTAATTTTTTAAAAATATATTTCATTGTAACTTATTTGTGACAATATTCAAAGTTTGAATTAATCTTACAAAAAGAACAAAAATATATAAAATAATTATTGTTACAGATTGGTTTGTTTTCTATTATGAATAAACTGTGTTTATCAAACTTACTAAAATTTATGTACCTCTATCACTTTTTTTTTATTAAAATTAGTACAACCCGTTACCTCTGACCTAAATAGTATATTCTTTAGCATAGCTGCAACTCATTCGTTCAACACAAAATGTACCTTACGGTATACCCTCTTAAAATATATTTTGGTACGTCTATGAAATCTACTTAAATGAATGAATTAATTGTCTAATCTAATGACTAGTAAATAAAATGGAATAATTTTTTCATTACAATTTTATCGAAGAACGTCAAAATTAGTCAAAACCCCAAATTTTTTTTTAAAATTTAAAATTCTAGAAACTAGAAAAATATGTAATACTTTTTAAAAATTAATTAATTTGAAATTTAAGATATACTGTCTTAAATTAGGAATTAAATGTTAAACAGTGCGCAAAACTTACTTGTAAAATTAGCTAAATTAAAATAAATTTAAAGTATTTTGCACTCAAATTAATACAGTTATACAAAAAAAATTTTTATAAATTATTCATACTTTTTCGAAAATCGAGCACAATCAGTGCATCCTACGACGTTTCGCCAACAGCAAAACCATTAACAATGGACGACATTCAAATTCGCCACAATCAGATTACATCTTTAATTTTTTTTACCGACAAAAAATCGGATCGACCGACTAGAAAGCAAAATGTTAATTCTAGCCCGAAAATAGATATTATATTATATTAAAAAGAAATGGATGGTTCTGTTATTTACACAGTGTGACTCCCATTTAAAATTTTAATTCGATAGTAGTCAAATAAGTCTAGAAGAGAAATTAATTGTATAAATCAACCGAAATAATTGAATCAGATATACACGCCCACATAAAAGCTAAACAAATCTGTACATGTTTTTTGTCTAACAAATTATGCCAGTCATAGTGTTAAAAAAATTGATACACCTTAAACGTAGCGTTTATAATTTAAGAATGTTTCCAGTCATACTCTGATTTATTCGGTGAAACTTGATCTTTTTATTGAGAACACAAGATAAATATCAGTTTAACAAAATGATGTTGTCAATGACAGATGTTTGTTTTTATTTACATTTTTCGGGAATCACACCAGCCAACACGATTTCTGGGTCCGACCTAACCATATTTGAAGCCAAAACCAAGAAAACTAATTTTTTATTTAAGAAACAAAAACATTTTCAAATTTATTGGTACAAATCTTAATTTTTATTTTTTTTATTATGTATTGATCTTTATATTATTCTTGAACAAATTCTCGTTTTTATTGGCTTACTCTGCATCCAAATTTATAGTGTATTTGAAAATCAAGAGAGAGTAAATTCCCAGAAATGTTTTGCAGTTATCAGTGTTAAAGGCAGTAAACCATAGACGTGCGTTTTCAAAATTAAATTAATATGGAAATAGAAATATTTAATTTTAGTTATTTATACCTAGATTAACAATTTTAGATAGATAAACATAATTCGTAAGTAGTATTTTAATTTGGGTAAAATGAAGAAACAGTCAATATTATTTTAGGCATTTTGTTTTAGGCGTATGTTTATTTACAAAATATGTATATAATACGTACAGATAATTACAATTACTTATAAATTAATATGAGGAGCTAAAAAAACAATTAAGTAGGTATATGAGAAAAAAAAACCAACCGCAAGGATAAAATTTGACGAGCAACATGCCAAAAATATGACGATATTGAATCTTAAAAACTAAAAATCTAAAAATAAAATTAAAGTACATAAATTAATTATTTTAAAGTTATGGTTCCTCGCACTCTGTGTCAGAAGATTCACCATCTGATTCTAGAGAAATTACAATGGGCTCTATAGTAATATCAATTATGTTATCTAGCTCCCACATTTTTTTTTGTATTTCTGTAACGTGTCAAATACATTTTTGCCAATTTTCACTTGTTACTTCAGATATTGCCTTATTGAAGAGATTTTTAACATCTGATAATTTAAAAGTAGTGTTATTTCTGGCAACATAACCTTTAACTTGAGCCCATATCAATTCTATCGGATTCAGCTCACAATGGTAGGGTGGTAAACGAAGGATTTCAATTTCTCGTTTTTTGGCTATCTCCACAATATTATATTTTTTATAATTTTGCTTATGTTTTTTAGCAATAGTTAACAATTCTGCCCTCAGCATTTTATTGTCAAAGGCTAAATTTTTAGAAGATAACCATTTTGCAATTTCATCCTTTTTCCATTTAGTGGTTGGTAAAGGTTCAAGTAATCTGGAGTAGTAACTTGCATTATCCATTACAATAACTGATCCTTTTGGTATGAATTGAATCATCTGTTCAAAATATTCCTCAAACACGTCTCCATTCATTTCTTCGTGATAATCAACGGATTTTTTTTATTCAAATAAGAGTAAACCATTCTCAAGAAAACCGTTTGTACTGTCTATATGACAAATAATTAATCTTTTACCTTTTCCTATAGGTTCCTTAAAACCAGTAGTATATTCTTCTAGAAAAGCTTGATGGGATGATTTTATATTTTTGTCTTTCCAAATTCTTCCTACACAATGTCCTTCATTAACCCATGTTTCATCTAAATAATAAATGTTTTTATTTTGAGCTTTAACTTGTTGTATTCTTCTGAGGTACTGTCTTCTCCAACATACAATTTTTTCAGAATCAATTAGCATTGAGTGTCTGCCCATTTTTTCAAATTTAAAGTTTATCTCATGTAACGTTTTCCATAGTTTATCCCGGCTTATTGTGGGTAAATCAACATCATTCGTAATGGGTTGCAAAACTTTATCTAAAGTTGGTATTTGCTTGTTTATAAAATGTTGCGTAAATTGATAAAATGGACGGCATAAGTGTGTTGGAACTGTTCCGAAGATACGTTGCCTTCCGGTCCAAAGGTATAGGTCACAACAAATTGTTCGTAGGATACCAAGTGCATTTCCCAGCGCGTTGGAATTCACACAGTTGGTGGACATGGAGGATGGAAGAGTTCATCCGTGGCAGAAAAGTATATTCAGGATTCGTTGGAAGGAAAGAGCAAAGTGGCTAAAATGATCCAGGAAGGAGAAAGTTTTGTGCAAGTCTTAACTGAGAAATCTAAAGTGCTTGCTCGAGTTTCACTCTACACGATGGTTTACCGAAAATTGAAATAACTGGGAATACAGATTGCACAATTCATGTTACTTTTAACTCGATACTAAAGAAATTAATTTTAACCATATCCCCTTAGGATAACCAGATTGGTCGCTTATTTGTTTACTTTGCCTTGCTTGCTTTTTATTTCGTTAACATTTATTTTTTTCTATAGAGCGGGTCACAGTTATTATGCAGCATTGCGTTTATGGACGACGGCGTTGCCATATCGGCATGTTCTTCGAATTTGGTTCCAGCTGGCGCGGGAATATAACTTGCCATTGTGTTACTATTATGATTTAAATGTTGACTAAATTATTCATTTGAAAATCGTTTAGTGAGTAATTAAGAATATTTATAATTATGCTTTTAGATAAATTATACGCCTTTAAAGGAAAATATTGTAAATCCGCTAAAATATTCAAATTTTATACGTTTAATTATCATGTATAAAGAAATAAATAAATACAGCGGCCTTACAAAAGTCCTTTGTCAAATTATGAAATAATAATATAATTAATAATAAAAATATGTCAATAATAATAATATATACATAAATTACAAGACGAGTGGTAAAAAAATCAGCTGTCATCTAAATTTTAAGGGAGAACGATTAACAGACAAAAGCTAATGAAATCTTGCCGACGTTTCGATGATTTTTCCGAGGATTTTTCTTCTTCTGGCGGGTTGTTGTACTTTATTTGTTCCTTATTCCAAGTTGTCTTTGGAAAAGGTAACTTCGCCGAATGGTATGACGCATTGTCCAACACTACAACATTCTTTGATCCGTTTTTCGGCAAATTAGGGATCAATTGATCTTTAAACCAGGCCTCAAAGCCTTCTGCGTCCATTTCGTCGTGGTAATCGTCTGCACCTTTCTTTGTCAGAAAAGTTTTTTCTGGACCCTCAAGAAAACCGTCTTTCCAGCCTGCATGAAGAAGAACAAATCTCGGTCCTCGTTGACTTGGAGCCTTCAGTCCTGTTGTCAGTCCTTTGACAAATGCATCTCGGGTATTTTTTTTTGGTAGTGTCTTTCCATTCAAAATTTACACTGTGGCCCACATTAATCCATGACTCGTCCAGATATATTACGTTATATCCTTCTTCGCGGAACTTCTTCACTGATCTTAAATATTTGTGCCTCCAGGCGATTATATCAGCTCTTTCTATTAGAATCGAGTCTCTTCCTCTCTTTCCATAAACAAACCCCATATCGTTAAGCAAGCGTCTTAGCGTACTTTTAGAAAAATTTGGTACATTTTCGTCTGAATTTATTTTAGCAAGAACTTTTGCCAGTGTTGGTGGAATATTTTCGGAGTAGAATTTATGCACAGCTTTTCGTATTTGCGATTGGATACCTTCATCGTTGGTGATCAGTCTTGAATTCGACTGGCTGCTGTTCCGTCTTCGTTTTTTTGGCGATATCTAAGGTCCAGTAGCGGCTTCGCTTTTCAAATTATACACTGTTCTCACACTAAGGCCAGTCATTTCAGAAATCAGTTCTATTTTCGCTGTCACACTTTTGTCATCTTGTGTATTCAACGTATACGTTAAAATATTCAATAAAAGCCTCTTGGTTTGACGATGAAGATTTTCACCTTGTTTAAATTTTTCAAACGGTGCTGCTAACTGCATGGCTGTTGTTTCAATAATGCCCTTTCGTTTATCAGCAAGAACAGATAGGTACCTGCCTATGTTATTACTTACCTGTACATTTACATACCTCTATTTTCCAGGAATATTACATAACGGTTTACGAGGATCAAGGGATCATACGGGTAAAAATAATTAGCATCATTGTAATTAAATAATATTTTCACTGGCAATAGGATTAGGATTTGTCTGAAAGATTTAGTAGAGACCTAAATAATCCATCAAGTGATCAGGTATATACTGATTACAATCTACATAAATAGATTTGAATTCCATTTTTTAATAATATTTATTATATAGAATACATCTGTTTTGCAAAATTCATAATAAAACGTTTCTACGAAAATAAATTGGCTGAGTTAATTGTGGTTCAAGCCGTAACCAAAGCGGCAACAGTGTTGAATATTCGCCCATAAGATTTACATTGGCCTATGCCGGCCACGCTGCATAATAACTGTGACCCGCTCTATAGAACTTGTATTTTTAGTTTAGGCAATGTTTTGCTGTGCTCAATGTGCTACACTTACAGGAAAGTACCTAATTTAGAAGACGGAATTGAATGTGGGCAAAAATGCTGTTAATTCTTTTATATTATTTTAAGCTGACAACACCACCAGCAACCCCATAAAAATAAATAAAAATATTTGCGGAAATTCCTCCAACGTGTAGACACGAATTCTTGAAACGAATATTACACACCAGTTACTCACTATTACAAATAGAAATCTTACCAAACCATTGTTAAGTAAGCTGCCAATTATTATAAACAATCACAGCTGTACAACTGCGAACTACTCTTTATTTTCGTTTTCAAATTAATAAATCTCTGTAATGAAATCAACCGAACAATAAACGATTTAATGTTAATGAAGAAAAAATTGCAAAATCTTTATCGAGTGTTGGGTGGAAATTAATTTAAAAAAAATAAGAACAATGACACGTTGTGCGATAGGTTTATTTAAAAATAAATTGTTTGTTGCGTTGGCCAAGGACTTCGTGGTTAAGATGAGAGTTAACCTTATAAATAGACAATATTTCCTAATCTTAATAACTCTGCACGTTCGTATTCATGGTAGATAAGAGATGAATGTTATTTATTACAGTTGTGGTACAATAAAAAGACATTAGCTAGATCACATTTAAAATGGACGTTCTTTACTACCAGATACTGCGAATTTTAAGGGGTGGTGTCTTCATTAAAGCATCTCTATGTAACACCGTTAAAATCGACCCCGAATCACTGTTAATGCTACTGTACACGAGACGCTAACTATTTATCCGTCTGAACGAGGCCAATCAAATAACGCGTCTCTCACTTGCAACTGAATGTGCCGAACGTCTCTTTTATGACACATGACAGGAACACGCCTTGAGCTAGACTATTTATTGAATCGCCCAACAATTCTATATCCTTTTCAACTAATACGCTCGTCTAAAGAGTCAGAAAAAACGTTCAAGTTACTCATCTTGCGAAATTTCCCCTTTTGGTTGTTGAAAGATGCAACCCGCTAAGTTGGAGTCAAGTTATCGCTAATTTAGAGCCCAGTTACCGCTTTTGGAAGGTCCCTATGTGAAGACAGTCCTTCAAACCACTTCTGAGCTGTTAAGAAAACTATTACATCCCAAGCAGCCAGAACCATTAAAGAAACTTTCATCTTTCCATGAAGAAGCTGAAGCCGCCCTTCTAGACAGCACAAAAACCTAAAGTTAATTCCACTTTTTACAATTTCAGTTCATTATCAGCAAGTACTTACAGGTTCAATAAATAATCAATTTAGAAAAAAAAAAAACAGTTTCATTTATATACCTTAGACTATAAGTCTTAAGGGTGTAGCGTGGTCGGTCTTTTGTTTTAAGTAGCTTCTTTATTTGTTGTTTAATTAAACTAATTACAAAGTGTTTCTATCTTTCTCACCTTAGTTTTTGTGTAGTTAGTTTGCTTAATCGATAGCGTTCAAAAGATAGTGGCGCCCTTATTACTTATACTTCCCAATCCTTCCTATAGTGAGCATTAACTTGGAGTCGGACCACCCCCTGGAGAGGGTCTCTTTTGGAGAGTTTTTTAGTTACAAATTGGCTCCCTGCCTTTTCCGGACTAAAAAGGGTTAAGTACTAGGCTGTCACACAAGCTGCAATCAACAATGATAGAGACTCCTTCAATTCGAAGGACATCTTTGTCCAAATTTTCATATAGATGAGCATGATGGTATCCAAAACATACTTGGAAGAGCAGTATATGTACGTTTAATACATCTATGGATCAAGGAAATAATAAAATTACATCTTGTGTTTGAAAGATAGAAAGAAATTAAGACCACCAACATCTCAACGAAGTATGGATAGCCTGGAGATGAGATAAGGATACTATTTCCTCTCCATGCATGTTTACCTTGACGGAGCAATCTCAAGGGGATGCACAAGGAGTTTAAAAAATCCAAATCCAAGGTTTTATCTGATGGATGGATGGATGGCTAATAGGAAAACTTAGTCTTGAACAACCTGTCGAAGTTAATGCCTGAAGAGTGAAGTTAAGTGAAATTATTTGGATATTCAGTGTTTTTTTACATTCATGGGACAATTATTGGAGATCCTGGAGAGCTGGAAAGACGAAGGATTCATAAATATGGTTTGCATCAAGCCCTGACGAGTTTCTTGAGAGGTCATTAACATTGTTATATATAAAATAAGAGTAAAACAATATTACAATCATAAAATACATCTTTTAACAATTTCCAAAGTTAAAAACACGTCATAATTGTTTTAGAATAAAAAAATTGATGTTTATTTTTTAATACCGATTCAAAATTAGTTTTAATATAAAACCAGGCTCATTTTTAATGCATATGTCTTGTACAGCATCCCGTGATCATTTTTCTTTGTCTTATTATCTTAAAATATATATATTTTATGATAATGTTGGAGAATTAAAGAACACAAATAATTATTTATTACACGTACGAGAGTGAGATAATTATTACCCTTCTTGGAAGACTAGTAGAACGAGTCAAGTTCAAAAAATAGAAACTTGCAAAACAGCAACTAAAAAAATTAACAAAGAAAATCCACTCGCAAGAAAAATTATTGTTTAGGTATGTAATAATTTGTCATTTTTGTGTCTACAATAATATTGATAATTAATAAGTAACATAATATTAGTAAATAATGTGTACTAATTTAAAATGTTGTAGCAGCCGGAAGATTATTTTGTTTTATTCTCTGTAGGGCTGAATGTTGTATGATGATGGGTTCTTTATAAGCTGTAATATTGTTATTTTAAATTATGGTGCATTTGAATTAAAAAGGAAGTGTTATGGACTTGTTTATTATCAGAAAATATCAATACACATTACCATCTAACCGTACAGGCAGCAAATATTGTCCAACTAAATAAATATCAACAATACCAACCCAAGCATTTACAGAAATCTTCTGAATACCTAACAGAATATAGAATAAGTAGATTCGTTAGATTCTGGTAGTACATTCACTGATCTTGAGCCAGAGTTTGGCATCAAGAAACCTTTTTTTGCAAAGAACGTCTTACAGTATGACGACCCATAGTTATTTAAACAATTGTATATGTTACGTTTGGCAAAGTTTAGGAATATGTTGCAAAAAACTTTACGTCACAATTCAACAGAAGCTGTTTTATCTCTATTCGCCGTAGCAACCAAAGAATTTTCTGATATTTAATCAACACCACCAATCAATGATTACATTGTACCGCAAATAAAATTTGAGGCGAACGTGACATGCATAACGCAATCACAACATCAACTAAAACATTTGATAAAACCAATTAACTTTGTTTGGCAAGGTTTCCGTAATCTTAGATGGTTACATCAACTAGATCAATGTAATTAATTCTCCAACAGTTGGTATCAAATACAAAAGTGTCATATTTCTGCAACATTTGGTCTCACACGACCGTATAAATTTTATTCTATATCAACGAGATATGTTTATGATGAATATTTTGTAATTTGAGAAGAGTTAATGTAAGAAATACGTAAGTTATATAATATTGACCTCTATATATCTTTGTGCAAAAATTTTACAATATTAAATAGTTCGGTAAAATTAGGATTTGATGATGGAATTAAAGTTAGAAATACTTGAAATAAGTGCAATTTTAACAACAATGGGTAGGAGGCACCCATTGTTGGATTTAGATCAAATAATCAAAAAGGTTGTGTGGCTGAAGCCTAGCAATTAGGCTCTTAGTCTTTTTTGTCACACCCTAGGTTGTCTCTCCTTCGTATGAAAGCCATGAAGCCCTTTGAATGAAGGGATTCTTCGCACACCAAAGATATCTTGTCTGAGTTGTGCATAAACTTCATAGATGTCCAGGAAGTCTATGTCTCCGGCTATATCTAAGAGATGTAGATGTCTTCTAAGCCAACAGTGGCCAGTAAGAACATCGACAAGCAGGCCCAGCTATGATCAGGAGTGGTCTATCAACCACCCGGATCTTTCTTTGTCAGGGTAGACAATCGCTTCGCCTGCCTATAAGGCCACTGCAGATCTAATTCAGAGTTGAGGTTTGTGCTCTACTTAGCCCTATTATTGGCTCGGATCCTTAGCAAGATTTGTTGGTTCCCTGTCTAATAGGTTTACGTCTCGTCTTGAGGACAGTTTGTCTTGGATATCTGGACTAGTTTGGTGCTAGTCCTGGAGCTATAAATCACCTTTAGAGCAGCCTGGCTATCTGAACAAATGCTGACAGGACTTCCTGAGTTGTCCCGCTCGTCTGTTAATTTAGCTGCTTTGAAGATAGTAAATTGGAAGACCCTAGAGTCACCTGCTCCTGACGTCTCTTCAATGCGGGAGCCATATGTCCCTCTCCTTGGAGGAAATTCTACTTGTTCGTCGCTCCAGTGCCTCCTTAGCGGGATGAAGATATTTTATCTACTTGTTTTCAATTTTTGTTAGCTTTGCAAGTCAGTGTCCATTGTCCTCAAGCTTCATAAGAGCCGCTATTACCCTATGGAGTAATAACATCCCCCAAAATTCCCGCTTTGATTGCATAATTCACATATTTCGTCAAATTTTACTGGATTAAAAGTAAATAGCAACAAAATAATACTTTAAAATGCGTAGGAGTTGACTGGCACTGCAGATGTAACCATAAAAAACGTTATATGAACGTCATTTAACTTGCGTAAAAGTTATCAAATGTCGTTAGTTATTTTTTTGTTCAACATATTCGATGTCAAAGTATTTTTTTTCGATAATGGAATTCTATTCCCCTATTACAAAAAACAACCCACTGTAAAATCTAACAAAGCAACAAAATATCGCGCTCTTTTCACTTTTTTTTTAGGCTTACAGCTATAATAAATTACTGTTTGATTTCTTTTTAATGTATTCACTATTGATTATTTTTGCCGTGTTTTTTTAGTTTAAAAAAGATATTTTGTCTATTTTTAGTTACACGGCAAATTTCACTCGTGTAATAAACCAAAAAAGACAAGTTTCTATAAAAGGTGCCTATCAAAACTAAAAGTAGTTAATTACTGATTAATTATTTCAATTCAAATGTTATTGAGATATCGTTTTTATTTAAATTTAGGTAATAAATTTACGAAATTGGATAAAAAATGCGGGGGTTAGGTTCGGGAAACTGCCGTGAGAATGATCATTAAACTGACAAAATAATTTTGACGAAACAGCATAAAAGGTGGAAGTTTTGTTCAAACGTTTAGTTATTTATTAAAAATAACTAAGTTTAAACAGTTTTTTACAATATTTTAATAATTAATATAGTACTTTTATTGAAAATATTTCTTTTAACACAATGAATTATGCATGGGTTTGTAAATAATCCATAAAATAGGATGACGGCACAAAATAATCCGTAGAAGAGCTGCCTTTTGACGCAATATGCCTTTTGTACCATTACTATATTCAATCAATCCTTATTAATCAACAAACAACTTCTATCTTTACAAGGTTTTTTTACTTTTATCTAAGTTTGCTTCATCAAATTATTTCTTCCTCTAAAGACTGAGAAGAAATTAAAAAATAAATTCAGAAGACATATATTGATACCATGTTTTAATTTGTATTGTAAACTTCGAAAATAATAATAATAATTCTTATTATAAAAATATATTTATAAAGAGTACGGATATAAACATTTTGTTAATAGTGGTAAACCGGACGATGAGACTGTCGTAATTCAACTAACTTGACGAGGTAGGTACTTGATCCTTTTTTCAATAAGGGTTCATACACCCTTCTTATCGGCCCTGAAGCGTGCGGTCGCATAAATTATCTTTTATTGTTTAGTATCCTCACGTCTATTTTTAGAAATGTTTACAGTATTATATTGTACGATGACATATTTGTAATAATTTTTTAACTGTAGACATCAGAAGTACCAACTTAAATTTTAACTTTTTCTACTAGTTTTTAAAAAGTGTATACAGCAAAATAACAGGTCTTGTATTATTAGATTTATTGTAAATTATCTTTCACTGTATCTCTTATTTAATCTGATAAAGTTTACGACATATTAATCCATCTAAAGTGCAGATGTGCACCTCTTAGTACATTTATAAGGCTATCACAACAAAAATAAATTTTACTCATTCATTTTTCACTACTGGGAAGTGGTTACGTAATTTATTATTAGATAATACCGTTGACATTGAAAAACGTCTCAAGAATAATACCCTGAGATCTATTTTTGGTAGTATAGGCGTTTGAAAACCAGTGTTCTTGTTTTCGAATTGGTCAAATCCAATTTGTTATAAATCAAAGTGGTTTTATTACTGCATTACAAATTAGTCGATATGTGAATTTTATGTAAATCATATAAACTTCTTACGCAATCAATTTTTTATTTGTCAAATAGTGTAACAAAAAAAATTTGTATGGCCATGATCCTTTATACACACGTATAAATAAAGATCTCGGTAAATGTTGAAACAGTATAAAAGTACTTTTTTTATTCGATTTTCTATATAAAGAATCTTTTAAGAATATTGTGTAAATATTTGGTGTATATAGGGGCAAAATTAACACTGGTACCTAAAGTACCTACCCCAATATCACTTAGCAAGTACCTACCCCAATATCACGTAGCAAGTCTAGGTGTCTAGAGCCTAGAGTCGTCTACATTATTTGGAAGATAGCTCCAGCTGCATTAAAAATACATATATTGCTCCTCTTAGGATGTTTTAAATACCATAAAGGTAATTTTTAGGAAAATCTTAGCAAATATGGGGGATGTTTGGTAAAAGCCAATTCTTGTACCATTCTTCAAATAGTGCTGCCGTTGTATCTTCATGGTAATCTACGCAGGAATCTTTTATATTCTTTGCAGAAAGCATTTGGGCCCCAGTCGTCTTCTGACCCAGTACGTAAAATGGTGATTCTTCTGCTCTTATCTGAAGAAGTTTTTGTTTCATACTTATTGAAGGAATCAGACCATCCTTTGGATTCTGTTGAATGCGAGTCAAAGCACGTCTCGTCGAGGTAAATTATTGGACGATTTTCTGTACGATATTTCCTTATTGAAGTTCTTGCTTTTTATCAATCTAAATCGCATTTTAGACAGAATTCTCCAAAGAATAGTGATGCTACAACTTATCTGAGTTTCGTCATCAATGAGACGTTGCTTCAGAGCATGTAATGTAGGTATGCGTATATATTTGCGTATTTATTAGAATGGACTAGTTTAGTGATTTTTTTTTATATTTGCATCTTATAAAATAGGTTTTTAGTGGTTCAACTGTACAAATAAAATTTTTATAAAATTAATCCTCTAGCCATATTCGGCTTTTGAAATTTAAATTTAATGGTTACATACGTCATAAGTGGTAAGTGACGTGTTTCAATAAGATTGGTAGAAAATTTGCGATGTTGTCGATATGCTTTAATATTAACCGAGAAACTTATCTCTCTCTCTTATTTGTTGTCATTAAAAAAAAATGAACATATCGATATTTTTGTTCTCTGATTGACACTTTATCAAATAAGGAGTAAAACACTAAACAAAATATTCTGTCATTTTCGTTAGTTTAATTTGTTGTTTGGTTGTGTTTGATTTATGAAAGAGATTACTTCTATACTATTTTTGGTTCAAAAATAAAAATCCCTAACACCTTCTCTTGGTGTTATAGCGGTTCCTTCAAAAGTAACCAATAAAAGTAATTGTTCTCTCGGGGAGCAACCTTTCTATCGGTACAGTGAGAGAACGAATTTCAAGAATACGGTTTTGGCATTTTCAATAGAACCACGCCCACTTTCTATTGGCTGTTCAATTCTATCACCGTAAAGAATAGGGGTCTTGTTTGTTTATTACAGATAAACACAATTTTCTCTCCTGTCATATATCTTGTCAATTGGTACAATCAGTTAGTCACAGAACACGGTGTTTTGTGTCGCCAGTTCTTTGAGAATACTTGAAACGAACGTAGCTAAACTGTGACAACGTTGACTTTTAGACACACTTCATTATTGGTTATTAGTTGGCGCTACGTTTAAAACTTACTAATTATTTATTGCTAAATTTTACGAAATGAGAAAAATTACTTGCAAAATGAATACCAATATAAGTAAGTAGGTATCTTATCCTAAATATATATTGCTATCATTTTGAATAATATGATTCTACTAAACTAGTCCATTGTAGAACTTATTCGCAACATATTAGGTATTAAATACAACTGAAGACTGAAAACTGAGAAATTTGACCCAAAAAGTTTAAAATTATACCTGCTATGCCTATTTCAAATTGTTCTAATCCGTCAGTCAAGCATTTTTCTTGAAAAACACTATACATTACTCGAGAAAAGTTATCTATCGTATTCTTTATACAATACTTCAATAGAATATAAATTTAAATAAATAATTTTATTGTTATAACTAATCTTGGAAAAGCTTTAAACCATTTCTTTTCTTACAAAGAGAAACTCATGAAACGAAAGTAAAATTATTTCAATATGTATGACTTACTCTTTTAATAAACTGGTATTTCTATATTATTGTACACTAGCATTCATTTAATGATAAACTTGTTGAAATTACGATATCATTTCTACTATAATTTTCCATAAATAGACATTTTATTAATTGACAAGTACAGTCGACAAATATTTTAATTTCAGAGACATTGCAATCTTTCGAGATTGCAATCTTATACTCTAAAAACAATTAAAATTGTTCTATTCTTTTAAAAAACTGTTGTTTTTTATTTTGTAGGTTATAAAAGTTAATTTAAAATCATTGTTTGTGCCGCGTGATGGGAAGTGTTCGAAATTTAACTATTATCGAAAGTTATTTATAAATTCTAAAGTATATACGTCGATTGGGCGCCTTTGAAAACGCGAAAATTAAAGTACGAGTTCTTGAACTTTAACCTTTTTCCTTTTCGTCATTGTGTGCCATTTACGTTCGGAGCCAACGTGCGAGAAATAGTGCGAGAAAATGCCATTAAACACCAAAGTTTTCATTTCCATGGCTCGCGAAATATCACGGGCGTGCGCGGATCAAAAACTGTGTCAGTTTGGAGTTTATTCAAATTATTTTCGTGGAAGAAAATGTTAAGAACCGTTTTCTTTCTTTTAAAACGGTTTCCCTTATATATATACGAGGGTTGTCTGAAAGGATTCCGATCTAACAAAGATACTAGACATTTTTTCTTCAAATTAATTTTTATTTTTCTACATAGTCTCCTTGTAAGTCTATACACTTCTCCCCAGCGATGTTTTTCCGCAATTTCTGCCTTCAGGTTGTCAAGTAATGATGCGTAGTATGCTCCTGTAATGGTTTTTCCTTCTTGAAGATAATCGATTCTATGACTATCCCAGAAAACAGTTGCCATCACTTTCCCAACCGAAGGAACTACCTTTGCTTTTTTGGAGCCGATTCGCCCTTCGCAGTCCATTGTTTTGACTGTGTTTTTGTTTCTGGAGTGTAATGGTGTATCCAAGTTTCATCTACAGTAATTAATCGGCGCCAAAACTCTGATTTATTACGCCTAAACTGCGCCAACAGAGAGTTGGAAATGTTCATTCGAACACGTTTTTGGTCCAAAGTGAGCAAACGCAGCACCCAACGCGCGGACAGCTTTCTCATGCCTAAATCTTGATACAATATGTGACAAACACGTTCTTTGGACATGTTTATAACCTCTGCCATATCTCTAATTTTAATTCGACGGTTGTCTATCACCGTTTGGTGAACTTGAACGATATTATCGTCAGTGGTTGCAGTTTTTGGACGTCCCGAACGTTCATCGTCATTCAAGCTGGTACGGCCACGTTTAAATTCAGCAGCCCAAAATTCCACGGTGGTAAATGATGGTGCAAAGTCCCCATACACAGCGTCCAACACGTCTTTGATTTGCATAGGCGTATTTAATGACAGCTCGATACTCGATGTTTTCCATTTCCATAAAAACACTCACATCGACTCACTCAAATGATTGTCAAACAACAACTGCGCGTCCAAAATGGCTGAAATTTTAGTGGGTACCTTTCAAAGCATGCGCAAACACATTCCTCAACTTTTGTTTACGAGTGCTGCCATCTTCATGTTGAGGTCGGAAACTTTTCAGACAACCCTCGTACATTGTGTGTTTTTTATTAAAAATTTCCCTTGACAGTTTTCTCTCTGATTTTTTTTTCATTTCTATTTATTATCCACTGTTTTTTTCATCTCCAATGCCTTCTATGTTTAATTTTCGTGACTTCCTACATTCTTTATCCTATCCTATACTATTCTTTATCCTCAGTACTTTTCTTTTTATTAATGTTAATTACGGATTCTTTAATGTTCTTAGCTTGTATTCACTATTTTTCTATTTCAAACTCTTCTCATTTTTGTCCATGCATTTCTATTATTGTCCCATTCACTGATTCGTTGGTCATTTCACATTGAAATGATAAACTAATGGAGTAAGGCTCTATTCATTTGGCTATTTAATCGGAAAAAAGACAAAAAAGTTAAAAATAAAAGTATTAAATTTAAATTATAAGACGCAATGTCAATAGGCGATTATTAAAATAGATTAAGAATAATAAAAAACTCTTCGTTTTAACAAAACTTCCAATATTTATTTAAAAAATTGCTTTTTTAACTATAATGACAGCCGTTTCGCTAGACTTAGCATCGTCAGATTGACATATTGAAGTTACATTTTGTTTGTTTGTAGCTAGGTACCTGATGTTTATTAGGTAGTTATAAGGCTAGACCAAGTATGGAAGTAATAGGACATAACAATATTAAAGCCTAGATGTTATGAGCCCTAAGGGATTATCCTGGATGAACTTCCCTCTAAGATCAGTATAAATGTGCAATGATATAGAAAAACCAGGAAAAAACTATATCAAGCTGATCTTTACAATAACTTAATATATTTGTGTTTTACAATTACGTATTATCTATGTATAAAATGAAGACTCAATCAAAGCAAACACTTTAAACACTGTTCATTAACTTTAAATTGTGGATCTGGGAAGTTCTCCACATTTAAAGTGTTTGCTCTCTAACATTCTGCAGCATAGCGGGTGTTATGTTCTGTATTTTTTATCTGATTCGGTCTTGTAGTTAAGGGATATTTCCAGGTTTGTTTAAGTAGACTTTAGATTTTAAATAACCCCGAAAAGTTCCTTCCCAATGATATTAAAAAAAAATCCCAGCTATACGGGGAGATTTAAAAAAAAATTTCAACTAAACACTACTTTACTTATTTATATGAAACACCCTGTTATATTTTTACATCATTCGAAAGCTGAGTTCTTTATCTTTTTAAAAATGTCAACATGTGTTGGTTATTTTGTAAATGTTACACCACTGGTAAATACGAAACTACCCTTTAGACAAAGTTTAAATATAGAGGAAAACAATTTTGCCAAGCGTTCGATACGAGGTAGTATAAAAACTTTATAACAAGACAAAAAGTTTCATTGATGAAATGCGTCGAGAAAAGTGGGTCGTGTAGGTATAACAACTGCTTTGCGTTTTACTGAAAGTTGGAAGAAACTTTTCCTGAAAAATCGTGGCACTAAATTGTAGTGGTTCTAATAAAAAGAAGAATAAACAAACAAACGAAGTGTAGTACGAGGGTTGTCTTTTATATTTATATAAAAACAAATAATAAACTCTCAGAAAACATCAAGGTAACCAAAGGGTTGAAACAGGGTTGTTGCATCTCACCAACGCTCTTTAAAATTTACCTTGAAAAGGTATTGAAGGTCTGGAAAAGGAAATGTGAAGGAATGGGCATCCCACTAAACAACAATAAAACCCTATATACACTGTGTTTCGCAGATGATCAGATAGTAATGGCCCAGGATTACGACGACCTAGAATACATGACAAGGAAGCTCATAGAAGAATACAATAAATGGGGGCTAGAAGTAAACATAAATAAAACAGAAACCATGTGTATAGGAGGTATACAACAAGACTTAATATTACAAAGTGGGGAACACATAAGGATTGCTGACAACTATAAATATCTAGGTGTACATATTTCAAATGACGGAACGTTGGATCACGCAATACGACACAGAAACATACAAGGTAGGAGAGCAATATCGATGCTAAATGGAGTCCTCTGGGATCAAACGATATCCAAAGCCAACAAACAAAAAATATATAATACCATAATCCGCAGCATTATAACATACGGCAGTGAAGTCTGGCAAATAAAAACCAGAACAGAGCAAATG
The DNA here is from genome assembly GCA_035357415.1 of Ophraella communa. Classification (NCBI taxonomy): domain Eukaryota; kingdom Metazoa; phylum Arthropoda; class Insecta; order Coleoptera; family Chrysomelidae; genus Ophraella; species Ophraella communa. The sequence goes on along the minus strand of CM068982.1, from coordinate 2,171,730 downwards.
TTAAAAGCCACAGAAATGGACTTTTGGCGAAGATCTGCAGGAAAGTCCAGAAGAGAAAGAATAACAAATGACCGTATTAGAGAGATAATGAGAGTAGGACACACAATTATAGACGACATTAGGACAAAACAACTAATATGGTACGGTCATGTACAGAGGATGGCAGAAAATAGATTACCAAAACAACTGTTAAATTGGGTACCGCCGGGACGCAAAAAACGTGGAAGACCAAGAAGAAGCTGGAGAGAAGGCGTAGATAGGGAAATGAGAGAGAGTAACTTGGATGAGGATGCATGGAGAGACAGGGATAGATGGCGACTGGGTATCGAAAGACGTCGTAGAACGTTGTGAATCGATTAATATATATATATATATATTAAACCAGAATTTTTGGGGTAAACGGCAATGTTTTTTAAGAAAACTCTTTTACTTGTTTTCCAAGCTTTCGAAATATATTTATTTCATTTTCAAGGAATAAGCGAGAGTATATACAAAATTGGTGTTAAAAAATGGTAAATATAACATCAAAAACTATTTTAACTTTAATTTGGAATTTAAAAAATATTTTTTAAGTCAAATTATTTATAAAACAAAATAACGTCATAAAATGAATAAACCACTTAATTGCTTAAGATAAAATGTAATAATAAAAGAGTAGAAAATAATAGGTTATAATTTTATTTCTTCTTTTATAAAAAATGTGAATTTTGATTATAACATTTAACTGTTCTATGATAAAAAATTAAAATATCTTATTCTTTTTTATAATTTTGAATTAAGCTTCTAAAGTGTCATTTAAAAATCAAAATAAAAATGTCAAAAAAATGTCATGAATTTTAGGTATTATTTAGATCTTTATTTTTATGTTTATCCAAAGATAGCAGATAATAATAAATATCACTCAGGTTTTTATGGTCACTTTTTTTATTAATAATATCATTTTCTTGTGAAATAGATGCCATTTCCAAAAAAAGTCTTTTTTTATTGTTAAATTGTATATCTAAAATACCAACAGAAGCATAATCGATAAGATGGTCATTATTTACGGAATGTTTAGCCAATTCACATCTTTCAGGATGTAATCTTGTATCACTCTTATGTAATGATAAACGTTGTTTCAATCTTTGGCCAGTTTGACCTATATATTTTTGATCGCAAACAGAACAAGGAATACAATATACTACATTAGACAGCTCTAAAATTGGAGTTGAATCTTTTACTTTGCTGAAAATGTTTTTTATGGTAAGACATGTTCTACTAGTAATTTTAATATTATTTAATGGTTTAAAAACTCTACTTAATTTGGATGAAATTTCTCTAATATATGGTAAAGATACATATAATTTTGTATTATTAGTTTGAAGTTCTAATTCTTTATTATCATTTTGATCATATGTATTTAAATTGTAAGAATAATTATATAGTACATTTTTTATTAATTTATTAGGATAACCATTTTCTAAAAACATTTCGTGTAAAATTTTAAAATTTTTATTGTGAAAAATAAGATCCGAAATCAATGTTATTCTTTTTTTCATTTGCATTTGGTATTTTAGATATACAATTTAACAATAAAAAAAGACTTTTTTTGGAAATGGCATCTATTTCACAAGAAAATGATATTATTAATAAAAAAAGTGACCATAAAAACCTGAGTGATATTTATTATTATCTGCTATCTTTGGATAAACATAAAAATAAAGATCTAAATAATACCTAAAATTCATGACATTTTTTTGACATTTTTATTTTGATTTTTAAATGACACTTTAGAAGCTTAATTCAAAATTATAAAAAAGAATAAGATATTTTAATTTTTTATCATAGAACAGTTAAATGTTATAATCAAAATTCACATTTTTTATAAAAGAAGAAATAAAATTATAACCTATTATTTTCTACTCTTTTATTATTACATTTTATCTTAAGCAATTAAGTGGTTTATTCATTTTATGACGTTATTTTGTTTTATAAATAATTTGACTTAAAAAATATTTTTTAAATTCCAAATTAAAGTTAAAATAGTTTTTGATGTTATATTTACCATTTTTTAACACCAATTTTGTATATACTCTCGCTTATTCCTTGAAAATGAAATAAATATATTTCGAAAGCTTGGAAAACAAGTAAAAGAGTTTTCTTAAAAAACATTGCCGTTTACCCCAAAAATTCTGGTTTAATACCTATTAGTCGGCAAATAACATACATTTAATTATATATATATATATAAAAACAAATAATTGTTTTTCAAAACATTCCTCATGAAGATCTATACACTTTTTCAGGCGTTTGAACCAATTGTCGAAGAACTTTTGCCACTCTGATTGAGGTATCTCCAAAACATGCATTCTGAATGCAGCAACCGCTTCTTCGGGTGTCGAAAAACGTTGACCTCTCAGTTTTTTGAGCATTTCATTCTATCAATCGACACGAGCCTCTTTTTGAGCGATTGACAAATTGTGTGGGATCCAATTGAGCGTCAATTATGCCGGTATTCATAGTCAACCCTCAACTTGAGCACTGAGGGAGACTTGGGTAAGGGTCACTTAGCACTCAACCTCTTACTTGTTTCATAAACGTCACTTAACCAGCCCTTAAGTGAGTAAACACGTTTTCGGGGTTTTTAATGCATTTGTGTTGGTTGTGCTGGCTTATCTTACCGTTCTATGGTTGTGAGCATGCGCTAAATAATAACATACTTTTTGATATCTTCATTATTGAATTTGTCGATTGCTATGGGTGTGTTCGGGGATCACGCTTTCGAGCTATGTAGCGCCAAGAGCCATATAACGCAAACGAGGAATAGTAGTAGATAGCGGCAAATGGCGCAAATAGCGTGCTCCCCGAACACACCCTATGTCTAATCAGATGTAGTACAAGTGGCAGTAAAACATTGGTGACACAGTTTTTGCTAAATCTAAATCATCTTTGGAATTCTCGTTCCTCAAACGTTTCCAAAGGATTCTGCATGTCCCTAATATATTTTTTAGGCAAACGATTTACTTCTTCAAATTCCTCATCACTCTCAAAAAGTTCATCAAATTCTTCCATTTTCAAAAAAAATGTATGCAAACTGTCTATAAATATAATAACTATTCTTCCTTCATAAAAAACTACCTAAACATAAATAACTATTTCTTATTATATATGTAATACCTATTTACTACCATAAAAAATGTCAATAATGTAATATAATAACCTATACAGAGCATAAGATATGTCAAATCTGTCGAATATAAAACCATAGATAATAAATATATATTATAAAACTCTCAAGGTGCCCTCAAGGGTAGTCACGTCTTCACTTGAGTTAAGGGTGACTTGAGGGACCCTTAGATCTTGAGGGTTGTTTATGAAACACCCAAGTGCCCTCAACCTACCCTTACCCTCACACTCATACTTAAGGGAGGACTATGAATACGGCCATTATATATGCAATATTGAATGTATGCTGGTCCTACTAATGCCTAAGGTTGTCTCAATCTCACGATAGGTCACTTGACGATCTTGCAATATCAGTTCGCGCACAGCATGGCACTGTTGCACTGTTGCTGAGTTAATCCATGTCGAAAGTAAGTAAAAAATAATCGATCGTATGTCAAAACATTCTGAGTACGTATAACCTCAAAAATGTCCACGATAAAGCTTTCAGTTGTCAGCTTGCAACACCAGGGTTGCCAAATCCCGAGATATAAAAGACAACCCTCGTAATGTGAACCTTATTATTTTTACCTCAATTTCAGTTCCTTATTGTGCTGTTTTTTTTCTTAAATCAAAGATACCGACAATTTTTAATGTAACGCCTTGAACGAAACATTAATATCTACTTATTTTGTCTTTTTATTATAGCCTTGTGCCGGATTGATATTTTTTTTTAATAATTAACGGTATCTACAAACTGAAAACGTGAAGTATCTCATCCGGAAAATGTAAAAGGTTGCCTTTGGATCTTATCATTGAAACAATTGCAAAACAATCATTTTTAATAATACTGTATCTTTTTTTATATTCCACTTATTTGCTTGTTTAACACTAAGCATATAGAATCAAATTTTGTATTTTCTTTATAACAATTTCGAAAGATTTTTTGTCTAATTATGTATTTAAATTGGCGCATTATTCATGTTTTTTTATGTTTTATTTTGTTGTTTTACTTCTTTAGGTTTTAGGTCGAAACACAACTGTTTAATGAATATATGTAAGAAAATCTTTGTTCTACTTCACAATCTACTCACGGTTTTTTTTGCTATACCCAATTTTCTCGGATAATTAACAATAATATCCAGCTTGTTTTGATTATAAATTATCAAGTACCTTCTTCCAACTTTCTATCATTTAGATCCCTTATCAACTAACTTATCAAAGTAATGCAGGCAACTGTAATAGTTATTTACGTTACAAGTATGGAAAGTGACTTATTACGGTACGAGATAGATGTTTATGGACGAGGCGACGAAGGAGCCGAGTCAAGAATATCTAATCGAGTACCGTAATAATCACTTCACGGACGTGTATCGTACTATATTTTTTTTCATACTGCCTTTCGTTTTAAACGCAATTAAAATATGAAAATGAAATGACATATTTGATCATTTTATTGTATGAATGAATGTATGAATGAGTTAGGGGTGATGATTACACTGCGACCCATAGGATCTATTGTGTCCCCCCTTACTTGCCATGTTCTGATGTTTTCTCAGATTTATAGCAGCTCTTCGAGTCCTATTTTCCTGAGGAAGTTTAGAACATCGTCGGGCTTCAAATCAGGTAGATCCCCATCCTCTATTTCATGTGCTCCTAGGTATCTAGCCCTAGAATTTTGCAAGGCAGGACATTCTGAGAGTATATGTATTGAGGTTTCATCCTCTTCCTCACAGAATCTGCACTTTGCTTCATCTGCTAACCCTAGTTTCTTCATGTGGCTTCTTAACCGGCAATGCCCGGTTAATATTCCCGTTAGAATACGGAGCCTTTTTTACTGAGGTTGAGGCAGCTAAGAGATCTCTTCTGGTCATAGTTCCCCAGTAGTATCTTAGATTGCCTCAGTCCTTCCAGCTGATTCCAGTACTCGGATTTTTCTTTCTCCATTTCCTCCCTTAGTTTTCCTAAGATTACTCTACTGCTGATCCCACAAGATGGTTCTGGTCCCAAATGCGGGGTTTCAGCTCCTTTTTTTGCCAGCTTATCTGCTGTTTCATTCCCCTCTATTCCTATGTGTCCCGGGACCCATAGTAGGGTGACAGTGTTCTTCTGGCCTAGTTCATTTAGTTTGCCTAGGCATTCCCAAACCATCTTGGAACTGATTATATTTGAACTCAGCGCTTTGATGGCTGCTTGACTATCCGACATGATCACAATCTCTTGTCTGCGATAGTTTCTTCCAATATTGAATTCCACACATCTTTCGATGGCGCGGACTTCTGCTTGAAAGATGCTCGGATGTGTGCCCAAGCTTTCTGAGTATTTGGCTCTCGGTCCAAAAACTCCTATCCCAGTTCCCTCGTCTAGCTTGGAACCGTCCGTATACCACTTTATGGTATTCTGGTTTAAATTCTGTATGGTGTCTTCATCCCATTCAGATTTATTACTCAACTTTGTGATGAATTTTCTCACAAAGTTGAATTTCTTTGGCATATCATCTTGGGGCATTTCCCAAGTTTGATCAAAGTGAAGTGATCGAGGTTTTTCCCTGATAATTCCTTCTTTGATCATTCTATATATTGTTTTCTTCCTTACACTTTCTAGCAGAATGTGCAGTGGGGTAAAGTTTAAAATCACCTCCATTGCAGCAGTGGGGCAAGTTCCCATTGCTCCAGTGATACATGAACAGGCTAGTCTCTGAATTTTCGAGAGGTTTTTCCTCGTCGTATTCAGATTAGCCTTTACGCCCCAAGCCACTGCCCCATATGTGATTAATGGTCTCACTATTGCTGTGTACATCCATTGCAGGATACGTGGGTTACATCCTCAGTTCTTCCCTGCAATGTTCCTACACACCATGAGGGCCTTGGTTGCTTTGTGTATTACTTCGTCTTCGTGTTTGTTCCAGAGTAACCTGCTATCTAGGATTAGCCCTAGATATTTTACCTCTGTTTTCCACTCGATGATGTTCTCCCCTATTTTTATGATTTTTAGATTAGGTTTCTTTTTCCTTGTAAAGGCTACTAGTGTGGTTTTGGTGGGGTTGATGCTGAGTCCCACCGAGTCACACCATTGTTCCGCAATGTTCAATCCTCTTTGAACAATATCACAGAGGACGTTTTCATACTTCCCTTTTTCATTTTATTAGGAAGTCATGTAGACAGCTGTGAAAAAATTATGTTACTTGATTTATTATTAACATGGTTGATTTGCTTTATAAATTAAAAATGAACAGCGGTTACCAAGTAACAATGAAAGTAAAGGCAGACACACGAAATATCTGCGGAGAAAATGGATCTGAAATTAGATGAAATTGCTGAGAAAACTGCGGAAGGGATAGAACAAATCATTCCAGTTAAGTCTGCGAACAAAACAATTTGAAAAGTAGTGCTGACGAAAATGTGATGTTGGCTTACTTTTTGGATGTGGTAAGAACAGTTTTTTTAAAGAATATTCTTTTCAACAGTTTAAATTTTCAGTCAAAAACATTCAACCCTTCTTCATTATGGTCCAAATAGTCGATGGTAAAATCAATGATTATGGTTAATGAGAATGTCAACATATCAAGTTTCCCAAAGTTGATAGCTTTTTTGAAAAAACAAAATGTAGACCATCAGCCAAACCAGTCGAAGGTGCTGACAAAGGAACAAATTAAAAGCTTCATGAGGGACGCTCCAGATAAAGAATATCTATTACTCAAAGTGATAGCATTACTTGGAGTTGCTGGAGGTTGCCGAAGGGAAGAGATCTATAATTTAGAAGTTAGTGATGTTCACTATTTGGATGTGTATAGAAATGAATTTACGGCAACACATCTCCCTGAAAGCTCTTTTGGTGGGTTATAGACAAGGAAAATGTCTGTCTCAAAGAGCTGGTATACATACTGTTGGCGGAGCACTTAAGAAAATAGCTCAGTTCTTAAAACTAGACCAACTAGAAAAGTATACAGGTCATTGTTTCAGGAGGACATCCTCAACGTTATTGGCCAATACTGGAGCTGGCCTTAAAGTTCTAAAACAGCACGATGTATGGAAGAGTTCTTCAGATGCAGAAAAGTATATAGAAGAATCGATTGAAGGCAAAAACAAGATTGCAAGAATGATCCAAAGGGGCGAAACTTTTGTTGAAGTGCTACATCACAGCCACACGTCTTTCGCGATTACAGAAAACACTGTAAATCCATCAATACCTCCATTAATACATATTGCTGGCAACAGCAGTTGTACAATTAATGTCAGTCTTCAAAAACTAGAATAAAAGCTTAGTTTATGTTGATTCGCTGATTATTTCAAACAAGAAACAGTATGAAAAAAGAGTATATTTATTCATTAATATTTATAAAAACTAGATTTATAGCAGAAGTGGCAACATAACCAAATCATCTGAGTTTTGTTTCATCACGATTTTTGTGAACCACAATCTTTGCTCGTGCAGAGCATGCATTTCAAATTGATTCTTTCAGTTTAAAACGGTTGCTAGTATGTTGGTTATGGTTTGATTGTTTTGGATGCCTTAACCAAGAATGTCTTAAAAATAATTTAATACCTAAATATGTAAATATGACGTGTAAAACTCAATCAAAGGAAACACAAAAACTAATTAGGTTAGTTTAGGCTGTCTTAAACCCTCTAACTCGAACCAGTAAGAGCGTATTCTCCGAAAGAAACCCTATTCAATAGGTGCGTTCTTTTTGACTGAGATCTCAGCTCACTTCAATTGAGGTGATCTGATATAAAGTGATGTGAGTAAGCACCAAAAAGAACGACAAACTCAATTGAAACGCGCGACCTGCCGATGCATGCGTAATTATACAAATATACCCACGAAATAAGAGAAATAATAAAGCAGATAATTATTATTATTTGTTATACCTTCCTTCACTCTCTGTGCATCTTCAAGGGAAAGATTTAAAGTATACTCTACATTTGTATTAGCATCTAATAATGTTATTGTTTCCATTTTATTTTCAAAAAAAAGTTAGGTTATTATGTTGTTTTTAAAACCCAAACAAATCAAATATTTCTTTCTCCCCACCACTTTATTTCCGACTCAATTCTAACTGATACCCCCGCATAGCACATAGCACATAGCACATTCAGCATCGGTAAAGGGGAAGGAAAAATCTCAGCTCACTTCGAAGTGAGTGAATCGAAAAGAACGCGCACATTACCGATGTGAGCTGAGATTAACTGAGATCTCAGTCAAAAAGAACGCACCTAATCTTCCAAAATATCCATTTTGTAGTTTTTCTATCCGGAATCTTTGCGACATAAAATTTAATAAATAAACTCATTTTTTAATATCAAAATCGCATGTTCCGATACTGTCGTGACTTTTAAAGTTGTTCGATACGATTTACCTGTAGCTATTACGACAATTATATATACTAGGACTTCACGTAAACGTATATTTAGCGTCCTATCAGTTATCAGCGTTTGTGCTTTTTGAAAATAATCAACTATGATGCATACACCCGACATGCTACATTCGTATATATGCAATTGCGGGTAATGGAAACAAAAAACTAAAAAGAAAGTTTTACTTCGCACGGCAAAATAAGAAAGGTGTTCTGTTTTTCTAAATTATCGTTAAGTTACTGTGTAAAACTGAAAAAGTGCTGGGAAGAAGAGTTAACAGCAACAGAGAAGAATATAAAGTAATTATTAAGGTATAAGATATCAAAAAAAGATCCCGCTTCTTTCCAAAAATGAATAAAATACTTCAATCCATCACAATGTCTCGTCCATTTTTAAACAAATCATGGTCTACGTCAAACGTAGAAGTTGGGAAGTTATAGTTGGTGCAAAACAAAATATGATTCACGACACTAATGTCGTCTTAATTGCTAAGCATCGTTCCCAACTTTCAAATTAAATGTTCCATTCAATAAATCAGTATAAAATAGTTAAATTTGTTTACAAAAAGTTGGTAGCCGTGATTGACAAGTCGAGGCGTTGCCGTTGTCACCGATTAGTATACGGGGTGAGTCATAACTATTGGGACATAGACTAAGGACAGGTTATTTGGACCAAAATATGGCTATTGGGCCAAATATGCCTTAATATAATGTTGCTAAGAAAAAAGATAGTTTTTGTTTTTCGTTTTTTGCTAATAGTTTCCCCTGTATATTTATAAATTGATATCAAAATTGGCACAGAGGCATAATCTTAGACAAGAAATAGTATTTTATTTACAATTCCACTATCAAATACCAAACTAATAAACAAAGTTGCAACTAACGTAAGGTTTCCGTTTTGACGGTAAATCAAAACTAAACACACTTTAACTTAAAAGAACTCAAAAAAACTCAAACTAAATGTTCTACATGGTCTCCTCCGATTTCTATGTCTTTTCTAATTCTTTTTATAAAGGATTTTCGGACGTTAAAAAAAATGTTATTCTGTCCCCTTATAAGATTAGCTGCATTTTGAATGTATCTCCAAAGTTCGTCTCGTGTATTAATTTCATTGGCATAAACTAAGGACTTCATATGTCCCCAAAAATAAAAATCTAGCGGATTGTACTCAGGACTTCTTGGTGGCCATTGAAAATCACTGCCTCTGCCAATCCATCGTTGAGGAAATACGTCATTAAGATGATTTCTAACAGCTAATGAAAAATGAGGTGGCGCTCCATCCTGTATAAGCCACATTTTTCTTTTTACATCCAGTGACAGATCATTTAAAATATCACTAAGAGTATTTTCCAAAAAGAATAAATAAGAATCTCCATTTAAATTCGGAGGAAGAACATAAGGCTCTAGTAGTTGGTCGCCTATAATGCCACACCAAATATTCAATTTAAACTCATGCTGAAAATGTCTAGCTTTAATAGCATGCGGGTTTTCTTCTTCCCAATAATGACTATTTCGCCAATTAAAAACCCCTCGTCTGATAAAAGTTGCTTCGTCGGTGAACATAATATTCTTAATAAAGTGTTTGTTATTGCGATGTTTATTTAGAATACGTTGGCAAAACTGTAACCGTCGTGGAAGATTTGTAGGAAGTAAATTTTTAAACAGGAGTGAATTGATAAGGATGAAGGTTCTCTTTTTTTAGAATTCTAATTATAGACGACTGACTTACTCCTGTTGCTGCTGATAGATGTCGTGAACTTATTTCAGGATTTTCATCTAATACTCGAACCAAAAGTTCATCTTCTTGATTAGGTGTGGTTTGTTTCGGTCGACCACCCCGATTTTAAGTGTGAAATGACCCAGTTTCACCTAAACTACGATATAATCTTGCAAAAGTTTTGTGATTTGGTTGCCTTCTGTTTGCGTATAACATGCCGAGCGACCGCAAAAATTTTCTTGTGCGTATACGCAAATCATATTTCGCATTTGTTCATTAGTAAAATGATTGTGACGAGGCATTTCAATCAAAAAAAGTAATGATTACTTTTAAAAAATGCAACATTACACTACACCGTCACATCAAAAATAATTTACTCTGAACAAATGACATTTACCAACAACAATTATCTGACAGTCCAAAGCATACTTTTCATAAATGAATTAATATTTCAAAACCTTTTTTAAGACTCTAAGCAGTTCGACTGCGTTTTTATCGAAAACGGTTGAAATTATCATATTTTAACAAGAGTACCAATTTTACGTAAAAATGATGTTTACGTCATATTTTCTAATAAAAATTACTAAAAAATTTCATCAGAAAAAGTTTAGACTCAATTTGATCATTAGGAATGATCCACGTGGCGCCCTCTATGACAAAACGTAAAATTGTAAATAAAATACTATTTCTTGTCTAAGATTATGCCTCTGTGCCAATTTTGATATCAATTTATAAATATACAGGGAAACTATTAGCAAAAAACGAAAAACAAAAATTAACTTTAACACCCGGCCTGTATCTTTTTTCTCAGCAACATTATGTAAACTTAGAAAATAATAATAATAATTCTTATTATAAAAATTTATTTATAAAGAGTACGGATATAAACATTTTGTTAATAGTGGTTAACCGGACGATGAGACTGTCGTAATTCAACTAACTTGACGAGGTAGGTACTTGGTCCTTTTTTTCAATAAGGGTTCATACACCCTTCTTATCGGCCCTGAAGCGTGCGGTCGCATAAATTATCCTTTATTGTTTAGTATCCTCACGTCTATTTTTAGAAATGGTTACAATTATATTAAGGCATATTTGGCCCAATAGCCATATTTTGGTCCAAATAACCTGTCCTTAGTCTATGTCCCAATAGTTATGACTCACCCTGTATATTTAGTTTTGTATTTGTCATTTTGCTTGTGGTTTTTGTGTTATTATTTCTTGTTGTTATTTTGAATTATAAAAAAACTGTTCTTTTAAGAACAAAAACGGTGTAATAAGTGAAAAAATGCCAAAACAACTAAATAGTCGCTGCAAATAACTGGTAGCTTGGTTTTCCATTATTAGTCTGCATGTCAACGTATTTTATAAAATTATTAATGCAGAATTAAATAAAATAAGATCTTTATCTCAACTTAATTTTATTTGTTACTCGCTTTTGAGCAAATTAATAAGATTTTGTTTTGATAGGAATAAAGGTAAATGTTTTATTTTCTTATTTTCCTATTAAACGACGATCCAGCTGTCTATCTTGATCATAATAATGTCGTAGCAAACCATTAATTTAGTTGGAAATAATATCATTCGTATTTTCTAGGGGACTGATACATTTCAGTTTGTTCGATAACGATTTGATTATGTTTAATAATTTCAATTTGGTAAATAAGATTGGTATTAAAATGTTTATTTTTTTTTGATTGGAAAATACGATAAAATGGCATTTTAATTGGTTTATAGGAGACAAAAGTTAACGCTGTTATAGGTAAATAAAAACTCGTCTTTTAGTCTTAGTTTTCTCTAGAAATTTTTTTTTATTATTGTTTTTCAGCTGTCAAATTATCACAGTTCTGTGATTTCGTCCAATGAGAACACTTAATCTTCCATGTTCTGTGCTAAATGCCAGCCAATTATCCCGTTTTATACTGATAAAGTCGTATTCACTACAACTAATGGCAACGCTGTACGCAACGATATTTCTGTCTTTGTCACTTTACCTTATGCGATCAAATGCTTTTGTTAGGTCTATAAAGCATAGGAATGTGGGTTTACTATACAGTAAAAAGAGACTACTCAACGAGAATACTCAAAGAGTCAACTCTCCCTAAAATTGACCTTTTTAAAATAACATTTTACGCTCCGCCGACAACATTTCGCAATTTTAATATACAAAATTCCTCTAGTTCACTTTTAACTACTTTTGATATTAATTTAAAACCAACTTTGCTCCGGAAACTTTTTAAAAATGTGCGATATACAGAAATTCAATTAGTCCCTCGAACATTCTCGACGAGTTATTCGTTATTAAAAAGTTTTTTCCAAACCCCGTGACCGTTGGTGGATTCTACACCGAAGGGTTATATGAAAATGCTAACCAAAGGATAATTGAGAAGGAAACCCAAAGTTAGAGCGAGTTTTGTGACGAGACTAACCATGAAAAACAGTGTTAGGTAAAAATTATGTAAACTACAGTCTCGAAAGACATGTTAAAAGCTTTCGACTAAATAGAACGTAAAATAATGAGAACAAGAGCAATTAAGAATATTTAGAGAAGGGAGAAGTTACATTTTCATTGCGTACAACATTGATCCAGAACTGTAATAGAAAATAAAAATTTAATTTTACAAAATTACATGAGAGAAAACAGATATAAGCAAAACAAAGTAAGCTGTTCAGAATTTATTATTTCTGAAAGAAAATAAATCTACCAATGTTTTATTCATAATATTGATAAAAGTAACTATAATAATTTAATGTATACGCAAGTAAAAGTACTACTAATGCAGATATATAAATCATGAACTTCATCTTGTATTCCAAACATAACGTTGATATAAAATAAATCATGTAGTTTGACGTCTCACGGCCTTATTCAACTTTTACTATCAAAATTGTTATGCTCTACTCATCTTTTGTAAATAGAGAATTAGCGATTTTAAGTTATTTTAAACAAATTTCTTTGTTATCAACTTTATTGAAAGGCTAATAAAAACCTGTTTATCCTTAAAAAAATATTGTTAAAATGTAGTTACGTTCAGAAACCGGTCTTGTCCAAAACTTTAAATAATGGTTAGGTTAGGTAGGAATTGTTCAGCATTCTACAAGCGCTTAAACACATCGACCACCAATATAAAAAAGTCGCCATTTGTACAGACTCTCTGGCCTCCATCCGGTCTATCCAGGAACTATATACCGAGAATCCCCTTGCCCATGAAATTCTCCTCGCTGCCCACTAGCTCCACTCCCAAAATACCTCAGACACTGTTATTTGGGTTCCCTCGCATACGGGCATACCAGGCAATAAACTAACAGCCACCCACCTCACTCATCCATACTGGGAAGGATCTCAAGGCCGGGATCAAAAGAATGGCCCAAACTGTATGGCTAAGACACTGAAACACCACTAACACATCTCTGTTAGCACTCCAACCTTCAATAAACAAACCGCTCTACCATCCCGGTCCCACAAAGCTACCCAGACTTGAACTAGCAGTAGTACGAAGGATCCGCAGCGGCCACACCAAGGTCACCCACAGCTACTTGATGACAACAGACCCCAGACCTACCTGCCAAACCTGCCAGTGCCGCCTCACCGAATGCTAACTACATAGTGCAACTCGGGCTCAAGACCAACCTCAGAGACATACTCAGTGACACACAACAAATCCCATTCGTGCTGAACTTCTTAAAGACTATCTCGATTTTCCATAAAATTTAACCTGTATTTTGTATTTGAACTTGTGTGGCCATAGTTGCCGAGCCCGTTAATTTAAATAAAAAAAATGGCGAATGCGGCGATTCTGTTTCTTGAAAATAATTCTCGAATGTTCGGTCTTGAAGGTTCCAGGCGTTACTCGAGGCGTTAGGATGATGTATAAAAGAGCGATAGAAGCTCGGGGAAGTCAGTTATCAGGTGTATTAACCTCAAGATTTTGATAAAAGGAGAAGCTTGAATTTTATAGTATCCGTGGTATTTTTTTGGATTGGTTTAGGTTTATAGGATACAACTTAAGGCTCGGTTTTGGGTCCAATACTTTTCGCGTTATTTATTAATGATGTCACTGGCATAAAGATTGATGGCAAAATTACTCTATTAGTGCAGTCGAATTACGTGAAAAAGTGAGCAATTTATGACTTAAGTCCGAATTGAGGTAGCTAAGTGGAAAGGGGTAGGTTTGATAATTACAAATCGAAAGGCGACCATCCAAGATCTTAGATGCGTGCGAGGGGTGCGTGGTAGGGGTGGAAAGGGGGTGAAAACGGTTTTTTGCAATTTGCAGCGTAAATACGCATTTTATTGAAAAAAGTTAAATGGAAAAGTTGTAGATAATAAAATAATCGACAACTTTCGTCTTAAACATTTTTTCACATAACCTAAAAATAAAGGCTAAAAAAAGCGAAAAATCATAATTTTCGTTTTTTATTTTTTACTCAGCGAAAAATCAATATTTTGTTATGAAATTCAGTACAGTGATAGCTTTTTGTATCCCAAAAAAATAGAATTTTTTTTTTATGATAACTCAATTTTTTTCCGACATATTAACGATTTTCGAAAAAAAGACCTCATTTTGTAACGGCTCCCAAGGTCCGAATTTTTATTTTAGACGCCTCTTGAAGGTCTCATTTTTTTCGTAATGACTTTAATTTTCATATACAATAATAAAAAATACTACTCCTAGCAAAAAAAATCGTTTAAAATCGAAAAAACTGAAAAATTCATAATTTTTCACGCGTATCTTTTTCCTACCCTTCTACACGTTATATTACTCTCAAAAATATTTCAGTTAATTCCAGACAGTCTGCTTAATAAAAATTTCCTGCAGTTGCAAAAAAGGTTGCAGTTCTTCAAGATGCAGTTGTCGAAAACACGGTTTAAAGTGTACGAATTTATGCTCGAATTGCTGCGGCGTTAATGATTGTACTAATATCGAGCAATCAATCACAGAAATTGCCGATGTACATCCTTCAGAACACGTTGACCAAAACGATGTATTTCAAGATGAGAATCGCATGCTAGAAGAGGAAGAAAATGTTGATTCTGACGAAGAAGAATCAGAAAATGATAATGAAGATGAAGACGAACATGATAAAGATGAAGACGGAGATGATGAAAATAAAGACGAAAATGATGAAGATGACGATGAAGTAGAAGTACAAGAGGAAGAAGAATGTCATTCGCAAGTCAAAAGGGCGAGATATAATTAAAAATAAGAAACAGTAAAATTGTACTTTCTTTGTATAATTCTTTGTATGCACGTATAAAATATTTTTTTTATTTTTTTAATCAATATAGATGTCCATAATTTCCTTTATTTTAATCCTACAAACTGCAATAAGGTGTGATAAATTAAATGCTTGTACATGAAATATTTTTGAGAGTAATATAACGTGTAGAAGGGTAGGAAAAAGATACGCGTGAAAAATTATGAATTTTTCAGCTTTTTCGATTTTAAACGATTTTTTTTGCTAGGAGTAGTATTTTTTTATTATTGTATATGAAAATTAAAGTCATTACGAAAAAAATGAGACCTTCAAGAAGCGTCTAAAACAAAAATTCGGACCTTGGGAGCCGTTACAAAATGAGGTCTTTTTTTCGAAAATCGTTAATATGTCGAAAAAAAATTGAGTTATCGTAAAAAAAAAATTCTACTTTTTTGGGTTACAAAAAGCTATCACTGTACTGAATTTCATAACAAAATATTGATTTTTCGCTGAGTAAAAAATAAAAAACGAAAATTATGGTTTTTAGCTTTTTTAGCCTTTATTTTTAGGTTATGTGAAAAAATGTTTCAGACAAAAGTTGTCGATGTTTTTATTATCTACAACGTTTCCATTTAACTTTTTTCAATAAAATGCGTATTTACGCTGCAAATTGCAAAAAAGCGTTTTCACCCCCTTTCCACCCCTACCACGCACCCCTCGCACGCATCTAAGATCTTGGATGGTCGCCTTTCGATTTGTAATTATCAAACCTACCCCTTTCCACTTAGATACCTCAATTCGGACTTAAGTCATGAAAAAAAGGTAATTCGACTGCACTATATTTGCAGATAATGCAAGCAAATCAAGGATACAACCCATTATTTAAAATAGCACACTAATACAATTAAAAGTTATATTGGAAAGTTATATTAACGACATCCTTGTTAGAAATATTAACAAAAAAATTATCTCCTGTTTGTTTTGCTATGGAAACAGTTTTTAAAGTGCTAACTTCTTCTATTGCATTAAAAATTTAATATTAACTCTAAGATATGTATTTTTTTTCTCGGGGTTTTGCACTTCTGTATTCATTTTGTTTTATTTTGTATTTTATGTGGAATTTATTTTATTTTACTGTACTATCCAGCTACTAAAAGTTTATTTCATGTTTCGACATAGTCTTATTTGGCCAGAAGCAAGAAAGAGAATCGAACTGATAGATTTAGCAATATCACTTAATAAAAACTTACAGGAAAAATACAGCGAAAAAATCAATAAATATGTGGAACTCTAAATCGACATTAAAATAATATGGAACATAAATGAAGTGCAAATAAGACAAATAGTTTAATCACCAAACAACAACAAAGAACTAGGAATTACCCACATCACATCCAAATTACGAAAATCAGCAATCTTTAATTCATACAATAAAAAAAATCATTATCTATGACAAAAAATAACAAGCTAAACCCTTGTAGGAATACCGGGTTTGAGCAGGTGACTCAAAAATTTGGAGAACTAAAACATTGAATCCTAAAAAACTAACTAAAACCTCATCGCGCCCACAAAAATGATGGGTTACCAAGATAACCTACGGGATACAGAATCGATATAATATATTAGGTTGGTTAACTGTTTTAATAAATTCAAAATCGCCATAATAAAAATGTAATTCATATTTTATTAAAACCGCTTTTAAGCTCTCCTACGATGTATTAGACGTATTTAATGTTGTGACGAAAGTTTTGCAAGGTGTATTGAATATCAGAGTATCAGATCCAATTCTGTTTCACGCTTTATTCCTGTAGGGCGAAAATATTTTTGCGTGGGCGTCCAGTCAATGAAGTCTACGCTGTTGTATGAAATTTGATTATACGCCTTTTACCAAATTAAATTGGGACACGTGGCTATTATTACGCTTTTCTCTTTGCTGCAGTTGCGATGATTGGCGTTATTACAGGAAAACATTTGAATCTTAAAGGTTTTTTCTTGAATTTTACCGAACAAAAAATAATTGTTTTGATTGACGACGTCAAGAATTTAATAGTGAAGTTCTGAGTACGTCTGCAAGCAAACAACTGTAAAATTAAGTTAGGTTCGCATCACCAAATTAATTATAACTATCTTTTTTAAATTAGTTTAGATTGATTTGGTAAGGAGGACCAACTTGCATAGGAATAATGTCGAAAAAATGATCCGCACTTAACCATGGATGTGAACTACGCATGGCTCTTAAATTACATGCAGGCAACCTTCTTCTAAATGAACGCCATCACGTTTTCTATTGGAATGTAATTCAATGGGGCATATAGCCCAGGAAGTAGTTGTTTTTTCATAGAAAACGGTCAAGCTTGGTATAGAAACTGTTAAGTTTGAGTGCAGGTAGAAACAATTTTCTACTTTTCATTTTTAGTTATAATAGTTTTGTAATTTTGTTATACTTTAAAGAAAATACTGATATTTTCGTTTTCTTTACAGAGTCCTGCAAATCACCATCAAAAGGAAGTCCTAACTTCCAAACCCAGTCAACATTTGGTAAAGGTATCTTCCCGAAATGGACCATTAACATCAAAGGCTTCGCTCACGTACTTAAAGGTAAATAAAATTTTAATTGTGAACCAAACATTCAAAACCATCTTTGTATTCTTATTAAGTAAGTTGATAGGCTTCAATGTAACAACCAATATAGTGGTATAACAAACAACTTGGTAGTTGTTATTCTTAGGCAACATTTGTCGCGTGACATATTGAAAGTAGTGCTTCTACTTCTTACTATGTCAGTCATAACAGGTCGGCTGAAAAGTCCCCGGTCTGACCTATAGATGACGACGCAAGAATTAAATCCATTTCATTTTTAGATAGTATCAACCTTCAAAAGGTTCGTGTAAAAATTTGACAGCTGTCGGACTATTAGTTTGTGAGATATTGCATTTTTAGTGAAGCAACTTTTGTTATTTTCAAAAAGATGGAAAAAAAAGATTTTCGTGTGCTTATTAAATATTGTTATTTGAAAGGAAAAAATACAGTTGAAGCAAAAGCTTGGCTTGATAATGAGTTTCCGGACTCTGCGCCAAGAAAATCAACAATCATTGACTGGTACGCAAAATTCAAGCGTGGTGAAATGAGCACCGAAGACGGTGAACGCAGTGGACGCCCAAAAGAGGTGATTACCGACGAAAATATCAAAAAAATTCACAAAATGATTTTGAGTGACCGTAAAGTGAATATGATCGAGATAGCTGACACTCTAAAGATATCTAAGGAACGTATTGGACATATCGTTCACGAATATTTGGGTATGCGGAAGCTCTGTGCGAAATGGGTGCCGCGCGTGCTCACAATCGACCAAAAACAGCAACGAATTGATGATTCTGAGCAGTGTTTGCAGCTGTTAAGTCGTAATAAACCCGATTTTTTGCGTCGATATGTGACTATGGATGAAACTTGGCTCCATCACTACACGCCTGAGTCCAATCGACAGTCAGCTGAGTGGACTGCGGCCGGTGAACCGCCACCAAAGCGTGGAAAGACTCAACAGTCAGCTGGCAAAGTTATGGCCTCAGTTTTTGGGATACACACGGTATATTGTTCATCGACTATTTGGAAAAGGGAAAAACAATCAACAGCGACTATTACTGTGCATTATTGGAGCGATTGAAGACCGAAATCGCGAAAAAACGGCCCCATATGAAGAAGAAAAAAGTGTTGTTTCATCAAGACAATGCACCGTGTCACAAATCATCGAAAACGATGGCAAAATTGCATGAATTGGGCTTCGAATTGCTTCCTCACCCACCGTATTCTCCAGATCTAGCCCCCAGCGACTTTTTCCTTTTCTCTGACCTGAAGAGAATGCTCGCGGGAAAAAAATTTGGCTCTGATACTGAGGTAATCGCCGAAACTGAAGCCTATTTTGAGGACAAACCGAAGGAGTACTACAAAAATGGTATCGAAAAGTTGGAAGGTCGCTATAATCGCTGTATCGCCCTTGAAGGCAATTATGTTGAATAAAAAAAATGAATTTTGTCAAAATATTTTGTTTTACTATGGTAGACCGGGGACTTTTCAGCCAACCTGTTAGATGACATTTTGCCAGAGGAACTAGTGTTGATTTCAGCGGCAGTGGTTATAATTTCAAAATTTCTATGATATACACTAACTGCATCAGTCGATTCAGGGCCTTTATAAACCTCCTTTTTTCCATATCTTCAATTTTTTACAAAAAAAAAGGGACAAAGCAAATGCTTTTGAATTTCCTTTCTTCAAATTTTGCTAAAATTCTTAATAATGTTATGCTTGATAAAAATTATATCAAACCTGTTAAATGGGAAAATAATGTTATAATGTCAAAATTCTGTATAATTCCCAACAAAATTGACTTCTTTTGAGTTTCGCTGTACTACTTCAACCTCAATACTTTCCCAACCAGATTTATCCACTTACTTTTAACCAACTAACTGTTATATTTAATTGGAGCAAAGTACTTTTACGAAAACTAAACTTTATTTAGTAATACAAAATTGACAGAAGTTTAACTCAAAACTTATGACAAATCACATTTTTTGTTTTTCATTCAACACTAACTGCATTAGTCGATTTATAGGTCCTTTACAAAACCCCTTTTTTTCCATATCTTCAAGAGTTTTGGGCTACAATTTTTTTTACATAAGAATAAGGGGACAAAGCAAATGTCTTTGAATTTACTGCCTTCAAATTTTGCTAAAATTGTTAATAAATTTATGCTTGATAAAAATGCTATTCGTACAAGACTTCTTTGCGAAGATTGGATGATTTGATTAAACACGCGCCCTTCATTAGCATTGAATACCATATTTTGTTATTATTGTTAATCTTGGTTGTTTGATAACTGAGACAAATATTTATTTTCCTTTTAAAGCAAACAAAAGTTAAGTGTTCGGTAATCGTTTGGTTTATGATTTTCCATTGATCAATTTCATGTTCATCTATTATTTGTGTCATCGACTGTCTAGACTCGTAATTGCGTTTTACATATTTTATCTATAGACAAGAAATCGAAAGTAGGTATGTTTAAACGGCGGCTTCAATAAATATTATAAAGGGTGTCCGAAGTAAAGTACGGTTAGAAAAAATAACAGATGCGAGCTATCTTAAAAATCTTTCATTTTCTTGTGGAAATTCTTGGAATGAGGAATGAGATTTTTTTCATTTAAAATCAGCTATGAAAATGTCTATCTACATGATTGATATCTCTTAACATATATGTAAAAAGTTAATCATTTTGATCAAACAATTAATAAATCGAACTTGATTGATTGCCCAGGAACCGGATTGACGATGATTGATGAAAAGTTTGACCACTGAGAATAACTTTAGAAGACCTAGGCAGTTTTTATTTATTTATTTCATTTTTTAGTTTTCCTAGTGTGTACTATTGGCTTCAGAATAGCCTAATTTAATTATTTCAAATGAGAGCAATCAATATTAAAAAGCAGAATTAATTGATGAATTAATTTTAAGGACGGCCTATTTATTGTGTATAACCAATCACGGTTTAAATAATAATAAATTTGAAATCAGTTAAACAGTTGTCCACGCCCACATCTTTAATGTTTGCAGCATACGGTATTTTATTAACAAATTGCCTGTCCCTCCGTCCCTTGTAAGTAAACTTAATCCCCAAAAACCATTTAATGTAGGCGTTTTAAAAATTGCCATTCATATGTTGTTTAAGAAGGGCGTTTTTATAACTTGGGTAGGTAAACGAAATTCAAATTTAACATGTATATGCTATTCTAAAGCCGACTGTACAATAAATAACTATTATCTTATAACCAAATTCATAAAGTATACTATAAATTATGTAGTAGTATAGCGTTTTCCGCAAAAAATTATGTCAATTTTTTAATTAAACTATTGGCCTCCTTTAAATAATACTGCGTAAAATTTTGTAATTAAAGAGTGATAAATGTATTAAAAATATTTAGCACAAACTTTATCGATCGTTGAAGAGTATCTATTAATGATTAAATATTTCCTCTTAACCTATATAACCAAATATAAAATCCATTTTCTTTTTTATAAAGAGTAGTTATTTTTTCTATTAAACGTGGGAAGTGTACGAAAAAAAATGCACTGCCATTAAAAACTACGGTATTCAAAATGTAATCAACTGATTTTTTTTTTGTTTGTACCCAAAAATCATTCCGTTAAACTAATTGGCTAACGGCTATGTTATACGTATAGATATCTGATGAATTTTCCCAGTAGGAACAAACGGCATTTTTTCCGCAATCGTTTAATTTTACGCGTAGGTTGGTACTCGCCGAACAAGTTCGCGCGTAGGCCGCAAAAAATCAAATACGAAAAAAAAAGAAAATATAATCACGGTCAATCGAAATATTAGAAATGTTTTTTTTTGATTCGTAAACCACATTAGTCTAATATTTATCGACATCTAACAGTTTTATGAACTGTTAGATGTGATTTGATGGGTAATTAGTTATTTTAAAGGACAGAACAAAGGAAATATTTTTTACTCTAGTAGGTCTTCTATCTAAATCATTTTACCTTGTTTTTAGACTACAATGTAAACTCAATTGTATTTGGTTAACTATTAAACATATTAGCAATATACTTAATAAACCAAAGAAGTGGTTAAGCAAAGGACTGTAGTACTTAATACACATTATATACTTAGTCCTATTTGTTAGTGTGTTTTTACCAAGAGCAATGGCACACCCTCTATCCATCCCATCGCTTTCTTTGGCTGTTGAAACCTGAAATTTTACTCTTCGTCGATGAACTGCTGCTATAAGCAACCTTAGGCAGTGTCTCCTAAGTGTGGGCAAGGTCTCTTGTAAGTGATTCCTCTTCTTGACTTGTTCTTCTTCTGCTGAAATTCGTTTATTGCTCACCTCTGTTGTATGTCTCTGTCATCTGTTCCAATTAATTTGCCAAGATCTTCATCATTTCGAAGATGTCTGGTTGTTTCGCCTACATGGACTGTTGCTCGGTGGCGTTCGCGTAGCTGGTGCTTCTTGTCCTGTTGTTTGCTGTTGTTGTTAGTGTCTTTGTTGCTGTTGCTTTTTCTTTGAGGCTTTTACTACCCCCATATTTTCTTGGCATATACCTAGCTGGATATCCTCCTTGGCAGGTGCAAGTGGTCCGTTGTTTTCTGGGTCCGCTTGGCATTTTTCCCAACACCTAAACATTTGGTCCTCATGTACCAAGTTGCCTGTTCGTAGTTGAACCCTTAACAGTTATAACACTGTGTGGGTTTCTTGCTCTATTCAAATTGATCCTGGTAGTGAGATTGTACCATCTTCTTTGGTAAATTCTACCATGATGATAGGAAGAAACACAGCTGTATTGTTTGGCTTACCTTGGTAACTTGTTGCTGTTCTAGATCTATATTTATTTCTTTGATATCTTCTTCTGGAGTTAGTCGTTTTATCGTTATCCTTGAAATTTTGTTATCTGGATACATAACGATATACCAGTCGATACCTTGTAGTTGTATTTGATCCAGGTACTTCTTTAGTTGGTGTAGTCTCCTGCAGTGTGTCTGCTGTTGTTGTTATCCTTGAAAGTCCTTGTCGTGGTCTTCTGTCGTATAATCCTGTTTCCCTAAATCGACTAGCAAATCGTCGATTCTTGTAACGTTGGCTATGTCCTTCTTCGAGTAATGTAGTAACTCTAAACTCTTCGTCATGTTCCAAATTCCTTCTCTGACAATCAGGATTGTGTATTACAATATTTTATTAAATAAAATTCAACAAAGACAATGAAAATATGTTAAAATTCAAAAGCAACTGCATAACCATATTGATAAAGGTTTTAATTTTGTATTACTATAGTTTTTAGTTCAAAAAAACATTAACACTTACTTGTTGTTAATAAAATTGTTTATAAAACATAATATTTTTAATTTTAATGGTGATGCATTGATTTTTGTGCGGAGTGAGATATTTTTTGGATGAGAGTAAATAATCCAAGACACTTGGAGTGCAAAAGAAGCTCTGTATTACAGCTTGAAAGAAACACATAGTTTTTAAATTATAGTAATTGTTTAAATATCATTATTATACTTATTTAACCCCACATAAAACATGTTTGTTTCTATTTCAGTCTGTTCAGAATAACAAAGAATACTCTTCATCCGATTATGGTTCATCGCATTTGCATCACACTAGCAGCTCTTCAAATAAACAGATGAGCACTTCTTGCCACAACGGCATCACCAGGACATCGTTGATTCAAACAGACGTAAGTTTTTCATACATTTATTTAAAATACACATTAATTTTGTGGGTAAAAATTGAGTTTGACCGCTCAAAATAAACAACAACAAGGGTTAAAAATCATTTTAAAATATACAAAAGTGATTCAGGTATATTATGCCTAATATATATATAATAACTATATAATAACTATTTAAACTTCTTGTTTGTTTTTTACCGTTCTCCTGTTTTTTATCTATTGTTAGCATCTATTTTCCTATAACAGGTCGGCTGAAAAGTCCCCGGTCAACCATAGTAAAACACAATATTTTGACGAAATTCATTTTTTTTATTCAACATAGTTGCCTTCAAGGGCGATACAGCGATTATAGCGACCTTCCAACTTTTCGATACCATTTTTGTAGTACTCCTTCGGTTTGTCCTCAAAATAGGCTTCAGTTTCGGCGATTACCTCAGTATCAGAGCCAAATTTTTTTCCCGCGAGCATTCTCTTCAGATCAGAGAAAAGGAAAAAGTCGCTGGGGGCTAGATCTGGAGAATACGGTGGGCGAGGAAGCAATTCGAAGCCCAATTCATGCAATTTTGCCATCGTTTTCGATGATTTGTGACACGGTGCATTGTCTTGATGAAACAACACTTTTTTCTTCTTCATATGGGGCCGTTTTTTCGCGATTTCGGTCTTCAATCGCTCCAATAATGCACAGTAATAGTCGCTGTTGATTGTTTTTCCCTTTTCCAAATAGTCGATGAACAGTATACCGTGTGTATCCCAAAAAACTGAGGCCATAACTTTGCCAGCTGACTGTTGAGTCTTTCCACGCTTTGGTGGCGGTTCACCGGCCGCAGTCCACTCAGCTGACTGTCGATTGGACTCAGGCGTGTAGTGATGGAGCCAAGTTTCATCCATAGTCACATATCGACGCAAAAAATCGGGTTAATTACGACTTAACAGCTGCAAACACTGCTCAGAATCATCAATTCGTTGCTGTTTTTGGTCGATTGTGAGCACGTGCGGCACCCATTTCGCACAGAGCTTCCGCATACCCAAATATTCGTGAACGATATGTCCAACACGTTCCTTAGATATCTTTAGAGTGTCAGCTATCTCGATCATATTCACTTTACGGTCACTCAAAATCATTTTGTGGATTTTTTTTGATATTTTCGTCGGTAACCACCTTTTTTGGGCGTCCGCTGCGTTCACCGTCTTCGGTGCTCATTTCACCACGCTTGAATTTTGCGTACCAGTCAATGATTGTTGATTTTCCTGGCGCAGAGTCCGGAAACTCATTATCAAGCCAAGCTTTTGCTTCAACTGTATTTTTTCCTTTCAAATAACAATATTTAATAAGCACACGAAATTCTTTTTTTTCCATCTTTTTGAAAATAACAAAAGTTGCTTTACTAAAAATGCAATATCTCATAAACTAATAGTCCGACAGCTGTCAAATTTTTACACGAATCTTTTGAAGGTTGATACTATCTAAAAATGAAATGGATTTAATTCTAGTGTCATCATCTATATATGGGTCAGACCGGGGACTTTTCAGCCGACCTGTTATTTCTAGTCTATTTGGTTCCTATCTTGTGATTGTCCATGCATCACTTAGCAATGCAAGCGCGCATATAAAGACGCAGCACAGCATTGGCCTCTGAATGTGTCAAACCAGACGTATGTTCGAAAACCAGTGTTCGAAACATAGATTTCGTGAGCGTTCATGGCAAAATAATTGCAAAAAGTGCAGGAAGATATTGAGGCTTCCGATTCCTAATCTGCGTTCTAATCTGACTGAGAACTTAAATCTAGCAATAAATATTCCATCAGAAAATGTTTAAATTATATTTAATCACTATTATACTGTATTTGAAAATCAAGAGAGAGTAAATTCTCAGAATAAAAACTAATTCCGTATGCGGTAAAACTTCAATATTTGTAATGCATTCTAAATTGTTTTTGTTAATTTCAATACAAAATTTATTAAATTTCTTGGACTATCTCATTATTTTATGATCTTTCATTGTTACTACAGTAGGCCTAAGAGGATTAACGTGCGTCATAGGCGTAACCAAATTAGAAAGGGATAATTGTTATTTAACGACCTCCGAATGGTAACAGCTTCTAATGACAAATATTTTGACTTAAATAGTGCTTAAGTTTCTAGAAATGCAGTTATTTGATTTTCGATAAACGTGACAAATAGTAGTGACTAAAAATGGAAGCAGTTTGTGAGTATACGCCAGTGAAAAAATTAAAACTAGACCATTTATCGCTCAATGAAAAGAGTGCTGTAGTGAATGTGTACCACTATTTTAAACATCAAAATCCCTCAAACACTATTGACAGTGTAGTTGAAACAACATCTAAGGCAATGGGATATGGAAATTCTACAATATATAAAGTTCTAAAGGAGGAAAAATCAGGTGGAGTAACCTCACCAAAGCCGAAACCAGGTAGACAAAAACTATTAAAAGTCAACGTGGACGAGTTTTTAAAAATGTTATTCGTAAGCTTGTTCACTCATATTTTATAAACAAGCAAATAACAACTTTAGATAAAGTTTTGCAAGCCATTACGAATGATGTTGATTTACCCACAATAAGCCGGGATAAACTATGGAAAACGTTACATGAGTTAAACTTTAAATTTGAAAAAATGGGCAGACACTCAATGCTCATTAATTCTGAAGAAATTGTATGTTGGAGAAGACAGTACCTCAGAAGAATACAACAAGTTAAAGCTCAAAATAAAAACATTTATTATTTAGATGAAACATGGGTTAATGAAGGACATTGTGTAGGAAGAGTTTGGAAAGACAAAAATATAAAATCATCCCATCAAGCTTTTCTAGAAGGATATACTACTGGTTTTAAGGAACCTATGGGAAAAGGTAAAAGATTAATTATTTGTCATATAGGCAGTACAAAAGGTTTTTTGAGAATGGTTTACTCTTATTTGAATAAAAAAAAACCGTTGATTATCACGAAGAAATAAATGGAGACGTGTTTAATATTTTGAACAGATGATTCAATTCATACCAAAAGGATCGGTTATTGTAATGGACAATGCAAGTTACCACTCCAGATTACTTGAACCTTTACCAACCACTAAATGGAAAAAGGATGAAATTGCAAAATGGTTATCTTCTAAAAATTTAGCCTTTGACAATACAATGCTGAGGGCAGAATTGTTAACTATTGCTAAAAAACATAAGCAAAATTATAAAAAATATAATATTGAGGAGATAGCCAAAAAACGAGAAATTGAAATCCTTCGTTTACCACCCTACCATTGTGAGCTGAATCCGATAGAATTGATATGGACTCAAGTTAAAGGTTATGTTGCCAGAAATAACACTACTTTTAAATTATCAGATGTTAAAAATCTCTTCAATAAGGCAATATCTGAAGTAACAAGTGAAAATTGGCAAAAATGTATTAGACACGTTACAGAAATAGAAAAAAAAATGTGGGAGCTAGATAACATAATTGATAATACTATAGAGCCCATTGTAATTTCTCTAGAATCAGATGGTGAATCTTCTGACACAGAGTGCGAGGAACCATAACTTTAAAATTATTAATTTATGTACTTTAATTTTATTTATAGATTTTTATTTTTTAAGATTTAATATTGTCGTATTTTTTGCATGTTGCTCGTCAAATTTTATCCTTGCGGTTGGTTTTTTTTTCTCATATACCTACTTAATTGTTTATTATGTTTATGTAATACATATTTTGTAAATAAACATATGCCTAAAACAAAATGCCTAAAATAATATTGACTTTTTCTTCATTTTACCCAAATTAAATTACTACTTACGAACTATGTTTATCTATCTAAAATTGGTAATCTAGGTATAAATAACTAAAACAAATTAAATATTTCTATTTCCATATTAATTTAATTTTGAAAACGCACGTCTATGGTTTACTGCCTTTAACACTGATAACTGCAAAACATTTCTGGGAATTTACTCTCTCTTGATTTTCAAATACACTATAGCGCAGAAAAAAACACAGCTTTTGTGATAATATGCGTTCAAACGACACAACGCACAAATTTCGTGGACTTCATCTCTCGTGCTACCCAGCTTGGGTTGCGTCGCTTGTATCTCAATATGCATAGTCTCACCTTTGTGAAATATACAGAGAGATTTCCTAGTATTATTACTCTTGCTTGTAAAACAACATTAAATTAAAATAACCAAAATAAATTAAATCATTAAAGCATTTTCGTCCGTCAATTTATTACAGTATATGGTTCGTTAAAATTCAAATTAGGCTGTGCCCCATTCTCTCCTAATAACAAATTTACGTAATGGGTCAGTAAATGTGTGTTTCATAGACCGGCATGGTTTTTAATCTAAATTCACTCTGCGGTATAAATCGTAATTTTTAAGTTATTTTTTTTCCTTTTCGTCTTATTGCCTATAAGCGTCGGTGATTTAAACATGCTTTCATGTTTTTACTGCTAAATCCGCTATAAAAATGAAATTATTATAGAAATCAGGGTCGCGCCATAGAACGCAAGCTGTGAAACTCGGAAAAAAATTCAAACCGTTGCTATTACGACTGTATGCAGTTAATACGATTTTTGTTTGGCCAAGTACCAAAAGGATTCTTAGCAAACTGTTAATAATAATAATATATAGTGGAATTCTGGGCAAAAAATCTATAAAAATTGATATTCCAAACTCTATGCCTTACAGATTCTGTAGCTTATAGGAAATGCGTGGGATTCCACCCCTTGTGTCTTGTGATTCTATAAAAAAAATGGTCTAGGATTGAAACTCAACTCCCTGACAATCTCAAGTCCTAAATTTTAAAGATACCAATTTTTCTAAACATAAGAGGGTTGCCTTTTATATTTCGGGATTTGGCAACCCTGGCTAGACCAGTATAAATGGCAATGTAGAAGCCCCTTCAAGATCATTACTACATAGATCCTATTAATCTGGAGACAAGATACTAGCAGATCGCGTCTTAGGGTAAACGTATTACGAATGGTCCCTTTGTATAATTTTAATAAAACTTTTCTGGTAAAGATACCAAAAAAGGGAACTAGGAAACCTCCTGTATGGAGAAGTAATCTGCTCTTTGGTATACGGATGGCTACAAAATCGATGATGGACAAGACTGCTGTATAGAATTTAGAAAGAAAAAAGCGGAAGCACAAAAATCTGCATATTTCACTTTGTGAATAGATTTTTGTCTTTTTTTTTAACTGACTAAAGTCAATATCATTCATTGTAAATAATGTCGTTTTCGTACTTCTGGGCCTAAAGTGACAACTTCACTCCCTTGTGACAGGTACTAAAGTGTCACATTTAATCCCTCCGGGATTAAATATTGACGAAACTCCCGGAACGATTAAATCACAAACATACGAATTTAAGGGATATTTTATTGAAAAATATAATTAATTAGAATGGTAATTAACGTTAATATTCAAATTGATATTGTGACTTCGTCATATTGACCAGTCTTTCCTGGGTTAATGCAGCAGGTAACTGACGAGTAACAGATAGGTCCTTTTCATATTGAACTGGTGTTTGTTTCGAAGATCCTGCGGAAACAGGAAGCGAGAATGAGGACTGTGGCATAACTATAGTGGACGAATCTGCGACTTGACTAAATATTTTATCTGAAATTTTTTGTTTATTTTTAATAGACGATTCAATATATACCTCGGCCACGTTGGAGGATTTCCATCCTCCATGTCTCTTCAGCACGTCTATTGTTGCTCCCGAATCAGCTAACAAAGACGCAGATGTGCGTCTAAAACAATGTCCCGTATAAGACGTCGCATTTTCTAATTTCAAGAAAGCTGCTATTTGCCGTGGAAATGTACCAAACATGTTTTTTCCTACTACTCGCGTAGTACATTCTTTGTTGATGTATTGAACAAAAAATTTTGAATGAGTTGTCCCTGTCTTTCGCAATGCCACATATTTCCGAAATATCGCCACAAAACTGATGGCACTGTTTTCTGAATTTTTGATCACAAAATTTCGGTCAATTTTATTTTTGGTGTTTCTAATCGCAATTAGGAAGGAATCGCCCAAATCTCTCACATCGTCGATTTCTAAATCAACCAACTCTTTTCCACGACAAGCTCCCGCAACGGCCAAAATAAGTGCAACCTACAAAAAAATTGATTTCTTAAAATTTCTGAATATAAACAAATTTCCAAATTTACCTTAAGCGTTAAATATTTATCATCCGGAGCCTCCCGTAAGAACTGATCTACCTGCTCAGACGTGAGAATTCTTGACTTCTTTGGCTTAAATCCCTCATTTCTTCTCTTCAAAAAAAAGCTAATAATTTTGGAAATTTACTTATATCAATATCTTCTCTAATGTTAATAACCGATTTCAGCATTGAGTAATGTGCCCAGAGAGTTGAGGCACAAACCGCTTTTGATTTATCATCGAAGTAGATTAACAGCGCATTTTCAGTAGGTTGTCTCACATTTTTTAAGCGGCACCACTTTTTAAAAGCATCGTACTGCTGCTCGTATAGTTTTCTAGATTTCGGTGGTAACAATTCTTCACCTACTTCGGCTGCTCTTTTATCAATATCAGATACACCTTCTTCACTCATGATACCAATAATTATCAATAACAATGTTTCTTTACAATGACACTAGTAATGACAATGTTTCTAAATTATAACTGTCACAACGCAATATTACTATGGTAACTTATTTTAAAGACAGTTTATTAAATGAGTTGAAGAGAGAAAAAACTGCTTGAAATTATTGATATAATTAATAAAATCATACCGGAAGTACGAAAAGTATCGTATATACCTTGCGACTGAAGTACATTTAATCCTTCAGGTAAATTACATAAACTTTACCTTCACGTTTAAATGTACTACTTCAGTCCCGCGGTATATAATGTACTATTTTAACATCGAGTATTTAGACCACAGTGATGACGGTTTTAGTGTCTTGGACTACTTTTTCTGAGTTCAGTCAAACTTGGATAAGTGAGAACTGGATAAGTAGGAAAACTCTCAAAGTAAGAATCATTTTAACCTCCTAAAACCTCTATTGGTGAGAAACAGAGTCGTTTTAAACTTCCGCGTATCCAGGTTTGACTGTATTTGTTAATTTTTTGCTAATATTGCTTTTTGTATAATGTCTCTAATTTTTCTGGCAACACATTAAAAAATAAACCGCTTTTGCAATACTTTTCATTTCAGGAAATCACTTTCACTACTTTCCATAATGTTTTTCAAGTGTTTCTAAATTGAAGGAGCAAATCCTGAAACTGTTATTTTAATTTTAAACAACTTTAATATCTGTCAGTTTGAGTGTTCACTTTCTTTGGATTGTAATGTTCTCGAATAGATCCGGCATGTTAAAGTCTGCGCACTATTTAGCTGGTATTTGCTGCCCTCGTTACACTCGGACACCACTTACAGCCGCGAGCTGTAAAACTGATTGATACGAGTCTTCCAGTCAGACGAGGCGTTTTTTATAATATGGATATCGGTGTCGAGATTATCTTATTCAAATTATAATAAAAACATTTGCAAATTTTGTTTTTTTGTTTTTCCGCACCTGCGAATGATCTAGTAGAACCTCACCGCGCTTAGGTAATAACCCGAGAAATAGTGTAAATAGAAATTTTGTTATAACCGCATTTGATTTTTTATTATCTTCATTTTTCAAACACTGATACATATTTAAAATAATCTTCTGACACTGAATGTGCAAATCTTTATTGCAAAATTCGCTACTAACCTCACCTGTTGGCGATATCATATCTTGTGAATTTTAATTTTGATCTGGATTTCCATTTTCTGATTCAAAAGGTCTCCAAAACGCTGCCATAATATATGTAACTAATTTAAGGTTATTAATTAAAGTGGGCAAAAATTACAATACGTAAACCAGTTATTAAAAATGAATTACCGAAACAAAGATATATCTAAAGTTAATACTTAACTGCCCCAAATAAAAATCTGGACTCTCCGCCTCCGCACTAGACACCGACTTTATGAGTTATAAAAAAACTGCCGCAAAAAACCACCCCCAGACCCCCGCACGCAACAGAATACAGCGGACCTTTAAAAGCCGTCAACAAGTCCGGTGTGCACCCCACTTGTTTTCGCGCTGTACAACTACCAGTGTAGACAAATATGTTGTTTTCATGCCATTCTTTCTACTTTGAAGCCTAGTAAACTAACTCACTATGTATATAAAAAAACAATTTTCTCATTACAGAAAAATATAAGTGGTTAAAGTGCAAAAAAATATCTGTTTAGTTTTTTTAGTGTTTATTTCATACACTAAAAAGTTTCCCTTTTTGTTTTGATGCCGTACGCCTATGTTAAAAAAATAAAATATAGAATAGCTACTGGATGCTCTCCGCCTTTAAAATTTTATATGGCAAATAGCGTTTAATGCGAAATTAAGTGGTCTAAAGTACTTTCTCTGATAATTTAAAGGTTTTTTTTGTAACGTCGATGTTTTTTGTGCACGAGACTAGCTAGCACTTCGCAGGGCATTGCTATTAAATATCCATTAGCAAATGTCAAAAGTCGACTTACATCGAAGTATTCGCCATGGACACTTAAACTGTTAAAAATGAATCTAAACGTTCAGTAGCAAATAGAAAATACTTTAACAAAACAAACTAAAAAGGAGGTTAACGGCTAAGTTTTTAAGCTTTTGTTGTAGGTACCATAGGAGAATGAGCTTGATATTTTGTAACATGTCTATCTCATGCTACTTACTACTGAAACAATACCCTTAAAATGAACACAACCCAACTGGATACCATTGTCAACCCTCATCTATAAATTACGATACTCCCGATACATTGTCCCTTTTTCTTGACGAAAACCCGATGAGGGTTTCCATCTAGAAAGTATCCGGAAAAAAGGATGCACAATTATAATTTTGCAGTGTATATTTTTATAAAATAACCACAAACAATTCATCTTATTTACTTATACAACCTCCATTTAATTCTAAACACTTAAGTAAACGTCCAGGTGCACCAGAAACTAGGTCACTGCCATACTGCTCGGTGATGGTGGTCCAGGCCTGTAAAACCGAACGAATCAAACCTTCTTTATTTCGTGGGGCTGCTCGTTCCACTTCAATCTTCATTAATCCCCATATGTTTTCAATGGGACTAAGATCTGGTGAAGCTGCTGGCCATGGAATTGTTGTCAGTTGGTGTTCTTGCATCCAAGCTTGAGTAAAGGCAGAAGTATGGCATCTTGCATTATCCTGCTGAAAACGCCACCCCTCTGGATATAAAGCATGAGCTGTTTCAAGAAGAAAACCATTTAAAATATCACAATACTTTGCACTATTAACAGTGCCATCAACTATACAGAGAGGCGTAGTAGCATCACGTTGATATATTGATCCCCAAAATATTATTTTAGTGGAAATTTGGAAATTTGAACGGTAACATTTTCTCTTGTTGGAAATTTGAACGGTAACATTTTCTCTTGTTGGAAATTTGAACGGTAACATTTTCTCTTGTTGGAAATTTGAACGGTAACATTTTCTCTTGTTGGAAATTTGAACGGTAACATTTTCTCTTGTTGGAAATTTGAACGGTAACATTTTCTCTTGACAGGATTAAACAATCTGGAAACAATTCTCGTCAAATATAAAAATATTGCTGAAATTATCTCTTTGGAAACGTTGGCAAAACTCCATTCTTCGTTGCTTTTGTAGAGGTGTTATTGCAGTTTTATTCCAGATACTTTATTGAGGTCTCTTGCTCTTCCTCCAAACATCTCACTATTATAGTGAACTATGGAATCTATAATGCTTTGTAGTTTTTGTATACCGTTGGCTGTTTTAATAGAATATCTGTCTCTTACCATAATAGTTGAAAGTAAAACAATGAAACACTGCATATCATAAATAAATAATTACTTATATAATGTTTTATATCATAAAAGTAATTATATTTTAACCAACAACCATTTTTGTTCTACTGTTACATATATCTACAATACAAACTAATTAACATAAATATCATGTCATCCGTAACACAATTTTTGTACCATTGACAATTTAACGAAATTTCTAGTTTTCTAAAAGTAAATTACCAACAAGTATTCGTAATGTTATTATCCTAATTGGTTAACAAGCCGATTGAAATTAGAGAAAAAGCGAATTGTCTATTTATAAATAATACTTTGCATTCCTCGGTGAGATCTATAGAGAAAATGCACAACTTTTTCTTTCGTCGATGCCTCCAGCGGAAATTTCAGTTATTCAAAGTTGGTAATCGATGTTTTGTTCGGTTGATTATATGCATGCGATATTGTTAAAATAAACAAATTAATTCAGTTTGATGTTGAAATTTAAATATGCCGCATAAGCTGCATCAACATACCTTGGATTATAAATTTAAATTTCGTTCGTCCTGTTTTATCGGGTCTCTTTAAGGTTCCAATAGGAAAACTTGCTTCTTTACTAAGTTGATTTATCAAATATTCATCTGTGTGGCATGATTATTTGTCTGATTTTATACCCGGTTCAAAAAAGGTATAGGTTCGGTTGCGTAAACGCTTGCTAAACCTATGTTGTCTAACATTCTGTTAACTTTTGACAAGTATATGTGAAAAAAAATCGCGCGCGCGGGTATTTCAAATTTAAAATATCTATTGTCTAGCGAAGTTAAAAAAAGCAGTTTTTTAAATAAATAGTGGAAGTTTTGTTAAAACGAAGAGTTTTTTATTATTCTTAATGAAATGAAAGAGGTCTTGTTTTTGCTATTTGTCTTATACAGGGTGTTTCTTAAGTAATTTAAAATATTATATGGGGCGCTTCGTTACTCAATTTTAAGACAAAAAGTTCATATAAACATGTGTGATAGGTGTTGTCTTTTATGAGATACAGGGTGTTGTACGTGAAATTAATTTTTCTTGGTGACGCTACTGATTTATATTTTTTTATTATTTTATTACAAGCAACATGTGTTAAACATAAAGAAAAAATAATACATTTCAGAGCAAATGTTCAAAATGTCCACCTCCAGCTAAAATGCAAGAATCCGCTCGATGTCTAATGGATTGTCGAATACGTTCGAAGATACCAGGATTGTTACGAATAACATTACAGCCGTCTATGATACGATTTTGAAGATCTTGTACGTTTAATATCAGTGTTGTGTAAACAAGCAATTTCAAATATCCCCACACACAAAAATCCAGAGGATTGTGTCCAGGTGATCTAGGGGGCCACGGGTGTGGAGATCCTCGTCTGATCCAATGGCCTGGAAAAATATTATTTAAAAACTCGCGTACAATCACTGACAAATGTGGAGGAGCTCCGTCATGCATGAACCACATGCGCCTTCTAATAATAATAGGTACATCTTCCAAAAGAAGTGGAAGTTCATTTTCTAGAAAATGTTGGTATGTCTCACCGGTTAACCGTACAGGAAGGAAAAATGGTTCAATTAAATAATCATCGATGATGCCAAGCCAAACATTGACCGAAAATGTTTGTTGAAATCGTTTTACACTTATGGTATGTGGATTTACATCTGCCCCTAAAAACCAGTAGCGTCACCGGGAAAAATTAATTTCACGTACAATCAGAACTGACTTATTACAATAAATTCAACACCCTGTATCTCATAAACGACAACACCTATCACACATGTTTATATGAACTTTTCGTCTTAAAATTTAGTAACGAAGCGCCCCATATAATATTTTAAATTACTTAAGAAACACCCTGTATATTTAGTAAATATTAAAATCTCTTGTTCTAATGGTTAGTCACTCCAAGAAATGTGACAACATAACCTAAAAATCAAAGAAAAGAAAGCAAAATTCTTTCGTTTCATGAATGGGAGGTAGTATAACCCTGTTTGGGTCGATATTATGGATTTTGCCCATTGCTGTTCATCGCTTTCCATTTTTATTGAGCTTTCCCAGGCAAAATCCATACCTTTTAAAGTTTTCCTATGACAACTTTCTGGATATCGTTATTTTGACCTAGCTCCATCAATATTTTCTAAGGATACGAGGTCTGGCTATTAAATAATAGACATACCTCGTATTTCCTTTTTTTGGTGACGTTTGCTGGTCTTTCCGAACTGTTCTTGGACGGAGAATCGTATCCAGGTACTATTACGCCTGTGGCGCCCCCTATTTATAAAGTCAGTAGAACTTCTCCACGTTGGGCGCCAAATGTACGAGACTTGTATAATAGGTATACACATCGTTTATTCTCCATAGATTGTTTTTTTAGTTTTTTATTTGAAAAATAGTTGATTGATTAGGTAGATGAAGAAAGGTGTAATAAAACAAAGACAAAACGTTAATAAATTTTCAAAAGAGAAATATTATACTGATTTATTTACTAGAATGAAATAAAATGCAGAATTGGCCTTTGGGATGTAAATATTTATCCCACTTATTTGTACATATTACTATTAAAGTCTACAAGGTTTTCCTCACTTATTTGCTTATTTCATAAAACGCTAGTTAAGAAATTAAAAAAATTGACTCTTAATATGTAAGCAATAATTTTTATAATAATTTAATTAATAAATACCATGAATATAGAGAAATTATATTGTGCCAATATAAGGAAAATATAGCTTGTTATTATGACATCTAATTAATTGAAAAAATCATACCGTATAAAATAATTGTAATTATTCTACTTCGTCTAGCTTAATCGGTCTGTCCTCCTTTCTTTAAGTGAGAAAACATTGTTTATGCTTTGTCTAGACATACATTACTATTAAAAGATCACATATATATGAGAAATGCCAGTCGTAAGAATCCCATAAGTATATAATATACTGATTGATTACTTGATCCATTTAATCCTTTAACTATTTGTAATTAGTTACTTGGTAATTTCTAATTTTGGAATTTCGAACTAATTACTTAAAATGGTCGAGATATAAAAATTAATACAAATCTGATTTATAAATAAATTTGTATTTGTTTATTCTGTGCCTATTGCGCCTGTGGGAATGTACTAAACACCGCCATCTATTTATAATGTCAATAAAACACTTTAATAATGCATTTTCCCCACGTTGGGTGCCAAATGTGCCGAACTTGTATAGGTTTATGAAGAAAGCTGTAATAAAAAAAAGGCAAAACGTCAATAAGTCTTTAAAGGCGAAATAGTATACGGATTTTGTGACCAGAATGAAACTAGAATCAAATAACTTTTGTCTATGACAAGGAAGAAAGGAAAAACATGCATGTAACGTATTATTCGCGTCTACGTCGCCATTTTTGCCACGCTCTAGATACGACCACGTTTAACAATAACATGGACGTAAAGAGATCTCAAAACATACACGTGTGTTTAGATAAGAAAACTTAAATTTCCCTATTTAATCAAATTGCAATGAATTTTTACGTACGTACTATTTTATTTGGTTTATTTACATACTTTTAGTCAATTGAAAAACGTAAAAGCTTTTAGTATTAGTGAAATACAGTTGCGATTTCCTTTATAGAAGAAAATATACTATTTTTTCTGAAACCTGCTTTTTATATTGTTCTAACGTTGTTTTTTCTTTGCAGTTGCCATTACTGGAGACCAACAAATCGTCTTCCAAAGTAAACTTAAACCACTATCAGAGTAAAACGGCTACAACTCCGATGTCTCCCATGGTGGACGCCTTTCCGGCCATCAACAACAATTCCACGCGTAGTTCACACGAACTTAGTAATAACAATAAAGAAGAAAATGGTTTCCCTATGACGCCACCTGGTGAGTATAATATCGTAGATACAATTCTAACTCGAGTCACTATTTTCCTTTTAATTTGGTAAATGTCTTTTGTTGCAAATTTGATTTCTATTTTCCTATTGACAAATTGAAATCCGTGTGTATTTATATAAACAAAATTATGTTTTATAGGTTATAAACTTGTATGTATATATCATTATAGTTCATTTGTTTGCAACAGGAAATTTCTTAATACCGATATACCTAAATAAGTACGTGCGCTACTGATTTAGGGTCTTGTTTACAACTGTCAGTTCCAAACAAATGAACTATAAATGATTGCAATAAGTAATATATTGGGATTTGGGATCTTAATTTTAAAAACAGAACTCAAATATTTATTTAAAGCCGTAGTAAACAAACAACAGATTGTGAGATGGTGATAGTTAAGAAAGTGTCTTTTTAAAAAAATTTCACTTAAATCAACCTACAACGGGTATTGGGAAAACGTCTTCTTTTCAGTATAAAAAAAGTACGTGACGATTCAGCGATCTCCAATGAGGTTTTTAAATTTCATTTATTGAATTTACTCGCTCGCTTGGTCTACTAAGAGGTCGGCTGAAAAGTCCCCGGTATACCATAGTAAAACACAATATTTTGACAAAATTCATTTTTTTTATTCAACATAGTTGCCTTCAAGGGCGATACAGCGATTATAGCGACCTTCCAACTTTTCGATACCATTTTTGTAGTACTCCTTCGGTTTGTCCTCAAAATAGGCTTCAGTTTCGGCGATTACCTCAGTATCAGAGCCAAATTTTTTTCCCGCGAGCATTCTCTTCAGGTCAGAGAAAAGGAAAAAGTCGCTGGGGGCTAGATCTGGAGAATACGGTGGGTGAGGAAGCAATTCGAAGCCCAATTCATGCAATTTTGCCATCGTTTTCTATGATTTGTGACATGGTGCAGTGTCTTGATGAAACAACACTTTTTTCTTCTTCATATGGGGCCGTTTTTTCGCGATTTCGGTCTTCAATCGCTCCAATAATGCACAGTAATAGTCGCTGTTGATTGCTTTTCCCTTTTCCAAATAGTCGATGAACAATACACCGTGTGTATCCCAAAAAACTGAGGCCATAACTTTGCCAGCTGACTGTTGAGTCTTTCCAAAACGCTTTGGTGGCGGTTCACCGGCCGCAGTCCACTCAGCTGACTGTCGATTGGACTCAGGCGTGTAGTGATGGAGCCAAGTTTCATCCATAGTCACATATCGACGCAAAAAATCGGGTTTATTACGACTTAACAGCTGCAAACACTGCTCAGAATCATCAATTCGTTGCTGTTTTTGGTCGATTGTGAGCACGCGCGGCACCCATTTCGCACAGAGCTTCCGCATACCCAAATATTCGTGAACGATATGTCCAACACGTTCCTTAGATATCTTTAGAGTGTCAGCTATCTCGATCATATTCACTTTACGGTCACTCAAAATCATTTTGTGGAATTTTTTTGATATTTTCGTCGGTAACCACCTCTTTTGGGCGTCCACTGCGTTCACCGTCTTCGGTGCTCATTTCACCACACTTGAATTTTTCGTACCAGTCAATGATTGTTGATTTTCCTGGCGCAGAGTCCGGAAACTTATCAAGCCAAGCTTTTGCTTCAACTGTATTTTTCCTTTCAAATAACAATATTTAATAAGCAAACGAAATTCTTTTTTTTCCATCTTTTTGAAAATAACAAAAGTTGCTTCACTAAAAATGCAATATCTCACAAACTAATAGTCCGACAGCTGTCAAATTTTTACACGAATATTTTGAAGGTAGATACTATCTAAAAATGAAATGGATTTAATTCTAGTGTCGTCATCTATAGGTCAAACCGGGGACTTTTCAGCCGACCTGTTAATAGTCTGGTCGAGAGAAGTCATTTAAATCATATTTGGGTTACATC
This sequence comes from Ophraella communa, assembly GCA_035357415.1. Taxonomy (NCBI): domain Eukaryota; kingdom Metazoa; phylum Arthropoda; class Insecta; order Coleoptera; family Chrysomelidae; genus Ophraella; species Ophraella communa. The sequence goes on along the minus strand of CM068982.1, from coordinate 2,132,449 downwards.
GATTCCAAAAATCTGATTTTGGTATTTAAGGAGGTTTACATTTACATTTTTTGGTAATAACTCAAAAACTATAATAGCTAGAACAAAAAACTGAACGGATTTTTAAAGGGCAGGAAATTTCCAACAAAAAAGCCGTGTTTGGAACTGGTAATAAACTCTGTAACAATGCTGTTCTACTGCTTCAGCTGTTGGTGGCAATTTTTCTAATTTGAAATTTGATTTTATTGTGGCTGTTTTATAACTTCGATATTGTAAATCGTGTAACGTTACATCGTTTTTCTTTTTGTTATACAGTGATGCCATAATACAAAATATGAAAAATGTTAATAATTTGTTTATGTTCAATTTTTCTTCAGTTTTTTTCAATTAAACATATTTTTTATTTCAGTATTTTTTAGAATAGCATAAAGTATATTTGATCAAACTTTTAGCTCATAGAAACCTTTTTCGAAGGGTACAAAGAAATGCCAAAATTTCAGCGAAATCAGAGATGCAAATCCAATCGGTAGGAGGCATGGAATGTCCCAAATTTATATGACCATTTTGAACTGCTATTTCTCCTGGACTATAATATCATCAATTGGTATTTCTGGGATCTTCTTTAATCCCTTGGGAATCGGATCGCAGATAAACTCCCTTTTTTCTATAGCGTATCTTTATACAATTTCTATACTTTTTTGATAGAATCGCCAATGATAACATCGAGTTTCTCTGATGAATATATTCGAGCAAACGTTGGATTAAGCTGGTAAATTAACCAAAATTTTGTTTACAAATTTGATCAAATTAAGTAGGCAATATCGTGGTTTCCTATGTATACAGATTCAACACGGTAGCATTCACAAATAAAAGCGAAAAAGCATGTAATTTAGAACGCTTTCAAAAGATATAGGCTCATCTCTGTTGATCCATAAAAACCCGATCATTGATTACTTCTTTTTTTTCACGTATACCATCAAAGCGAATCGCCTTTGTTGTTTATAATAATGAATTAAAGCAACAATGTCGAGGTATAATTCATCTTTAATTTCGTTGAAATAAAATTTAAGATGAACCGCTCGTTAAACCTCGAATCTAAAGAAGAATTTTTCGATTATTTTGGGTTTAAAACGTTACAACTTTTATTTTCCTTTGTTTTCAGAGGCGCTACGTATCTACGGAAATCGATTGTCTGACTACGAAAAGACTGAGATAGAAAAATTTTCGAAAATTTGGTATTTGGGACTAACGGCGTGCAAAATACACGGTGAGCACGGGGGAAGTCAAAATGGAGGATTCGATGACGATAGTGGCAGTTACAACAAGGTAAGTTCCTCTATTATACTCCTAAGATTTCTCCAGTCCCTGATGTTCTTCAGCTCTGAATATTTCTTCCTACAAGGTGTCTTAACAGTCTCCTAAAAACCCTCACAAATACTGTCCTTGATGTTCTTCAGCTCTGAATATTTCTTCCTACAAGGTGTCTTAACAGTCTCCTAAAAACCCTCACAAATACTCCTAAGATTCCTCTTGTTCTTGATGTTTTCTGAATATTTCTTCCTACAAGGTGTCTTAATAGTCTTCTAAAAACCCCAAAGAAGCGACAGACCACTCAATCAGTCTACCAATCAAAGGTTTTTAATTAAATCAACCAGTATCATATCCTTTTCAAGATCCTTTCAAAATCGTAAAATCACCGGAAACTGCTGTAAAAACCCTTAAAATACAGTATGATGCAAATGTATGCAAATGACGTGATCGACTATTTTTTTAAATACAAACCGAGATCACGTGACAGCTCATTTGAAAGGTCTCCTTAGTGCCTTTGCAACAATGTAATCATTTGAATATTTATTTCTACAGGGTTAACCAAAACTGTTGGTTTATGAATACAATTAACTTAGAATAAATGTTTGCTTAAATACAATTAAATTACAACAAATGTTCAAATTGACGACCTTCAGCAATGAGAAAGGCGAGCAGTAAATTCTTTCCTAACGTTTTCGAGGACTTCAGGTGTTATTTGTGCAATTTCCTTTCGGATTCGCTCCTTCAACTCTTCTACAGTATTTGGTCAATTTTTATATACTCTGCTCTAACGGAGTCAAATCTGGAGATCTTGGTGGCCATTCGATAGGCCCCCTTCTGCCTATCCACCTTCCTAGGAAAACGTTATTAAGGTAATTTCGTACCTCATCGCCATAGTGTGGGGGAGCCCCATCCTGTTGGTACCATAAATAATTTCTATTTGGAAATAGCTGATTCAGCTGTGGCAACAGATAATTTTGAAGAAATTCCAGATAACTAGCAGCAGTTAGGTTTTCCTCAAAAAAATATGGCCGTACAATTTGATTGTTTATAATGCCGGCTCAAACATTCACCTTCTCGGGATATTGTGTCCTATACTCTTCCATCCAATGTGGATTTTCACTTGCCCAATATCCACATGTCTGGCGATTTACGTGACCGTTCAGCATAAAAGACGCTTCATCTGAAAAAAGTACCTTTTGTATGAAACCCGGATCTCTGTTACATTGTTCCATAACGATTTCGCAGAATTCGATTCTTCTATTAAAGTCATCTTCTAATAGCTCCTGGAGCAGATGTACTTTGTATGGATGCCACTTCTCCTTTTTTAGCACTCTTACAACAGTTGATTGGTGGACATTATTATCTAGTGCGACCTGCCTAGAACTGGTATGAGGATTTTCTTGAAACGCCAGTACAACGTCCAGTTTTTTGCTTCGGATATTGATGTTCCACCACTTCTGGGAAGATCTTTAACATGGCCCGTTTCTCTAAATTTTTTTTCAACTTTACTTACTGTTGATTGAGTAATTGGATCGCGATTGGGGTATTTAGCATTAAATAAATTACGAACTTCTGCTCGACTCCTCACTCTATCTCCATAACCAATCATTGTTAAAATCTCGATTTGTTCTGTTTCTGTTAGTTTCATTTTTGTAAATGCTGTTATTAATGTCGGAAAAAAACTCGAAGAGTAAAAATTTGACGTCTATTATTTGACAGATTCACAGATCATTGACAAATAAAGACGAGTCAATGACAATATTGATTTAAATATTTTTGTAAAAATAATTCCAAATACTTACTACAATAATTAATTTCAAATTATAATGTAGCGTCTGTTTCTGAAATAATGAATTTATTCCATACATTTGCATCATACTGTATATTGTTGATTTTAATAAAATAAATCGTGTCACAAAAACAATGTTTTTAACATAAATAACATACTATTTCAAACCAAATTAAATATTTAACACTTTTAATTTTAAAACATATACATCGTAGTGAGATATCTACTTTTTTGTCGATGTTATTAAAATATTTAAACGATAATAATCAACGGTTTCTAAGGTTTTCCATCTCGTTATATACTTTTTGTTGTTGTTCCTCATTGACGGTACGTCATTAAATGAATATAATTTCGTAGATTATTGTTAATAATAGACAACACACCGTGAAGATGATTTTTTATGTTACAAACCAAGGTTTAAACCATCACCACCTCACCTGATAATTATTATTGATAATTACTGAAATATTTTGTAACCATTATATACAGGGTGTTTCTTAAGTAATCTAAAATATTATATGGGGCGCTTCGTTACTCAATTTTAAGACGAAAAGTTCATATAAACATGTGTGATAGGTGTTGTCGTTTATGAGATACAGGGTGTTGTACGTGAAATTAATTTTTCTTGGTGACGCTACTGATTTATATTTTTTTATTATTTTATTACAAGCAACATGTGTTAAACATAAAGAAAAAATAATACATTTCAGAGCAAATGTTCAAAATGTCCACCTCCAGCTAAAATGCAAGAATCCGCTCGATGTCTAATGGATTGTCGAATACGTTCGAAGATACCAGGATTGTTACGAATAACATTACAGCCGTTTATGATACGATTTTGAAGATCTTGTACGTTTAATATCAGTGTTGTGTAAACAAGCAATTTCAAATATCCCCACACACAAAAATCCAGAGGATTGTGTCCAGGTGATCTAGGGGGCCACGGGTGTGGAGATCCTCGTCCGATCCAATGGCCTGGAAAAACATTATTTAAAAACTCGCGTACAATCACTGAAAAATGTGGAGGAGCTCCGTCATGCATGAACCACATGCGCCTTCTAATAATAATAGGTACATCTTCCAAAAGAAGTGGAAGTTCATTTTCTAGAAAATGTTAGTATGTCTCACCGCTTAACCGTACAGGAAGGAAAAATGGTCCAATTAAATAATCATCGATGATGCCAAGCCAAACATTGACCGAAAATGTTTGTTGAAATCGTTTTACACTTATGGTATGTGGATTTACATCTGCCCATATGTGGTCATTATGAAAATTCATAATCCCATGTCTAGAAAAGTTGGCTTTATCCGTAAATAGAATATTGGCCACAAAATTCGGATTGTTCGCGATTTCACGTAAAATCCATTGACAATACTGTATGCGTAATGGATAGTCAGTAGGTAAAAAATGTTGAACACATTGAACGTGATATGGATACAATAAATTATCTTTTAGAATATTCCAAACAGTTTTGTTACTAACTTTTACTTCATCTGCAACTTTTCTTGTACTCGTTTCTGGATGTTGGTCAATAATTTGAAGAATCTGGTTTTCCAATTGGGGATTTCTCACAGTTCTGGGTCGTCCAATAATATTCTTCTATTTAGCAAAAGTTCCAGTTTCTTGTAAACGAATATGTAACTTAGTAAACGTATCTGAACATGGTAAACGATTATTTGGATAACGCTGGGCATACGTACGTCTAGCTTCTAAGGCATTACCATTCGCTAATCCGTACAAAAAATGCATATTAGCCATTTCAACATTAGTAAACACTGGCATAGTTATTAACTAAACACAGAGTCAATCAAATAAAAATGTACGATTTTTGCGTTGGTTTTCAAATTTGACACTTAGAATAAGCATGTTTTTGCGTATTACTTCTAAAAACCAGTAGCGTCACCGGGACAAATTAATTTCACGTACAATCAGAACTGACTTATTACAATAAATTCAACACCCTGTATCTCATAAACGACAACACCTATCACACATGTTTATATGAACTTTTCGTCTTAAAATTGAGTAACGAAGTGCCCCATATAATATTTTAGATTACTTAAGAAACACTTTTTTTTAACAAATACTACTAAAAATAAATTCAGATACAAGGTGCAGTCAATATAAAACTGAAAAGTAGAAAATCACCTGCACCCAAGATAAAGAAACTTAATAGTTTATTTACCAAGCTTGACCGTTTTCTATGAAAAAACAACTACTTCCTGGGCTCCAACGTTGGGGCATATAGCCCAGGAAGTAGTTGTTTTTTCAACGTTGGGGCATATAGCCCAGGAAGTAGTTGTTTTTTCATAGAAAACGGTCAAGCTTTGTTTAGAAAGTGTTAAGTTTCTTTACCTTGGGTGCAGGTAGAAACTATTTTCAACTTTTCACTTTTTTTTGTTAATTCCTTAGGTGCTACACGATCACATCGGTTACCGCTACGAAATACTTGAAGTTATCGGCAAAGGTAGTTTCGGTCAAGTTATCAGAGCGCTGGATCACATGACCAACAAACATGTCGCAATCAAGATAATAAGAAACAAGAAAAGATTTCATCATCAAGCCTTGGTGGAAGTTCGAATTTTGGACCATTTGAGGAAAAAGGATAAGGAATGCAACCACAACGTCATCCACATGCTGGAGTATTTCTACTTCAGGAACCACTTGTGTATCAGTTTCGAATTGCTCAGGTGAGTCTTCCGTTTTCATAAAATCTGCATGACTTTGTTATAAAGATGACAGTTTTTGTACAGGGTGTCTCTGAATAACCTAATCTTCAAAAATGATAGAGGGTAGTTAATTGAACATTTTTTATCTATACAGTAGTATCTGAAAATATCTCGATATCAAAGAAAATTAAGGGTATTTAAAAACAATCTCAGTTTTTATCACAGGATAGATTTTAGTTACTTACTTACTAAATTGAAAAATTGAATCGAGATGAACCTGTCAAAAAGAACTAGTTGTCAAATTTGCCAAGCCTCTTTTACTGTGGGTTTATAGAGCAAATAAGATAAAATAAGAAATAGCATAAGGAATAAGACAAAAATTGATCCGTTTATTCAGTCAATCGGTAAGAAATAAGAATCAACCAATGAAATCACGGCTTTTTTTGACAATGACGTTCATGTCTACTGAGAACTCTTTTATATAATATAAAAATTCAAAGAAAAACACAAAGTCGATCCCACAATTTTAATTTAATAATGTAAGTTACTTGCTACTAGTTTCGGTCCACAGGACCATCATCAGGCTAAAAATACAATACAATGTTAAATTTTTGAAAGAAAAACAGTAGTTATCAAGAAGTATCAAAGGTATGGACATTTCAATTCTCCTTCTTCTTTCGCTAGCCATGTCCTTTCGGAGGGTCATTCTAGAGAGCGTTTCACTATTGACTTATTACATAGATGTGATAAGGGTGTTAGACTGAATTTACTTGAGAGTCTTGAAATACATGCAGCAGTCATTAACCCCAACATCAATTGAACATTATGTTTTTCTTGGATTACATTCCGATTTATTTTCTTAATTTGTTTTTATTTACAGTTTGTTTACCTACATTTTCGAATATAACCTAATTTTTCTTCTTATGATTTCTGTCTCTGGTTTGGTTTTAATGGCCTCCACCACAATATCTCTTGGCCAGCACAGTCCTAAATAATTTTATAGTCCTGTCATTGTCTATTTCACAGATTAAATATTAGTTCTGTCCTATCATAGGATATTTTTCTATTTCTATTCATAGTGCGGTTCCGTTTCCGATATTCATTCTTTCATTTGGTGTGGTACATTCATTAGCTTTCTGTGAGGGCAAGTTTGAAGCTTAAAAAAATTTTTATGGTATTAACTATGTTAATAACTTTTATCTACTTACTCCTTTTACTAAATTGGATGTCATTCATCTGGTTTTGTGTTTATTGTGCTGTTTGGTGCAACCATGAATCTTTTCCTCCATGTTCCATATTATATATTTCTTGAATTTTCTTAAGTACTTTACTCATCTCTTGTGATTTGATGCATCTTTTAGTAATAATGTTGATTACCATTACAATATATTGTATATTTTTTAAAAAAGTTTTATGATTTGCTATGTATAATCAAAGATTTTATATATATTTTTCAAATAATGTTGTTAGAAAACTTAACAATATTATCATTTTGCCTGCATGTTTTATATTTCTTGTGCGGTTATCTCTTTGGAGAGATTTTCATATGTATTAACATAATTGTCTCTATTATGAGTTGTAGTTTGATAATTCACTTACAAATATTTTATTGTAGTCATGATTTTTGTTTCCATCACATTATGTCCTACTACTGTTTTTCTTTCAAAAATTTGACATTGTATTGTATTTTTAGCCTGATGATGGTCCTGTGGACCGAAACTAGTAGCAAGTAACTTACATTATTAAATTAAAATTGTGGGATCGACTTTGTGTTTTTCTTTGAACCTTTTGGATTCTACCCACATTAGAAAAATATTGAAGGTTAGGAATAAAACCATTCTGTCATTTCCTCAGTAGTATCATAAAAAATAAAAATATTTCAGTGGCGCCCATATTATTTCTTAGAGAAACAAATATTATACTATTGTCAGAGCTAATGAACTTACTCACCTCTAGTCGAGGTATTTAACTATCATAATTTTTGCTGTTATAAACATTTATAAATTTTGTTTATTATTGAAATATCTTTTACAACTTATAATTACATTTTTTTGGTATATTATTATTTATTAAAAGTTAACTAATAGTATATTAAACAACGCATTTCATATGGAATTCTGTTATGACACGAGTTTAAGTTTAAAAAACGAATCGCGAAGCGATGAGTTTTTTAAAGAACGAGTGTCACAACAGCCATATGAAATAAGTTGTTTATAATATTTTTTATATTTTGCCCTTTTTACCATTTTTTAAATTAATTTTTTATTTTTATGTAATTACGAAAATTTTTATTTTAAGAAGTATGTCGGCAGCACTGTGTAATTTATAAAATTTGACAGTTGTGACATTTAAATTATCAAATGTTAATGTTTTAAAATATTTTAAAATGAATAATATACCAATAATAATATATTATATAAGTAAAATATTATATTCATATTCACAAATACTTTCTTAAAAAACAATATAAAATTAATAAATTGCTATTAGCCACAAATGTCATTGTCAATAGTCTTGCCTTTAGATACTTCACTCATGTCGCCAACCATTTAAAACAAAAATTTGCGTGCGTAAAAGTTACATTCCGATACGCAAATGCGTTTTATAATGAAGATTTTTATAAGTGCAAAATATAAAAATATGTTTATAAATTCACTCTCAACATTTAAATCATATTACAACTTATCAAAATAGGTGAAATATCTCCAATAATGGATTTTCTTACTTAACACACTCGATGACATTGAATATAATAATTCCTGTCATGCTGTCACAGCTTAGTCCTCAACATCATTAATAACATTTAAATCATGTAAACCGTTAGATGACACAAGATATTATATTAGGGATCAAAACAGCACTGTATAGTGCCATTTGTAAATACTTGATCACGTTTAAGAGATATTAGTTCATATTTTCTATTAATCCTTTTTAAATATTCATTTAAGTAACTGTATGTGACATAAGTAACACATCCTTAGTCGATGCGTGGGATTTGTTAATATTTCAAGCGCCATTTTAGATCGAAACTGTATTAAATATTTGGAATTTTTTAATCTTGAATAAATTTTAATCATTCAGGGTATTGTTTTTGTTAAAAGAAGTTGATTAGAGCAACTGTTACATTCTGAAGATTATAATAAAATAATAATTTACTAAAAGATGGAACAAGAGGCGTATGGAACGATGTAACAGCTGATTCTACAACAGAAACCTCATTATTACAATCTATACGATACTAGTACCAACTACATTCCTGTTTTTCTTTTTTGTAACAATATCCTTCCAAAGAGGCAGGGCGCCAATTTGTAACAATATTAGTTCCAAAAAGAGATCCCGGCTATGAGACTCTCTCAAGGAGTGGTTAATGCTTACTATTGAAAGGATTTGTGGTATATAAGGGTTAAGGGCGCCACTATCTTTTGAACGCTTTCGATTAAGCAAACAAACTACACAAAAACTAAGGTGAGAAAGATAGAAACACCTTGTAATTAGACTGAATTTGAAAGCAAAAATAAACTAGATTTGATGTCAACCGAATACGCTGCACCCTCAAGACTTATAGTCCCTGGGTATATAAATCAGACTGTTTTTAAAGAATATGTGTTTATTAATAAAAGATTGTAAATTGCCACAGGAAGTATTGATGGAAATGTTATTTTATTTGGCAGAGTGATCCGGGGGTCTCGGTTTGTGTACCGATGCTTGTAGTTGGGGTGTTGGCTGTTGGTGGTTGTTTCTTCGTCAAAAGGAACTGCGACTGAGATGGGTATATTCCTTCATTCAAGGGGACTGCTACTAGAGACTATATATCTTCATCAAAAGGGACTGCTACTAGAGACTATATTTCTTTGTCAAAAGGGACTGCTACAATGGGCTATATTTCTTCATAAAAAGGGAATGTTACTAGAACTATATTTTTCCCTGCTAGCGGGTATATTGCTCCCTACTAGCGTAGCGGGCTGTATCTGTGATACAACCAGAGAAATGTATTGTCTAAGTCTCGCGGACAACTTGCTTCTAGGGGTTGTTTGGACGAAAAAGGGAATGAAACGAGATGTTTGCCCTAATTTATAGCAGTACTGACAGGGGTTTCCGGTTACGTTCGTTGGTAAGGGTTTTGTTTCGGGTACGTTCTGTTGTAGGGATGGCTTTGGTAACGATGATAAGGTTGTGTCTAATATACAATGGGTCAGGGTTGATTTTAGGGTTCGGAAAATGTAGCATGGAGATAGACATGTTACACTTTATAGTATTTGCGGATTATAGGAAAGCAATTGACTCAATTCAAATGTGGTCAGTACTAGAAGCAGTCATCCAAGCTAGCCTTTTACAAATTACGATGTATAAGATCGTCATGTATAGAGATTGCTTGTAATCACATCTTCCAAGACCAAATACGTAAATGTTCAGGCAAAAATGAAAGTTTTATGGATCATTGACAAGATTACAAGACCAAGGATTTTTGAATTGTGCGTTTACTTCTCCAGTTAAATTGGTCTCTTTGTAAAATTTGTTTGCTCTTGATTCCTGCTCAGTACTCAATTGTTTTAAACACTCCTTGTACCAAAGTTGCTTCTGAGCATCTTTCTGTCATATACGAGGTCTTGCTATTAAATAACAAAAATACGTTTTTAAATTCAATGACAGCTGTTTCGCCAAAAACTGCCATCATCAGAGTGACATATTGACTTGTAAACTTGTTCAGTTTTTTGTGTATAAAGGATGCAAAAGAAACAACATTTCTTTCACGATTTAACTATAAAAAAATTAACTTTATTCTCTACTGACAGCTGTTCGTATGATTCTTTTTAATAATAATTTTTCTTCATTTCGAATTATTCAATTGCTGGTACTATTTACAATAAAACTAAAGCGAACAAGACATTAATCAAAACCGGACGTAGTTTCTCGCTCGAGATAAACATACTGCGACCCTAATTTGTGAACAATTACACACATTATAAAACTAATTAACAAAACATTTTAACACAATACTTAATGTTTTTCTGACGTGTGACTAATTTAATAGATTCAAACCGAAGATGATATGTTATAGGTTGGAAAAATGTTTTAGTATAGCATGTGTAGAAAGTTGTATTTAAAAGTACTGGGCTATTTAAGTTTCACTGACATTAGTCCTTTTTAAAAAGGATTTCTAGACGTGTGTTTAATTAACTAGATGTACGGTTTTACTTTTGAGGTAGTATAATTGAGGTTTAATCACTGTTGTGTGATATGTGATGTCGTGTTATCTTAGATTTAAAAACATTAAGAAGCAATAATTGTTGTGTGTCCACTAAAAAATAATTTAGTGCAATAATTTTTAAAATAAATATATTTTTGGGTCTGTTTTCGTGACATCATTTTGAAGGTGCCTTTGTTTTTAATCTATTCAAATTTGAAAAAATATAAATAAGAACTAATACAGATTTCTTGACAAAAACTTAATTTTTTTACTTAGGAACACTTTCCGTCGGTGTTTATTGCTCGATTTAAACCAAATTTTTTTAAATTTGTTTAAAAAAATTCATGTAAAACTGTGCATAGCTTGTGGGGCATGATATTATCAATAAGTACTGAAATTTTGGAGTAAAAATTTTTACTAAGTTTTGGAGAAAAAGGTACCTAAAATTTGAATTATTTGAAGTATTTTTTTTAAGGCTGTAGTACACTCAGAGTTAAAATTTTGATGCACGTAGGTATTGTCATGGTTTTATACTTGGGATATTCTGTTTTCGAAATTAAACCGGACCATAAATGCATGAAAAATGTAATTAAAAACTGAAAATAACCAACACAATCTTTGCCTCTTAACACTTATATGCATCCAAAACATAATATTACCATTTTTGTTGCAGTCTTAACTTGTACGAATTAATAAAGAAGAACAACTACCAGGGTTTTAGTCTGAATTTGATCAGAAGATTCGCCAACTCGCTCCTTAAATGTCTAAGGTTGTTGCAGAAAGAAAATATCATTCATTGTGATCTCAAACCGGTAAGTTCTTGTTAATATTCATTATCGTCACCGCCAGTTGTTTCTTTAATTGTTTATTGTACTCGTTAGTCGAACGATGCATCTAGTTGTACGGGAAGTTGAATTTTAATCAAAGAAATAAAACTTGGAATGCAACCCGATGGGTTTACCAATAGTTTTATCAAGTTTAGTATACAGAAAATGCAAAACAGAAAGCGTCGCACGTCGTAATTGTGATATTACCATAATTAAAAACAAATAAAATAACAAACAAATTACTTTATTGTTATATGTACTTGTAGAAAATATTGCAAACAAAATTAATTTCGATAAAAAAATTTAGACCACCTTGTATTGATTTGGGTCCTTAAAATAATAAAATAATTAGTGCAGTCGAATTACGTGAAAAAGTGATCAATTTATGACTTAAGTCCGAATTGAGGTAGCTAAGTGGAAAGGGGTAGGTTTAATAATTACAAATCGAAAGGCGACCATCCAAGATCTTAGATGCGTGCGAGGGGTGCGTGGTAGGGGTTGAAAGGGGGTGAAAACGGTTTTTTGCAATTTGCAGCGTAAATACGCATTTTATTGAAAAAAGTTTAATGGAAAAGTTGTAGATAATAAAAAAATCGACAACTTTTGTCTCAAACATTTTTTCACATAACCTAAAAATAAAGGCTAAAAAAGCGAAGAACCATAATTTTCGTTTTTTATTTTTTACTCAGCGAAAAATCTATATTTTGTTATGAAATTCAGTGCAATGATAGCTTTTTGTATCCCAAAAAAGTAGAATTTTTTTTACGATAATTCAATTTTTTTCCGACATATTAACGATTTTCGAAAAAAAGACCTCATTTTGTAACGGCTTCCAAGGTCCGAATTTTTATTTTAGACGCCTCTTGAAGGTCTCATTTTTTTCGTAATGACTAATTTTCATATACAATAATAAAAAAATACTACTCCTAGCAAAAAAATCGTTTACAATCGAAAAAACTGAAAAATTCATAATTTTTCACGCGTATCTTTTTCCTACCCTTCTACACGTTATATTACTCTCAAAAATATTTCAGTTAATTCCAGACAGTCTGCTTAAAAAAATTTTCTGCAGTTGCAAAAAAGGTTGCAGTTCTTCAAGATGCAGTTGACGAAAACACGGTTTAAAGTGTACGAATTTATGCTCGAATTGCTACGGCGTTAATGATTGTACTAATATAGAGCAATCAATCACAGAAATTGCCGATGTACATCCTTCAGAACACGTTGACCAAAACGGTGCATTTCAAGATGAGAATCGCATGCTAGAAGAGGAAGAAAATGTCGAATCTGACGAAGAAGAATCAGAAAATGATGAAGATGAAGACGAACATGATAAAGATGAAGACGGAGATGAAAATGAAGACGAAAATGATGAAGATGACGATGAAGTAGAAGTACAAGAGGAAGAAGAATGTAATTCGCAAGTCAAAAGGGCTAGATATAATTAAAAATAAGAAACAGTAAAATTGTACTTTCTTTGTATAATTCCATCGTATGCACGTATAAAATAATTTTTTTTATTTTTTTAATCAATATAGACGTCCATAATTTCCTTTATTTTAATCCTCAATTAACTCAATTTTTTTCCGACATATTAACGATTTTCGAAAAAAGACCTCATTTTGTAACGGCTCCCAAGGTCCGAATTTTTATTTTAAACGCCTCTTGAAGGTCTCATTTTTTTCGTAATGACTTTAATTTTCATATACAATAATAAAAAAATACTACTTCTAGCAAAAAAAATCGTTTAAAATCGAAAAAACTGAAAAATTCATAATTTTTCACGCGTATCTTTTTCCTACCCTTCTACAGGTTATATTACTCTCAAAAATATTTCATGTACATGCATTTAATTTATCACACCTTATTGCAGTTTGTAGGATTAAAATAAAGGAAATTATGGACGTCTATATTGATTAAAAAAATAAAAAAAATTATTTTATACGTGCATACGATGGAATTATACAAAGAAAGTACAATTTTACTGTTTCTTATTTTTAATTATATCTAGCCCTTTTGACTTGCGAATTACATTCTTCTTCCTCTTGTACTTCTACTTCATCGTCATCTTCATCATTTTCGTCTTCATTTTCATCTCCGTCTTCATCTTTATCATGTTCGTCTTCATCTTCATCATTTTCTGATTCTTCTTCGTCAGATTCGACATTTTCTTCCTCTTCTAGCATGCGATTCTCATCTTGAAATGCACCGTTTTGGTCAACGTGTTCTGAAGGATGTACATCGGCAATTTCTGTGATTGATTGCTCTATATTAGTACAATCATTAACGCCGTAGCAATTCGAGCATAAATTCGTACACTTTAAACCGTGTTTTCGTCAACTGCATCTTGAAGAACTGCAACCTTTTTTGCAACTGCCGAAAATTTTTTTAAGCAGACTGTCTGGAATTAACTGAAATATTTTTGAGAGTAATATAACGTGTAGAAGGGTAGGAAAAAGATACGCGTGAAAAATTATGAATTTTTCAGTTTTTTCGATTGTAAACGATTTTTTTGCTAGGAGTAGTATTTTTTTATTATTGTATATGAAAATTAGTCATTACGAAAAAAATGAGACCTTCAAGAGGCGTCTAAAATAAAAATTCGGACCTTGGAAGCCGTTACAAAATGAGGTCTTTTTTTCGAAAATCGTTAATATGTCGGAAAAAAATTGAATTATCGTAAAAAAAATTCTACTTTTTTGGGATACAAAAAGCTATCACTGCACTGAATTTCATAACAAAATAAAGATTTTTCGCTGAGTAAAAAATAAAAAACGAAAATTATGGTTCTTCGCTTTTTTAGCCTTTATTTTTAGGTTATGTGAAAAAATGTTTCATACAAAAGTTGTCGATTTTTTTATTATCTACAACTTTTCCATTTAACTTTTTTCAATAAAATGCGTATTTACGCTGCAAATTGCAAAAAACCGTTTTCACCCCCTTTCAACCCCTACCACGCACCCCTTGCACGCATCTAAGATCTTGGATGGTCACCTTTCGATTTGTAATTATCAAACCTACCCCTTTCCACTTAGCTACCTCAATTCGGACTTAAGTCATGAAAAAAAGGTAATTTGACTGCACTATTTATAATTACTGTTGTATTAGAAAATCTATTCATTGAGTACATCTCAAGTGAGAATTGACATCCTATAGAATTTATCAATATACTGATACTACTAAAATATGCAATTAAATATAAATATAATAAGAAAAAAGTATAACTATATATTTGTTCAGTATACACTTAAATTTCGGTACAAGTAGTTTGAATAAATTACATATTTTTTAATCAGACCAAAGATTTTCTTCACTACCAGTCACTATCTTGATCAAAATTAATTATAGCTGGTAAAACGTATAATGAATACTCTTTTTCTATTATTCCAAGCTTCCGATAATGTTTTATTATCTTCTTAGAGGCTACAATTATGAAAAACAATGTGTTAAAATTTATCATGATTTAAAATTATATAAAAACTTGCTTGCAAAGTTTTTGTAAACAAATGGGAAAATAATTAATATTTAATAGAATACGGTGATATTGTATCATATTACGAAACTCTGTGAGGCAAAATACTTTTTTTTTCTTCAACGTACAATAAGATACAGAGCGTTGATTTACCTACGATTTTCACACAAACTTTTGAAGGACTCTGTATAACGTATCAAAACTTTATATCAAAAGCTTCAAAAAAAATGTGAGCAGTCCGAATTCGGTATAATATACAGGGGTTCCCATTTAAAAAATCACATGTTTGATTTGTAACGAAGTTATACAACACCCTGTATAATTTAAAGTAATTTCAAAATATGGACCCTAAAGACATCTACTATTTTTGTTAATAACAATTTTTGATATCTTCTAGAACAACCTATTTACCGAACTTTGTCGTAAGGTTGGTACATAGCTGTACAGGCCCATATGTTATACAGTTTTGACCATATTTCTGATGTAACAGTTAGTAATACTTCTTTCCACATTTCTAAACAATTTTTTGTTCTATAGGATTTAACGTACAGTGGTAAGATTTAAAACGAGATATTTTGTGACCCATTTTTTCAGCCAGCTAATCAGCTGGCTTTACAATTTTCAAAAGTTCTAGCCTTAACATTTAAAAGTCTTATTATTGTTCATGAAGCCACTCTTAACTTTTGCAAGGGATATTTATATGTTTAGGCATTTTTACCTGCAATGTAAACAAATCAACAATATCTTTCAAAAAGTTGAAACAATTATAAATGCGCCAGCAAATAGTAGATGGCGCGACAGTAGCAAAAGGGTAAAAAGACAACGTGAAGTTAGTAACACTCCATAGGTTATAAACTAAGTGAAGTAAGCTGAGTTAAAAAGTTTAATAATTTTCGTGACTTATGAATAAAATTATACAGTATTTAAAATCTCATCTATTTACGTATTCATATATTGTGGGGTTAAATTTTCTTAATTCTATAAAATTATATTTTGTCAAGGTATTTGTGTGAAACGTGTTGCCTATAGCGGTACGCCTACGACAACAATATGACCTCCCACAATATTTTCTTAAAAAAAATATGACGCCAATGAAATTAAATTAAACCAGGCTGTTCAAAGCAATGAGACTCTTAAAAATTTTTATGATAAAAAAACAAATAACGAAAGAGATACTTAATGTAGTTCCTCCGGTCTCTGTATGACGTCACCCGTTCAGGTTACGTGTGTAGGTTCGAGTTCTATTATTATTATCTCCGATCAAATGCTGTGTTTTGTGAGGTTAAAGTTCTGAAAGTCACAGCTAATGGAAGCAGATTTAGAAGTGGTCGTTTTCTTTATGCGAATTTTGCGAATTAATTTATGTTTGAAATAAACAGAAATTCAAAAGAGACATTTATTATTCAATGTCGCCGAGAAAGATGCATTAGAAAGATTCCAAAATGAGTTGGTGTTACAAGTGAGTACAATTTTTTTTTATATTTTTATTCCTATGGAATGTACCTTAAATTAAGATATAGCGTGTTCTTAGTTATAAAACAGTATTCTTCAATTGAAATGTATGAATGTGAAAATTCCTGAATATCCTGTTCTCTCTTCCAAGAACAAACTACATCAAAGTTGTAGCACGTGCTAATTTAATTAAAACCTTTATGATACGGATAAATTTGACAATAATTATGGATCTCGTACAAATGAAGTAGTGACAAAAAAAATCAGTGTGAAATTCTAGAGTTCATCGAAAAAGTTAAAATAGAGCGATAATAATTGTTGAAATTCTAGAGTTTATCGAAAATGTCAACTATTAAAATAGAACAATAATAATTGATATCACCTTAAAATGTTCAGAATTTGGTCCATGCATGGATGTTGTAGAGTCCTGGTACTTAATTCTTGCTAAATATGTGTTGGAGCAAAATTGGCCCCAAATACCTCAGATGTAGAATCTTTACAACTGTTGTCACCTTCAAATGGACAGGAATATGTTCCTTAAGGCTTAAATAACTTGCCTGTTCTCCTGGAACTGCTAGTATTGGATGCCAATACACTTTGGCCCCAATTTCTTGTCAGGTAGGTTAAATTTTTATGAAAATACACTTTTATACACACACTTTATCGATTTAAGCATTTATCTTGCATGATTATGCGTTAATT
Organism: Ophraella communa; assembly: GCA_035357415.1. NCBI lineage: Eukaryota > Metazoa > Arthropoda > Insecta > Coleoptera > Chrysomelidae > Ophraella > Ophraella communa. Next base: position 2,115,059 of record CM068982.1, on the reverse strand, counting down.
GTTTAATTTTACTTACAAAAATTTTAATTTTATCAGGACAAATTTCTTACCCTCCTTTCGCTTTCAGGAACAAAAAACAAGAGAGAGATTTTAGATTCAACAAAACCATGGTTACCGATAATTCTTTTGTTTTCCCAGCTTTCCTTTTGAACAAAAATAAATAAATTTATGTTGGCAGTGAAGGCAAAGTTACTAAAAAAATATCAGTTTTTTTATGTTGGTGACTGGTAAGCTCAAATGATGTTTATTGGAACTTTGTTGTATAGGGTGATTTTATTTTATTGAGATTTGGAATTCTAAAATTATTCCTCCTGATTTTAGGAGTGGTCACAAATTTGTCCTTAACATCTAGAAATTAAAACTAATCAATTATTTTCAAGGTACAATTTAAGAAATTTATAAAATTTATGGAATAATTATCTGGAATAAATTAAACTCATCTTGTAGTTTTTCTATTATCTTTCTATCTATTAATTTATTTTCATAAAAAAAAATCGAACAAAGACTTATAATGATTTTTAATCATTGTTTCCCCCTTTTAGTACTCACAAATTAGCTGCTAGTTAAACAGAGTCAATTACTAGTTTGATACACCCCTCTTCAGTATTGATATTGAGTGCCACATTTGTAGTTATAAATGCGGAGTCATAGAACGTATAATGTTCAGTACTTTCATTAGTCAAATGAGCATTTTGTTGGTTAGTTGTATAATTTCTTTGGTGACCTCTCTGTCTATTAGAGTTGTGGAAATCCCCTCTTCCTCTGTTGTTATTATGGTAGTATCCGTATCGTCCTCTTTGTATGTTTCCTCTTCTGTTTCCTTGAAAGCCACTTGTTTCGCCCTTGTATTGGCAGTCTCGTGAAATATGTCCGGGTTTATTACATGTGTAGCAGTTAGATGAGAATGCATTCTCTTGTGAACTTCCATGAAACTCCTTGCTTTTATCTTGTAACTTTATTTCAGCATCTAAAAGTCGTGCCTTGACGAAGTCTAATTTTAAATCAGAAGTAGTAGCACTCATTGTTTCTATAGATGTTACAACTTGTTCATAAACTTCTGGCAGTGAGCATAGTAAATAACATATTTTGTCAATAACTTCTGTACTAATGGCCCATAACCTTTTAGTACTCACAAATTAGCTGCTAGTTAAACAATAACTTGTTTATATTTGATACAGTTTTTAATAAAACATTTTATAACAATATTATTTCATAGAATCATATTTTTGACACATTAAAAACAATGTCAATTGAAAACTAACTGTCATTCAAATATATGTCCCCTAACACCCCCTGAATGTTGTAGACCAATTCAGTATCTCTTTCATAATATTTATAAATAAGCTCATTTGTATACTACTCCTAATGCAACCGTAACAATATATAATTTAATTTCGTTTCTTAATCTATCAAAATTCATTTTGACATAGCCGATCACAGAACAAATTCTTCTTTTCTACTATTTTTAACGTCCTGCGACACTTACTATTGCTACTGTGGCGCCACCAATAATGATTTTCATTATTTAATATTTAAATTGATTGGCAAAAACGTTTTCTTATATATTGTGTTGTTATCATTGACGAATTATTGAATTCTATGACTTGCAATTTTTTTTATTTTTCTACACATGACTGACTTATATTTATTGCTATTTGGAGTTGCCACTGCTGCATACCGTCATTAACTAATTACATTGCACCATTCTGCAGTCACACTTTTCTCAGCGACGGTTCTCTTATCCGCGATGTATAACAGATTAGAGTAATGGACTCCTACATTACTGATTTCTATTCATATTCAATGTAAATTCTTCGTATTTATTAAGAAATAATCTTTTCAAAATTTAAAACATTAATAAAATTCGTCACTCGGGGATCGCCCCATAAAATTCAGGGTCAAATACCTCAAATAAGAAATAATTCGTAATCTTGGGCCGCATCAAACACCGACAATAGGAAGAGTAGACAAAGAAATTGTAGCCGTAGGTGGAACCAATTGTTACAAATTAGTATGGAAAAATATAAACTCACTTATTTCTTTATAAATGAACGGTAACTGTTTCGGCAGACAAGATAAAAAAATAGGGCTGAGAACGTGAATTATTTTTTTGTAAAACTGTTGTTTGGATTTTGGGACCGGAAGAAATATTTACCGAGTAATACAAACAATACAGAAAATTTAATAAATTACCAGCCTTATAACAAAACACTAAAATCACACGTACTATCGGGTTCAGAATAGCATATACATTTTCAAATTCAAATGGCTTGCATTGAATTAATTTTAAGGATGGCCTATTTATTTTGTATAACCAGTCACGGCTTAAATAATAATAAATTTGAAATCAGTCACGCCCACATCTTTAATGTTACACAGATAGGGATGATATTGAGTGAGTGTGTATTATACAGTACGGTTTTATTTGTTTTTTATTGCAACCTCTTTACTGATTCCTTTTTTTGTGACAACGTTGGCTATTTACACTGATTTTGAATTTTGTTTTTTGATTGTGACTATTTACTGAATTTTCTTATTCTACGACGACATTGGCACGGATTTTGGCTTTCTATTCAACCATTGTGATATTTTAATTTTAAGATATCAAATAAAATATTAAGATTTAGACTTGGACTTTTCACTAATTTCTTTATTTTTTTATCCTCTTTTCACCTAAATTAAAATTGAAGGCGTGCTGCCTTTTGGGTAAATTTATCGAGCATTATTTAAATTAATTTGGAATTTTCAATGAAATATAAAATAAAATTGTTTGTTTTGCACAAAAGACACGCCTATGACTTTTAAAAATAATAAAAGAACCGATTCCTACGCAGCTGCATAAACCATCTTCATTATCATAAAAGGGAAATGACCTTACCGAATTGAACGGGTCAAGTAACTTGATAACTTGATTTTATAAGTTGTTGTATTCTTCTTCAATTGGACTCTTTGTCAAAGAAAATTCGATAAGACGTAAAGTCGATTGCGAATTGCACATCTGGTTAGACGTAAACAAAATTAGATAAAAGCTAATGGACTAGTTTAGTGATTTTTTTTATATTTGCATCTTATAAAATAGGTTTTTAGTGGTTCAACTGTACAAATAAAATTTTTATAAAATTAATCCTCTAGCCATAATCGGCTTTTGAAATTTAAATTTAATGGTTACATACGTCACAAGTGGTAAGTGACGTGTTCAATAAGATTGGTGGAAAATTTGCGATGTTGTCGATATGCTTTAATATTAACCGAGAAACTTATCTCTCTTATTTGTTGTCATTAAAAAGAGATAAACATATCCAAATTTTTGTTCTCTGATTGACACTTTATCAAATAAGGAGTAAAACACTAAACAAAATATTCTGTCATTTTCGTTAGTTTAATTTGTTGTTTGGTTGTGTTTGGTTTATGAAAGAAATTACTTCTATACTATTTTTGGTTCGAAAATAAAAATCCCCAACACCTTCTCTTGGTGTTATAGTGGTTCCTTCAAAAATAACCAATAGAAGTAATTGTTCTCTCGGGGAGCAACAGTGAGAGAACGAATTTCAAGAATACCGTTTTGGCATTTTCAATAGAACCACACCCACTTTCTATTGGCTGTTCTATTCTATCACCGTCAAGAATAGGGGTCTTGTTTGTTTATTACAGATAAACAGGATTTTCTCTCCTGTCATATATCTTGTCAACTGGTACAATCAGTTAGTCACAGAACACGGTGTTTTGTGCCAGTTCTTTGAGAATACTTGAAACGAACGTAGCTAAAATATAACAACGTTGACTTTTAAACACACTTCATTATTGGTTATTAGTTGACGCTACGTTTAAAACTTACTAATTATTTATTGCTAAATTTTACGAAATGAGAAAAATTACTTGCAAAATGAATACCAATATAAGTAAGTAGGTATCTTATCCTAAATATATATTGCTATTATTTTGATTAATATGATCCTACTAAACTAGTCCATTATTGTTTTGTTTATATTAACGTTAATGGTTATTCTTTCTTAGAATTTGTTGTGGTTTCCAATAAAAAAGTTTGGGAAAAATTTCTATAGTACGTTTAAAAAATAATCCGGAGTAAATTCTCAGAAAAAAAAAACTAATTTGTTATGCATATTTTAGTACGTGTGGTTTTCGTACAACGTCAATATTTTAAGCTTATTCTACATTGAAATTTCGTCTAAAGTAATGGGGTATGCAAAATCAACGGTATATAAAATTTTAAAAGAGGAGAAATCAGCTGGTATAACCCCACCCAAACCGAGAACAGGAAGACCAAAATTGTCAAAAGTGAATATGGATGAATTTTTTTAAAAATGCAATTCGTAGAATGGTCAACTCTTTTTTTCTTAACTAACAAATACCAACTTTAGATAAAGTTTTACAAGCCATTACCGATGATCCCGATTTACCCACAATAAGTAGAGACAAACTTTGGAAAGTTTTGCACTACGAATAAATAATAAAAAGGAAGGAGTATAATACGATTTGAACAAAGTCCGCAATGTTTCTTGCATATGGCGGATTTCAAATTTCCGGTTACCAGTGGTGTCACATAGGGTATTATATTGTTATGCCCCGTATTATTAATAAAAATAATCTTGTATTGAAATTGTTTGTACTAACCCTTACTCTGTGGAAGTTCATCTTACTAAGAACATTAAAAAATAAAACTTTTCAACAAAACTTCCACTTTTTATTTAAAAATTAGCTTTTCAAACTCAATGAAGATACTAGTTTTAGCGAAAAAGCTTTCTTTGAGTTTAAAAGTTTTATTTTTCAATGTTCTTAGTAATATTTTATTGATCTGTAATATTGTGATGAGGTTGTAACAATAAAACAACTTAATAGTTATATTATTTATTGTCCTTTAAATTGTATTAATTTGGTATACAAACATCTTATTTTTTCTACATTTGTTTGAACACTTTTACATATAAAATGTAATCTTGTATCTAAATACATATTGGATACACTTTTTAATAATAGGATAGCATGTGACTCGTGGGATACATCATGATAAGGCATATTTACAAAAAAAGGTTTATATTGGAAATGTTTTAAGACATTTAAAATTATTTTTTTCTTTATTTATACGTATACCTTTACTATTTTCTACCCGTAATAACTTTTCGGAACAAACACAAATTTGATGATTATGTATAACTTTCTGCATTTTGACTAAGTAGGTACTTACATGTTTTAATCTGTCAACAAGCACAATAGGAACTGCATTTGGCTGTAATTGCATTTTTAAACTGGATGTCCTGTCAAGGTATGCTTCATCAAAATGTTCAGAACAAAGAAAGCTGTTTGTAGTTGGTTTCCAAATAATTCGATTCACAACTTCCATCCATGCTTTTTTCCTAGTTTCATCTTTAGGAAAACTAAAAATGAAAGTTTTTTATAGTCAACTACGTTACTTAATGCAATTAAATAAAAGAGTAGTTAAAAAATTTCTAAATAACTATAAAAAATAAATTGTCTACGTAACTACTATATTTATATTAAAAAATAAAGGGACGCCTATGGTAACAATTATAAAGTTATGTGGTTGTCATTGGGAAAAAAATTTAATGTAAAACATTATTTTTCTTTATTAAGTTTTAATAATACAAATAAATAGACACTTACCGATGAAAAGTAATTCTCAAACGAGAATTTTTTGGGGTTTTAGAGCATTCACATGAGGCACAACTAACCATTTTACTTTAAAATCTTTATCACTTAAAAAATACAAAAACTAAAGAGTCACTACACTAGAAACACATTACACATCTACAAATTATTATACTAAATTACTAAAAATCATATAACCATTAAAAACTGAAATTAAAATAAGAAATAACATGAAAGAACCAAATTTATCAAATGTCAAAATTGAAATGAGTCGTATTTGGTTCTTCAATATGGCCGACTTCCGTCGCAATTATTTGCTACTTTGAATATGACAATCCTCCTTCCTTATTATTCTCTATTCACAGGTTTTGCATGAAACTTTAAGTATGAAAAAGTTGGCAGACAGTCAATGCTTATCGATTCCGAAGAAATTGTATGTTGGAGACGAGACTACCTCAGAAAAATAAAAAAAAAATGAGGACAGAAAATAAGAAATACTTCGCCTACCAGAAAACCTACCAGAAAAAGAGTTTGTCTTGCAGATAGAATAAAAATATACAGGGTGTTCCATTAAAAAAATCGACGATATTTGCATTTAAAAACCACCTTTATATAAAAAGAAATTGTTCTTCGAAAACCGCACCTCTCTATGGTTTTCAAATTCCGATATATTTGCAGTTAAAATGGGTCCGAAACTTCTGGGACACCCTTTATATTAAAACATAATAATTTAGTTGCAGTGAAACCACTCCATTACGTTCGCCTAATTCAATATATTAATATAAATAGTGTAATCGGTTAGCATTCATAGAAAGTGTAGAGATCTTTATCTTTCTTTACTCCATCTCGTTTTGAATTAAGTTAACTGACATTTTCACAATAATAATAATAATCGTAACAATGAATTATATACTCCGTAAGCGGCAGGTTATCGATCATTAAAAATATATTGTACCAACCCTTATTAGTGAAAGTCTATCAAATTGAGAATACAGAATAAACAAATGCCTCCAATGTTTATTGAAAAATGAACTTTTTTTGTCAATTACATAAACTGTTATTGTTGTTATTCTGCAGAATGGATGATGGGGATGAGCAAGAATTAAAATGTCAAACGCTTAAATTAAAGTTAGAGGCCTTGTTGCAAACGGCACCATCTGTCACTTCTAAGAAAGAAAATAAGGTTCGTGCTTCCCAATATCAAGTTGAGGCATTATAATAGTTAAATATCCCTTCTGGTTGCAACTTTTGGTATTAAATCAGGACAAGGAAATTCATATTTGATTCAAGTTACCCAGGAAGAATGACGTGCAAGAATGCTTATTGCATTATTTTTCTATTTTGGCAGATTAGACTTGATATCATGTATCTATGACGAAGACCGAAAGAACCAGTGTGGTTACTGATGGTAGCACGGCCGATTTGGGCCTTAAAGATCGTTGTTGTTTTTGGCCAAAGTCATTGATAAGTCTCTATTGCCTTGCCCAAAATTAGCAAACCCAGAAACAACTTGGGATCACTTACATCAAAGAAGGCGATGCTGTAACGCTGGAAATAAGCTCTGCAAATTATTTTTTCAGCAAAAGCCTTTTTTTATAAGAAATAGATTGATCGATGTAACCCTCGACTATCGCTGTAAGACTATCATCCTCCAGAAAATCTTCTGAAATAGTGATCTGTAACAGGTCGGCTGAAAAGTCCCCGGTCTACCATAGAAAAACACAATATTTTGACAAAATTCATTTTTTTTATTCAACATAGTTGCCTTCAAGGGTGATACAGCAATTATAACGACCTTCCAACTTTTCGATACCATTTTTGTAGTACTCCTTCGGTTTGTCCTCAAAATAGGCTTTAGTTTCGGCGATTACCTCAGTATCAGAGCAAAATTTTTTTCCGCGAGTATTCTTTTCAGGTCAGAGAAAAGGAAAAAGTCGCTGGGGGCTAGATCTGAAGAATACGGTGGATGAGGAAGCAATTCGAAGCCCAATTCATGCAATTTTGCCATCGTTTTCGATGATTTGTGACACGGTGCATTGTCTTGATGAAACAACACTTTTTTCTTCTTCATATGGGGCCGTTTTTTCGCGATTTCGGTCTCCAATCGCTCCAATAATGCACAGTAATAGTCGCTGTTGATTGTTTTTCCCTTTTCCAAATAGTCGATGAACAATATACCGTGTGTATCCCAAAAAACTGAGGCCATAACTTTGTCAGCTGACTGTTGAGTCTTTCCACGCTTTGGTGGCGGTTCACCGGCCGCAGTCCACTCAGCTGACTGTCGATTGGACTCAGGCGTGTAGTGATGGAGCCAAGTTTCATTCATAGTCACATATCGACGCAAAAAATCGGGTTTATTACGACTTAAAAGCTGCAAACACTGCTCAGAATCATCAATTCGTTGCTGTTTTTGGTCGATTGTGAGCACGCGCGGCACCCATTTCGCACAGAGCTTCCGCATACCCAAATATTCGTGAACGATATGTCCAACACGTTCCTTAGATATCTTTAGAGTGTCAGCTATCTCGATCATATTCACTTTACGGTCACTCAAAATCATTTTGTGGATTTTTTTGATATTTTCGTCGGTAACCACCTCTTTTGGGCGTCCACTGCGTTCACCGTCTTCGGTGCTCATTTCGCCACGCTTGAATTTTGCGTACCAATCAATGATTGTTGATTTTCCTGGCGCAGAGTCCGGAAACTCATTATCAAGCCAAGCTTTTGCTTCAACTGTATTTTTTCCTTTCAAATAACAATATTTAATAAGCACACGAAATTCTTTTTTTTTTCATCTTTTTGAAAATAATAAAAAGTTGCTTCACTAAAAATGCAATATCTCACAAACTAATAGTCCGACAGCTGTTGTCAAATTTTTACACGAATCTTTTGAAGGTTGATACTATCTAAAAATGAAATGGATTTAATTGTAGTGTCGTCATCTATAGGTCAGACCGGGGACTTTTCAGCCGACCTGTTATATTCCTATTTTATATTATATTTTGCAATAAAATTATTTTTAACATAATTTGACTGGACTATAAACATACTATGACTCTGTCACAAAATCAAACCGATGTTTTTAGTTTTCACTTTATGAATTTAGTGCGTTGTTGCCTTGCTTTACCGCGCAGCTATTTTCAAGGCCATAGCTCATCTCAAAATCCACAGTTTTATCACTCGTATCATAAATAGCTATTACGTATAATTAATATAAATTTGTAGTATTAAATAGTCATTACTGTCAATGATACGGCAAAAGGAAGCTGTATGTTTGCGGAAATCCCATTTTCAAATAACCGTAATGAAAACTTTATTTTGCTTGTTCTAAAAATAGTGCAACTCACGATCGACGATAATTGATGACTGCACACAACCTTAATTATCAGAATTTCCTGATTGTTTTATTCGTTTTAATGGCAAATGAAAGTAATACGGTTATATATACTTATACTTAAGAAAGTAAGAGCAGTATACAGGGTGTTTCTTAAGTAATCTAAAATATTATATGGGGCGCTTCGTTACTCAATTTTAAGACGAAAAGTTCATATAAACATGTGTGATAGGTGTTGTCGTTTATGAGATACAGGGTGTTGTACGTTAAAATAATTTTTCTTGGTGACGCTACTGATTTATATTTTTTTATTATTTTATTACAAGCAACATGTGTTAAACATAAAGAAAAAATAATACATACATTTCAGAGCAAATGTTCAAAATGTCCACCTCTAGCTAAAATGCAAGAATCCGCTCGATTACAGCCGTCTGTGATACGATTTTGAAGATCTTGTACGTTTAATATCAGTGTTGTGTAAACAAGCGATTTCAAATATCCCCACACACAAAAATCCAGAGGATTGTGTCCAGTTGATTTAGGGGGCCACGGGTGTGGAGATCCTCGTCCGATTCAATGGCCTGGAAAAACATTATTTAAAAACTCGCGTAGTCACTGAAAAATGTGGAGGAGCTCCGTCATGCATGAACCACATGCGCCTTCTAATAATAATAGGTACATCTTCCAAAAGAAGTGGAAGTTCATTTTCTAGAAAATGTTGGTATGTCTCACCGGTTAACCGTACAAGAAGGAAAAATGGTCTAATTAAATAATCATCGATGATGCCAAGCCAAACATTGACCGAAAATGTTTGTTGAAATCGTTTTACACTTATGGTATGTGGATTTACATCTGCCCATATGTGGTCATTATGAAAATTCATAATCCCATGTCTAGAAAAGTAGGCTTCATCCGTAAATAGAATATTGGCCACAAAATTCGGATTGTTCGCGATTTCACGTAAAATCCATTGACAATACTGTATGCGTAATGGATAGTCAGTAGGTAACAAATGTTGAACACGTTGAACGTAATATGGATAGGTACAATAAATTATCTTTTAGAATATTCCAAACAGTTTTGTTACTAACATTTACTTCATCTGCAACTTTTCTTGTATTCGTTTCTGGATGTTGGTCAATAATTTGAAGAATCTGGTTTTCCAATTGGGGATTTCTCACAGTTCTGGGTCGTCCAATAATATTCTTCAATTTATTAAAAGTTCCAGTTTCTTGTAAACGAATATGTAACTTAGAAAACGTATCTGAACATGGTAAACGATTATTTGGATAACGCTGGGCATACGTACGTCTAGCTTCTAAGGCATTACCATTCGCTAATCCGTACAAAAAATGCATATTAGCCATTTCAACATTAGTAAACACTGGCATAGTTATTAACTAAACACAGAGTCAATCAAATAAAAATGTACAATTTTTGCGTTGGTTTTCAAATTTGACACTAGTCGTCAACATTATTTCAAAGGCCACTTAGAATAAGCATGTTTTTGCGTATTACTTCTAAAAACCAGTAGCGTCACCGGGAAAAATTAATTTCACGTACAATCAGAACTGACTTATTACAATAAATTCAACATCCTGTATCTCATAAACGACAACACCTATCACACATGTTTATATGAACTTTTCGTCTTAAAATTGAGTAACGAAGCGCCCCATATAATATTTTAGATTACTTAAGAAACACCCTGTATAAATAAATAAAATAATAGAACCTAGGCAACACGGATTTCAGATCGTGCGCCGTCAGCCGTTGCAAGATCTTACACAAAAAAAATGATCAAGCATCAAGAGATTATAATAAAAGGATATTCTATAGTAAGATTGGATAATTATTGCGTAAATAATGTTAGTTAATGGACATAAAAGGTTTTTTTTTAAGATTGGTTGGTGTCGCAATTAGAGATGAAGCTGTAATTTTTAATTATTAAAAGCATTGCCTTAGAAATTTTGGTTTATATTTAGTGCAGTCGAATTACGTGAAAAAGTGACCAATTTATGACTTAAGTCCGAATTGAGGTAGCTAAGTGGAAAGGGGTAGGTTTGATAATTACAAATCGAAAGGTGACCATCCAAGATCTTAGATGCGTGCGAGGGGTGGAAAGGGGGTGAAAACGGTTTTTTGCAATTTGCAGCGTAAATACGCATTTTATTGAAAAAAGTTAAAAGTAAAAGTTGTAGATAATAAAAAAATCGACAACTTTTGTCTGAAACATTTTTTCACATAACCTAAAAATAAAGGCTAAAAAAGCGAAAAACCATAATTTTCGTTTTTTATTTTTTACTCAGCGAAAAATCATTATTTTATTATGAAATTCAGTACAGTGATAGCTTTTTGTATCCCAAAAAAGCAGAATTTTTTTTTTACGATAACTCAATTTTTTTCCGACATATTAACGATTTTCGAAAAAAAGACCTCATTTTGTAATGGCCCCCAAGGTCCAAATTTTTATTTTAGACACCTCTTGAAGGTCTCATTTTTTTCGTAATGACTTTAATTTTCATATACAATAATAAAAAAATACTACTCCTAGCAAAAAAATCGTTTAAAATCGAAAAAACTGAAAAATTCATAATTTTTCACGCGTATCTTTTTCCTACCCTTCTACACGTTATATTACTCTCAAAAATATTTCATGTACATGCATTTAATTTATCACACCTTATTGCAGTTTGTAGGATTAAAATAAAGGAAATTATGGACGTCTATATTGATTAAAAAAATAAAAAAAATTATTTTATACGTGCATACGATGGAATTATACAAAGAAAGTACAATTTTACTGTTTCTTATTTTTAATTATATCTCGCCCTTTTGACTTGCGAATTACATTCTTCTTCCTCTTGTACTTCTACTTTATCGTCATCTTCACTAAAGGACAGTTAATTCCAAACAGTCTGCTAAAAAAAAAATTTCCTGCAGTTGCAAAAAAGGTTGCAGTTCTTCAAGATGCAGTTGTCGAAAACACGGTTTAAAGTGTACGAATTTATGCTCGAATTGCTACGGCGTTAATGATTGTACTAATATCGAGCAATCAATCACAGAAATTGCCGATGTACATCCTTCAGAACACGTTGACCAAAACGATGCATTTCAAGATGAGAATCGCATGCTAGAAGAGGAAAAAATGTCGAATCTGACGAAGAAGAATCAGAAAATGATAATGAAGATGAAGACGAACATGATAAATATGAAGACGGAGATGATGAAAATGAAGACGAAAATGATGAAGATGACGATGAAGTAGAAGTACAAGAGGAAGAAGAATGTAATTCGCAAGTCAAAAGGGCGAGATATAATTAAAAATAAGAAACAGTAAAATTGTACTTTCTTTGTATAATTCCATCGTATGCACGTATAAAATATTTTTTTTTTATTTTTTTAATCAATATAGACGTCCATAATTTCCTTTATTTTAATCCTACAAACTGCAATAAGGTGTGATAAATTAAATGCATGTACATGAAATATTTTTGAGAGTAATATAACGTGTAGAAGGGTAGGAAAAAGATACGCGATAAGAAAAATTATGAATTTTTCAGTTTTTTCGATTTTAAACGATTTTTTTTGCTAGGAGTAGTATTTTTTTATTATTGTATATGAAAATTAAAGTCATTACGAAAAAAATGAGACCTTCAAGAGGCGTCTAAAATAAAAATTCGGACCTTGGGAGCCGTTACAAAATGAGGTCTTTTTTTCGAAAATCGTTAATATGTCGGAAAAAAATTGAGTTATCGTAAAAAAAAAATTCTACTTTTTTGGGATACAAAAAGCTATCACTGTACTAAATTTCATAATAAAATAATGATTTTTCGCTGAGTAAAAAATAAAAAACTAAAATTATGGTTTTTCGCTTTTTTAGCCTTTATTTTTAGGTTATGTGAAAAAATGTTTTAGATAAAAGTTGTCGATTTTTTTATTATCTACAACTTTTACATTTAACTTTTTTCAATAAAATGCGTATTTACGCTGCAAATTGCAAAAAACCGTTTTCACCCCCTTTCCACCCCTACCACGCACCCCTCGCACGCATCTAAGATGGTCACCTTTCGATTTGTAATTATCAAACCTACCCCTTTCCACTTAGCTACCTCAATTCGGACTTAAGTCATGAAAAAAAGGTAATTCGACTGCACTAATTACTCAAATAACCGAAGATATTTAGAGTAAACGCAAAAATAGAAGTAGGCAACTCCTAATACACCAAACATTGATGTCATAATTATTTGTACCTGTTTTGTGTTATTCCGAAGATTAGAGATCCTATTTTGTTCTCAGAAGAATAGATTTTTAAATAGTTGTTTAAAATTTGATTTTCTTTGTGTAATATTTGAAGACGACGAAGAGAACAGTATGTCCGATATTTTAAATCAACAGCAAAACTACACGTCTCTAAAATAAGTAAATTTTATATTTTTATCAGTTACGAACTGTCCTGTAATCTAAGACTGTTATTTTGTTACAGGAAAATGTTTTATTGAAACAACGAGGCAGCAGTTCCATCAAAGTTATAGACTTCGGAAGTTCTTGTTATTCCAACCAAAGGGTCTACACGTATATCCAATCGAGATTCTACAGATCTCCGGAAGTCATTCTCGGATTAACTTACGGTACTCCCATTGACATGTGGAGTTTAGGTAAGAGAAAAAATGTTTTTTTTTTAGACAGGGTGGGAATGCCAAATAATAAATAAATTCGAAAACAAATAAATGTAAGCATTTTAGAAAAAACTCTAGCACCCGATTAGTATTGTTTTATCAATAAGTTTTTTATACAGGATGTGTCATTACTGTTTTTGAAATATTAAGGGTTTCAAAATGTATTGCAAAATATAACAATTAGTTAAATAACCTTTTTTATTTAAATTTTGATATTAAACACAAAAAAACATTAATATTAATAATATACTATACAATATTTAAAGTTGAAAAATATTATTTAAACCTAAGATTTCAACAACTTGCTAATTTGGTGTCTAAAAAACTAAATTTTTGTATGCACCTAACCTAACCTAACCTAACCTAACCTAACCTAACCAGAAAGAAAATAGAAAAGTTTTTTACAGGAATTTAAAATAGTAACAATTTTGGACATAAATATCATAGAACTAGTTTAAATTTAAGATACAGTGATTTATTGTTGCAAATATGATAGACCCAAACAACAAATTATTAAAATACAAGATTAAATCAGTGTTGCAAACTTTGCAATAATGTGTTGAATACTTATATATTATACCGAGATAATTAATAAAACTGTTAGAGATTTGAAAATTGTTTCACATGACACACCCCCTCATGTATGACTGTTCCACATTGTATACAAACAAATACTCAATTCCCAGACAACAATTTTACATTCTTTGCACATAATAAGAACATTATTTTTGGAACAAGGATGTTCTATTAACATGAGTAAATACCGTTCAGTACATGATCAGAATGTGATAGTCACCTCAAAAGGCCGTACCAAATTACTTGATATATATTATGCAAAGAATGTTCTGAAGTATGTAAAAATCAAATTCTCAGCATTAGATGGTAATATTCTATTTTAGCCTAACAAGAACGTTCTTAGAATATGTCTTGATACTACTCAGTTCATGATAAGGATATTATATTCAGGTGATAAAAATGTTCTGGTAGTACATAAATAGCATATTCTCAGTATTACCATATATTTTTACTGTACACAGTCTAGATTACTACTGCACGAACATACACTTTTTTACTGTCTATAGCGAGTTTCGATAACCAAGTTATATCCTTCGAATATCAAAAGTAATCTTGTAACTTGCTCATCCAAACAAAAGGAATGAAAACCGCACATTATATTCACGTCCCCAAAAGAATATTCCTTTCATCGTTTGTGCAACATATTCTTATCATATCATAATATCACTTGTTGGGTATTTAAAAATTACATGATACGAACATGTTAAGAATATACCATAAAGAACATACAAATTTACAAGAAAAGGAACGTGAAATGGAGCTGTTTAGCATATACCTTTCAGAATGTTCGAAAACGTAATTCGTGGGCATATTCTTAGAATGTGAATGTACCATTAGTGTTATGTGGGAATCAAATCATACTAACGTCACACTAATTTACGTACTCAGATTTATTATTATTTTTTTATTTTTATTTTATTGCGTTCCAGGCTGCATTCTAGCCGAACTATACACTGGATATCCTCTATTCCCAGGAGAAAACGAAATAGAGCAACTCGCTTGTCTAATGGAAGTGTTGGGACCACCCCCCGATGACCTTATCTACGTTGCGACGCGAAGAAGATTATTTTTCGGTGAGTCTTTATAATCTAAAATTATTAAAATGCACCGTTGAATAAAATAATCCATAGATAACTTATCTGTATTATCTGAAAAGTTGACTGACAGTATTTCATAAAGAAGTGAAAATATTCTAAGAAATAATTAACTGTAATAACGGGGGTAGATTGAGTGACAGCAGGCTCAGCTTATTGTATAAAATTGTTTTTTAACAACTTTTTTCATTTAGATATTCACTAGAAAGTAAATAAAGGAGCATCTTTTTTCTTGATTGTGTTTTGGTTAACCAGATGGTTAATTAAATAAATAAGTTATATTATTATTAAATAATAGACTGTATAAATAAATGCAAATTGTTGTTTCATTATATCAACTTCGCAACAAGTCGGAAATTACCTATTACTTACAGTCTATGATTATCTGTATGACATTTTTCTTGTTGATAAAGTGATATGTTTTAGCATAAAACATTTTTTGTTATTTTTTTACAGATTCTCGTGGAAATCCCCGCTGCGTAACCAACTCCAAAGGCAGAAAACGAAAACCAGGTTCGAAAAGCTTGGCAATGGTTTTAAGATGTAACGATCCAATGTTCATCGATTTCATATCAAAATGTCTGGAGTAAGTTAAATATTTGTAATTACCTAATGTCGATAATAAGGGTATTTATTTACACACCGAAAACTATTTCATTAAATAGACGTTATCTAATTATTGGTTCGCTTGTGTTTAAAAAAATCTCGAGTATATTTAGTCTATAAAACAGTTTATGGTTCTACTTATGTTATAATTCAAATACTGTTTCCATTTATCTTTAAACTATATATTTATACATTCTTACCCAAAAGTGGTACACCTTATGAATGCTCTTCATTATTTATTCACTTGATAACCATTTTATAGCTTAATAAAAGTAGTTAGACATTTTTAAGATGTATAGATGGTATGGTTTACGTTCTATATGCAATACAGGATGATTTATGGCATTTTTAATTGTACCTACTGCTACTTTAAATAAAAGTAAAAATAATACACTCAAAAATATCAAGTTACAAAACAATGTTAGTTCTGTCATCTGTCAGTTTGTGCTGTCACATATCAAAACATGAAATTGTTAAAATTATTAAACTTCATTTACAACCAGAACTAGTAATAAAAGTTTAATAGACTACTAATAATATGATCATTCACATCCCTTAAATTAGTATATCCACTTATACTTTGCAAAATCCAAACTTTTGATTCTAATTGTGAAATGTCAAAATTCTCAAATAACCTAACCTCAAATGTGGTTGATGAATGTTTACAACATAAACAAATAACAAATAAGAAAAAACAATAAAACAAATATCAAATTATAGAAAATAACCGCTGTAAACAAATACACAACCTAAAAGTAAGTACCAGTCCTATTTCTAAGTTTGGAAGATGTTTGTCCTTGAGTGTTAACTAATTGGGAAGATTGTGAATAATTACAATTCTTTAACCTCAATTTTATTGTTAATTTTTGGGTACTAATTGTAATCTTCATGTCGATGTTGTGATTAAAGCTTAACAATTATTGGGTAAAAGTTCGATATAGCGGTTTTCGCTATTATAAGAGATTTTGCAAAAATTCTTTTTCAGGGCGTTTCTATAGGTCGATTATGACACAAATCTGTGTGCGCGTTTTCAAAAATTCATTTCTATAATTTATTATTAATAAAAACATACTTACGGGACGGTGGAGTGAATAGGGGTGCTGGGTGGGGACAAAACAGTAGAAATCCAACATTAAACACCAAAAAACAGTATTTCAGAGTACACACCGCACTTTCTGTTCACAAAAATGTTCAAGAAATTGTTTAAAAAAATAAAAATAAATAATAATTAACACAATAATACCGCCAAGGCTGTCACGACTGTCACTGCATAAAATAGAAGAGTGCAATAGAACTATCAATGTGTTACGATGTTGCCAAATATAGTGAAAAAGTCTTAATAGCTGGAAAAAAGAAACATACAGGACAAAATTGATATGAAAAATTAAGTTATTCCTTCTTCCTATACATACCTAAACATAAAGAAGGAGGCATTTCTACAAAAAATACCACTGCTTCTCATGGAAGTGGGGGATAAAGGCAGCCAATTTGCAAAGGAAGTGATGTACATCATCATTTCCGGATTATCGTCACTTTATGTTTTGTTTTGTATAGGAAGAAGGAATAACTTAATTTTCATATCAATTTTGTCCTGTATGTTTCTTTTTTTTTCCAGCTATTAAGACTTTTTCACTCTATTTGGCAACATCGTAACACATTGATAGTTCTATTGCACTCTTCTTATGCAGTGACAGTCGTGACAACAACTGTATGTGTGTTAATTATTATTTATTTTTATTTTTTAAACAATTTCTTGAACATTTTGTGAACAGAAAGTGCGGTGTGTACTCTGAAATACTGTTTTTGGTGTTTAATGTTGGATTTCTACTGTTTTGTACCCAGCACCCCTATTCACTCCGTCCATAGTATGTTTTTATTAATAATAAATTATAGAAATGAATTTTTGAAAACGCGCACACAGATTTGTGTCATAATCGACCTATAGAAACGCCCTGAAAAAGAATTTTTGCAAAATCTCTTATAATAGCGAAAACCGCTATATCGAACTTTTACCAATTATTGTGATCAAAATTATTTAAACTAAATTTCCAACTAGACTGAATTGAAAAACAGTTGGTATTTTTCCTGAAAAAGAAAAATATCGGTAAATAAATGGGACGGTGTTAAAATGAAACATGAATTATTTCAAAGAGACTCGTGTTAAAAAAAAGGTAATGACTCGGTATGATGTGTTGGTAGACTTGAAGTATATCCCTAGGATTATTTGCATCTAATAAATTTTAAACACTCCTATGTTAGTAACTATTGGTAGGTTGGTCTCGCTACAAAGCAACTTAAAATAAGATATATGTATATGTTGTGTGATTCTTCTTTAAAGTCGATTGTCCTCCTTCTAGATCGTATCGGTGATATGATCGCGAAAAGGCAGAATTGCATCAAATTGAAATGTACGAGGTACAATCATAAACGATATTTAAGAGTTTGGGTAATATTTACAAGGAGTCAAAAGTAATATTATGTTCATTTGAATAAATAAAAAATCTTTTTTCTTTAGGGTACTAGTTTAATACTTGCTCTAGACATTAGATATCAATCAGTGTAAGTTTTCTTTCTGAATACTTTAAGGAAAAGTCAATTCTGTGTAGTTAGTTCAGCTTCCAATGAGATGTTCAAACTAGTTTTGTAGAGAAAAAAAAATCAAAAGTTATGAATTAATCTTCCTGTAGTGGAACTGGACAGGAAACAACTAATCTTGAAGGCTACTGGAAACAATAAGAAGTTCTAGTAGGCACCATAAGCGTTGGTGTGTCCATGGACGTTTCATGTATCTTTTTATCAGAGTTCTTAATAAATACTGATTGTTATTTATCAAGAAATTAACATTACATGCGATGATTAATTAGAATTTAAAGTTTTAATGAGAATACTGACTAAAAAATCTACTATCTATATTACAATGCTTATTCATTAAACACACATCAGTAATCAAACATTTTATATACATATATCATAAAATATTCTTGTTCTAATGAAAAACCCAGAAGTGAACAGGTACCAAAACTGGGAATGTAGTCAAGCTACTAGCCAAATGTAAGTAAAACTATTTGCTAATTGTCACTATTTCAAATTTATGTTAAATTCTTCTTCAGTGTACTGAGAAATGAACATTAATAATAAATTATGCTAATAATAAGTTTAAAAAGAAAAATACTTAATGAAAGTT
Source organism: Ophraella communa (assembly GCA_035357415.1). NCBI lineage: Eukaryota > Metazoa > Arthropoda > Insecta > Coleoptera > Chrysomelidae > Ophraella > Ophraella communa. The sequence continues at coordinate 2,095,961 of CM068982.1, read as the reverse complement.
TGTGTAAACTGCTTAAATAAAACTAACATTGCCAAGAAAACAAGACTACAATCATTTTTGGACAAAATACACAAAACATTTAAAACAATTTTCTTTGTAAATCAGGAAGTGTAATAAAAAAATTATAAAAATAACATTTTCAAATGGGAAACATAATTTACTTTTTTAACTTGATTAAATCTTGAAAAAGAATCCATAAGTTTGAATATGATTGGTTGGTGTTACCAAAATTAGCAACCCTTCATTGAAAGATACATCAATTATTAAAAAAGAAGAGTTTATTGGTTAGAAATCCAAATTATCTAGGACACTGCATGAGTTTGTCTTTTTATTTTTTTCCTGAATTTAAACTAGATTTAAAAATTTATTAATATTCTTTTACAGTTTTGTAAGGTTAGTTTACCTATAGTCTGTTTAAAAATGTATTATTCTTGATAATTAGTAAATAGTTTCACTTACCTTTGGCCGACATCCTGACTACATCCCCTTGTCTCGTTCTGGTACCAATTTTTTTCTGGGTTTTCTGTTTCACGTTGCCTGTGTTACAGAAAACTGAAGGGCTTTTAACCCTACTTTTTGCCCTATTATGTCAAACACTGTGATGCTCGAAATTATTTTAGGTTAGACATTGTTCAGGTATCTTTTTTAAATGATTAATTGAAAAATTAAATAATTAAAAATTACTTCTTGTTTTAGATTAACTTATGTTATTCCTATAAAATTTTTACAAAAGTTGTTACCTATCAAAATGAATCGTTAATCTTGTAAATATCTCTTTCTTTTTTAAATTGTCCCTTTTTTAATTGGTTTTCCACCCAGTGCCACACCACTGATACTATGTACATTACCTATATATTATATATCTGCATTGCGTGGTAATACTGCATTCTTTGACTGAAAAGAAACGAGGTGGAAACTAATATAACAGTACTTTGCTAACTGACAACATCATTCGAATTGTGTTAATGAACAAGAAAAAAAAATATTAAGCATTTATCATTTTGCGCCACAACAATTATCTAGTTGTCAAATAGCGAAGCATCAAAATCAACATTAGTATTTCATCCTACGTGATTAACGATTAATACTCTATACAAAACTGTGGGAACATTCAGAAAGTTGGAATTTTAATATTTGTGATAATCAATCAGCACATAAATGTTTATTTGCATTGTTTAGTTGACGGGTCACTGACATAACTCGATAGGATTATCAATGTGGAAAGTTTTCTCTTATTTATACATATATAGTCGGTGCAAAACAAAATTTGATACACGTCATCATAATTTTACGTCGACGCGTATAGACAGTGTTGCCGGACTTTTATAAGTTTGCCATTGTCTGGTTCTCTTTCATAAAAATGTATCAAAGAAGCTACCAGTTCTTTGCAGCGACTATCTAACAGGTCGGCTGAAAAGTCCCCGGTCTACCATAGTAAAACACAATATTTTGACAAATTTCATTTTTTTTATTCAACATAGTTGCCTTCAAGGGCGATACAGCGATTATAGCGACCTTCCAACTTTTCGATACCATTTTTGTAGTACTCCTTCGGTTTGTCCTCAAAATAGGCTTCAGTTTCGGCGATTACCTCAGTATCAGAGCCAAATTTTTTTCCCGCGAGCATTCTCTTCAGGTCAGAGAAAAGGAAAAAGTAGATGGGGGCTAGATCTGGAGAATACGGTGGGTGAGAAAGCAATTCGAAGCCCAATTCATTCAATTTTGCCATCGTTTTCGATGATTTGTGACACGGTGCATTGTCTTGATGAAACAACACTTTTTTCTTCTTCATATGGGGCCGTTTTTTCGCGATTTCGGTCTTCAATCGCTCCAATAATGCACAGTAATAGTCGCTGTTGATTGTTTTTCCCTTTTCCAAATAGTCGATGAACAATATACCGTGTGTATCCCAAAAAACTGAGGCCATAACTTTGCCAGCTGACTGTTGAGTCTTTCCACGCTTTGGTGGCGGTTCACCGGCCGCAGTCCACTCAGCTGACTGTCGATTGGACTCTGGCGTGTAGTGATGGAGCCAAGTTTCATCCATAGTCACATATCGACGCAAAAAATCGGGTTTATTACGACTTAACAGCTGCAAACGCTGCTCAGAATCATCAATTCGTTGCTGTTTTTGGTCGATTGTGAGCACGCGCGGCACCCATTTCGCACAGAGCTTCCGCATACCCAAATATTCGTGAACGATATGTCAAACACGTTCCTTATATATCTTTAGAGTGTCAGCTATCTCGATCATATTCACTTTACGGTCACTCAAAATCATTTTGTGGATTTCTTTGATATTTTCGTCGCTAACCACCTCTTTTGGGCGTCCACTGCGTTCACCGTCTTCGGTGCTCATTTCACCACGCTTGAATTTTGCGTACCAGTCAATGATTGTTGATTTTCCTGGCGCAGAGTCCGGAAACTCATTATCAAGCCAAGCTTTTGCTTTAACTGTATTTTTCCTTTCAAATAACAATATTTAATAAGCAAACGAAATTCTTTTTTTTCCATCTTTTTGAAAATAACAAAAGTTGCTTCACTAAAAATGCAATATCTCACAAACTAATAGTCCGACAGCTGTCAAATTTTTACACGAATCTTTTGAAGGTTGATACTATCTAAAAATGAAATGGATTTAATTCTAGTGTCGTCATCTATAGGTCAGACCGGGGACTTTTCAGCCCACCTGTTAGTTGTTTTGGCATTTTTTCACTTATTACTTTGTTTTTGTTCTTAAAAAAAAACAGGTTTTTTATATTTCAAAATAACAACAAGAAAGAATAACACAAAAACCACAAACAAAATGACAAATGCAAAACTAAATATACCAATCGGTGACAACGGCAACGACGCGACTTGTCAATCACGGCTACCAACTTTATGTAAACAAATTTAAGTATTTTATACTGATTTATTGAATGGAACATTTAATTTGAAAGTTGGGAAATATGCTTGGCAATTAAGACGAAATTAGTGACGTGAATCAAATTTTGTTTTGCACCAACTATATTTAAATATTAATAGTATATTACATAACGAGTGTGGAAAGTGAAGTATTACGCACAAGTGAAGTTTAGCACGAGCTGCGTAGTGGCGAGTGCGGAAACGTAACGAGTGCAAGAAATACACTTTCCAACGCGTTGTGTACACGACTTTTCCTACTACCCCAATATTTCTTATAATAAATATTTTAAATTTATTTATAAAATTTATTTTAATTGTTAGTCATGTTAAAAATTAGGATTTAAACGAGTTTATATATTGCATGGAAATATAATTAATTAAAATCAAATAACCACCTTTATCAGGAATTCACATCAAAATTCTTTATTAGATAAATGACATTTTAATTTTTTTTGTGGGCTCTATAAAAATTAAAAGTAAAATGGTCAGTTGGTGAAATTAATTGAAAAGTAATGTAATAATAATAGACACAAAGATAATTGTAAACAGAAACACAAACATAACTTCAAAAATCCACATTCGACACATGCACGGAACATAACACAATATAAAAAAGAAGAATAAACTGTTCTTCTTTCTAAAAGCGTTTTTATAAAAATAATAATACTGAATAAAAATATGTTTATTTTTTAAAAATTTAAAAACCTATAAGAAACTTTATTCTTACTTTATACAGAAAAATTTGTATTGGCAATTACAATACCAATATTTGACACAAGGAAGATTTAAAAAAAAAATTAAATGGTCCTTGCTTTGACATTCATGTGTTTTTACTATTGATAAGTTTGACGTAAATGTCACAGATCATAGAACTATATTTTTTTACTTTTCAATACGTGTATTGATATTAGCTACTTTCTTAAGTACAAGTAAGTGTGCAAACTAGCACTTTCATATGTGGTCGTAGGAAAAATAAATTTTGTTTTCTATGATTTACAGATGGAACCCAAAGAAACGTCTGGCTCCCGATGAAGCTTTACGCCATCCATGGGTTACAGCAGGATCTCATTCTTCGAAGTCCGGAGAGCTTCGTCATAGCCACTCAGAAGTAAACGTATCACATGACAGTCACTCTTCCAGCAGTACTTCCGGTAGTAGCCATTCCAGAAGCCACTACAAATGCGTTGTCCAAAAAGGCGATAAAGTCAAGGCCAAAATAGTTGAAACCAGGCTACACGACAGTGTCACCAAACTGGATTCGAACCTCAACGATTCCGGAACATTTCTTCCACCAATCCTTTAGTTGATATCAATAAGATTTTACAAATTAAACATAAATATGTAGGTTTATATGTGTTAGTTAAAGACAGACATAGAGATTCTTTTGATCGGTATATTATTTGTAATTGTTATGGACCAAATGGCTAAAAAACCATACCAATATCAAGCTTTTTTTTTCGTTGATTATAAAACGACGCTTGTTAGGACAAGAATAGGTGAGTATTTTTTTTATTGACCAAACCGCCTTAGGAACATTAAAATTCTCAAAGATTAAAACGATTTTAATTATTACAAAACTGCATTAAAAGATCCCGATAATAATTTTTTCTTCAAATATATGTTAGGCGTAGATATCGATATGTTGCAAACACTCGTTAAGAGTTACATTAAACAATTTAAAAAAAAATGTTGTGACTGATTAAACCTAATTATATACCGTAGAAACTGTCGGCCAAAATAAGGTAAGCCTCATATGTATATCTAGGGATATTGTTTGTTTCTTTTGCATTCGAATTTCAATTTTAACTGTGATTATGGAAAATAAAGCTAGCTTGCGAATGTTATAGAAGATAAGTTGAGGTGTTTTCAAATTTTATCCAAAAAATTTGTTTGGGATAACAGAAATATATCAAATATTAATAGACCAGGGTCGATAATTTTTGAAACCAAAAAAAATTACAGTACCTAGGATGAAATCCATTGAAAAAAAGAGGGGAATATGATCAAAATGAAAGGAAAAATAAATTACGGTCGATTCGAGTTTGGGAAGTGGGAGGGGGTGAGTTTTTAAGGGTAAAAAATTGTCTTTATTTCCGGCTAAACTACACGTCCTATGCAAAAAAGTTAAATGGCAAAGTTGTAGGTAATAAAAAGATCTACAACTTTTGTATTTGCATCTTTTTCACATAACCTCAAAATTTGGGTGAAAAATTCAAAAAACCAAGTTTTTGGTTTTTTTATTTCTTTTTAAAAAAAAAATTTTTTACGAAATTTGGTGAAAACTTACCCTATTTTGTCCTAAATACACTGTAATTTATTTTTTCGCCTTACTTAATATCAAAAAAGCACCTTAATTTCCAATCGAAAATTCTGACGTCAAAATATCAGCTTTTTTCAAAAAGTTTGGGGGCTTTTTGTTCGTCTAAATATCTACTTTCTGATAGTGTAAAACAATATACATTACTATAGGAAATGTTCTTAGAAAATGCAAAAAATTGAAAAAAAACCAAATTCGGAATTTTTTTATCATTATGTACAATTTTGTCAAAAAAATATGATTGCTGCAATTTTTTTTAAGTTGGTAAGTTTATTTATTTAATTCGAATTACATTCATGTCATATAAAATCTCATACAATATAAATATACATGTAAATCGTACTATTGAATTTAGATACTTAATTCTGATTACTTTATTCATAATATTTTTTTTCAAAAACGTTAATCTTGTTATTTATAAATGCCTTTCCTGAAATTCTAATCAGTTATTCTCTCTGAAGGCATTTCTTCATCGTTAGATTCGACAAACTTTTCCAACTCTAGTTGATCGTCGAAATCTTCAAGGCCATCATCTTCGTCTCCAATGTTATTTCCAATCTGCATTGGTTCTTCATCTACAATTTCATCTGAATCATTTACTTCCTCGTAGACTTTTTCTTCCATATTGGAGCAACTTTAACCCTGACAATTAGTGCATAAATTTGTGCATTTAAACCATTTTTTCGACAACCACATTTTAAACTGTTACATCCAGTTTCACAGCTGCAGCAAATAGTTTTGAGCAATGCTTCCGGAATTAAATCCTTTTCTGTAAATTTGGGCATAATGCCACACTGATGTAGCTTCAAGCCCCAATCTGTTGCTGTCAACTCGTTACCCAACCAAATTTGAAACTGATAATATGCTCTGTAACAATGTTGTTCTGCTGCTCCTTCTGTGGGTGGGAGGTTTGCCAAAATGAAGGATGATTTAATTTTTGCCAACTGATATTTTTGAAACCTTAATTGATTTAGCAGGTATGTAGTAAGGTCCAGACCCTCCTGGGTCCGTTCCGACTTCTCTATGAAATAACTTACATTGGGTAAAATTTACCGAAGGTCACTCAGGTTTATAAAGTATCTTCAAACAGCAATAAATAGACATCTAAAAATATTATTTAAATAAGATTCTACAACTTTTTCAAAATTAAAGTGTAAATTTTAATAAATACCTCAAAAATACATAATGTACTCGTACATGATAAAAAAAATTTTTTCGAATTTGGGTTTTTTTCAATTTTTTGCATTTTCTAAGAACATTTCCTATTTATATTTTTTATACCATCAGAAAGTAGATATTTCAACGAACAAAAAGCCCCCAAACTTTTTGAAAAAAGCTGATATTTTGACGTCAGAATTTTCGATTGGAAATTAGGGTGCTTTTTTGATATTAAGTTAAAATAAGGCGAAAAAATAAATATTTTAAATCAAATAAATTACAGTGTATTTGGGACATAATAAGGTAAGTTTTCACCAAATTTCGTAATAAAAAAATTTTTTTTGAAAAAGATATAAATAAAAAACCAAAAACCTGGTTTTTTGAATTTTTCACCCAAATTTTGAGGTTATGTGAAAAAAATGCAAATACAAAAGTTATAGATCTTTTTATTACCTACAACTTTGCCATTTAACTTTTTTGCATAGGACGTGTAGTTTAGCCGGAAATCAAGATAAACAATTTTTTACCCTTAAAAACTCACCCCCTCCCACTTCCCGAACTCTGATCGACCGTAATTTATTTTTCCTTTCATTTTGATCATATTCCCCTCCTTTTTCAATGGGTTTCATTCTACTGAAATTTTTTTTCATTTTTTACCATTTTTAAAGACTTTGGCCCTGGTCTATAAAGAAAGTATCACAACAAGACATCGAAAGAGATACCTAATTTTATATTTCAATGATTTTTCAAGATTTGAACCTAAAAAACTAAAGGTACTTCTATTGATACATTTTTTGATCTAGGAATAAAAAGGGTTTAATTTTTTATACTTAATTTAAATCCTTCAACCAACAAAATAATAGGATAGAAGTTTGCATTTTAATAAAATATGAATTCAAATTTTTAAAAAGTATTGTCTTGGCCCATTAAATCTTTTTTATTACTGAAATCGTTTAAATCTAGGACAGAAAACACAAAATTTACTTCAAAAATTAAATTTTTTCATTCTTTGTAGCTGAATCTCTTTTCAATGAGCATTTTTTGAGATACAAACATTCAGTAGCAGCTGGAGTGCCAAGTCTGGAGAATACAGTAAATGTGGTGCTAAAAATTTTTTCTCATAATTTTCATCCACCTTACCTTTTTTTTGACGGGTGAAAACGCTCATGCGCACCGGGTGCAGGTTCTGTCCTTCCCCGGTAGTGTGGGACTCTTACCCACTAAAACCACCCCTGTGCTCTCTTCAGGTAATCCGGAACTATCCTACACAGACATTACGTCAGACCACCTCTGGGTAAATGTTTTGAAACTTCCATGCCCAGATAATATTTGCGTTGTGTAGTAGTTTACTCTCCTGTGCTCACATTTCATCCAAATTCTGATGTCCAGGATAAGTGTTTATGTCCATTGCGCTACCCTTGTTGTTCCGGTCCACCTCACCTGCCATCTCTCAAGTATTAGTTTCCTTGCCTCCTTATTTTCCTCCATTGTCTTCCGATCTATGCTGGCTAACCTGCATCTTTCCTCCACCAGGAGGTCAATAGGCGGAATCCCTGCGATAACTGGCGCAGCCTCTGCCGAAATGGTTCTGTAGCCACATATGAGACCAGCATATCTCGATACAACCCTAGTATCTCCTAACATGAAATTTATACCTATCCTATCTCTCTTTCCCTTTAGGATAACCGCCCCCATTTCTTCTTGCGCCAATTCTAGCTCTTTACTCTTCATCCATCGCTTTATGGTCCATAACGGCAAATTAGCTTCTTCCATCAGCTCATCTTGTTCGTTAGCATTGATCACAAGAGCCACATCTTCCACCTTCCCTAAGAATACTTCTTTCTCCACAGCTTTTCAGAAAAACTAACGATTTTCTTAGATCTATAACTGTTCACTCTATCCTAAAGATTTGAAATATTATTTCTAGGACAAGCTGTAACTTTTATAACAAAATGAATTAATAATACACTTTTTCTTGACTGTTTTGATATTTTTCTGTTGATTCCTTTTTACTGCTTAAGGATATTGTATGTTGTTGTTAAATAGTTGATTTTAGAAAATTTAAAAGCTTTAATAAAAGGAATGTCTTATTATCATGCAGCATCAAAGTTGATAAAGTAAGCCACACTCCCAATTATTGTGGCAGCTAATTTTATGAGCAGAACAAAACTTTGAGTCATGCTTATGTTCATTTTCCAAATTAAGCTAAGTTGCAGTTTTTAGTAAAGAAAAATATTGAGTTGGATATGGATTTGCAAATGTAAAACTAAATGTGTAGTTTCGGAAGATATGACTGTTTTTATTCAAACCTACATGTTCATTAGTAATAGGTCTTCATAATTAAACGAATTTTTATTTATATATTACCTACTCATAACTTTTTTATACCTAGACATATTTTTAGCGTGTACATTTTTTCCAAACTTTTTATTTTAGTAGTGTTGTTAGTTTAAACGATGTGTATTACTGTTCAGTTACCAACATTAGGGGTGTCGAAAGGAAAAATGGGTATTGTTATTTTCTGGTTTTACAGAAATAATAATTCTAAACATACTAATCAGTTGACTAACCAAAAACACCCTAAATATTGGTATACGACACAAGATGTAAATCCCAATGTGATATATATTGATAATATTATAAAAGTTAAATAGATATTTAGCATCCTGGCCTAGAAATATTGGAAAAATTAAAGGTACTACAAAATATATACAGATGAGCGAACTTTTTTTTAAATAGGTACATTTAACATTCATAAAAAATTTTACATTTAATTAGAACTATCATATTAGTCATCATTTTAAACGACAATAATTGATTAGTAATTACTTACCTACTTAAAAAATGGTAGAACTCAGGAAGTAAACAGTACACCTTAGATGAAATAAACTTATTTTCCTGTATAATTTAGTGTATCCTGCACTTTATACAATCTTCTGCAGTGCCTGTCGATCAAAAACGTTAAAACTGATTTGTTTCTAATCCACAAATTGAATCTCGCTTATCTGAATATTCCGAAGTACCGAAAAAGATTTATAACATAATCAAATTTAGATTATTTCTCGTTTTTACCACAAGAAAGCACTCTAACAAAATTGATAATAATTATTTTACACTAATATATCATAACACTTATTGGTAAATGAGTTTGCTTAAATATTATAAACTGTAATAAAATATTGTTGTAAATTGTTAAATAAGACTGAAAGTATACAACGAAGAATTTTATTTCTAACCTTCCCTTACCCTTAATAGGTACCAAAACGGATTAAAAAGCACCAACACCGATGCAAAAAGTACTAAATAACATTTCACCAACATTTTTGAAGCAAAAGCAGTTTGGGTACAATGCGAAAAAGCGTAATATTTTAAGTGAAAATTTTGAAAAAATGTTTGACATTTATTAAAGTCTAATTTATGAAATACATTTTGACGTGGCAACTGCGGATGTTTGTATACGTCAAATCACAGATATATAAAATTCTATGATTATGGTAAAGAAGGTAAGTAGATAGGCAACACATTTTACAAAACAGAAATACTCGTAACTGACGTTTGGGTTTTGCAACATTGCCAAGTACTTATTGTGATTTTTTATTATTGAGCATTTAAAAAAGTATTTGCCGATCAGTTTTTAAGTCTAGAATTTTGAAAAGTGTATTTTTATTTACAATCTATAAGTAGTAAAAATTAGACATCGGTCATTAGCCCAAAAACCGATACGTCCTTTTAATTAAGATTTAAAATAATAATTCTTAGTTTGAGGAAATTATTGGTTATTGTGCAACAATGTATGATGTAGCTTTTTAGGCATTGGTCACGTGGATCGGAATTTATATTGGATCAACTGTATGCAAATACAGAAATATGATAAATGCAACTACAATGATATTTAATAAAATATTTCAAGATTTCTCAGAATAAAAAAGTCAATTTAACAGAAAGCTTCTAGATAGTGTTTTTATTAAATAATAATTTTTTTAGTAATAAAATTATAAGAGTAAAATCCCAAATGTAATGTGTGTTGCATATAAAGTGAAATATTTGTAAATCATAGTCGCACAACTTGCAAAATATTTTTCACTATCATCCCAACTTTAACAAAGATTATCTTATCACTTTGGTATAACCCCATATAAAGTTGGATTATTAAATCTAAGAACTTCACACCATAAAGTCACGATCGTCACGATAATTTGCCTAGGGGGTTATGTCATTGACATTAATGACAGATGCCATTTTTGAATTGATAATTTAAAAACCTTTCTATAATAAAAAGGTGAAATATCGTTTTATAAAAACTAGTAATTCATTTTATTCAATATCGTTTACTTAGAAGTGCACTATGAATTTTTAATTTGTCTGAGTTGAAAGAAAACTAGTTTTTGAAGTGATCGATATATTTGGATCAACCCAAAAAAATAAACCACCAGAATGGAGGCTCTTATTCCAGTAATTAACAAATTACAGGATGTTTTTAATACTGTGGGATCGGATGCTATTCACTTACCTCAAATTATAGTTCTTGGATCACAGGTAAATAAAAATATTTCTTCTAATTATGACTATGATATAACCTATAAAATTGATTTTTTTAGAGTTCCGGAAAAAGCTCCGTAATTGAGAGTTTGGTGGGTAAATCATTTCTACCCAGAGGAACTGGTATTGTAACTAGAAGACCATTAATACTACAATTGGTATATTGTCCAAAGGATGACAGAGAACATCGAAATGCAAAGGATGGTAAGTAATGTTTTATTTACTATGATTGTGGGATGTATGTATTTGGTAAGATTTTAGAGAACCCTGCTTATGTAAAAATAATTTAAAATTAATTACAATTTGTACCATTAAATATTGAAAGTAGATAACCAAGTAGAAAGAATCAGAACTTTTAATTAAGTTCATAGAGACTCAAGTTATCAAATGCTGCTTTCAAACTTTGTAATTTTTTATATTAGATTTTCAAGTGTCTCAAATACAATTGCAAAAAAACAAAACTGTTATTTTTAACCTACTATTTAAGTCATAAATAATTAATTTTTGCATCTTATCTTAAAAATATAATCCAAAATAATTATCATACAGTATTAAGTTTATAAAAATTATTGTTGCATGAATATAGTTACTGTGGCATAGAAATGTACAAACTGAGTTGTATTCATACATATGTAAATGATAAAATGTATAAAATTACCAGCATAAGTGGTAAATTCCAAGCTGTTTTGTCATGGTATTTTTGGAAAAATTTTTGACTGCAGTTATGCAGCTTCAGTTATTTGAATTTTTCAATTGTTTTGGAAAAGGACTTTGACCATAGCAATTTTGGCATTAAGGAGAGTTTACCAAAAAAAACATGATAGAACAGCAAAGAAATTGCTATATGTCATATTAACTCTGGCCCTGAAAGCCTACACATCTACCTAAATCATAATATATTCAGGTACTGTCGAAGTTGAAGATTGGGGAGTTTTCCTTCATGCCAAAGACAAAGTTTTTAAAGATTTTGATAAAATCAGGCTTGAAATTGAAGAAGAAACAAACCGTGTTGCTGGTAGTAACAAGGGTATTTGCCCAGAACCAATTAATTTGAAAATTTACTCAACCAAAGTAGTGAATCTAACACTTGTGGATTTACCTGGAATAACTAAGGTATTTCTATTATTATCATTTAAAATATTTGCCTTCAAGTTGTTCTTTTGTTTTAATATTTGTAGGTTCCTGTTGGTGATCAACCACCAGACATAGAACAACAAATTCGTGAATTAGTCTTAAAATATATTGCAAATCCCAATTCAATAATTTTGGCAGTGGTAACTGCAAATACAGATATGGCTACTTCAGAAAGTTTAGCCATAGCCAAAGATGTTGATCCTGACGGAAGGAGAACTTTAGCTGTTGTTACAAAATTAGATCTCATGGATGCAGGTAAATCAATACACTATTAATTTTTTGTTTAAATAAATTAATTAACACTTAATCTGTTTTTTATAGGAACTGATGCGATTGATATCCTCTGTGGGAGGGTAATTCCTGTAAAATTAGGTATAATTGGGGTAGTTAATAGATCCCAACAAGATATAATGAACAATAAAACGATTAAAGATTCTTTGAAAGATGAAGCGACATTTTTACAAAGTAAATATCCAACATTGGCTGGAAGAAATGGTACACCTTATTTAGCCAAGACTTTAAACAGACTATTAATGCATCATATTAGAGACTGTTTACCAGATTTAAAGGTAAATATTTTACAAAAAAATTAGTTTGATTAAATAATTGATTTCTCGTGTTTTGATATTGTTAAAAAATTTATTTTAATTTAATAAAAACATAGCACTAAGTGAATGGGTAAAACATAAATATTCAATGAACTGTTATTTTATTCAGAAACATAAATAATAAAGAAATCAGGAAAGATAATCTTCAATATTTATATATCTTGTTCTCGAAAGTAAAAGAAAACTAGCCAGTGATTAATATTAATTTTTTTGTTTATCAATTCTAGTATAATCATAAGAGCGGAAATATTTAGATTAGGTTTGTGGTTAAATGGAATATTTGCAAACAGATTTTTTGTAAATTAAACTAATTATGAGAACAATTGAATTTGGTTGTTACAATAATTTTCCATAAAAAACTTAATTTCTCTTAAATTATTTTACAAACAGTTGTGATATACCAAAAACTGAAAATGCGGCAAAAAATATACGAGGTGCACTCGAAAATTTGTTTTTCAGTCGAAAGTAATGCGCCTTTATTTCATCAAGATTTAAAGTCAAGGCGATTTAGGAGATATTTTAATGTTTTCCATTTTTTTTTAATGGTGGTAATAAGATTTACTTTAAACGATAATTAAATATCTTGTATACAACATTTTCAATAATATTGAGGTACTAAGCATCAAAATTAAATTATTATCTGTAAGATGTAAGTTTGTTTTGAAAATTAAACTATTAAGATCTTGAGTTTTTAAGAAAAAAATTTCCAGAAACATAATACTCACCTCCCTGATTTTGATCAATACATTTTAATTATTATTGAATAAACTACATTTCACAATTCACTTAGCTTATGTCAAATTTAAATTGTCACGTTCAACGAGTGACATTTTTTACATACGAATAAAACTTGTTTACGGATATGTCGTTAAAAAATGTGTGCATTACACACATTAACCAGTTGTAATTATACTCATTTGCTAACTATGTTTTTGCAGACAAGGGTTAATCTTATGATTTCCCAATATCAATCGCTTTTGAGTTCTTACGGAGAAGATATATCCGACAAGAGCAAAACTCTATTACAAATTATCACAAAATTTGCTTCTGCATATTGTTCGACAATCGAAGGCACCGCTCGAAATATCGAGACCACCGAATTGTGCGGAGGTGCCAGAATATGCTATATATTTCATGAGACTTTTGGTAGAACTTTGGATTCGATACATCCGTTAGCTGGACTAACAAAAATGGATATCTTAACAGCAATACGGTAAGTTTTTTTTGTATATCACAATTCCAAAATTCTTGGTAAAGTTTAAAACGAAATATTCATTGTGGCTTGTTCTTTTGTATATTTAATCTTTAGCCTCAGCTTATTCCTATTCCAGGCACTATGACAGAGGATAATATTCGAACCCATGATTTATCCTTTCCGAAATGAAATTATAATAAATAAATTAAAACAAATAATCACTGACTTTACTAAACTGATTCATCGTCTATCTTTTATCTAGCTCTTGCATAAAAGGTTGTGAGAGATTTTTTTTGTTTTAGAAACGCTAATGGACCCCGTCCTGCGCTCTTTGTACCAGAAGTTTCTTTCGAATTGTTAGTCAAAAGACAAATTCGAAGATTAGAAGAACCATCTTTGCGTTGTGTAGAATTGATTCACGAAGAAATGCAAAGAATCATCCAGGTATGTTAAAGTATTTGTGTTGATAGTTGATTTACTCTTGGTGAAGCGTTTATCTGGTAATTATTGCCTTTGCATATATAATAAATACTTGTAGTTTTTTTAAACTATCAATAAACATTCTTTTTTAGAAATGCGCTATCAAAAGTCAACAGGAAATGGTTCGTTAACATGCTTACTATTACCGCTTGATTTTTAATATTGTAGATCATTGTATCATATCATCAATTAATTAATAAGGGAAATTTTTAATTGTGGTATTTAATATAATCACTTTTTAATTGTCTACATTGCAACCATGGTCTATTATGGTCTAAATTTGTCTAGATTCTTTATTTAGATTCTTAATCTAGAATTTTCATCTTGTATAAGTACTCTCAGGTGTTATTCAACCAGGGATTATAGAGTGGGTCGACTATTAAAATATGACAGGAATACAGAGTGGCAAAATCTTTAAATCCTCTAAAACTGAGCGGATATAGCTGAATATTAACATTTCTGTATCTAACAAACGTAAATAATTTCATAGTTTTAACAAATTTACTCATAGATATTACATTTAATTTATAAAATATTTACTATAATGTACAGGGTGTCCCGAAAAAGTAGTAGTAGTTGATTGTTCCAACTGGGAGTATCGGAATGTATTCAATGGCTTCTTTTTTGCTTGACTCGCTTTATACCTTGGCTAAAGCCCACAAATATTCTTTCTAGCATTGCGGCAATGAAGTGCAACAAGAAATGCTTCGTTTTCCTAAACTATACGAAAAAATAGTTGACGTAGTGACGCAATTATTAAGGCGCCGATTACCTACGACCAATACCATGGTGGAAAATCTCGTCGCCATAGAACTGGCTTACATTAACACGAAACATCCAGATTTCTATAAAGATATCCAGATGGTGCCGACCGTTATAAAATCATCCGGAGAAAGTAGCAGTAGGCCATCGCGTCCGAAAAGTATGTTTGGCAAATATCAAGGAGATGCTCAAAACCTGGTAAGTAAGGTAGTGTATCGCTTGTTTTTTTTTCATTTATTTATAGTCCGTACGCAATTTTTTGATAGCTCACTGCAAATTTGACCCTCATTAGAGAACTGAAATGATATAATTACAAAAACCAACCTAAAACTGCTGTTTAATATGTTTTCGACTAACTCACCTTGTATCTGAAGAAATACAATACAGTGTGGTGTTTATTAGAAATATCGATGGCCTAGACCACCGTATTTTGTTTTTAGTATGGCACGCTCAATGCCACATCGTGTCTTTGAATAAACAAAAGATAGAAATAAATACACAGCAATGCATAGACGACGAGTTCAATGTATGATATTCACGGTCAAGTTCACTATGTTGCTGATACAGCATTAATTTAATTTATTTATAGTAATTAAGTGTTGTACTCTAATTCATTCATAGAAAATATAGTTTAATGTCTTTAGTGTGAAAAGTGTTTATTCCATACAACCCCCAATATTAAATATTACAACAGCTAGAGTATATGATTAAAACATTAGTTACTTTAAATAAATAAATATATTAATATTCTTAAACTGTTGGTACTGTAACCTCCGCCTATTATTTTACGACCGTTTTATGACTTGGACGCACATTTTGTGCTATCGACAAATTATGAACGGACTATAGTTTGTCTTTTATTTTAATTTGCTAGTAGTTGGTTATTTAGTATAAATGTGCTAGTATAATGTTGGTAACAACGATAAATATTATAGAAACCACCTACTACCGTATCATTGACCGAACCTCGTCAAGAAAGTACAGATTTTTTAAACGATCTCTTCAGAATTTTGCCGATTACTAGTTATAATGAATTTATGTCAGTTATTCAGGTATTTTTGTTGTTTGTTGGTAGATGTTTGTTGTTATTCGTTTTGTGACGAACTTATAACTAATATATGCCTGTCTATTAATTGTTTGAAACATATTGTAATGTTTGGTTTGAGATTTGATTAATAAATAATCCACTTGAGTCTTACTCTAATAAACGTCTTTATCTGTCAAAATTCCGAGAATGGGATTCACAAAATAGACAAAGCTCTCCGTAGTTTCTTCTCCTTAATAGCCAAAACACCTCTCACTTTTGGTAAAGCATAGCAAACTCCCAGCTTAATGGTCTTCCTCCAAGATGTGTCGACAGTAACAAAAGCAGACAAGTATCTAAACTTCAAATGAACTATAAAATCTTATACGAGAAACCCAAAATCCTAATTATTGATTCCAACTAAGCATAGAGATAACTATCAGATAGCCAAATCTCAAATGGACCTAAAAGTCAACGAGCAGGTACTCAAAACTAAAGAAAACAGGATAAGAATCAAAAAGCCAAGATCAGCATGAGCAGGTATCTGAAATAACAGTAATAATCCATGTCTCAAAAGTGTCGGAAATAAAAAAATAGAAATTCAATACTCAAATAAACATATAAGTCAAATATCAGAAGTCCAAAACCAAGACAACACAGGTATCGAACAACAAATTGTTTGTGACATACTGTATTAGCATATATGATTTAAAAATAAAATAGCAAATACTCACTACAGATAAGTATCAGTTTAAAATTATAAAATTGTCTAATATTCTTAAAAAATGTACTCAAAAATTATTTCAAAATCACTTTTTAAAGTTGTCAATTGTTATTTAAAAAAATTAAAACATGTGACTGTTTCAACTCAAAAATATCTTAATTTTGTATTAAAAAAAAACAATATGCTAAATACTACTGAATATCTAAGGATGCAATACCAAGTTTAAAGTAAAAGAATTTGTTTCAATATAACTTAAATAAGCAAAACTCAAAATGTTCAAAAAAAAGTCATCGACTCAAGAGGCAAAAAGTTATTTGGACATTATGTGGTTTTAGAGCAACAAACAAATTATTATCTATAGTAAAAGTTAATATTGAGGTCAAAAATGAATAAAAAAATGTATATACCTCTCAATCCAAACTATAGCAAAGCAATAACAAGGGCGCCAATTTGTAACAATATTAGTTCCCAAAAGGCGCCAATTTGTAACCTTTACAGTACCAAAAAGGCAAGGAGCCAATTTGTAACTACAAAACTCTCCAAAAGAGATCCAGGCTAAGAGACTTTCACCAGAGGGTGGTTCGACTCCAAGTTAATGTTATAATGTATAATTAATAAGGGCGCCACTATCTTTTTGTACGTTTTCGATTAAGCAAACAAACTACACAAAAACTAAGGTGAGAAAGATAGAAACACCTTCTAATTAGTTTATTTAAGCATCAAATAAAGAAGCTACTTGAAATAAAGACCGACCACGCTACACCCTTAATACTTATAATCTAATTGTAAAAAGTGGACTTAACTTTAGGTTTCTGTACTGTCTAGAAGGGCGGCTTCAGCTTCTTCGCAGAGAATTAGGGATGAAAGTTTCTGGATGTTTATTTAATGGTTCTGGCAGCTTGATATGTATTGGTTTTCTTAACGACTCAGAAGTGGTTTGGATTTAGGCTTCTGTGTCCTCAACATCAGCTTAATATGGTTTGATGGTTTGAAGAACTATCTCCACACAGGGACCTTCCAAAGGATGCTTTCAACTTAACGCTAACTTGGCTCTAACTTAGCGGGTTGTGTCTTCCAACAACCAAAAGGGAAAGTTCACAAGACGAGATACTGGAACGCTTTTCCGACTCTTCAAATCGGCATATTAGTCCAGAAAGGATATAAAATTGTACTCCTCTATATATAGTCTCGTTTAAGACGGAAATCGTGTTTGTGTTTTTTGTCAGAAGGGATGCGTTCGTCACATTCAATTGCAAGCGGGATGCGCGTTTTTTTGTTTGGCCTCGTTCAAACAGTTACATAGTTACGCGTCTACAAAGGGTTTCCCGTGTACAGTAGCGTTAACAGTGATTCGGGGTCGGTTTTAACGTTAATAGTAGCGGTATCGTTAGGAGAATAGGAGAAACCGTTTCCTTAAGCGACTAACCTTATTCAGTATTTGTTTTCTCGTTATGTTGGCAGCATTCGCCTTATATGTCAGTTCTGCCATGACACTTTTTTATCTTAAAATGCAGTGTAAATCAATAGGAACCGTTAGAGGCTGTTAATGATTTGAATTACTATCATTGATTCGCCAAATGCTTCGATAAATTGTATTGTATTGTAGGCTAGATCATCCAGTAATCCACAATTGAACGAAGACGACAATAGACCGTGGCCGTCGAATGCCATCTCAAATGGCAATGAAACCGATCTGAATCACGTCAATAATTTACCCGATAACGTTAAAGCCGAAGCTGAATTGAGGAACGTGTTGAGCCCTCAAAAACCTGTCAATTTATTACCGCAAGTCCCCGTTAACAGCAGCGGGTTTAGGAAATTGTCCGAAAATGAAGAGCACGATTGCGAAATTATAGGTAAGTTATTAATAGATAGAGTATAAAAAGTTTTTAGCAGACTGTAATTTTTTATGAAAAATACGGGAATATCTTGTAAAAATGAATATGATAATGATTTTCAGTGTTCTTCCAACATCTAAACACATGACCCTCATTATCCTCCACCTCACACCTCACGCATATTCCAGTCTCTCTCTTCCCAATCTTGTGTAGATATCCCATTCTTGACCCATGCCCAGTGAGCACTTGGGTCAAGAAGTAGTTTACCTCCCCAAACTCTCGGTCCATCCACTCACTCTTACCAATCGCCCTTTTTAATGCACCTTCATATCCCTCCCAGCTTATCACCATGTCCTCCATCCAATCCTGAGTTTCCTCTTTTGTGGCACCCTTCCACCGCTGCCTCTTTGCCTTAGCCATCGGGTCCAAAGGGTATGCCCTTGACAGCCCAGTTGCTGCTAATGCACCCACTGTCCTGTACCTCTGTACCACTGTCAACAAAATCCCCCTCTATATCTGTAGTAGTGGCTTTATCCTCGCATGGATCCCCGCTCTTTCACCCTACATCCACACTCTGCTCAATCGTCCTACCAATAACTCTTCCATTCTTCCGGCCCTTTCACATTATACATCAATCTCCCCAACCATGCTGCTCGTACTCTTGCCTTCTCTGCTGCCTTCAACATATGGTGCTTGAAGGATAGTTGGCTATCCAACAGACTCCTCCGTTCAAATTATCTTCCCTCTTTACCATTACCCTGACTTCCTACGCTCGTTAATGCTTACAATAGAAAGGATTGGTGGTATATAAGAGTTAAGGGCGCCACTATCTTTTTATACGTTTACGATTAAACAACTGAAACTACACAAAAACTAAGGTGAAAAAGATAGAAACACCTTGTAACTAAACTGCTACTATAATGGGGGTTGCTTCTTCATCAAATAAACTGCTACTATAATGGGTGTATTGCTCTCTACTAGAGACTATATTTTTCCCTGCTAGCGAGTATATCTCTCCCTACTAGCGGGCTGTATCTTCCTAAAAGTCGTAAAGTGGATCAGAAGGAGTTAAAATGTTATGGGTGTTGTTGTTGGTTAGATTTTAGTTCAAAAGGACGGCAAACATTTTACATCAAAAAGTTACTTTATACTTAAAAGCTTTCCAATATTCAATAACAAAAATGAAATAAAAACAATAAATTTATGATTTAATGAAATTCAGAGCGGTAAAGCCGGCTCTGTGTGATTGATCATCAATGAGTTTTATTGTTAGCACAAATCAAGAAGTTATAAGCTGATATAATTAGTTTTTTATAAATAAAATAAAAAGTAGTTGTAATAGTTATTTAAAAAAAAAAGGTTTTAAAGATTCTAAAAGAGTTCTAAAAAATGTATGCTAATTTATTATGTTTTACATAGACTCAGTTATATATTTCATGTTAAAAAAAACGTGTCCAACAAAAAATTATATTTTTATAAGCAATAAAATACATTTTGTATTTACTAGTTACATTGAATGATTTTACCTGCAAATAGTATCTGCTAAAATTTTTACAGGGACCACGTCCTAAGATTTTAATACACAAATTGTTCATTTTGGCCTTATAGTGAAATAAAAGGAAATTATATGTACAATTATTTTTAAAAAGGTTTAGAATAATTGTGATTTGAAAAGAATAGGAAATTGTAATGGGACAACCGGTATAACGCCTTTTCTATTATTAAAAATACTCTAAGAAAATTAAGAATGCTTATTATGCACGTTCTTACCTTGTATTAACACCTCGACAATTAAATATCACATATAGGGTCATGAGCGGGCGTGCATTGACTGGTATGAGGTCAGTGTAACGAGAGTACCATTTATTATTTAATGTTATGAATACATAGATAGGAATATAAATACTGTACAATGTAAACAAAGCATTCACTTTTTACCTTAAATAATATTTAGATTAAGTAAAATAGTTTTCTTTGTTCTTCACACCACTTTGTTATTAAAATTCGTTTAACAACACTAAAGATTATTCGATGATATTTTTCCTGCGATCCATTCTAAATAAATATACTTTATTTCAGAACGATTGATTAATACGTACTTTTACATTGTGAGAAAATCCATTCAAGACACCGTACCCAAAGCGGTTATGCATTTCTTGGTGAATTTCGTTAAGGATAACTTACAATCAGAACTAGTAACTCATTTATATAAAGCGGATAACGCCGATCAACTCTTGGATGAATCTGAACACATTGCTCAGAGACGTCGCGAAGCCGGTGATATGCTCAAAGTAAGTTTCGATTACCAATCTGATACTTTTCCGATTTTAATTAATGTACTTTAAATGTTTACAGGCACTTCAGAGAGCATCTCACATAATAAGCGAAATAAGAGAAACACACATGTGGTAATAATAATAATAATAAAAGAAAACAAGAAATTAGTAGTTAATAAGGAACAAAAGGAATTAAAGTGTCATGTGACGACTAGTCGTGATTTTTCATCGGTTACAGATTGTTGTTGTTGTTGTGCAAGTGCCCGGAATTATCGAAGGTTTTTACTTTCAAAACCAATCTGGTTAATAATTAAGATTTGATGATAATTAGTTGATTGTTATGGTATCAGCACAATAAAATTACTTAACACAA
This sequence comes from Ophraella communa, assembly GCA_035357415.1. Classification (NCBI taxonomy): domain Eukaryota; kingdom Metazoa; phylum Arthropoda; class Insecta; order Coleoptera; family Chrysomelidae; genus Ophraella; species Ophraella communa. Next base: position 2,074,626 of record CM068982.1, on the reverse strand, counting down.
ATTTCACTACCACTACACCAACAGATACTTTTACTAATAGGATGCTCTGGTACTTAAAAGCAGGGATTTTGTGGATGCAGATTTTTGCACATCCGCGGATGCTGATCTGTACAAAAAACTCAAAAGTGGGTAGTCATATTTGAGTGGCTCAGTGCCATCCTTTCCTAACCCTCAAAATAGTTATTTCATAATAATTAGTGACACAAAGTTAATAGGTAATTAAAAATTAAACAATCTTATTAGGAAGGTTTATATTTATTTATAGAAAGGTAGGGACAAACCTGAGGCTTCATCTGAAGGGTTTCTCCATCTTGAGAAACAAACAGAATATGAGTAGTCTTTTCGTCTAAATTTGGAAACTTTTTCAGAACTTTCTTATTTGCTAAAAGCCTAGAAAACAATTCCTCGCGTCAGAAAAATCTTTTCATACGTTTTATTTCTAGCAAACTGACAATGACAGCAAACTGACAGTGACAGCAAACTGACAGTGACAGTTGACAGCTATATTAATAGTGAATGGCGGACTTAAATGTAATAATAAAAAAAGAGAAAGGATTAAAACAAAATGATATAAAACGGGTCAAATGAGAAACGATAACTACAAGCTGGATACTACAGCTAGAATAAAAATATGTAGATTTTCCTTCTGTTCGTTCGTTCAGCTCAGTAGTCTTTGTCTTTATCACTATCGTCACCTGATAAGTCGAATAACGAAAACAGCATATCGTTCGAGGTCGCCATGTTTTGATGATTAGACAAGACTGGTCCAAATAAGTTTTGACATATTGAGATTGCTAAAGATGCTCATAGATGTCAGCCTTGTTTCGTTCAAAAATGAAAAGCAGAAAGGCCGCCTTTTCAGATTCCAGTCTGTTTCGTATATTAATCCTGCGCTACTAACACTCGCTGGTGGAGCTGATAAAAATCTGTGTGCTAATTTAGATAACACTTTGATTAAACTGAATTGTGTTTTATTTAATAAGAGGTTCACTGGTATTCCATTATGAGTTCCAGAAGAAAACTACCCCCGTGTTTGACTTCTTTTACTTTATTTTTACCGTAAGTTCTGTTACTTTTTAGGAGTAACGACCGCTCTATATATTTGACTTTTTTCCATATCTAGAATATTCGCGTTCGATTTCTAGTCGTTTCTCGATGTTTAGTAGCCGAACGGTGTAAGTATGGTTTTTTCTTGATGGGTAGAAAGAAGGAGCACAATCTTGAACGGCAGTTAGACTCAAAAAGTGTCCACGAAATAGTAGTCCAGATTGGCGCTAGTGTCGCAAAAGGGTATAGTATGAATTGAATTTTTCTAGGGAATTAATTTAAAATTTTAAAAAATACCTTGACATGAAACTAAAGTTATTCTGTCCATGTTTATTTTTTTCAGTCTAATTACTAATGGCGCTTTTTTTAAAATTTACCCTGTTGCTTCTGCAGCGCCTCCCCAATTTAACGAATTTAAGCGGACACTTTTTAGGGTAAAAAGAGAACGTAAAGACAGTAACACTCCAAAACAGAGTGAAGTGAGCTGGGCCTGGGTTGAAAAATTTAACATCTTGTTAAGGTTTTTTCCTTAGAACAAAAAGAAACAGGAAGGAGTCTGTCATATATTAACTTTAAGAAAAATTTGCGACGGAAGTCGGCCATCTTGAAGCTCCTTGTATGACTCATTGTTTATGTTTACAGTATGCTGTCAAAGCAATATTTGGATATAAATGTCAAAAATTAGCGCATAGGCGTATCATTCGGTTTTTATAAACACAAAATGATTTACAACACTAAATGTATTCACATACTTGATTGGTTGGAATTTAATAAAAATAAAGACCCTAATATAAATTTAATTTTTTTACGGTACGGCATTGGAAACGGAAATTAAAATTGACATTTGGCCGCCATATGCAAGCTCCTTTCTGGACTCAAGGTCATTTTGCATATACTCCTTCCTGTTTCTTTTTGTTCTAAGGTTTTTTCTGATTTAATTTCGTTTCTTACTCTAACAATTCATTTTGACATAGCCGATCACAGGACGGATTCCTCTTTTCTACTATTTGTTACGTCCTGTGACACTTACTCTTGCTACTGTGGCGCCACCAATTTGTTCCCTTTCTATGGACATTTGTTAATACATTGAGTTGATTCTCCTCTCTTTTACCCTCCATATTAGAGACAGTCCTCCTTAATTCTACCCTCCATATTTCTTGAAAAGCCCTTTTCAACCTTTGTTGGTTTTGGTTAGATCGACATTGTATATTTTATTTATATATTATTATAAGAATCTGCGTGCTAATTTAGATAACACTTTGAATTCGCTTCGATTAACACTGCACCATTCAAGAGGACTCTCAATCGAATTAATTCGCTTCTTGTAGCGGAAAGTTAGTAGCTCTGTCTTGAGAATTACGTCAGGGCTGACCATTTTTGATGTTTCTTGATTCTCATCTTCATCTTCACTCGATGAATCGAGCATCATGGCAAGATCGCTTTTTAAACAGGATTGACGTCCTGTACCTGAGGTTCCTGGTATTTCCGTATTTGTTTCCATGGAATCTGTCATTCACTTTTCTCTTTTGGTTGAAAATATTGTTCCAGAATCCAAGATATCGTCGATGTTTCTGTTAATCTTCAATATATCATCTTAAATATTTTTCTCAATTACTGATGTGAAGAATTTGTGCTTATAGCTAGGATCTAGGCAAGTGGCCATGACATCTAAGTTATCCTCTACCAACAGGGTCGAAAATTTTTCTCAAATTTCAGCTTTTAAAGTTGTGGCTGTAGATTCTGGTGAAGCTATCAAATATTCGCTTAGTCAAAATTCGAATTATTGGAATAACAGATGAAATGTCAGTCTGAGAGCTGCTAAGTTCACGTGTGGCTTCTTCAAAAGGTTTCAATAGCTCAACACTACATTCTAGGATTTTCTGGCGAAATGGGGTTACTTTCAAAAAACGTTGAAACATGTAGAATGTACTATTCCATCTCGTGACACTATCTTAAAAAACTTTGAGATGTGATTGGTTGAGTCTGTCCTTGATTTTTTGCAGTTCCTTTTGAGCTATAGTAGAGTGGTCGATGTTTTTACATTTTTGTTTGATACTCTTCAAATTTTCCTGGGAATTCAAACGGCTTCGAATAGCAAGTTGCGTTTTATGAACTGCATAATCCAAATCTTGGAATTTCAATAAAAAGAAACAATTTCACTGATATTAGACAAGACTATTCGTTATTGTTATCCAGTATTGGTTTTGGAAGTAGATAACCAAGTTTGTCGCAAATGTTTTCTTTAAAACATCTATTTATCTCAATGTTGTTGTTAAATTCGATATTTTAGTATTTTGTTATTAACAAAACTGCTCCTGATAAGCAACTTTATATTCTGTACATTTTACATTGACTTGCATAGTTACCCATTCAAATTGATCAAAGAAAATGCATAACTTAAATGATAAATTAATTTTGGAAGACAAAATTTTGCAAGTCGTTGTATATAAGTTTAAAATTTTCATTTCAAATTTAATTGCTTGTTATATTGAACAATTTTTAGTAAATGTTAACACTCCTTTATTGCATAGTTGGTACTGTACTGGGATTTTTAATTTAGTAAGCAGTTTTGCAGTACATTTATTACATACTTGCATTTGTCTTTGCAATATCTAATTTTATACATTCGACTTTTTGTTAATTTTCTTTTTAAAATTTGCGTACTGCCTCGTAGTATTTTCCTTGATTACATTTCACGTTTAAGTAAATAAAAAATTAATTAAACTGAATTGTGTTTTATTTAAAACGTTTAATGATTCGCAGAAGAAAACTACAACTGAAATGGGTTGTGTCATTCCCCGTACTATTTGACTTCTTTTACTTTATTTTCACTGTTACTTTTATGCTATCACTGTTCCTGCGTAACGACCGCTCTATATATTTGTACCTTTTTTCCATATCTAGAATATTCATTGTTCTTCCAGGCTGCGTCCATAAAGTTTTACTCCGAGTAGAGTTAAGGAGAGTCGGGTTACTAATAAAAATCTCTTATTCTTAGGTTATTCCTTATATAAACTTGGAATAGTTATTCTAAGATTAACAGGTTGAGGGTTAAAAGTGCACAGTACATTTGACTTTTACACTTTTTTATTATAGTTATCGGTTCGGTGAGCAGTGTATCTCGGTGGTTTTTCTAAAATATTACATTACTTTTGAAAATTTTAATACCAGAGTTAAAGAGAATCGACAAATTTTGAAAAGTCTGATAGATATTACATTACATCTCTGTAGGCAAGTAACCTTTTAGGGGGCATGATGAATCTAATAAATCATTAAATCGCGGGAATTTTAAAGAGATATAGGATTTTTACGATAAGTTGACCATAGCCTTGCTCATTTTTTTGACAAAAATACTTTTGGATTTGGATTTGCGTGAAATTATAGAGAAGGGTGTTTTTTGTGACGCTGAATCGACTGGCGCAATCAGTTCCTCGATAGGATGTATGGGTCAGTCATAAATCGCGGTGCGAATGGGAAGTATACACTCGCATGCAAAAAAACTGAACTTTTAATGAAAATGAGCTCTAATATTGCATTTTAATCGCGATTTTCGTGTTCTACGTTATCGAAATAGTTGTCCTAAACCATTTTTATAATAATCAAATTTTTGGTGAATTTTGACAAAAATCCAAGACTATAGCCTTGCTCATTTTTTTGACAAAAATACTATTGGATTTGGATTTGCGTGAAATTATAGATAATGGTGTTTTTTGTGACGCTGAATCGACTGGCGCAATCAGTTTCTCGATAGAATGTATGGGATAGTCATAAATCGCGGTGCGAATGGGAAGTATACACTCGCATTCAAAAAAACTGAACTTTTAATAAAAATGAGCTCTAATATTGCATTTTAATCGCGATTTTCGTGTTCTACGTTATCGAAATAGTGGTCCTAAACGATTTTTATAATAATCAAATTTTTGTTGAATTTTGACAAAAATCCAAGAGCCTTGCTCATTTTTTTGACAAAAATACTCTTGGATTTGGATTTGCGTGAAATTATAGAAAATGGTGTTTTTGTGACGCTGAATCGACTGGCGCAATCAGTTTCTCGATAGAATGTATGGGATAGTCATAAATCGCGGTGCGAATGGGAAGTATACACTCGCATTCAAAAAAACTGAACTTTTAATAAAAATGAGCTCTAATATTGCATTTTAATCGCGATTTTCGTGTTCTACGTTATCGAAATAGTGGTCCTAAACGAGTTTTATAATAATCAAATTTTTGTTGAATTTTGACAAAAATCCAAGACTATAGCCTTGCTCATTTTTTTGACAAAAATACTTTTGGATTTGGATTTGCGTGAAATTATAGAAAATGGTGTTTTTTGTGACGCTGAATCGACTGGCGCAATCAGTTTCTCGATAGAATGTATGGGATAGTCATAAATCGCGGTGCGAATGGGAAGTATACACTCGCATTCAAAAAACTGAACTTTTAATAAAAATGAGCTCTAATATTGCATTTTAATCGCGATTTTCGTGTTCTACGTTATCGAAATAGTGGTCCTAAACCATTTTTATAATAATCAAATTTTTGGTGAATTTTGACAAAAATCCAAGACTATAGCCTTGCTCATTTTTTTGACAAAAATACTTTTGGATTTGGATTTGCGTGAAATTATAGAAAATGGTGTTTTTGTGACGCTGAATCGACTGGCGCAATCAGTTTCTCGATAGAATGTATGGGATAGTCATAAATCGCGGTGCGAATGGGAAGTATACACTCGCATTCAAAAAAACTGAACTTTTAATAAAAATGAGCTCTAATATTGCATTTTAATCGCGATTTTCGTGTTCTACGTTATCGAAATAGTGGTCCTAAACCATTTTTATAATAATCAAATTTTTGGTGAATTTTGACAAAAATCCAAGACTATAGCCTTGCTCATTTTTTTGACAAAAATACTTTTGGATTTGGATTTGCGTGAAATTATAGAAAATGGTGTTTTTTGTGACGCTGAATCGACTGGCGCAATCAGTTTCTCGATAGAATGTATGGGATAGTCATAAATCGCGGTGCGAATGGGAAGTATACACTCGCATTCAAAAAAACTGAACTTTTAATAAAAATGAGCTCTAATATTGCATTTTAATCGCGATTTTCGTGTTCTACGTTATCGAAGTAGTGGTCCTAAACCATTTTTATAATAATCAAATTTTTGGTGAATTTTGACAAAAATCCAAGACTATAGCCTTGCTCATTTTTTTGACAAAAATACTTTTGGATTTGGATTTGCGTGAAATTATAGAAAATGGTGTTTTTGTGACGCTGAATCGACTGGCGCAATCAGTTTCTCGATAGAATGTATGGGATAGTCATAAATCGCGGTGCGAATGGGAAGTATACACTCGCATTCAAAAAAACTGAACTTTTAATAAAAATGAGCTCTAATATTGCATTTTAATCGCGATTTTCGTGTTCTACGTTATCGAAATAGTGGTCCTAAACCATTTTTATAATAATCAAATTTTTGGTGAATTTTGACAAAAATCCAAGACTATAGCCTTGCTCATTTTTTTGACAAAAATACTATTGGATTTGGATTTGCGTGAAATTATAGATAATGGTGTTTTTTGTGACGCTGAATCGACTGGCGCAATCAGTTTCTCGATAGAATGTATGGGATAGTCATAAATCGCGGTGCGAATGGGAAGTATACACTCGCATTCAAAAAAACTGAACTTTTAATGAAAATGAGCTCTAATATTGCATTTTAATCGCGATTTTCGTGTTCTACGTTATCGAAATAGTGGTCCTAAACCATTTTTATAATAATCAAATTTTTGTTGAATTTTGACAAAAATCCAAGACTATAGCCTTGCTCATTTTTTTGACAAAAATACTTTTGGATTTGGATTTGCGTGAAATTATAGAAAATGGTGTTTTTGTGACGCTGAATCGACTGGCGCAATCAGTTTCTCAATAGAATGTATGGGATAGTCATAAATCGCGGTGCGAATGGGAAGTATACACTCGCATTCAAAAAAACTGAACTTTTAATAAAAATGAGCTCTAATATTGCATTTTAATCGCGATTTTCGTGTTCTACGTTATCGAAATAGTGGTCCTAAACGATTTTTATAATAATCAAATTTTTGTTGAATTTTGACAAAAATCCAAGACTATAGCCTTGCTCATTTTTTTGACAAAAATACTTTTTGGTTTGGATTTGCGTGAAATTATAGAAAATGGTGTTTTTTGTGACGCTGAATCGACTGGCGCAATCAGTTTCTCGATAGAATGTATGGGATAGTCATAAATCGCGGTGCGAATGGGAAGTATACACTCGCATTCAAAAAAACTGAACTTTTAATAAAAATGAGTGTTAAACCCTCTTTTATTATATTAAACCCTCTTTTATTTAAATATTTTCGACGCCGTTGGCCACCAGCCGATTGACTTCAACACCCTACCTGCGATCGGAGGAAGGGAGCAGTAGGCAAGCAGACGACAAGCGAATAACACGTAAAAATTTTGTATGTACACGAAACATTGTAACATTCACGTAAATAAATCAATTTATTATGTAATAAAGTTATTTCAACGAATCAAAGGTCCTTCAAGTCAACAACTACACCAAAATCCAACATATTTTGGTTCTTCTACCGGATAACAGCCAGCATTACATAGTCAAGAATTCAGTTAAAACAGAACGAAGCCATATTAGCGTAGCGGAGAGATCGTAGCGCAGCAGCAGCGTTGCCAAGCAAACCAATCAGATAAGTCCTTTTATTTTCCTTTATTTTTAACATTCTGTTTCGATTTGGGTTAATGAGAAGTACATTTCTGTCAATTGTTTTTTTTATTTATTAGTAATTTTTAATATTCATGATATTAACTTACTTTTAATATAATTCACGCTTGTACACATTCTTTACATTTTACGATTTTACAAACGTTTATAAGTCACGCATTTAAAATAATAATGTTAGACAACGGTTCGGAATCAGAAGAACAAACACAGTTACGCCATCAACGCGGAATAATTAAAGGGAAATTAACTAGATTTGAAAAATTTTTAAGAGACGAAACTAACAAAAATAAAAGTAAACAAATTGAAACGCGCTTAAAGGTTATTGAACAAGATCTATTACAATTTGATAGTTGTCAAGCAAAACTAGAGTATTTAGATTTAAATGAAAGTATTGAAAGAGAAGAAATTGAAACTAAATTTTATGATCTTATTGGGGAAGCAAAGGAAATTATTGCATTAGTTGATAATGTCTCTAATAGTTCTTTTATTGGGAGTGGGTCACCACAGCAGCAAACATCTTCTGCACAATTACCACGGTTACCTGATATGGGGCTGCCTACGTTTAGCGGAACGTATGAAACATGGTTAAGTTTTTTTGATATCTTTAACTCGGTTGTACATTCTCGTGTAGATTTATCAGACATTCAAAAATTTTTGTATTTAAAAACCTGCTGTAGAGATGACGCCTTGCGCATGATAAGCTCGCTAGAAGTAACCACAGAAAACTACTCGATTGCTCTCGACTTACTTAAAAAACGATATGAAAACAAACGCGCAATAATCAACCATCATGTTAACGGGTTATTGTTTAATCTACCAGAAGTCACGAAAGAATCACACATTGCTCTTAGGAAATTGATAGATGAAGTTTATCAGCATAAGAACGCGCTACTGAAGTTAAATCTGCCCGCAGATCAATGGGATACTTTACTAATTCCATTAATTTTAAGAAAGCTCGATGACCGTACACGTCGCGAATGGGAAAATAAACAAGATGATTACGAAAACCTGCCCACTTTAAACAAACTAATTGAATACTTAACAAAAAAGTGTTTTTCGCTCGAATCAAATTATCACGAAAACATATCGCAAAACGGGCGTAATAAGGGATCAAATAAAGAAATTAACAAAAATTTACGCGAGTTTAAGAGTCCATTCAAATCACCTCAAGTATATCAGAGTTATGCATCAACTGAAACAAACCGTACATGCCAAATTTGCAACGGTGCACATTTTATATACCAGTGTCAAAAGTTCTTAGATTTAACAATTCCGGAAAAATACAATAAACTAAGACTCTACCAATTATGTACCAATTGCCTGCGGTCGGGCCATTTTAAACTCAATTGCAAGTCATCATCTTGTAAACGTTGCGGAAATAAGCATAATACAATTTTACACGTAGACAATCAAAAAACGCGAACGCAAAGTAGTGGAGTCTCATCGCAATTAAATCAACACGGCAACCGCGCCGGTTTCGAGCTAACAGGCGTCTCGGCTAAGGGCGCAGTCAATCCCAGCGGTCAGAGAAACGAAATAAATACACTACAGCCCGATAACGGTAATAATTCATTAGTATCACCGCAAAGTACCGATGTACAAAACTTACACACAAACATTTCGGAAGAATCAGCAACTAACTTAAATAATAAAAACGAGGTATTTCTATCAATAGCGACGGTGCTTATAGAAGATGCTGTCGGTAATCTTCACGAATGTAACGCATTATTAGACTCGGGAAGCCAGTCTAATATCATAACACAATCGTTATGCGACAAATTAAAATTAAAATGTAATAATATTCAAGCCTCGGTTGGCGGTATAAATCAAAACATCACGAATATAATTCACAGAACTTCTACAAAAATTAAATCCCGATTTGAGAATTTTGAAATTTGTTTATCATTTTTAGTTATGCCTACAATAAGTAATAATTTGCCATTACATGAAATTCCACGTGATATTATTAAATACCCACAAAACATTCATTTAGCCGATAAAGAATTCAATAAACCAAAGAGAATTGATTTACTGATAGGTGCCGGTATCTTTTACGAGTTGTTGGGTTGTAATAAAATATTTCTTGGTAAAAATATGCCAGTTTTATTTGAAACCAAATTCGGATGGATATTTACCGGTTCTTTAAACAGAAACCACGTAATCACAAACAAACAACAAACATTTACTTGCAATTTATGTTATGAAAATCCTGAGTTACTTTTAAATAAAACTCTTACAAAATTTTGGGAGGTCGAGGAACTACCAAAAAAGAAATATTTGTCTACGGAAGACAAGTATTGCGAAAGTTATTTTACGGAAACCACCTCACGAGATAAAGAAAATCGTTTCGTAGTCAGACTACCGTTTAAAGAGAATACGACAGCTCAACTCGGTGAATCGTATACTAATTGTCTAAAACGTTTTAACTCACTCGAATACCGTTTGTCTCGCGACAACAGTCTTAAAGAACAATATGTCGAATTTTTACGCGAGTACGAAAATTTAAGACACATGGTTCAGGTAGATACGTCAAACTGTACATCTTCATATAGCACTTCATATTTTTTACCTCATCACCCGGTTCTAAAACCAAGCTCAACTACCACCAAGGTTAGAGTGGTGTTTGACGCCAGCGCAAAGACGGATACAGGATATTCTTTAAACGACACGCTACTCTCGGGCCCTTCAGTACAAGATGAGCTGTTTGCCATTATTTTAAGATGGAGATTACGCAACGTTATATTAAATGCAGATATAAAAATGATGTTTCGTCAAATCTTAGTTCATCCCCAGGACAGATGTTTTCAGCAAATCTTGTGGCGTAAGCATGCACAGGAAGCTATCAAAATTTATCAACTATCAACTGTAACTTATGGGACTACGTGTGCACCATTTCTTGCGACGCGATGTCTGAAACAGTTAGCAGTTGAGAATAAAGATCAGTATCCAAACACGTCAAAGATTATTCAGAATTCTATATATATGGATGATTTACTTTTAAGTCTGCCGAGTATCGAGGAAGCTATTCAATTTTATAAGGAAGTAACAGAAATACTGTCGCAAGCCGGTTTCACATTCCGTAAGTGGGCTTCCAACAGTACGCCGGTATTGGATTATATTTCAAAACATGATCGATCACAAGATAAATTATTAATTGCTGAGCACGACGAAAGGGAGTTAAAAACGTTAGGCATTCTCTGGAATCCTACATTAGACTGTTTAAGGTTTTCAATCAATATTACCATACCTGATAGGCAAATAACAAAACGTATAGCGCTATCAATTATATCGCAAATTTATGACCCGTTAGGTCTAATAAGTCCGGTTGTAATTAGGGCAAAACTGTTCATGCAGGAGTTATTTAAATTAGGAATCGATTGGGACCATCCCATACCAGAGGAAAACGTAAAATTATTTTTGGAATTTTTCTCACAATTTCACGTTTTAAACGAAATAATGATAAAGCGCCAAGTGTTGACACTATCACCTGTAAAGGTACGATTATGTGGATTCGCGGATGCCTCGGAACGGGCATACGGAGCATGTCTCTACTTAATCTCCGAAAACCGAGACGGAACCTTGCATTCCCAACTACTATGTGCAAAAACAAAGGTTTCGCCAATTCGAAAGGTAACGCTACCCCGTGCAGAGTTACTTGCAGCACATTTACTAGCAAAATTAGTGAATACGGTTGTACATGAGATTCTTGATATAGAAATTTCCGAAATCAGTCTGTTTTCAGACTCGACAATCGTTTTGTCATGGTTAAAAATAGACCCTAGCAGATTAAAAACCTTTGTAGCCAATCGAGTAGCGCAAATCAATGAATTAACAGATATTACAAATTGGAAACACGTTAAAAGCGAAGACAATGCGGCGGATATCATTTCTCGAGGTATCAACCCTAAAGAACTAATTAACTTAAACGCTTGGTGGTACGGACCACTCTTTTTAATAAACAAGAATGATAACATCGTCTTCGAATCAATTCCGTTTGAAAATTTACCAGAAATAAAATCTTCTAATATTGTACTCGTAAACACAGCTGTTTACCAGTTTGATAGTTTTCAAAAATTTTCAAGTTTTCGCAAATTACAAGGTGTTATGTCCTACGTTCTTAGATTCATAAACCGCTTATTTAAAAGACGATATTATCATTCAATCGTTTTGTCTACGGACGAGCTTAAGGAAGCACATAACATCTTAATAAAAATCGCTCAGGTAAATTCATTTTCAGCAGAAATAAATGCACTCCATAACGCGAAACGGTTAAGAGGTGATAGCAGAATTTTAAACCTACACCCATTTCTAGATCAGCATGGCTTGCTAAGGGTCGGTGGCAGGCTATCAAATTCTGACTTAAGCTATGAACAAAAACATCCACTTATTTTACCGGACAAGCATAAAATTACCGAACTTATAGTAAAGAGTCAACATATTAAAAATTTACACGCCGGAGTGCAAACACTCTTATCAATAATGCGACTTGAATATTGGCCTATTAATGGGAAAAACGTAGTAAAGGGTGTCATTAGATCGTGTGTATGCTGCTTTAAGCTTAATTCCAAACCCAAGGATACTTTGATGGGTGCACTTCCTAAAGCAAGGGTCACTCAACCTCAAAGAGCTTTTGCGCAATGTGGTATCGATTACGCAGGTCCAATTTTTGTAAAGGAAAGTACCTTGCGCAATTCGAAGGCAGTAAAGACCTATTTGTGCATATTTGTTTGCTTTGCTGTCAAAGCGGTACATATTGAATTAGTAAAAGACTTGTCCACACATAGTTTCTTAAATGCTTTGAAGCGATTTATATCGCGACGCGGAAAACCAGCTAATATATTTACGGATAACGGCTCAAATTTCATAGGCGCCAATAATCATTTTCTAGAGTTGTATAATCTTATTTCCAGCAAGCCTCATAATGAGAATGTATCACAATATTTAGCCAACGAGCAAATTCAATGGCATTTCAATCCAGCTAATTCTCCTCACATGGGGGGGTTATGGGAATCAGCGGTAAAATCCACGAAATTTCATTTACGTAGAGTACTTGGTACTGCCGCAGTTTCTTATGAGGAAATGTACACTTTATTAACGCAAATCGAGGCTTGTCTCAATTCTCGTCCACTCATTCCACTCTCCAATGATCCCGCCGACTTCCTACCTTTAACTCCATCGCATTTCCTAATTGGAGATTCATTAAAGGCGCTTCCACAGCTAGATCTTTTAAGCTGCAATGAAGGTCAATTATCCCGATACGCACGATTACAGCAGTTACTTCAACAGTTTTGGAGACGTTGGTCCAGGGACTATTTGTCCCAACTGCAAACTCGCAACAAATGGAAGACCGTTACCAACAATTCCGTCATGGTTGGTTCTTTAGTAGTCCTGAAGGAAGATAATACTTCACCCCTGCACTGGCCTATGGCACGTATAGTGGCTCTACACCCTGGAGTTGATGGTATAATCAGAGTGGTCTCCGTAAAGACAGCATCAGGAAAAGTGTTAAAGAGAGCTATAACAAAAGTATGTGTTTTGCCAGTGAACTGATATTTTATGACATTTATTTTAATACTTAATTTGTTTTGATTTATAATATGTAAAGTGTTCTGATTTAGTTAAGGCAATTTTAATTTGGTTTATTTTGAAAATGACTTTTCAACGCGGCCGGCTATGTTAAACCCTCTTTTATTATATTAAACCCTCTTTTATTTAAATATTTCGACGCCGTTGGCCACCAGCCGATTGACTTCAACACCCTACCTGCGATCGGAGGAAGGGGCAGTAGGCAAGCAGACGACAAGCGAATAACACGTAAAAATTTTGTATGTACACGAAACATTGTAACATTCACGTAAATAAATCAATTTATTATGTAATAAAGTTATTTCAACGAATCAAAGGTCCTTCAAGTCAACAACTACACCAAAATCCAACAATGAGCTCTAATATTGCATTTTAATCGCGATTTTCGTGTTCTACGTTATCGAAATAGTGGTCCTTAACCATTTTTATAATAATCAAATTTTTGGTGAATTTTGACAAAAATCCAAGACTATAGCCTTGCTCATTTTTTTGACAAAAATACTTTTGGATTTGGATTTGCGTGAAATTATAGATAATGGTGTTTTTTGTGACGCTGAATCGACTGGCGCAATCAGTTTCTCGATAGAATGTATGGGATAGTCATAAATCGCGGTGCGAATGGGAAGTATACACTCGCATTCAAAAAAACTGAACTTTTAATGAAAATGAGCTCTAATATTGCATTTTAATCGCGATTTTCGTGTTCTACGTTATCGAAATAGTGGTCCTAAACCATTTTTATAATAATCAAATTTTTGGTGAATTTTGACAAAAATCCAAGACTATAGCCTTGCTCATTTTTTTGACAAAAATACTTTTGGATTTGGATTTGCGTGAAATTATAGATAATGGTGTTTTTTGTGACGCTGAATCGACTGGCGCAATCAGTTTCTCGATAGGATGTATGGGATAGTCATAAATCGCGGTGCGAATGGGAAGTATACACTCGCATTCAAAAAAACTGAACTTTTAATGAAAATGAGCTCTAATATTGCATTTTAATCGCGATTTTCGTGTTCTACGTTATCGAAATAGTGGTCCTAAACCATTTTTATAATAATCAAATTTTTGTTGAATTTTGACAAAAATCCAAGACTATAGCCTTGCTCATTTTTTTGACAAAAATACTTTTGGATTTGGATTTGCGTGAAATTATAGATAATGGTGTTTTTTGTGACGCTGAATCGACTGGCGCAATCAGTTTCTCGATAGAATGTATGGGATAGTCATAAATCGCGGTGCGAATGGGAAGTATACACTCGCATTCAAAAAAACTGAACTTTTAATGAAAATGAGCTCTAATATTGCATTTTAATCGCGATTTTCGTGTTCTACGTTATCGAAATAGTGGTCCTAAACCATTTTTATAATAATCAAATTTTTGTTGAATTTTGACAAAAATCCAAGACTATAGCCTTGCTCATTTTTTTGACAAAAATACTTTTGGATTTGGATTTGCGTGAAATTATAGATAATGGTGTTTTTTGTGACGCTGAATCGACTGGCGCAATCAGTTACTCGATAGGATGTATGGGATAGTCATAAATCGCGGTGCGAATGGGAAGTATACACTCGCATTCAAAAAAACTGAACTTTTAATGAAAATGAGCTCTAATATTGCATTTTAATCGCGATTTTCGTGTTCTACGTTATCGAAATAGTGGTCCTAAACCATTTTTATAATAATCAAATTTTTGTTGAATTTTGACAAAAATCCAAGACTATAGCCTTGCTCATTTTTTTGACAAAAATACTTTTGGATTTGGATTTGCGTGAAATTATAGAAAATGGTGTTTTTTGTGACGCTGAATCGACTGGCGCAATCAGTTTCTCGATAGAATGTATGGGATAGTCATAAATCGCGGTGCGAATGGGAAGTATACACTCGCATTCAAAAAAACTGAACTTTTAATAAAAATGAGCTCTAATATTGCATTTTAATCGCGATTTTCGTGTTCTACGTTATCGAAATAGTGGTCCTAAACCATTTTTATAATAATCAAATTTTTGGTGAATTTTGACAAAAATCCAAGACTATAGCCTTGCTCATTTTTTTTACAAAAATACTTTTGGATTTGGATTTGCGTGAAATTATAGATAATGGTGTTTTTTGTGACGCTGAATCGACTGGCGCAATCAGTTTCTCGATAGAATGTATGGGATAGTCATAAATCGCGGTGCGAATGGGAAGTATACACTCGCATTCAAAAAAACTGAACTTTTAATGAAAATGAGCTCTAATATTGCATTTTAATAGCGATTTTCGTGTTCTACGTTATCGAAATAGTGGTCCCAAACCATTTTTATAATAATCAAATTTTTGTTGAATTTGACAAAAATCCAAGACTATAGCCTTGCTCATTTTTTTGACAAAAATACTTTTGGATTTGGATTTGCGTGAAATTATAGAAACTGGTGTTTTTTGTGACGCTGAATCGACTGGCGCAATCAGTTCCTCGATAAGATGTATGGGATAGTCATAAATCAAGGTGCGAATGGAAAGTATACACTCGCATTCAAAAAAACTGAACTTTTAATGAAAATGAGCTCTAATATTGCATTTTAATCGCGATTTTCGTGTTCTACGTTATCGAAATAGTGGTCCTAAACCATTTTTATAATAATCAAATTTTTGTTGAATTTTTTGACAAAAATACTTTTGAATTTGGATTTGCGTGAAATTATAGAAAATGGTGTTTTTTGTGACGCTGAATCGACTGGCGCAATCAGTTTCTCGATAGAATGTATGGGATAGTCATAAATCGCGGTGCGAATGGGAAGTATACACTCGCATTCAAAAAAACTGAACTTTTAATGAAAATGAGCTCTAATATTGCATTTTAATCGCGATTTTCGTGTTCTACGTTATCGAAATAGTGGTCCTAATCCATTTTTATAATAATCAAATTTTTGTTGAATTTTGACAAAAATCCAAGACTATAGCCTTGCTCATTTTTTTGACAAAAATACTTTTGGATTTGGATTTGCGTGAAATTATAGAAAATGGTGTTTTTTGTGACGCTGAATCGACTGGCGCAATCAGTTTCTCGATAGAATGTATGGGATAGTCATAAATCGCGGTGCGAATGGGAAGTATACACTCGCATTCAAAAAAACTGAACTTTTAATAAAAATGAGCTCTAGTATTGCATTTTAATCGCGATTTTCGTGTTCTACGTTATCGAAATAGTGGTCCTAAACGAGTTTTATAATAATCAAATTTTTGGTGAATTTTGACAAAAATCCAAGACTATAGCCTTGCTCATTTTTTTGACAAAAATACTATTGGATTTGGATTTGCGTGAAATTATAGATAATGGTGTTTTTTGTGACGCTGAATCGACTGGCGCAATCAGTTTCTCGATAGAATGTATGGGATAGTCATAAATCGCGGTGCGAATGGGAAGTATACACTCGCATTCAAAAAAACTGAACTTTTAATGAAAATGAGCTCTAATATTGCATTTTAATCGCGATTTTCGTGTTCTACGTTATCGAAATAGTGGTCCTAAACCATTTTTATAATAATCAAATTTTTGTTGAATTTTGACAAAAATCCAAGACTATAGCCTTGCTCATTTTTTTGACAAAAATACTTTTGGATTTGGATTTGCGTGAAATTATAGAAAATGGTGTTTTTTGTGACGCTGAATCGACTGGCGCAATCAGTTTCTCGATAGGATGTATGGGATAGTCATAAATCGCGGTGCGAATGGAAAGTATCCACTCGCATTCAAAAAAACTGAACTTTTAATGAAAATGAGCTCTAATATTGCATTTTAATCGCGATTTTCGTGTTCTACGTTATCGAAATAGTGGTCCTAAACCATTTTTATAATAATCAAATTTTTGTTGAATTTTTTGACAAAAATACTTTTGAATTTGGATTTGCGTGAAATTATAGAAAATGGTGTTTTTTGTGACGCTGAATCGACTGGCGCAATCAGTTTCTCGATAGAATGTATGGGATAGTCATAAATCGCGGTGCGAATGGGAAGTATACACTCGCATTCAAAAAAACTGAACTTTTAATGAAAATGAGCTCTAATATTGCATTTTAATCGCGATTTTCGTGTTCTACGTTATCGAAATAGTGGTCCTAATCCATTTTTATAATAATCAAATTTTTGTTGAATTTTGACAAAAATCCAAGACTATAGCCTTGCTCATTTTTTTGACAAAAATACTTTTGGATTTGGATTTGCGTGAAATTATAGAAAATGGTGTTTTTTGTGACGCTGAATCGACTGGCGCAATCAGTTTCTCGATAGAATGTATGGGATAGTCATAAATCGCGGTGCGAATGGGAAGTATACACTCGCATTCAAAAAAACTGAACTTTTAATAAAAATGAGCTCTAGTATTGCATTTTAATCGCGATTTTCGTGTTCTACGTTATCGAAATAGTGGTCCTAAACGAGTTTTATAATAATCAAATTTTTGTTGAATTTTGACAAAAATCCAAGACTATAGCCTTGCTCATTTTTTTGACAAAAATACTTTTGGATTTGGATTTGCGTGAAATTATAGAAAATGGTGTTTTTGTGACGCTGAATCGACTGGCGCAATCAGTTTCTCGATAGAATGTATGGGATAGTCATAAATCGCGGTGCGAATGGGAAGTATACACTCGCATTCAAAAAAACTGAACTTTTAATAAAAATGAGCTCTAGTATTGCATTTTAATCGCGATTTTCGTGTTCTACGTTATCGAAATAGTGGTCCTAAACGAGTTTTATAATAATCAAATTTTTGTTGAATTTTGACAAAAATCCAAGACTATAGCCTTGCTCATTTTTTTGACAAAAATACTTTTGGATTTGGATTTGCGTGAAATTATAGAAAATGGTGTTTTTGTGACGCTGAATCGACTGGCGCAATCAGTTTCTCGATAGAATGTATGGGATAGTCATAAATCGCGGTGCGAATGGGAAGTATACACTCGCATTCAAAAAAACTGAACTTTTAATAAAAATGAGCTCTAATATTGCATTTTAATCGCGATTTTCGTGTTTTACGTTATCGAAATAGTGGTCCTAAACCATTTTTATAATAATCAAATTTTTGGTGAATTTTGACAAAAATCCAAGACTATAGCCTTGCTCATTTTTTTGACAAAAATACTTTTGGATTTGGATTTGCGTGAAATTATAGAAAATGGTGTTTTTGTGACGCTGAATCGACTGGCGCAATCAGTTTCTCGATAGAATGTATGGGATATTCATAAATCGCGGTGCGAATGGGAAGTATACACTCGCATTCAAAAAAACTGAACTTTTAATAAAAATGAGCTCTAATATTGCATTTTAATCGCGATTTTCGTGTTCTACCTTATCGAAATAGTGGTCCTAAACCATTTTTATAATAATCAAATTTTTGTTGAATTTTGACAAAAATCCAAGACTATAGCCTTGCTCATTTTTTTAACAAAAATACTTTTGGATTTGGATTTGCGTGAAATTATAGAAAATGGTGTTTTTTGTGACGCTGAATCGACTGGCGCAATCAGTTTCTCGATAGAATGTATGGGATAGTCATAAATCGCGGTGCGAATGGGAAGTATACACTCGCATTCAAAAAAACTGAACTTTTAATAAAAATGAGCTCTAATATTGCATTTTAATCGCGATTTTCGTGTTCTACGTTATCGAAGTAGTGGTCCTAAACCATTTTTATAATAATCAAATTTTTGGTGAATTTTGACAAAAATCCAAGACTATAGCCTTGCTCATTTTTTTGACAAAAATACTTTTGGATTTGGATTTGCGTGAAATTATAGAAAATGGTGTTTTTGTGACGCTGAATCGACTGGCGCAATCAGTTTCTCGATAGAATGTATGGGATAGTCATAAATCGCGGTGCGAATGGGAAGTATACACTCGCATTCAAAAAACTGAACTTTTAATAAAAATGAGCTCTAATATTGCATTTTAATCGCGATTTTCGTGTTCTACGTTATCGAAATAGTGGTCCTAAACCATTTTTATAATAATCAAATTTTTGGTGAATTTTGACAAAAATCCAAGACTATAGCCTTGCTCATTTTTTTGACAAAAATACTATTGGATTTGGATTTGCGTGAAATTATAGATAATGGTGTTTTTTGTGACGCTGAATCGACTGGCGCAATCAGTTTCTCGATAGAATGTATGGGATAGTCATAAACCGCGGTGCGAATGGGAAGTATACACTCGCATTCAAAAAAACTGAACTTTTAATAAAAATGAGCTCTAATATTGCATTTTAATCGCGATTTTCGTGTTCTACGTTATCGAAATAGTGGTCCTAAACCATTTTTATAATAATCAAATTTTTGGTGAATTTTGACAAAAATCCAAGACTATAGCCTTGCTCATTTTTTTGACAAAAATACTTTTGGATTTGGATTTGCGTGAAATTATAGAAAATGGTGTTTTTTGTGACGCTGAATCGACTGGCGCAATCAGTTTCTCGATAGAATGTATGGGATAGTCATAAATCGCGGTGCGAATGGGAAGTATACACTCGCATTCAAAAAAACTGAACTTTTAATAAAAATGAGCTCTAATATTGCATTTTAATCGCGATTTTCGTGTTCTACGTTATCGAAATAGTTGTCCTAAACCATTTTTATAATAATCAAATTTTTGGTGAATTTTGACAAAAATCCAAGACTATAGCCTTGCTCATTTTTTTGACAAAAATACTATTGGATTTGGATTTGCGTGAAATTATAGATAATGGTGTTTTTTGTGACGCTGAATCGACTGGCGCAATCAGTTTCTCGATAGAATGTATGGGATAGTCATAAATCGCGGTGCGAATGGGAAGTATACACTCGCATTCAAAAAAACTGAACTTTTAATGAAAATGAGCTCTAATATTGCATTTTAATCGCGATTTTCGTGTTCTACGTTATCGAAATAGTGGTCCTAAACCATTTTTATAATAATCAAATTTTTGTTGAATTTTGACAAAAATCCAAGACATAGCCTTGCTCATTTTTTTGACAAAAATACTATTGGATTTGGATTTGCGTGAAATTATAGATAATGGTGTTTTTTGTGACGCTGAATCGACTGGCGCAATCAGTTTCTCGATAGAATGTATGGGATAGTCATAAATCGCGGTGCGAATGGGAAGTATACACTCGCATTCAAAAAAACTGAACTTTTAATAAAAATGAGCTCTAATATTGCATTTTAATCGCGATTTTCGTGTTCTACGTTATCGAAATAGTGGTCCTAAACCATTTTTATAATAATCAAATTTTTGTTGAATTTTGACAAAAATCCAAGACTATAGCCTTGCTCATTTTTTTGACAAAAATACTTTTGGATTTGGATTTGCGTGAAATTATAGAAAATGGTGTTTTTTGTGACGCTGAATCGACTGGCGCAATCAGTTCCTCGATAGGATGTATGGAATAGTCATAAATCGCGGTGCAAATGGGAAGTATACACTCGCATTCAAAAAAACTGAACTTTTAATGAAAATGAGCTCTAATATTGCTTTTTAATCGCTATTTTCGTGTTCTACGTTATCGAAATAGTGGTCCTAAACCATTTTTATAATAATCAAATTTTTGTTGAATTTTTGACAAAAATCCAAGACTATAGCCGTGCTCATTTTTTTAACAAAAATACTTTCGGATTTGGATTTGCGTGAAATTATAGAAAATGGTGTTTTTTGTGACGCTGAATCGACTGGCGCAATCAGTTCCTCGATAGGATGTATGGAATAGTCATAAATCGCGGTGCAAATGGGAAGTATACACTCGCATTCAAAAAAACTGAACTTTTAATAAAAATGAGCTCTAATATTGCATTTTAATCGCGATTTTCGTGTTCTACGTTATCGAAATAGTTGTCCTAAACCATTTTTATAATAATCAAATTTTTGGTGAATTTTGACAAAAATCCAAGACTATAGCCTTGCTCATTTTTTTGACAAAAATACTATTGGATTTGGATTTGCGTGAAATTATAGATAATGGTGTTTTTTGTGACGCTGAATCGACTGGCGCAATCAGTTTCTCGATAGAATGTATGGGATAGTCATAAATCGCGGTGCGAATGGGAAGTATACACTCGCATTCAAAAAAACTGAACTTTTAATGAAAATGAGCTCTAATATTGCATTTTAATCGCGATTATCGTGTTCTACGTTATAGCCTTGCTCATTTTTTTGACAAAAATACTTTTGGATTTGGATTTGCGTGAAATTATAGAAAATGGTGTTTTTTGTGACGCTGAATCGACTGGCGCAATCAGTTTCTCGATAGAATGTATGGGATAGTCATAAATCGCGGTGCGAATGGGAAGTATACACTCGCATTCAAAAAAACTGAACTTTTAATGAAAATGAGCTCTAATATTGCATTTTAATCGCGATTTTCGTGTTCTACGTTATCGAAATAGTGGTCCTAAACCATTTTTATAATAATCAAATTTTTGTTGAATTTTGACAAAAATCCAAGACATAGCCTTGCTCATTTTTTTGACAAAAATACTATTGGATTTGGATTTGCGTGAAATTATAGATAATGGTGTTTTTTGTGACGCTGAATCGACTGGCGCAATCAGTTTCTCGATAGAATGTATGGGATAGTCATAAATCGCGGTGCGAATGGGAAGTATACACTCGCATTCAAAAAAACTGAACTTTTAATAAAAATGAGCTCTAATATTGCATTTTAATCGCGATTTTCGTGTTCTACGTTATCGAAATAGTGGTCCTAAACCATTTTTATAATAATCAAATTTTTGTTGAATTTTGACAAAAATCCAAGACCATAGCCTTGCTCATTTTTTTGACAAAAATACTTTTGGATTTGGATTTGCGTGAAATTATAGAAAATGGTGTTTTTTGTGACGCTGAATCGACTGGCGCAATCAGTTTCTCGATAGAATGTATGAAATAGTCATAAATCGCAGTGCGAATGGGAAGTATACACTCGCATTCAAAAAAACTGAACTTTTAATAAAAATGAGCTCTAATATTGCATTTTAATCGCGATTTTCGTGTTCTACGTTATCGAAATAGTTGTCCTAAACCATTTTTATAATAATCAAATTTTTGGTGAATTTTCACAAAAATCCAAGACTATAGCCTTGCTCATTTTTTTGACAAAAATACTATTGGATTTGGATTTGCGTGAAATTATAGATACTGGTGTTTTTTGTGACGCTGAATCGACTGGCGCAATCAGTTTCTCGATAGAATGTATGGGATAGTCATAAATCGCGGTGCGAATGGGAAGTATACACTCGCATTCAAAAAAACTGAACTTTTAATAAAAATGAGCTCTAATATTGCATTTTAATCGCGATTTTCGTGTTCTACGTTATCGAAATAGTGGTCCTAAACCATTTTTATAATAATCAAATTTTTGTTGAATTTTGACAAAAATCCAAGACAGCCTTGCTCATTTTTTTGACAAAAATACTTTTGGATTTGGATTTGCGTGAAATTATAGAAAATGGTGTTTTTTGTGACGCTGAATCGACTGGCGCAATCAGTTCCTCGATAGGATGTATGGAATAGTCATAAATCGCGGTGCAAATGGGAAGTATACACTCGCATTCAAAAAAACTGAACTTTTAATGAAAATGAGCTCTAATATTGCATTTTAATCGCGATTTTCGTGTTCTACGTTATCGAAATAGTGGTCCTAAACCATTTTTATAATAATCAAATTTTTGTTGAATTTTGACAAAAATCCAAGACTATAGCCTTGCTCATTTTTTTGACAAAAATACTTTTGGATTTGGATTTGCGTGAAATTATAGAAAATGGTGTTTTTTGTGACGCTGAATCGACTGGCGCAATCAGTTTCTCGATAGGATGTATGGGATAGTCATAAATCGCGGTGCGAATGGAAAGTATACACTCGCATTCAAAAAAACTGAACTTTTAATGAAAATGAGCTCTAATATTGCATTTTAATCGCGATTTTCGTGTTCTACGTTATCGAAATAGTGGTCCTAAACCATTTTTATAATAATCAAATTTTTGTTGAATTTTGACAAAAATCCAAGACTATAGCCTTGCTCATTTTTTTGACAAAAATACTTTTGGATTTGGATTTGCGTGAAATTATAGAAAATGGTGTTTTTTGTGACGCTGAATCGACTGGCGCAATCAGTTTCTCGATAGAATGTATGGGATAGTCATAAATCGCGGTGCGAATGGGAAGTATCAGAGCTGGGTAATTACATGTACTTTAAAAATAATTACAATTACAAAGTACTTTTCCAAAAGAGGAATTAATTACAATTACAAAGTACTTTTCGAAAAGAGGAATTAATTACAATTACAAAGTACATGTCGTAAAAATAGGAATTATTAATTACTTTTATAATTACTTTTACTGTTCATACAAACGAAAATGAGAACGAGACAGATTTTACTCAAATTTAATTACAAATGCACCTCAGCAAATCATTTTTTATAACACAAAATATATTTGTGCACGACCGTGCTATAAAACCTTAATTATACAAGTATAATGTTACCCATTATTCACTAGAGAATAATGAACCATTATACACTGTATGACGTCAAAACAGCACGTATTGGTATGAGAATATTCTTTGTTCATAACACGGTAGCATACACTCCAATACACACACGCGTAATAAGTGTTGCCTATACAGAATGTACTTTGGTATATGGTATACTTTATACACAGATACACACGAATATTATTCAATACGAGTATTTTATATGAACTTTTATTTACATGCTATTCTGTAATTTTCATTGTCTTTGCAGTCTTTTTGATTTTTAATTTTGCTAAATAGTGCTAAATAAGAAATGATAATGCTGCTACGACATTGTACTTTATTACTTCATAAAATAAAGATTTTTTTATAATTACTAGTAAATTTTATTTGAAAGTCGTGAACAAAGAATAGTATTCTACTAGCATGTAATGGCTATTATATGCTCATTGAATAATATACTATTATATTTTCCAAAACTGCTTTAAATTTAATTAAATGTATTTTCTACCTACTTTAAAATCGAATACTTGTAACGCTAGAGTAACTGAGAATGAGAATAAGTTTATTGAAATAGTTAATCCTTCATTTCAATGTAGAAATTAGAATAATACAAAGAAAT
Source organism: Ophraella communa (assembly GCA_035357415.1). Taxonomy (NCBI): domain Eukaryota; kingdom Metazoa; phylum Arthropoda; class Insecta; order Coleoptera; family Chrysomelidae; genus Ophraella; species Ophraella communa. The sequence goes on along the minus strand of CM068982.1, from coordinate 2,050,127 downwards.
GCCTTCCTAAAATAAATAAGTAGGTGGAAAAATTTCGGTATAGGGGAACAACTCCGATTTTAACGAATTTTTTTTTTGGACACTCCCTAAACATCCCTGAGCACTACTGTGAAGTTTTTTTTTTCCGGAAATGAAAACTAAAATTTTGAAAAAATTTTGAAATTTAAAAAAAAAATTTTTTGGTTCAAACTTGAACAAAAATTTTTTTGGAGAACCCGATAAAATGTAAGTTGAAACCTAACCTAACCTAACCTAACCTAACCTAACCTAACCTAACCTAACCTAACCTAACCTAACCTAACCTAACCTAACCTAACCTAACATAACCTAACCTAACCTAACCTAACCTAACCTAACCTAACCTAACCTAACCTAACCTAACCTAACCTAACCTAACCTAACCTAACCTAACCTAACCTAACCTAACCTAACCTAACCTAACCTAACCTAACCTAACCTGTGCAAATTGGAGCAAAAAAAAATTGTTAATTTCAAATTTTTTACAAAATTTTAGTTTTCATTTCCGGAAAAAAAAACTTCACAGTAGTGCTCAGGAATGTTTAGGGAGTGTCCAAAATAAAATTCATTAAAATCGGAGCTATTCCCATATACCGAAATTTTACCTTCACCCACTTCATACTATATTTCCTTAGTTTGTTTATGTAACATCTACATACTTATTTACCTCCTACTGTTATTTAAGTTTAAGGTTTAAAAATTCAGTGATAATGCTCTTTCCACTTCCAATGTACAGCGTGCCACTGCATTTAAACAAATCAGATAGAGTGAGCTCTAGCCTCTAGCATTATAATACAATGGCTCTAGTGACCGGTTCGAAAAGAAAATTTTTTGTTTTTGTATTAACCCGTGCATTTCACGCATTTGAAAGTAATTGTAATTAAAAAATGTAATTGTACTTTTAAATGTACTTGTAGGTAGAAATGTAATTGTACTTATGAAAAATAATTGTACTTATGAGAAGTAATTGTATTTAGATAATTTAAATAATATAATTTAATACAATTACAAAGTACAATTCCTCTTCAGATTTTGCTGCAATTACAATTACAAATTACTTTGAGAAAAATATGTACTTAAATACAATTACAAAGTACATGAAAAAAAAGTAATTGTAATTATTAATTACTTTTTAACTAGGAATTACCCAGCTCTGGGAAGTATACACTCGCATTCAAAAAAACTGAACTTTTAATGAAAATGAGCTCTAATATTGCATTTTAATCGCGATTTTCGTGTTCTACGTTATCGAAATAGTGGTCCTAAACCATTTTTATAATAATCAAATTTTTGTTGAATTTTGACAAAAATCCAAGACTATAGCCTTGCTCATTTTTTTGACAAAAATACTTTTGGATTTGGATTTGCGTGAAATTATAGAAAATGGTGTTTTTTGTGACGCTGAATCGACTGGCGCAATCAGTTTCTCGATAGGATGTATGGGATAGTCATAAATCGCGGTGCGAATGGAAAGTATACACTCGCATTCAAAAAAACTAAACTTTTAATGAAAATGAGCTCTAATATTGCATTTTAATCGCGATTTTCGTGTTCTACGTTATCGAAATAGTGGTCCTAAACCATTTTTATAATAATCAAATTTTTGTTGAATTTTGACAAAAATCCAAGACTATAGCCTTGCTCATTTTTTTGACAAAAATACTTTTGGATTTGGATTTGCGTGAAATTATAGAAAATGGTGTTTTTTGTGACGCTGAATCGACTGGCGCAATCAGTTTCTCGATAGGATGTATGGGATAGTCATAAATCGCGGTGCGAATGGAAAGTATACACTCGCATTCAAAAACTGAACTTTTAATGAAAATGAGCTCTAATATTGCATTTTAATCGCGATTTTCGTGTTCTACGTTATCGAAATAGTGGTCCTAAACCATTTTTATAATAATCAAATTTTTGTTGAATTTTGACAAAAATCCAAGACTATAGCCTTGCTCATTTTTTTGACAAAAATACTTTTGGATTTGGATTTGCGTGAAATTATAGAAAATGGTGTTTTTTGTGACGCTGAATCGACTGGCGCAATCAGTTTCTTGATAGAATGTATGGGATAGTCATAAATCGCGGTGCGAATGGGAAGTATACACTCGCATTCAAAAAAACTGAACTTTTAATAAAAATGAGCTCTAATATTGCATTTTAATCGCGATTTTCGTGTTCTACGTTATCGAAATAGTGGTCCTAAACCATTTTTATAATAATCAAATTTTTGTTGAATTTTGACAAAAATCCAAGACTATAGCCTTGCTCATTTTTTTGACAAAAATACTTTTGGATTTGGATTTGCGTGAAATTATAGAAAATGGTGTTTTTTGTGACGCTGAATCGACTGGCGCAATCAGTTTCTCGATAGGATGTATGGGATAGTCATAAATCGCGGTGCGAATGGAAAGTATACACTCGCATTCAAAAAAACTGAACTTTTAATGAAAATGAGCTCTAATATTGCATTTTAATCGCGATTTTCGTGTTCTACGTTATCGAAATAGTGGTCCTAAACCATTTTTATAATAATCAAATTTTTGTTGAATTTTGACAAAAATCCAAGACTATAGCCTTGCTCATTTTTTTGACAAAAATACTTTTGGATTTGGATTTGCGTGAAATTATAGAAAATGGTGTTTTTTGTGACGCTGAATCGACTGGCGCAATCAGTTTCTCGATAGGATGTATGGGATAGTCATAAATCGCGGTGCGAATGGAAAGTATACACTCGCATTCAAAAAACTGAACTTTTAATGAAAATGAGCTCTAATATTGCATTTTAATCGCGATTTTCGTGTTCTACGTTATCGAAATAGTGGTCCTAAACCATTTTTATAATAATCAAATTTTTGTTGAATTTTGACAAAAATCCAAGACTATAGCCTTGCTCATTTTTTTGACAAAAATACTTTTGGATTTGGATTTGCGTGAAATTATAGAAAATGGTGTTTTTTGTGACGCTGAATCGACTGGCGCAATCAGTTTCTCGATAGGATGTATGGGATAGTCATAAATCGCGGTGCGAATGGAAAGTATACACTCGCATTCAAAAAAACTGAACTTTTAATGAAAATGAGCTCTAATATTGCATTTTAATCGCGATTTTCGTGTTCTACGTTATCGAAATAGTGGTCCTAAACCATTTTTATAATAATCAAATTTTTGTTGAATTTTGACAAAAATCCAAGAGCCTTGCTCATTTTTTTGACAAAAATACTTTTGGATTTGGATTTGCACGAAATTATAGAAAATGGTGTTTTTTGTGACGCTGAATCGACTGGCGCAATCAGTTTCTCGATAGAATGTATGGGATAGTCATAAATCGCGGTGCGAATGGGAAGTATACACTCGCATTCAAAAAAACTGAACTTTTAATGAAAATGAGCTCTAATATTGCATTTTAATCGCGATTATCGTGTTCTACGTTATAGCCTTGCTCATTTTTTTGACAAAAATACTTTTGGATTTGGATTTGCGTGAAATTATAGAAAATGGTGTTTTTTGTGACGCTGAATCGACTGGCGCAATCAGTTTCTCGATAGAATGTATGGGATAGTCATAAATCGCGGTGCGAATGGGAAGTATACACTCGCATTCAAAAAAACTGAACTTTTAATGAAAATGAGCTCTAATATTGCATTTTAATCGCGATTTTCGTGTTCTACGTTATCGAAATAGTGGTCCTAAACCATTTTTATAATAATCAAATTTTTGTTGAATTTTGACAAAAATCCAAGACTATAGCCTTGCTCATTTTTTTGACAAAAATACTTTTGGATTTGGATTTGCGTGAAATTATAGAAAATGGTGTTTTTTGTGACGCTGAATCGACTGGCGCAATCAGTTTCTCGATAGGATGTATGGGATAGTCATAAATCGCGGTGCGAATGGAAAGTATACACTCGCATTCAAAAAAACTGAACTTTTAATGAAAATGAGCTCTAATATTGCATTTTAATCGCGATTTTCGTGTTCTACGTTATCGAAATAGTGGTCCTAAACCATTTTTATAATAATCAAATTTTTGTTGAATTTTGACAAAAATCCAAGAGCCTTGCTCATTTTTTTGACAAAAATACTTTTGGATTTGGATTTGCACGAAATTATAGAAAATGGTGTTTTTTGTGACGCTGAATCGACTGGCGCAATCAGTTTCTCGATAGAATGTATGGGATAGTCATAAATCGCGGTGCGAATGGGAAGTATACACTCGCATTCAAAAAAACTGAACTTTTAATGAAAATGAGCTCTAATATTGCATTTTAATCGCGATTATCGTGTTCTACGTTATAGACATGCTCGTCCTAAACCATTTTTATAATAATCAAATTTTTGTTGAATTTTGACAAAAATCCAAGACTATAGCCTTGCTCATTTTTTTTGACAAAAATACTTTTGGATTTGGATTTGCGTGAAATTATAGAAAATGGTGTTTTTTGTGACGCTGAATCGACTGGCGCAATCAGTTTCTCGATAGAATGTATGGGATAGTCATAAATCGCGGTGCGAATGGGAAGTATACACTCGCATTCAAAAAAACTGAACTTTTAATAAAAATGAGCTCTAATATTGCATTTTAATCGCGATTTTCGTGTTCTACGTTATCGAAATAGTGGTCCTAAACCATTTTTATAATAATCAAATTTTTGTTGAATTTTGACAAAAATCCAAGACTATAGCCTTGCTCATTTTTTTGACAAAAATACTTTTGGATTTGGATTTGCGTGAAATTATAGAAAATGGTGTTTTTTGTGACGCTGAATCGACTGGCGCAATCAGTTTCTCGATAGGATGTATGGGATAGTCATAAATCGCGGTGCGAATGGAAAGTATACACTCGCATTCAAAAAAACTGAACTTTTAATGAAAATGAGCTCTAATATTGCATTTTAATCGCGATTTTCGTGTTCTACGTTATCGAAATAGTGGTCCTAAACCATTTTTATAATAATCAAATTTTTGTTGAATTTTGACAAAAATCCAAGACTATAGCCTTGCTCATTTTTTTGACAAAAATACTTTTGGATTTGGATTTGCACGAAATTATAGAAAATGGTGTTTTTTGTGACGCTGAATCGACTGGCGCAATCAGTTTCTCGATAGAATGTATGGGATAGTCATAAATCGCGGTGCGAATGGGAAGTATACACTCGCATTCAAAAAAACTGAACTTTTAATGAAAATGAGCTCTAATATTGCATTTTAATCGCGATTTTCGTGTTCTACGTTATCGAAATAGTGGTCCTAAACCATTTTTATAATGATCAAATTTTTGTTGAATTTTGACAAAAATCCAAGACTATAGCCTTGCTCATTTTTTTGACAAAAATACTTTTGGATTTGGATTTGCGTGAAATTATAGAAAATGGTGTTTTTTGTGACGCTGAATCGACTGGCGCAATCAGTTTCTCGATAGAATGTATGGGATAGTCATAAATCGCGGTGCGAATGGGAAGTATACACTCGCATTCAAAAAACTGAACTTTAATAAAAATGAGCTCTAATATTGCATTTTAATCGCGATTTTCGTGTTCTACGTTATCGAAATAGTGGTCCTAAACCATTTTTATAATAATCAAATTTTTGTTGAATTTTGACAAAAATCCAAGACTATAGCCTTGCTCATTTTTTTGACAAAAATACTTTTGGATTTGGATTTGCGTGAAATTATAGAAAATGGTGTTTTTTGTGACGCTGAATCGACTGGCGCAATCAGTTTCTCGATAGGATGTATGGGATAGTCATAAATCGCGGTGCGAATGGAAAGTATACACTCGCATTCAAAAAAACTGAACTTTTAATGAAAATGAGCTCTAATATTGCATTTTAATCGCGATTTTCGTGTTCTACGTTATCGAAATAGTGGTCCTAAACCATTTTTATAATAATCAAATTTTTGTTGAATTTTGACAAAAATCCAAGACTATAGCCTTGCTCATTTTTTTGACAAAAATACTTTTGGATTTGGATTTGCGTGAAATTATAGAAAATGGTGTTTTTTGTGACGCTGAATCGACTGGCGCAATCAGTTTATCGATGGAATGTATGGGATAGTCATAAATCGCGGTGCGAATGGGAAGTATACACTCGCATTTAAAAAAAACTGAACTTTTAATGAAAATGAGCTCTAATATTGCATTTTAATCGCGATTTTCGTGTTCTACGTTATCGAAATAGTGGTCCTAAACCATTTTTATAATAATCAAATTTTTGTTGAATTTTGACAAAAATCCAAGACTATAGCCTTGCTCATTTTTTTGACAAAAATACTTTTGGATTTGGATTTGCGTGAAATTATAGAAAATGGTGTTTTTTGTGACGCTGAATCGACTGGCGCAATCAGTTTCTCGATAGAATGTATGGGATAGTCATAAATCGCGGTGCGAATGGGAAGTATACACTCGCATTCAAAAAAACTAAACTTTTAATAAAAATGAGCTCTAATATTGCATTTTAATCGCGATTTTCGTGTTCTACGTTATCGAAATAGTTGTCCTAAACCATTTTTATAATAATCAAATTTTTGTTGAATTTTGACAAAAATCCAAGACTATAGCCTTGCTCATTTTTTTGACAAAAATACTCTTGGATTTGGATTTGCGTGAAATTATAGAAAATGGTGTTTTTTGTGACGCTGAATCGACTGGCGCAATCAGTTTCTCGATAGAATGTATGGGATAGTCATAAATCGCGGTGCGAATGGGAAGTATACACTCGCATTCAAAAAAACTAAACTTTTAATAAAAATGAGCTCTAATATTGCATTTTAATCGCGATTTTCGTGTTCTACGTTATCGAAATAGTTGTCCTAAACCATTTTTATAATAATCAAATTTTTGTTGAATTTTGACAAAAATCCAAGACTATAGCCTTGCTCATTTTTTTGACAAAAATACTCTTGGATTTGGATTTGCGTGAAATTATAGAAAATGGTGTTTTTTGTGACGCTGAATCGACTGGCGCAATCAGTTTCTCGATAGAATGTATGGGATAGTCATAAATCGCGGTGCGAATGGGAAGTATACACTCGCATTCAAAAAAACTGAACTTTTAATAAAAATGAGCTCTAATATTGCATTTTAATCGCGATTTTCGTGTTCTACGTTATCGAAATAGTGGTCCTAAACCATTTTTATAATAATCAAATTTTTGTTGAATTTTGACAAAAATCCAAGACTATAGCCTTGCTCATTTTTTTGACAAAAATACTTTTGGATTTGGATTTGCGTGAAATTATAGAAAATGGTGTTTTTTGTGACGCTGAATCGACTGGCGCAATCAGTTTCTCGATAGGATGTATGGGATAGTCATAAATCGCGGTGCGAATGGAAAGTATCCACTCGCATTCAAAAAAACTGAACTTTTAATGAAAATGAGCTCTAATATTGCATTTTAATCGCGATTTTCGTGTTCTACGTTATCGAAATAGTGGTCCTAAACCATTTTTATAATAATCAAATTTTTGTTGAATTTTGACAAAAATCCAAGACTATAGCCTTGCTCATTTTTTTGACAAAAATACTTTTGAAATTGGATTTGCGTGAAATTATAGAAAATGGTGTTTTTTGTGACGCTGAATCGACTGGCGCAATCAGTTTCTCGATAGAATGTATGGGATAGTCATAAATCGCGGTGCGAATGGGAAGTATACACTCGCATTCAAAAAAACTGAACTTTTAATGAAAATGAGCTCTAATATTGCATTTTAATCGCGATTTTCGTGTTCTACGTTATCGAAATAGTGGTCCTAAACCATTTTTATAATAATCAAATTTTTGTTGAATTTTGACAAAAATCCAAGACTATAGCCTTGCTCATTTTTTTGACAAAAATACTTTTGGATTTGGATTTGCGTGAAATTATAGAAAATGGTGTTTTTGTGACGCTGAATCGACTGGCGCAATCAGTTTCTCGATAGGATGTATGGGATAGTCATAAATCGCGGTGCGAATGGAAAGTATACACTCGCATTCAAAAAAACTGAACTTTTAATGAAAATGAGCTCTAATATTGCATTTTAATCGCGATTTTCGTGTTCTACGTTATCGAAATAGTGGTCCTAAACCATTTTTATAATAATCAAATTTTTGTTGAATTTTGACAAAAATCCAAGACTATAGCCTTGCTCATTTTTTTAAAAAAATACTTTTGGATTTGTATTTGCGTGAAATTATAGAAAATGGTGTTTTTTGTGACGCTGAATCGACTGGCGCAATCAGTTTCTCGATAGGATGTATGGGATAGTCATAAATCGCGGTGCGAATGGAAAGTATACACTCGCATTCAAAAAAACTGAACTTTTAATGAAAATGAGCTCTAATATTGCATTTTAATCGCGATTTTCGTGTTCTACGTTATCGAAATAGTGGTCCTAAACCATTTTTATAATAATCAAATTTTTGTTGAATTTTGACAAAAATCCAAGACTATAGCCTTGCTCATTTTTTTGACAAAAATACTTTTGGATTTGGATTTGCGTGAAATTATAGAAAATGGTGTTTTTTGTGACGCTGAATCGACTGGCGCAATCAGTTTCTCGATAGGATGTATGGGATAGTCATAAATCGCGGTGCGAATGGAAAGTATACACTCGCATTCAAAAAAACTGAACTTTTAATGAAAATGAGCTCTAATATTGCATTTTAATCGCGATTTTCGTGTTCTACGTTATCGAAATAGTGGTCCTAAACCATTTTTATAATAATCAAATTTTTGTTGAATTTTGACAAAAATCCAAGACTATAGCCTTGCTCATTTTTTTAAAAAAATACTTTTGGATTTGGATTTGCGTGAAATTATAGAAAATGGTGTTTTTTGTGACGCTGAATCGACTGGCGCAATCAGTTTCTCGATAGGATGTATGGGATAGTCATAAATCGCGGTGCGAATGGAAAGTATACACTCGCATTCAAAAAAACTGAACTTTTAATGAAAATGAGCTCTAATATTGCATTTTAATCGCGATTTTCGTGTTCTACGTTATCGAAATAGTGGTCCTAAACCATTTTTATAATAATCAAATTTTTGTTGAATTTTGACAAAAATCCAAGACTATAGCCTTGCTCATTTTTTTGACAAAAATACTTTTGGATTTGGATTTGCGTGAAATTATAGAAAATGGTGTTTTTTGTGACGCTGAATCGACTGGCGCAATCAGTTTCTCGATAGGATGTATGGGATAGTCATAAATCGCGGTGCGAATGGAAAGTATACACTCGCATTCAAAAACTGAACTTTTAATGAAAATGAGCTCTTATATTGCATTTTAATCGCGATTTTCGTGTTCTACGTTATCGAAATAGTGGTCCTAAACCATTTTTATAATAATCAAATTTTTGTTGAATTTTGACAAAAACCCAAGACTATAGCCTTGCTCATTTTTTGACAAAAATACTTTTGGATTTGGATTTGCGTGAAATTATAGAAAATGGTGTTTTTTGTGACGCTGAATCGACTGGCGCAATCAGTTTCTCGATAGAATGTATGGGATAGTCATAAATCGCGGTGCGAATGGGAAGTATACACTCGCATTCAAAAAAACTGAACTTTTAATGAAAATGAGCTCTAATATTGCATTTTAATCGCGATTATCGTGTTCTACGTTATCGAAATAGTGGTCCTAAACCATTTTTATAATGATCAAATTTTTGTTGAATTTTGACAAAAATCCAAGACTATAGCCTTGCTCATTTTTTGACAAAAATACTTTTGGATTTGGATTTGCGTGAAATTATAGAAAATGGTGTTTTTTGTGACGCTGAATCGACTGGCGCAATCAGTTTCTCGATAGAATGTATGGGATAGTCATAAATCGCGGTGCGAATGGGAAGTATACACTCGCATTCAAAAAAACTGAACTTTTAATAAAAATGAGCTCTAATATTGCATTTTAATCGCGATTTTCGTGTTCTACGTTATCGAAATAGTGGTCCTAAACCATTTTTATAATAATCAAATTTTTGTTGAATTTTGACAAAAATCCAAGACTATAGCCTTGCTCATTTTTTTGACAAAAATACTTTTGGATTTGGATTTGCGTGAAATTATAGAAAATGGTGTTTTTGTGACGCTGAATCGACTGGCGCAATCAGTTTCTCGATAGGATGTATGGGATAGTCATAAATCGCGGTGCGAATGGAAAGTATACACTCGCATTCAAAAAAACTGAACTTTTAATGAAAATGAGCTCTAATATTGCATTTTAATCGCGATTTTCGTGTTCTACGTTATCGAAATAGTGGTCCTAAACCATTTTTATAATAATCAAATTTTTGTTGAATTTTGACAAAAATCCAAGACTATAGCCTTGCTCATTTTTTTTGACAAAAATACTTTTGGATTTGGATTTGCGTGAAATTATAGAAAATGGTGTTTTTTGTGACGCTGAATCGACTGGCGCAATCAGTTTCTCGATAGAATGTATGGGATAGTCATAAATCGCGGTGCGAATGGGAAGTATACACTCGCATTCAAAAAAACTGAACTTTTAATGAAAATGAGCTCTAATATTGCATTTTAATCGCGATTTTCGTGTTCTACGTTATCGAAATAGTGGTCCTAAACCATTTTTATAATAATCAAATTTTTGTTGAATTTTGACAAAAATCCAAGACTATAGCCTTGCTCATTTTTTTGACAAAAATAGTTTTGGATTTGGATTTGCGTGAAATTATAGAAAATGGTGTTTTTTGTGACGCTGAATCGACTGACGCAATCAGTTTCTCGATAGGATGTATGGGATAGTCATAAATCGCGGTGCGAATGGGAAGTATACACTCGCATTCAAAAAAACTGAACTTTTAATAAAAATGAGCTCTAATATTGCATTTTAATCGTGATTTTCGTGTTCTACGTTATCGAAATAGTGGTCCTAAACCATTTTTATAATGATCAAATTTTTGTTGAATTTTGACAAAAATCCAAGACTATAGCCTTGCTCATTTTTTTGACAAAAATATTTTTGGATTTGGATTTGCGTGAAATTATAGAAAATGGTGTTTTTTGTGACGCTGAATCGACTGACGCAATCAGTTTCTCGATAGGATGTATGGGATAGTCATAAATCGCGGTGCGAATGGGAAGTATACACTCGCATTCAAAAAACTGAACTTTTAATGAAAATGAGCTCTAATATTGCATTTTAATCGCGATTTTCGTGTTCTACGTTATCAAAATAGTGGTCCTAAACCATTTTTATAATGATCAAATTTTTGTTGAATTTTGACAAAAATCCAAGACTATAGCCTTGCTCATTTTTTTTGACAAAAATATTTTTGGATTTGGATTTGCGCGAAATTATAGAAAACGGTGTTTTTGTGACGCTGAATCGACTGGCGCAATCAGTTCCTCGATAGGATGTATGGGATAGTCATAAATCGCGGTGCGAATGGGAAGTATACACTCGCATGCAAAAAACTGAACTTTTAATGAAAATGAGCTCTAATATTGCATTTTAATCGCGATTTTCGTGTTCTACGTTATCGAAATAGTGGTCCTAAACCATTTTTATAATAATCAAATTTTTGTTGAATTTTGACAAAAATCCAAGACTATAGCCTTGCTCATTTTTTTGACAAAAATACTTTTGGATTTGGATTTGCGTGAAATTATAGAAAATGGTGTTTTTTGTGACGCTGAATCGACTGGCGCAATCAGTTCCTCGATAGGATGTATGGGATAGTCATAAATCGCGGTGCGAATGGGAAGTATACACTCGCATTCAAAAAAACTGAACTTTTAATGAAAATGAGCTCTAATATTGCATTTTAATCGCGATTTTCGTGTTCTACGTTATCGAAATAGTGGTCCTAAACCATTTTTATAATAATCAAATTTTTGTTGAATTTTGACAAAAATCCAAGACTATAGCCTTGCTCATTTTTTTGACAAAAATATTTTTGGATTTGGATTTGCGTGAAATTATAGAAAACGGTGTTTTTTGTGACGCTGAATCGACTGGCGCAATCAGTTCCTCGATAGGATGTATGGGATAGTCATAAATCGCGGTGCGAATGGGAAGTATACACTCGCATTCAAAAAAACTGAACTTTTAATGAAAATGAGCTCTAATATTGCATTTTAATCGCGATTTTCGTGTTCTACGTTATCGAAATAGTGGTCCTAAACCATTTTTATAATAATCAAATTTTTGTTGAATTTTGACAAAAATCCAAGACTATAGCCTTGCTCATTTTTTTGACAAAAATACTTTTGGATTTGGATTTGCGTGAAATTATAGAAAACGGTGTTTTTTGTGACGCTGAATCGACTGGCGCAATCAGTTCCTCGATAGGATGTATGGGACAGGCATAAATCGCGGTGCGAATGGGAAGTATACACTCGCATTCAAAAAAACTGAACTTTTAATGAAAATGAGCTCTAATATTGCATTTTAATCGCGATTTTCGTGTTCTACGTTATCGAAATAGTGGTCCTAAACCATTTTTATAATAATCAAATTTTTGTTGAATTTTGACAAAAATCCAAGACTATAGCCTTGCTCATTTTTTTGACAAAAATACTTTTGGATTTGGATTTGCGTGAAATTATAGAAAACGGTGTTTTTTGTGACGCTGAATCGACTGGCGCAATCAGTTCCTCGATAGGATGTATGGGATAGTCATAAATCGCGGTGCGAATGGGAAGTATACACTCGCATTCAAAAAAACTGAACTTTTAATGAAAATGAGCTCTAATATTGCATTTTAATCGCGATTTTCGTGTTCTACGTTATCGAAATAGTGGTCCTAAACCATTTTTATAATAATCAAATTTTTGTTGAATTTTGACAAAAATCCAAGACTATAGCCTTGCTCATTTTTTTGACAAAAATACTTTTGGATTTGGATTTGCGTGAAATTATAGAAAATGGTGTTTTTTGTGACGCTGAATCGACTGGCGCAATCAGTTCCTCGATAGGATGTATGGGATAGTCATAAATCGCGGTGCAAATGGGAAGTATACACTCGCATTCAAAAAAACTGAACTTTTAATGAAAATGAGCTCTAATATTGCATTTTAATCGCGATTTTCGTGTTCTACGTTATCGAAATAGTGGTCCTAAACCATTTTTATAATAATCAAATTTTTGTTGAATTTTGACAAAAATCCAAGACTATAGCCTTGCTCATTTTTTTGACAAAAATACTTTTGGATTTGGATTTGCGTGAAATTATAGAAAATGGTGTTTTTTGTGACGCTGAATCGACTGGCGCAATCAGTTCCTCGATAGGATGTATGGGACAGGCATAAATCGCGGTGCGAATGGGAAGTATACACTCGCATTAAAAAAAACTGAACTTTTAAAGAAAATGAGCTCTAATATTGCATTTTAATCGCGATTTTCGTGTTCTACGTTATCGAAATAGTGGTCCTAAACCATTTTTATAATGATCAAATTTTTGTTGAATTTTGACAAAAATCCAAGACTATAGCCTTGCTCATTTTTTTGACAAAAATATTTTTGGATTTGGATTTGCGTGAAATTATAGAAAACGGTGTTTTTTGTGACGCTGAATCGACTGGAGCAATCAGTTCCTCGATAGGATGTATGGGATAGTCATAAATCGCTGTGCGAATGGGAAGTATACTCTCGATTTATAAAAAACTGAACTTTTAATGAAAATGAGCTCCAATATTGCATTTTAATCGCGATTTTCGTGTTCTACGTTATCGAAATAGTGGTCCTAAACCATTTTTATAATAATCAAATTTTTGTTGAATTTTGACAAAAATCCAAGACTATAGCCTTGCTCATTTTTTGACAAAAATATTTTTGGATTTGGATTTGCGTGAAATTATAGAAAACGGTGTTTTTTGTGACGCTGAATCGACTGGCGCAATCAGTTTCTCGATAGGATGTATGGGATAGTCATAAATCGCGGTGCGAATGGGAAGTATACACTCGCATTCAAAAAACTGAACTTTTAATGAAAATGAGCTCTAATATTGCATTTTAATCGCGATTTTCGTGTTCTACGTTATCGAAATAGTGGTCCTAAACCATTTTTATAATAATCAAATTTTTGTTGAATTTTGACAAAAATCCAAGACTATAGCCTTGCTCATTTTTTGACAAAAATATTTTTGGATTTGGATTTGCGTGAAATTATAGAAAATGGTGTTTTTTGTGACGCTGAATCGACTGGCGCAATCAGTTCCTCGATAGAATGTATGGGATAGTCATAAATCGCGGTGCGAATGGGAAGTATACACTCGCATTCAAAAAAACTGAACTTTTAATGAAAATGAGCTCTAATATTGCATTTTAATCGCGATTTTCGTGTTCTACGTTATCGAAATAGTGGTCCTAAACCATTTTTATAATGATCAAATTTTTGTTGAATTTTGACAAAAATCCAAGACTATAGCCTTGCTCATTTTTTTGACAAAAATATTTTTGGATTTGGATTTGCGTGAAATTATAGAAAACGGTGTTTTTTGTGACGCTGAATCGACTGGCGCAATCAGTTCCTCGATAGGATGTATGGGATAGTCATAAATCGCGGTGCGAATGGGAAGTATACACTCGCATTCAAAAAACTGAACTTTTAATGAAAATGAGCTCTAATATTGCATTTTTAATCGCGATTTTCGTGTTCTACGTTATCGAAATAGTGGTCCTAAACCATTTTTATAATAATCAAATTTTTGTTGAATTTTGACAAAAATCCAAGACTATAGCCTTGCTCATTTTTTTGACAAAAATATTTTTGGATTTGGATTTGCGTGAAATTATAGAAAACGGTGTTTTTTGTGACGCTGAATCGACTGGCGCAATCAGTTTCTCGATAGGATGTATGGGATAGTCATAAATCGCGGTGCGAATGGGAAGTATACACTCGCATTCAAAAAAACTGAACTTTTAATGAAAATGAGCTCTAATATTGCATTTTAATCGCGATTTTCGTGTTCTACGTTATCGAAATAGTGGTCCTAAACCATTTTTATAATGATCAAATTTTTGTTGAATTTTGACAAAAATCCAAGACTATAGCCTTGCTCATTTTTTTGACAAAAACACTTTTGGATTTGGATTTGCGTGAAATTATAGAAAACGGTGTTTTTTGTGACGCTGAATCGACTGGCGCAATCAGTTCCTCGATAGGATGTATGGGATAGTCTAAAATCGCGGTGCGAATGGGAAGTATACACTTCGCATTCAAAAAAACTGAACTTTTAATGAAAATTAGCTCTAATATTGCATTTTAATCGCGATTTTCGTGTTCTACGTTATCGAAATAGTGGTCCTAAACCATTTTTATAATGATCAAATTTTTGTTGAATTTTGACAAAAATCCAAGACTATAGCCTTGCTCATTTTTTTGACAAAAATACTTTTGGATTTGGATTTGCGTGAAATTATAGAAAACGGTGTTTTTTGTGACGCTGAATCGACTGGCGCAATCAGTTCCTCGATAGGATGTATGGGATAGTCATAAATCGCGGTGCGAATGGGAAGTATACACTCGCATTCAAAAAAACTGAACTTTTAATGAAAATGAGCTCTAATATTGCATTTTAATCGCGATTTTCGTGTTCTACGTTATCGAAATAGTGGTCCTAAACCATTTTTATAATGATCAAATTTTTGTTGAATTTTGACAAAAATCCAAGAATTTAGCCTTGCTCATTTTTTTGACAAAAACACTTTTGGATTTGGAATTGCGTGAAATTATAGAAAACGGTGTTTTTTGTGACGCTGAATCGACTGGCGCAATCAGTTCCTCGATAGGATGTATGGGATAGTCATAAATCGCGGTGCGAATGGGAAGTATACACTCGCATTCAAAAAAACTGAACTTTTAATGAAAATGAGCTCTAATATTGCATTTTAATCGCGATTTTCGTGTTCTACGTTATCGAAATAGTGGTCCTAAACCATTTTTATAATAATCAAATTTTTGTTGAATTTTGACAAAAATCCAAGACTATAGCCTTGCTCATTTTTTTGACAAAAATATTTTTGGATTTGGATTTGCGTGAAATTATAGAAAACGGTGTTTTTTGTGACGCTGAATCGACTGGCGCAATCAGTTCCTCGATAGGATGTATGGGATAGTCATAAATCGCGGTGCGAATGGGAAGTATACACTCGCATTCAAAAAAACTGAACTTTTAATGAAAATGAGCTCTAATATTGCATTTTAATCGCGATTTTCGTGTTCTACGTTATCGAAATAGTGGTCCTAAACCATTTTTATAATGATCAAATTTTTGTTGAATTTTGACAAAAATCCAAGACTATAGCCTTGCTCATTTTTTTGACAAAAATATTTTTGGATTTGGATTTGCGTGAAATTATAGAAAACGGTGTTTTTTGTGACGCTGAATCGACTGGCGCAATCAGTTCCTCGATAGGATGTATGGAATAGTCATAAATCGCGGTGCAAATGGGAAGTATACACTCGCATTTAAAAAAAACTGAACTTTTAATGAAAATGAGCTCTAATATTGCATTTTAATCGCGATTTTCGTGTTCTACGTTATCGAAATAGTGGTCCTAAACCATTTTTATAATAATCAAATTTTTGTTGAATTTTGACAAAAATCCAAGACTATAGCCTTGCTCATTTTTTTGACAAAAATATTTTTGGATTTGGATTTGCGTGAAATTATAGAAAACGGTGTTTTTGTGACGCTGAATCGACTGGCGCAATCAGTTCCTCGATAGGATGTATGGGATAGTCATAAATCGCGGTGCGAATGGGAAGTATACACTCGCATTCAAAAAAACTGAACTTTTAATGAAAATGAGCTCTAATATTGCATTTTAATCGCGATTTTCGTGTTCTACGTTATCGAAATAGTGGTCCTAAACCATTTTTATAATGATCAAATTTTTGTTGAATTTTGACAAAAATCCAAGACTATAGCCTTGCTCATTTTTTTGACAAAAATATTTTTGGATTTGGATTTGCGTGAAATTATAGAAAACGGTGTTTTTGTGACTCTGAATCGACTGGCGCAATCAGTTCCTCGATAGGATGTATGGGATAGTCATAAATCGCGGTGCGAATGGGAAGTATACACTCGCATTCAAAAAAACTGAACTTTTAATGAAAATGAGCTCTAATATTGCATTTTAATCGCGATTTTCGTGTTCTACGTTATCGAAATAGTGGTCCTAAACCATTTTTATAATGATCAAATTTTTGTTGAATTTTGACAAAAATCCAAGACTATAGCCTTGCTCATTTTTTGACAAAAATATTTTTGGATTTGGATTTGCGTGAAATTATAGAAAACGGTGTTTTTTGTGACGCTGAATCGACTGGCGCAATCAGTTCCTCGATAGGATGTATGGGATAGTCATAAATCGCGGTGCGAATGGGAAGTATACACTCGCATTCAAAAACTGAACTTTTAATGAAAATGAGCTCTAATATTGCATTTTAATCGCGATTTTCGTGTTCTACGTTATCGAAATAGTGGTCCTAAACCATTTTTATAATGATCAAATTTTTGTTGAATTTTGACAAAAATCCAAGACTATAGCCTTGCTCATTTTTTTGACAAAAACACTTTTGGATTTGGATTTGCATGAAATTATAGAAAACGGTGTTTTTTGTGACGCTGAATCGACTGGCGCAATCAGTTCCTCGATAGGATGTATGGGATAGTCATAAATCGCGGTGCGAATGGGAAGTATACACTCGCATTCAAAAAAACTGAACTTTTAATGAAAATGAGCTCTAATATTGCATTTTAATCGCGATTTTCGTGTTCTACGTTATCGAAATAGTGGTCCTAAACCATTTTTATAATGATCAAATTTTTGTTGAATTTTGACAAAAATCCAAGACTATAGCCTTGCTCATTTTTTTGACAAAAACACTTTTGGATTTGGATTTGCTTGAAATTATAGAAAATGGATTTCTTCGTGACGCTGAATCGACTGGCGCAATCAGTTACTCGATAGGATGTATGGGATAGTCATAAATCGCGGTGCGAATGGGAAGTATACACTCGCATTCAAAAAACTGAACTTTTAATGAAAATGAGCTCTAATATTGCATTTTACTCGCGATTTTCGTGTTCTACGTTATCGAAATAGTGGTCCTAAACCATTTTTATAATGATCAAATTTTTGTTGAATTTTGACAAAAATCCAAGACTATAGCCTTGCTCATTTTTTTGACAAAAATATTTTTGGATTTAGATTTGCGTGAAATTATAGAAAACGGTGTTTTTGTGACGCTGAATCGACTGGCGCAATCAGTTCCTCGATAGGATGTATGGGATAGTCATAAATCGCGGTGCGAATGGGAAGTATACACTCGCATTCAAAAAAACTGAACTTTTAATGAGAATGAGCTTTAATATTGCATTTTAATGGCGATTTTCGTGTTCTACGTTATCGAAATAGTGGTCCTAAACCATTTTTATAATGATCAAATTTTTGTTGAATTTTGACAAAAATCCAAGACTATAGCCTTGCTCATTTTTTTGACAAAAATATTTTTGGATTTGGATTTGCGTGAAATTATAGAAAACGGTGTTTTTTGTGACGCTGAATCGACTGGCGCAATCAGTTCCTCGATAGGATGTATGGGACAGGCATAAATCGCGGTGCGAATGGGAAGTATACACTTGCATTCAAAAAAACTGAACTTTTAATGAAAATGAGCTCTAATATTGCATTTTAATCGCGATTTTCGTGTTCTACGTTATCGAAATAGTGGTCCTAAACCATTTTTATAATGATCAAATTTTTGTTGAATTTTGACAAAAATATTTTTGGATTTGGATTTGCGTGAAATTATAGAAAACGGTGTTTTTTGTGACGCTGAATCGACTGGCGCAATCAGTTCCTCGATAGGATGTATGGGATAGTCATAAATCGCGGTGCGAATGGGAAGTATACACTCGCATTCAAAAAAACTGAACTTTTAATGAAAATGAGCTCTAATATTGCATTTTAATCGCGATTTTCGTGTTCTACGTTATCGAAATAGTGGTCCTAAACCATTTTTATAATGATCAAATTTTTGTTGAATTTTGACAAAAATCCAAGACTATAGCCTTGCTCATTTTTTTGACAAAAATATTTTTGGATTTGGATTTGCGTGAAATTATAGAAAACGGTGTTTTTTGTGACGCTGAATCGACTGGCGCAATCAGTTCCTCGATAGGATGTATGGGATAGTCATAAATCGCGGTGCGAATGGGAAGTATACACTCGCATTCAAAAAAACTGAACTTTTAATGAAAATGAGCTCTAATATTGCATTTTAATCGCGATTTTCGTGTTCTACGTTATCGAAATAGTGGTCCTAAACCATTTTTATAATAATCAAATTTTTGTTGAATTTTGACAAAAATCCAAGACTTATAGCCTTGCTCATTTTTTTGACAAAAATACTTTTGGATTTGGATTTGCGTGAAATTATAGAAAATGGTGTTTTTTGTGACGCTGAATCGACTGGCGCAATCAGTTCCTCGATAGGATGTATGGGATAGTCATAAATCGCGGTGCGAATGGGAAGTATACACTCGCATTCAAAAAAACTGAACTTTTAATGAAAATGAGCTCTAATATTGCATTTTAATCGCGATTTTCGTGTTCTACGTTATCGAAATAGTGGTCCTAAACCATTTTTATAATGATCAAATTTTTGTTGAATTTTGACAAAAATCCAAGACTTATAGCCTTGCTCATTTTTTTGACAAAAATACTTTTGGATTTGGATTTGCGTGAAATTATAGAAAATGGTTTTTTTTGTGACGCTGAATCGACTGGCGCAATCAGTTACTCGATAGGATGTATGGGATAGTCATAAATCGCGGTGCGAATGGGAAGTATACACTCGCATTCAAAAAAACTGAACCTTTAATGAAAATGAGCTCTAATATTGCATTTTAATCGCGATTTTCGTGTTCTACGTTATCGAAATAGTGGTCCTAAACCATTTTTATAATAATCAAATTTTTGTTGAATTTTGACAAAAATCCAAGACTATAGCCTTGCTCATTTTTTTGACAAAAATACTTTTGCATTTGGATTTGCGTGAAATTATAGAAAACGGTGTTTTGTGTGACGCTGAATCGACTGGCGCAATCAGTTCCCCGATAGGATGTATAGGATAGTCATAAATCGCGGTGCGAATGGGAAGTATACACTCGCATTCAAAAAAACTGAACTTTTAATGAAAATGAGCTCTAATATTGCATTTTAATCGCGATTTTCGTGTTCTACGTTATCGAAATAGTGGTCCTAAACCATTTTTATAATGATCAAATTTTTGTTGAATTTTGACAAAAATCCAAGACTATAGCCTTGCTCATTTTTTTGACAAAAATATTTTTGGATTTGGATTTGCGTGAAATTATAGAAAATGGTGTTTTTTGTGACGCTGAATCGACTGGCGCAATCAGTTCCTCGATAGGATGTATGGAATAGTCATAAATCGCGGTGCAAATGGGAAGTATACACTCGCATTCAAAAAAACTGAACTTTTAATGAAAATGAGCTCTAATATTGCATTTTAATCGCGATTTTCGTGTTCTACGTTATCGAAATAGTGGTCCTAAACCATTTTTATAATAATCAAATTTTTGTTGAATTTTGACAAAAATCCAAGACTATAGCCTTGCTCATTTTTTTGACAAAAATACTTTTGGATTTGGATTTGCGTGAAATTATAGAAAATGGTGTTTTTTGTGACGCTGAATCGACTGGCGCAATCAGTTCCTCGATAGGATGTATGGGATAGTCATAAATCGCGGTGCGAATGGGAAGTATACACTCGCATTCAAAAAAACTGAACTTTTAATGAAAATGAGCTCTAATATTGCATTTTAATCGTGATTTTCGTGTTCTACGTTATCGAAATAGTGGTCCTAAACCATTTTTATAATGATCAAATTTTTGTTGAATTTTGACAAAAATCCAAGACTATAGCCTTGCTCATTTTTTTGACAAAAATACTTTTGGATTTGGATTTGCGTGAAATTATAGAAACTGGTGTTTTTTGTGACGCTGAATCGACTGGCGCAATCAGTTCCTCGATAAGATGTATGGGATAGTCATAAATCAAGGTGCGAATGGAAAGTATACACTCGCATTCAAAAAAACTGAACTTTTAATGAAAATGAGCTCTAATATTGCATTTTAATCGCGATTTTCGTGTTCTACGTTATCGAAATAGTGGTCCCAAACCATTTTTATAATAATCAAATTTTTGTTGAATTTTGACAAAAATCCAAGACTATAGCCTTGCTCATTTTTTTGACAAAAATACTTTTGGATTTGGATTTGCGTGAAATTATAGAAAACGGTGTTTTTTGTGACGCTGAATCGACTGGCGCAATCAGTTCCTCGATAGGATGTATGGGATAGTCATAAATCGCGGTGCGAATGGGAAGTATACACTCGCATTCAAAAAAAACTGAATTTTTAATGAAAATGAGCTCTAATATTGCATTTTAATCGCGATTTTCGTGTTCTACGTTATCGAAATAGTGGTCGTAAACCATTTTTATAATGATCAAATTTTTGTTGAATTTTGACAAAAATCCAAGACTATAGCCTTGCTCATTTTTTTGACAAAAATATTTTTGGATTTGGATTTGCGTGAAATTATAGAAAACGGTGTTTTTTGTGACGCTGAATCGACTGGCGCAATCAGTTCCTCGATAGGATGTATGGGATAGTCATAAATCGCGGTGCGAATGGGAAGTATACACTCGCATTTAAAAAAACTGAACTTTTAATGAAAATGAGCTCTAATATTGCATTTTAATCGCGATTTTCGTGTTCTACGTTATCGAAATAGTGGTCCTAAACCATTTTTATAATGATCAAATTTTTGTTGAATTTTGACAAAAATCCAAGACTATAGCCTTGCTCTTTTTTGACAAAAATATTTTTGGATTTGGATTTGCGTGAAATTATAGAAAACGGTGTTTTTTGTGACGCTGAATCGACTGGCGCAATCAGTTCCTCGATAGGATGTATGGGACAGGCATAAATCGCGGTGCGAATGGGAAGTATACCTTTGCATTCAAAAAAACTGAACTTTTAATGAAAATGAGCTCTAATATTGCATTTTAATAGCGATTTTCGTGTTCTACGTTATCAAAATAGTGGTCCTAAACCATTTTTATAATGATCAAATTTTTGTTGAATTTTGACAAAAATCCAAGACTATAGCCTTGCTCATTTTTTTGACAAAAACACTTTTGGATTTGGATTTGCATGAAATTATAGAAAACGGTGTTTTTTGTGACGCTGAATCGACTGGCGCAATCAGTTCCTCGATAGGATGTATGGGATATTCATAAATCGCGGTGCGAATGGGAAGTATACACTCGCATTCAAAAAAACTGAACTTTTAATGAAAATGAGCTCTAATATTGCATTTTAATAGCGATTTTCGTGTTCTACGTTATCAAAATAGTGGTCCTAAACCATTTTTATAATGATCAAATTTTTGTTGAATTTTGACAAAAATCCAAGACTATAGCCTTGCTCATGTTTTGACAAAAATATTTTTGGATTTGGATTTGCGTGAAATTATAGAAAACGGTGTTTTTGTGACGCTGAATCGACTGGCGCAATCAGTTCCTCGATAGGATGTATGGGACAGTCATAAATCGCGGTGCGAATGGGAAGTATACACTCGCATTCAAAAAAACTGAAGTTTTAATGAAAAGGAGCTCTAATATTGCATTTTAATCGCGATTTTCGTGTTCTACGTTATCGAAATAGTGGTCCTAAACCATTTTTATAATAATAAAATTTTTGTTGAATTTTGACAAAAATCCAAGAAAATAGCATTGCTCATTTTTTGACAAAATACTTTTGGATTTGGATTTGCGTGAAATTATAGAAAATGGTGTTTTTTGTGACGCTGAATCGACTGGCGCAATCAGTTCCTCGATAGGATGTATGGGATAGGCATAAATCGCGGTGCGAATGGGAAGTATATACTCGCATTCAAAAAACTGAACTTTTAATGAAAATGAGCTCTAATATTGCATTTTAATCGCGATTTTCGTGTTCTACGTTATCAAAATAGTGGTCCTAAACCATTTTTATAATGATCAAATTTTTGTTGAATTTTGACAAAAATCCAAGACTATCCCTTGCTCATTTTTTTGACAAAAATATTTTTGGATTTGGATTTGCGTGAAATTATAGAAAACGGTGTTTTTGTGACGCTGAATCGACTGGCGCAATCAGTTCCTCGATAGGATGTATGGGATAGTCATAAATCGCGGTGCGAATGGGAAGTATACACTCGCATTCAAAAAAACTGAACTTTTAATGAAAATGAGCTCTAATATTGCATTTTAATCGCGATTTTCGTGTTCTACGTTATCGAAATAGTGGTCCTAAACCATTTTTATAATGATCAAATTTTTGTTGAATTTTGACAAAAGTCAAAGACTATAGCCTTGCTCATTTTTTGACAAAAATATTTTTGGATTTGGATTTGCGTGAAATTATAGAAAACGGTGTTTTTGTGACGCTGAATCGACTGGCGCAATCAGTTCCTCGATAGGATGTATGGGACAGGCATAAATCGCGGTGCGAATGGGAAGTATACACTTGCATTCAAAAAAACTGAACTTTTAATGAAAATGAGCTCTAATATTGCATTTTAATCGCGATTTTCGTGTTCTACGTTATCGAAATAGTGGTCCTAAACCATTTTTATAATGATCAAATTTTTGTTGAATTTTGACAAAAATCCAAGACTATAGCCTTGCTCATTTTTTTGACAAAAACACTTTTGGATTTGGATTTGCATGAAATTATAGAAAACGGTGTTTTTTGTGACGCTGAATCGACTGGCGCAATCAGTTCCTCGATAGGATGTATGGGATATTCATAAATCGCGGTGCGAATGGCAAGTATACACTCGCATTCAAAAAAACTGAATTTTTAATGAAAATGAGCTCTAATATTGCATTTTAATAGCGATTTTCGTGTTCTACGCTATCAAAATAGTGGTCCTAAACCATTTTTATAATGATCAAATTTTTGTTGAATTTTGACAAAAATCCAAGACTATAGCCTTGCTCATGTTTTGACAAAAATATTTTTGGATTTGGATTTGCGTGAAATTATAGAAAACGGTGTTTTTTGTGACGCTGAATCGACTGGCGCAATCAGTTCCTCGATAGGATGTATGGAATAGTCATAAATCGCGGTGCAAATGGGAAGTATACACTCGCATTCAAAAAAACTGAACTTTTAATGAAAATGAGCTCTAATATTGCATTTTAATCGCGATTTTCGTGTTCTACGTTATCGAAATAGTGGTCCTAAACCATTTTTATAATAATCAAATTTTTGTTGAATTTTGACAAAAATCCAAGACTATAGCCTTGCTCATTTTTTTGACAAAAATACTTTTGGATTTGGATTTGCGTGAAATTATAGAAAATGGTGTTTTTTGTGACGCTGAATCGACTGGCGCAATCAGTTCCTCGATAGGATGTATGGGATAGTCATAAATCGCGGTGCGAATGGGAAGTATACACTCGCATGCAAAAAACTGAACTTTTAATGAAAATGAGCTCTAATATTGCATTTTAATCGCGATTTTCGTGTTCTACGTTATCGAAATAGTGGTCCTAAACCATTTTTATAATGATCAAATTTTTGTTGAATTTTGACAAAAATCCAAGACTATAGCCTTGCTCATTTTTTTGACAAAAATATTTTTGGATTTGGATTTGCGTGAAATTATAGAAAACGGTGTTTTTTGTGACGCTGAATCGACTGGCGCAATCAGTTCCTCGATAGGATGTATGGGATAGTCATAAATCGCGGTGCGAATGGGAAGTATACACTTGCATTCAAAAAAACAACTTTTAATGAAAATGAGCTCTAATATTGCATTTTAATCGCGATTTTCGTGTTCTACGTTATCGAAATAGTGGTCCTAAACCATTTTTATAATGATCAAATTTTTTTTGAATTTTGACAAAAATCCAAGACTATAGCCTTGCTCATTTTTTGACAAAAATATTTTTGGATTTGGATTTGCGTGAAATTATAGAAAACGGTGTTTTTTGTGACGCTGAATCGACTGGCGCAATCAGTTCCTCGATAGGATGTATGGGATAGTCATAAATCGCGGTGCGAATGGGAAGTATACACTTGCATTCAAAAAAACAACTTTTAATGAAAATGAGCTCTAATATTGCATTTTAATCGCGATTTTCGTGTTCTACGTTATCGAAATAGTGGTCCTAAACCATTTTTATAATGATCAAATTTTTGTTGAATTTTGACAAAAATCCAAGACTATAGCCTTGCTCATTTTTTTGACAAAAATATTTTTGGATTTGGATTTGCGTGAAATTATAGAAAACGGTGTTTTTTGTGACGCTGAATCGACTGGCGCAATCAGTTTCTCGATAGGATGTATGGGATAGTCATAAATCGCGGTGCGAATGGGAAGTATACACTCGCATTCAAAAAAACTGAACTTTTAATGAAAATGAGCTCTAATATTGCATTTTAATCGCGATTTTCGTGTTCTACGTTATCGAAATAGTGGTCCTAAACCATTTTTATAATGATCAAATTTTTGTTGAATTTTGACAAAAATCCAAGACTATAGCCTTGCTCATTTTTTTGACAAAAATATTTTTGGATTTGGATTTGCGTGAAATTATAGAAAACGGTGTTTTTTGTGACGCTGAATCGACTGGCGCAATCAGTTCCTCGATAGGATGTATGGGATAGTCATAAATCGCGGTGCGAATGGGAAGTATACACTCGCATTCAAAAAAACAACTTTTAATGAAAATGAGCTCTAATATTGCATTTTAATAGCGATTTTCGTGTTCTACGCTATCAAAATAGTGGTCCTAAACCATTTTTATAATGATCAAATTTTTGTTGAATTTTGACAAAAATCCAAGACTATAGCCTTGCTCATGTTTTGACAAAAATATTTTTGGATTTGGATTTGCGTGAAATTATAGAAAACGGTGTTTTTTGAGACGCTGAATCGACTGGCGCAATCAGTTTCTCGATAGGATGTATGGGATAGTCATAAATCGCGGTGCGAATGGGAAGTATACACTTGCATTCAAAAAAACTGAACTTTTAATGAAAATGAGCTCTAATATTGCATTTTAATCGCGATTTTCGTGTTCTACGTTATCGAAATAGTGGTCCTAAACCATTTTTATAATGATCAAATTTTTGTTGAATTTTGACAAAAATCCAAGACTATAGCCTTGCTCATTTTTTGACAAAAATATTTTTGGATTTGGATTTGCGTGAAATTATAGAAAACGGTGTTTTTTGAGACGCTGAATCGACTGGCGCAATCAGTTTCTCGATAGGATGTATGGGATAGTCATAAATCGCGGTGCGAATGGGAAGTATACACTTGCATTCAAAAAAACTGAACTTTTAATGAAAATGAGCTCTAATATTGCATTTTAATCGCGATTTTCGTGTTCTACGTTATCGAAATAGTGGTCCTAAACCATTTTTATAATGATCAAATTTTTGTTGAATTTTGACAAAAATCCAAGACTATAGCCTTGCTCATTTTTTTGACAAAAATATTTTTGGATTTGGATTTGCGTGAAATTATAGAAAACGGTGTTTTTTGTGACGCTGAATCGACTGGCGCAATCAGTTCCTCGATAGGATGTATGGGATAGTCATAAATCGCGGTGCGAATGGGAAGTATACACTTGCATTCAAAAAAACTGAACTTTTAATGAAAATGAGCTCTAATATTGCATTTTAATCGCGATTTTCGTGTTCTACGTTATCGAAATAGTGGTCCTAAACCATTTTTATAATGATCAAATTTTTGTTGAATTTTGACAAAAATCCAAGACTATAGCCTTGCTCATTTTTTTTGACAAAAATATTTTTGGATTTGGATTTGCGCGAAATTATAGAAAACGGTGTTTTTGTGACGCTGAATCGACTGGCGCAATCAGTTCCTCGATAGGATGTATGGGATAGTCATAAATCGCGGTGCGAATGGGAAGTATACACTTGCATTCAAAAAAACTGAACTTTTAATGAAAATGAGCTCTAATATTGCATTTTAATCGCGATTTTCGTGTTCTACGTTATCGAAATAGTGGTCCTAAACCATTTTTATAATGATCAAATTTTTGTTGAATTTTGACAAAAATCCAAGACTCTAGCCTTGCTCATTTTTGGACAAAAATAGTTTTGGATTTGGATTTGCGTGAAATTATAGAAAACGGTGTTTTTTGTGACGCTGAATCGACTGGCGCAATCAGTTCCTCGATAGGATGTATGGGATAGTCATAAATCGCGGTGCGAATGGGAAGTATACACTCGCATTCAAAAAAACTGAACTTTTAATGAAAATGAGCTCTAATATTGCATTTTAATCGCGATTTTCGTGTTCTACGTTATCAAAATAGTGGTCCTAAACCATTTTTATAATGATCAAATTTTTGTTGAATTTTGACAAAAATCCAAGACTATAGCCTTGCTCATTTTTTTTGACAAAAATATTTTTGGATTTGGATTTGCGCGAAATTATAGAAAACGGTGTTTTTGTGACGCTGAATCGACTGGCGCAATCAGTTCCTCGATAGGATGTATGGGATAGTCATAAATCGCGGTGCGAATGGGAAGTATACACTTGCATTCAAAAAAAACTGAATTTTTAATGAAAATGAGCTCTAATATTGCATTTTAATCGCGATTTTCGTGTTCTACGTTATCGAAATAGTGGTCCTAAACCATTTTTATAATGATCAAATTTTTGTTGAATTTTGACAAAAATCCAAGACTATAGCCTTGCTCATTTTTTTGACAAAAATATTTTTGGATTTGGATTTGCGTGAAATTATAGAAAACGGTGTTTTTTGTGACGCTGAATCGACTGGCGCAATCAGTTCCTCGATAGGATGTATGGGATAGTCATAAATCGCGGTGCGAATGGGAAGTATACACTCGCATTCAAAAAAACTGAACTTTTAATGAAAATGAGCTCTAATATTGCATTTTAATCGCGATTTTCGTGTTCTACGTTATCGAAATAGTGGTCCTAAACCATTTTTATAATGATCAAATTTTTGTTGAATTTTGACAAAAATCCAAGACTATAGCCTTGCTCATTTTTTTGACAAAAATATTTTTGGATTTGGATTTGCGTGAAATTATAGAAAACGGTGTTTTTTGTGACGCTGAATCGACTGGCGCAATCAGTTCCTCGATAGGATGTATGGGACAGGCATAAATCGCGGTGCGAATGGGAAGTATACACTTGCATTCAAAAAAACTGAACTTTTAATGAAAATGAGCTCTAATATTGCATTTTAATCGCGATTTTCGTGTTCTACGTTATCGAAATAGTGGTCCTAAACCATTTTTATAATGATCAAATTTTTGTTGAATTTTGACAAAAATCCAAGACTATAGCCTTGCTCATTTTTTTGACAAAAATATTTTTGGATTTGGATTTGCGTGAAATTATAGAAAACGGTGTTTTTTGTGACGCTGAATCGACTGGCGCAATCAGTTCCTCGATAGGATGTATGGGATAGTCATAAATCGCGGTGCGAATGGGAAGTATACACTCGCATTCAAAAATCTGAACTTTTAATGAAAATGAGCTCTAATATTGCATTTTAATCGCGATTTTCGTGTTCTACGTTATCGAAATAGTGGTCCTAAACCATTTTTATAATGATCAAATTTTTGTTGAATTTTGACAAAAATCCAAGACTATAGCCTTGCTCATTTTTTTGACAAAAATATTTTTGGATTTGGATTTGCGTGAAATTATAGAAAACGGTGTTTTTTGTGACGCTGAATCGACTGGCGCAATCAGTTCCTCGATAGGATGTATGGGATAGTCATAAATCGCGGTGCGAATGGGAAGTATACACTCGCATTCAAAAAAACTGAACTTTTAATGAAAATGAGCTCTAATATTGCATTTTAATCGCGATTTTCGTGTTCTACGTTATCGAAATAGTGGTCCTAAACCATTTTTATAATGATCAAATTTTTGTTGAATTTTGACAAAAATCCAAGACTATAGCCTTGCTCATTTTTTTGACAAAAATATTTTTGGATTTGGATTTGCGTGAAATTATAGAAAACGGTGTTTTTTGTGACGCTGAATCGACTGGCGCAATCAGTTCCTCGATAGGATGTATGGGATAGTCATAAATCGCGGTGCGAATGGGAAGTATACACTTGCATTCAAAAAAACAACTTTTAATGAAAATGAGCTCTAATATTGCATTTTAATCGCGATTTTCGTGTTCTACGTTATCGAAATAGTGGTCCTAAACCATTTTTATAATGATCAAATTTTTTTTGAATTTTGACAAAAATCCAAGACTATAGCCTTGCTCATTTTTTTGACAAAAATATTTTTGGATTTGGATTTGCGTGAAATTATAGAAAACGGTGTTTTTTGTGACGCTAAATCGACTGGCGCAATCAGTTCCTCGATAGGATGTATGGGATAGTCATAAATCGCGGTGCGAATGGGAAGTATACACTGTAAGCTTTTAATGAAAATGAGCTCTAATATTGCATTTTAATCGCAATTTTCGTGTTCTACGTTATCGAAATAGTGGTCCTAAACCATTTTTATAATGATCAAATTTTTGTTGAATTTTGACAAAAATCCAAGACTATAGCCTTGCTCATTTTTTGACAAAAATATTTTTGGATTTGGATTTGCGTGAAATTATAGAAAACGGTGTTTTTTGTGACGCTGAATCGACTGGCGCAATCAGTTCCTCGATAGGATGTATGGGATAGTCATAAATCGCGGTGCGAATGGGAAGTATACACTCGCATTCAAAAAAACTGAACTTTTAATGAAAATGAGCTCTAATATTGCATTTTAATCGCGATTTTCGTGTTCTACGTTATCAAAATAGTGGTCCTAAACCATTTTTATAATGATCAAATTTTTGTTGAATTTTGACAAAAATCCAAGACTATAGCCTTGCTCATTTTTTGACAAAAATATTTTTGGATTTGGATTTGCGTGAAATTATAGAAAACGGTGTTTTTTGTGACGCTGAATCGACTGGCGCAATCAGTTCCTCGATAGGATGTATGGGATAGTCATAAATCGCGGTGCGAATGGGAAGTATACACTCGCATTCAAAAAAACTGAACTTTTAATGAAAATGAGCTCTAATATTGCATTTTAATCGCGATTTTCGTGTTCTACGTTATCGAAATAGTGGTCCTAAACCATTTTTATAATAATCAAATTTTTGTTGAATTTTGACAAAAACCCAAGACTATAGCCTTGCTCATTTTTTGACAAAAACAGTTTTGGATTTGGATTTGCATGAAATTATAGAAAACGGTGTTTTTGTGACGCTGAATCGACTGGCGCAATCAGTTCCTCGATAGGATGTATGGGAGAGTCATAAATCGCGGTGCGAATGGGAAGTATACCTTTGCATTCAAAAAAACTGAACTTTTAATGAAAATGAGCTCTAATATTGCATTTTAATCGCGATTTTCGTGTTCTACGTTATCGAAATAGTGGTCCTAAACCATTTTTATAATGATCAAATTTTTGTTGAATTTTGACAAAAATCCAAGACTATAGCCTTGCTCATTTTTTTGACAAAAATATTTTTGGATTTGGATTTGCGTGAAATTATAGAAAACGGTGTTTTTTGTGACGCTGAATCGACTGGCGCAATCAGTTCCTCGATAGGATGTATGGGACAGGCATAAATCGCGGTGCGAATGGGAAGTATACACTCGCATTCAAAAAAACTGAACTTTTAATGAAAATGAGCTCTAATATTGCATTTTAATCGCGATTTTCGTGTTCTACGTTATCGAAATAGTGGTCCTAAACCATTTTTATAATGATCAAATTTTTGTTGAATTTTGACAAAAATCCAAGACTATAGCCTTGCTCATTTTTTTGACAAAAATATTTTTGGATTTGGATTTGCGTGAAATTATAGAAAACGGTGTTTTTTGTGACGCTGAATCGACTGGCGCAATCAGTTTCTCGATAGGATGTATGGGATAGTCATAAATCGCGGTGCAAATGGGAAGTATACACTCGCATTCAAAAAAACTGAACTTTTAATGAAAATGAGCTCTAATATTGCATTTTAATCGCGATTTTCGTGTTCTACGTTATCAAAATAGTGGTCCTAAACCATTTTTATAATGATCAAATTTTTGTTGAATTTTGACAAAAATCCAAGACTATAGCCTTGCTCATTTTTTTGACAAAAACACTTTTGGATTTGGATTTGCATGAAATTATAGAAAACGGTGTTATTTGTGACGCTGAATCGACTGGCGCAATCAGTTCCTCGATAGGATGTATGGGATATTCATAAATCGCGGTGCGAATGGGAAGTATACACTCGCATTCAAAAAAACTGAACTTTTAATGAAAATGAGCTCTAATATTGCATTTTAATCGCGATTTTCGTGTTCTACGTTATCGAAATAGTGGTCCTAAACCATTTTTATAATGATCAAATTTTTGTTGAATTTTGACAAAAATCCAAGACTATAGCCTTGCTCATTTTTTTGACAAAAATATTTTTGGATTTGGATTTGCGTGAAATTATAGAAAACGGTGTTTTTTGTGACGCTGAATCGACTGGCGCAATCAGTTCCTCGATAGGATGTATGGGATAGTCATAAATCGCGGTGCGAATGGGAAGTATACACTTGCATTCAAAAAAACTGAACTTTTAATGAAAATGAGCTCTAATATTGCATTTTAATAGCGATTTTCGTGTTCTACGTTATCGAAATAGTGGTCCTAAACCATTTTTATAATGATCAAATTTTTGTTGAATTTTGACAAAAATCCAAGACTATAGCCTTGCTCATTTTTTGACAAAAATATTTTTGGATTTGGATTTGCGTGAAATTATAGAAAACGGTGTTTTTTGAGACGCTGAATCGACTGGCGCAATCAGTTTCTCGATAGGATGTATGGGATAGTCATAAATCGCGGTGCGAATGGGAAGTATACACTCGCATTCAAAAAAACTGAACTTTTAATGAAAATGAGCTCTAATATTGCATTTTAATCGCGATTTTCGTGTTCTACGTTATCGAAATAGTGGTCCTAAACCATTTTTATAATGATCAAATTTTTGTTGAATTTTGACAAAAATCCAAGACTATAGCCTTGCTCATTTTTTTGACAAAAATATTTTTGGATTTGGATTTGCGTGAAATTATAGAAAACGGTGTTTTTTGTGACGCTGAATCGACTGGCGCAATCAGTTCCTCGATAGGATGTATGGGACAGGCATAAATCGCGGTGCGAATGGGAAGTATACACTTGCATTCAAAAAAACTGAACTTTTAATGAAAATGAGCTCTAATATTGCATTTTAATCGCGATTTTCGTGTTCTACGTTATCGAAATAGTGGTCCTAAACCATTTTTATAATGATCAAATTTTTGTTAAATTTTGACAAAAATCCCAGACTATAGCCTTGCTCATTTTTTTGACAAAAATATTTTTGGATTTGGATTTGCGTGAAATTATAGAAAACGGTGTTTTTTGTGACGCTGAATCGACTGGCGCAATCAGTTTCTCGATAGGATGTATGGGATAGTCATAAATCGCGGTGCGAATGGGAAGTATACACTCGCCTTCAAAAATACTGATTTTTTAATGAAAATGAGCTCTAATATTGCATTTTAATAGCGATTTTCGTGTTCTACGCTATCAAAATAGTGGTCCCAAACCATTTTTATAATGACCAAATTTTTGTTGAATTTTGATAAAAATCCAAGACTATAGCCTTGCTCATTTTTTTGACAAAAACACTTTTGGATTTGAATTTGCATGAAATTATAGAAAACGGTGTTATTTGTGACGCTGAATCGACTGGCGCAATCAGTTCCTCGATAGGATGTATGGGATATTCATAAATCGCGGTGCGAATGGGAAGTATACACTCGCATTCAAAAAAACTGAACTTTTAATGAAAATGAGCTCTAATATTGCATTTTAATCGCAATTTTCGTGTTCTACGTTATCGAAATAGTGGTCCTAAACCATTTTTATAATGATCAAATTTTTGTTGAATTTTGACAAAAATCCAAGACTATAGCCTTGCTCATTTTTTGACAAAAATATTTTTGGATTTGGATTTGCGTGAAATTATAGAAAACGGTGTTTTTTGAGACGCTGAATCGACTGGCGCAATCAGTTTCTCGATAGGATGTATGGGATAGTCATAAATCGCGGTGCGAATGGGAAGTATACACTTGCATTCAAAAAAACTGAACTTTTAATGAAAATGAGCTCTAATATTGCATTTTAATCGCGATTTTCGTGTTCTACGTTATCGAAATAGTGGTCCTAAACCATTTTTATAATGATCAAATTTTTGTTGAATTTTGACAAAAATCCAAGACTATAGCCTTGCTCATTTTTTTGACAAAAATATTTTTGGATTTGGATTTGCGTGAAATTATAGAAAACGGTGTTTTTTGTGACGCTGAATCGACTGGCGCAATCAGTTTCTCGATAGGATGTATGGGATAGTCATAAATCGCGGTGCGAATGGGAAGTATACACTCGCATTCAAAAAAACTGAACTTTTAATGAAAATGAGCTCTAATATTGCATTTTAGTAGCGATTTTCGTGTTCTACGCTATCAAAATAGTGGTCCTAAACCATTTTTATAATGATCAAATTTTTGTTGAATTTTGATA
Source organism: Ophraella communa (assembly GCA_035357415.1). Classification (NCBI taxonomy): domain Eukaryota; kingdom Metazoa; phylum Arthropoda; class Insecta; order Coleoptera; family Chrysomelidae; genus Ophraella; species Ophraella communa. Next base: position 2,016,432 of record CM068982.1, on the reverse strand, counting down.
AAAATCCAAGACTATAGCCTTGCTCATTTTTTTGACAAAAACACTTTTGGATTTGGATTTGCGTGAAATTATAGAAAACGGTGTTATTTGTGACGCTGAATCGACTGGCGCAATCAGTTCCTCGATAGGATGTATGGGATAGTCATAAATCGCGGTGCGAATGGGAAGTATACACTCGCATTCAAAAAAACTGAACTTTTAATGAAAATGAGCTCTAATATTGCATTTTAATCGCAATTTTCGTGTTCTACGTTATCGAAATAGTGGTCCTAAACCATTTTTATAATGATCAAATTTTTGTTGAATTTTGACAAAAATCCAAGACTATAGCCTTGCTCATTTTTTGACAAAAATATTTTTGGATTTGGATTTGCGTGAAATTATAGAAAATGGTGTTTTTTGTGACGCTGAATCGACTGGCGCAATCAGTTCCTCGATAGGATGTATGGGACAGGCATAAATCGCGGTGCGAATGGGAAGTATACACTCGCATTCAAAAAAACTGAACTTTTAATGAAAATGAGCTCTAATATTGCATTTTAATCGCGATTTTCGTGTTCTACGTTATCGAAATAGTGGTCCTAAACCATTTTTATAATGATCAAATTTTTGTTGAATTTTGACAAAAATCCAAGACTATAGCCTTGCTCATTTTTTTGACAAAAACACTTTTGGATTTGGATTTGCATGAAATTATAGAAAACGGTGTTTTTTGTGACGCTGAATCGACTGGCGCAATCAGTTCCTCGATAGGATGTATGGGATATTCATAAATCGCGGTGCGAATGGCAAGTATACACTCGCATTCAAAAAAACTGAATTTTTAATGAAAATGAGCTCTAATATTGCATTTTAATAGCGATTTTCGTGTTCTACGCTATCAAAATAGTGGTCCTAAACCATTTTTATAATGATCAAATTTTTGTTGAATTTTGACAAAAATCCAAGACTATAGCCTTGCTCATTTTTTTGACAAAAATATTTTTGGATTTGGATTTGCGTGAAATTATAGAAAACGGTGTTTTTTGTGACGCTAAATCGACTGGCGCAATCAGTTCCTCGATAGGATGTATGGAATAGTCATAAATCGCGGTGCAAATGGGAAGTATACACTCGCATTCAAAAAAACTGAACTTTTAATGAAAATGAGCTCTAATATTGCATTTTAATCGCGATTTTCGTGTTCTACGTTATCGAAATAGTGGTCCTAAACCATTTTTATAATAATCAAATTTTTGTTGAATTTTGACAAAAATCCAAGACTATAGCCTTGCTCATTTTTTTGACAAAAATATTTTTGGATTTGGATTTGCGTGAAATTATAGAAAATGGTGTTTTTTGTGACGCTGAATCGACTGGCGCAATCAGTTCCTCGATAGGATGTATGGAATAGTCATAAATCGCGGTGCGAATGGGAAGTATACACTCGCATTCAAAAAAACTGAACTTTTAATGAAAATGAGCTCTAATATTGCATTTTAATCGCGATTTTCGTGTTCTACGTTATCGAAATAGTGGTCCTAAACCATTTTTATAATGATCAAATTTTTGTTGAATTTTGACAAAAATCCAAGACTATAGCCTTGCTCATTTTTTTGACAAAAATATTTTTGGATTTGGATTTGCGTGAAATTATAGAAAACGGTGTTTTTTGTGACGCTGAATCGACTGGCGCAATCAGTTCCTCGATAGGATGTATGGGACAGGCATAAATCGCGGTGCGAATGGGAAAGTATACACTCGCATTCAAAAAACTGAACTTTTAATGAAAATGAGCTCTAATATTGCATTTTAATCGCGATTTTCGTGTTCTACGTTATCGAAATAGTGGTCCTAAACCATTTTTATAATGATCAAATTTTTGTTGAATTTTGACAAAAATCCAAGACTATAGCCTTGCTCATTTTTTTGACAAAAATATTTTTGGATTTGGATTTGCGTGAAATTATAGAAAACGGTGTTTTTTGTGACGCTGAATCGACTGGCGCAATCAGTTCCTCGATAGGATGTATGGGACAGGCATAAATCGCGGTGCGAATGGGAAGTATACACTTGCATTCAAAAAAACTGAACTTTTAATGAAAATGAGCTCTAATATTGCATTTTAATCGCGATTTTCGTGTTCTACGTTATCGAAATAGTGGTCCTAAACCATTTTTATAATGATCAAATTTTTGTTGAATTTTGACAAAAATCCAAGACTATAGCCTTGCTCATTTTTTTGACAAAAATATTTTTGGATTTGGATTTGCGTGAAATTATAGAAAACGGTGTTTTTTGTGACGCTGAATCGACTGGCGCAATCAGTTCCTCGATAGGATGTATGGGACAGGCATAAATCGCGGTGCGAATGGGAAGTATACACTTGCATTCAAAAAAACTGAACTTTTAATGAAAATGAGCTCTAATATTGCATTTTAATCGCGATTTTCGTGTTCTACGTTATCGAAATAGTGGTCCTAAACCATTTTTATAATGATCAAATTTTTGTTGAATTTTGACAAAAATCCAAGACTATAGCCTTGCTCATTTTTTTGACAAAAATATTTTTGGATTTGGATTTGCGTGAAATTTTAGAAAACGGTGTTTTTTGTGACGCTGAATCGACTGGCGCAATCAGTTCCTCGATAGGATGTATGGGACAGGCATAAATCGCGGTGCGAATGGGAAGTATACACTCGCATTCAAAAAAAATGAAGTTTTAATGAAAATGAGCTCTAATATTGCATTTTAATCGCGATTTTCGTGTTCTACGTTATCGAAATAGTGGTCCTAAACCATTTTTATAATGATCAAATTTTTGTTGAATTTTGACAAAAATCCAAGACTATAGCCTTGCTCATTTTTTTGACAAAAATATTTTTGGATTTGGATTTGCGTGAAATTATAGAAAACGGTGTTTTTTGTGACGCTGAATCGACTGGCGCAATCAGTTCCTCGATAGGATGTATGGGATAGTCATAAATCGCGGTGCGAATGGGAAGTATACACTCGCATTCAAAAAAACTGAACTTTTAATGAAAATGAGCTCTAATATTGCATTTTAATCGCGATTTTCGTGTTCTACGTTATCAAAATAGTGGTCCTAAACCATTTTTATAATGATCAAATTTTTGTTGAATTTTGACAAAAATCCAAGACTATAGCCTTGCTCATTTTTTTTGACAAAAATATATTTGGATTTGGATTTGCGTGAAATTATAGAAAACGGTGTTTTTTGTGACGCTGAATCGACTGGCGCAATCAGTTCCTCGATAGGATGTATGGGATAGTCATAAATCGCGGTGCGAATGGGAAGTATACACTCGCATTCAAAAAAACTGAACTTTTAATGAAAATGAGCTCTAATATTGCATTTTAATCGCGATTTTCGTGTTCTACGTTATCAAAATAGTGGTCCTAAACCATTTTTATAATAATCAAATTTTTGTTGAATTTTGACAAAAATCCAAGACTATAGCCTTGCTCATTTTTTTGACAAAAACACTTTTGGATTTGGATTTGCGTGAAATTATAGAAAACGGTGTTTTTTGTGACGCTGAATCGACTGGCGCAATCAGTTCCTCGATAGGATGTATGGGACAGGCATAAATCGCGGTGCGAATGGGAAGTATACCTTTGCATTCAAAAAAACTGAACTTTTAATGAAAATGAGCTCTAATATTGCATTTTAATCGCAATTTTCGTGTTCTACGTTATCGAAATAGTGGTCCTAAACCATTTTTATAATGATCAAATTTTTGTTGAATTTTGACAAAAATCCAAGACTATAGCCTTGCTCATTTTTTTGACAAAAATATTTTTGGATTTGGATTTGCGTGAAATTATAGAAAACGGTGTTTTTTGTGACGCTGAATCGACTGGCGCAATCAGTTCCTCGATAGGATGTATGGGACAGGCATAAATCGCGGTGCGAATGGGAAGTATACACTTGCATTCACATTAACTGAGCTTTTAATGAAAATGAGCTCTAATATTGCATTTTAATCGCGATTTTCGTGTTCTACGTTATCGAAATAGTGGTCCTAAACCATTTTTATAATGATCAAATTTTTGTTGAATTTTGACAAAAATCCAAGACTATAGCCTTGCTCATTTTTTTGACAAAAATATTTTTGGATTTGGATTTGCGTGAAATTATAGAAAACGGTGTTTTTTGTGACGCTGAATCGACTGGCGCAATCAGTTTCTCGATAGGATGTATGGGATAGTCATAAATCGCGGTGCGAATGGGAAGTATACACTCGCATTCAAAAAAACTGAACTTTTAATGAAAATGAGCTCTAATATTGCATTTTAATAGCGATTTTCGTGTTCTACGCTATCAAAATAGTGGTCCTAAACCATTTTTATAATGATCAAATTTTTGTTGAATTTTGACAAAAATCCAAGACTATAGCCTTGCTCATTTTTTTGACAAAAACACTTTTGGATTTGGATTTGCATGAAATTATAGAAAACGGTGTTTTTTGTGACGCTGAATCGACTGGCGCAATCAGTTCCTCGATAGGATGTATGGGATATTCATAAATCGCGGTGCGAATGGGAAGTATACACTCGCATTCAAAAAAACTGAACTTTTAATGAAAATGAGCTCTAATATTGCATTTTAATCGCAATTTTCGTGTTCTACGTTATCGAAATAGTGGTCCTAAACCATTTTTATAATGATCAAATTTTTGTTGAATTTTGACAAAAATCCAAGACTATAGCCTTGCTCATTTTTTGACAAAAATATTTTTGGATTTGGATTTGCGTGAAATTATAGAAAACGGTGTTTTTTGTGACGCTGAATCGACTGGCGCAATCAGTTTCTCGATAGGATGTATGGGATAGTCATAAATCGCGGTGCGAATGGGAAGTATACACTCGCATTCAAAAAAACTGAACTTTTAATGAAAATGAGCTCTAATATTGCATTTTAATCGCGATTTTCGTGTTCTACGTTATCGAAATAGTGGTCCTAAACCATTTTTATAATGATCAAATTTTTGTTGAATTTTGACAAAAATCCAAGACTATAGCCTTGCTCATTTTTTGACAAAAATATTTTTGGATTTGGATTTGCGTGAAATTATAGAAAATGGTGTTGTTGGTGACGCTGAATCGACTGGCGCAATCAGTTTCTCGATAGGATGTATGGGATAGTCATAAATCGCGGTGCGAATGGGAAGTATACACTCGCATTCAAAAAAACTGAACTTTTAATGAAAATGAGCTCTAATATTGCATTTTAATCGCGATTTTCGTGTTCTACGTTATCGAAATAGTGGTCCTAAACCATTTTTATAATGATCAAATTTTTGTTGAATTTTGACAAAAATCCAAGACTATAGCCTTGCTCATTTTTTTGACAAAAATATTTTTGGATTTGGATTTGCGTGAAATTATAGAAAACGGTGTTTTTTGTGACGCTGAATCGACTGGCGCAATCAGTTCCTCGATAGGATGTATGGGACAGGCATAAATCGCGGTGCGAATGGGAAGTATACACTCGCATTCAAAAAAACTGAACTTTTAATGAAAATGAGCTCTAATATTGCATTTTAATCGCGATTTTCGTGTTCTACGTTATCGAAATAGTGGTCCTAAACCATTTTTATAATGATCAAATTTTTGTTGAATTTTGACAAAAATCCAAGACTATAGCCTTGCTCATTTTTTGACAAAAATATTTTTGGATTTGGATTTGCGTGAAATTATAGAAAACGGTGTTTTTTGAGACGCTGAATCGACTGGCGCAATCAGTTTCTCGATAGGATGTATGGGATAGTCATAAATCGCGGTGCGAATGGGAAGTATACACTCGCATTCAAAAAAACTGAACTTTTAATGAAAATGAGCTCTAATATTGCATTTTAGTAGCGATTTTCGTGTTCTACGCTATCAAAATAGTGGTCCTAAACCATTTTTATAATGATCAAATTTTTGTTGAATTTTGATAAAAATCCAAGACTATAGCCTTGCTCATTTTTTTGACAAAAACACTTTTGGATTTGGATTTGCTTGAAATTATAGAAAACGGTGTTATTTGTGACGCTGAATCGACTGGCGCAATCAGTTCCTCGATAGGATGTATGGGATATTCATAAATCGCGGTGCGAATGGGAAGTATACACTCGCATTCAAAAAACCTGAACTTTTAATGAAAATGAGCTCTAATATTGCATTTTAATCGCAATTTTCGTGTTCTACGTTATCGAAATAGTGGTCCTAAACCATTTTTATAATGATCAAATTTTTGTTGAATTTTGACAAAAATCCAAGACTATAGCCTTGCTCATTTTTTGACAAAAATATTTTTGGATTTGGATTTGCGTGAAATTATAGAAAACGGTGTTTTTTGAGACGCTGAATCGACTGGCGCAATCAGTTTCTCGATAGGATGTATGGGATAGTCATAAATCGCGGTGCGAATGGGAAGTATACACTTGCATTCAAAAAAACTGAACTTTTAATGAAAATGAGCTCTAATATTGCATTTTAATCGCGATTTTCGTGTTCTACGTTATCGAAATAGTGGTCCTAAACCATTTTTATAATGATCAAATTTTTGTTGAATTTTGACAAAAATCCAAGACTATAGCCTTGCTCATTTTTTTGACAAAAATATTTTTGGATTTGGATTTGCGTGAAATTATAGAAAACGGTGTTTTTTGTGACGCTGAATCGACTGGCGCAATCAGTTTCTCGATAGGATGTATGGGATAGTCATAAATCGCGGTGCGAATGGGAAGTATACACTCGCATTCAAAAAAACTGAACTTTTAATGAAAATGAGCTCTAATATTGCATTTTAATCGCGATTTTCGTGTTCTACGTTATCAAAATAGTGGTCCTAAACCATTTTTATAATGATCAAATTTTTGTTGAATTTTGACAAAAATCCAAGACTATAGCCTTGCTCATTTTTTTGACAAAAATACTTTTGGATTTGGATTGCATGAAATTATAGAAAACGGTGTTTTTTGTGACGCTGAATCGACTGGCGCAATCAGTTCCTCGATAGGATGTATGGGATAGTCATAAATCGCGGTGCGAATGGGAAGTATACACTCGCATTCAAAAAAACTGAACTTTTAATGAAAATGAGCTCTAATATTGCATTTTAATCGCGATTTTCGTGTTCTACGTTATCGAAATAGTGGTCCTAAACCATTTTTATAATGATCAAATTTTTGTTGAATTTTGACAAAAATCCAAGACTATAGCCTTGCTCATTTTTTGACAAAAATATTTTTGGATTTGGATTTGCGTGAAATTATAGAAAACGGTGTTTTTTGAGACGCTGAATCGACTGGCGCAATCAGTTTCTCGATAGGATGTATGGGATAGTCATAAATCGCGGTGCGAATGGGAAGTATACACTTGCATTCAAAAAAACTGAACTTTTAATGAAAATGAGCTCTAATATTGCATTTTAATCGCGATTTTCGTGTTCTACGTTATCGAAATAGTGGTCCTAAACCATTTTTATAATGATCAAATTTTTGTTGAATTTTGACAAAAATCCAAGACTATAGCCTTGCTCATTTTTTTGACAAAAATATTTTTGGATTTGGATTTGCGTGAAATTATAGAAAACGGTGTTTTTTGTGACGCTGAATCGACTGGCGCAATCAGTTTCTCGATAGGATGTATGGGATAGTCATAAATCGCGGTGCGAATGGGAAGTATACACTCGCATTCAAAAAAACTGAACTTTTAATGAAAATGAGCTCTAATATTGCATTTTAATCGCGATTTTCGTGTTCTACGTTATCGAAATAGTGGTCCTAAACCATTTTTATAATGATCAAATTTTTGTTAAATTTTGACAAAAATCCCAGACTATAGCCTTGCTCATTTTTTTGACAAAAATATTTTTGGATTTGGATTTGCGTGAAATTATAGAAAACGGTGTTTTTTGTGACGCTGAATCGACTGGCGCAATCAGTTTCTCGATAGGATGTATGGGATAGTCATAAATCGCGGTGCGAATGGGAAGTATACACTCGCATTCAAAAAAACTGAACTTTTAATGAAAATGAGCTCTAATATTGCATTTTAGTAGCGATTTTCGTGTTCTACGCTATCAAAATAGTGGTCCCAAACCATTTTTATAATGATCAAATTTTTGTTGAATTTTGATAAAAATCCAAGACTATAGCCTTGCTCATTTTTTTGACAAAAACACTTTTGGATTTGAATTTGCATGAAATTATAGAAAACGGTGTTATTTGTGACGCTGAATCGACTGGCGCAATCAGTTCCTCGATAGGATGTATGGGATATTCATAAATCGCGGTGCGAATGGGAAGTATACACTCGCATTCAAAAAAACTGAACTTTTAATGAAAATGAGCTCTAATATTGCATTTTAATCGCAATTTTCGTGTTCTACGTTATCGAAATAGTGGTCCTAAACCATTTTTATAATGATCAAATTTTTGTTGAATTTTGACAAAAATCCAAGACTATAGCCTTGCTCATTTTTTTGACAAAAATATTTTTGGATTTGGATTTGCGTGAAATTATAGAAAACGGTGTTTTTTGTGACGCTGAATCGACTGGCGCAATCAGTTTCTCGATAGGATGTATGGGATAGTCATAAATCGCGGTGCGAATGGGAAGTATACACTTGCATTCAAAAAAACTGAACTTTTAATGAAAATGAGCTCTAATATTGCATTTTAATCGCGATTTTCGTGTTCTACGTTATCGAAATAGTGGTCCTAAACCATTTTTATAATGATCAAATTTTTGTTGAATTTTGACAAAAATCCAAGACTATAGCCTTGCTCATTTTTTGACAAAAATATTTTTGGATTTGGATTTGCGTGAAATTATAGAAAACGGTGTTTTTTGTGACGCTGAATCGACTGGCGCAATCAGTTTCTCGATAGGATGTATGGGATAGTCATAAATCGCGGTGCGAATGGGAAGTATACACTCGCATTCAAAAAAACTGAACTTTTAATGAAAATGAGCTCTAATATTGCATTTTAATCGCGATTTTCGTGTTCTACGTTATCAAAATAGTGGTCCTAAACCATTTTTATAATGATCAAATTTTTGTTGAATTTTGACAAAAATCCAAGACTATAGCCTTGCTCATTTTTTTGACAAAAATATTTTTGGATTTGGATTTGCGTGAAATTATAGAAAACGGTGTTTTTTGTGACGCTGAATCGACTGGCGCAATCAGTTCCTCGATAGGATGTATGGGACAGGCATAAATCGCGGTGCGAATGGGAAGTATACCTTTGCATTCAAAAAAACTGAACTTTTAATGAAAATGAGCTCTAATATTGCATTTTAATCGCGATTTTCGTGTTCTACGTTATCGAAATATTGGTCCTAAACCATTTTTATAATGATCAAATTTTTGTTGAATTTTGACAAGCCTTGCTCATTTTTTTGACAAAAATATTTTTAGATTTGGATTTGCGTGAAATTATAGAAAACGGTGTTTTTTGTGACGCTGAATCGACTGGCGCAATCAGTTCCTCGATAGGATGTATGGGACAGGCATAAATCGCGGTGCGAATGGGAAGTATACCTTTGCATTCAAAAAAACTGAACTTTTAATGAAAATGAGCTCTAATATTGCATTTTAATCGCGATTTTCGTGTTCTACGTTATCGAAATAGTGGTCCTAAACCATTTTTATAATGATCAAATTTTTGTTGAATTTTGACAAAAATCCAAGACTATAGCCTTGCTCATTTTTTTGACAAAAATATTTTTGGATTTGGATTTGCGTGAAATTATAGAAAACGGTGTTTTTTGTGACGCTGAATCGACTGGCGCAATCAGTTCCTCGATAGGATGTATGGGACAGGCATAAATCGCGGTGCGAATGGGAAGTATACACTCGCATTCAAAAAAACTGAACTTTTAATGAAAATGAGCTCTAATATTGCATTTTAATCGCGATTTTCGTGTTCTACGTTATCGAAATAGTGGTCCTAAACCATTTTTATAATGATCAAATTTTTGTTGAATTTTGACAAAAATCCAAGACTATAGCCTTGCTCATTTTTTTGACAAAAACACTTTTGGATTTGGATTTGCATGAAATTATAGAAAACGGTGTTTTTTGTGACGCTGAATCGACTGGCGCAATCAGTTCCTCGATAGGATGTATGGGACAGGCATAAATCGCGGTGCGAATGGGAAGTATACACTCGCATTCAAAAAAACTGAACTTTTAATGAAAATGAGCTCTAATATTGCATTTTAATCGCGATTTTCGTGTTCTACGTTATCGAAATAGTGGTCCTAAACCATTTTTATAATAATCAAATTTTTGTTGAATTTTGACAAAAATCCAAGACTATAGCCTTGCTCATTTTTTTGACAAAAATATTTTTGGATTTGGATTTGCGTGAAATTATAGAAAACGGTGTTTTTTGTGACGCTAAATCGACTGGCGCAATCAGTTCCTCGATAGGATGTATGGAATAGTCATAAATCGCGGTGCAAATGGGAAGTATACACTCGCATTCAAAAAAACTGAACTTTTAATGAAAATGAGCTCTAATATTGCATTTTAATCGCGATTTTCGTGTTCTACGTTATCGAAATAGTGGTCCTAAACCATTTTTATAATAATCAAATTTTTGTTGAATTTTGACAAAAATCCAAGACTATAGCCTTGCTCATTTTTTTGACAAAAATATTTTTGGATTTGGATTTGCGTGAAATTATAGAAAACGGTGTTTTTTGTGACGCTGAATCGACTGGCGCAATCAGTTCCTCGATAGGATGTATGGGATAGTCATAAATCGCGGTGCAAATGGGAAGTATACACTCGCATTCAAAAAAACTGAACTTTTAATGAAAATGAGCTCTAATATTGCATTTTAATCGCGATTTTCGTGTTCTACGTTATCGAAATAGTGGTCCTAAACCATTTTTATAATGATCAAATTTTTGTTGAATTTTGACAAAAATCCAAGACTATAGCCTTGCTCATTTTTTTGACAAAAATATTTTTGGATTTGGATTTGCGTGAAATTATAGAAAACGGTGTTTTTTGTGACGCTGAATCGACTGGCGCAATCAGTTCCTCGATAGGATGTATGGAATAGTCATAAATCGCGGTGCGAATGGGAAGTATACACTTGCATTCAAAAAAACTGAACTTTTAATGAAAATGAGCTCTAATATTGCATTTTAATCGCGATTTTCGTGTTCTACGTTATCGAAATAGTGGTCCTAAACCATTTTTATAATGATCAAATTTTTGTTGAATTTTGACAAAAATCCAAGACTATAGCCTTGCTCATTTTTTTGACAAAAACACTTTTGGATTTGGATTTGCATGAAATTATAGAAAACGGTGTTTTTTGTGACGCTGAATCGACTGGCGCAATCAGTTCCTCGATAGGATGTATGGGACAGGCATAAATCGCGGTGCGAATGGGAAGTATACACTCGCATTCAAAAAAACTGAACTTTTAATGAAAATGAGCTCTAATATTGCATTTTAATCGCGATTTTCGTGTTCTACGTTATCGAAATAGTGGTCCTAAACCATTTTTATAATAATCAAATTTTTGTTGAATTTTGACAAAAATCCAAGACTATAGCCTTGCTCATTTTTTGACAAAAATATTTTTAGTTTTGGATTTGCGTGAAATTATAGAAAACGGTGTTTTTTGTGACGCTGAATCGACTGGCGCAATCAGTTCCTCGATAGGATGTATGGAATAGTCATAAATCGCGGTGCGAATGGGAAGTATACACTCGCATTCAAAAAAACTGAACTTTTAATGAAAATGAGCTCTAATATTGCATTTTAATCGCGATTTTCGTGTTCTACGTTATCGAAATAGTGGTCCTAAACCATTTTTATAATAATCAAATTTTTGTTGAATTTTGACAAAAATCCAAGACTATAGCCTTGCTCATTTTTTTGACAAAAATATTTTTGGATTTGGATTTGCGTGAAATTATAGAAAACGGTGTTTTTTGTGACGCTGAATCGACTGGCGCAATCAGTTCCTCGATAGGATGTATGGGACAGGCATAAATCGCGGTGCGAATGGGAAGTATACACTTGCATTCAAAAAAACTGAACTTTTAATGAAAATGAGCTCTAATATTGCATTTTAATCGCGATTTTCGTGTTCTACGTTATCGAAATAGTGGTCCTAAACCATTTTTATAATGATCAAATTTTTGTTGAATTTTGACAAAAATCCAAGACTATAGCCTTGCTCATTTTTTTGACAAAAATATTTTTGGATTTGGATTTGCGTGAAATTATAGAAAACGGTGTTTTTTGTGACGCTGAATCGACTGGCGCAATCAGTTCCTCGATAGGATGTATGGGATAGTCATAAATCGCGGTGCGAATGGGAAGTATACACTCGCATTCAAAAAAACTGAACTTTTAATGAAAATGAGCTCTAATATTGCATTTTAGTAGCGATTTTCGTGTTCTACGCTATCAAAATAGTGGTCCCAAACCATTTTTATAATGATCAAATTTTTGTTGAATTTTGATAAAAATCCAAGACTATAGCCTTGCTCATTTTTTTGACAAAAACACTTTTGGATTTGAATTTGCATGAAATTATAGAAAACGGTGTTATTTGTGACGCTGAATCGACTGGCGCAATCAGTTCCTCGATAGGATGTATGGGACAGGCATAAATCGCGGTGCGAATGGGAAGTATACCTTTGCATTCAAAAAAACTGAACTTTTAATGAAAATGAGCTCTAATATTGCATTTTAATCGCAATTTTCGTGTCCTACGTTATCGAAATAGTGGTCCTAAACCATTTTTATAATAATCAAATTTTTGTTGAATTTTGACAAAAATCCAAGACTATAGCCTTGCTCATTTTTTGACAAAAATATTTTTAGATTTGGATTTGCGTGAAATTATAGAAAACGGTGTTTTTTGAGACGCTGAATCGACTGGCGCAATCAGTTTCTCGATAGGATGTATGGGATAGTCATAAATCGCGGTGCGAATGGGAAGTATACACTCGCATTCAAAAAAACTGAACTTTTAATGAAAATGAGCTCTAATATTGCATTTTAATCGCGATTTTCGTGTTCTACGTTATCGAAATAGTGGTCCTAAACCATTTTTATAATGATCAAATTTTTGTTGAATTTTGACAAAAATCCAAGACTATAGCCTTGCTCATTTTTTTGACAAAAATATTTTTGGATTTGGATTTGCGTGAAATTATAGAAAACGGTGTTTTTTGTGACGCTGAATCGACTGGCGCAATCAGTTCCTCGATAGGATGTATGGGACAGGCATAAATCGCGGTGCGAATGGGAAGTATACCTTTGCATTCAAAAAAACTGAACTTTTAATGAAAATGAGCTCTAATATTGCATTTTAATCGCAATTTTCGTGTCCTACGTTATCGAAATAGTGGTCCTAAACCATTTTTATAATAATCAAATTTTTGTTGAATTTTGACAAAAATCCAAGACTATAGCCTTGCTCATTTTTTGACAAAAATATTTTTAGATTTGGATTTGTGTGAAATTATAGAAAACGGTGTTTTTTGTGACGCTGAATCGACTGGCGCAATCAGTTCCTCGATAGGATGTATGGGACAGGCATAAATCGAGGTGCGAATGGGAAGTATACACTCGCATTCAAAAAAACTGAACTTTTAATGAAAATGAGCTCTAATATTGCATTTTAATTGCAATTTTTGTGTTCTACGTTATCGAAATAGTGGTCCTAAACCATTTTTATAATGATCAAATTTTTGTTGAATTTTGACAAAAATCCAAGACTATAGCCTTGCTCATTTTTTTGACAAAAACACTTTTGGATTTGGATTTGCATGAAATTATAGAAAACGGTGTTTTTTGTGACGCTGAATCGACTGGCGCAATCAGTTCCTCGATAGGATGTATGGGACAGGCATAAATCGAGGTGCGAATGGGAAGTATACACTCGCATTCAAAAAAACTGAACTTTTAATGAAAATGAGCTCTAATATTGCATTTTAATCGCAATTTTCGTGTTCTACGTTATCGAAATAGTGGTCCTAAACCATTTTTATAATAATCAAATTTTTGTTGAATTTTGACAAAAATCCAAGACTATAGCCTTGCTCATTTTTTGACAAAAATATTTTTAGTTTTGGATTTGCGTGAAATTATAGAAAACGGTGTTTTTTGTGACGCTAAATCGACTGGCGCAATCAGTTCCTCGATAGGATGTATGGAATAGTCATAAATCGCGGTGCAAATGGGAAGTATACACTCGCATTCAAAAAAACTGAACTTTTAATGAAAATGAGCTCTAATATTGCATTTTAATCGCAATTTTCGTGTTCTACGTTATCGAAATAGTGGTCCTAAACCATTTTTATAATAATCAAATTTTTGTTGAATTTTGACAAAAATCCAAGACTATAGCCTTGCTCATTTTTTGACAAAAATATTTTTAGTTTTGGATTTGCGTGAAATTATAGAAAACGGTGTTTTTTGTGACGCTGAATCGACTGGCGCAATCAGTTCCTCGATAGGATGTATGGGACAGGCATAAATCGCGGTGCGAATGGGAAGTATACACTCGCATTCAAAAAAACTGAACTTTTAATGAAAATGAGCTCTAATATTGCATTTTAATCGCGATTTTCGTGTTCTACGTTATCGAAATAGTGGTCCTAAACCATTTTTATAATGATCAAATTTTTGTTGAATTTTGACAAAAATCCAAGACTATAGCCTTGCTCATTTTTTTGACAAAAATATTTTTGGATTTGGATTTGCATGAAATTATAGAAAACGGTGTTTTTTGTGACGCTGAATCGACTGGCGCAATCAGTTCCTCGATAGGATGTATGGGATATTCATAAATCGCGGTGCGAATGGAAAGTATACACTCGCATTCAAAAAAACTGAACTTTTAATGAAAATGAGCTCTAATATTGCAGTTTAATCGCAATTTTCGTGTCCTACGTTATCGAAATAGTGGTCCTAAACCATTTTTATAATAATCAAATTTTTGTTGAATTTTGACAAAAATCCAAGACTATAGCCTTGCTCATTTTTTGACAAAAATATTTTTAGATTTGGATTTGCGTGAAATTATAGAAAACGGTGTTTTTTGTGACGCTGAATCGACTGGCGCAATCAGTTCCTCGATAGGATGTATGGGACAGGCATAAATCGCGGTGCGAATGGGAAGTATACCTTTGCATTCAAAAAAACTGAACTTTTAATGAAAATGAGCTCTAATATTGCATTTTAATCGCAATTTTCGTGTTCTACGTTATCGAAATAGTGGTCCTAAACCATTTTTATAATGATCAAATTTTTGTTGAATTTTGACAAAAATCCAAGACTATAGCCTTGCTCATTTTTTTGACAAAAACACTTTTGGATTTGGATTTGCATGAAATTATAGAAAACGGTGTTTTTTGTGACGCTGAATCGACTGGCGCAATCAGTTTCTCGATAGGATGTATGGGATATTCATAAATCGCGGTGCGAATGGCAAGTATACACTCGCATTCAAAAAAACTGAACTTTTAATGAAAATGAGCTCTAATATTGCATTTTAATCGCAATTTTCGTGTCCTACGTTATCGAAATAGTGGTCCTAAACCATTTTTATAATAATCAAATTTTTGTTGAATTTTGACAAAAATCCAAGACTATAGCCTTGCTCTTTTTTGACAAAAATATTTTTGGATTTGGATTTGCGTGAAATTATAGAAAACGGTGTTTTTTGTGACGCTGAATCGACTGGCGCAATCAGTTCCTCGATAGGATGTATGGGACAGGCATAAATCGCGGTGCGAATGGGAAGTATACACTCGCATTCAAAAAACTGAACTTTTAATGAAAATGAGCTCTAATATTGCATTTTAATCGCGATTTTCGTGTTGTACGTTATCGAAATAGTGGTCCTAAACCATTTTTATAATAATCAAATTTTTGTTGAATTTTGAGCAAAATCCAAGACTATAGCCTTGCTCATTTTTTTGACAAAAACACTTTTGGATTTGGAATTGCGTGAAATTATAGAAAACGGTGTTTTTGTGACGCTGAATCGACTGGCGCAATCAGTTCCTCGCTAGAATGTATGGGACATTTTAAAATCGCGGTGCGAATGGGAAGTATACACTCGCATTCAAAAAAACTGAACTTTTAATGAAAATGAGCTCTAATATTGCATTTTAATCGCGATTTTCGTGTTCTACGTTATCGAAATAGTGGTCCTAAACCATTTTTATAATAATCAAATTTTTGTTGAATTTTGACAAAAATCCAAGACTATAGCCTTGCTCATTTTTTTGACAAAAATATTTTTGGATTTGGATTTGCGTGAAATTATAGAAAACGGTGTTTTTTGTGACGCTGAATCGACTGGCGCAATCAGTTCCTCGATAGGATGTATGGGACAGGCATAAATCGCGGTGCGAATGGGAAGTATACCTTTGCATTCAAAAAAACTGAACTTTTAATGAAAATGAGCTCTAATATTGCATTTTAATCGCAATTTTCGTGTTCTACGTTATCGAAATAGTGGTCCTAAACCATTTTTATAATGATCAAATTTTTGTTGAATTTTGACAAAAATCCAAGACTATAGCCTTGCTCATTTTTTTGACAAAAACACTTTTGGATTTGGATTTGCATGAAATTATGGAATACGGTGTTTTTTGTGACGCTGAATCGACTGGCGCAATCAGTTCCTCGATAGGATGTATGGGATATTCATAAATCGCGGTGCGAATGGCAAGTATACACTCGCATTCAAAAAAACTGAATTTTTAATGAAAATGAGCTCTAATATTGCATTTTAATCGCGATTTTCGTGTTCTACGTTATCGAAATAGTGGTCCTAAACCATTTTTATAATGATCAAATTTTTGTTGAATTTTGACAAAAATCCAAGACTATAGCCTTGCTCATTTTTTTGACAAAAACACTTTTGGATTTGGATTTGCATGAAATTATGGAAAACGGTGTTTTTTGTGACGCTGAATCGACTGGCGCAATCAGTTCCTCGATAGGATGTATGGGATATTCATAAATCGCGGTGCGAATGGCAAGTATACACTCGCATTCAAAAAAACTGAATTTTTAATGAAAATGAGCTCTAATATTGCATTTTAATAGCGATTTTCGTGTTCTACGCTATCAAAATAGTGGTCCTAAACCATTTTTATAATGATCAAATTTTTGTTGAATTTTGACAAAAATCCAAGACTATAGCCTTGCTCATTTTTTTGACAAAAATATTTTTGGATTTGGATTTGCGTGAAATTATAGAAAACGGTGTTTTTTGTGACGCTAAATCGACTGGCGCAATCAGTTCCTCGATAGGATGTATGGAATAGTCATAAATCGCGGTGCAAATGGGAAGTATACACTCGCATTCAAAAAAACTGAACTTTTAATGAAAATGAGCTCTAATATTGCATTTTAATCGCGATTTTCGTGTTCTACGTTTTCGAAATAGTGGTCCTAAACCATTTTTATAATAATCAAATTTTTGTTGAATTTTGACAAAAATACTTTTGGATTTGGATTTGCGTGAAATTATAGAAAATGGTGTTTTTTGTGACGCTGAATCGACTGGCGCAATCAGTTCCTCGATAGGATGTATGGGACAGGCATAAATCGCGGTGCGAATGGGAAGTATATACTCGCATTCAAAAAAACTGAACTTTTAATGAAAATGAGCTCTAATATTGCATTTTAATCGCGATTTTCGTGTTCTACGTTATCGAAATAGTGGTCCTAAACCATTTTTATAATGATCAAATTTTTGTTGAATTTTGACAAAAATCCAAGACTATAGCCTTGCTCATTTTTTTGACAAAAATATTTTTGGATTTGGATTTGCGTGAAATTATAGAAAACGGTGTTTTTTGTGACGCTAAATCGACTGGCGCAATCAGTTCCTCGATAGGATGTATGGGACAGGCATAAATCGCGGTGCGAATGGAAAGTATACACTCGCATTCAAAAAAACTGAAGTTTTAATGAAAATGAGCTCTAATATTGCATTTTAATCGCGATTTTCGTGTTCTACGTTATCGAAATAGTGGTCCTAAACCATTTTTATAATGATCAAATTTTTTTTGAATTTTGACAAAAATCCAAGACTATAGCCTTGCTCATTTTTTTGACAAAAATATTTTTGGATTTGGATTTGCGTGAAATTATAGAAAACGGTGTTTTTTGTGACGCTGAATCGACTGGCGCAATCAGTTCCTCGATAGGATGTATGGGACAGGCATAAATCGCGGTGCGAATGGGAAGTATACACTCGCATTCAAAAAAACTGAAGTTTTAATGAAAATGAGCTCTAATATTGCATTTTAATCGCGATTTTCGTGTTCTACGTTATCGAAATAGTGGTCCTAAACCATTTTTATAATGATCAAATTTTTGTTGAATTTTGACAAAAATCCAAGACTATAGCCTTGCTCATTTTTTTGACAAAAATATTTTTGGATTTGGATTTGCGTGAAATTATAGAAAACGGTGTTTTTTGTGACGCTGAATCGACTGGCGCAATCAGTTCCTCGATAGGATGTATGGGATAGTCATAAATCGCGGTGCGAATGGGAAGTATACACTCGCATTCAAAAAAACAACTTTTAATGAAAATGAGCTCTAATATTGCATTTTAATAGCGATTTTCGTGTTCTACGCTATCAAAATAGTGGTCCTAAACCATTTTTATAATGATCAAATTTTTGTTGAATTTTGACAAAAATCCAAGACTATAGCCTTGCTCATTTTTTTGACAAAAATATTTTTGGATTTGGATTTGCGTGAAATTATAGAAAACGGTGTTTTTTGTGACGCTGAATCGACTGGCGCAATCAGTTCCTCGATAGGATGTATGGGATAGTCATAAATCGCGGTGCGAATGGGAAGTATACACTCGCATTTAAAAAAACTGAACTTTTAATGAAAATGAGCTCTAATATTGCATTTTAATAGCGATTTTCGTGTTCTACGCTATCAAAATAGTGGTCCTAAACCATTTTTATAATGATCAAATTTGTGTTGAATTTTGACAAAAATCCAAGACTATAGCCTTGCTCATTTTTTTGACAAAAACACTTTTGGATTTGGATTTGCATGAAATTATAGAAAACGGTGTTTTTTGTGACGCTGAATCGACTGGCGCAATCAGTTCCTCGATAGGATGTATGGGATATTCATAAATCGCGGTGCGAATGGGAAGTATACACTCTCATTCAAAAAAACTGAACTTTTAATGAAAATGAGCTCTAATATTGCATTTTAATCGCGATTTTCGTGTTCTACGCTATCAAAATAGTGGTTCCAAACCATTTGTATAATGATCAAATTTTTGTTCATTTTTTTGACAAAAATATTTTTGGATTTGGATTTGCGTGAAATTATAGAAAACGGTGTTTTTTTTGACGCTGAATCGACTGGCGCAATCAGTTCCTCGATAGGATGTATGGGATAGTCATAAATCGCGGTGCGAATGGGAAGTATACACTCGCATTCAAAAAAACTGAACTTTTAATGAAAATGAGCTCTAATATTGCATTTTAATCGCGATTTTCGTGTTCTACGTTATCGAAGTAGTGGTCCTAAACCATTTTTATAATGATCAAATTTTTTTGAATTTTGCCAAAATCCAAGACTATAGCCTTGCTCATTTTTTTGACAAAAACACTTTTGGATTTGGATTTGCATTAAATTATAGAAAACGGTGTAATGTTTGACTATAGAATAGCATTTTAACCTATAGAGAGTAGGCTTAATCTCATATCATACAACTTACCATTGACTTTTTACACAATTCAATTATCTTGCTACTTCTTTTCGACATCACGATAGTAATTTAAAAACACTGACGAAAGTAATAATTCAAAAACTCTTCAAAAACGACAACTCTCTTGAGCTGATCGATGTTAAACTGTTTAATTCACTAAGGCTGTGTTCGGGGAGCACGCTTTCGAGCTTTTAACATTAAAAAGTTAAAAAAAATGCATTAATAATTATTTTTTTAATCTTAAATTTTGACGTTTTTTCAATTGTTAATAAAAAACCAGACGGGAATCTATTTGTTAACCTATTTAGAATAACTTGATGAATTAAAACAATTTCTAAGGCTTTAGTTACATAATCTTAGTAATGCATTTCTTATATCACATTTTTTTTAATGCCGTCAGAAAACAAAAAATACATTTCGTGTAGCATCTAATATTTAAAAATAGATACATTCGAGATATGCAAAGGAATGTATTGATAATTATTTTTTTAATCTTAAATTTTGGCATATTTTTAATTGTTGATAAAAAATTGTAAGATACAAGTTTTTCCAACTGTTAGCCTATTTAAAATAATTGGACGAAGTAAAACAAATCCTAAGGTTTTTTTTCAATATTTAAATATTTATAGCGATTTTTTTGTTAACATTTACTGCAAAAAAAAATGTTAATCAACAAAACCATAACTAATGATAAAATTGGGATTGGGATGACATTTTCTTAACCTTGAATTATTGTTTATTCATGTATCCGAATATAGTACATGAATTTTATCATTCCTTAATATTCATATTTATTATGTTTAAATATTTTTTTTAGTTACTGCGTCAGAGTGTGACAGTGCGCATACCCGTTTTTGGCACTATTTTATATTGGATTATTGGATATACACTTCCGGAAATGCAGACTTGTTTTGAAAAATTTAATGTTATTTTTAAATCTTTTTTTGATATTTCGAAAATATTGAATATTTTCGAGATATTTTATAATAGTTATTTTCACTCCACGCTACAAATAAATAAATTATAAGTTTAATTGTAAATTGTTCTCTAAAAATAACTTTTTAATACGAAAGTTATATCTCTTTTAAAACGGTGTAAATTTATAAATATTGTATGTAATTAACTAAAATAAATATTCGTCCGTAAACAGGTATCAATGTAGATACGAAAAGAGGTAAGGGGTCAAGATAAAAAAAATAGTTCAATGTTTAAACACCGCCCAAATACAGTATCAATATTAATGAATAATGGGGATACGCTGGATTCTCCATAAGGTACAAAATTTTACATTGCGTTGCGTCTCTTCTTATATTTATCACTCAACGATTATGCTTAATAGGTTCTGGTGTGGGAAATGACTTAATATTTCCAAATATGTCATTTGGCGCAACGTATTTTGAACACAAAAATATCATTTGCAAACCAAGTGACTATTGTATAAAATGTAGGTATTTGTTTATTTTCAAATATATGGTGGAATACGCAAATGAGGAATAGTATACTAGATAGCGCCAACTGACGCAAATAGCGTGCTCCCCGAACACACCATAATACCTTATACACCCTATAATACAGTTAAAATCTCACTAAGTTACTTAATGAATTTTACTATTGTGAAGAAAGTATTATCAATGTACTAAGTGAAATTTACTTCTGAAATAGTATGTTTTTATCTACAATATACACTTAATGGGTTTTCCATATGAAAGAATGGTAAAAATTGGACACTTATGTATATTTAACTCTATTTTAATAAAAATTGTACTTAATGAGTTTTAATTTTTAACCGACGATATAGGTGCGGCCTAAAGCATAGGCGTAACATCGGTATTAATAAAAAGTAAATTAACCAAAGACATACACATATTTAATTATGTTTTTTTTATTTATTTTTATTTTTATCTCCTGTTTTCGTTAAAATAAGTAAATACTCACCACTGCGCATGTCGAGTTAATTTCTACTCCCCTCTAAAGGCGTTTTCGGAAACCTACTCGGGTTGGCCCTTAGAACATAAAATAGTAAGGAAGGAATTTGTGTTATATCTACAATGTTAAAATCTGGCGACGGAAGTCAGCCATATTCGATAACCATTTATGACTCATACTTTGTTTACAAGTTATAAAAATTTAGTTTTTTGTTAAAAATTTGGATTAATTATTTATTGGTACGTACCTATTATTATAATAAATATACATTATATATACGTAAACTATATTTTTATGTTTAAAATTAAATTAATACTTTGTATTGATCCCTAACCTATCTACTTAAATTGACATAGGCGTATCAATAATGGAAAGAGGATATTTTATTTTAATTATCATTAATTTACAATTTTTTGGTTAATCTCATAACTGTATATGTCAATTATTTTTATGTCTATGGAGTATTCTAAAGCAACTTTGTACAATAAATGTATTTGTGTATTAATTAACACATTATTACATTCACAGTTTCCCACGGGATGAAAATATTAGACGGAAATGGTTAAATATTGTGAATAAACATAACTGGAGTTCAGGCAAGAATAGCTTTTTAGGCTCACAACATTTTACAGAACAATCATTTGATAGAACTTCTTCAGTAATTGTTATACTAGTACCAAATTAAAGTACCAATTAAAATCGCAAGAATGAAATATGTAAGTAATTATTACATCCACAAATTGCTTTAATAACATTGACCAAATCTATATTTTTTCTCAAATCTGTTTACAGATACTTTACTTAAACATATATTTCACTAATATATACCTTTTCTATGCAGGTAAGGACTAACGACCCTTATGCTGAAGAGATAATAAAAAAACTATTTCAGCAGTTCCTGTTCCTGAAACTCTACCATCTACTTCTGAAAGTCCTCGTAGGAAACAACTTATAAAAAGCATCTGTGAAGTATATTTAAAAAAAGAGTTTATTATATATGTAAAAGTAAAATAAATAGTGTAGAAAAAATTACACATGTTTACACAAAATTCAATTTAAGGGCCAATAGTGGTAGAATGAAAAATTTTAATAAAAATTGTGTAGTATATAACTGGTTTTATTTCCTTAAATCTAGTACCCCCCTTTTAGGGAATGTTAAACTATTTTTTTTCCTCCACTTTCCTTATTAAAATGGTTATTTTTATATATATTGATTAGTGTCCATACTGAATAATAATAGGTATGTTTCAATAAGGACATTATTTTTCTACAAATAAAAATATAGGACGCCACTGTCAAAAAGTAACTTCCGGTAGCCATCTTGGATAACCATCCCGGTCACCTGTCCTTGAACGAGCAATACTTTTCCTTACTATTTTATGTTCTAAGATTGGTTTAGACTTTCCTAACCTCAAATTTTTAAGTGACAGACTTCATTGATTCTAATTCAGTTTTATGGTTTGTTTTCATTGTTTATGGTAAGGATAATAAATGTTGTTAATTAATTTTTAATAATTATTGAAATAAAATTGTCATTATGTATATTATTATATAAAATAATTATCTGATGATTGACAATAAAAAAGGAATACAGAACACAACTTCAATGCTAAAGGAAGCTGAAATAAAATGGGGTTGTTTACGCTCGAAATTTTACATTTCTGACAGCAGTGACAGCTGACTTTGTAAATCTGTTCTTTCGTTAAAAACTTAAACTAATCCAACTCATCCTATAGATTGGTTGAGTTGAAGTAATCCTAGATTGGTTTGGATTTTTGGATTGGTACGAAAGAATACTAGTAATATTATATAATTTATCTACACCTTCAGATTCTGATATCTTTCAGTTCAAGTAGTTAGAGACAATTATGAATTAGAGGGTTGATAATTTGAATGACTTATGACAGCATATTGACTACTCCGATCTGAAACCTGTGATGTTCTTTAAAAAACTCATCGCTTCGCGATTCGTTTTTTAAACTTGAACTCGTGTCATAACAGAATTCCATATGCGTTGTTTAATATACTCTTATACTTATATTAAAACTTCTTTATTCTTAATGCTTAAATTAATTTAGGAATTTTTAAAATGTTATCAAAAACGAAATAGAAAAGTTATTATTGTACCAAGTTATAACTACTGTTGTTCTTGATTGTTAAATATTCCATTTCTTAAGGTGAAAACAATGAAACAAAAAAGTTAATAGAATAGTTATTTAATTTCCATTTTGGTTAAAAGCAGTATTTATTAAAAATTGTTATTTCGCTAAAATATTTTCATGAATTTCTTTCCAAACAATGAATCTATCAGGTATAGGGTTTGTTTGCGGGACAAGTTCTTTTCCAATGTTCAAATAATGAATTTCAGAACTATCTACGGGTTTCCATGTTATATTTAAATCATTTTCAGGAGGAGTCGGGTTACCGAACTTGGCGAAATTTGTCCATAGCTTAACTATACGTTTTATTGCTAATATTTCAAAATCGCCTTTATGCAATTTGTGTGCACAAAACGCCGTATTGAACAGATATCCCAACTCATCGGCGTGACAGGCACCTGAAACATTTTTGAATTTTAAAAACAGTGCAAAAGTCACAATCAAAAAATTATTCATATTCATGCACAGTCCATTTTATAAAATCTCTAACCAATTTTCAATTTGTCCAGTAAGTTTTATGAGAAATTTAATAACAATTCAATAACAAGTTAGTCCATCAAAATCAGGCCTAAGATTAAAAGTTTCAATCGCACTGAAAGTTTTTGATAGCCTAGCCTTGTGATAGGTTTACTAAAGCCTTTAAAGCTTCTGTTAATGCCTTTGAACACCATTGAGCAGTTCAATTTCTAATGAAAACAACAAATGTTTTTTTGGAAAATCATCTTCTTCAAAGCCACTTGAAACTATTCTAGCTCATAAGTTTTAGCATCATTTGCATAATATACCATAATACTACAGTTCTAATTTCTCATAAACAAAAAAAATATTGAGAAGTTTGCTAGATATTTACTTGGGTATGAACATAGGATCATTTTAGATTTCAAATCATATTTTTTCCAAATGTGCTCATTGAGTTTTTCCTCCTAGGTTTAATTTAATATTGTTCAGTGTTTGAGTGGACAAAAAGTATTGACCTTGACCTTAAGTCCCTCAAGAAATTCAACTTTGTGAGAAAATTCACCACAAAGTTGAGTAATAAATCTGAATGGGATGAAGACACCATACAGAATTTAAACCAGAATACCATAAAGTGGTATACGGACGGTTCCAAGCTAGACGAGGGAACTGGGATAGGAGTTTTTGGACCGAGAGCCAAATACTCAGAAAGCTTGGGCACATATCCGAGCATCTTTCAAGCAGAAGTCCGCGCCATCGAAAGATGTGCGGAATTCAATATTGGAAGAAACTACCGCAGACAAGAGATTGTGATCATGTCGGATAGTCAAGCAGCCATCAAAGCGCTGAGCTCAAATATAATCAGTTCCAAGATGGTTTGGGAATGCCTAGGCAAACTAAATGAACTAGGCCAGAAGAACACTGTCACCCTCCTATGGGCCCCGGGACACATAGGAATAGAGGGGAATGAAACAGCAGACAAGCTGGCAAACAAAGGAGCTGAAACACCATACTTGGGACCAGAACCATCCTATGGGATCAGCAGTAGAGTAATCTTAGAAAAACTAAGGAAAGAAATGGAGAAGGAAAAATCCAAGTACTGGAATCAGCTGGAAGGACTGAGGCAATCTAAGATACTACTGGGGAACTATGACCAGAAGAGATCTCTTAGCTGCCTCAACCTCAGTAAAAAAAGGCTCCGAATTCTAACGGGAATATTAACCGGGCATTGCCGGTTAAGAAGCCACATGAAGAAACTAGGGTTAGGAGATGAAGCAAAGTGCAGATTCTGTGAGGAAGAGGATGAAACCTCAATACACATACTCTCAGAATGCCCTGCCTTGCAAAATTCTAGGGCTAGATACCTAGGAGCACATGAAATAGAGGAAGGGGATCTACCTGATTTGAAACCCGACGATGTCCTAAACTTCCTCAGGAAAATAGGACTCGAAGAGCTGCTATAGGTCTGAGAAAATATCAGAACATGGCAAATAAGGGGGGACACAATAGATCCTATAGGTCGCAGTGTATTTATCACCCCTAAATTATACATACATACATAAGCCCCTCAATACAGGAGCACCAATTCTACATTATTTTAAGACTACTTTGTAAAGAATCATCATACAAATTGAAAGCATCTGTAAAGTTAAAAACATTTAAAAATAATTGTAATAACTATTAAAAAAAAAAAAAGTTTTTGGGTATACAAATTAGTCAGCTGTTTTTATGGATCTGAAGTAGGAGTAGGATACCCAAGAAGACAACGTAAAGTTAGTAACACTCCGAATAGCCGATCACAGGACAAATTCTTCTTTTCTATTATTTGTAACGTCCTGTGACACTTACTCTTGCTACTGTGGCGCCACCAATTTGTTCCCTTTCTATGGACACAATTATCAAGTCTCTGCTATTAAGGGCCGGTTTTTCAATCTCCAGCTAAGCAAATTTAGCTATCAGTTAACCCTTAACAAGGAGTCAAAGTGTTTCTTCAACTAACTGTTAAGGTTGACTACAAGCTAACGTTTCTGTTATATTAGCAAACACTTCAAAGTCTCTGTTTGGATTTGTAACTAGTAGTTAGCAAGTTGTTTAACGGAAAAATGGAGATATTTGATTTTTGTATGAGTGATGATGATGAAGAAATATTGGAATACCTTGAATATGAAGGGAAACTACATATATTGTTAAAGAAAGGTCGAACCCTTTTGAAGAGTTTGATGATTTAGATTTTCGCGTAAGATTTCGACTTTCAAAGGAAACTTAGAACAAATCGAAAATCAAATTGAAACACCCACAGACAGGTAAGCTTTTATTTCAATTCTCTTTTAAAACTAAAAATATTTTTCTCTCCAAGTAACGGCATCCGTCTTTTTGTATTCAATAGTTGTTTTAAAATGATTTGTTAATTTTAATAACAAGGATTTATCAGATAGTGAAAAATTAGATATCCTGTTTTTCTTTGGTGTTTCCATTTGAAAATATAAAATTTTTAAAATAATACTCAACAAAATAAATAAAACTAATAAAAACAAAGATCTTTTTCTATTTAAAACCATAAAAACTTAGGTGAACTCTTAGAACAAAAAGAAACAGGAAGGAGTATATGCAAAATGACCTTGAGTCCAGAAAGGAGCTTGCATATGGCGGCCAATTGTCAATTTTAATTTCCGTTTCCAATGACGTACGGTAAAAAAATAAAATTTATATTAGGGTTTTTATTTTGATTAAATTCCAACCAATCCAGTATGTGAATAAATTTAGTGTTTTAAATCATTTTGTATTTAAAAAAACTGAATGATACGCCTATGTGCTCATTTATGACATTTATATGCAAAAATTGCTTTGACAGCATACTTTAAACATAAACAATGAGTCATACAAGGAGCTTCAAGATGGCCGACTTCCGTCGCAAATTTTCCTTAAAGGTAATATATGACAGACTCCTTCCTGTTTCTTTTTGTTCTAAGGGTTAACTCAACTAAATTGAACACAAAACAATATCTTTATTTACCGTTCTAAGAAATTAACAAACCAACCAAAAAAATCAATTTTACCAACCCAGCAAATTTAATGATAGCTGGCAGTTTCGTAACTAAAAGTTAGATAGCGCATTGAAAAACGCCATAACCTTTAACAGAAACTTTAGCTGTTGGTCACGGTTAACTTTTGGTCAAGTAACAGAAGCTTTTAACAAGCGATTGAAAAACCGGCCCTAAAGTTAGTATTTTTGGGTGTACCAAAGAATACCCCAAGAACCAAAGATGTTGAAAATCCATTCATGTTCGATGGCAAAAATCTACGACCTCGAATAAATGAAATTTACAGATAAATTAATAGGTAAAAAGTTCTGCCAGCTTTCTGCAAATAAACGTTATTTATCCTCTGGTTAGCTGGGGTATTCTTTGGGGTTACAGTATATTGCAACGTTTACTGGGTAAAATTTTAAAACATTTTACTTTGCTTGATTTAAAAAATAAAATGTCCTACTGTTATTGTAGTAAATTATATTATTTAATTTGCATAACTTACCTGACAGATGAGTTTTATCGTATTGTCTTTTCCAAAAATTAAGACCAGCATCTATAGAGAAGCAGTATAAATATACAGGATGGTCTGATGTTTTCGAGTGAAGGTTAGCTGCCATTATTGCAGGTATTAAAAACAAGCAGTCACTGGTCCACTTAAAAAAGATATAAAGATAAATAAAACAAATTTAAAAGAAAAATAATGTTTACTAGGATTCGTCGAAAAGCTTGGACAAAAGAAAAATAGATTACAGTTAAAAAAAATGTAACATAACCATTTTTAAAGGGAAAGGGAAAACTTTAAAGGTGACAAAGACGCTTCAGCGCTAATACTAAAATAGAACTTACCAGATACTTTTCTTTTGCATATTTCTTTTGAGAATACAGTTTTTCCAATTTTTCTGCAACAATTCCTCTTTTGGGATCGCCTTCCATCAAATTACAAAATCGGGAAGATTCAAAAATCAAGTCCCAGCCTGGTCCGAGAACATCATTAGTAGCAATCACTTCTTCAATGATTCCTTCGTTATCTGTGTACCCAAAAATCAAAGGAATCTTATTGTACCGACCGGAAAGAATAATTTGTTGCGGCGGTGCTGATAAAATTTCCGTGTCATTTGGGTATTCTACTATTGGAAGAGGTTTGTTTTTGGGATATTTCTAAAATAATTAAATAATATTTACTAATAATAATAATATTTATTCGAGGATATTGACTTACCTCTAAAAACGTATTTTGAATTTCATAAAACTTCTCAAAGCTAACATTTCTCAATACATCCAACGCCTCTTTTTCAGTTGAAGTATTTTTATCCATTAATTGGGCTAATTTTACCACAATACTTTTTGGATCTGAATTAACAAAAGAGCATCCACTTTGCATAATGGCTTTGTGAAAAAGCCCTTTTGTCGATAAGGATAACACAAGACAGTGTATGGACATACCCCCTGCGCTTTCCCCAAAAACTGTTACGTTATCTGGATCCCCATTAAAATTCTTAATGTTTTTTTGCACCCACTGCAACGCCATTCGTTGATCTTTTATTCCTGCATTGCCCGGTACTTCTAATGTGGGATCATCTGTATTTAAGAATCCCAAGAATCCTAATCGATAATTGATCGTTACTAGGACTATGTCTTCAAGCATAAGATGCTCCGGGCCGTAATGTTCAGTGTTGTTAGATCCAATGACGAAACCACCTCCATGAATCCAAACCATCACGGGTTTTAAGGAACTCACTTCAGATGGAAGCTATTTTTTTTGAAAAAAAAACTATGAGAAACTGGGTGTTATAAATATGTTAAAACTCACTGTTTTTGTAAAGACATTAAGGTTCAAACAGTCTTCAGAACCTTCAACTTTGCATGTTACTTCGCTGCGTTGGATGCAGAAGTCACCTTCTTTAGTGGCATCTCTTATACCATTCCATGGTTCTGCAGGTTCTGGAGCCTAAACCAGAAAGTAATCATTTTTATTTATTTATTTGGTAATTTAAATAGTGTGTATCTAGTTTTGAAAAAAAATCATTATTCCACTAATTTTGCAGCTGGATCTTAGACTATAACTGAAAATTAATTCCTTAGACAAGTCTTATTATTTGATTTAAATTTAGACTTTTAATCATTCGTTCTAGAATCTAGAAACGCAATTTTATTTTTTACATTTTTGTCTTTAATTTATTTTTATATTAGTATCTAACCTAACCTAACCTAATCTAAGATTAATTCTCTGTTGATTCCGTAGTGGAATTTGGAATAAATAACCTTACTTTTTTACAATAAAATATTTTTAATACAACTAATAGTTTTAAGTTTAAATATAGTTATTGATTTTACCTTAAATCTAAGATTTCCTATTGGAGGTTTTGCGTAGGGTATCCCTAAGAAAGAATGGAATTTTTCACCGTCTAAATTTGTTCTTAAGCTTCCTCGTAGTTGACCTTCAGTCACGGTTACAACAGAACCTTCCATTTCAACCTATTTTACGAAAAAATAAACACACAAATATGTCTGTTCATAAAAATTAGAAACACTGTTTACTTCCTATAATTTTTTAAGCAGGATTTTACGAAAGAAAACTCTACAAGTTTACGTCTACGGAATAATATTAAGTGTTTAGATCTTATTTTTGACATGTAACGTAAATAAAAAAATGTATAAATAGATTAATTTGTTATGGTATTCATCATCGTTTGTGATAAAGTGTGATGATAATCCTTGATAAGTTATTTTATAGAATAAAAATTGTTATGTAAATTAAACATTCTCGGCTAATCACACAGAGGGCGGACCAGTTATCAAGCAGCCTTCTGTTCAATCACGAAAATGATAGAAGCAATAAAACTCAAAATCAATCTACAATTTAATATTAAATCTTACAACTGCAAAATCGACATGTTTCGGTCAACTGACCATCATTAGGCTATAAAAGAGACAAAAATAGTTTCAGGACAGATTGTACATTTAATTACAAATATATTAAGATTAGATAAAATTGATACAGACATGGTTAATAATTTCTAGTACTTAATCAATAAAGTATCAATTAAAAAACAAAATTCAATCCATTCATAGTGTTAAATTTATATAGATAGACAAGTCCCAAAAGTCCCTTTTTCATTTTTGGTGCATTCAAAATAAAATTTTCAAGGTTAGGCGTAAAAAATAATTTAAGAGAAATGTTTCAAACTCCCTACGTGTCAATCTTACGAATTTTATGAAA
Organism: Ophraella communa; assembly: GCA_035357415.1. Classification (NCBI taxonomy): domain Eukaryota; kingdom Metazoa; phylum Arthropoda; class Insecta; order Coleoptera; family Chrysomelidae; genus Ophraella; species Ophraella communa. Next base: position 1,985,888 of record CM068982.1, on the reverse strand, counting down.
ACACTGAAACGTAGTCGTAATTAAAATTTTGCTTTATAAATAAATAGCATACCTAGTTTAAAGAGAAAAAACTATGTAAACAGTAAATCATAAAAAGTGTAAAGTTACTATTAATATACCTACCTGTAAAAACACTTAACCAGTCTTGTTGATTTTAAAAACTAAAATTTCGAAGTAAAAATAATTAAATTAAAAAGGTCATGTGTATGTCATTTTAAAGATAATAATATCTATTTTCTTTTTATGATAAATATTCAGGGTGTATCTTTGAAATTTAATTTAGACATATAAAAACATAATATTTAAAAATGTTCTAGCTTCGATTGCTTGTTGTATATTCTTGTATCATGTTTTTGGTGCTTTAAATCAGGCACTACAATTATGATCAATCTTAAGCTACCAGATGAAAGCGCTGCTTTTTCTTTTTCTAGGATATATAACTCCTACGTATACTTCTATGTAAAACATTGGTAACTGAACCTTTACTTCTACTGCTAACTGGTTCTCTTTGGAGTACAGGATGGCTTGTGTCCATTTTGTTCTTCTACTTCGTAAGTCATCCCTTTACAAGGCTTGTTACTTTCCTGTAGCTATCCTGACACCATGCGGGTCCTCTTTGCTGATATCGTTCAGCATAAAGGAATAACGTGGTTCTCCTTGTATATTTACCATATCCGCGTAGTAGAAGGTGTACCTCAGTGGTTAAAAGAAAGACCTGGGTCACTCCTGCTTACAACGTCATGTACCTGGGTGGTCTTGTTAATTTAATCTAGATTCTCCATCTTGAAGAGTATACCTTCATGTCAGACTTCTTACTCACATCCAGTAGAAGGGTGAGTTGTTCTACTAGTTTTGTTTATGTACGGTGCCGTAGACAACTTCATAATATTTTCGGTGTTGCCAGATTCAATTTGTTTTCTAGCTTCAGCCCAAATATAAATTTAAAGTATGGTTTCCTTTTAACCACATTGCTATAAAAAAAATATACTAATTCGTGAATATTTGGAGTAAAATTAATCTCTCCTAATGTTTTTAAATTATTCTAATACACGTAATAAAACATGTAAATTTAAGATGCTCTAACATTTGGACGAAATAATGCAACAAGTGGCAACCTAGATGCTGCAAAAATAACGTTAACGGTAAGAGATGCGTAACTTTATTTCTCCGTAACTTTATTTCTCACAATAACGATAACCATAACTAGGCATGTAAATAAGGGGCTTAAAATCTCTCTATTTACTGGAGATTAAAATTTTATCGAATACAAGTTTTTGTAGAAGGTTTAACTGAAACTGCCAAAGAAATACCCTGTAGAATAATTATTATCAATGGAAGATAGTAATTTCTTTTCAATTTAAATAAAATTGTTTGATAAATTACACGGTAATAACATGACCTATTCACCCAAACATTAACGATAAATTATACCAAACAGTTTATGAAATTGAGAATATTTTTTGTTATATAAATAAGGTTATTCACAAGGTTAATGCACAGTGTAGGTTATAGGTATACTTGTTTTAGTATAATGTGGTTAATGTGTCTGTTAATGTGTATGAACAAAAAGATAAATTAAAAATAAATAGAAGTCTCTTTAGCTCATGATATCTTTTAAGGACTCAGATTTGCTGGGTGCAGGATAATTCTCTCTCATCAAAAAAACAAACTTAGTACCTAGGTATCTATTTCTTCCAAGTTTCCTTTCTTACTTTCTAATGAACTTTTGATTGATTCTTTAATTTACGTTTTTTGGGGGTACTAATATAAATATTTCTTGTAAAATAAACCATATAGATTTGTTATATGTTTCAATTTGCTTGCCTAACCTTTAAAATAATAGTAATATGGCTAAAATCGCCTGAATACGTTCAACAATAATTTTCCTATTTTTTTCAAGCAAACTTTATTTTTTTAAGCATTTTGAGATGGCAATACCATATACTAAATTGTTGTAAATAACGTTACATTTTTGTGAATAATTTTAGTTTTCAACAAGTTTTAATACGTTGAAAAAACTTTTAAAGAAATAAACTGCGAATTCGCTGGTAATATGGGCTTTCTATCATAATTAAAATATAAACTGAAGAATATTTATAATTTACAATAAATATATTTAACTACCTACTTGTTGTACACAAGTATACACAAACACACACTAAAATCACATCTAATAGAAATCAAAAGGTAGTATCAGGTACTTGCGTGTTGCTTTGTTGAACTTTTCTGAAGTAGAAGGATTCTTGAGTGTGAATTCGATAACTTCTGTTTGGAGACTTGCTGGGACTAAGTACAACAAACGGGAAACACGAAAAAACTTTCTTGAATCCTCTGCGGAATCTAATTTAACAGATAAAAAAATCGGTTAATAGGCACATACAAACTTTTTTTGTATTAAATATTATATAGCAATTATTTAAAGTTAAAATTATTAAAAAAATGTTTCAATTTGTTTAAAATGTCAAAGATGATAGACAAAGTGCTCCAAGACAACAATATAATCAGGATGTCCTATAACTATGAAAATTATTTAATAAATTAAGTAAGTAGTATAAATGATGTACAAAATTTTAATTCAAAATATTATTTTTTAGTTATTTTATGCCTATATTTTTATGGTTTAAATTAATTTGGTGCTGCGAACCTCACTTCGCTCGGCACGCAGTGATTAATTTACGATCATGTCAAATTAGTTTTTAAGTTAGTTAAAATTGTTTTGATAATATTGTAAATCTATAAGTAGCATAAATAGTGTTCATTCAACAGTTATTGCGAATGTATGTATTATAGTACGTTTGAAAAATAAGGCAGAGTAAATTTTCAGAATACTAATCTCCGAAACCTCAAAATACATAGGCGTGCACAACTTCTAACTAAAACGTAATCTTAAAGTTTACGTTAAATTTATTTGGGTCATTATTATAACGACAAAAATAACCATAAATAAGGTTACTATTCGTAAACAGATTCTTGTATACCGATTGTATTGTGTTCTTTACAGCCTGATGATGGTCTAATTGAGACCGAAACTAGTTGCAATAAGTGTATTTTAAACGAATAAAAGTCTATGGTTTTGACTTAGAGCTTCATTGGATCCTTTCTGTTTAGATTCAGCCACATTTGAGATGGATGACCTATCTGATTTATGATTTATATAAATATAAAATGCTTTGAAAATGGTTTATTTATAAATATCTAATAAACCGGAACAAATAATGTAATTCCCTTAAAGTACGTCTATGAATAATCCCTAGCCTATTGTTATAACAATAGCAGATAACTAGATTTTAGTCCGTATGATGAGGCAAATTTTCTATTTAAATAGTAGAACCCAATGTAGAATAAGCTAAAATATTGACGTAGTACGAAAAGCACACTTACTAAAATATGCATAACAAATTAGTTTTTTTTTCTGAGAATTTACTCTGCCTCATTTTTCAAACGTACTATATTCATAGGTATTACTTTTCTATATTATAATTCTAAGTAATTCTGAAAACAGCGCTAACTTTGTGGCGCCTAGTAGTCCCAATGTAAATATTTACGTTTTATCTTGGCAACACCTTCTCTTTCTGATACCCTCTATATTGTTTATACGCTTAAACATTATCGACGATGTTTTTTGTTTTTTGGCTTGTGCATATCGTCGGATTTATCATTAATATCACTATTAATACTAACCTCACATTCATCCAGCAATAAATAATGGGATTATACATAGAATTGCTCATCGCCAACCAATAAATAAACAAATACAATTCTTGAACATACGATGCAAACGTTATAGATGGATAGTAAAAGGTTAGTAAGAAATAAATGTGATAAGGTAGCCAACATACAGCAAAAATGGTCACTACTATTATCATCATCTTCACTACCTGTAAAATAATAAATGCAGCATCACTTTTAAGTTACTATCAATACTATACAGTCTAAAAAATACAGTACACCATCTCATTTTTAAGACCGTATTGTTTATTTATTCTTGTGTATTTCTGTATTTGAAAATCAAGAGAGAGTAAATTCCCAGAATAAAAACTAATTCGGTATGCAAAACTATAGTACAGTACGTGCGGTAAAACTTCAATATTTGTAATGCATTCTAAATTGTTTTTGTTAATTTCAATACAAAATTTATTAAATTTCTTGGACTATCACATTATTTTATGATCTTTCATTGTTACTACAGTAGGCCTAAGAGGATTAACGTGCGTCATAGGCGTAACCAGATTAGAAAGGGATAATTGTTATTTAACGACCTCCGAATGGCAACAGCTTTTAATGACAGATATTTTGACTTAAATAGTGCTTAAGTTTCTAGAAATGCAGTTATTTGATTTTCGATAAACGTGACAAATAGTAGTGACTAAAAATGGAAGCAGTTTGTGAGTATACACCAGTGAAAAAATTAAAACTAGACCATTTATCGCTCAATGAAAAGGGTGCTGTAGTGAATGTGTACCACTATTTTAAACATCAAAATCCCTCAAACACTATTGACAGTGTAGTTGAAACAACATCTAAGGCAATGGGATATGGAAAATCTACAATATATAGAGTTCTAAAGGAGGAAAAATCAGGTGGAGTAACCTCACCAAAGCCGAAACCAGGTAGACAAAAACTATTAAAAGTCAACGTGGACGAGTCTTTTAAAAATGCTATTCGTAAGCTTATTCACTCATTTTTTATAAACAAGCAAATACCAACTTTAGATAAAGTTTTGCAAGCCATTACGAATGATGTTGATTTACCCACAATAAGCCGGGATAAACTATGGAAAACGTTACATGAGTTAAACTTTAAATTTGAAAAAATGGGCAGACACTCAATGCTAATTGATTCTGAAGAAATTGTATGTTGGAGAAGACAGTACCTCAGAATAATACAACAAGTTAAAGCTCAAAATAAAAACATTTATTATTTAGATGAAACATGGGTTAATGAAGGACATTGTGTAGGAAGAGTTTGGAAAGACAAAAATATAAAATCATCCCATCAAGCTTTTCTAGAAGGATATATTACTGGTTTTAAGGAACCTATAGGAAAAGGTAAAAGATTAATTATTTGTCATATAGGCAGTACAAACGGTTTTCTTGAGAATGGTTTACTCTTATTTGAATAAAAAAAACCGTTGATTATCACGAAGAAATGAATGGAGACGTGTTTGAGGAATATTTTGAACAGATGATTCAATTCATACCAAAAGGATCGGTTATTGTAATGGACAATGCAAGTTACCACTCCAGATTACCTGAACCTTTACCAACCACTAAATGAAAAAAGGATGAGATTGCAAAATGGTTATCTTCTAAAAATTTAGCCTTTGACAATACAATGCTGAGGGCAGAATTGTTAACTATTGCTAAAAAAACAAGCAAAATTATAAAAAATATAATATTGAAGAGATAGGCAAAAAACGAGAAATTGAAATCCTTCGTTTACCACCCTACCATTGTGAGCTGAATCCGATAGAATTGATATGGGCTCAAGTTAAAGGTTATGTTGCCAGAAATAATACTACTTTTAAATTATCAGATGTTAAAAATCTCTTCAATAAGGCAATATCTGAAGTAACAAGTGAAAATTGGCAAAAATGTATTAGACACGTTACAGAAATAGAAAAAAAATGTGGAAGCTAGATAACATAATTGATATTACTATAGAGCCCATTGTAATTTCTCTAGAATCAGATGATGAATCTTCTGACACAGAGTGCGAGGAACCATAACTTTAAAATTATTAATTTATGTACTTTAATTTTATTTTTAGATTTTTATTTTTTAATATTTAATATTGTCGTACTTTATGCATGTTGCTCGTCAAATTTTATCCTTGCGGTTGGTTTTTTTTTCTCATATACCTACTTAATTGGTTTTTTAGATCCTCATATTAATTTATAAGTAAATGTAATTATCTGTACATATTATATACATATTTTGTAAATAAACATATGCCTAAAATAATATTGACTTTTTCTTCATTTTACCAAAATTAAATTACTACTTACGAATTATGTTTATCTATCTAAAATTGGTAATCTAGGTATAAATAACTAAAACAAATTAAATATTTCTATTTCCATATTAATTTAATTTTGAAAACGCACGTCTATGGTTCACTGCCTTTAACACTGATAACTGCAAAACATTTCTGGGAATTTACTCTCTCTTGATTTTCAAATACACTATAGTCCAGTTATTTTTTTACTATTTCACTGTTCTACTGTTGATATCGCCTATATTAAGGCGCTTGCGCACAGCCTTATTAAATTAAAAAACTTAAAAATCACGTTATTTTCTTCTATTGCTTTTATTTTACATTTACGAATGTACAAATCTAAGTGTGGTTTAATTTCCAGTTTCAATATGCATAAGTCTTTCCAGACTTTCCAGCTGTATATACAGGGTGTACCAATCTTACGACAAAGTTCGGTATATGGTGTGGGGTTTAATTATGTTAAATTTATAAATTTATATTTTCTTAAAAGTATTTGTGTAATACGTGTTGCCTATAGCGGTACGCCTACGACAACAATATGATCTCCCACAATATTTTCAAAAAAAAATATGACGCCAATGAAATTAAATTAAACCAAGCTGCTCAAAGCAATGAGACTCTTAAAAATTTTTATGATTAAAAACAAATAACGAAAAAGATACTTAAGTAGTTCTTCCGGTCACTGTGTGACGTCACCCGCTCAGGTTACTGGTGTAGGTTCAAGTTCTGCGATTATTCCCTCTAGTCAAATTCTGTGTTTTGTGAGGTTAAAGTTCTGAGACGTTACAGCTGATTGAAGTAAATTAAGAAGTGATCGTTCTCGTTAAATAAATTTTCAGATTAATTTATGTTTGAAATAAACAGAAATTCAAAAGAGATATTTATTGTTCAATGTCGCTAAAAGAAAATGTATTAGAAAGATTCCAAAATGAATTGGTGTTACAGGTGAGTACAATTTATACTTTTATTCCTATGAAATGTACCTTAAATAAATATATAGTGTGTTCTTAGTTATAAAACCGTATTCTTTAATTGAAATGTATGGATGTGAAAATTCCTGAATATCCTGTTTTCTCTTCCAAGAACAAACTACATCAAAGTTGTAGCACGTGCTAATTTAAATAAAACCTTTATAATACGAATAAATTTTGACAATAAATATAGATCTTGTACAAATGAATTAGTGATAAAACAAATTAGTATGAAATTCTAAAGTTCATCGAAAATGTTAAACATTAAAATAGATCAATAATAATTGTTGAAATTCTAGAGTTTATCGAAAATGTCAAGTATTAAAATAGAACAATAATAATTGATATCACCTTAAAAATGTTCAGAATTTGGTCCATACGTGGATGTTGTGGAGTCCTGGTACTTAATTCTTGCTAAATATGTGTTGGAGCAAAATTGGCCCCAAATACCTCAAATGTAGAATCCTTATAACTGCTGTCACCTTCAAATGGACAGGAATATGTTCCTTAAGGCTTAAATAACTTGCTTGCTCTCCTGGAACTGCTGGTATTGGATGCCAATACACTTTGGCCCCAATTTCTTGTCAGGTATGTTAAATTTTATGGAAATACACTTTTATATCACACTTTATCGTTTTAAGTATCTATCTTGCATTATTTTGCGTTAATTGTTTAATTTTACTTATAAAAATTCTAATTTTATCAGGACAAATTTCTTACCCTCCTTTCGCTTTCAGGAACAAAAAACAAGAGAGAGATTTTAGATTCAACAGAACCATGGTTACCGAAAATTCTTTTGTTTTCCCAGCTTTCCTTTTGAACAAAAATAAATAAATTTATGTTGGCAATGAAAGCAAAGTTACTAAAAAAAATATCAGTTTTTTATGTTGGTGACTGGTAAGCTCAAATGATGTTTATTGGAACCTTGTTGTACAGGGTGATTTTATTTTAGTGAGATTTGGAATTCTAAAATTATTCCTACTGATTTTGGGAGTGATCACAAATTTGTCCTTAACATCTAGAAATTAAAACTAATCAATTATTTTCAAGGTACAATTTAAGAAATTTATAAAATTTATGGAATAATCATCTGGAATAAATTAAACTCAACTTGTAGTTTTGCTATTATCTTTCTTTCTATTAATTTAGTTGCATAAAAAAATCGAACAAAGACTTATAATGATTTTTAATTATTGTTTCCCCCCGAATGTTGTACACCAATTCAGTATCTTTTTCATAATATTTATAAATAAACATGCTCATTTGTATACTACTTCTAATGCAACCGTAACAATTTCCCTGAATTTTCTTGTAATTATTATAATTGGCTTTGTCAATCTAGAATAATTCAGGAAAATTCAAACCTAAATTTATTTTAAATTAAATCAAGTTAACAAAAATTAATTAATGTGTGTTTTCTCACAGATCAAACAAATTAATAGACATTATTAACATTGCTTTACCTAAAACATTTTTTTTAAATAAAACAAATTAGTTTTCCTTCTTTAACATGAGAATTTCCGTACTGTTCATGATTTTTGGTACACTTTGACTGGGTATTACTTTTTTTTTTTTATTGAACATTTTACATTAAAACTCATTTATCTATCAATATTCATAATAGAATCGTTACATACGATTCCTTTTTTCATTAATATTTCGTTATGTGTCCACACACAAACGTGACAATATTTTAAATTATCTTATTATTCTCATATCTTGAAAATTTTCCTGAGATCTTTTCTCTCAGAGAAACAATTTTTCCTTAGCTCACCATATGCCTTAACAAATATAGTGAAATCACATTTACTTCATTTTATTTGAGGTACTTCCTCAATATTTATAAATCTCAAAATATGTCCTTAATGACAAATACTTTGAAAATCTCTTTATCTCTTTAAGTTCATTAGAATAGAACATTCCCCCATTTCACCAGTCATGACACCGTATCATTTTAAATTATGAAAGAAAACAGAAATTCCCTTAAAATAATTTTAAACAGAGTAATTAACATAATTGTAATTGTAACATAACTAAATAACCATTAATAAATTTTATGTTTTAGGTAAACACACCAAATTTTCATCAGAAAGACTCACATATCTGAACAGCTGTGTAACATGGAAAATTCCTCTAGATTTCCCAGATACAGGGTGTACTAAGTGATAGCTGTTAACACCGTTTTCTGTATCAATCAAATAGGGGCCTTCGTAAAGCAACTGTAATTTCGCACATACATTCTTACTACGGTTTGGAACCCTTAACGCCTTAAGAAGTACTAATTCGCCCTTGTTAAAAGTAATATGCTTCTTAATCTTCTTGTTTCTTTTTTCTGTGTATTTTTCAGCATTTCTTTTAATTTTGTTGTAGGTCTCCTGGATTATCTGCTGGTATTCTAAATCTATTACTGAAAGCCATGGTCTATCCGGAGCCTCATTCTTCATGATGACTATAGGTGCTCTTCCCGTGATGTCATGAGGTATGTCATTATAACAATTTTGTATCCTTACCAAATTTTTCTCCCATTTTGGTTGTTGGTCATGAACCAATATCCTTATACATTTTGTCAGTTCCTTAATAGCCCTTTCTGCCGGATTGGCACAAGGATGTCGGATGCTAGTATACACAGGTAAAACATTAGACTTCTCTAACCATAGTTTAAAATTGTTATTATTGAAATAAGATGCATTATCCATTAAAATCTTCCCTGGAATTCCCACTTCTAAAAAGTATTTCGTCATAAGTTGCTTGACTGTTCGTTTGTTGGTTCTTCTGCATGGATAGGCTGTTAAAAACTTAGAAAATAGGTCTAAAATTACAAAGATGTTAGAATTACCTTCTTCACTAGGTATAAGATTTGAAATAAAATCTACCGCTATCATGTTTAGAGGATGTGTAGTTACTATCGATTTTGCCAAATTTTCGTTTACCATATTCTTTTCCTTTGCAAACTGGCATACTTCACATTTTCTGAGCTCCCTTTTGACTAATGATAGATCCTTTTTTGTTATGTAATTCTCTCTAAGTATTTCATGTATTTTTCTGACTCCAGTATGATTATAGATACCATGAAGCGCCCTGATGATTTTACTTGCTAACTTTTCTGTAATAACATACAGTTCCGATCCTTTTACCGTTTTGTAGTAGATGTTGTTCTTCTTTTCACATTTTTGTTTTTCTTTCTCCTCCAGATTTTTCTGGTCTTCCACTATTTCTTGTAGAGAGAAAATTCCCCTTTCTGATTTCATTATATTGATTCCTACCATCCTTTCCCTTCTGGTCTTGGCTTTTTCTCCATCCATTCTCGATATCGCATCTGGTACTGTGTTCTTAACACCAGGTATGTACTGGATATCAAAAGTGTACTCTTGCAGAAGTAACGCCCACCGATGTATTCTTGCATTACCAAATTTATTCTTTAAAATGGTAGTTAAACCTTGATTATCAGTTTCGATTATAAATTTGGACCCAAGTAAAAAAAATCTTAGCTTTCCCACACAGAATAAAATACTCGCAAGTTCTAACTCGCTCACACTGTAGTTTTTCTCAGACTTCTTTGTGATGCGCGATACAAAAGAGATTGGTATTTCTCCTCCTTCATGTTTTTGTATCAAGGTCCCAGCAAATCTGTTCTTTGAAGCGTCAGTCCTCAGTATGAATGGTTTGTTATAATCTGGATGGAAAATCTTGACGTTTTCTGTAAACTGTTCTTTAATTTCAATAAATGCCTGTTCTCTCTCTCTAGTCCATACCCATTTGACATTCTTTCTGAGTAGTTCGAGAAGTGGTAGTTCCTTTTCGGTTAGATTTGGTACTAACCGTTTGAAGTAGTGCAAAATACCCAAAAATCCTCTCAAGGTTTTGAGATTTGTTGGCCTTTTGTATTCCTTGATAACTTTGATCCTTTCTTGATCCATACTGACCCCTTCCTTATCTAACTTATATCCTAAGTAGATGACTTCTTCCTTAAAAAATTGACATTTTTTTATGTTTAGCTTTAATCCAGCTTCATCCAAAGCTTTCAAAACAGTCCCTAGGTGTTCAAGGTGTAATGTGTCATTTTCGGAGAAAATGAGGATGTCGTCTATGTAATGTACTACAAATAATTCGTATTTGTTTAAAATTTTGTGAAGAGCTTTGAGTAACGCCGATGTCGCTGACTGGGTGCCAAAAGGTACTACTCTAAAACGGTACACTACTCCATCGACTATGAAACCTGTGTAATCTCTACTTTCCTCGGCCAAAGGTATTAGCCAGAAGCTATGCTTCAGATCCAACTTGGTAAACACTTTGGCTTTGGATATTCTTCCTAAAATTGCCTCTATGGTGAGGGGTGCTTCATATTCTGGTATGCTCTTTTGATTTAGATTTCGCGCATCCAGACATATTCTTATGTCTCCGTCCTTCTTCTTAACTATCACTATGGGGTTAATGTAGGGAGTGGTGCTATACTCAATAATCTTATCCTTCAGGAGCTTGTCCAGTGCCTTTTGCATGTCGTCCCGATACTTGTATGGAATGGGGTAACTTTTGACTCGGAAACTGTCCATATCTTTTACCTTTAATGTGTGTACATAATCCTTAGCAACTCTAGATTCCTCGTTAAAAGATTTTCATATAATTTTAGCAACTCTTCTACCTCTCTTTTCTTATTCCTGCTACAATCCAATTTCACTCTTTTCCACATGTCACTTTCATCATGATCATTGTTTAATTCCATCTCTCCCTCAAAATCTTCCATATTTTCATCTTCTTCTTCTACAACTTGTCCTTCTATTTGAACATCATAGTTAGAATTATTAACATTATTAATCTTCACCTCCTCATGGTGAACTTCATTTAAATTTGATTCATTTTCGCTCTTCTTAACTTCATTGAAATCTACCTCAATTTCTCTAATGATTACTTTTTGGTCTTGTAGTTGATATCAGCTCCATTCCTGTGCAATTCGTCAGCTCCCATTAAAATTTCGTACTCCATGTTAGGGACTACTAGACATTGTAGTTGTAATTTCTTCCCTGTTAGATCCACTTCCAAAATTACCGACCTGTTGACATCACCAAACTTCCTTGCATTGATCCCAATTAAGCTCACCTTTGGTACTTTAATAAGTTGAGCTCCTAAATTCAGTTTATTTATGAGTGATTCATTGATTAGAGACACCTCTGATCCTGAGTCTATAAGAATATCAATTTTTTTATTTGCAACAATACCTTTTATAGTGACTAATAAATTTTCCTCTTTTTCAGGGCAGTCTACTGATTTGAGGAATTCCCTGGGATGTACATAACCGTACAGACTGCTAGTCATGACACCCTCTAATGAAAACTCGGATTTTGTGAGTGATTTGTGTCAATCACAGTAAAATTTGCATCGGTGGCATCACCTTCAGGATGTCCACCACTACCATTAGAAATTACCGCTCTGGAGGAGTTCCCCTTTCAACACTCCTGTCACACGTCTGAAAATTGACGTGTCTATTTTGAAAATTGTCTCTGTTACTATCTGAGTCGTTTCTATAACCTCGACTCAGATTAACATCAGAGCTGCTTCTTATGAAACCCCTGGATACATCATTGTTATTGGTTCGATTTCTAGAACCACTATTAGTGTCAGATTGTCGATTATGCGACTGATTATTTGTAAAATTTTGGTTATTACCATTCTGTTGAAAACGTTGGTTATTAAGATTATTGTTTCTATTGTAGTTAGAGTTGTGATAATTTGGGTTACTACCCCTAGTATTATTGTTAAAGCGATTTTGGTTTGAAGCAAAATTTGGATAGTTGGTCATGGGACTATTTCTATTGTAGTTGTAATTATATCTATTATTATTTTCATTTACTAATTGATTATAGCTTTGTCGCCTATCACCATGATTATTATTCAAATTTTGGTTCCCTGGTTATTATTGATAGTTTTATTGTTGTTATTTCGTACTAAATTTCTTTCAACCCTCATCAAGTATGAGGTCAACTGTTCAAAACTCTTTATGTTCTGAATCGCTATTGTTTCGGATATCTGGGGTCTGAACTGACGTGCGAGGTAGCTTACAATCTCCTCTTCACGCATTTCAGGTTCCAAGTGTCTAGCTTGTGAAAAAAGTTGCAATGAGTGATTGTACATGGAGTTCCTCCCCTGCTCATTGTATTGTCCATGGAATAGTCTCTTACGGACTTCATCTTGTACGATCTCACCCCAATACACTCGAAGGAAAGATCTCTCGAAATCTTCAAAATCTTGAAATTCCCCCTCTTTACTGTTGTACCATAGCTGAGGTTCCTTTCCTAAATTTTTCCTAATAATTTCTTTTATGTCTTCAAAATTATTAAGACCTCTAACTCGATTTTTAAGAATTTTTATGAATGTCTTCGGGTGGATTTTATTGCAATCTCCCTCAAATTTTATGCTCTCATCAAGGACAGCTGGATAAGGGTAGATAGGTCTCGTTCCCATCTGCCTTCGTAGGTCTTCAACTTCTTCTTCGATTTTCTTGTATTTTTCTCTCTCTTCTATGTTGACACCTCCATGACTACCACCTCTTCTTATCCTGTTGAATTCCTGTCCAATTTTCATAATCTTTTCCTCTAGTTCTTCTTTGTTATTAGCTACGTTTACTCCTATTTGTACCAAATTTTCGTCCTGTCCTTCTTTCAACTCCTTAATATTCCTCTCAAGTTCTTTTCGTACTCTCAAAATTTTCCTCTCTGTCTCTTCTCTGTCTTCGCTCATCTCCTTTCTTACTCCTGTCTCCAACTCCTTGATCTCCCTTATGTTTTGTTGTGTGATCCTTGTTAAAGATTTAATATCCTTTTCTGTCTCGCAACCAATTTTTTCTTGAGCCTTCTTCACAAGTACCTCTGCATTCTTTAAGAATTCTCCCTGTATGTTTTCTTGGATGAAATGTATCTTTTCCTTCTGCTTTTCCATCTCCACTTCCAAAATGTCCTGTCTCCCACTTAAATCTTCCACGTTTTTTCTTAGTTTTTCTTCTATCTCCTGGATTTTCCTTCCAATGTCATTTGTAATTTCTGCCTTCATCTCGACAAGATCTTTTCTTAAATCTATTTTGTCCTTCTTCATTTCTTCTTTTTGTTCATCCAACTTCTTACCAATATCTTCTTTTTGTTCATCCATCTTCTTATTCATCTTCTTCATGTCTTCTTTTTGTTCATCCATCTTCTTATTCATCTCTCTGAGGAAATTCATCATCATCCAATTTTGGTCTTGATTGGTTGCTCCCGGTGTGGCTTCTCCACCTGCGAGTCTGTCTACCTCTTCTGCTGCGTTGTCCGAGACATCATCCCCTAAGGTTCTCATTGTCTGATTTTCTGTCTCTTCCCCTGTTTCCGAGACATCATCTTTTTCATGGTCCATCTCTTGGTTTGTGGTTCTTTCCTCCAAAAGAAATTGGAAGGTTTCTGGATCCTTTTCCTCCTCAATAAGAGCTGTCTTAAGTCTATTGAAAAGAGTTAATTTAATCCCTTCACTGCTTAAATTTCTTTTTCCAATTCTTCTTTCAATTCCCTTACTCTCAACTGGCCTATAGTCTTACAGGACTTGTTTTGTTCCATTTTGTTAGATTAAGTTGAAATAGAGTTTTGAAATCAGTTTTAAGTTTTAATTTAAGTAATTAGACCTAGATATTACACCCAATAACAATGATGTTTCCCTATTTCAGGAATTGTACTGAGTTTTTGTATATAGTTAAATATAAAATTTTTCAAAGAAAATCTTAGAATTATTTTTCTCAAGCAATGTTAATATGATTCAAGAAAAATACAACTGAGCATTTGTTTACTAAAATTCTAATTGTCTCTGAGTAGTCTGGAACAATCTAGAATTATTACTCTTGTTTTTATTTTATGTAAACAAAAATATTTAATACAATAAATCTTTAGAGATGAAATTTATATTAATTTTATAATGCCCCACGTTGGGATCGACATTAATATTGTGGGGTTTAATTATGTTAAATTTATAAATTTATATTTTCTTAAAAGTATTTGTGTAATACGTGTTGCCTATAGCGGTACGCCTACGACAACAATATGATCTCCCACAATATTTTCAAAAAAAAATATGACGCCAATGAAATTAAATTAAACCAAGCTGCTCAAAGCAATGAGACTCTTAAAAATTTTTATGATTAAAAACAAATAACGAAAAAGATACTTAAGTAGTTCTTCCGGTCACTGTGTGACGTCACCCGCTCAGGTTACTGGTGTAGGTTCAAGTTCTGCGATTATTCCCTCTAGTCAAATTCTGTGTTTTGTGAGGTTAAAGTTCTGAGACGTTACAGCTGATTGAAGTAAATTAAGAAGTGATCGTTCTCGTTAAATAAATTTTCAGATTAATTTATGTTTGAAATAAACAGAAATTCAAAAGAGATATTTATTGTTCAATGTCGCTAAAAGAAAATGTATTAGAAAGATTCCAAAATGAATTGGTGTTACAGGTGAGTACAATTTATACTTTTATTCCTATGAAATGTACCTTAAATAAATATATAGTGTGTTCTTAGTTATAAAACCGTATTCTTTAATTGAAATGTATGGATGTGAAAATTCCTGAATATCCTGTTTTCTCTTCCAAGAACAAACTACATCAAAGTTGTAGCACGTGCTAATTTAAATAAAACCTTTATAATACGAATAAATTTTGACAATAAATATAGATCTTGTACAAATGAATTAGTGATAAAACAAATTAGTATGAAATTCTAAAGTTCATCGAAAATGTTAAACATTAAAATAGATCAATAATAATTGTTGAAATTCTAGAGTTTATCGAAAATGTCAAGTATTAAAATAGAACAATAATAATTGATATCACCTTAAAAATGTTCAGAATTTGGTCCATACGTGGATGTTGTGGAGTCCTGGTACTTAATTCTTGCTAAATATGTGTTGGAGCAAAATTGGCCCCAAATACCTCAAATGTAGAATCCTTATAACTGCTGTCACCTTCAAATGGACAGGAATATGTTCCTTAAGGCTTAAATAACTTGCTTGCTCTCCTGGAACTGCTGGTATTGGATGCCAATACACTTTGGCCCCAATTTCTTGTCAGGTATGTTAAATTTTTTATGGAAATACACTTTTATATCACACTTTATCGTTTTAAGTATCTATCTTGCATTATTTTGCGTTAATTGTTTAATTTTACTTATAAAAATTCTAATTTTATCAGGACAAATTTCTTACCCTCCTTTCGCTTTCAGGAACAAAAAACAAGAGAGAGATTTTAGATTCAACAGAACCATGGTTACCGAAAATTCTTTTGTTTTCCCAGCTTTCCTTTTGAACAAAAATAAATAAATTTATGTTGGCAATGAAAGCAAAGTTACTAAAAAAATATCAGTTTTTTATGTTGGTGACTGGTAAGCTCAAATGATGTTTATTGGAACCTTGTTGTACAGGGTGATTTTATTTTAGTGAGATTTGGAATTCTAAAATTATTCCTACTGATTTTGGGAGTGATCACAAATTTGTCCTTAACATCTAGAAATTAAAACTAATCAATTATTTTCAAGGTACAATTTAAGAAATTTATAAAATTTATGGAATAATCATCTGGAATAAATTAAACTCAACTTGTAGTTTTGCTATTATCTTTCTTTCTATTAATTTAGTTGCATAAAAAAATCGAACAAAGACTTATAATGATTTTTAATTATTGTTTCCCCGAATGTTGTACACCAATTCAGTATCTTTTTCATAATATTTATAAATAAACATGCTCATTTGTATACTACTTCTAATGCAACCGTAACAATGGGTTGCTTTAGGAGATATCATAAAATGTTATTAACAAAAATAGTAGATGTCTTTAGGGTCCATATTTTGAAATTACCTTAAACTATACAGAGAGTTGTATAAGTCCGTTACAAATACTGTATATATTTTATTTTTATTACACTTAACACTTTTTGTTACTTTCTGTTTACTTTAAATTTACAAATATCATCATTTACCTTTCTTTTATTTGTTATTATTTCCTTTTGTCTGTCAGTGACTTCGCCGATACTTTGTGACCACCACAGTTCTATAGCGATTTGAGAATACGTCAAGATCATTGCACTGATTGGTATTACATAGGTAAATACTGTAAATGATATGTTGTAGCTAAAAAGAAAGTCAGAATATTTGTTGCTGCTACCTTAAGAAATGTGCGTCGTCGATAAAATTGTACTTACAAATATTCTAACTTAGATTGAAGGGTGTCTCCATCTGGCCATAACATATAACAGGACATTCTACCCGTACATGGGATTTCCTCGATGCGAAAATACATAACTTGTGGCATTCCAAACAAGATTGCAACAATCCATGTCCATAAGATAATAATTAGTGTACATTTTTTGCTCATTCGTTTTCTCAAAGGTAAAATTATGGCCATGTATCTATAAAGCAAATTGGCGCCCAACGTGAGGTACACATTATTTTACTTTTTAATTCTAATTAAAATGTAGAATTTTTTGTATTACAAAGTAAGGCCCCAGGAACATACGAGGTCTGGCTATTAAATAACGAGACTGCTTATGAAAAAGAGTTTTATTTTAAAAATTATTCTACAATCCAAGAATGCTTCCCTTCAATATACTCTCCTTCCCTCGCCACACACCGTTTCATTCGTTTTTTTTTTAATTGGTAAAAGCAATGCTGGAAGTCTTCTTTTGTAAGAGCATTTAGGAGCTCCGCCCTCTTCCATCGACTCGCCTTCTGCGCGGGCAGTCTCGTTATTTAATAGCCAGACCTCGCACAAATTTTTATATTAAGATAAAATGGGGTAAAAACTTTATTTAAAATTGTAGAATTAAAAACAGTATTAGAAAAACGAAAAGGAAGCAAAAAAGTTGCTGATTCTAAGATTGATTGAAGCTATGGAAGCAGAAGGAAATTATTTAGATACGTATACATTTTAAGTAAAGATCGAGGATTCTAAGGGACATATAAGGAAGGAACACAGGATCTGATGGGTCATCTGGGAAATGTAGGAGTAGAAGAACTAGATAGGAGACAATAAATGCCAGAAAATTAAAGTAAAGAGGACAGGTTGATGGAATTGTTTATTAATGTGAATGAAACATTTGATGACAATCGGTAAGAAATTAACAGGAAAGCAGATAAGAGACTGGAGTAAACAGAAAAAGTTAAAATGGAAAATCAAGAAAAAAAGGAGCAAATTATATGTATGTATGTATGAATTAGGGGTGATAAGTACACTGCGACCTATAGGATCTATTGTGTCCCCCAGAACTTGCCAAGTTCTGATGTTTTCTCAGTTTTATAGCAGCTCTTCGAGTCCTATTTTCCTGAGGAAGTTTAGGACGTCGTCGGGCTTCAAATCAGGTAGATCCCCCTCTTCTATTTCCTGTGCTCCTAGGTATCTTGCCATAGAATTCTGCAAGGCAGAGCATTCTGAGAGTATGTGTATTGAGGTTTCATCCTCTTCCTCATAGAATCTGCACTTTGCTTCATCTGCTAACCCTAGTTTCTTCATGTGGCTTTTTAACCGGCAATGCCTGCTGATCCCACAAGATGGTTCTGGTCCCAAATGTGGGGTTTCAGCTTATCTGCTGTTTCATTCCCCTCTATTTCTATGTGTCCCGGGACCCATAGGAGGGTGACAATGTTCTTCTGGCCTAGTTCATTTAGTTTGCCTAGGCATTCCCAAACCATCTTCGAACTGATTATATTTGAGCTCAGCGCTTTGATGGCTGCTTGACTATCCGACATGATCATAATCTCTTGTCTGCGGTAGTTTCTTCCCATATTGAATTCCACACATCTTTCGATGGCGCGGACTTCTGCTTGAAAGATGCTCAGGTATGTGCCCAAGCTTTCTGAGTATTTGGCTCTCGGTCCAAAAACTCCTATCCCAGTTCCCTCGTCTAGCTTGGAACCATCCGTATACCACTTTATGGTATTCTGGATTAAATTCTGTATGGTGTCTTCATCCCATTCAGATTTATTACTCAACTTTGTGATGAATTTTTTCACAAAGTTGAATTTCTTTGGCATATCATCTTGAGGCATTTCCCAAATTTGATCAAAATGAAATGATCGAGGTTTTTCGATGATTATTCCTTCTTTGATCATTCTATATATCGTTTTCTTCCTTACACTTTCTAACTGAATGTGCAGTGAGGTCAAGTTTAAAATCACCTCCATTGCAGCAGTGAGCAAATTAAAAATATAAAATAAAAATGCCAGAAGAAGAGATTAGAGAAAATGTGCCAACTAAGGGACAAACTCCAATAAATTTCAATATTTCTTTCTTTTGTCTAGTAATAAAGAAATTGTGTCAGTAACACATTCTTTAAAAGACAGCATTGAAGTGGAGGAATTTCAAAAGACATGTGATTTCATCTAGTTATGTTATTTAGTGAGTAGTATTACTTTGCCTGACATTTATAATTCATAAAACAATTACCTGTCAACGGATATCGCCATTAGAGAGAAAACGGACGCACATATAGTCAAGCTTGCCATAAACTGGATAAATTTACAGTAAACAAGACCAAAAGGCCAAGATGCATACAACATATATACAAAATTAAACGTAACATTAAATGTTGATACCATCGCGTCTGCTACTGACAGATTCACTGTAAAAAAATGTATCAAAATTTTAAAGAAGTTTAAACCAATCAAAATTCATAACTTACACAAAAAATAATTGGTAACTGTTCTCATTGCTTTATTCGTCATAATTATCCATATGACGATTATATTTCCTCCTATAGACATTACCACCATTACAAAATAAAAACTGCACCAAAATATTTGTCGCCATAGCGGCAAAGTAAATGACAGATACTCCGGTCCGTGAACTGCAAACACAGAGTCAGAAATAATCTGGGAACTGTTAAAAATCCATCCGAAAAAATGTTAGTTATCCAGATAATAAATAATAAATAACTCTAATATACGGCGTGCCGTTTTGGTTGACAAAATATTTTTGAAAATTCGTAATATTTAGAAAACAACTGAATGTATTGGTCTCAAAATTGGTACACTATGGTTTTTAATGGTAATAAGCATGATATTGCCTTAATTTTTAATCATACTCCTAGATGGCGCTGGTTATACAGTTAAAATTTGATAGATCAGCGGTATTTTTTTTACCTCCTGTATAATGTGCATTTTATTACAAAATAAAAAACTGTATCATTTTGAAACAAAAAAGGTATACTTGTTCAATTCCCATATTTTAAGTCGTTTTCAAGATATTGCTATTTTAATATTGCAGTGTGTCATTACACTGCAACTTAATTACTAGAATATTTTAAAGAGGGCTGTGACTATTATAAGAAGTCATTAATTTACTAGTTAAAAGCGAAAAGTTGTCATTACTGTGTTTTTAACTTCTGAACTAACAATACGGCTTTCATTAAAAATGCCTAGAGGCAATGAATTTACAAATAATGAACTAAGGGATATGATTTGTGTTTATGCACAAGTAAATTATAATGCATATGTGCTGCAGTTAGACGATATGTGCAGTTATATCCAAACCGAATTATACCCAGTCGTAAAAAATTTCAAAGATTGTACTCCAATTTAGGTGAAAGCGGCTCTTTTCGTAAGAAAAATTCTGGTGGTCGACCTAAAATAATTACAGCTGATATGGAAGATGAAATTTTAACAAGAATTATAGAAAATCCTGAATTGAGTTCTCGACGCTTACAGGCAGCTACTGGTTTAAGTAAATCAAGTGTGTCAAGAATTTTACATACAGAAAAATTGTACCCATATCATTTCACGCCTGTACAAAATTTATTACCCAATGACTTACCAAGGAGACTACAATTTTGTCAATCAATGCTCGGTAAGATCAATCAAGATCCAATATTTTTAAAAAAGGTACTGTTTACGGACGAGGCTACATTTAATTGGAGAAATAACCACTATTACGATTTTGCTAATCCTCATCAATACAAAGAAACTAATTTTCAGCATGAGTTTTCAATCAACATCTGGTGTGGAATCATTGGCGATAATTTCATTGGTCCATTTGAACTCCCTAACAGATTAAATGCAGTAAATTATTTAGAATTTTTGCAAAATGATTTAGGCATTTTACTTGATGAAGTTCCTTTAATTGTAAGGCAGGATATGTGGTTTATGCAGGACGGTGCTCCCCCACATTATCCACTTATAGTCCGGGAGCATTTAAATAACAATTTTCCGCATCGTTGGATTGGACGGTGCAGTGAGTTTCCTTGGCCGCCTCGTTCCCCAGAATTTAATCCTTTGGACTTTTATGTATGGAGATATCTAAAATCGTTTGTCTACAATAGTGAAATTCATAACCAAAACAAACTATTAGCAAAAATTCATGAAGCTGCAAATACTTTAAAAATGGCAACGCGATGTTTTTTAAAGTAAGACAACAGTTACAAAAAAGTTTACGAAAATGTATTAAAGTAAACGGTGGTCACTTTCAACATTTAATGAAATACTAGTTGAAATATACACTTTCTTATAAAGTGTCTATTTTTATATTAACAATTTTTTCTATATAGTTAACTTTAAAATAAAAGAAATACAAAGAAAGACATTTAATTAAATTTCATTAGTGCAATTCGTCCACACTTTAATCTTATCGACTTGCGCGCCGCCTATTGAAGCTTTAAAAACGGTTCTGACCAATGTCGTTAAAATTAAGGCGTGTTAAAAAGGTAACGCCTCTTTTGAGGTGTGGTTATAAAATTAAATAACATTATAAACGATTACAATTTCCGATAAATGATTCAACTTTTTAGTAAATGATAACCTTGATTTTTTTTACAATTTTTATAAAACATTCTTCATTTTTTTATATCCAATATGCTGAAGAAAAAAAGTACAAAAAATAAATAATAAAGTGTAGAAATAAAAGTTAAAACGTGATTATTTTATTTTTTTTAATCTATAATTTGTTTATTAAAAAAATAATTAAATAAAATAATTTTTAATTAGATATTATATATTATTTTGTTGCTGCGAACCTCGCTTCGCTCGGCACGCAGTAATAGATTTAAACCTAATAAGTTCATACAAAAATAATTGAAATAAATTTATATTAGTCCAAGTTAAATTTGTTAAACATTTTAAACCAATAATATCGATTAAAAATAATTAAATTAAATAATTTATAATTAGTTGAAATAAATTTGTTGCTGCGAACCTCGCTTCGCTCGGCACGCAGTGAATGTATTAAAGTAAACGGTGGTCACTTTCAACATTTAATGAAATAAATGTAATTATTGTTTTTTTTCTTTTCTTTTTCCAATTAAATTGTATTCTTTGAACAACCAATATTTTTTATTTAGGTAATAATTTTTAAATGCCAGCGTGGCAAGCACTATTAAAATATGGGAATTGAACAAGTATACCTTTTTTGTTTCAAAATGATGCAGTTTTTATTATTTTGTAATAAAATGCACATTATACAGGGGGTAAAAGAAATACCGCTAATCTATCAAATTTTAACAGTGTAACCAGCGCCAACTAGAAGTATTATTAAAAATTTAGGCAATATTATGCTTATTATCATTAAAAACCATAATGTACCAATTTTGAGACCAATACATTCAGTTGTTTTCTAAATATTACGAATTTTCAAAAATATTTTGTCAACTTTAACGCCCCATATTTCGCTTACTATTAACATTTTACCAGTGCATGTTTGTATCAAACGACTTATTTTTATCACCCCTTTCTACAGTTCTTATATTGTCCATTAGTTATGGGACAGCCTGTATAAGTGACATATGTACCTGAAATGCATTACAGCAAGATAGGCAACCGCAATACATAATAGAAATTGAATCTCTATTATGTATTTCATAATTTTAAATCGGCAATTTCGATTATGTTTTTCATAATGGAAATACGTGTATTAAAATTATGAAATACATAATTTTAATGCTGTAAAAAAATAATAACGAAATTAAAATTTTGAAACTAAAGGTTATTTTTTATTCTTGTTTTTTAAATGTTGCTATTAAATACTAATATGTTTGAAAAACTTACTTGATTTCCTAAAAATGGTGCAATTGCAGTTGGGGGTATCTATACACGGTATTTCAGTAGATGATAAATTCATCTTCTTATTATTTTAACCATTCAAATCTGTAATTTACACCTTATATAATTATAAAAAATACCTTTTTAGCTAATTGTATCCATCTTCAATGCAGACGACATAGTAAATAATAGCAAGAAAATATTGAAAGTATTTCAATAACAATTAGAAAAAAAAATAATTGGAAAAAGATTCAATATACAAGTCCTTCATAATTTCAGAAGAAATATTTTTTTGTTAAACATAATAAAGACGATTTATGAAGACATGCACATTGCAAAACAATTTAAAATACGAAAGAAGAAACTAATTCTTTCATTCAATAAATTATTACATAGTAAAATAAAAAAAATAACTTACAATTTTTCTCTTTCTACCAAACTGCTTTAGATCCCTCCCAGTTACTGTTTGAAAATTTTTCGCTGGGAATGTGCCAATCTAATTAATTGATTTCTTTTAAAAATATCAGGAAATTATTATTCTTAATAACGGTTAAGGAGGAGTTTGTAAATGTTTACCGTGCACTTAGTAATATTAAATTCGGATAAAATTGACACTATATTACTCGAACCTATGTACCTAACTTAAAATTAACTTTCATTGTAAAAAGTAGATACAATAAGTATACAATAGTTGTGAAATACATAAAACACATGTCTATGTCAAAGATTCGAAATTTAATCTAATAATATTGGTGCGGCATCTTTCGTTAGATGGGAAACAAAAACAATCAATTCATTCATCTATCTAATGTATTTATTATACAGGGTGGAAACGAATGTTCGAATCGGTATCTTTTATTTTAATTTCAATACGAACATGCATGTTGGATGCATTTTAATTTTCTAACCTTTACCTGGTCCACGGAGGTAAAAATAGTATTTTGGTCCACACTATTCTAAATATTTTAGGTGGAAGAAAAACAGAGACGTAAATTATTTATTCTTTATATTTAAATAGCAAATACAATATACCTATCTACCTATTTTTATATATTGAAACTTTTTAACTTTGTATTCCAGTTAAAATTCTAATAAAACATTCAATACACAGGGAACAATCATTTAAATCATTGAACGAATAATTTTTTTCAAAAATAATTGCTCATTTTTTATTTTGGTGGAATAGTTTTAAAGCCAATTAGACAAAAGTATGAAAGATACATTTCTTTGAAAATACGTTCTTTGCATCATGAAAAACAATTTTTAATGTTATTTAAAATACTTTATATAAACATTCTTGGAAAATAAATTCATCAAACGTTTATATTTCTATTTCTGATCACCGTGTACTAATGTATTTAAAATTATAGATTTTAATATTTGCCAAGATAAATAATTACCGATATGTTAAATAGAGTGTTAAAGATGCGATATCGGATGTGAAATTATTTAAATGATTTTTTTCTCATGGTTTTCATATTTTTAGCATTCAGATTGCTTTATAGGTAGATTCCTTTCCAACATCAAACAAAACATAACCTCCAAGCGATGTTCTTGTGTATGTGTACATTGCCATTTTGTGAAATTTTTATTTTTAAATAAAACAATAACATTTTCAATATTTGCAGCAACCACTTTTAAGTATGTTAAATGATTTTCAGAAACGTTAGAAAGCTTATTTGCAACGCCATAGTGCACATTTTGAACATGTGTATTATAAAAATTAATTAATATACCTATAATAGTATATTAAACAACGCATTTCATGTGGATTTCTGTTACGACACGAGTTCAAGTTTAAAAAACGAGTGTCACAACAGCCATATGAAATAAGTTGTCTATAATATTTTTTAACTTTTGCCATTTCATAATTTTTTAAATTAATGTATTATTTGTAGGTAAATTACGAAAATTTTGATTTTAAAAAATATGTTGGTAGCACTGTTTATTTTATAACATTTGACAGATTTGACATTTAAATTATTAAACGTTGATGTTTTAAAATATTTTAAAATGAATAATACACCAAAAAAATGATTTTCATACTCGCAAATACTTTCTTAAAGAACAATATTAAATTCATAAATTGCTATTAGCTACATATGTCATTGTCAATGGACTGGGAAAGTAGTGACGTAAGTGACGTCATGTTTTTCAAATGATTCCAAACAACTTTTGTTAATAGTGTGTTTTATATGTGTTATTGCTTATTTTATTGTATTTTCTTGATTTTTGATTTTTCTTTATATTTTAATGTATAATACTAGTATTCTTTCGTACCAATCCAAACCAATCTAGGATTCCTTCAACTCAACCAATCTATAGGATGAGTTGGATTAGTTTAAGTTTTTAACGAAAGGACAGAATTACAAAGTCAGCTGTCACTGCTGTCAGAAATGTAAAATTGCTAGTGTAAACAACCCCATTTTATTTCTGCTTCCTTTAGCATTGAAGTTGTGTTCTGTATTCCTAATACAATAATAATATACATAATAAATGACAATTTTATTTCAATAATTATTAAAAATTAGTTAACAACATTTATTATCCTTACCATAAACAATGAAAACAAACCATAAAACTGAATTACAATCAATGAAGTCTGTCACTTAAAAATTTGAGGTTAGGAAAGTCTAAACCAATCCAATTAATCTTGCACTTCATTTAGATAAGTTGGATGAGAAAGAATTACCGAAAGAATTAGTCAAGGATTACTTGAACTTATTTAGATGAGTTAGATTGGTACGAAAGAATACCACTAATAGTAATAAAATAACTTAAACAAAAGTTACTTCTGAAGATTTATAATGTTGCTGTTTGGAATCATTTCGTTGGCATTTCACAGTTCGACAGCATAGAACCCAAATGTTGACGTAACACTTTTCCTGTCCATAGTCCTGTCATAAAGATACTTCGCTCATGTTGCCAACCGTTTAAAACAAAAATTTGCGTGCGTAAAAGAAATGCAAAATGTAAATGCTTTTTCCTACGACCACATATGAAAGTGCTAGATTGCACACTTATTTGTACTTAAGAAAGTAGCTACTATCAATACACGTATTGAAAAGTAAATATCAATACACGTATTGAAAAGTAAAAAAATGTAGTTCTATGATCTGTGACATTTACGTCAAATTTATCAATAGTAAAAACACATAAATGTCAAAGCAAGGACCATTTAATTTTTTTTTTAAATCTTCCTTGTGTCAAATATTGTATTGTAATTGCCAATACAAATTTTTCTGTATAAAGTAAGAATAAAGAAAAAAGTTTCTTATAGGTTTTTAAATTTTTAAAAAATAAACATATTTTTATTCAGTATTAATATTTTTATAAAAACACTTTTAGAAAGAAGAACAGTTTATTCTTCTTTTTTATATTGTGTTTATGTTCCGTGCATGTGTCAAATGTGGATTTTTGAAGTTATGTTTGTGTTTCTGTTCACAATTATCTTTGTGTATTATTATTACATTACTTTTCAATTAATTTCACCGACTGAACATTTTACTTTTAATTTTTATAGAGCCCACAATAAAAATAAAATGTCATTTAGCTAATAAAGAATTAGATAATTCCTGAGAAAGGTGGTTATTTGATTTTAATTAATTATATTTCCATGCAATATTTAAACTCTTCTAAAACCGTAGGAAAAATTGAGTACACAACGCGTTGGAAAGTGTATTTCTTGCACTCGTTAAGTTTCTGCCCTCGTCCCTACTCAGCTCGTGCTAAGCTTTACTCGTGCGTAATATTTCACTTTCCACACTAGTTATGTAATATACTATTTTAAAATTTGGTTTTCAAGAAAAATTTGGTACATTTTTATTTCCAAGAAACACTTGCTATGAAAATGACAGATCCTTACGACCAAGCAGATCTAGGATATGATGTTGAATATGAAACATGTCAAATTTATAGAAAAATACAATCCGTTGATCCTCCATCAATTACCAATGATGGCTTGGAAGAAGGCCGCATGTGGTATATTTTATCTGGGAAGTCAATCTATACTAATTATTGATTACCTATTGAAAATTAGTAATGTAAATTAAATAAAGACAAATCAGTTTTTGCAAAACATCGAATACCAATAGTAGTATGTACTTACGAAAGATTAAACTTTAAAAATAATTTCTCCTAAAAATTATTATGAAAATAAAACACACATATACATGTATAAATATATTTAAAAAATATAACAATTGGTTTTAAAGGCTACTGTTGTTGATCACCCAGTCTTCTACAACGCTCTTATACTTAGCAGCCCATCGAATGTTGTTCTTTACTCTTTCCAATGCTTCTTTCCTACTACTGGCACCTGCACCAGCATTTGGGTATTTCTGGAAGAACTCCTCCATCTACAAAAGAAAAAAGAACATCAGACATTTTAAAATTTTCTTTTTTGGTGATTGTTGCAGACAATAAATAAGGAAAATGATAGGCTATCGATTTCTAGTTTACTAAATCATACTTACCTCCTTTAATTTGTCTTCTGTAGAAAATCCTGATGTAATCGATGGGATCATACCACCCAAATATCTATCGTTTAAGGTAAATCTGTCGACCAAGTACTGCCAATTCGACCTACAAAATTAAAAAACATTTAGCTAGTTTTATTTTTTTTAACAGCAGTTTTTAACAACATTTTATATTTTATATAAAACAAAAAATAATACCTGACAAAATCCCAACAAAGATCGGTACCATAATCATTGGCTGCAATGGATTGCAGTACATTAAAATAATCTTGGCTTCTAACAACGCTCTCATTTTTCGATACTTCTAGTAACCTAAAAAAAGATTATTTTTAATTTGAACAATATTTCCAGACAAACTATTTTATCTGGAAAATACAACAAACAAAATATTATAGGAAGGCAGTACCAAATTAATGATTTTTAAATTAGTTTGGATGCTGCGAACCTCGCTTCGCTCGGCACGCAGTGCCAAGTGCCAAGAAACAAGATAAAAAATAAAAAAATGAAAGTTGAATTTGTTCTTCAAGTTTGTTACGGTTTAAAATAGCCACTTCTGAATATCTTTCACCTCTGTAGTAAACTGTAAAATGGAAAATATTGCGATTTTGTATAACTTACCTTTTTAATAGATCTGCGTTTTCAACACTGGAAAGTCCGGACATCAACTTTAGTTTTTCAGAAGCATCAGTTTCGTTTTCATACATTTCCAATAATGCGTTCCATGTTTCAGAAGAAACTCTTTTGGCTCCTAAAATATTTAGAGTAATTTAATATGTCTTCAATACTCAACTATTTAATTAAAAAAAAAGTTCTTTCACTAGTAGCCCCTTAACCTAACTTTATTGACTTTTGTTGTTCATAATTAAACAAGGTAAAAAAATACAGAGACTACTTGATTAGAACTAAATCTCAATCCGTTTGACAGAATGTGAAGATAACTGATGCAAAAATAAAACGAAAAAATGTTTTTGCTTATTAATGGTACACAAAATTGTTTATTGTTGAAATAAATAACTAAATCTCACTTGCAATGCCCATAAAACATAAATCTTACCGTAGAAATAGACCAATTTCCTTAAATCTGGAGAAATTGGTTGTTTAGTCTTTATCCAAGTATTAAATTTATTTTCAGCCTCTTCTAAACATTCTTTATAACCTGCTTTACACGCCAAGTCTAATACTACCGTTCTTGCTAACCTATAACATATAAAATTAAGAAAATAAACCTAAACTGCGATTCAAATTTAATAGGTACTACATTCTCAGAAATATTATTGAATCAAAACGAAAATATTGCTGTATATTTTAGCATCTTCTGATTTTATCATCTATATGTGGCTAATAGTCATAGTAAAACGAAGAATTTTTTATTATTCTTATTATTCATCTTATATAATTTATGACGAATCTTTTTGTTAACCTTCTAAAGATATAAAAATAAAGTATATTATAATTTTTTACCTTCTAAAATGACTATCATTGGCATTTTCATTCCACGTGAATTCGGCAAAAGCAGGTTTGACAATGTTAATGAGATAATCCTGAAAAATTGGTTGTCTGTCAATTCGGGATAGTTTTAATGATAATATCATAAAGAAAAATTGTTGACTTTTATTAATTTAGTTATATTCTAAAAATCTAAAAATATATTATTGGGATAGCTCAGGCAAAAGACAGTCAGTAAGTGATAGTTTTAGTTCATAAAATAATAAAACATATTTTAAAATTCAATTCAAAGTTTTCATTTCTTTATATCTGTTCTTTATCACGATGAAATAGTAGCCGCCATGTTGTTACGTCATTCGGCTGTGTAAACTAAAGTGACAGTCACAAAATACTTTCCTAATGTTTAGAAAGTGACAGTTTTCAACTGTCAATTGTTCGGTGTCAGTAATCTGTAACCTATTTGTTGCATTATTAGTTTTGAAACCTACATAATTTAACTTAAAACTGATTAAAACCATGGAAGGCGGATTCGCAAAGGGAGACAATATAAATTTACCAAGAATAAGTTCCTCGATGGTCGATAAATTCTTTGCTGCGAATCCAGATTTTTGTTCTGTCGAATGGGCTGGGAAAGTGTGACGTCAAAATTTGTGTTCTATGCTGTTGAACTGGGAAATGTCAACGAAATGATTCCAAACGGCAACATTATAAATCTCCAGAAATAACTTTTGTTTGAGTTATTTTGTTATTATATTTTAAAATATAACGCAACTATCATAATTAAATACATATAATCAAAATCTTTCCAAATTCGATTTTTAAAGTACCCTTTTAGTAAGTATTCTCAGATTTATGACAATGCACAACTTTGAAGGTTATGTTATAATATTTTTACGGAAATGTTCATCCATCTACTTTGGTGATATGTAAAACACTTACCAATGAAAAAACAGTAATTAACTCCGAAAAATCAAGAAAATACAATAAAATGGTCAATAACATACCATAAAAAAAGTTGTTTGGAATCATTTGGTTTGACACACGTCACTACTTTACCAGTCCATTATACGGAATGTTAAAACATCAATGTAAGTAGTGCTCTGTAATTCATTTACATTTATAAAAAAAACCAATTAGATTACTTGTTTACACCGCGAACTGACGTCACGACCACAGAGTAAATAATTTTCGTCAGATTGCGCGCGAAATTTAAAAATGTAAATTTTAAATGCATTTTTAGGGTACTTAGCGATTGAATCAATAATTTTATTTTGTTTATTAATTTGTTAGCATTGTAGGATCTAGTTCAGACACTTTTTAAAAATGAGTGTAATACCCTATTATCATCATATTGTGTAATACAAAAAAAGAATTAATTGAAAATATTAATTTTTTCGAAATTAACAACTAATAAACATATTTTGCCAAGATGACATATTTTTTTGGAGCTAGATCAATTAAATCGACATTGTTGAAGTAAAAAATCAGGTTAACATTGCAAAAATTCCTATATTTAAACAAATAACCCACTTTATACAAATTTCTATATTAACATGGTGGTAAAACTAAATATTTAAATCGGTGAATACAGTCACAACTTATTCCATAATTATTAAACTCCTTTAATACAAAGCTTCTGAACCGCACTGATAGATGGCGAAGGCATATTGATTTTAGGAAACTATATTCTTCCGACGCTTGGGACGATAGTGCCTCTTCTTCTCACTTGCACGCTCAGTCAGGATCCTCGATTTATTTATTTAATTGTGCATTATTTTTAGCCACAGTTATACATTTCAGTGATGCACAAGGTTCAAAAATATCTTTCAGTCGTACAGCTTATAAATGAGCGAAGCTCTATAAAAACTCGTTTCAAGAAAAATCGTTTATGTTGGTAACGTTCGCACATGCGCAGTTATTAATGTCAACTGTCATATGTATCTACATAACCTAACCTTTAACTTTTGATGTTTTTTCCTCTTTTCGTTTCGTTTTAAGCTTAAAAGTAGCAAATAAATTAATAGTGTGGTTCTGAAAACATCTAAAGGTCTGTAAGCAAAAATTTGAAAAAGTTACTCCGTCCTGTTGGTTACAGATTTCTTTAGAGATTTGTAAATATCGACTGGTTAAAGTTATACTAAAACCAATAATGATTGAGAGTAGAAGTAGGCCGAGTTGACAGCAAATCGGGGCCGTGCTTATTAATTTTTGAGAGGGTTAAGAATGAAAGAAAAATTCTTAGTACTTACAATTATTTCAAATTGTGAAATAAATAAACAATTACTAAGGTGACGCTCTTTTATTAATAAACTGTTTTTTTAGAACTTGTTATGTACGAAATCATGGTATTTTTTTTGTTTTTCGTCTAATCTTCAACTTCAGATTCGTCACTGTTGCTACCAATGATACGCTCGTGCTTGCATTTACATTACCTGCGACGATGTGATGAAAGTTACGGTAAAGCGACAAAGACAGAAATATCGTTGCGTACAGCGTTGCCACTAGTTGTAATAAATATCTAACACTATACAGAAAATAATGAATTTTAACTGACAGTAACATAAACAAAAATAAGCTGAAATGCTGAAAAAACCTGGAAACGGAATTCAATAAACCTTACCTTAAATGAAGATTCTTGCGCAGACTTTGTCTTCCTCAAACGATTTAATATCGAGATCAGGTTATTGGCTCCCACGTACCAAGGTGTATAATGTCTTTCCATCTTTAATTTTTTAGTTAAATCCAAGGGAACGTTGTAACTCAATTGATCGGCTTGGGCTATTTTGAACGTTTCTTCCAACAGATGCGTCTTGTCTCCAGTACCGAGATCATCATAATGAGCTATTATGTTGTTCCATTCCGACGTTGGATAATTCACGCGATAGTAACCTACCTGGTCACGGTTAAATTTGATCCATTTTGCTCCCGTCGGTTTTTTAATAGTTACTGAAAACCATTAAATAAATATATAAAGAAATCTCGTTCTCTTTAATTAGACAACTTACTATGGTCTTTGCTGTATTTAAATAAAATGGGTTCGGTTGATTTTCCCAAATCGGTAACATACGTAATGGGAACTGACCATTTGTAACTACAAATAAAAAAAAATATTAAAAAAACTGAAAAAGTAGAAAAAAAAATTACTAAAAACTTTCTGACGCTTTTTTTTATAATTTCCAATTATTCAAAGGTGCTTTACGCTTCGAAATACCCTGTATAATAAACAAAATAGTGCATAATAGTTCGAATTGAAAGATATTGCATAAAAACAAATTTATAGGGACATTCATTTTTTTTGGGGACTTTTGTGTCAGCTTTGGCGCCAAATTCAAATCTCAAGCTTTCTGTGATATCAAAATCTGCATTGATTTGTCAAAAAGATATCGACTCAAGGACTATTAAAAATAAAAGAGTAAAGTTCTACAATTTTCCTAAACCTAAAAAGAGTTTTACTTGGTTCGGACTTTATATAGAATATAGGTTATGGTTGATCAGGTAGATGGCGTTTAAAATCCCCCTGGGGGGGGGGAATGAAATTCCCTAGCAATTTGTTTCTGCAATATGTGAAAAATTAGACTATTACAGCTCACTTCACACTGTTTATAACCTATGGAGTGTTACTGACTTCAAGTAAGTTGTCTTTTTACTCTTCTGCTACTCTCGCGCCATCTACTATTTGCTGCTTCCGCTAGATTCCTATTCGCGGAAATTTTTCCGATAGTTGGCGCTGCAGTATCTGTCAGTGGAATGGGGAAAACAATAATATCAACCATTTGATTCAATATTAATTCAACTATTTCTCTTTTTAAATTTGTCTGGTAAAGATCTTTAGTGAAAGATGGTACGTGTGTTGATTTATTTATTCTAAAACACAGCTCACAATTAACAGGTAAATAAATGGAGAATGGGTTTGTTTTCCCCATTCTACCTTTACTCGTTTTCGCCAATATAAGTTGGCCCTCCCTCATTCTGCCTTCCATATCACAAACGTCAAAATAATAATGGCGCCTGAATTAATTGGCACGTTACATTTACCGCTTAGAACATAAAACAAAGTTGATATTCTAAGGTTTGCCGTTGTGTCAAAAATTCCATGCTCCTAGTGCCATCTGCGCTCACTTTGTAAAAATAAGACAGAGATGTGACAAGTTTTAAACTTATGAGCTAGCTAGGATAAATCTAGCAGGACTATTTTATTTGTTAATCAAACAATAATGCTCATGTACTTGACTGTCTCTTTAGTTGTCTCTGGTTGGTTTAAAACGCTGTAAAAATTGGCCACACTGTATTTTTGCAAAAGATTGCTGATCGTTCTACGAACAAAACTAATTCCAGATAAAAAATCCGCTCTAATAATATTGGGTATCCCTATAAAATCGTTATTTAAAAATGTAAACATTGTAAGAATTTTGGAAAACCTGTCACTTCTCTAAGTAAGCCAAATAGCAGATGTATGTATGTATAAATTAGGGGTGATAAGTACACTGCGACCTATAGGATCTATTGTGTCCCCCCTTACTTGCCATGTTCTGATGATTCCTCAGATTTATAGCAGCTCTTCAAGTCCTATTTTCCTGAGGAAGTTTAGGACATCGTCGGGCTTCAAATCAGGTAGATCCCACTCTTCCATTTCATGTGATCCTAGGTATCTAGCCCTAGAATTCTGCAAAGCAGGGCATTCTGAGAGTATGTGTATTGAAGTTTCATCCTCTTCCTCACTTTGCTTCATCTGCTAACCCTAGTTTCTTCATGTGGCTTCTTAACCGGCAATGCCCGGTTAATATTCCCGTTAGAATTTGGAGCCTTTTTTACTGAGGTTGAGGCAGCTAAGAGATCTCTTCTGGTCATAGTTCCCCAGTAGTATCTTAGATTGCCTCAGTCCTTCTAGCCGATTCCAATACTTGGATTTTTTCTTCTCCATTTCTTCCCTTAGTTTTTCTTAGATTACTCTACTGCTGATCCCACAAGATGGTTCTGGTCCCAAATGTGGGGTTTCAGCTCCTTTTTTGCCAACTTATCTGCTGTTTCGTTCCCCTCTATTCCTATGTGTCTCGGGACCCATAGGAGGGTGACAGTGTTCTTCTGGCCCAGTTCATTTAGTTTGTCTAGGCATTCCCAAACCATCTTCGAACTGATTATATTTGAGCTCAGCGCTTCGATGGCTGCTTGACTATCCGACATGATCACAATCTCTTGTCTGCGGTAGTTTCTTCCCATATTGAATTCCACACATCTTTCGATGGCGCGGACTTCTGCTTGAAAGATTCTCGGGTATGTGCCCAAGCTTTCTGAGCATTTGGCTCTCGGTCCAAAAACTCCTATCCCAGTTCTCTCGTCTAGCTTGGAGCCGTCCGTATACCACTTTATGGCATTCTGGTTTAAATTCTGTATGGTGTCTTCATCCCATTCAGATTTATTACTCAACTTTGTGATGAATTTTCTCACAAAGTTGAATTTCTTTGGCATATCATCTTGGGGCATTTCTCAAGTTTGATCAAATGAAAGTGATCGAGGTTTTTTCCTGAAAATTCCTTCCTTGATCATTCTATATATTGTTTTCTTCCTTACACTTTCTAGCAAAATGTGCAGTGGGGTTAAGTTTAAAATTACCTCCATTGCAGCAGTGGGGCAAGATATTTTACCTCTGTTTTCTACTCGACGATGTTCTCCCCTATTTTTATTAGGTATATTATATCATATTATAGCAGATAGAATGGACAAAGAGGCAATTCTTATGGGAACAGAAATGCCATAATGGGGTGTTAAACTTAACAAAAATATGATATTTTCTCAACGTTAATAGTTAGGGGTGTACAAAATCATACTAGGAAATCAATTAATTAATATATTTATTATCACACGATTTTAATGTCGATTTCAAAATTCAACTTTTGGATGATTTAAATAATCCGCCATTCGTTCTGTGACGTAGATAACCCAAAAGTAAAGTTAGCTACATAAGGGTCGACATAGAACCGCAATTCTGTCGTCTTCTTTTTTAAAATTTTGATCCTCAAACCACAATTTACTGCAGGCACGGTTACAATTTTTTTATGAGGAGTTCTAACTGTTGTGTTCGTGCAGTATGATACAAAACAAGATTTATATGATATTGACATTATTCAAATTTGAAAAAAAATGTGCAGAAAAGCTAACTAAACTTAGCTATCTTTTATTGAAACGTCAAGCTCCTATAAACTGTAGACAAATGTAAGATACATAACACTCATATATTTTGAAAGTTCTTCAAACTTCAAACTAGATTTGCCTTTTTGTAACTGGCTATTAGCTATAAATTCATAGAACATCTAAATCAGAAAGTCGCTCACTTCATATATATGAGTTAGTGACGTATCTGTAGTAAAAGTTGCAAACATTTAGGAATTCTCAATTTCCAAGTTTCTCCCAAAATATTTGATTCAAGAATTTTTTAAAAATATTTTTGCAAAGTAGTGCTAATATACTTTAATAAAATACCAGAAACCGGATACCGGTTTAACACCACATTAATAATACAAGATGCAAATCATTAAAGACAATCGATAAAAATACTCAGATGGTTGTAAAAACTCTAGATACCACAGACAGGGAGATTCAATGAGCCCTAAATTGTTTAATTCAGCCTTGGAAGAAGTGTTCAAGAAGCTAGAATAAATGAAAAAGGAATTTCTTACCCATATTTCGTCTCGGTTACATCGAAAGTTGCAGTAGGATCGATCAAAAATCTCTTTTGAGTTAAAGTGTACTCGTCTCCGTTTACGGTGACGTTCAATATGGGAAGACCCATTTGAACGGTGAAGGTGTTCATCATTTCCTCCACATCGAGTTTGGTGTGGAGTAAAAGTTGAAGTTCGGTCAATAGATCTTTGGTAACAGCGTTGCCGTAAGCGTATCGGTTTAAATAATTTTTTACTCCTTGTTGAAATATCTTCTCGCCTACTGTATCTTCCAGCATTCTCAAAACTGCAGCTCCCTACAACAAGATTTTCAACTCGCTTAAAAAATCTGACAACGTTCTACTAAATCTGACGACGTTGTCGAGCGCCAACTAGTGGCGCATCCAAAAGTTTTAGTTTACTTAGGCGAACAATGGATAGAGTTCCAATTATTAATACGAAAGTTGGGCATCTATATTAATTATTTATTCCAGTGTGGGATGAAATACAAGAAGTATTAATTGGAATTTATGTGTAAAAATCATTTTTTCTAGCTTAATTATTTTTCAAACCTGTATTATTATAAATTTATGACCGTGTGATTAAAACTTGTTCATAAATTAGTTATATTTAATTTGGTGCTTAATTTTGTTAATTAAACATTATATTGAAAAGCGTTTGTGCCCTTAGTGTGACAATATATTAATATTTTAATAAATTAAAATTTTTAAAAATGTAATTAGACGATCTTACCTTGTCATAAGAAATAGTGTCGAATATTTCTGTAATTTGATCCGGAGTTAATACGGTTTGTACGATGGGGTGTGAACTAAGAGCATCGTCCAAAGCTAAAACTGGATGCAAGTCACCAATCATAAATTGTTCCATCTAAAAAAGCCAACTCATTATTTATTTATTTATAGGAACACTAACAGTAAAATAAAATTCGTAGATTTCTAATTATTAGTAGCAACAAAATAGTAGCTAACCATGCCAGGAAAACCTGGAGAAATTAAAAATAAGAGTTAGTCTAGAAAAAAAAACAAAATAAAAAATCTTACTACTTAATCAATTCTTAAAACAAAAACTTATTTGATAGAAAATGACTGGTTGCAAACCTTCACTGAAAAAGACATTAATTATTAAAAAAGAAGAAAATATTTGTGAGTAGAAAAGTAGGTAAGTTAACCTAAAAAACTGTATTTAGAGAAATTAAAAATAAGAGTTAGCATATAAAAAAAAAAAAAAAATCTTACTTAATCAATTCTTAAAACAAAAACTTATTTGATAGAAAATGACTGGTTGCAAACCTTCAGTGAAAAAGACATAAATTATTAAAAAAGAAGAAAATATTTGTAAATAGACACATATGCCGGTATTCATAGTCAACCCTCAACTTGAGCACTGAGGGAGACTTGGGTAAGGGTCACTTAGCACTCAACCTCTTACTTGTTTCATAAACGTCACTTAACCAGCTCTTAAGTGAGTAAACACGTTTTCGGGGTTTTTAATGCATTTGTGTTGGTTGTGCTGGCTTATCTTACCGTTCTATGGTTGTGAGCATGCGCCAAATAATAACATACTTTTTGATATCTTCATTATTGAATTTGTCGATTGCTATGGGTGTGTTCGGGGATCACACTTTCGAGCTATGTAGCGCCAAGAGCCATATAACGCAAACGAGGAATAGTACTAGATAGCGGCAAATGGCGCAAATAGCGTGCTCCCCGAACACACCCTATGTCTAATCAGATGTTGTAGTACAAGTGGCAGTAAAACATTGGTGACACAGTTTTTGCTAAATCTAAATCATCTTTGGAATTCTCGTTCCTCAAACGTTTCCAAAGGATTCTGCATGTCCCTAATATATTTTTAGGCAAACGATTTACTTCTTCAAATTCCTCATCACTCTCAAAAAGTTCATCAAATTCTTCCATTTTCAAAAAAAATGTATGCAAACTGTCTATAAATATAATAACTATTCTTCCTTAATAAAAAACTACCTAAACATAAATAACTATTTCTTATTATATATGTAATACCTATTTACTACCATAAAAAATGTCAATAATGTAATATAATAACCTATACAGAGCATAAGATATGTCAAATCTGTCGAATATAAAACTCTCAAGGTGCCCTCAAGGGTAGTCACATCTTCACTTGAGTTAAGGGTGACTTGAGGGACCCTTAGATCTTGAGGGTTGTTTATGAAACACCCAAGTGCCCTTAACCTACCCTTACCCTCACACTCATACTTAAGGGATGACTATGAATACGGCCAGTAGTGAAGTTAACCTACAAAACTGTATTTATATCTACGAATTAAGAATAGAAAGGAAAGAACGTTGTCATATTTTAATCTAGCAAATAATCACGACGGAAGTCGGCCATATTAAAGAACCAAATATGACTCATTTGAATCGTTGCATTTGACATGTATAGTTTTTTCATGCTGTTTTATATATTATTTTCTGATTTAAGTAGTTAACCCAACTCTTGAATGGGAATTACTTTTCATCTGTAGGGTTCTATTTATCTGAATTATTAAAAATTAACAAAATATTTTAATGACAACCACATTGTTATCATAGACGTTCCTTTATTTTTTATATAGACCAACTAAGTCAACTATTTATAATTACCTGCTTAGAAGTTTTTAATCTAAATTTATATTCCTACAACTTTATGACAATGTATATTACTGTACAGATAATTACAACCGGAAAACAGTTATTTTTTTAAATAATTAAAACGAGACATAAGTTTATAATACCCTGTGTGTGACACCACTGGTAACCGGAAACTTCAAGTCAGCCATATGCAAGAACCATTGCGGACATCGTCAAATCCTATTATACTCCTTCCTTTTTATTATTTATTCGTAGATTTATATTTATGTTAAATTCGGAAAATGTGTGAAAACAAGCTATTTGACTGCATGTACAAAGTTATATTGAGTCATCAAAATTAGATATAGATGAAGTTCCATCTTCTAAACTCAAGATGTACCTACCTCAAGATGGTTTTTTATCAGATCAAGAATATTTTCAGCATTTCTTTGTCACTTTTTCAATTTCATCTATAAAACAATGGATCTCAAAACAAGTATCACGATTCAAGGGTTGTTAAGGGTGCAGGGGGGTTCTAGGGGTTGTTAATTAGTGTAATCAAGCTGCAGGAGACGCGTTTAAGTATTTTTTATTTAAAGTTTTATTTATGTGCAATTGCGTAGAACGGAATGTAAATCGTAATATTTTCAAGGCTTGGTTAGGTTAGGTTACATTTTACATGGTCAATTGACCCGAAATGGGTAGGTTAGGTTAGGTTAGAACTGTGACCCCCGCCAGAACCGACTCGCTACCGTTTTGCATGCCTATTACAGATATGTTTCAGCATCAAATTTTACTTATAACCTCAAATAGAAAGTTT
Organism: Ophraella communa; assembly: GCA_035357415.1. Taxonomy (NCBI): domain Eukaryota; kingdom Metazoa; phylum Arthropoda; class Insecta; order Coleoptera; family Chrysomelidae; genus Ophraella; species Ophraella communa. The sequence goes on along the minus strand of CM068982.1, from coordinate 1,946,889 downwards.
AGGTTAGGTTAGGTTACGTTTTACATGGTCAACTAGGCTTTCCAACGACCTGTCAAAAATTATTCAATATGGCGGCTGTAGGCAAACAATAGTATTGTTTTGTATTGTTGTCATAGTGCTTTCTTTATAAGTTGGTGTAGAAGTTTTTATTGTTGTGAGAATATAGTTTTTGTGACTATATAAAATAGATTTTATATATTATTTGGACTTGTTAACGTTATAAGTTGAAAAATGCCTGTTACATGCCTTGTGATTGGTTAGAATGGTTTATGAAACTTTAAATGTGGTCTGTGACTTTGACAGTGTTATGTTCTAAGGTTTGCACACAGACGCCATCTTTATGTCACGTGATTTGGAAAGCCTAGTTGACTCGAAATGGTTAGGTTCGGTTAGGTAAGGTTAGGTTAGGTTACGTTTTACATGGTCAATTGACCCGAAATGGGCAGGTTAGGTTAGAACTGTGACCCCCGCCAGAACCCATACCACCCCTCTCCCCCCCCTTTCAAACCCCCCACCCCTGCGTGATACTTGTTTTGAGATTTTTACCAATACGTATTTCTGTTTCAGAATCATTAGATAAAAACTTGAAAATGGTTAAGTTCGACTTTTATCATTGTAACCGAAATATCAACGAAACGAAAATCCAAATAATATATAGGGCGAGTTGTACCAACAAGGTTTAAAACATAACAAATGGTTTAAGCAAAATGGGTGTTGTACCAGATTAGATCAGTTGCCAACGGGTTTGTTAACCACCCCTTAGTTTTCTAACCTAAAAAATTTGTTCAGCAGTTAGTGGATTCTGTGAAATCTATTTTTACCAAAAATAATGGAATATTCTCCGCCACCTGTGCCAAGTGTTTGCAGTTTCTCTTCTGCGAAAGCTTTTTTAGATTTTTTTTCATGTTTAAGAATTGGTTTCTAGGATGCCGAAGTACCTGTAGCCATCGCTAGTTGTATCAAAATTAAGAGCTAGTTTTTTCCATGCCTCCATCTTCTCGTCATAGGAGACTGCATCTGTCCTTTTATTTTCAATAACGCCCTACTGTTTCTTGATGCAATCCAAGAGCAAACGTTCTACTTGGGCCTTAAAGTTTTCTGACCTTTTTTTTATTTTTATTCATTTTTAGTATAATAAATTAATACACAAAACTAACAACACTTCAGAAACAAAGATTGTAACTTCTTCTTTTATATTTTTCTTTGGCAAAACATAAGTAATTTACTCCACAGTCATTCATTCATTAATACCAACTTTTTAAAATGATTAATTAACAAAACTGCACGAAAACACCACTGGTACAATACCTACTAAACTTTTGTTAAATTTAAACCTACAGTTAGATAAACCAGGTTTACAACTCGCCCATAGCGAACACATTCAATAATTCTTACCATTTCCCAAGTTGGTTCAGCGGCTAACACTCCTTTATACTCTATATAAGAAGCGAATCCTTCGTTCAACCATAAATCGTTCCACCAATCCATAGTCACTAAAAATATTATGAATGAATCCTTGAATATGATTAAAAATATGGATCTCACCGAGATTTCCAAACCAACTGTGAGCCAATTCGTGAGCTATAACCGTTGCGACTCTCTGCTTATTGGCAGTGGAATGAGTGGTGTTGGTGTAAAGAAGAGATGTCTCTCTAAAAGTAACAAGACCCCAATGTTCCATAGCACCCGACACGAAATCGGGAATAGCTACCAAATCTAGAACAAAAAACATTAAAAATTAAAAACAAAATAACTATTTTTACGTTTTTACTTACCGAGCTTTGGAAGAGGATAAGGAATATCGAAATACTTCACATAATATTCAATCACTTTCTTGCCCACTTCAGCGGCGTATGTAATTTTTCCCAAATTTTCAGGACTCGCATAAACTTTGAGAGGAACATCCGTGCCATTGTTGTCGAATGAGGTTGTGGTGTGCACGAAATCAGAAACGATGAAACAGGAGAGGTATGTAGACATTGAAACCGTCTCTTCGAAGGTAACCAGGTCATGATCGTCATCGTAACTTTTAGTACTCTGAAATTGAAAGAAATATATAAACAGTTTAACCGAGAAGACTACGAAGATGATCCCTACAGTCGCATGCAGTACAGTTACACCAAGAAGTTAACGAAGATGATCCCTACAGTCGTAGGCAGTACAGTTACACCAAGAAGTCAACGAAGATGATCCCTACAGTTGTAGGCAGTACAGTTACAACAAGAAATCAACGAAGATGATCCCTACAGTCGCATGCAGTACAGTTACACCAAGAAATCAATGAAGATGATCCCTACAGTCGAATGCAGTACAGCTGCAGGAATCCTATAACCACAATCTACATGTAATTAAATCAATTGCAAGAGGAATTGTAGGAACTGCATAATACGTTGTCAGAATATTGCTATGTGTATGAAGAAGAGATGGTATCAAAGTATAAGATTAGGGTAAAAACTTGAAGGTGTTCAAGGTAGAAGTACCAGCTTGGCAGAAGAGATGAAGCTGGTTCTTGAATACACTACAAGACTTGTTCTAATCTGAACACTGTGTCATTTCAAAAGGTGCAAATTTGAATTCAAATGTGTTTATTGCCTGTTGAATACAAAACATAAGTAGTCGACAAGTAAAGAAGTTCACACCTACAAAGTGATAGATGATTTATTAAAAAAAAAACTGTTTTAAGCTCAACAAAGATAATTACTAGTAACATAGGAATCTCATTAACTGGAAGGGATAAGTAGCAGGGAAAATTTGAATGTCATTGGTGGTGCAGACTGTGTAGTCTAAAATTAAATAAATGTAGGTTTTGTATGTGTGTTAAGGCTATTTTTTTATAAAATCCAACACGGACCTGATAGATAGATAGATGTTTAAGAGGTGGCCAGAAGCCTATTCCACTGCGACCTTTTCAGATCTATTGTGGTCCTCGAAAAACTAGATTACATCCCCCAGTCCGACTCTCTTAACGAAGTCTATAAGCTTTGAGACTGTAACCTTCATGTAGTCCCTTGCCAATGGATATTCTTCTCCTAAAGTCAGGAACCGCATATTTACCAGTCCGTCGCACTGACATAAGATGTGCTCTGGTGTTTCCTCTTCTAGAAGACAGAATCTGCACAGATCCGTCTCTGTCAACCCCATCAGCTTAAGATGCCTGTTTAGCTTACAGTGACCCGTCAATAGACTTACTACAGTTTTGACCGTTTTCCTGTCTTTACTCAATAAGTTTGACGTAAACTTTTGCGAATGTTCCATTATTCCATTATTTCGCTTGCCTTTGTCCTGGTGAATTCCACCACCATTCCCGTGATTTTTGTGCCACCCATGTTTTCATGGCCGTTTTTATTATATTTTTTGCAATGCCGCAGAAAGGTTCCGGTCCAATAAAAGGCATTGATGAGCCTAGTTTAGCCATTTCATCTGCCTTTTCATTGCCTTTTAGACCCCTATGCCCTGGTACCCAAGCTAAAGAACCTTGCTATGATCCCCCAGAGTATTCAGAGCATGCACACAGTCCCATACTAGCCTAGAATTGACCTCTACAGAATCTAGTGCCCTTAGCACCGCCTGACTGTCTGTGAAGATGGCTATTGAACGGTACGTCCTATCCAGCCTTTTAATTTCTTCTACACAGTAGTGAATTGCCGTGATTTCTGCTTGAAAAATCGTGGCATTTTGGGATAGACTTACTGGGAACACGGACCTGACATGGTATGTCCTTTTAAAAGTGTGAGTATTATCTCATTTCCAATTAGACAACCTTTTTCTTTGTACCACATTGAGCGTATTAGGCAATCCAACAACCTGTCAAATAAATTCCAATATGGCGTCCCAGGGCAAATATTGAAAGTAAACAACGTTTATTTGTATATTGTTCTATTGTATATTGTTCTAAACACAGCAAAAACTTTCGGCATAATGGTTTTTTTACCTGAACTGTCACAAATATTTGCCCTGAACGGCCATATTGGAGCACGTGGTTTGGATTGCCTAATTGGAGATTTAAAACGTCATAGACATAGACAAGAAAAAAGAACCAAGCTATAGATCAAAAAGTTGGATAGAGTCTGTCTGATTTTGACACTGATAGAGCAAACTTAAAGGTGAATGATAAATTTGGAAAAATACTATATTCTGCCAGACCTGTACGACAGTTTTCTAAATATCCTTGAAGATGGCGACACTACACTGACCGTTGTGTGAAGTATTATTTTATTTACAATTTAAAAAAGTACTTACGGCCACTGGGTAATTAGAAAGTGCTATATATGAACTATCCTTTGGTTTCAAGAGGTGGACTTTGTATTTGGCTTTCAAATTTGGTTCATCAAAGCAAGGAAATGCTTGTCTGGCATATGTAGGTTCAAATTTGCTGGTTGCTATCTGTCTAAAAAACGGTTCTTGTTAATTAATATAATTCAAGGATAGTTAGAGTTATATTTTCTTTAGTATATTAGCAAAAGAATAAGACTAGTATTTAAAGACAATAAGACTATGTCTGTGAATGGCTTTGTACCTATACATTCATTATTGCTTATTTCTTAGACATCTTCTCTTTGTATCTTATATCATGTTTGCATTTTCTATTGTTTTGAGTAATTCTGTTTTTTTTTCACTTTCAGCTTCTATCCTAATTGCTCTCATGTATTCAAAACTGTCAATATTGTAATGTACTTGATTAGAGGTCAAAAAGATTTAAACAAACGTTGCTACTTTGAAATATGATCCGGTTAATATTGCAAGATTAACATATCTACATTATATTTGTAAACAATATTTAACTATTGTCATCAGATTACAATTACACCTTATATTATCAGTTTGTTACTCAGCAAACACTAAATTATATATACAACCATTAGGAGATAGGATGTTTACTTTTAATTTTTTATAATATTGTTATTTGATAGTATTTGTAATGTATATAGTATTTTAGTATATATATTTTATCTGCTTCTAAAACCATAACTTTTGTTACTTATTTATTTATAAGCATCAAATTTTTTATTTGATTATCATTCCATATTTTAATGTTTGTCTCTAAGCAGGTAAACTTCACAACTTATCACAGAATAAACCATGACACACTCTTTGTTCCATTGGAAGATTCTGATATTTATCACAACCAATCTGTACAGTTATACTCGGATGAAATTAATTTAGAAGTAGTAATTTACTATCTCCATGTACATTTTGGATTATCTGTACCTAATAAACAATTATAATACAAAAAAAGAGGGTGTAGACTTCCTTTTGATGAATATTTCATACTTTTGTTATCTTTAAACTTTTACAAATCCTATTTTTAAGAAACTCTTTAACATAAAAAGCTTGTCCCATATCAACTAATTCTAGAGCTAGCTGAATTTCTGTTTATAATTAAACATAGATGATTTTATTTTTTTATGTTAATTTTTGCAATAGATTTAAAAACGATAACATTTTTGGATAGAGAATGAAGAGACCTTTCAAGTCCATACTTCTCATGTAAAAATTGGGGGTTGTAACTGTCCCTCAAAAGGGGTTGAAGGTAAGGATTACATTTTTACTTTAAAAAATGTACAGTAATCCAAATAATGAATTTATTCCATTTGGCTTTTCCACACTGTATAATGGAGACAATAATTTGTAAACTATCCTCTTAAAAAAAAACGCTAGTTTTATATTTATAATAAATATGACTACAGATCGATGGTATAATAAATAATGTATATTTGCAAATTAATTAGAAAGTTTTACGTTTGCATGTACGTATTATGCAGAAAGAATTTACTTAAAATCTCACTTCGCTGTGAAAATTGAAATAACTGTTATCCTTATTTGGGTAATACATTTTTTTGATGTTTGACAACTGTTACTACAGTCACTTCAGAAAACATATCAATGGTTTTGTAATTTGACAAACAAGTTATGTAATTATAATCTAGCTCTTCGGGGTGTAAAAACCAGCCCCTCGCAGTTTAGTGTCTCAAAATAACTAAATTCTTGGAAGACCATACTTTTGTTGGTAAACATTTTAAAAATAAAAGTATTTTAATTATTTATGCTACGGTGTAATGTAGCATATAACCTGACTTGCTTGCTTAACGTTACCTAATCTGTTTACCAATTAGTGATATCCATTTATACACGGTCTACGTACCATTAAGAAATACCTTGATTAACTTATAACAAATTGTTAAATTCAACACTCACTATACAGGGTGAGTCATAACTATTGGGACATAGACTAAGGACAGGTTATTTGGACCAAAATATGGCTATTGGGCCAAATATGCCTTAATATAATGTTGCTGAGAAAAAAGATACAGGGTGTTTAAGTTAATTTTTGTTTTTCGTTTTTTGCTAATAGTTTCCCTGTATATTTATAAATTGATATCAAAATTGGCACAGAGGCATAATCTTAGACAAGAAATAGTATTTTATTTACAACTCCACTATCAAATACCAAACTAATAAACAAAGTTGCAACTAACGTAAGGTTTCCGTTTTGACGATAAATCAAAACTAAACACACTTTAACTTAAAAGAACTCACAAAAACTCAAACTAAATGTTCTACATGGTCTCCTCCGATTTCTATGCCTTTTCTAATTCTTTTTATAAAGGATTTTCGGACGTTAAAAAAAATGTTATTCTGTCCCCTTATAAGATTAGCTGCATTTTGAATGTATCTCCAAAATTCATCTCGTGTATTAATTTCATTGGCATAAACTAAGGACTTCATATGTCCTCAAAAATAAAAATCTAGCGGGTTTTACTCAGGACTTCTTGGTGGCCATTGAAAATCACTGCCTCATCTGCCAATCCATCGTTGAGGAAATACGTCATTAAGATGATTTCTAACAGCTAATGAAAAATGAGGTGGCGCTCCATCCTGCATAAACCACATTTTTCTTCTTACATCCAGTGACAGAATCTCCATTTAAATTCGGAGGAAGAACATAAGGCCCTAGTAGTTGGTCGCCTATAATGCCACACCAAATATTCAATTTAAACTCATGCTGAAAATGTCTAGCTTTAATAGCATGCGGGTTTTCTTCTTCCCAATAATGACTATTTCGCCAATTAAAAACCCCTCGTCTGGTAAAATTTGCTTCGTCGGTGAACATAATATTCTTAATAAAGTGTCTGTCATTGCGATGTTTATTCAGAATACGTTGGCAAAACTGTAACCGTCGTGGAAGATCTGTTGGAAGTAAATTTTGAACAGGAGTGAAGTGATAAGGATGGAGGTTCTCTTTTTTTAGAATTCTAATTATAGACGACTGACATACTCCTGTTGCTGCTGATAGATGTCGTGAACTTATTTCAGGATTTTCATCTACTCGAACCAAAAGTTCATCTTCTTGATTAGGTGTGATTTGTTTCGGTCGACCACCTCGATTTTTAGTGTGAAATGACCCAGTTTCACCTAAACTACGATATAATCTTGCAAATGTTTTGTGATTTGGTTGCCTTCTGTTTGCGTATAACATTCCATACCTTCTGGCTGCCGAGCGACCGCAAAAATTTTCTTGTGCGTATACGCAAATCATATTTCGCATTTCTTCATTAGTAAAATGATTGTGACGAGGCATTTCAATCAAAAAAAGTAATGATTACTTTTAAAAAATGCGACATTACACTACACTGTCACATCAAAAATAATTTACTCTGAACAAATGACATTTACCAACAACAATTATCTGACAGTCCAAAGCATACTTTTCATAAATGAATTAATATTTCAAAACCATTTTTAAGACTCTAAGCAGTTCGACTGCGTTTTTATCGAAAAAGGTTGAAATTATCATGTTTAAACAAGAGTATTAATTTTACGTAAAAATGATGTTTACGTCATATTTTCTAATAAAAATTACTAAAAAATTTCATCAGAAAAAGTTTAGACTCAATTTGATCATTAGGAATGATCCACGTGGCGCCCTCTATGACAAAACGTAAAATTGTGAATAAAATACTATTTCTTGTCTAAGATTATGCCTCTGTGCCAATTTTGATATCAATTTATAAATATACAGGGAAACTATTAGCAAAAAACGAAAAACAAAAATTAACTTTAACACCCTGTATCTTTTTTCTCAGCAACATTATATTAAGGCATATTTGGCCCAATAGCCATATTTTGGTCCAAATAACCTGTCCTTAGTCTATGTCCCAATAGTTATGACTCACCCTGTATAGTTTCTAAACTAAGTATATGTTTCCAAATATGTTATATATTATTCCCCTCGTATATTCAATCTATTTGAGAATTGATTTGATTACGTAGATATTTTACAAAACAAATTTAGGAACCAGTACTAATATATAGCGCATATAATAAAAACTATAGTTGGAATTATAGTTAAAACAACAAACAATCACAAAGTTTACAGAATTGATTAATGCACGTCCTTATTATATAAATGTTAATTTAGATTTCCTCGCTTACTTTCATTACAACTTTCTTTATTTCTTTCAATAGGCAATTCTACACAGGTCTATTCACATTTAAAATAAAACAAGGTCCGCGATTTTAGAATGTATAGTATACGTTACTTAATATTCTAAAGCAATTTAGTTTATCAATTGCAATTTTTCTATATCTGGAAAGGTAGTTAAACTGTCTATCTGTTATCTGTTAGTTTCAACTGGCGGATCAGTTAAATAACTACAGGATGGCCCATAATACTACAAGATTCGTGCCTGAACTTGAATGTTTTGTGACACATAACCTACCCAACCCTGCAAATGTCATTTATTTTGAGGTTAGATTACTTTTGTTGTATCTGATCGTCCATAATGGTGCAAATAAACGACACTTCACTGAACTTGTTGTTTATTTCAAATGACCTAAGCTATCAGTACAGGAAATTTCTAATCAAAATCAAAATAATATAATAACAACAACTTCTTCCATTTGATTGTGAGGTTAAGGGGGGAGAAAAAATTTAAGTGTTCGTTTTAGGTGCTGAATTTAATCTGTGCTGAGCAGCTAAATAGAGAAAGATATGGATAAGAATATGAATAAGATAAAAATATCCAGAATAATAAAAAAACTCTTCGTTTCAACGTAAGTTCCAAGTTTATTTGAACGGCCGTTTCACTAAGAAGTTACGTTCAAACGAACAGTTTTTTATTATTCTTAATAAGATGGACTTCCAAAAAGTAAGGGTTAGTATACAATAAATTTAATAAAAATATCCAATAGGTAGTTCTCCAAAAAATCCATATTATTATAAAACTCAAAAAAGCCAAGAGTGTCTATGATTAATTTTAAATGGAGGGGATTCAAAAAAGTATATTTTGTCATAATTTGCTATTCCCGAAATATAAATAGTAACCCATATTCCTAATAATTATTTGAACAAAAAATATTAATAACGTGAAAGCTAACATCAAAACTAGAAATCAACTATCAATTTTATAAAAAGTAGTAGCTATTTTGTGAACCTGTTTAACAATGATGGGTAATAAATAATAAAGTGAAAAGAAACACACATTAGGAGTAGTTTTAATCATAATAAACGCTGTATAAATTAATATTAATAATTTAAATTGATATACCTATTAAAATATAAATTATTTTGATTGATATCGTAAAAGATTTCTATTAAACAGAGAAAAGGTATTTATAAATATCATTTTGCAAAAACAACAAGCAACACAAGTAAATGAAATTTAAATCTAATAAAACTTTCACTATTATTAAAATAAACTTTTTTGAAATTACATTCATGGTCAGATTGACATAGTTAAATTTTGTTTTATGAGAAAACTAGGTATTAGCTGTAAATTTAGTGGTATTTAAACTAGATCAAATACTGAAGAATAAGATATAACAATATTACAACCTAGATTTTGTTATTAGCCCTAAGGGATTATCTTAGATATATATACTAGATCTGAAAAACCAGAAAAAAACTATATAGTGCCCATATTTACAATAACTTGTATATTATGTACTATCGGCTTCAGAATAGCATATACATTTTCAAACTCAAATGGCTTGCATTGAATTCATTTTAAGGATGACCTATTTATTGTGTATAACCAATCGCGGTTTAAATAATAATAAATTTGAAATCAGTCAAACAGTTGTGCACGCCCACATCCTTAATGTTACACAGAGATCTTGGGTGAGGGAACATTGCAGCATAAGGTATTCTATTGACAAATTGCCTGTGTATTATAGGTATAGTACGGTTTTTTTTTTTTTTTTTTTTTTTTTTTTTTTTTTTTTTTTTTTTAAATTGCTTCAACCACGAAGGGTTATTAGCAAGGTGCAGTACAATTCAATATAGATTAAACAAAGAATAAGTTAATATAAAGTTACTAGTGTACAATTGATTAAATTTTGTTGATCATTCCAATGACTATCAAAAATTTAAAAATTGGAACAAGGTCGGAATGTTCGTGAAGGCACTTCCTTATAGTTCTGGGTAGTTGGTGTTGTGTTCGTTCCAGTTCATATAAAGGGCAGTCTATAAGAACGTGGTTCACAGTTAACTCACTATCACAAGCAAAACACATTGGTTTGGGATCCCTCTTTAACAGATAGTCATGGGTTAGTTTGGTGTGTCCTATTCGTAGTCTGGAGATGATCACTTGTTCTCTTCTGTTTGCAGGAAGGTTCCAAGGTAATACGGTTTGCTTAATGGATTTTAGTTTAGAGTTTGAATTTTCCCATTTTTTTTGCCATTTATCTGTTGTTATCTTTTTGAAATACTTTTTGAGGTCGAGATGGACGTAATTGCAAGTGGTCGGTGCTGTTGGATTTTCAATGGCTTGTTTTGCCAATGGCTTGTTTTTTATTGCAACCTTTTTACTGATTCCTTTTTTGTGACAATGTTGGCTATTTACACGGATTTTGAATTGTGTTTGGTGATTTTTTATTACGACGAACTTTGGCTATTGACACGGATTTAGAATTTTGTTTTCTGATTGTGACTATTTACTGGATTTTCTTATTCTACGACGATATTGGCACGGATTTTGGTTTTCTATTTAACTATTGTGATATTTTAATTTTAAGATATCAAATAAAATATTAAGATTTAGACTTATGCGCTTTTCACTAATTTCTTTATTTTTTTATTCTCTTTTCACCTAAATTAAAAAAGAAAGCATCATTACATTTGAAACTTCCGAAAAAAATAAAAAATCGACTTTTTTTACGTAGAACTCCCTAGCGGAGCCAAAATTGATTACCTAATTTTGGTATTTTTGTTATGCATCTGATTAATCAGAAGAAACTCTTTTAAATGACGCCAAAATCATTGAAATCGGTTAAAAAACAAAAAAAGGTATATGACATTTGTTTATAACACGTTTGAACCTTTCCCCACCCCCCCTATTTGAAAAATTTTGTCAATTGAAAAATGGTGATGACGCCATTACAAGAAAGTGGTTCACCCTGTATATTAGATTATGATTTGAAACAATAGTAAATTGAAATCAAAAATCGACCTGTTGTTGTGGGAAGGACTTCGATTATACAGGGTGTTTCTTAAGTAATCTAAAATATTATATGGGGCGCTTCGTTACTCAATTTTAAGACGAAAAGTTCATATAAACATGTGTGATAGGTGTTGTCGTTTATGAGATACAGGGTGTTGTACGTGAAATTAATTTTTCTTGGTGACGCTACTGATTTATATTTTTTTATTATTTTATTACAAGCAACATGTGTTAAACATAAAGAAAAAATAATACATTTCAGAGCAAATGTTCAAAATGTCCACCTCCAGCTAAAATGCAAGAATCCGCTCGATGTCTAATGGATTGTCGAATACGTTCGAAGATACCAGGATTGTTACGAATAACATTACAGCCGTCTATGATACGATTTTGAAGATCTTGTACGTTTAATATCAGTGTTGTGTAAACAAGCGATTTCAAATATCCCCACACACAAAAATCCAGAGGATTGTGTCCAGGTGATCTAGGGGACCACGGGTGTGGAGATCCTCGTCCGATCCAATGGCCTGGAAAAACATTATTTAAAAACTCGCGTACAATCACTGAAAAATGTGGAGGAGCTCCGTCATGCATGAACCACATGCGCCTTCTAATAATAATGGGTACATCTTCCAAAAGAAGTGGAAGTTCATTTTCTAGAAAATGTTGGTATGTCTCACCGGTTAACCGTACAGGAAGGAAAAATGGTCCAATTAAATAATCATCGATGATGCCAAGCCAAACATTGACCGAAAATGTTTGTTGAAATCGTTTTACACTTATGGTATGTGGATTTACATCTACCCATATGTGGTCATTATGAAAATTCATAATCCTATGTCTAGAAAAGTTGGCTTCATCCGTAAATAGAATATTGGCCACAAAATTCGGATTGTTCGCGATTTCACGTAAAATCCATTGACAATACTGTATGCGTAATGGATAGTCAGTAGGTAACAGATGTTGAACACGTTGAACGTGATATGGATACAATAAATTATCTTTTAGAATATCCCAAACAGTTTTGTTACTAACATTTACTTCATCTGCAACTTTTCTTGTACTCGTTTCTGGATGTTGGTCAATAATTTGAAGAATCTGGTTTTCCAATTGGGGATTTCTCACAGTTCTGGGTCGTCCAATAATATTCTTCGATTTAGCAAAAGTTCCAGTTTCTTGTAAACGAATATGTAACTTAGTAAACGTATCTGAACATGGTAAACGATTATTTGGATAACGCTGGGCATACGTACGTCTAGCTTCTAAGGCATTACCATTAGCTAATCCGTATAAAAAATGCATATTCGCCATTTCAACATTAGTAAACACTGGCATAGTTATTAACTAAACACAGAGTCAATCAAATAAAAAATGTACGATTTTTGCGTTGGTTTTCAAATTTGACACTTGTCAACATTATTTCAAAGGCCACTTAGAATAAGCATGTTTTTGCGTATTACTTCTAAAAACCAGTAGCGTCACCGGGAAAAATTAATTTCACGTACAATCAGAACTGACTTATTACAATAAATTCAACACCCTGTATCTCATAAACGACAACACCTATCACACATGTTTATATGAACTTTTAGTCTTAAAATTGAGTAACGAAGCGCCCCATATAATATTTTAGATTACTTAAGAAACACCCTGTATTGCCTCCAATAAATCTTCCTACCGGCCGGCAGTATAGATCACGTAATTAAAGTTGAACAATCATATACCACACTTTCAAGTAATGTTTAGGAGTTAATTATACAGTTAGGTTAGGTTAGGTTAGGTTAGGTTAGGTTAGGTTAGGTTAGGTTAGGTTAGACACCTACATTTGCTTGTACATAAATATTTCTTCCGTGCATATTTCCACGTTTGGAAGATTTTAATTTTAAGGAAGATAAAAAAATTGCAAGCCGTAATATTATATTTATATTATATCTCTACCAGTCGAAATACTTTTGCTAGAAGGTGTACAAAATTAATAAAATGTATAGTTACCTTTCTCCTTTTAAAGAACTTTTATAATGACTCCTATAAAATCCTGTAAGCTTTCCAAACAAACGACCTTCGAACTTAATAAAAATATAATACAGCCCTGGCACGATTTTCCGCTTGGTCGTTATGACAATGACCTGATACTCCGATTTTTCTTTGACGTTTAAAATGGGAAACACTTTAGAATCGCTCGAATTCAAAACGACATCCGAAATAATCAATCCATCGCTGTGTAAAACAATATCGCTCCGATAACTGTTAACACTAACAGTTATATTAACGGACCCTTTGTATATACCGGTGAATAAGTTGGGTAAAAGGGTTAAGTCGTACAAAATGGGTTCAGTATCGTTCGGTAAACGCCAATAGGTTTTCTGCGGCACGATAATTCGATCGGTAGCCGAAGGTTTTTTGTAATCATCGCACGCGTTATACAAAATATATTTTCCAACAAAAACTAACACCGTCAATAAACACACGCATATTATTAACAAGAAAACGCTCAACGTTATCAAACAACCGATGAGTTTTTTGTTCTTTCGCGGTTTTTTAGTATCGTAACACATTTCGTTACATAGTATTTAGTGTTACTAAAACATTTCACTTCTCTTTATCGCTGGATTTTACGCGAATGAAATTCTTAAATCTGAGAGGTGGAATGTTTATAATGTTCGGCACGTTTTACCTTTAGCATACCACGTTCAAATTGTTTTTATCGATATACAACAGATTTACAGCTGGTCAATAACGGTAATGTAATATGATTGTTTTTTTTTATTTCATTGTCCTATCAATCTAAACAATTTAAATATTTATAAGGTATTTAAAAAAATGTTATACAATGCGGTATAGAGTGTTTAACAATATAGTGCCTACAATAAAAGGGGACCGATGGTGATAATAAACTTCTTAATTCTTCTTCAATTTGTAATTTTGTTGAATATGTAATGACCTCATCCTGTTTTTTCTAGCTTGATGATGGCCTTCTAAAAAGGCCGAAACTAGTCGCTATCGTACTAAATAAAAATCTGTGACATTGATTTTGTGTTTCCCTTCAAAGCTTTAAATTAAATATCAACAAAAGTTTTTAAAAAACCGTAGGCGTAAATATATATTATTTCTAAATATTGAAAGTTGGGTGGAGTGGATTATATTATAAAATTAATTATTCTTATGCCTTATAATTGATTCCCAAGTTTGAACTTTGTAATCAAATCTGCTTGGTTGTTATTTAAAAAAATATGATTTTTAATTAACCCCTTTAAAGGGCTAAATCTCCCTTATTATTCGGTTTTGAAAAAAGTATACATGAAGAAGTACCCTTAGTTTTTGATGTTCTATCAGCTCTAGAAATTAATGTACATAATTTTGGACCACCCTGTATAATAAAATGTAAATCCACATCATTCTTCGTGAGGAGAAAAAAACGTCAAAATTTTACCAAAGCACCTCATTAAAATATAAAAATACTGTTAAAGTACAAATACAAATAATATGGTTAGATACGGAAACGGAAATATTAAATTGAAAGGCAAAGTAACCAACTGAATAAATTAATCAGATCTACCAACTGTATTGAAGTAATTAAGAAAGTAATACATTCAAACATATTAAAGAACAATAAATTATGGACAATGCTAAATCCTAAAGAGTAGAATTTAAAAAATTCAATTAATCAAAAATCTAACTGTCCACACATAACGGTCGAAAACCAACAAATACCAAAAACTGAATGGTCAAAGTCACAGAAGAAAAAAAGAAAAAGAAGAAGAAAAATGTCAAATCAAATCTATCATAAACAAACAGCAATCCGTTAAAATTAATCAATTGAAAGATTCAAAAATATTTAATTCTCGTTAGGTTGAATTTGTTCATTCAAACAATTAAGAGACAAATAAAGATTGATCAAAGTTATTAAAATTAATTCAACCATAGTTGCATAAAATTTCTATTTCCAGAATAAAACATAAATATAAAAATATATTAATATAAAATATTAACCAACGAATTAGAATGGAATAGTTTAACGCGAAATTTCTAGACTTCGTCTCTATTATTCTACACCACCTCTATCTAGAATAGTTATAAGTAATACAAGTATCAACGAATGAGAATTTACAGCGCCGTAAAGAGTTAGAGCAAAAAGTAATAATAAAAGATTACGACTACCTATATCATGAATTGGTTTGTTTTCAAACAGAATATGGAAAAATAATTAAGTATCCAATGTTTATTTGAAAAATATAACAAAAGTGTGTCCTACCTTCTTTCTCCAGTAGACGTTTTGTAGCTACTAGTATATAGCCCCACAATTCTGTTTTTCATATCGCCATTATAATGTATTTCGACGTTCTCCGTCCCGATCTTAAATTTGGAATCATCTTTTTTCTTAATAGTAAGCAACTCATAAGTTTTATCTAACGTAAATTTGGCACTTTGTGAAGATAGTTTAACACTATCAATTGTTAAATAATTACTATGGACACTTATACTGTCAGTCTCTGATAAAATTTCAACTGACATATTCACTTTGCCTGTAATAAAACATTTATCATTTCACCAAAAATATGTTTTGATCAGTTTATCGATACGCCAATGCTTTGCGGATTAATATAATGTTGTAATGGCACCAAATTGATTTGACAAAAAAAAATTCAATCAAGAGTAGTTCAATGCAGGTTCATGTTTTTTACCGAAAGCGTTAAATTCTTATTAGATTTTCTTATTATTAACCAAGGTCAATCTTTTAATTACAAAATGTAATTATTTTTTTATAACAAGAAAGTTTGGAAATTTCAATAAAAAAATGGTTGGTAACCTACACTGTCTTTGAGCAAAATTGAAATTTATCAAGTTTACTGTGTGTTTTAATAATAAATTAAAAATAATAATTAAAATAACCATACCAAGAACAATGTTAGTGATTTTAAAACCAAAATTATCAAAAATATGATAATTATTTATCAATAAAATTATTTACAGTTGTATTTAAATGATTTATTATGCAAGCACTAGACAAATATAAGTCATTAAACATCCTACCTTTAAAGAGTCCTGTTTTTAGATCAGGATAAAGATAAAGATCATACCACAAAGGTTTGACACTTTCTGGTAGTCTATACTTATTCATGTTCACTGAACAATGATTACCTTCCTTTAAACTTTTCACTTTTTTTCTTAAATTTGTATTATTTACTCCCAATATTGTTGTTGATATTCCCAAACCTATAATCAAAAATAACAGTAACTTATTTGATAATATAAAATTTAACAGACTCATTTTGATTCACTTGATACTAAATCATTAAATGTGTTCTCACCAGGTTACAAGTATTATTTATATTAATAAAAACCTGTGATAAAGTATAATTAACTTTTATGTATACTGGATGTCCTAAAGAATAAGTATTTGCTATTTCAAATAATATAATTCAAGCATTAGGTAAAAGTAATTTGTATTTTTATAAACTTTAGATTTCATTAACTCAAGTACACAATGATTAACCAACTAAAATAATGCAGTTAAATGTATCTATTTTTATACCATCAACCATTTTATAAAAATAAAATGGTATTGACATAAAATTAAAAGTCACCTGTACAATGTGTATATAATATAAAAAATAATATCTCATACTTTTGCAAATAAAAAGATTTAATACTTATAATGTTTGGCTTATAAAGGATTCAATTAATTTATTTGGTTAGAACAATGCAATAATTTTTTTATTGCTATTTTATTTTGAAATTTATAATTATTGTTGACATAAAATAAACACAATATTTGCGCATTTGGTACTAAACTTTAACTAGGTGGACATTAAAAATTCATTATTGCCATTAACATCTGAATAAAAACAATACACCTAATTCAAATAATAACAACTTTTTTGAACATTTATTTTATTTATTCATATGTAACAGGTTTGTTAAAAAACTAAGTAGGTAATTAAAAAAATAGTTAAACACATAAAATAAAAATACCAGAGTCTCTTTTATGAAAATAAATATTAATAGAAAACAATAAAAAATCTTATTACCTAGATTAATCCTTGGATTAATGTATTGAAAATATCCTTCAGATTTTTATATCAGTACATTGAATGTAAACAATCTACCAAAGTAAATATATTTTAAAAATCAAATGTTTTATTTCAATCGCATAATTGTTATAAACAAACATCCATTTATTATTGTCATATACAAGGTCTATAAATATACAAGTAAACATAAAATGTAATTATTAATTTTTCAAATTTGGTTAACTTATTTATCTAGCGTAGGTACTAACCTTTAGACAGCTTATAATTTGACAACAAACTTGTTAATTGGGCTTTTCCTAAAAAAAGAATATAATATGCAATAATTTAATTTAATTGTTTTGATATATCTAATTTAGTAATTACAACCAATAACTTAAAGATGTTATATTTATTATAATAAATAGCATTGCTACAGTACCTATATTATTGTTTTTAGATTGTAAATACCTTAGTTATTGTCACAGTTAAACATCATCATAATATATGAACAAATTATTTAAAGTTGATAGATTAGATAAGTAATTAATTTATCGATAATAAAAATACTTACCTTTTAAACAGAACATTTTAATATTGAACAATATATATAATTTTTATAAACGTCATTGCATTGTTTAATAAAATTATATTAATAATTTAGAAACTTACTAATTTTGAGGTTATGTTATGTTTTCGTCTGCCCGAATAAGTTGTTTTGTTAAGGCTTTAATAAAAAAGCCATCTAAGAACTATGAATTAAAAACTACTTTTTTAATTAATAAATTTTAAACTAAATGTTTTACAATCGTGATCGAGATATGGATATAATCCTAGAGTATAATAATTTATGGGACTTGTACAAAATAAATTTAAGCTATTATTATTATAAGAATCTGATAGATGGCAGCATGTCTTTTTTCAATAAAATTAATAATCCAAGCGCATTTTACAGATTTTTAACAAAAGATACGTGTTACTTATTAACAGTCAATTAATCAGTATTGATATTTAATTGAATAAAACATTAACTACTCTTATTGACTTTTTAAATAGTTGTTGCAGTGACTGTGATCATTTTGTTTCATAATGTTATAGTATGATTCTAATGTGTTGTTTTACGCAAATTTTGTCAAGTTTTTTTTTATAAATTTTCATATAATCTCTCACCACGAAAATCAAGTTTTCATCATTGTTTATAGTTTATAAACAAATGGTTTTATTTAATTTCGAGAAGATTTTTGTAAATTTTTTTGAAAAGGAAATTGGTTGAATTTTATGGTTCGACTACCAACTATAGATGGCACACATATATACAATTCGACAAAATTTATTATGATAGATTTAAACAATTAATGATTTCATAAATATTTATTACAATTTTTAGCAAGAAAAATAAAATTTAGTACTAAAGATAAATAATTAATCTGTATCACCAGTAATACGATTGTACGAGGGGCATACAATAAGACAAATGAAAGAAAAAATAAAATACTTCATTATACAGAGTCAAAAGTCTGTATCGGAAAGAAGCAATAATAACTTTCGTGAAATTTACAGGTAGAGGATTAAAAAATTATTAACAAACAATTTCCTTCACATTGCTTTATTTCAACATATTTAATAAAAAATCCAAAGTATCAACAACAATGTAAAGTTGACATACGCAACATTACCTAAGTATAAAAAAAACATAAACGTGTGGTGAATTCATTCTAAGATTAACATTTCATAAAAAATATTTAAGTTGAGAAGCGAACAAAAGTATAAAAACTATTTTTTTGGCCAAAACAAACGTGTACTATGCAACATTACGTTAAGAACTTTCCCTTAATTGAAAACACTGTCGACATAGTACAAGCTTATTAATCGAAACAAAAACAATTCTGCATATTATTATTATTAAATTTATCACGTTTAATTTTCTTTACCTATTCGCATTTTAAAATCCTTGCCGTATATATATTTATTACATTTATCTATCGTTATATTTAAAAGTGAGCTAAAAAAATATCAACAAATGATTGATCGTTTAAAAAGGCTTTTACACATTGTATTATGCGCTTCTTTAAATATTTACAATATATATTTACAATATAATTTTAATATAATATATTTAATGAGATTTCTAGTGATATAACAGTTTTTATGACAACGTGATTAGCGAATTTACTGGAAATATTTACAATTTACATTCATTTTTACGTATAAATATTACAATGTTTAAAGCGCCCCATTTATAATATTTAATTTACAACCACAGACTTTTTTTTATTTTATAAACGTTCTAAATTAATTTGGTTCACAATTTTTAAAATAAAAACTTTATCACTTCAAATATACACTGTGTGTTCATAGATTAGGTACTTAAAGAAAGAAATTTTATAATAAAAATTTCAATTACTAAAATATTCTTACATTTTTTAAATTTGTTTAAAAATTTAAAGAAATTTACAAATAAAGTAAAACGGATTTCAACAATCTTGTATTTTATTCTTATATAAA
Organism: Ophraella communa; assembly: GCA_035357415.1. Taxonomy (NCBI): domain Eukaryota; kingdom Metazoa; phylum Arthropoda; class Insecta; order Coleoptera; family Chrysomelidae; genus Ophraella; species Ophraella communa. The sequence continues at coordinate 1,926,935 of CM068982.1, read as the reverse complement.
CACTTCAAAACCTTGTCTATAAAACACATTGTATTTTTAATTTTAATTTAAAATAATTCATACAAAAATCATTCTTAAAAATATCAGTTGTGCAAATAAATAACATTTTAAAAATATATGTACAATTTGAATCGATTAAAAAAATCTGGAAAAGGGATTTGGAATGGTGGGTATACATAAAACTGCAAGATAAATAGAAAACTATCCGTTTTTATTGCACCTACTGTGGATTCTTGAAATAAAGCGGATTAATAGTAATACTTTTTAATTGCTCTAGATACATATACAATACAGTCATTTACATTTTATGGATTTACTAATATCAGCCGTTTATCTAAATACCTTGCAGTCTCTCGCGATTATTTTGGATAAATTTGTTTACTAAATATACGAATATGGTCCGTCTGTGAGGGCGCTGCAAAGTAGCAGTCAAGAGTTTTCATCTTTATTTGTTCCTCCGCCTCCAGTACCGCTGCCTTGACCAGTACCAGTACGGCTCCTAACTTGTTTGTATTCCAAACCAGGGTCGAATTGCATTAAAACGAACACCTATAAAACAAAATTATATTTAAAGTTGTTTCCTGTAATTAGTGTGTTATTAAAATGTATTAATCCATAGACGTATTAATGATAACGAATGAACCCAATCAATCAAATCTTGATAACATTTTTAAGCCGGGTGTTAGAACGTACAATATTTTAACATTTCTATATATACAGTTTGGAATCCGAACAAATATTACATCTACTTATATGCTGCTTTAAAAACTCTAGTTTATATATTTGTTAAAGAGCATTTTTATATAAAAATAATAAAATTTTTCAATCGAAAAAGACGTGACGTCAACTGTTAGGTTGGTACTCCTGACATGTTTCCAATGAAATTTTATTTACACGTAAGTCTTTATCGATATCATACTTGTGAAGAAAGAAATAAGTATTATTAAATGAAAAATAGAAATAGGTGGATTCAAATGAAATATATATTGTAGAAAATAATAGACCTATCTCTTTATTAAATACTCATGCGCAAATATTTTTGAATTTTCCCCTTCCACTGCCAAAATATGACTACTTCTTGTCGTGGAACACAACGTATTGTTACCCAGGAACACCACTACTTAAATGTAAAAAACCCTTGTAGCTGTCAAAAGCTAGCTTCTATTTGCCGGATAGACCCGGCAGCTCAGGCCATAAATCACAAAGAAGAAGTTCCAATTTTTATTATTATTAGTGCGTATAAAAATAAAAATACTGCGATGGTCCAAAAAAACAAAATACAGATCCACTCAAATAAAATAAACAATGAACTAACCTCGTATGATCTTATGCATAATAATATACGGATTGATAGGCTTGCCAGCACAATTTTATAAGGGGCACGAACATTTAGGGGAACTACGAGAGAGAGTAAATTATCCACCGGATATTACCCAATAAAGGAAAAAGAAGAAGAAGACAATTGAGTTTATGTGATTTTAATGTTTACTTTCCTTGAGATGATTTGTGGTTTACTTGAGTATTTGAGATTAGGTTTGTACTAAAAAATGAGTGGAAAACCACGTTATCAAGTTTTTAGCTTTCATACGTTATTTCAAGAGTGAGGAAAAACTGATATCAAGAGAAGAAAATGCAGTGGAATCGAACCAATTTGAAATCACGATATTCGATTCTGAGATTGGGATTTTGAATATAACAGTTCATGTTCCATTACACGGTAGCTTTGGCTATATTTGGACGCCATAATGTGTCTGTAACAGAGAGCTTGGCACTTGGAGCAGTAAAAAAGATCCACCACCCCCCAACATGCGACATGAAAAGAATGCTGGAAATGTATCCCCTCAAAGGTACATAGATCAACAAGAGATAGACTGCTTATGAACTGCAAGCATTCAAAGACAAACTGAAAATATTTGACTGTGCAGTTGCTACTTGATTGTCATCAAGGACCATTATTCCAGGTAGGTACCTAAAGATATTGTTTTGTGGCCTAAATAATTATTCAGAAAAACAATTTATTCTACAATTTTTCTAATTGTTTTCTTATAAATAATCTCTAGATTATATTAAAGCTTTTATTTTGTGTGCTTTCTTTTAGTCATTTTCCAAAGTTAGGTACATGATTCGCACAAAAACTCTGATGAGAATACAACATTAATAGTTCCCTAGCAACATTTTTGATTTTTTCAGAAAAGATAAAGAAAGTTAAAGGAAATCCTGCTCTTTTTCAAAATAGTACACTTCTCTTAGATTGCTGTTAATATCAGAAGGATCTTATCCCAACCTGTTTATCCAATCTGGCATATATTAAAGATCAATTAATGCTATGCTTTTAAAATTTTTCCACGTCCCAAAACCCTAATAGCTTTAGATAAGTCTCCAAATCAGAACTTGTCCAAAAAACAAATCTTTATTCACTCCAGAGCTAATTTTCTCTCTTTATATAACAATCTAAAATGAATATACATTTTTTCACGGTCTATAAAAGACTATAAAAGAATTTTCCGATAATTACTTTCAATTTGTTTTTATTTACATAATTAAATTTATTACCTGATCTGTGGGCAATAGCTGAAAATCGTCAGGTGGATTTGTTATGACGTATCTTTTGCTACTGGCGTCACATGACGAACTGGTATCTCTAAATCTATAAAGTCCTATGCACAACATTCCGAATTGTTTCAAGGCAGCTACGAATAGATCTCCATATTTTCCTGTTTCTCCGAATTGCGCCAAAGGCCCATCATACAAAGATATTTGACCTACTCTGCATCTATCTCGATTCGATAAACTATCTGTGGTACTGAAATAAAAACAAATGATTTTTAATAATTAATTAATAGAACAAACACAAATTATTATGTCCTAAATGAGTAATATAAATAGTACATACACTCCAGGAAATTATTAAAATAATTTAACTAGATATTAATTTATTTGGTCTATTTACATAATTTTATGTTTACTTATTCAATTTACGTTTATATACCAAGTTTATTTATGAAAATACTTTACCTGTAACCTCCTCTAAGTCCTGCTCCTTCAGCAAGGATTAACTCTAGTTCGGGTGTGGCCCCGCCGGTAATTAGAGATCTAATTAATGTTAAGGCATTTTGATTGAAGTAAGTCTATAATAAAAGAAGGTAATTATTCATTTTGATGGCATACACACTATACAGTGAGGTTCATTTACATTAATACATTTTCAATACGGTTTTGAAAAGGTAGTGAAGCATAACCAGAGAATATAAATTTCATAATCACGACAGAACTAGCAAATGACAACCAGACGATTATAAATATGGCTATTTATGTCAATTTTAGTCTTAAATAAACCATTCCAAAGTCAAATTTGTCTCTGGTCAAAATCAGAGTGAAGATCTGAGTATGAAGAAACCTTTGTGTTTGATCGGAACGGGGAAAGTGAGAAAATTAAAATGAAACAACCCCTTTACTGAGATAATTAACAGAGAATAAGCTGTAGATTATTGCAAACGAAAAGCTATAATTTAATCTTGGATATTTTACAACAAACGTAGCCCTGTCTTGGGAACTTCCTAAAAATCCATCGGTTTTCTATACAATGATCTTATTCCACAGTTTAGTCCCTCACTGTATACAATTAGATAACTTACTGTAGACATTAACGAATCTAAAACGCTGACCGCGAAGGCTGTGCCGCAAGCGAAAGGCTGTGTCAGATAAAGTTCTGTATCTGGATCATCGTCGTCATCTTGATCCAAGAATTGGACGTTGCTATCATTGACTAATTCTAAAAGAAAACAAATTTCGTCACGACTTTAAATATTTTCGTCTCCAGATAAAATAATTTATACTGAAGAATAAATAAATAATAAATCTCGTAGGTACTTTCACCTTCAGATTACACAATTTGCTAGAACACTCTCTTTATACCGAGGATAATCTATCTGATTTTATTATCAATAGGAATACTGTTTCACATATGATTGAATTTGAAATTTATAGAAAACTATGTTAAACAATGTACCTAAATTCAACTTTTGTTAAAAGTGGGGTTATGTTACTAGTTTTTTCTGAATGCATTACATCAGGTTCAAGTTTATTTGTGAATCAGAGAGCGAAAATCAAAATTCACGGCCTTTTATACCTTTTCCCTAATTATGACATTAAATTAGCAATCAATTGTTTCAATTTGCAAAATTTAACCTAAATTTTCTCCTGTATCTAATTTATTTCATTATAGTATATTGATTAATATTTTTGGTTCATTATCATTTAATTAAATTCTGGGGCGCTGATTTTCAGTTTTTTGTTTGACTTTTTAGATATGCATAAAATTGTTTCTCCAGTTAGCAATATTTAACTAGTAACATGTATATAACTATCTGTCAGAAAAATTGAAATGAAAGTACCCATCTAATATATCTTTTAGCTAAAGGGTTCTAGATAATTTTTCTAACGGGCAAATAAGGTTTATCTATCTGAAGATGAAAATAACGGGCGTAAATATTTACCAGTAATCATTGGTACGTTAGCTCCGTACACGGATCCCCTTCTTTGTAAAATAATGGGGCTTCCGACGGGCGTGCCGGCTTCGTTTGTTCCATTAGTTTGACTTAACACTCCTATGGTATCATCAAACGTCATTGCCTTAATGTTAAGAGATGCTAAGATTGCTTCTTTATCTGCTAAAGTAGGATCATCGTTGCTTGGCACTTTAGCTGATAGAATGCAACACATATCACATAAGTTCACGTTAACGGCACGAAGGTCAGCTCTACTTAATGGAGAGCCCTTAAAAATAACAAAACGTGTAATATTAAAATCTGTTTTTAGACGAAAAAAAAGATTGTTTAGGAAAATAGTTCGAGTATTTAGTATATACTTACATTTAATACGGATATTTTAGGTAAATTTTGTAACATTTTCCATTCCCTCCTAATATAATCGACTGAACCTACTATCACAACATGTTTAAGCTCGTGGTAATGGAAATTACTAGCTCTCAATGGCATCACTAAATTTCTAAGGCCTATTAAGGGAGAGTCCGGATCAGCGAACAAACATACTACGACGTGACCGTTCAAAACTGTCATCGCTGCTTGATTTCGATCCTAAAACAACAAAAAAAAATCGCAGTAGTAAATACACTGTCAAAAATTTGGTTCACTTCAAATTATTTAAAACATTTGCCACAGTTGACGTCTGTCACATTCTGACAGGGTAATTGCAACAAAATTCGGTCTCTTAGCCTGGCAGAGCCCTCTTCCCAAAGAGTGGTTTAATTCCAAGTTAATGCTGTCTATAAATTGGATTGGTGAATATAAGAGTTGATGGACGCCACTAACCTTTTTCTCCTTTACGGTTAAACAACAATAAATATAAACAAAAGGAAACTAGGCTGAAAAAGATAGAAACACCTTGTATAAAATTAAATTGAATACAGTTATTAATTAATCAAGCAATCAAGCTTCAGCTTCATAAATGAAACTGATAGGAAAAGTAATAATTTAACCGCGATTGTCGATTTGCAAGATTGAATTTTGGTAATAATTTGGTATAGAACGATGACTTCTGGAACCTCCTTTTTCCCTCCATGGACCTGCCGGACGTCCAGGAGTATGGAGAAGAGGCATGTATAAAATGGATCTCTAACAGCTCCAGATATGGAACAGATGTCCTGGAAGATCATGTTGTACCTGTTGAGGAGTTAGGCATTTTTATGCATGACAATGTAACACTGCCCGTCAGTTAATAATTAGATTACGCGGTTTGATTGACCAGTATCCAAGAGAGTTGTTATTGCAGGAGTGGAATAACATTGGATCAAAATTGATGACACCACTTTAGGATTTAGGGCAATGCCCCCCCGAATGGGGGTGGGTGGATGGATGGCTTATGAGTAGAGGAACATAGTGGTAGGGGTCTTACCGCGCGAAAACGCCCCCTAGCGGACAGTGGCCCAGCGGTTAGGGTTCTGGCTTGTGGTCACAGGTTCGAGTCCTGGTTGTGACTCACATTTGCGACCATTACTTGCAATGAATGAGTGAAGACATGAATACTAATGACAATGAGTGTGTTCTACTTACAGATGGAGTACACTCTGATTAAACTGGCAAAAGAAGTTGTGAAAGACAGAGAGACTTGTCTGAACTGGCTCAGAGGTCGAGGACTGCTGTCCCCTCTGCAGGATAGGGACTGTAGGTTAGGTTAGGTTAGTTTATGTTAGGTTGGGTTAGGTTGCTAGGTTCAGATAACTGATTTTATAATGTATTATCAATGAGTAAATGTGTTATCTGATTTTTCCTATATCTCCGCTAGGGGGCGCGGTAGGAGCCCTACCACTATGTTTCCCTCTTCATAAGCTATCCACCCCCTCGGGGGAGGGTCGTTGCCCTTAAACCTAAAGTGCAGCCAAATTTACTTTCATAAAAGCTGCTACAGCAAATCCCTTACATATTTAATTGGTACATTGAAGGACCAACCCAAAATTGAGCCTTGAGGAAAGGTTAATAAAGATACCTTTATACTAGGTGATGTTTTATCTAGGCAACTCCGGTTTGTAGTTAAATTTGCAGCTTTGAGGTAATATATTTAATTTTTGAAATTGTTTCCAGTGTTTTACATAATTTAAAGTGGCTTCATATTTTTGTTATATTACGTTGAATTAACGCTATATTACCAATATGCAGTCTTCCAAGTTTTTCGCCGGGCCCCAATGGAACATGCCCGTGCTGTCGTACTTCATTTCCGTCTTCTCGAAGTCAAAATCTTTCGCTTGATCGTCTGCCAAACCTACAGGTAGAGCTACCCCATTGTTGTTCTGGTTATTTCCCCCGCTACTCCTACTCGTAGGCCTATAAAAATTAATTCTTATTAATTTTTTTCCAACACCATACTTGATTAATTTCAAGCGATTATATAAAAAGTATAAATTATCATGGGGAATGATTTGAGCTACTCTAATAAGGATATTTGATGATCCTAAAGTACCTAAAAAAAACATGCGTATGAGAAATTAAATAAAAAAGTTGAATCATTAAGCAGTACTATCGTCAACGAAAGTAGCCTGACACGGTTAGGGCAATTTTTCGTCGAAACTGTAAATTCCATGTTGCCGCCCACATCACGAGGTCTGTTATTTTTTATGTCAATTCCGTTGAGCGGAAAATTTGAAAGATTGTAATTCTCGTAGCGAAATCGTTTCAGACTTTCATTTTATTAAAAAAAGTTTAATTTTAAGATCCACAAATTATTATTAAAAAGATCACAGTTAAATATCGGAATCACACACAGATTAAAATGGTTTTGTTATTCTGCAAAATGATTCAGAGAATACATTTTGATTCTAAATAGGTAGATACTTCTATTTAAGAACCAAAATATTAATTGTAAAGAAGCATTTTCTATAATTTTAAAATATAGGTACTAGCACATCTTCTATATACAGTAAAAAACCTATTATTTTTATTAATTAAAATTTGTTATATAAAGAATGACAATATAAAAATTATTTTTACTCCTGTTGACTGGTTGATGAACATTCTTTTTTCACTACTAGCTGTAGAACCTAACTTTATGTTGAGCTAGTAAAGTTGTTTATTACTAAAGGTAGAAAAATACAGAGTTTACTTGATTAGAACTAAATCTCAATCCCTTTAACAGAATGTGAGCTTAACTGATGGAAAGATAAAATGAAAAAATACTTGTTCTTACTTATTTAATATTCAAAAATAAAAATCAATTGTCTTGTTCATGCATTTTCATAGGGATTTTTAGAACACAATACTTATCAACTCAAAACAAAAATTGATTGCCTTAGTCGTACATAACCACAAAATATTAATGAACTAGAATTAAATCTTAAGCGGCCAAGGTCAAACTGTATTTCAGTTTGCGAACTAGTCAATAGATGGCGCAACAAGAAATTGTAATAGACCCATCTCGTTAATGGCACAAATTGAATACTCGTGCGCGAACCAACTCCCACTCTCGTAGTTCCCCCTAAATTTTCGTGCCCCTTATAAAATTGTGTTGGTATGACATACAAAAGTAATCAGTAATCCAAAGTAAAGTAAATCCAAAGAGAAGTCTAGGTACACGTACAAGTCGTTAATATTAAATACACAAAGACAAGAAAAACACAATAACAACTAGCAAGCGGCGTACACGAACGAAATAAAAATTAAAACTTCTCCTTTTTGTGGTTTATGGCCTGGGCTGCTGCGGCTATACGGCAAATAGAAGCTAGCTTTTCACAGCTAAAAGGGTTTTTTTCATTTAAATTGTGGTATTCCTGGGTAGCAATACGTTGTGTTCTATGGCAAGAAGTAATCCTATTTTAGCAGTGGAAGGGGAAAATTCAAAAATATTTGCGCATGAGTATTCAATAAAGAGATAGGTGTATTACAGTGACTGTACTACTAACAGTGACAAGCGGCGATTAGCCCCGCCCATACGCCATTAAGAGGCAAACTTTTTGATGGATTTATATTATTTAGCACAGGGAATTTAAATGTTTCCTTTAAAAATCATTATTTTTAAAGTATTTTAAGAAAATATATTTCATTTTGGTACTTTATGAGAAGCTATACCTAAAAATTGGGTGTTTGGGAGTGTCCAAAAAAAAGGTAGATGATCAATTCTGTTCATTAAATTATAGAGAAATGTATCCTCTTTTAAAATATATAAAAATTAATATACCATTACATTTTTTTTTTTTGAAAAAAACTCAAAAATTTGCTATCATTTCATTTAACGCTATCTAGCGGCGACAGCAAAAGTCTAATGTTCAAAACCAAATAAGCGTTTTATAGTGCAAATTATGCTCTTTCATACGAGCCTAAGTTTGCTAAAATCGGTCAAAAGAAACGGGAGAAATCTTGGTTTGTTTAAAAAAAAATTGAACTTCCCCCACCGCTTTATTTTGATAGATAGAACAAAACGTTTTAGGCGAAAAATATGAGGAAATGGTCAGTAAATATGAAAATGATATCATCGATATACTTTCATTATGCAAAATTCTATACAAATCCCATTTTTGTACTTGGTGTTGGTTGTTACGCTCTCTAGCGGACGTTTGACAAACTGACTTACAGCAATTTCTCTTAGCGACTTTTATTATGATTTTTTTTTCTCCAATATATACGAACAATATCGCTACCCTTAACTGATCACCCTGTACAGTCACTGTAATTGTATTAATTATAATCGCCCTTGTCCAATTTTGACAGACGACATAGAAGGAATTTATTGTTTATGTTCATTGGAAAAGTATCATAGTTTTTCATTAAGTTATTTATTATATTTGTTTGGATTTATGGTTACTGTTAGTTTATTGTTTAGTTAGTTATTGTTAGTATTTATTACAAGTGTTTTTGTTAAGCAAAAATATTGGTAAGTCACATGCAATATTGAAAAAGTACATACAGGGTGGTTCATCACTAATTGGAAATAATTTAATACTAGAATCCTGACTTCAAATTATGAAGATTTAACCCAAAACACCTAAATAAAATGTAGCTGTTTACTTAGTTACAGGGTGTTTTGTTTAAAAATTTAAAAACTATTTGGGTTCAGTACTTTAAGACTGTTTTACGTATTCATTTCATATTTGGCAGAAAATGTAGACACTGTACACCCTACAAAATTATTTTAAACAAACGTTTCTGGCTACCACCAGGGGCAAGTGACAGCCTAGCCGAGCGGATGTTAGGCTAAAGTTAGGGTTCGTGGTTTCGGCCTCCGCAGTATTTGGTGTTGGGAGGTCTTACTTCGGCGGTTAGGGAGGACGGGATTTGTTGCTGGGCTCTGAAAAAGGTCTGGAGCCTAGAGAAATGATACACAATATTCTCGGGAGAATCTAGCAAATTTATTAAGCTCTACGTTTGATGATTCAAGTGTAAATTTAAATGAAAATCTTGCGGAATGCTATGTGCATCTCCCAAGGAAAAAGAAAAAACAAAAAAAAAACTTTCTTTAATTTAACATTAACAAGATTTAAAACTAATCAACAAAAATAATTGAAATATGGTCTGATGGACCCTTGCGTGACAATCAATTTATTTATGATTTAATCCTTAGTCGCTACTTTATGAATAACTTTACCGGAGGACTCAATTCTTTATCGGAGAATATTATCTACGTCCCGACAGTGGAGACCCGGTGAACTCTATATATTCGGTTGAGGATAAAAGATACAATATCCGTCTGAACAATTAAGACGATATAAATTCGGTTATCAAACAAATCCAAACTCCCATAAAATTTCTTATTTATTAAGGGTTAGTAAAATCTAAACTGACTCACCAATTTCCCTGTAGCGAGTTTAGGTTCACTCACACACTCACTTATTTTATTAATCGACCCGGTAAAAAATTAAAATTGTGATTTATCCCTTGGATAATATTCACTTATTATTATTACAAAAAGATTATTATTTCGTTTCCGCGGCCCGGTGATCGATTATTTAAATAATTACTTTAATTATTTTATTGCAAATTACCACTTAGCTCACTTTCCAAAAAAAATATACTCAACGTTGCCCTAAACGCGGTTGATTCGATTGGCATCTAGCCTATGGAACGCTCCAAATCGAATTGATTGATTCTTCGTTTTTTGGTCCCCAGCAAAAGTCTTTTTTTCCCCCTAGTACCTCATGAGACTACCCTTTCTCCCTCATTCTGCTCACTTGTTTCTTTACTATTGGCTATCAGCCCTGCTACCGGCACTGCTTGGGTACGCTTCAGGAGCTGAGCCAGCAAAATTTGGCTTACACATCGTTGCTAGCTCCTACGTGACTTTTTTTTTTGTTTTTTCAGAACTGCAACTTTGTAAATTCTTTAGTTTCGTGTTCCACATTTTTTCAAATACATTCTTGTGAAATAGCTTTTCGCTGACCAATGTCCTGTCGCTATTACGCAAAGGTTACTTAGTTTCTTTTGAATTAATGATACCGGGGAGCTCCGATATGTTATTTAACTTTTTATGACGCCAAGCGCCATATAACGCAAACGAAGAATAGTACTAGATAGTGCCAACTGGCGCAAATAGCGTGCTCCCCGAACACACTCATAGTGGGGTGCTGTCATTGCCGTCATAGCTATTAATTAGTTGTTGCTTATGTAACTTGAAATCGTGATTGTTGTAAAATTTAAAGCAGCAAATGTGTTCTTTATTGTTGACACGGATTAAAGTTTCATTTGCGTATTAAATGCAATTCACTGGTCGAAAACATCGACAGTTATCACACATTAAAATTGGGCAGCTTCATGTTTAACTTAAAATATCTCGAGAAATATTGACTTTATCGTTATGAAAAGAGAGTACTTTATTTACGCAAAAAGTATTGGAGAATCGAAAAATTGTGCTAAAGTTTCTATTCCGCCAGTGGCGTAGAATTTGGGAACGATTAACCCCTGTCGTACGCCTCTGGTGGTAGCTAGAAACGTTTGTTTAATATAATTTTGTAGGGTGTATAGTGTCTACATTTTCTGCCAAATATGAAATGAATACGTAAAACAGTCTTAAAGTAATGAACCCAAATAGTTTTTAAATTTTTAAACAAAACACCCTGTAACTAAGTAAGCAGCTACATTTTATTTAGGTGTTTTGGGTTAAATCTTCATAATTTGAAGTCAGGATTCTAGTATTTAATTATTTCCAATTAGTAATGAATCACCCTGTATATTCATGGCACTACTTTTGTTGGGAAAATAGTTAATATTTTATGGTACACAACTGGCATTGTCTTGTGAAACGGGAGTGACTGGTGACCCGACCAAAAGTTTTATTAGTTTAAAAAAATAATATTTAAAAAAATAGTGTGTTAAATGAGCTAAATTGTCTTGACAATTAATAACTTATAATTACTATTATTCAATGAATCAGAGGTTAGAAAAAATTTATTTCATTTCATGAGTAAATACTATCAATAAAAAATAAATAAGGAGCATACTGTATATAAAAGATAGCTATGATCAAAGGACGATACCTACACTTTCTTATTATGTTCTTAAATAATAATATTATAAAAAAATTGAATAAATATAATATCATAGAATGTAAAAATCGTCCTGAATATATTTGTTAAACCATCAAATATTACGAAAGAAAACCTACTATAAAAAATGATGGAATACATGGATCTCTATTTAAATTTCTTGATACTGTTACATTAATGGACTTTGGTGTCTTATTACTAATCATTGCGGTACTAAGAGCATGCGTGTGTGAAAAGTGTTTAAGTGTTGAAATAGTTTTGTTTTACTTTGGTAAAAAAGAAGACTCACTTTTGCGCAAATAAAATACATGCTAAACGATAAACAAAAAGTTATAAATATACATTCATTTATAGGATATCAAATAAGAGATACATAGAACATGGAACATGTTCTATTGGATAACAATGTACTTTTTTAGATATTGAGCGTGGGTCGAAATTTACATTGTATCAGATATACATTAGGTATACCTAAAATTTGAAAAATTTGAGCCCAAGTATACTAAGTGACATAAAAATCCAAACACCCAGTTTAAATGATTTTTATGTCACTTAGTATATAAGATTTCACAATAACTGAAAGTATAAGAATGGTGAAAGATGGACATTATACATAGTGTTTGATATAGATGCGCCTTGAGTATAGTCACGTTATTGACTTGAATCGTAGTTGTATTGTTTCCATGAAACTAACATCTAACAGGTCGGCTGAAAAGTCCCCGGTCTACCATAGTAAAACACAATATTTTGACAAAATTCATTTTTTTATTCAACATAGTTGCCTTCAAGGGCGATACAGCGATTATAGCGACCTTCCAACTTTTCGATACCATTCTTGTAGTACTTCGGGTTGTCCTCAAAATAGGCTTCAGTTTCGGCGATTACCTCAGTATCAGAGCCAAATTTTTTCCTGCGAGCATTCTCTCCAGGTCAGAGAAAAGGAAAAAGTCGCTGGGGGCTAAATCTGGAGAATACGGTGGGTGAGGAAGCAATTCGAAGCCAAATTCATGCAATTTTGCCATCGTTTTTGATGATTTGTGACACGGTGCATTGTCTTGATGAAACAACACTTTTTTCTTCTTCATATGGGGCCGTTTTTTCGCGATTTCGGTCTTCAATCGCTGCAATAATGCACAGTAATAGTCGCTGTTGATTGTTTTTCCCTTTTCCAAATAGTCGATGAACAATATACCGTGTGTATCCCAAAAAACTGAGGCCATAACTTTGCCAGCTGACTGTTGAGTCTTTCCACGCTTTGGTGGCGGTTCACCTGCCGCAGTCCACTCAGCTGACTGTCGATTGGACTCAGGCGTGTAGTGATGGAGCCAAGTTTCATCCATAGTCACATATCGACGCAAAAAATCGGGTTTATTACGACTTAACAGCTGCAAACACTGCTCAGAATCATCAATTCGTTGCTGTTTTTGGTCGATTGTGAGCACGCGCGGCACCCATTTCGCACAGAGCTTCCGCATACCCAAATATTCGTGAACGATACGGTACGATACACTTTATGGTCACTCAAAATCATTTTGTGGATTTTTGATATTTTCGTCGGTAACCACCTCTTTTAGGCGTCCACTGCGTTCACCGTCTTCGGTGCTCATTTCACCACACTTGAATTTTGCGTACCAGTCAATGATTGTTGATTTTCCTTGCGCAGAGCCCGGAAACTCATTATCAAGCCAAGCTTTTGCTTCAACTGTATTTTTTCCTTTCAAATAACAATATTTAATAAGCACACGAAATTTTTTTCCATCTTTTTGAAAATAACAAAAGTTGCTTCACTAAAAATGCAATATCTCACAAACTAATAGTCCGACAGCTGTCAAATTTTTACACGAATATTTTGAAAGTTGATACTATCTAAAAATGAAATGGATTTAATTCTAATGTCGTCATCTATAGGTCAGACCGGGAATTTTTCAGCCGACCTGTTATAGCGTGTATCACCTCAAAGGTACTGTGCCCTATTCCAGTTTTGGTTCAACTACTCCAACCGTATGGAGGTATCCTATAACGACTTCAAACGACGTGTCAAAATCAAATCATGGTGTCCAATTGTTGATTCAAGAATGCTAGTGGAATATTTTCCAGGATCATTAAATGACCAAACCAAATCACCAGTCTTGCAGCATAGCCTCTAGGGTTGCCGTGGGACACGTTGCTATTGCCTCAATTATTCCACCCTTTGCAATTGAAGGATTTTGACCATGAGCTTGATGGTCGCTTGGTATAACCAGAATATCATCTTCCCAAAATCTGTGGAGTTGTATCGAATCCCTAAATAACCTTGGAACAAATAACATAGTAACGCTCCTCCAGGTTTCAGCGCCTACGGCAGTGGAGGGCACTGCGAGAGCCAACACTCTGGAAAAGAAGGCAACAGAGTCCATTAGTTGGCATAGTTGAGCCTATTGACTGGCCAGCATCCGTCTTGGACTTCCTTAAGAAGTGCAGACCAGACCCCTTAGGGGTGAGCCACAAATTTGAGACCCTCGATTCACTAGTCGCTACGAGTCAAAATAATTTTTTAGATTGTAGATTGTAGATTGCAGAAGGGGTCGATTGGCCCAGTTGACCTTACTACACTGCGACCTATAAGATCTTTTGTGTATACCCTACATCTATATTTTAGTCCAAAAGGTCTAGGCTTCTAAGAAAGTCCATTATCCGTTTTGGAGCTAGGTTTGTAATCTGATCAGGATCAAGGAATACCTGTTCCAGATATTTATGGCGTTGCCGAACAATTACTCTGCAATTGCAGATAATATGTTCTGACGTCTCATCTGCCTCATCGCAGAATCTGCATGTTCCACTGTCCAATATGCCCATTTTGCAGAGATGGTATCTGAGTGAGCAGTGTCCAGTGAGAATTCCTGTGATTACTCTGAGATCAGATTTCTGAAGCTCTAAGAGTAATTTCGCGTAGCGGGCAGAGGGTCGTAATAACCTTTTTGCCTGTCTTTGGCCTGGAACATTTTTCCAGTAGGCTGCACTGAGTTCCTTTTCATATTTTCGAACTTCTTCCATTATGCGGCTTTTTGATATGCCACAAAATGGTTCAGGTCCGATAAAAGGAGCACAAGCTCCTTCCTTTGCGAGACTATCGGCAATCTCATTTCCGACAATTCCTTTATGCCCTGGCACCCATAGCAACGTTAATTTGTTGTGACTAGCCAGTTGTTTAAGGGATTGTTTACAATTCCCGGCTATTTTTGACTCATAGGTTGTGGACTTCAGAGCCTTCAAAGCAGCCTGACTATCAGATGCAATAAATATTCTTGCTGTGTTGAGGCCTTTTCTTAGGCACTCTTGGGCACAGAATTCTATTGCTAATAGTTTTGCTTGAAATATTGTTGGAGCATTTCCAAGGGCTGCGGATATCCTAATATTAGGACCTGTGATCCCTATTCCTACTCCTTCGTTTGTTTTTGACCCATCAGTATAAAATAATTTTTTAAGGGCAGATTCGTTTTTAGGAGGGTCGACTTAGTCAAGATCCAAATTTTCAGCTTACTGAGACAATAGAGTCTCTCTCTTGACAATAGGTCAACTTTCGGTTAAAGTAAAATTGATACAAATTAAGATAGAACAAGGAAAGTTTCAGGGTTTGTAGAAAATTTTCTTGGCTTTTTAACGGCGTAAAGTAGAAGTGGCTAAGGTTTCTAATTTTTGAGTTATGAGAAAAATTTTGGAGGCATAGCTGTAATAATTCTGGTCCTTAATATCGACAGTATCAATTTTACTGGAGAGGCCTCATGTTCATCTTTTCTAATATTAAAAGGTAGTGGCCTCTTTCCAGGCTTTTGCCATTATCCTAGGGAAAGGCTGGTTTTGAAGCAGTGTTTGATTTGTTTAAAGTGAGTTAAGAAAATAAATTTGGCCAAAAAATGGACATTTCAAGAGAATCATGGATATACGAACAGGAAACAAAACAGCCATCTACCGTATGTTTTTTCCAAGACTTACAGTTGAAATGTTCAATAACCAATGGAAGGCAAATGCAAAAGTGTGATCATCAAGTTTGGATTTAAAAAGTTTATTTTTTGTAACTGTGATATAAATATCATCCTGCTAAATGAGGTGATAAAACGTAATGGTACGTGATCATAGAAATTAGTATTCTCAAATAAAATACTCTAGATGTGTTATGTGTGAAAATACGTGTAATAGGTACTACGTCCAAAAAACTACGAGATAACCATTTAAAATCTTAAATATTAATAATTACAACATTCCGAAGTTGTACAATAAATGAATTATAAAAGAAACACATTTAAATGGCCATCTAATATTTCAAAAAGAAATTAACACAGACAATAAAAGCAAGCAACATTTAATAATGAAAAAAAAATGTAGGTATTTGCTAAAGCGTACATGAGTTTTTTCACTTCATATGCTAGATGATAGCCGGCGTAAGATGTAGTCTCTTGTTCCGGCACTCTGAAAACAGCACAACGCTGGTAGCATTTTTCGTAACACACAAATTTTATGATAATTATCACATATAAAACTATTAAAATAATCCCGATCATTCATTCAGTAATATCTCAACCCATTTTAACATATTTACATTATAAAAAAGGTACTACATAGTTTTAAACCGACATAGTTTTCAAAACCTTGTGTCATAATCATAATCTTGTAAGGTATGAATGAATTTCGGTTTGAATGGATAAATTTTGTTTTGCTTAAATATTTTCTGTAAGTGACTCTTGCAAAAACCAACCTCCACTGCTCTTTTTCGTAGACTCAACTTGGGATTTTCCCTTTACGATTGCATAGCTAGTGCAGTAGGTGCATCATCCTCCTCAACGAACGCCTTTTTCAATTTATTTTTGTCTCAAACAGATCCTGTCTCATCAACTTCTTTATTAATTTTTTTAATCCACACCGCGTAATGGATACATCTGGATATTTGTCGTGAAATTTGGCAATGGACTAGTTTAGTGATTTTTTTTTATATTAGCATCTTATAAAATAGGTTTTTAGTGGTTTAACTGTACAAATAAAATTAATCCTCTAGCCATAATCGGCTTTTGAAATTTAAATTTAATGGTTACGTACGTCATAAGTGGTAAGTGACGTGTTTCAATAAGATTGGTAGAAAATTTGCGATGTTGTCGATATGCTTTAATATTAACCGAGAAACTTATCTCTCTCTCTTATTTGTTGTCATTAAAAGAGATAAACATATCGGTATTTTTGTTCTCTGATTGACACTTTATCAAATAAGGAGTAAAACACTAAACAAAATATTCTGTCATTTTCGTTAGTTTAATTTGTTGTTTGATTTATGAAAGAAATTACTTCTATACTATTTTTGGTTCGAAAATAAAAATCCCTAACACCTTCTCTTGGTGTTATAGCGGTTCCAATAGAAGTAATTGTTCTCTCGGGGAGGAACTCTTCTATCGGTACAGTGAGAGAACGAATTTCAAGAATACCGTTTTGGCATTTTCAATAGAAACACACCCACTTTCTATTGGCTGTTCTATTCTATCACCGTCAAGAATAGGTGTCTTGTTTGTTTATTACAGATAAACACGATTTTCTCTCCTGTCATATATCTTGTCAACTGGTACAATCAGTTAGTCACAGAACACGGTGTTTTGTGCCGCCAGTTCTTTGAGAATACTTGAAACGAACGTAGCTAAAATGTGACAACGTTGACTTTTAAACACACTTCATTATTGGTTATTAGTTGGCGCTACGTTTAAAACTTACTAATTATTTATTGCTAAATTTTACGAAATGAGAAAAATTAATTGCAAAATGAATATCTACCAATATAAGTAAGTAGGTATCTTATCCTAAATATTTTTTGATTAATATGATCCTACTAAACTAGTCCATTATTTACTTTTTTTTATCTTGTTCTTGGTGTTAGATGTTGTTCCTTTTTTTGGTGTTTTTCAAATCTTTTCTCTAACTTTGGTTATTTATTCATCAACGTGAAACAATTATAAGGAAAAAATTGATCCTATTAAAAATCTCAGAAAAGAGATTATGAAGAAGATGCTGAATTCCCGCGCTTTTAGAGAATGACAAAATTTAAAAATGGTTCGAAATGCGCATGCGGTGTCTGAAGCGATATGTCTGAGTTGGCGATCGAGTTAACAGCTCTGTGGTTTACGAACACGGGTAGGTAGTTCGGGTTCGGTAAACGAACGCGTGGGTTAGGGATCGGGCCAACCCTTAGACTAGGAAAGAGAGAGGACAGCGCATGGCAATGAAAACCTTATGCGTGTGAGTGAAGCCAATTTTCAAACGTTTGGTGGCAAACAAATTTGGAACGTCGAATTGTATTTTTTTAGTTTTTTTATTAATTTTCACCTTTTTCAATAACCTGAATAGACATTTTAAAATGGTTAATTGTGTAGCTTATAAGTGCAACAGTCACAGTGCTAAAAAAGAGCAAGGAATTTCATTTCATAGGTAAAAAGTATTTTACAACTATTTCCTTGAAATTTATTTTTATTAATATTACAGCTTTCAGGTAATAGATGTTTAACTAAATCACATATGTTATGTATGATAACTTAAATTAATTGTACATACATTTTGAAAATTGTTTTCATTCAGTTTTAAAGATTATTTTTCATTTAATTGTTATTATTTGCTCATAGATTGAATAGTTTTGCAGTGGCGTGGAACAAAAACATATATTTAAAATAGATTAAATGGATTAAAATTGTAATATTTATTAAATAAATATGTTTTAAAATGACTGTTGTTTTTTTTTGGAGCAGTATAAATTAAAAGACTTTTTTAAATTAGATTTATAATACGAAATAATGAAAATGATTATTTAATAATCGTATAAGAAAAATCGTATGATACGCCTATGTCAATATTGTCCGCCATTAGTTTGGTGGTAATTGGGTTACACAAATTCATTCCAATGCGCAGTCCTCTCTCTTTCCTTGTCTAAGGGCCAACCCATAGATATTATAACCTAAAATGGATGTGCCTTAGAAAGAGATAGTATGGGACCATAGCAACCAGACAAAGATAGATAAAGAACAGTAGCAAAAGGAGCGCGAAAGCATTGTGAGTAGTGGGCTTATTTGTGCTTTTTAAATTTTTAACGTGCTATTCCGTAAATATTACTCAATATTTTCACATCGCGAATACATAGACTTATTAATTATATACGTGTGTATTGAATTAAAAAAGAAAAAATGGTGAAATCATGTTCAGCTTACAACTGCACGACTAGATTTACTAAGGGAACTGATATAAAGTTTCACCAGTAAGTACATAACTGTTTGTAAAATTTGAGAATATTTTTTGAAATTGTATTATTTTGATGCCTTATCAAAAATATGTCACCATTTTTAGTTTTCCTAAAGATCCGAATCATCGCAAAAAGTGGATTTTGGCTTTACGAAGAAAAAACTTTAAAGCAAGCGATTCAGCTGTTCTTTGTAGTAAACATTTTCTTCAAAGTGATTACTACCAAACTGTTATGGAAAGCTTTCGATTGAAAAAAGACGCTGTTCCAACTATTTTTGATTTTCCCGTTCATTTAAAGAAAAAGGAAAGAACGCGAAGACCTTTAAGAAAAGTAACTACTAGTGTAAATGGTGGGTAATAGGTGCCTTTTTTTATTTCATTTTCAAATAATTTCTTTTTGCTTTTTACATTAGTAGAAGTTTCCCCAATTTTTCATGTTTCTTACTTATCCAATAAAACGCGTGTAAGTACGCGTGTAGCAACGTAGCTGATAATCGATTTGAAGGAGTCGATTGTATGTCCACGAATGAACGAAACCAACGATGTCACAAATGCGCGTTCCATAACCGAGTATAGAGTATTCTCATGTAGACATACGATTGAAGCAATTTTAATTGATTCGATTTTCTAGTTTCCACCACCTTTTGAATTGGATACTGATATAATATGGATTTGAGTGTAGTATACCTTATGTATTTATGAGCAAAGTGTTTTGTAGCCGTTCTTTTCTAGCTGATGGTCTGAATTTTTGTCAGAACTCTTAATTTACATTCAGTAATGTGCATACCAATTTTTATCATTTTATGTCAATGCAATTTCATTATATCGTCATTGATATGCCACACGACCTACGTTACCATTTGAAAAAGTTTTTGACATTGACCTTTGACCTGCTTAGGGTCAACCGATTAGGCCCAAAGTTATTCCTAGAGATGCCTTAGATGAGTACTACGTACATACCAAGTTTGAAGTCTGTACGTCAAAGCGTTCTCGAGTTAACGTGCGGACAGACAGACAGACGGACAGACAGACAGACGGACAGACAGACAGACGGACACGTTTAGCATGTTATAACTACGCTGATGATAGATCAGCTACGTAATAATGTCTGCTTAAGTGCTGATGTTCCAAGATTTATGGTTTTTCTCCTGATGATTCTTGGTAAGTTTGAAGAGGTCTGTAAATTTTAAATTTGATATTTAATAATTAAATTTTTTTTATATTTTGCATTGCTTTGTTTAGTCAAGTTAAAATGTTTATAGTATTCATTTTTTTGATCAGTATTTTGTTACTTTTTACTTCCCTCAATATTATATATTTCTTCATTTTTCTTAAGTACTTTACTCTTCTCTTGTGTTTTGATGTATCAATTAGTAATAATGTTGATTTATCATTACAATATATTGTATTTTCTTATGATTTGCTTTGTATAATTAAAATTTTTTTTTAAAAGTTATTAGAGAACTTAAACAATATTATCATTTTGGCTGCATGTTTTATATTTCTATGCGGTGATCTCTTTGGAGATTTTCATATGTATTAACATAATTTAATGTTGTCTATTTTATGAGTTGTAAGTTGATAATTCACCTACAACTATTTTACTGCGTAGTCTTGATTTTTGTTTCCATCACATTAAGTCTTACTACTGTCTTCCTTTCAAAATTGACATTGTATTGTATTTTTAGCCTGATGATGGTCCTGTGGACCGAAACTAGTTGCAAGTAACTTTCATTATTAAATTAAAATTGTGGGATCGACTTTGTGTTTTTCTTTGAACCCTTAATTTTTTATAATTTAATTGTGGAATTTCTACATTTATTTATGTTGAGAAAATGCAAAAATAAATATTTATGCTTGGAAAAGTTATTTTAATTCATTTCCAAACCAAACTTCCTAATAACTTTATAGTGGACAAAATTAATTTGAATTTTGTATTTATTTTACATTGCCAGCTCGCGTATTTTGCCACCGTTCTATCTCCATCTCTCTCGCACTGCTAGTGCGACACATGGTAGTATACGCTGTGTATTGACTGGGCACATCCATTTTAGGTTATAATATCTATGGGCCAACCCGAGTAGGTTTCCGAAAACGCCTATAGAGAATAAAAACAATAATTTGACTGTACAGATGAAAAATATTAAATAAGACAAAACGATAAGCCTCTTAAATAGAACGACCCTTAAAGTTGTCGCTATCATTCGTTCAAGTTACAAATAAACTGGAAATTAAAAAATATAAAAGCCTTTCAAAATATTAACATATTATCAGGACATTTGCAATGTAGTCCTATGATTATGACTTTATATCAATGTTAAAAACATAATGAATGATCAGAATTATTTTGTTTTTGTATATTAAATGCATTTTATTTGTGGTTAATAAAATAAATATAAGTAATTATTTAAATTCGATGTAAAGCTAAAACCAAATAAATTGCATAGAGGAAGAATCGTCTGATAATTCGTAACAGTACTTTAATAAAGAGATCGATTTTGTTGAAAATATTTAAACAATTATAGGTAATTTTAAGTGACATGCAGTGTTGTTAAAGCACTTTACGTGTAGGTACGGAAAATATTGATTAATATGTGCTTCTTTCCATAAATATAAGCGATTTGAATGAATTCATCGAATTTAAAATAGACAAAAACAAGTAAAAAAAAGTTACCTTGAATTGTAGTCAGGAGACGTCATGTTTTCTGCTGCATTCCGAGTTATGTTAGGTTTCACCTTATTTACTTGCTTAGTTGCGTTAACCATGTTCGCCATAGGTATCGTACTGTTCCTATGATTTAGATTTCTATGTGCCACTATAAATAAATTTCACCATCAAAACATTTTCAATACGGATTACATTCAAAAATATATACAAATCGAATATCAGAGTATTAAACAATGGTAAAAATCTGCTTCATACAAATGGAAAAATGTCTGACATCAATGCTAACTAAACAGTTCGACAACATACGTTGAATTATAGTTTGGAGACGATAGAAGGCAACCAAATGACATGAAGAACTAGGAAAGACATGTTATAGGAACAAACATAAAAGCAGGAATACATGCAATAGAGAGTTTAGATAAAAATAGAATTATGTCATGAACCACAGACAGAAACTCAATGCAGATATCGGAAAAACTGAAAGAAAATTAAACAAAGAGAAGTTTTCAATGGTTTTCAATTTATAGCATTAGTGACCAAGCCATGAGCAGACCTATTAAAAACTTTATACTACCTAATTGCAAACATTATATTATACAGCGCGTCCATAAAGTAACGCATACATTCATTATTGGCTGAATGAAATTCCCGAAACAGGTCGATTTTTGATTTCAATTTACTATTGTTTCAAATCATAATCTAATATACAGGGTGAACCACTTTCACCATTTTTGGCTGGACCATCACATGAGAAGTGATTAATACAGGGTGTTTTACGACTAGCTTACTCTACCCAACAATTGAGACTATAATAGATTAATATTTTTCGTTTAGAACTGCAATTTATAATAAAGTTATGATCATTACTTAACCTCTTAAAGGAAAAAGAAGCTAAAGAATAAGAAGATTACAAAACAATCAATAATAATAAGTTTTATGTCAACATTAAAATTGGTTATAAAGGTGGAGTAAGATTAAATTTATATTCTGGTTAGATTAGCAGTTGAATTTTTCTTCCCCGTGTTCCAACGATGTTGAATGTCGATAGCCTGTCAATAAAAATCAGTGTAATGTTCACAATTTTAAATTTCTTAAATAGGAAAACATCAAAACGTAAAACCAGTTTAAATTTCGTAAAAATTGCTCCATATAGGTATGCCAATGCCTGTGAAAGATAATATATATTTTTATGAGTACCTGGTAACCATTATTTTGGCGTTAAATACGTTTTCTTGTAAGGTTTACTAAAAACTATTTCGTTTATTTTACATTTATTTATTTATAACCCTTATAACAATAAAGAGAATATAACGAATAAATAATACTGTATTTAAAATGATTGATGATGGTTGCTTTTAATTTTTCGATATGGTATTCGTTCAAATATCTTTATCATTGACATTTTATAATATTATGTTAAGCTTGAAGCTCTCTGCAACATTTTAGCGAATCAAAATTAAAATCACGATGCTACGAGCGCTTAGCTTGAAAGATTGAAATGAAATAATGAAGAATAGGTTAGTTAATAATGTGTTTTTTTTTTTAGTTTGAATAGATATCAACTAAATACGTTTTGAAACTTACAATTGACATCATCATGACGGTTCATATCACCTGCAAATAAAAAGCAATTGATTAAGTTATGCCAAAACGATTATAAAAAGCTAAAGCTACGATTAAAGTTTTTGATTAATTTTTTTTTGTTTTCTAAGCTAAAGCTGCTCTAGCAAATTTAGATAAGAAAGCTAGTACTCATATATTTATTAAAATCAATCCTACCCTTGCTGTATCTAGTACGATTCTTGTAGTTGACACTAAATTACTTTAAGAAATTCGCTATGGACTAAACTAAATTTTTGTATAAAGTAGTTTTTTAATTCTCTGTATTTTTAATGTGTCTTGATCGTATGTAAGGTGTGGTAATTGTAATTTACACAATAAAGATCTATCGGTTAAGTAAAACCTTCCGTATTTTTGAAGAATACTTCTTTGCACAGAAGAATATTGAAATATACAGTGTGGAAAAAACAAATTATTTGTGGGGTTAGTTTAGAAGATTACAAAAAACGCTGGGACCCGTCAACTTTGAATTTCAAATGTGAGCTTTTTAAACATAAATTCAAATATATAGGGTGATACACGCCAGTCTGGCATCGTCCATGATCTATATTTTTAATGAAACACCCTGTATATTTTTATAATTTTAAAAGCTCCTTAACAATACGATCTCAACGAATTATACCATGTAGGGTCTATTATGAAAACAGGTCCATTATCTTTAAATGAAAAAACTCTGACATTGAATTGTTATATATCATTGAAAAACAAGGATCCAAGTGCAAGTGTTGATGATATTGTGGAATTAACGGCTGCTATGTTGTGTGTTGCTAAATCAACAATTTATAGATTACTAA
This sequence comes from Ophraella communa, assembly GCA_035357415.1. NCBI lineage: Eukaryota > Metazoa > Arthropoda > Insecta > Coleoptera > Chrysomelidae > Ophraella > Ophraella communa. Next base: position 1,902,628 of record CM068982.1, on the reverse strand, counting down.
AAAAAAGCAAGAATGGAACTCTTCAATCCCCTAAAACTCCTTCAGGCCGAAAACCAATTGAGGTCGATGAGTCATTAAAACAAAGACTAAGGCGTAAAGTCTATGGATTTTACTTACGAAAGGAAATTCCAACACTTGACAAAATTATGACATCAGTGCAAGAAGATACGGACTATACAAAATTCTCCAGAATGACATTATGCAAACTTTTGAAAGATGTGGCTTTTAGATATACAAAACATAATAGAAAATCTCTCTTGATAGATAAACCGGAAATAGTTTTTTGGAGAAAGACTATTTAAGAAGCATTCGATATGCCAGAGAACAAAATTTGAAAATCTTCTACTTAGACGAAACATGGATAAATACTGGATATACAGTTTCCAAATCTTGGCAAGATGAAAACATTAAAAGCGGAAGGCAGGCGTTCGTGGAAGGTTTGTCGTTAGGTCTGCAGCCACCATCTGGAAACTATCATTGTCCATGTTGGAATTTCTGAAGGTTTTGTTAATGGTGGATTATTAACTTTTATTTCAAAACGCACGGGAGACTATCACGAAGATATGAATGGGGATGTCTTCGAGGAATGGTTTATTCAAATGTTGGATCTGATTCCAAAAGGGGCTGTTATTGTTATGGACAATGCAAGTTACCACTCACGGTTACTAGAAGCATTGCCCACAAGTCGTTGGCGTAAAGCAGAGCTTTTGGAGTGGCTTATTTCGAAAAATATTAAATTTCCAAAAGTTCCACTAAGAAAAGAACTTTACAGAATTGCAAAAATAAACAAGAATAAATACAAAACCTACATTGTAGAAGGTATATCAGTTCTTCGACCTTATCATTGTGAACTTAATTCCATAGAATTAATATGGGCTCAGGTAAAGGGGAAGTTGGAAAAAAAATACTACTTTTAAAATAAACGATGTTGTGAAATTGTTTGAGAGTGCTGTAAGTCATGTTAGTAAGGAAAATTGGACAAACTGTATCGAGCATGTTATCAAAGTAGAGGCAAATATGTGGAAAATTGACAATATTTGTGATGATTTAATCGATTCTATTATTATTAATGTCAACAACGATTCTTTCTCTTCCGAGTCGGATATAGAATAAAATGTAAGTAATAAATGTATTCCAATAATTATTTCTTTTCATTTTTTATTATATTATAATTTAAAACGTATTTTTTCCCAAAATACACACCACTGCATTGCGTTATTGCTTAACTGCTAATCCTTTAACAATGAAGAAACCCTAAACTTTGCTACAACTGAAACAAATACGGGGTCGATCTACCTGGTTTTTAGATTTACGGAATAAATGTAATTTAAAGTAAGAGATTTATCAAAAATTTCATGGTGCTTCCTGTAAAGGTTTTGCATACTTAATTAGGGTTTATTACTCCTCGGACTTTTTGTACATACTATTACTTATAGTGATTTAAAAAAAAATAACTACCCAATACAAAGTAACGGGTATTGGTTTAAAACCCAAAGTACCCATTCCTTGTTGCTCGAAATACCCGTTACTTTTGTACCCATACTTTGATTTATGTTTGTTGAATGTTTATATCAAATTAAAAAAATATGATCGAAAATAAAATTTATATTAAAATATAAGTACTTTTCTAAATATCTACATATTTTAACAATCTGAAAAATCTACTACCACCGAGTACGAGAACAAAGTAAATGTATTTTATAATAAACGTACCTAATTGGATAATAGTATATTAAACAACGCATTTCATATGGAATTCTGTTATGAGACGAGTTCAAGTTTAAAAAACGAATCGCGTAGCGATGAGTTTTTTAAAGAACGAGTGTCACAACAGCCATATGAAATAAGTTGTTTATAATATTTTTTATATTTTGCCCTTTTTACCATTTTTTAAATTAATTTGTTATTTTTATGTAATTACGAAAATTTTTATTTTAAGAAGTATGTCGGCAGCACTGTGTAATTTATAAAATTTGACAGTTGTGACATTTAAATTATCAAATGTTAATGTTTTAAAATATTTTAAAATGAAGAATATACCAATAATAATATATTATATAAGTAAAATATTATATTCATATTCACAGATACTTTCTTAAAGAACAATATAAAAAATGAATAAATTGCTATTAGCCACAAATGTCATTGTCAATAGTCTTGCCTTTAGATACTTCACTCATGTCGCCAACCATTTAAAACAAAAATTTGCGTGCGTAAAAGTTACATTACGATACGCAAATGCGTTTTATAATGAAGATTTTTATGAGTGCGAAATATAAAAAGTTTTTAAAAGTAACGAAATTTTACATCAAAATTCTTTAGTGATCTGAAGTGTGAAAATTAAAAGTACCTAACTAATGGGTACAAGTATTTAGAAGTAATGAAAGTTTACATCACTAGTATTTCCTATCTTGAACAAAATTATAAATAATTTCAAAATTTCACCCTGTACATTTACATTATTATGTTTAAAAAGCTCACATTTGAATTTCAAAGTTGATGGGTCCCAGCGTCTTTTATAATCTTCTAAATTAATCCCACAAAGTATACTGTATACACGCATCCAAGGTGACTTCAGTTATCGAGGATAAGGATGTCAAAAATAATAATGAAACAATGATTTTTATTTATTAATATTCCTTTGTATTATATGTTTATATAAAAAAAATCAAACATGCTGTGATAAAGGCAAAATCACTAAAAACCTTCAATGCAACGAGCATAGCTATATATCCACCTGATATGAATATTTTAGAAATGGTATATTAAGAAATTCCGCAGTCACGCAACTTGGAACACATTTATCTAGGTCATTTTTTTATTATTACTGAATAAGAGTGTCTCAGTTTTTAGTTTTAATATTATTCGTAGAAAAGCTAATGAGATTTACAGTTATCAAGAATTACTTTAGCACAAAAAAAATGTATTTCTCTTAAAAATGTTTCAATCATCGATAATAACTATAATACAAAGTAGAGATTTTAGACAATGGACTAGTTTAGTAGGATCATATTAATCAAAATGATAGCAATATATATTTAGGATAAGATACCTACTTACTTATATTGGTATTCATTTTGCAAGTAATTTTTCTCATTTCGTAAAATTTAGCAATAAATAATTAGTAAGTTTTAAACGTTGTCACAGTTTAGCTACGTTCGTTTCAAGTATTCTCAAAGAACTGGCGGCACAAAACACCGTGTTCTGTGACTAACTGATTGTACCAGTTGACAAGATATATGACAGGAGAGAAAATCGTGTTTATCTGTAATAAACAAACAAAACCCCTATTCTTGACGGTGATAGAATAGAACAACCAATAGAAAGTGGGCGTGGTTCTATTGAAAATGCCAAAACCGTATTCTTGAAATTCGTTCTCTTACTGTATCGATAGAAGGGTTGCTCCCCGAGAGAACAATTACTTCTATTGGTTATTTTTGAAGGAACCGCTATAACACCAAGAGAAGGTGTTAGGGATTTTTATTTTCGAACCAAAAATAGTATAGAAGTAATTTCTTTCATAAACTAAACACAACCAAACAACAAATTAAACTAACGAAAATGACAGAATATTTTGTTTAGTGTTTTACTCCTTATTTGATAAAGTGTCAATCAGAGAACAAAAATATCTATATGTTTATCTCTTTTTAATGACAACAAATAAGAGAGAGAAATAAGTTTCTCGGTTAATATTAAAGCATATCGACAACATCGCAAATTTCTACCAATCTTATTGAAATACGTCACTTACCACTTATGACGTATGTAACCATTAAATTTAAATTTCAAAAGCGGATTATGGCTAGAAGATTAATTTTATAAAAATTTTATTTGTACAGTTGAACCACTAAAACCCTATTTTATAAGATGCAAATATAAAAAAAAAATCACTAAACTAGTCCATTATATAGAAATGTTGATAATCACTAAAAATAAATTAATTTCCAAATAATGAGGAAATAAGGTACCATATTTTTTATTTTATAATGATGTACATCATCTTAAGATTATTCTGTGAAAATTCGAAAAAAATTGGGGTGAAACTAACAGAGATATACACTTGTAAACTGAGCCTTACCACTGCAACAGATACAAAAGTAAAAACCTGGTAATTTTGTTGGTTGATTAAGCATTGAATACCATGCCAAGTCAGGTTTGACTTTGACACAACGTGACGTCAATACAGAACATATCAAGGATATCAAATGCTTATTGGACATCGACAAATCTACAGCAGAATCAATAGCCCAGCTCTTTTCTGCTTGTACGGTATCCGCCAAAATAAACAGTACCGAAACAGAGAGTGCTGTAGAGTTGTTTATGTAATATTTGACTAAATTGTCATTAGTTGATATATTAATAGTACGCTGCAGTTAAATTTGATTTAAAAATGGTTCTAACAACGGAAGAAAAAGTGTTTTTGGTAGAGCACTATTTTCGTTCATACGGAAAAGGTCGTAATGATGTTCCAAGCTTAGAACAGGTGTCAATAAAATATCAACAAAAATTTAATAAAGCAGCTCCTAGTAAAAGTGTGATGTTAGCTGTTGTTGAAAAATTTCGTCGCACTGGTAGTGTATTGTGTCAACGTAAAGGTTCTTCAGGTCGTCGAAAAACAGTATGCACTAACGAAAATGAAGGACGTGTTTTTAACCAAGTTGTGCAATCACCTCAAAGAAGTCGTCTTGTAAGAACTGCATGTGAACTCAACATTAGTGAAACGTCTTTACGTCGCATGTTTAAATCAATTGGTGGTTATCCATACCGTATTCAAGTTGGACAACGACCAAATGCTGCGGACAAACGTGCAAGAGAAATTTACTGTGGTCGCATGTTGAGTTTAATTTACGAAGATCCCGAATTTTTGAAAAACATATGGTTTTCAGACGAGAGTCACATTCATCTTAGCGGCTATATTAATCGACAAACAACCAGATTCCTTGGATTTGAACGTCCTGATGTCATTCTAGAGAAACCACTCCACAGTCTTCGAGTTACCGTTTGGTGCGCGGTATCTGGTAATGGAATGATTGGTCCTTATTTCGTTGAAGATGATAATCAGAATCCACTTACTGTCAACCAAAAACGTTATAGAGAGAAAATTATTATACCTTTTGTGAGATATCTAAATAACTTTTGCCATGCACGAAATCTACAGTTTCGCACACAATGGTTCCAACAAGATGGTGCAACGAGCCATACAGCTGTGCGCACCTTAGACTTACTCCGTCAGCATTTCGATAATAGAATAATTTCTCGGGGAACAGACTTCGAATATCCTTCTCATTCACCTGATCTGACGCCATTTTCGGTACTGTTTATTTCGGCGGATACTGTAGTTCAAAGTGGACCACATCAGGGATTTTTTCAAATACAACATTCTTGATACACTCATCTGGGTACAGAAGGAGTACAGTTTTTTGTAACATTTAACTCCACTAATCAACTAATTGTTGAACAAAAATTCTACATATTTATAAAAAAAGTTAGCTTTGTTGTGCCAATGACATCTTTTTCAACTCCTGCAATTCGTCATCAGATTTAAATAAATTTTGTTTGGTACAATTAACTTTAATTTTGTTAGAAGAAGTCAAAGGAATGAAGAAGTGTTAATTATATAACCATTTAGTGGAATGATTGAAAGATTTAGGAAAAATAGAAGACGATGAAGAAAGAGTATAGTGACGACAGCAAAAGGGCTACATGTGAAGTTAATAAGAGCTTTTTTGGTCAACAGTTATTACAAAAAAATAATGGAAAGCTAAGTAAAAGAAAGAATAAAATTTCGATTTCTGTATATTTTGGACCATAAGCAGAGGCACAGACTTTGAATCATTAATATATAAAATAGTAATTTGAAATGTCTAAATTCTAAAATACTTTTGCAACCAAAAAAATGTACAGAACCCCGAGTAACATGGCCATCGCTGGTATTTTTGGACACTTCTGATGCATTTGGTAATAAATAAGGCTGCGGGATTTACTTTGAACAACTAGATTAGGAAAGAGAATCACACACTTCTTAAAAATTATACCAAGGTAATTATAGTGCTAGATAGTGACCTAGCACTATTTAAATACTAAAGACTAAACATACGTATCACAAAAAGACACCTGGAGAGTTTGGAAGGTTGTTTTAAGGGTTTATACACAGTTGAACAATGAACTACATCTTACAGTAGGTCTACACAAAGTTTATTGTACCTTACATCGATTCATGTGTTAAAAAATCTGACAAACCTTTGTTAAGAATTATACTAGTTCTAAATAAACAATGCAGACACAAAAATATTTACAGGATTGCAAACTGTATACCTTTAAGTGAATTAATTTTGGATGATTGGATATTTTGATTTAATATCGAAAAAAGAGAATTAGTATTAAAAATAGATTATTGTTTATTGATTTATCGTTGCGTGACAATTTCCTAAAGGTCTATATATAGAAGTAAAACCATATATCAAATAAAAGTTACACTCATGCATGCATCAATTTTTTTGTAATGGTTAATCAACTAATTAGGGTTTCAAGAAATATCACGCACACATAGACCTACTAAATAAAACAGTTCTGAAATCAACTATAGACACTACATTTTACAGGTACGATAAAATGAAAAGTGGCTAAATTAGTGTGTAAAGTTTTCCTTTTGGTGTACTTAAGAAATATACGCTTATCTTGGTTTGTGTCTCAAACAATAGACTGGACAGCACAGCCGATTTCAGTACGTAAAACGTATTTAGTGTCCTTTCAACATAATTTATAATTTGGCCAAAAAAAGTTTGTGTAGTGGGTATATCCCCAAAAAAATCATAAAAAATGACTAAAAATGAAATTTTGGAGGGTTAAAGCTCAAAAACTAGAAATCAGAGCTTCTGATCGATCGATCGATACCAGATTTGCGGCGAATAAGTTAAAAATGTAATTTGACAGGTTTATACCATCGACGATTTAATACAGTGTGATGCAAATGTATGGAATTAATTCATTATTTAAGAAACAGACGACTTTTAAAAAAAATCTTAAAACACGTCAATCTTAATTTTTCAATGGCCATCAACTGCTATAGATGTGTTGGACATTACGTCATTAGTGATGGCGTAATGTCGTCATCGACGATTTTTTTAAATACAAACCGAGGTCACGCGACAGATCATTTGAAAGGTCTTCTTATCGCCTTTGCAACAATGTAATCATGTAAATATTTATTTCTACAGGGTTAACCAAAATTATGAACTTTGTTAAGTAACATGGAATTATAATAAATATTCATTCACTGAACTAAAATACACTAAGGACCACCACTGGGCATAAAACAAAATAGTGTTTATTGTTGGTTCCGAAAAAAATACATTGATAAAAACAATGCTATATTATAATTTGAAATTAATTATTGTAGTAAGTATTCGGAATTATTTTTACAAAAATATTTAAATCAATATTGTCATTGACTCGTCTTTATTCGTCAATGATCTGTGAATCTGTCAAATAATAGACGTCAAATTTTTACTCTTCGAGTTTTTTGCCGACATTAATAACAGCATTTACAAAAATGAAACTAACAGAAACATAATGAATCGAGATTTTAACCATGATTGGTTAGGAAGATAGAGTGAGGACTCAAGCAGAAGTTCGTAATTTATTTAATGCTAAATACCCCAATCGCGATCCAATTACTCAATCAACAGTAAGTAAAATTGAAAAAAAAATTAAAGAATCGGGCCGTGTTAAAGATCTTCCCAGAAGTGGTAGAACATCAATATCCGAAGCCAAAAAACTAGACGTTGTACTGGCGTTTCAAGAAAATCCTCATACCAGTTCTAAGCAGGTAGCACTAGATAATAATGTCCACCAATCAACTGTTGTAAGAGTGCTAAAAAAGGAGAAGTGGCATCCATACAAAGTACATCTGGTCCAGGAGCTATTAGAAGATGACTTTGATAGAAGAATCGAATTCTGCGAAGTCGTTATGGAACAATGTAACAGAGATCCGGGTTTCATACAAAAGGTACTTTTTTCAGATGAAGCGTCTTTTATGCTGAACGGTCACGTAAATCGCCAGGCATGTCGATATTGGGCAAGTGAAAATCCACATTGGATGGAAGAGTATAGGACACAATATCCCGAGAAGATGAATGTTTGGGCCGGCATTATAAACAATCAAATCGTAGGGCCATATTTTTTTGAGGAAAACCTAACTGCTGCTAGTTATCTGGAATTTCTTTAAAAGTATCTATTGCCACAGCTGAATCAGCTGTTTCCAAATAGAAATGATTTATGGTACCACCAGGATGGGGCTCCCCCACACTATGGTGTTGAGATACGAAATTACCTTAATAACGTTTTCCCAGGAAGGTGGATAGGTAGAAGGAGGCCTATCGAATGTTCACCAGGGTCTCCAGATTTTACTCTGTTAGATTTTTTTTGTGGGGATATTTAAAGAGCAAAATCGACCGAATAATGTAGAAGAGTTGGAGGAGCTAATCCGAACGGAAATTGCACAAATAACACCTAAAGTCCTCGAAAACGTTAGGAAAGAATTTACTGCTCACCTTTCTCATTGTATCATTGCTGAAGGTGGGCAATTTGAACATTTGTCGTAATTTAATTGTATTTATTCTAAGTTAATTGTATTAATAAACAGTTTTGGTTAACCCTGTAGAAATAAATATTCAAATGATTACATTGTTTCAAAGGCAATAAGAAGACCTTTCAAATGAGCTGTTAAGTAACCTCGGTCTGTATTTAAAAAAATCGTCGATGACGTCATTACCCCATAACTAATGACGTAATGTCCAACAGATCTATAGCAGATGATGGCTATTCAAAAATTAAAATTGACGTGTTTGAAGATTTTTTTTAAAAGTCATCTATTTCTGAAATAATGAATGTATTCCATACATTCGCATCATACTGTATAAAGGCAATAGAAGCGAACAAAAACCCAATTTAACAAATTTTAAGTTTTGAATTTAATAAGCCGATGCTTGAGCGAGTTTTTTTAATAGCAAACTTATTATCCATAATTTTATACTTAATATTTTATTATATAAGAGTGATTAATAAAAAAAAACATTCTTTATTACGTGGTTGTAGAAAAATGGTATACAATTAAACTACACTCAGGTGTAAAAAATAATCTCTATCTCTTTTAAAAAAGAAGAACTGTGTATAAAAACACATTTTATACGAAAAAATTTTGTAATTATACACAATCATGACAGTATTAAAAAATTTAAAAATGTCCTTAAAAGAAACAAAATGATGTTTATGTTATTGGTTGTATTTCTAGTATTCTAGTATCAGTCCCTTTGCCAATAAATTCAAGGTCTTCGGGCACCTGGACACAAGATCATTGAAGAAAATAAAAAAAGTAAACCTAAGAAAGATGCCGAAGGAATATTTATAGGTCCTAGCCGTACATCGTAGTCACTTTCATATTGTAAGTTAAGCAATGAACGAACAATTAAAATGCTGCATTCAAAGAAAAAGGCCCTAGCTTGTTATTTCAATAGATACTCAAAACTTCCAAACATTTATGAACTCTTTTAATAGATTTTCATTTGTAGCTAATGATAAATTTATTAATTAAAAAGCTTTATCATTAGGTTATACCAGGAGCGATTATTACTTCATAATTTTTAAATAAAAATATTCCGAAAACGGTACATAATATCGAGTTTTACCAAGAGTACCTTTTTGGTGTAGAATTAAACGATGTTTATGTTCACTTGGAGTTTTGACTAATAATTCTACCCTAAAAAAAGTGATGTTGAATAATACGTTGTATGAATCGTGTAACTAGCGCCCTCTATGAGAGTTAGTTATAAAAACAAATTCATGGGATATATCAGCTTCCAAAACATATTCGTATAAAATTTCATTGCAATGGTGCCAGTAGTTTCGGCAAAATCGTAAGAAATGTGTAATTTTTCATTTTCTTCAACGCCCTTTATCTTGAAAACGGATGGCGTTGGAAAAAAAATTTACTAAGCAAACCCCAATTATTTTTCAGTTTTTTACCTATCCTAGAGACGGTGTTACCTTTTTTTGAAACACCCTGTATAGTGTGGGTCCACCCCTAGCTTGCCTTAATGCTGTTACTCTATTTGGCATGGTCCTAATTAATGAATCACATACAGAATGTCCCATTTGAAAAAACGGAATTAGTCAAAGATTTGGAAATCCGATTTTATATTAATTTTGATGTATAATAAAAAAATTAACATTACAATTCTACAATTTAAAAGTTTTAAAGAAATTTTTCACCTGAGTGTAGTTTTTCTGTATCTAAGGAAACCATATGAGTACTAGCATCCATAACATTTAATACAGGGAGAATATTTCAAGAGGCTAAAATGTCTCACGTATAATTTTGGTGTTTCGTGTGAAACAAAAGTAGCATGTTTTGAGATTTTGATTGTAATTGTGTTCCAAATAGCTTTCTAATCCTTAAATGAAATATCAAAAGATTTTTTAATGTTTATTTTGGTGAAATTTCCATTTGGAACACAATAATTACGAAACAGATAATTTCGACAAATAAAAAATAGGGGAAAAGTTCAAATCAATTGTGTTCTGTTCGTTATGAGTAAGTATATATATTTTTTCTACGGCCGCTATGGAATGTGGTGCTTTTGACACATTTGACAGAACTACAAAGTGACGTATTGCTATCAACTGTGGGAAAAAATCTACCTCACGGGTCTTTTCCCACACCACGTACATTTAAATGGGAATTCAGCCGTGAGGTAGATTTTTTCCCACAGTTGATAGCTGCTGGGAAATCAGGAATCAATACAAAATTGCAGTAATGTAACAATTAATTACAATATTAATTAAATTAGTTTTTTTTTGTATTAAGTATGTGCCGTTTATTTTATAACCAATAATAATAATAAAATGTTATGAATTCACTTCTTTATTTTTATCGTTAATATGCAGCCGTAGAAAAAGTATGGTGTGCAACACGGTGGAAAAGTTACACTTTTCTCACGAGTGTGAAAGTTTGTGGCACGAGCCTGAGAGGCGAGTGCCACAAACACACTAGTAAGAAAAGTAAGAAAATATACTATTGTGAGTGTAATTTTATTAAAATACCTCGTATATGCACTTTCTTGGGCAACTCTGGAGGAGTAAAAGTAGGAGCGGGATGATGGTCATCTGTAAACCATAATTTAAACTTGCTACCATTAATTTTTTACTTTCAATTTATTTTCTACTCTAGTTTTTTACTTACATTTAACCAAAAATTCATATGCTAGCCGAATCAACAAAAAGAATAAATCAAATTCGTAAAAAATATATTTTAATTAAAAAACGAACAGTTTTATTTACAGTTTTTACTATAAATTGTAAAAAATTGGATTTTTTGTCTTATTATATATAAAAAGTCTGAGCTCTTTTACTTTGTTGTTCTTAATTTTAAAATCAGAACTAGCATACAAATTTTCCTAATATTTCTAATACTGTTATAAATTATTTCTATTTAAATTCATGCGGGGCAATATGCAACGATGGCACTATGACATTACCATGCAAGCCTACTTGAAATTGCAAAGAATATACAGTGTGTAAAAGCCAAATGGAATAAATTCATTATTTCGGTTACTGTACATATTTATAAAAAATCCCGAAACACGTTAAAATTAAATTATAACTTGACATTCTTTAACGTGAAAATGCAACCCCTACCTTCAGCCCCCTTAGAATGACAGGTACAACCCCCAATTTTTTAAATGGGAAGTATAGGCTTGTGATATATCATTTGAAAGGTCTCTTCATTCTCTATTCAAAAATGTTATTGTTCTTAAATTTAATGCAAAAATTAACATAAAAAAAATTAATATCATGTTGTTACCGAAATTCGCTACAATACAATCAAAAACTAAAATGTAATGCAAAATGTAATAAAATGTAGAACACGAAAAAGAACTATGAATGTGAATGAAGTAGATGTTCAAAATGTTCTCCGCGAACGTCTTGGCAACATCCTAATCTCAAATAAAACTGTCTTCTAACATTATTTAACATATCAGGCGTGATCGACCTAATCGCAAGCGTTATTCGTTCTTTTAAGTCATTTAAATCAGAAGGTTTAGTTTTGTACACATGGCTCTTCACATATCCCCATAAAAATAAATCTAATAATGTAAGATCAGATGATCGCGCTGGCCATTCAATCGATTCTCGCCTCCCTATCCACCGATTGGAAAATATTGTATCGAGGTACTGCCGGACATTAAGTTGGTAATGTGGTGGTGCTCCATCCTACTGAAACCATATCGTATTCGCTGGAACTTGAGGGTTACCTGGATCAGGATATAAATTTGCCAACGTTGGAATGACATCATTTTGAAGTAGTGCCAAATAATTGTTGCCATTCAAGTTGCCCTTAATAAAAAAGAGGACCAATGATATTGTTCCCTACAATCCCTGCCCAAACATTAACCTTTTGAGGGTATTGAGTGTGTTCTTCTCTCACCCAGTGAGGATTTTCCGTGGACCAGTAGCGGCAATTTTGCCGATTAGCATGACCGTTAAGTAAAAAAGTACACTCATCAGAAAACATAACGTCTTCTAATTGAATAATATTGTTATCCAATATGTCCATCATTTGCTCACAAAAAAAGTTTTCCTATCAAAATCGTATTCCATGAGCTCCTGAGTAGGTATCATCTTATACGGATGCAATTTATTTTCTTTTAATATGTTTGCTATCGATGTATGGCTAGCATTGAATGTATTGGATGCCTGTCTACTCGATGTATGTGAGTTTTCTTGAAACTCAAGCAACACATCTAATTTGAGTTCATCACTCAGTGCATTGGCAGCTGCTTTTTTTATCTGCCTTACATGACCAAACTCGCGAAACTGCTTTTCTATTTTACTTATTGTTCCTTGGGATATAGGCGGTAAATTAGGAAATTTCTCATGAAATAGGCGAGTTACTTCCTGTTGTGTTCGGATGTTATCTCCGTAACCAATCATTTGTAAAACTGTTATTTTATGCATTTCCGTTAATCTAACCATTTTTCAGAATTGAATTGAACAAACTTTATACTTAAATTACAACAATGACAACTTTAATAAAACAATTTACTACTACTTGTTAAAATAGCGTTGCCACGGAAATTCTTTAAAGTTTTTTAATGGATACTATCTAAAAACCACATTGCTATGTTTTTTGTTCACTTTCTCATTATCAAGACCTAAACGGGAAATAAGTTTTAAGTATATTGTAATAAGTTTCGAGTATATTTTAGCGAATTTCGGTAACAACATGATATTAATTTTTTTTTATGTTAATTTTTGCATCAAATTTAAAAACAATAACATTTTTGAATAGAGAATGAAGAGACCTTTCAAATGATATATCACAAGCCTATACTTCCCATTTAAAAAATTGGGGGTTGTACCTGTCATTCTAAGGGGGTTGAAGGTAGGGGTTGAATTTTCACGTTAAAGAATGTCAAGTTATAATTTAAATTTGACACGTTTCGGGATTTTTTATAAATATGTACAATAACCGAAATAATGAATTTATTCCATTTGGCTTTTACACACTGTAAATATAAACGTGTAGACAAAAATAACGTCAAAGTAATTTTTTCATATCTGTTTCATATACGTCTATTTTTTAACTATAAATCTCAACTTTCTAATTAATAATTCAATTTCAAATCTTCTTCACACAAACAGAAAACAAAAAAAAAAGTGTAATCTCACTGATTTACTGACTGATACTTCTATCATTGTTCATTTTTTATGTTTTACAAACCTTCATAGTTTTCAATTGGTTTAGAATTTTCAGAACTTTAGTTCTTTACGCCAGGTTAGAGCGTTTGTTATTTGTTTATTAAATTTATTTTTAAATATTTATTGAAGCCTACGAGGGTACATTAAAAATTTGGCAGATGGCAAGCGGATAATATGAGTTCTTACAACAATTAAAAACCTCAGTATAGAATAATTATGGTTAACAGTAGCAAGTGTGTATGGAAAAGGTTAGAAATACAAGACGATAAAATTATATTTTATCTTCGAGACCTAATTGACCTGTGGAAAAAATAAATGTTTGTTACTGCAGAGTATTTTATGAGTTGTGTGAAGAAATATAGCATTTTTAAAATGAGTTATTTCTTGTTTGACATTATCTTTGCGTTAAAACAACTTAAATACTGAATGTTTGAAGAAAAAAGCTTTTGCTGAATGTAATAAAGATATTTTTCTTAGTGTAAAATTAATTTGTCTGTGATATAAACATAATATACATTCGATTGTAGATATTGTAGTCCTACCAAAATTAATATTAACATCTAATTTCCTGTATATTGTAACTAGTGTAATCATAACCAAATTTCCGTAATATCTTCTGTGCAAATATTGCTACTGTCAAAAAAATATATAGTTTATGCTTCGACCGTATGTTATTTTTGGCAGGCGTCGATTAATTTTGCCATAATTATTGTTACAGGATGTTATTCAACATTTTAGTACATATTTTGTTTTAAAATTAAATTATAAACCAAAAAATATTAGTAATTGCATTGAATAGGGTTTAAAAAATGGGATGAAACCGACTCAAATTACGTCCGGGTAATATCAAACTCACCATCAATAATTTTACGAGGTTTAGGAAATACAAAGTCCTTCCCACAAATGTTTAATTTACAAATCAGGATGTAAAATGTATATTAAGTGGAAGAAAAGTAAAGAAAATATCGAGCATGGAAAGAGAAATCAAAATATTGGTTTGTCAAAAAAAAAACAAAGTTTAATAGAATTCCCAGGGGAAATTAAAACTTTGTCAGGCTTTGAGCGCCACCTATTTTTGATGTACTGACAAAATAAGCAAAAAACTTATTTTTTACTGTCACAATGGACTGCCCTAAATCTGACGTCATTTGAGGCGTGGTCATAAAAATATTTCCAAACAAAACGAGCCAATAGAACCAACAGACGAACCTGTCACTTGATAACATTCCATGCCATGAAACAACGAAACTGACCACAGAACTATACAGCTTATATTTTCATTGTTATTAAACAAAATATGATTATTAAACTGTACTCAGAAATATTTTAAAAACACATCCCTTTGTAAATTAAATATTTGTGGGATCAACTTTGGTATTCCCTTGAACATTATTAGATTCTGTAGTTATGGATGACATATGACTTTAATGATATTTCACTTCATTGACGATTATTCATTTTGTATATGTCTGTGTATGGTTTGTTCTGATTACTTTTAAGTGTCGGAATAAAGTTTATATCATAATATCAATGTGTGCGAAGTTAGATCATAATTATCTCTTGCCCAAAGACAATTTATTTTTATCAAGATTTGTTAAAATATTTTTAGTATATTAGTAGCGGACTGGCAACAAAAATTTAAGGTAAAGAAGAAGAAGAAGTAAGCAAGAAATAAATTGATATGAAGAACAGAGAAGTTTGATAATAAATCATAAAAATTGCTTCACAGAAAAGAAAAGAAGTTTACGGATTATGAGATTCATGATGTTTTATTAACAAAAGTATATGCATGTGGTATTTAATGTTTCTATAAGTCTCTAGGGCAAATAATAAATACAACATTTTTTAAAAATTATTTTCTGTCAACCATTCATTTATGGTCAAAATATTTCATTCATGACCCCTATTAGATATTAATGAACGAGTTTATTATATGCAACACAACAAACATTTCTCTTATACAAATAAACCACTGTATAGGCAACCAAATATACATCCTTTAACTTCTTAAAATCAAGCACATAGCTTTGTATTATTTGTCTGTGTTATGTTAGTTATTAATTATAAAATAATCAAATATGCGAACTTCCTTTTGTCGAATAGTTTATGGTTAGATGGGGCCTAGTAGGAGAGGTAAAAATACAGAAAAATAGTGAAATATATGTGAAATCAGTACGAAAAGAGTTGTAGAATATCTACAAATGTATTAACAGGAAACCAGTCCGCTTTAAAACAACCAAAGAAGACAACCAAAGCGGTACATCAATTAGCTCATCACACTATGTCACATATCTACAAATTTACTGTCATACGGTGTGGAAATATTCGTTTTCTATTATTTTTTGTACAGATTATTAATAATTTTGATATCCGCAAATTACAAAAACAAATTAGGGCATTTTTAATATCTCAAACGTTTAACACATTTTTCTCATGACCAGAAAGTTAGAATTCCCCAATCCCCAAACCCATCTATGGATGGCTCAATTCATGAACTGCTCATGCAAATTTCCTCAGCTGCTCGTAGAATCTGAATGGATAGTCGGATGGAACAAAAAGTTGCAGAGGAGGAAGCAGAAAGCCCAGAGGAAATTATTACACAAGATGAATAGACCAAAACAAAGGCTCAAATGGTATGCCTTTAACAAAGAGAAAAATAATAAACTCGGTGAGGTATAGGGCCAGATGGCATATATCCAGGGGGGCCTGGAAGTACTTATGCCTCACCTGCTGGGAATATATGCAGATCTTCACTTCCTCTTCAATATATTCCAAAAGGATTGGACAGAAGTTATCTAAACCTGGCAGAACTGACTACTCTGCCCCAGAATCATACCGACCAAAGTATATTAGAAAAGAAGTATTTGCAGCCAAGGGTGCCGGCAGAAATTTTGACAGGGGTGGCGACATACCGGGGGTCAGGAAAATTTTTGATAATTTTATTTATCAAACTCATTTTTTAACTTAAATCTTTCTTGTTGAAGCTAAATTCTGTATTGGCCTACATTTGCAACTGTGTTATTATTTACCAATATTAAAAAAAAATCTTTCCTGATCCAGGAGGGGGGCAAGGCTCCCCCTGCCCCTCTCTGCCGGCGCCCTTGATTGCAGCGCACCTACTTCATCTCAAACAACAAGCGTATACTCCCAGCAGCAGCAGTGGGACTTACAGAAAGGTCGTTGAACATAAAAGAGTCTGCTGTGGGGGTATTTGTAGATCTGGAAAGGACGTTTGACAAAACTACCTTCCTTAAGATACTATCCTCCCTAGCGGAGGATATTGCTGGTCTACTAAGTGGATGGATAGGAAATATGCTCTCCAATAGAAAAATTCTCAATCATGTAAGGGTCAAAAGGTAACCACTTACTGTCAGTCAATCCTGACAAGTCAGAAATACTTCTCTTTACCAAATTGAAATTATTGAAAATATTAAAAATGTCCCAAATTTGTAGCTAATATTTCTCTTCAGTATAGTTACTTCATTATTTTTGTAAGAACCTTTGTTGCGATAAACATTCTTGTTAATAAATGACTTACGTAGGTATTAAATTTAAAAATATTTCATCTATGAATCCTAAGTCAATTAAGAGCATTTTCCTAAAAGCTGGGACAAACATTCGGCGTACTTATCATTTTTTATCGGTAAGCGATAATGTGATATAGTGTGAACATATAATATATAGTGTTGACGATGACAAAACAACAATATACTGACAGATAAATACATACTTGCTAGACCAACCATTTGTATGGTCCTGATGCCTTTCCTGAATGTCGCCACTGCATAATAAAGCAAATCAAATCATTCTCAACTTTACTGTTAATTAGATAAAAAAATTTTTATTTCAAATCCATGATAATTAATAAAGATTGTTTTGGCACAATAAAATGAGATACTATTTGTCATGTTAATAATTTTAACAACAAATAAAGTAACAAAAATATGAAATTTTCTCCCGGATCTCTGAGGTATCAGATATAACTTATTTTAACATAAATTAGGTAATCAGTAAAGAAAGGTAACTAAAAATAAAAGTTATTTAACTTAAAATTGTCTAGCTGACATCTCTTGACCAGAATATTAAGTATGTATTACAGTTTTCTGTAACGTATTACAGATTTCTATTGTCAATGTTATGATTATGCAGAGTTATGCCTTGCTAAAATGTTTTATTTATGTTTCCGAATAACCAGTTTCAACAGTTTTAAAGCTGAACAAACAGCATCTACTTATTTTCACATGTCTGATTTTTAAATATGTTATTAAATTAACCATTAAAAAGTTGTGCCTGCTAAAAATTAACCAACAAATTATATAACCTACAATTATGTGAGTCTTGGGTTAGGGAGTGAGTGACCTAATCTTAGGATTTAGTGCAATTTAGTGTGTTTAATCAGTTATTAGTGAACGAATACTAAGATTTTCCGTTAAGAGTTCAGTTAACTAAGAGCAGCATGATAGTTTATGACAGTATCATGATTGGTTGAACAATAGAAATAGAAATAATTGGATCAATGATCTGTATCTGTACATACTAATTTTTTTGTTTGAAGGATGCTTGGTGATTCCAAGTTGTCTGACTGATTGAATATAACTTTTTTATAGCTACTTTAATAACCTATTTCAAAGTTGGACATGTAAAAATAAGTAGGTATAGGTATGTTAGATTTTTTTGAGAATCTTTTAAGTTCTGGTTCATGAACAGTGCCTGATATTTATGATAAGTACTTCAGAATAATATGTACAAAATTAAGGAACTCTTAATTTTTAGTTACCTTTCTCTACTAAGGTTTCATCTATGTGAAAATAAGTCATATGTCTCATCTTACTCTGGGATCTTACTTGTTTCATAGGTGTTTCATCTGTGTAGCATTTTATTGGATAGCATACCACTTAGCTATAGTGAAAATTGGTTCTATAAGTAACAAGTATTTATAAGCCTACGCTATATAATTTATTATAAGAATACATTATTCAAGTAAATAATAATTTATCTAGAACTTTGTGAAAGATTGAACAATGACTTAATTGTATGCTAGATGCTAATTAAAAACTGTCCATTATTTTGGTGATATTCTTTAGACAAAGTAAAAAATATCTGCTATTTAGTATTAATTTTTCTTCCAGCTCCATGCCCTCTCACATTTTAATAAGGAAACTCCATCAAAGAGTTGCTGGCCTTCTTAAAGATAAAAAAGCACTACTCCTCTCAAATTCTATCACTGAGGTCAAAGTTTCTTTGGTGCTTAACCTCTCCAGAGTTGTATACTTTTAATATATCACATTCTGCTTCAAATCTGCAGATAATAGCTACAGCTATAGCTAAAGATCAGCATGATATAGTTTTTTCCTGGTTTTTCTGTATCATTGCAGTGTATCGGAGAAAAATAAATCCAGGATAATCCCTTGGGGCTAACAACATCTAGAATTCAATACTTGGTCTAGTGTTAACACTACATCAGATAGCTACCACATAAAACAAAATGTAGCTTCAATATGTCAATCTGATGATGATCATTTATTGAAATAGCTGTCATTGATGGTTACTTTTCCATAAAAAAGTGCTCCATTCTATGCAAACTTCAGTCTTTATCTCTGCAAGTGCCCAAAATGTTTCTTCTAATCCTCTCAAATTTAAACAAGCTATTCAAGAACTTTCTTGCCAACAATTCATATACATTGAAGATTTCTATATGTACATGATATTATCCTACTATTACAGGTCGTAAGAACAGTTGCTTCCAGGAGCTTAAGCGTGTTACGTTTTTTCGTTAATTAAGTGCATTAACAGTCTAATCAATATTTTGTGACTGAGGACTCCTTGTTTTGTAGGCTTATTCAAGCAGCTAACTCCGCCAACCTGAATCCAAGAATTAAATTAAGGCTCTACCTGTCACAAGCCATATTTAAAATATAATGATTCGATCATTAACCAAAAAAAAATCAGAATTATATCTTGTAGAGATGTAGAACTGGAGGAGCCTTTAAGTTGCATCCTTTTGAAAATAAAAATTTGGCATTTTTTCAAAATTTACTGAATAAACTACCATAAATAATTCGAGCAATACTTCAAAATCTACCAGAGGTCTAGAAGTCGATATTTCAATTAAATCATGAACGTTTAATATTTGATTATTTGTTATAGTAAGATATCTATAAGTTTATTTTAAATATGGTAACTGGAGATCTATGAGTCGAAGCAATTTTTTTTCTATATGGAGCTATATTTGACATTTTATAATAATAATAATAGCCTACTGTAAATGTACACATTACAATAACAGATATAGCTTGAAGCGTAAAAAATAGGATGGCCTACCATCCATGTATCTTTCACAGGCGTTAAGGCTTTGTTTGACCATGCCTGTTTGCATCATGATCATTCCGACATCTGCAAAAAATGGAAAAACAAAAAAAAAATATCGTCTTGGGATATGTTGGAAACAAACTAATTTACTTCTGTACCAAAATAAAAAGAAATATATGTACAGTAATACGAATGTCGGAAATAAGCTTTACCTTTACAGCCAAGTGGACCACACAGCATTTTCCACGTAAACAAGGGTTAATATTTTTTTAATTAAGTTTTTTTTTGAAAATTACTGTATGATCTTCGCATGTAAAAATAGTAAAAATGAGTCTCTTATAGTTTTATTTTAGGCAATAGGACTTTTTACAATAGATTTTACTTTGTATATATTTGTGTAAGAAGAAATATTCTTAGCATTATTAACAGGTCGGCTGAAAAGTCCCCGGTCTGACCTATAGATGACGACACTAGAATTAAATACATTTCATTTTTAGATAGTATCAACCTTCAAAAGATTCGTGTAAAAATTTGACAGCTGTCGGACTATTAGTTTGTGAGATATTGCATTTTTAGTGAAGCAACTTTTGTTATTTTCAAAAAGATGGAAAAAAAAGAATTTCGTGTGCTTATTAAATATTGTTACTTGAAAGGAAAAAATATAGTTGAAGCAAAAGCTTGGCTTGATAATGAGTTTCCGGACTCTGCGCCAGGAAAATCAACAATCATTGACTGGTACGCAAAATTCAAGCGTGGTGAAATGAGCACCGAAGACGGTGAACGCAGTGGACGCCCAAAAGAGGTGGTTACCGACGAAAATATCAAAAAAATCCACAAAATGATTTTGAGTGACCGTAAAGTGAATATGATCGAGATAGCTGACACTCTAAAGATATCTAAGGAACGTGTTGGACATATCGTTCACGAATATTTGGGTATGCGGAGGCTCTGTGCGAAATGGGTACCGCGCGTGCTCACAATCGACCAAAAACAGCAACGAATTGATGATTCTGAGCAGAGTTTGCAGCTGTTAAGTCGTAATAAACCCGATTTTTTGCGTCGATATGTGACTATGGATGAAACTTGGCTCCATCACTACACGCCTGAGTCCAATCGACAGTCAGCTGAGGACTGCGGCCGGTGAACCGCCACCAAAGCGTGGAAAGACTCAACAGTCAGCTGGCAAAGTTATGGCCTCAATTTTTTTGGGATACACACGGTATATTGTTCATCGACTATTTGGAAAAGGGAAAAACAATCAACAGCGACTATTACTGTGCATTATTGGAGCGATTAAAGACCGAAATCGCGAAAAAACGGCCCCATATGAAGAAGAAAAAAGTGTTGTTTCATCAAGACAATGCACCGTGCCACAAATCATCGAAAACGATGGCAAAATTGCATGAACTGGGCTCGAATTGCTTCCTCACCCACCGTATTTTCCAGATCTAGCCCCCAGCGACTTTTTCCTTTTCTTTGACCTGAAGAGAATGATCGCGGGAAAAATATTTGGCTCTGATACTGAGGTAATCGCCGAAATTGAAGCCTATTTTGAGGACAAACCGAAGGAGTACTACAAAAATGGTATCGAAAAGTTGGAAGGTCGCTATAATCGCTGTATCGCCCTTGAAGGCAACTATGTTGAATAAAAAAAATGAATTTTGTCAAAATATTGTGTTTTACTATGGTAGACCGGGGACTTTTCAGCCGACCTGTTAGTTATTGATTTACTTATACAGTGCGGCTCTAAAGTTCCTTCTCCTATTTTCTGAACTGTAAGAATTAGAATCATTTGAAAGCTTGTTCTAAACACACTCACTCATTCATAAAACTCAAAGAATACCAATCGATTCTCTTTGTTCCGTCCTCATGCTGGCAACGCTGAATTCAGTGGCGTGCTATTTTTTTTTTAAATGGGAACATCTCTTTCCAGTAATATTTAATTATTTTTATGGAAATTCATTTTAGATTCGCACTGCTGATGAAATAACAAAGTAAAACCTGACGATGTTCTTAATACTTTTTCAATGTATGTAAGAGTAAATATGCCCTAGCCATGCATATATATATATAAATATAAAATGTGCAAAAAAGGTACCCGGTGAGAGAAAATTTACATTCAAGTTAGTAAAACAGGCAAAAATCAGCGAACATTCAATACATGTTGTCTAATTTTTTAGGTAACGGTATCATTTTTTTGTTTGTCAAGAAAATAAATCAATTTGTCTGGTTTCCTTTGACTCATCCTAAATTTTGAAGTAATCTAAATTCTCTGGGGCATATTTTTTATTACAAGAATTTTTCATTCGTATTGTTGAACAATTAAAATGCATCCAAAATGTTCCTAGTTTCAGTTAAACTAAATGAAAAAGTCAACTGAGAATAGGGTATTATTGTTTAATGCAAGAATTATTTTAGATATTATTTTTAAATCATTGTTTTCTTTATTTTCGTAAACAATCAAACGGTTATAGTATTTGGGATGAATATTGTTGAAAAATTACGTAAGCTAGTAATGTTTTATTTAAAAAAAATATTAAAAATGCAAGAATTTAAGAATAATGACCGGAATTGAAAATTAAAAGTACATAGCAATTAAAAATTAAAATGAAATAGCTGTTGAAAACAAAAAGGGTAATGAATAAAAGTAAATTGAAAATTCAAAAATAGCAGATAAACAAAATACAAATAGATCATTCGGGGCTCAAGACAACCTACAATGTCAAAGACCACTTAGATGTCCATCTCTTGGAATTGTGTCAAGAATTTCAAAACTGGAGTGAAAATGATTTGGTTTTATTTACGGACAAATCAAGGTTTGGATTTTATCCAGATTCTCGTCCAATAATTTCCTTCATATTTCCTTTTCAGCAGAAAACCTCAGTTTTTGTAAAGTTTTTTGTATAGTATGAGTGGTCAATCAAAAGCAATTCTATATTATCTGATTTAAAAGAAATAAGCCGATTTTTCATTGTACTTTTTACATGACCCTATCTGACCTTGAATTGCGATACATATTTTGTATTTGCTTGTAGCAAACTTTTTAATATTCTACGGAAACTCTCGTATCTTTTAATTGAAGATTGTTCAATATGGACACAAAATTATAATGAAAATATTTATTATTAATATTTTGAAATCAAATAATTCAATTTTATGATTGAACATACATAGCCAAAATCCTTGGACCCCTTTATGTTTGATAAAATGAGAAAAGTCAAGAAGTGTATTATAAAATACGGTATCCGCCAAAATAAGAAGTACCGAAACAGATATTGCTGTGGAGTTGTTTATGTAATATGGTGTGAAGGTATGTTACAGGGTGAAATCAAAATTTATTTTTTATATTTTGCACTTATAAAAATCTTCATTATAAAACGCATTTGCGTATCGTAATGTAACTTTTACGCACGCAAATTTTTGTTTTAAATGGTTGGCGACATGAGTGAAGTATCTAAAGGCAAGACTATTGACAATGACATTTGTGGCTAATAGCAATTTATTAATTTTATATTGTTCTTTAAGAAAGTATATGTGAATATGAATATAATATTTTACTTATATAATATATTATTATTGGTATATTATTCATTTTAAAACATTAACATTTGATAATCTAAATGTCACAACTGTCAAATGTTATAAATTACACAGTGCTGCCGACATACTTTTTAAAATAAAAATTTTCGTAATTACATAAAAATAAAAAATTAATTTAAAAAATGGTAAAAAGGGCAAAATATAAAAAATATTATAAACAACTTATTTCATATGGCTGTTGTGACACTCGTTCTTTAAAAAACTCATCGCTTCGCGATTCGTTTTTTAAACTTGAACTCGTGTCATAACAAAATTTCATATGAAATGCGTTGTTTAATATACAGTCGACAGAAGCAAACATGGTCCGCGGAAAATATGCCAACTAATTTCAAGGTTATCACAATCAGCCAATCACGAGCCAATGTTAACGATAATATTAATTTTAGTGGCTGCATAAGTGAGATGAAAATACAACTACAGCGACAAGGACACGCCCACCCAGGGTTCATGTTTGCTTCTGTCAACTGTACTATTAGTTTATTATTTTCGGAGATATGTCAAAATTTGAAGTTTATGTCAAATTTAAATTATTAGGTAAAATCAAATAAAAAAAAATTTCTGTAATGTAAACAAATATTGTATTAATTTTAAGTATAGATAAGAAGTGTAAGTTATAGTGATGAAGAAGTTTGGTTGCTAGGGAAAAAAGAAAGTTTGACAGTGAGTTGAAGATAATTAAAAAGTCAAGAAGAGCAGAAATTAACATTTTTAAAAGAAGTCATAAATATTGAGAAGAATATAATTTAAATAAGTAATAGTTGAAAGGAAAAAGTTTTAATTACTATTAGTAAAAGGAGCATAAGAATAGAAAAGCTTCCATCAATTTGATAGTTTTCTGGATAAAATAAAGTTCAACAGTGTGTGAGTACCTATATAAAAAGTGAAGGAGATTTACGGAATTTTTAAAGAAGAAACGAATTAAAAAGGATAATAAAATAATAAAAAGAAACAAAAATAAAAGCATAGTCGTTGTACCTACAGACAAGTTTAGACAAGAGATTTGGTTCTATAGAAGTGAAGAAATATAAGGTGAAACAAGGAGATAAAGACAATAAAAAGGACACTGCGGTAGATAAGGTTAGTTTAGGTAGTTAAGATTAGATAAGTTTGTTAGGGCAATAGATAAGTTAGGTTAGATAGGAATTAGTTAGGGAGAATAAATTTTATTTGACTGTTTATTAAAAATTTATATATTAAAAAAAAATTATTTAAAAATAAATTTTGATAGAACCCTATCTCAATTTGAAAAATTATAAAATTAAAACTTAATTTTCATAAATTAAATTCAGTAGAAAGACGATAATCATCACAATGGATTTGTCATATTTGACTTAATTGTGATTAGTTGATATATTAATAGTACGCTGCAGTTAAATTTGATTTAAAAATGGTTCTAACAACGGAAGAAAAAGTGTTTTTGGTAGAGCATTATTTTCGTTCATACGGAAAAGGTCGTAATGATGGTCCAAGCTTAGAACAGGTGTCTGTAAAATATCACCAAAAATTTAATAAAGCAGCTCCTAGTAAAAGTGTGATGTTAGCTGTTGTTGAAAGATTTCGTCGCACTGGTAGTATATTGTGTCAACGTAAAGGTTCTTCAGGTCGTCGAAAAACAGTATGCACTAACGAAAATGCAGGACGTGTTTTTAACCAACTTGTGCAATCACCTCAAAGAAGTCTTGTAAGAACTGCAACATTAGTGAAACGTCTTTACGTCGCATGTTCAAATCAATTGGTGGTTATCCATACCGTATTCAAGTTGGACAACGACTAAATACTGCGGACAAACGTGCAAGAGAAATTTACTGTGGTCGCATGTTGAGTTTAATTTACGAAGAACCCGAATTTTTGAAAAACATATGGTTTTCAGACGAGAGTCACGTTCATCTTAGCGGCTATATTAATCGACAAACAACCAGATTCCTTGGATTTGAACGTCCTGATGTCATTGTAGAGAAACCACTCCACAGTCTTCGAGTTACCGTTTGGTGCGCGGTATCTGGTAATGGAATGATTGGTCCTTATTTCGTTGAAGATGATAATCAGAATCCACTTACTGTCAACTAAGAACGTTATAGAGAAAAAATTATTATACCTTTTGTGAGAGATATAAATAACTTTTGCCGTGCACGAAATCTACAGTTTCGCACACAATGGTTCCAACAAGATGGTGCAACGAGCCATACAGCTGTGCGCACCTTAGACTTACTCCGTCAGCATTTCGATAATAGAATAATTTCTCGGGGAACAGACTTCGAATATCCTTCTCATTCACCTGATCTGACGCCACCTGACGCAAACATTTGGCGCATAATGAAGGAAAAAATATTTCATTCGGAAAATCCGCCGGCGGATATTGCCGAACTACGGGAAAGAATACAAAATATTTTTCGGCAGTTCCATCAACCACTTTTTATAAATATGTTCATTGACTTACAAAATCGATATGAAGCTTGTTTGCGTCGAAATGGTGAACTACTGTACATTTAGTTTATTTACGCATTCAATGCAAATTGACTAAATCATATTTTATATGAACAAAAAAAAATACAAACGAAAAATAGTCTACTTTTTATTTATTATAAAAATAAATGTTTTAAATACATTTTAATTGTTCAAACTCATTTTTTTAATAATTGGCTAAGTATATTTGGCTCTTTCTAGTATTTTAGCACAGAAAAAATTATGACAACTTGTATAAAAAATTAAAAGGGATATAAACTACCGTTAACATGGTAGATTTCTCAATAACTTCAAAATATACTACACATACCAATGGCAAGTCCTAAAGTGATTTTTTTTTAAATTGGATTGTGAATGTTCAATGCAAAGTTGTCGATAGCAGAAAAAGTAACTAAAAGGAAAAAAAAGAAGAGCCGACCCTCAAAATCAGGCACGGGGCACATTCCCAAATCCAACTATTAAACATTTATCTAATTTACCGAGTATTCTTTAAAGATGTGATTAAAAATTTGTTGTTTATTTCGAAATGTGCCCTGTAGACAAATCGAAAATCAGTAATTGCCATTTACCTAATTCGTGGGACCAGTTACGTTGTGGTACAGCCACTAAAAGTCACCATAAAAGTAAAATTAAGTTAATTACAATTTACGCTCGCAAAATTCGATGCATTCAAAATATTGATTTATTTAAAATGCTCTAACTTCCGAACGCAGAGGTTTTTTGCAACTTGTAGATAAAAAACTGTACTTTTAAGCTTATTATTCTGACGTCTCAAAATTATTTCATACTCCTCTCATATACAGGGGAGAAAAGAAAACAATGTTTTCCTCTACTTTTGACTCACCCTGTAGGTTAATTCTGCTAGCAGATGTGTTGGAAACAAATCAGACATCTTGATAAAGCTCAATATATGCACATCTACTAGCAGAATAACCTACAGGGTGAGTCAAAATTAGAGGAAAACATTGTTTTCTTTTCTTCCCTGTATATGAGGGGAGTATAAAATAATTTTGAGACGTCAGAATAATAAACTTAAAAGTATAGTTTTTTATCTACAAGTTGCAAAAAAATTCAAAGAAATCAGCCTCTGCGTTCGGAAGTTAGAGCAATTTTAAATAAATCAATATTTTGAATGGATGGAATTTTAAGTCGGTGAGTGTATTTTTTCACACATTATAAACAATCCCAAAAGTCCGTTATAACATAATATTTTCGTACATAAATAAAATAATAACAAAATTTTAATTCCTTAATTTCCTCGTTTAGCTAACCTGTACGCTGTAAGTTATTTTCAAATATATTAAATTAGATATTATTGTCTGTAAAAAAAATTAAATAAACTGATACTTACAGTTTTTACATTTGCATTTCTTGATGAGCGTTTCGTCCTTTATATCTTCATGACACGCTTTGCAGTAATACCATGCCCTTGAATAAGTTAAAAATCAATTTTATTTTCAAATTTTTACTAACTCAATATCATAGGACAAAATTGGCAGCTCCGCCAATGCCTTATAACCACATAAAGTTGATGATAAATAAAATAGAAAGCAGCGTTGCCAGAGCTGGTACAATTATACAGATTTGGTACATTTTGAAACCGTTCGTACCAGAGTACATTTTCAATATTTCTGGTACACTATGTTCAACAATATAGTGCCTACAATAAAATGTGACTGATGGTAATAAACCACTTTTATTGCGATCGTCTGTCACGGTTTATTGATTATGGTCAAAATTTGCACACATGAACGGATCTTGTATTTGTATAATTTGGGTTGAGTATAATCATTTATATTTGTGGTCCCGTAGTGAGATAATTTTTTGATTCAAAACGGCGAAATAAATATAATCAGTTCCAAATATTGATAACTTTTCCTAATATGGGAATTACAACTTAAGATTTTAGCGCTACTGCGGCGGACAGGTCAACTATTTTCTACCACATTTGGTTTATAATCTGGTACATTTTTCATCGAAGAAAAATACATTTTTTGGAAAGTCTCTGGCAACACTGACACACAGTCAATATTCCATAATGTAGGGCTTATTTACGAACTCGCAATTATCAGGATTAAATAAGCGTGACATTATTACGGTTTTTACTTGAACTCGGCATTATTTATAGCCCAAAGTGTTTACAGCAAGACAATAATCGATTTAAGGTAATAAAATGAGTTTACCAAATATACAGGGTGATTCATAACTATTGGAACATATGGGCAGATTGTTTTGACCAAAATATGGCGATCGGAACAAGTATACTTCAATAAAATATTGCTGTGGAAACAAATAAAGGAAGTCAAAGTTGATTTTTTTCGTTTTCTGCTTAAAAATTCACTTTATATTTATCTGTTGTTATCAAAATCGGTACAGAGGAATAATTTTATACAAACGATAAAGTTTTATGTATTATTTAACAGTTTATTACAGGGGGAGTCTCATGAAGGATGGATATTGAACTCAAATTGGTATAATTAATACAAAAAGTGTGTTTATTATTTTAATACTTTATTAAATACAATATTCTTAGTTTTTTCCTTCTTGCGTGTATTAACGTTCATGTTAATATATCCAAACTTACCAAAACTTCATATTAATTGAAATTTTTGATATTAAAAGACTCTGAACTAACTCTTTTTTCGTGGAAAATAATAAATTAATTATTTTACATGTATTTTTTATCAATAAAATAACTCCTCTTTGATGATATTTGCAGCACGCTGTCTGTCAATTCTATGTCAAATGTTAAGGTTAGATTAATAGTTGTGTATTTTTAAAGTTTCTAGTTTTCTGCGTAATTTTCTGAATATGTTATTTCAAATAAATTAAAAGTATGTCTCTGTTGAAAGAGTTGCCACAGCACACCATCTTTTCTATGGTAACACGGTAGTTTTTTCTAATGTCACATTACTGTCAAATAAGTTTTTTATATTGTGTGATTTTCACAAGTTGTTTTATAATTAAAACGCTAAAAATACATCGTTTGTTATTCAATCAAACCATATTAGATCCTACATCTATGAGGATTTTAATAACAATTAAAAAACATACAGTGAAACTTCAAAAAACCCATGGTTTGTTACAAAAAATTGTTTCACAAATCACACATACAACTATCTGAAACTAACCAATAAAAAGGAATCAGGTTTCCCTAATTATAGTTTATTCTAACTGAAAGTTAAACTCCAATAGGTTTTTCTTTGATTTCTCACTTTAAATAATAATAATATTACCTTTTTACTTCGTCAGCTGATTGTGCAATGAAGAATCCCTGAGTGTTGGCTACAATTTTGGCTCCTCTAGGATTGATGGAGATTTTCGTGTCTGCTCCTTCAATCCCTCTAACTTCTATAGCCAATAAGAGCAGCTTAAGTTTGATGAAACACAACCTAGATACAGAAGATTTAAAGGTTTCAACAAAATACAACACAATGTATAATATATTAGATACAACTGAATTACCAGCAGGTAAAAACAACTATTAAAAATTCTAATTTTAATTTATTTTTTGGAATACCTGCAGTATAAAATTATATAAACTGTAATAATCCTTAAAACTGCTAATTTTATTCTTTCTAGTGTATATTTTTTATAAATTACTGCCAATCTATCATGCAGTATATCTACTTGTAGTAGTAGTAGAAGCAGTATTCGAAAAAAAACATGCAAGTTCTTGATATCGATGTCTCGTATGCTTTAACTAAATGTTTTTTTTTTTTTTTTAATTTATAACTTGCATGCGAAAAATATGATTGATATTCAAGATAAGCACTTTTATCTTTTTTGTGCTTAATACGTAGAGTATGAAAATTTGATAAGAAGTTTGTGCTTCAGTATTTCAGATACCAGGTCTTCTCAAAAGTTGGTACTGCAGATTTTTAATAAAAGTGTAATGATATAAATATCAGTAAGATACGATGTTACTAATTTCAAACTACCTGTATTCAATTCTTAATCTTTTGTTGCCTTGTACCTACTTTAAAACTTGTTGATGTTCTTCTTGAAGCAACTAATTTCTATAATAATTTTTATATACCTACTTTTCTATTACCCCTGTAAGAAATTACAACTATATTTGCACTAAAGACTATTACACACACGTTGTTTCAATGAAAACTTGTTAACCAAGAGTTTGCTTAAAATTTTAGAAAAAAAAACAAGAAAAATTTAATTCACAGATAGGCGAAGTTTCATATACAATTCATACAAATTTAAGCATCTGCTATAGTCTTTCCAATATTAATTGCTGGTAGTTGTACAGCGCGAAAACAAGTAGGGTACGCACGCGACTTGTTGACGGCTTTTAATGGTCCGCTGTCTTCTGTTGCGTGCAGGGGTCTCGGAGTTATTTTTTGCGGCAGTTTTTATATAGCTCATAAAGTCGGTGTCTAGAGCGGAGGCGGAGAGTCCTACTGTTACCAGTAGGGCACTTTTGTATGAATTGTTTTTCAAAAAAATAATGTATCCTTTTACTTTGATTTGACATATGTCAGAGCCTATAGATTATCAAAACATTAAACCATGGAGAAAACCCTTGGTTTACAAACCAAAAATTTCTGTTATTTTAAATATCAGCTGCTTTTCATCTGAAAATTTCTAATTCTAATAACTGCAATTTGAGAATAGGAAAAAAATGAAATAAATGAATTATACAAAAAATGATACAAGCATGAAAATGAAAGCAGAATGAATGTGAAGGTGAGGTGTCCAAAAGTTTTACAACTTCAGCACTGGTCTAGCGATTTTTGTAACATAATTAACTTTGTGTCAATTTATATTTTTCATTCTTTCGTTTTGTATAACGGTTATGCATGTGGAAAAAACTTCATGCACTAAAAATATTGCACATCTAATTTATAATACCCTTTTTTTCAACCATACGTTTTAGTTGTCGAGAAAATACTGTTTGTTACTCGATTTTTAACTTCCAACTTTTAACTCACTAGTTTGCAGGATGAATGAAACTAAGTTTTGCGTTACCAACGCGAGAAAGACAGATGTAGAATCCGGCTGGCAGGTTAATGTGGGCGGTAACATGGAATTTATAGTTTCAACGAAAACTGGCCCTAGCCATGTCAGGCAATTTTCGTTGACAATAGTATATTAAAAGGTGTATTATATTTTCCATGTTTCATTCATATTTGTTCAGAGCAAACTATGTATAGTTGACGTAAAACATATAGTGCAAACTTAACTTCGTCGCCTTTTTCTTTGACTTCAATGAAAGGAGACCTGGAGCCTATTCCTCCATAGGACTCTGCAACTCTTCACTCTGCACTTTGCACTTTTCCGCAGATTTTAGAGTCCAGCTGTTTCTCCAATAATTGTTGTTACTTTTCAAATCATTGTTGTTGTTTGCAGAGTTGCAGAGTGACACATAACCTCAAAGTTAAAGTTACAATATAGAACAAACTTACACTTACAACTTACTTATTAGTTACAATTAAAATAATTATGAGTTGCAAGCGAAAAGAAACTTTATCCAAAAAGTTAGCTGTGCTAGAAGTAATTCGAAATTAAAAAAATGTATTGTTTGGAGATTTTTCTGCTCATGTTTCGCAGAAAATTAAGGAAGAAGGCTGGCAAAAAGTGTTGGAGGTGGCAAAAGCTAATGGGCTAGTCTCTGATAACTGAAATTGGACATTTGTGCGGGACAAGTTGTTCAGTGTATGGAAAAGTCGAACCTTGATACGTAAAATATAAGTATTTTACCTTATGTTAAATTTTGTATAGGCCTATGAAACTATGATTTTTTCAGAACTAGGCTACTTATTGTATTTTATATACGTCCTCAACTCCATAGCTGGGAAAAGTGGTATATTTCGGAATGTTCACTCATTTAATAACAATTTTCCTGTATGAATAAAAATATGGCATTCGTTTATAACAATAAGTTGAGCCAAAGTCTTTTGAAGAGTGAAATCTTTCTTTTCATAACATTTGCAGACTCTGCAATATTTTTAACTCTTCATTATTTTCAAGATATATTGGTGGAACAAAACAAGAATGGTTTGTTTGAAAACTTTGCATTTTACACTCTGCACTTCACTCTGCCTCTGCAAAAAATAAAAATAATGGTGGAACAGGAATTCATTTGAAGGGTGCAAAGTGCAGAGTGAAGAGTTGCAGAGTCATATGGAGGAATAGGCCCCAGATCCAGTCAAAAAATCCATTTGTTCTTTCCTCTGCTATTTACATCCCGAATTTCAAACATTGCTTGAAACAATATTAACCTATTTATATTTAAAAATATCTTAAACATAATATTAGACAACTAACACTACTTTATATCCTCTTTTATTAAAAAGAAATGGATATATGAATTTCAAATAATTTATGATTTTTTACACATATGACTGGACTATAAGTATAAGCAGTCTCGTTGTTTAATAGCTAGACCTCGTAGTGTAGTGTTTTTGAGGAAATTATAGGTAAGTACATTTAAATTTGGAATCATATAAAAGAAACAGAATTGATGCCAGCAGTATTTTAGCAGAAGTTTCCTTGTCAACTATACGTAATGGGCCTTATGAAAGCAAGAACCAATGTGGTAAGGGATTGGTCAAGCCTTTAGATGTGTGGTTTACAAAAATTGCTCCGCCGTTTAAATCGAATTCCTCTTCAAAAATTACTTGGGAATATACCGTTAGACAGCTATACTATATGTTTTACGTCAAATATAATATAAATCCAAGAGGTTCTTTTTGTACGGTTTTTAAAGAAATATTCTTAATGCTGGGCTACATTAAAGGGCTGCGGCGAATATTCGTGTTAACGCGATGGACAGGTACATCGCGAATCGAAGGGATTTGTCGGGATAATATTCGCTACATTTACGTCAATTCAGTGTCTTCCAGGCTTTGAAGCAAGACCTGTCTGTATATTTTGTACACTATAGAGTGGAAGAACGAAAAAGAGTTTTAAAAAGTACCATATGGGATCCTAAAGAAAACAATACAATCCGGCGCGATACTTGTAGTCCTTTAATTGTTTCTAAATGATAAGAACAAAGTTTGTACAACCTTGAAGCTGAATTATGCCGATTATTTAGCTCGTTTTGTGGTAATACATGTTGGTGAAAAGTTTAAAACTACCTACTTCACCTTTTATGAAACACCCTACATCCCCTCAAATTTAATCCAATCGAGAAATAAAGGAGTCACGAAATCATGAGTATAATATTTTACTCTTTTCCTTCTAGTAATTTAATGTTTATCTTAAAATTTAAAATAATTAAATATTACCCCATTTTTAACAAATATCACGCCACTGATTACACTCGTAAGCAATGTAGACCAAAATATCGCCTATGCCCTAACACGATTCTTCGGTCGCAAATGTAGCCCCAGCATAAAAAAAAAACACTCCTGTCATATTTGGTATATATTTTTTGTGAAATAATTAATCGTACCTAAGTGTAACTCGTTCGACATGCACTACATTGTTTCATTTTAACGAATCCACTAGAATATTCTCTACTCTAACTTCTACCGAACTTAAAATAAGTAGATTATGTTATAATAATAAATTTCTAATTGCTTTTTTTGTCTTATATTTTTGGAAAAACTTCTTACTCGCTAGCCTGGGTGAACGACATGCCAGTGAACGAGGTGGACAACGTTTCTGTGTACATCTCACATCCCGTTCCTTGTAGATAATCGTTTTGCCAAACTTGTGTATCAGGAGACTGAAAACGATAATATACTACTACATAGAAACATAGTAAAACTGCTAAAACTCTATGCGATTAGCAAAGCGTATACGTACACGCCAAATTGATTTTAATGTCAATTTTACGACATCTCAAATGATTTGCGCTGTGCATTAAAATCATTTTAACACATGAAATATCACATTTAAATATTCTAACCTAACTTTTATTCACGTTAAAACTAAACTTCATATGTTAAAATACAAAATAAAAATGTGTTATAAGTGTTTGTGTGTGTGTGTATTTCTTGTTATACATCCATTTGAAACAATCAAAAGAACAGTTTTTATGACACACCTGCTGAATATCATAAATTATTAACGTCGAAAATTACTTGTTTTGCAACTAAACCAAGCAAATTAATATTTTGAAATCGTTGAAATAGTAGGGAAAGTACAGTATCCGCCAAAATAAACACAATCCAATACAAAAAATATGTATGAATTAATGCTACAATACCTACGTTACCAAAATGTTTAAACCATTGTTTACGGAATTTTAAATAACGCACGGTCAAAAAGTCTTTAAACCAAAAGCTGTCACAATATTTTGTCCCTTTAATAGATTTATTATTCTGTTCTGTTGTTCTGTATGTTCTGTAATGTTTCTTAAAGTAATCTTATATTATGTTTCTTATGTTCTCTAATGTTTCTGATGTTCTCAAACATTTTCTAATTTTCTCTAACGGACTCTACGGTTCTCTAATGTTCACTGATTGTCTCTAATGTTCTATAATCTTCGGTAATGTTCGCTGATGCCCTCTAATGTTCTCTAATCTTATCCAACGTTCTTTAATATTCTCTAATGTTTTCCAACGTTCTCTAATCTTCTGTAATGTTCGCTGATGCTCTCTAATGTTCTCTAATGTTATCCAACATTCTATAACATTCTTTAATGTTTCCTAATGTTCTCAAATCTTCTGTAATGTTCGCTGATGGTCTGTTATGTTTTTAAATATTCTCTAATGTTTTCTAACGTTCTGTTATGTTCTCTAATGTTTTCTAACGATCTGCAATGTTCTCTAATATTCTCTAATGTTATCCAACGATCTCTAATCTTCTCTAATGTTCGCTGATGCTCTCTAATTTGCTCTTATGTTATTCAACGTTCTCTAATGTTTCCTAATGATCTCTAATGTTCCTTAATCTTCTCTAATGTTCGCTGATGCTCCCTGATGTTCTCTTATGTTATCCAACGTTCTTTAATATTCTCCAACATTCTTTAATGTTTCCTAATGTTCTCAAATCTTCTGTAATGTTCGCTGATGGTCTCTTATGTTTTTAAATATTCTCTAATGTTTTCTAAAGTTCTGTAATGTTCTCTAATCTTTTTTAATATTCTGTAATGTTCCCTAATGTTATCCAACGTTCTCTGATATTCTCTAATGTTATCCAACGATCTCTAATCTTCTCTAATGTTCGCTGATGCTCTCTAATTTGCTCATATGTTATCCAACGTTCTCTAATATTCTCTAATGTTTCCTAATGTTCTCTAATCTTCTCTAATGTTCGCTAATGCTCTCTAATGTTCTCCAATGTTATACAACATTCTCTAACATTCTTTAATGTTTCTTAATGTTCTCTAATCTTCTGTAATGTTCGCTGATGGTCTCTTATGTTTTTAAATATTCTCTAATGTTTTCTAAAGTTCTGTAATGTTCTCTAATCTTTTTCAACATTCTGTAATGTTCCCTAATATTATCCAACGTTCTCTGATATTCTCTAATGTTATCCAACGATCTCTAATCTTCTCTAATGTTCGCTGATGCTCTCTAATTTGCTCATATGTTATCCAACGTTCTCTAATATTCTCTAATGTTTCCTAATGTTCTCTAATCTTCTCTAATGTTCGCTAATGCTCTCTAATGTTCTCCAATGTTATACAACATTCTCCAACATTCTTTAATGTTTCCTAATGTTCTCAAATCTTCTGTAATGTTCGCTGATGGTCTCTTATGTTTTTAAATATTCTCTAATGTTTTCTAAAGTTCTGTAATGTTCTCTAATCTTTTTCAACATTCTGTAATGTTCCCTAATATTATCCAACGTTCTCTGATATTCTCTAATGTTATCCAACGATCTCTAATCTTCTCTAATGTTCGCTGATGCTCTCTAATTTGCTCATATGTTATCCAACGTTCTCTAATATTCTCTAATGTTTCCTAATGTTCTCTAATCTTCTCTAATGTTCGCTAATGCTCTCTAATGTTCTCCAATGTTATACAACATTCTCTAACATTCTTTAATGTTTCCTAATGTTCTCTAATCTTCTCTAATGTTCGCTAATGCTCTCTAATGTTCTCCAATGTTATCCAACATTCTCTAACATTCTTTAATGTTTCCTAATGTTCTCAAATCTTCTGTAATGTTCGCTGATGGTCTCTTATGTTTTTAAATATTCTCTAATGTTTTCTAACGGTCTGTAATGTTCTCTAATATTCTCTTATGTTATCCAACGTTCTGTAATCTTCTGTAATGTTTGCTGATGCTCTCTAATGTTCTCTAATGTTATCCAACGTTCTCTAATATTCTCCAACATTCTTTAATGTTTCCTAATGTTCTCAAATCTTCTGTAATGTTCGCTGATGGTCTCTTATGTTTTTAAATATTCTCTAATGTTTTCTAACGTTCTGTAATGTTCTCTAATGTTATCCAACGTTCTCTAATATTCTCTAATGTTATCCAACGATCTCTAATCTCTAATGTTCGCTGATGCTCTCTAATTTTCTCTTATGTTATCCAACGTTCTCTTATATTCTCTAATGTTATCCAACGTTCGCTCATATTCTCTAATGTTAGGTAATGCCCTCTAATGTTCTTTAATGTTATCCAACGTTCTCTAATATTCTCTAATATTATCCAACGTTCTCTAATCTTCTGTAATGTTCGCTGATGGTCTCTTATGTTTTTAAATATTCTCTAATGTTTTCTAACGTTCTGTAATGTTCTCTAATGGTATCCAACGTTCTCTCATATTCTCTAATGTTCGGTAATGCTCTCTAATGTTTTCTTATGTACTCCAACGTTCTCTAATATTCTCCATTCTTTAATGTTTTCTAATGGTCTCAAATCTTCTGTAATGTTCGCTGATACCCCCTAATGTTTCTAATGTTCGTTGATGCTCTCTAATGTAATCAAACGTTTTATAATATTCGATAATGTTTCCTAATATTCTCTAATGTAGCTGATGCTCTATGTTGTTTTCTAATGCTCTCTAATTAGAGCTGTTACCGACACCTTTATGCAGCAGACCTAAGGATCTCGATATTTATAGAAAACGGTGTTAGACAAGACTGCATTGTATCACCAATGTTGTGAAATATCTAATCGGAAAGAGTTTAGATAACCATTTGGGTATCAGAAATGCAGATGATACTGTAATAATCGTCGACGAGAAGAATATTGAGCAAGAGACACTATTTATGTATCAGGGATGTATGTCGAACCAAATTTGAGATCTGAATATTAAAAGCAAGTTTAATAACTAAATTGGAATCATTTAAACTGTGTTGTATGGGAATAATTCTGAGAATATCATGGGTGGACCAGAAAAGAATTAAGAAAGATTTTTGAAAAGTAGAAATAGAAAATATTTTAGAAATAATAAAACGTAGAAAAATATAAAACTTGACATAATTATGAAATGAGACGGTTTTGAATTTCGGTACCTATCTTAACCTTGGAAGTATGATAGAAGTTGGGTGTTCAATATTCACTTTGACGCTTGTAAGCTGGTCGACTATTCAACCCCAAGCCGAGAGACGTCGAGACGAGGCGTAAAACCACGAAGTCGAACCAGAGACATAAATGAGAACTTTTAAGTCACGAACTTTAATTTTTTGTACATAAAACAATACGTTGTTATCAAAATAATAATACCTATTAAATCAGTTTAAATTGAGTAATAGTAAGTTCAGTTAAAGCCATAAATCGAGCAAAAATGTGTAGATGAAACTTTGATAATGCCATAGTTGAAGATGATACTATTATCAGAAGGATTTGTTGTTTATTTCTGGGTTAAAGAGAAGTAAGTAGAGCAGTCTATCAAACTGTATTTTTGGAGATAACAAGGTAAATAACGTAGAATAAGACCTGCAGTGCAAATTCCAATTTTTGATTTATTGATATGACAAAACTTCTAAATTCTGATTAATCAATTTCATAACTTTGTCGTAAAAACTGTGCTTTCATTGATTTACAAATGGTTTATGAATAATTTATTAAGTAGCATTATTATTTTTTATTTATACCCTCCAATCTGTCAAATATAATCGAATTGTCAAACCATGTTAGTTAAATTAAAGAATTGTTGCTATAAATTTATACAATATAATAATAAATTAGTGCTGGTTTGACTTCGTTAAACTGAATTAATTCGATTTTAAAATGTGCATGTGCATGTTTCAATTTGACAATAGATTTAGAAGATGTGATTGTTTGTCCAAATGTTTATCGGTCTAGCAAATGTCAAATTTGACCTCTTTTAATTTAAGTGGAGGGAGAGATTCTATCAGTTTTACTTTAATTTTTAATTACTAATAACTCATCAGTTATTATGGTTTTCAATCTTATTGTCACTCAATCAAACCATAAAAATATACTATATACAGGATGTAACAAAAGGCTAGGTCATTTTCGGTTTTATCCTACCTTTTTTGTTAAAATAATTAATAACTATAATTCGACGTTTAACCATTATTTTATTGTGTTTATTTTATTTTGTCCACCTATGGAAGAGAACAGACATCCATTTTTAAATGTACAAGTGCGTGTTGCGAAAGCTTTTTTACAAAGACACAGAATTAATGTAAATAGGCCAGTCAAGGAGCGTCTAACTTTGCCGTTTTGGACTGAGTGACTCAAACCAGTGCCAAAATTTTGCTTGATAAATCCAACAACATAATATTAAAAATTCAGGGTCGTTAATCACCAGGATCATTTGTAGAAAAATTTCAAAAGGGTAAAAAATGACTCGCAAACTATAAGAGATATAAGGAAAAGTTTCGAATGAAAGGTTTCAGAAAAGGTTGCAAATTACGTTAGAAAACGTACAGTTTGCGAGACATTAACAGTAATTTATTTAGCCTTCTTGCAAAAGACGACCCTCAATTTTTAACATGTTTTCATGGAGTTGTCAAGAAATATTTTGGCGGTGGTTTCAGCCGCTCAGCTGAAAATGGCAACGTTAGACGTTCCTTGACCGGACTAAAATGAAAGAGATAGACAGAAAAAAAGTACGTCGAAAGCTTAACTGAAATGGATTAAGAAGTATTAGGACATCTGAAGACAAACAGAAACAACAAAAAAATACTTGAAGTTAATTTCTTTTTAGGATCGACAATTGCTAGACCGACTTACTCAGTAGCTTTCGCAAAGGGCATGCCTATAAATGATGGACTCAGAGTTTCTGTGTACATTTCCATTCCAGTGCCGCGCAAATAGTCATTGGTCCACACTTGCATATCTGAAGACTGTAACCATTCATAGTTAAGACAAAGAAATATTTAAGTTCCATGAAATACTCTGTTTACAGATTGATTTAGCATTTTTTATTAGAATATTTTATTCAGTTCACTTTGTTTTAATTTATTGAAAAGTTTATATACAGGGTGAGTCATAACTATTGGGACATAGACTAAGGACAGGTTATTTGGACCAAAATATGGCTATTGGGCCAAATATGCCTTAATATAATGTTGCTGAGAAAAAAGATACAGGGTGTTAAAGTTAATTTGTGTTTTTCGTTTTTTGCTAATAGTTTCCCTGTATATTTATAAATTGATATCAAAATTGGCACAGAGGCATAATCTTAGACAAGAAATAGTATTTTATTTACAATTTTACGTTTTGTCATAGAGGGTGCCACGTGGATCATTCCTAATGATCAAATTGATCCTAAACTTTTTCTGATGAAATTTTTTAGTAATTTTTATTAGAAAATATGACGTAAACATCATTTTTACGTAAAATTGGTACTCGTGTTTAAACATAATAATTTCAACCGTTTTCGATAAAAACGCAGTCGAACTGCTTAGAGTCTTAAAAAAGGATTTCAAATATTAATTCATTTATGAAAAGTATGCTTTGGACTGTCAGATAATTGTTGTTGGTAAATGTCATTTGTTCAGAGTAAATTATTTTTGATGTGACAGTGTAGTGTAATGTTGCATTTTTTAAAAGTAATCATTACTTTTTTTGATTGAAATGCCTCGTCACAATCATTTTACTAATGAAGAAATGCGAAATATGATTTGCGTATAAGCACAAGAAAATTTTTGCGGTCGCTCGGCAGCCAGAAGGTATGGAATACGCAAACAGAAGGCAACCAAATCACAAAACTTTTGCAAGATTATATCATAGTTTAGGTGAAACTGGGTCATTTCACACTAAAAATCGGGGTGGTCGACCGAAACAAATCACACCTAATCAAGAAGATGAACTTTTGGTTCGAGTAGATGAAAATCCTGAAATAAGTTCACGACATCTATCAGCAGCAACAGGAGTAAGTCAGTCGTCTATAATTAGAATTCTAAAAAAAGAGAACCACCATCCTTATCACTTCACTCCTGTTCAAAATTTACTTCCAATAGATCTTCCACGACGGTTACAGTTTTGCCAACGTATTCTGAATAAACATCGCAATGACAGACACTTTATTAAGAATATTATGTTCACCGACGAAGCAAATTTTACCAGACGAGGGGTTTTTAATTGGCGAAATAGTCATTATTGGGAAGAAGAAAACCCGCATGCTATTAAAGCTAGACATTTTCAGCATGAGTTTAAATTGAATATTTGGTGTGGCATTATAGGCGACCAACTACTAGGGCCTTATGTTCTTCCTCCGAATTTAAATGGAGATTCTTATTTATTATTTTTGGAAAATACTCTTAGTGATATTTTAGATGATCTGTCACTGGATGTAAGAAAAAAAATGTGGTTTATGCAGGATGGAGCGCCACCTTATTTTTCATTAGCTGTTAGAAATCATCTTAATGACGTATTTCCTCAACGATGGATTGGCAGAGGCAGTGATTTTCAATGGCCACCAAGAAGTCCTGAGTACAACCCGCTAGATTTTTATTTTTGGGGACATATGAAGTCCTTAGTTTATGCCAATGAAGTTAATACACGAGACGAACTTTGGAGATACATTCAAAATGCAGCTAATCTTATAAGGGGACAGAATAACATTTTTTTTTAACCTCCGAAAATCCTTTATAAAAAGAATTAGAAAAGGCATAGAAATCGGAGGAG
The DNA here is from genome assembly GCA_035357415.1 of Ophraella communa. Classification (NCBI taxonomy): domain Eukaryota; kingdom Metazoa; phylum Arthropoda; class Insecta; order Coleoptera; family Chrysomelidae; genus Ophraella; species Ophraella communa. Next base: position 1,861,528 of record CM068982.1, on the reverse strand, counting down.
ACCATGTAGAACATTCAGTTTGAGTTTTTGTGAGTTCTTTTAAGTTAAAGTGCGTTTAGTTTTGATTTATCGTCAAAACGGAAACCTTACGTTAGTTGCAACTTTGTTTATTAGTTTGGTATTTCATAATGGAATTGTAAATAAAATACTATTTCTTGTCTAAGATTATGCCTCTGTGCCAATTTTGATATCAATTTATAAATATACAGGGAAGCTATTAGCAAAAAACGAAAAACAAAAATTAACTTTAACACCCTGTATCTTTTTTCTCAGCAACATTATATTAAGGCATATTTGGCCCAATAGCCATATTTTGGTCCAAATAACCCATCCTTAGTCTATGTCCCAATAGTTATGACTCACCCTGTATAATAGACATCAAATAGTCGAACAATTATTGGGAAAACTGAATAAAATTTAAGATACAGCGTCATCTACAACATCCGCAACAAACCGGAAGCTTGTTTATTAAGGGTTTTTCAATAAAAAAAGTTATTCTTCATAAAAGTTTATCCATTCCCTGTAACCATATTATGACGTTGGGCGTCAATTTGTGATATGATTTACATGTTGAGAGTGAATTTATAAAAATATTTAGTTAACTTTAAAAAAAAATTACAATATACCAAAAGAAAAAATGTAATTTACAATAAAACAACCATTAATCTTAATTTCGTCTTTAATTAGTTGTAAAAGATATTTCAATAATTAACAAAAATGTTTATCACAGCAAAAATTATGATAGTTAAATACCTCGACTAGGGGTCAGTAAGTTCATTAGCTCTGACTATAGTACAATATTTGTTTCTTTAAGAAATTATAAGGGCGCCACTGAAATCTTTTTATTTTTTATGATACTACTGAAGAAAGTTGTTTTAAGCTGAGTGATTTAAATAAGTATCATAAGATGACAGAAAGATGTCAGAAAAAACTGTCTATGAAGTAAAAAAAATGAAAATGTACCAACAGATAAAAGATAAATAGATTTCCTTGGTACTAAAATGAATGAAGTTGAGAATACGTTACAAAAAAAATAATCCGCAAACAGTTCTTTAAAAATTCTTATTCTAATACAGTTGACGATATAGATAGATATTAACGGAGATAAAATAGAAAAAAAAGTATGGGAACAGTAAACTTGATATACCACCATAAACTTATCTGTTAACAATAGTGGACGATCCTTCGCCGCACCTTGGGGTCGCTACGGCACTGTTTAGGTGGTTCCTAATGACTATGGAGGGAGGATCTGCTCAAGTTGTAAAGATGATCCAGTTAAAAATGGTCATGCATACAAGAGCTTAAAGCTTACAAGCTGTTCAACTTTACTGAATCTTCAAATTAAAGAGATGCTTCTAGTTTACTGTATTATATTCCAACTTTCTGTATATCACAGTAAACCAATACAAGAAATGAGACTGGGAATAATTATTAAAACCTCTTGAACCCGATAATGGCAACTCATTAGTACACCTCGTAGCGTAGCTACTTTGAACTTCCAATTATAATTATAGAGACCGTATTCATTATTTTATTATTAAGAATTCTTTAGGAAAGATGGAGCTCGCGTTACTAATTTAATTTAATATTTAGGATACCAGGTGCTTAAAATGTAAACAGGTACTGTTACACCCCTAGAACGAAAAATCCACCAACAAAATGTGAGTGACGAAAGACGCTTAATATATGAGGTGCATTCGAAAATTTGATTTCGACTCAAGAGTGAAGTTCTTTTATTTCAGTAAATATCAAAAATGTGTAATTGAAAAAGTTGTTCATCATTAAAAAATACATAAGATTTGCTTGTTCAAAACATAACGCAAATCATGTGTTAACCATAGCCTGCGCTCTTTCATAATAGTTCATTTGTATCAAAGTCAACCAAAGATTACCATGAGGAAATTACCTCTGATGTTTTTAAAGATTATATTCTACTTTTAGTTATTTTTCATGAACCACCCTTGCTTGGGCTTTGAAAGATTTGCATTTAAAATCAATTGACTGTACTGCCAACTCCAAAAAAATGAACTATAGCTATTTTAAGATGCTTTTAATGTGCCTCGATTCACTATACGCAGCATCATTTACATCACGTGAACAGACGCCAAATTTTTGACACACAGTGACAATTTTTGTAGTTTTCAATTATTTATTAGTCTATATATTATACTTTTGTAAAATATGACACATCTAATAAAAACATTTTAGCTTGGTGATATGTGTTTATCAAAATAAATTCCAAAATGGCCAGCTAAATCTGCTGACATCTAGCGAAAAATATTAAGGTTATTGAAATAATTATAAAATACAGGCGTCACAGGGGATGCACAAACCTTTATAAAGAATAACTTTTTATCCAGCTTCGGGGACGACGCTGTATTTTTAGAAAATTACTAGAATTTCGATGCAAAGTTGTCATCAAAAATTTGTACTACTGCAGTTTCATTATTTTTAATAAAAGTCCAGTAATTTTCATTGTGGTAGGTGAAACAGACTGTATTTAAAAATTAAATATAAAACTTTCATTGGAGAATGTTCTCACCAATCAGTGGAATGTGTAGGTGTGTATTAGAGTTAACAATATTTTTAAGACAAAATATCTTAAACATACTGTTAGTAATGTACCTAATATCTGATAAAATAGTATTAATGTGCAAGTTTAAAAGAAAAAAAATAGTTTCTAGATAAGGTAAATTCTTATTGCATTGAATATTAAATAAATTTCCAATCCAATCGTGCTACAAAATATACATACCGTTTTGAAGGAACGCATAGCGAATAGATTCGCCATCATTGTTGAAAAACCTGGCGCTAAACATGATTGTGCTATAAATCCTAATTTCAGTTCTGCCAAACAAATGACATCGTCTCCTTGTTTCCAATCCCAAGATGGGATATTCAGTAAATAGGCCTGAAATTACAACATTTGGATACTAATCTGTTGATTTACAAAATCTCAAGTAATATTATAACGAGTAATTATTAGATTATCTATTGATATAAGCTACAAATCTACTGGAAGGATTTGAAAAAGTCTCTTTTTATTAGACTCATACTGTAGCTCTGATGAATACAGGCAACAAATGGTTTTTCGAATTAAAAGTAACATAATCAAGACTTATCCTACAAAAAATGCAAACCTAGCTTCAGATTGTAGATATTTTAATTTAAATAGCTTTCTACTCCAATTGGCAAGTATGTAGAAGTCAGAGATATGTACTTTCTAGCCATATGAAAAAAACTGAATCTATTTGAAGAAGCTTTTCAATTTTTCTATTACGAAAGGTGATAAAAATGAAAGCTTATAAATTTACTATTTTTTAATTTGGAAATTACAGACTTAGAGTATGAACTGTTTGAATTAAATTGTGATAAATGGTGTTAGATAGATAGATGATAGATAGATGTTTAAGAGGTGGCCAGAAGCCTATTCCACTGCGACCTTTTCAGATCTATTGTGGTCCTCGAAAAACTAGATTACATCCCCCAGTCCGACTCTCTTAACGAAGTCTATAAGCTTTGAGACTGTAACCTTCATGTAGTCCCTTGCCAATGGATATTCTTCTCCTAAAGTCAGGAACCGCATATTTACCAGACCGTCGCACTGACATAAGATGTGCTCTGGTGTTTCCTCTTATAGGTGACAGAATCTGCACAGATCCGTCTCTGTCAACCCCATCAGTTTAAGATGCCTGTTTAGCTTACAGTGCCCCGTCAATAGACTTACTACAGTTTTGACCGTTTTCCTGTCTTTACTCAATAAGTCTGACGTAAACTTTTGCGAATGTTCCATTATGAACTGTTTCGCTTGCCTTTGTCCTGGTGAATTCCACCACCATTCCCGTGATTTTTGTGCCACCCATGTTTTCATGGCCGTTTTTATTATATTTTTTGCAATGCCGCAGAAAGGTTCCGGTCCAATGAAAGGCATTGATGAGCCTAGTTTAGCCATTTCATCTGCCTTTTCATTGCCTTTTAGACCCCTATGCCCTGGTACCCAAGCTACCGTAACCTTGCTACGATCCCCAGAGTATTCAGAGCATGCACACAGTCCCATACTAGCCTAGAATTGACCTCTACAGAATCTAGTGCCCTTAGCACCGCCTGACTGTCTGTGAAGATGGCTATTGAACGGTACGTCCTATCCAGCCTTTTAATTTCTTCTACACAGTAGTGAATTGCCGTGATTTCTGCTTGAAATATCGTGGCATTTTGGGATAGACTTACTGGGAATGTTATCCCTTGTTTCCTTCCGACTACGCCGGCTCCCACGCCATACGGCGTCTTTGAGCCGTCCGTGTACCAGGTTGACTCTGCCTTTAATTTGGAAATTACAGACTTAGAGAATGAACTGTTTGAATTAAATTGTGATAAATGGTGTAGAATAACGGATACAGGATGGAATGGACTGCAAGTTAATCCAAAAACTACTCGAGTATGTCTGAAATATTTTAAATTTCCAGTGCTGTCATACCATAAGAAACGTAGAAAGTCTCTATCACATTTTTGTTCAATCAGATTTACTCCAGTTTCTAAACATTGGTTCAAAAAAGGACAGCTCTTTTGATGACAAGAGACATCGAAAACTGGTCGAAGTTTGGTAGTAGTGTTTAACTTGATAACATGACGATGTTGAAGGTAATGTCCTCTATTAGAGTCTACTTCATCCTGAGGAATTCTTTCAATAATACCATCTGCTAACCATTCAGAGAAAATTTTGTTGTATTCATGATAATAATGGTCTTTTTTAAGTTTTACCATTAAATTATCCAATCTTTTTAAGGCAATATCAAAATTTGATGGCAGTGAAGGATGTCCTTCTATTCACGGTAGAGCTACTTCATATCTACCTTGAGCATCGACCTGTACAGTTTGCTTAAAATGCTCAATTACTGCTAAATGACGTTCTTCTTTGCATTTTTGAACTGCAGGTCCTAGAATATCTAGTTTCCAAAGATCAGAAACATCGTGAGTATTACAAAAAAGTGAAACTGCGACAGACGAAAATAGAATGTTGGCATTTGTAAGTGGTATTTCCGCTTTTCCCATCAAAGTCCATCCAAGATTTGTTTCTAAGGCTACCAAACCACTGCTAAGTATACAGTGCGGTCCATATGTATGGAATAAATTCATTTGTAGCGTTATTATGTACTATATGAAAAAAACCTGAAACAGGTCGATTTTTATTCTTAAATCGACAATTTACAGTATGAAAATATTATCCCCCTCCAGCACCCCTTCGGAATTATAAGCACCCCCTCGAAAATTTTAAATTACAAAGGGGGTCGTGTGGCACCTCGTTGGAAAGGGATTTAGTCCTCTGTTCAGCAATATAAAGTTTTTTAAGTTTGGCGCAATCATAACTGAGAAAATTGATTTTTAAGATGTAAAATTTTGATAATGTCTCGTAACACAAAACTTTACGTAGAATGAAGATAATAATGTCACATAATGATTAGAATGTGTTTTTCAATGTATTTGACACTTAAATTAAATGTTCAAAATAACCACCATTCACTTCTTGACAATAACCGAGGCGATATTGGAATTCTCGTACAACATTTTGTATGACCTCGGGGGTTATTTTGTTAATTTCTTCCGTTATCCTAACTTTTAAATCAGCAATATTGTTTGGTCTATTAAAATATACTTTAGATTTTAAATAACCCCATAAGAAGTAATCGAGAGGAGTCAAATCGGGGGATCTAGCCGGCCATTCGATCGCCCCACGCCTTCCTATCCACCTATTGGGAAAAACCTCGTTTAAATAATTAATTTCTAACAGTACGTGCAAAATGCGGTGGAGCTCCGTCTTGTTGGTAGTAAATAGATCGATCTATCTCATTTGGATGATTAACATCAGGAAAAACTCTTTGTAATGTAGGCACTAAAAAGTTAATCAAAAAATCTAGATAAACCTCACCAGTAACTGTGCCCTCAAAAAAATAAGGGCCAATAATTTTATTGTTAATGATACCAGCACAAACGTTAACTTTTTTAGGATATTGAGTGTGAGCCTCACACATCCAGTGAGGATTTCCTCTGTTCCAATATCTACAGTTCTGTTTGTTAACCGTTCCGTTTAAATGAAACGTCGCTTCATCAGAAAAAACTATTTTGTTTATGAACTGCAAATCTGCGTTCATTCTATCCATCATCAATTCACAGAATTCTTGCCTTCTATCAGGATCATCTTCATTTAACTCCTGAACCAACTGAACTTTGTAAGGGTGGTATTTTTCTTTATGCAGAACTCTCAAAATAGATGATTTACTTACATCATTGTCGGCGGCAAGTTCTCGAGTTGTCTTATGCGGATTTTCCTCAATCTCTAGAAGTACATCTAACTTTTTTTCATCAGTAAATTGAACATTTCTACCTGGTTTTTCAATATTTTTTACATGTCCAGTTTCACGAAACTTTTTTTTCAATTTTGCTAACTGTAGACTGCGAAACGTGTTGACCAGGGTATTTATTATTAAAAATTTCACAAACCTCCTTTTGAGTTCTGGTTTTATTACCACAACCAATCATAATTAAAATGTCTATTCTTTGAGTCTCGGACAAATGAGCCATAATTAAATTTAATACGCGCACAAATATTATACTGACGTCTTTTAGTAACTTTAAATACCTAAATGACAGCAGCCTACTAGATTTATATCAATTGTTTATTTAGTTTTTTGACTATTATTTTAATATCTTCACAGTTTTTTCCTAATATTTAGCAGAACAGATACGAAAATAACTGATTATTTCTAAAGTTATTTTAATAGACCAAACAATATCGCCTCGGTTATTGTCAAGAAGTGAATGGTGGTTATTTTGAACATTTAATTTAAGTGTCAAATACATTGAAAAACACATTCTAATCATTATGTGACATTATTATCTTCATTCTACGTAAAGTTTTGTGTTAGAGACATTATCAAAATTGTACATCTTAAAAATCAATTTTCTCAGTTATGATTGCACCAAACTTAAAAAACTTTATATTGCTGAACAGAGGACTAAAATCCCTTTCCAACGAGGTGCCACACGACCCACTTTGTAATTTAAAATTTTCGAGGGGGTGCTTATAATTCCGAAGGGGTGCTGGAGGGGGATAATATTTTCATACTGTAAATTGTCAATTTAAGAATAAAAATCGACCTGTTTCAGGTTTTTTTCATATAGTACATAATAACGCTACAAATGAATTTATTCCATACATATGGACCGCACTGTATATTTTTTGCCAGTCAATAATTTCCCTGCTATATCTCCTCCAATAAGAACTTCTATTGGCCCGTCTTTTCTATCAGTTCTTTAAGTTTTTCTAGCCAAGGGCCTTCTCGTATAGAAACAATATTACTGCAAATGATAGGTTGATCTAACACTTTAAAATTACAAAAATATTTCTTGTTAAAATTGGCAAGTCTGATATTGTAGCTGTTATGCTGAAGTACTTTTGACTGCATCCCACCATGGACCATTTTTTCTTGTGAAACGACTGGAAAACCCATTTCTTCAAGAGAAAATTTATTGATGAAGGATCGTTGTGAACCAGTATCGATTATTGCTCTCACACATCTACTAGAACTTCCATTACTAAGTTCTACAACAAGTGTTTGCAAAAAGACTTCATGATAAGTGTGATTGCAAAGATTTTCAACCTTTGATTGAGATTGAGAACCAATTACTGGAGCTTCAGAAGCTGTCGATTCTAAAACTTCATCTTCGGGGCACATCAGAGTGGAATGTCGTTTTCGGCATTTTAAACATTCTATTTTTACTTTACATCTACGTGCAATATGTCCAAATTTAAGACAAATATGGCAGCAGCCTTTATTTGATAATACCTTCTTCTTCTTCTTTACCGCAGTCTTCACTGGAATGACTGTTACAAAAAACACAACAAACAGATTTGTGATTTAACAAGTCAGAAGCAGTAGGAATCGCTTTAGTATTATCTTCTTTCTTCTTTGAATTCAGTTCAAAACCAGAGAAAGCAAGGGAGATTCTTTCCTCATTTTCAACTTCTCTTCGTAAAAATTTCATTAAATTTTTTAAACGTTCTACCGTTTCTCCAGTTTCATTAGCAGATCTTTGCCATGTTCTTAAATACTTTCTGGGAAGCAAGTTTCTACAGCTCTAAGTTGCGATTCTAGTTTATCGAACAGTGTACTCAAACTGGGTTTAACTCGCAAATTTGTCAGAACTAGTTTTAATAATTCTCGAACATAAAATTCTACAAGAAGTTCATCTTTGCCAAAACGTGCTCTCAAACTTTCTAAAGCTTTAATATAATTTTGGCCACTAGGCGGATAACTTGCTACAATAACTCTGGCTCGGGATTTCGGTATCGTGGCTTGAACCAAATATTGAAACTTATCTTCCAAATCTAAGGATTCTCATGATCCTCATGGATCCGTTTAAATTGACCCCAGAAAGTAAGCCAATCACTAATATCACCTCCAAACCGTTTGAACTCAATACGAGGAAGTTTTAAATGGGAATTATTAGATTGAGATGTAACTTCACTTGATGTCTTTCGGTTTAGTTGTGCTTCTACCACATATTTCAGTTTATTATATTTACTAGTTAGTTCATCTGCCTTTTTAACTTGAAAACCATTATCTTCTTCAGTGCAATCGGCGTCCAACAAAAAATCAAAAATTTTCTTATCCAATTCGTTTATTGCTTCCATTTTTCTATTAAGAAGAAGTAAATTTTCTTGAATATCATTTAAATCAGGTTCAGGAGACTGAATCATTGTTTTAATATTATCATAAATTCGCTGAAATGCTACATGTTGAATTTCTAGAGATCATTGCACCCTCTCCATTTTTCCAGAAAAGGTTCAAATACTACGCGTATAAGACCTTCCGTCAAAAAAACTGGACAAATATGGAAAACTTAATAAAAGAAAAAATTTTAAAAATGTCTCAAAATTCTAAAACCTCTTTGGAGCCTGAAATTAACCTAACCTATGCTGTATTGCTAATTTTAAAATATTAAAAGTTTTCCATGTGACCAGTTTTTTTGACGGAAGATCTTATACGCGTAGTATTTGAACCTTTTCCTTATAAGAGGCATGGTGCAGCAGCTGGTGCAACATCAGAACCAAAACTTAAAACCTGGTGAATTTTTTGGTCCTGGAAGGATCCTGGAAGAAATTCCATTAGCATCCTTAAATCATACCAGTTAGAGACGCCGCTTGAAGTGGTGATAGGAAGAAGAAGTCGAACTGGAGCTGGAAGAGGGCTTACTGGTGTGGTGCACAGATAGATCCTAGATCAGTTATCCAAATCTCTTGATAACTAGGCGATACACAGATGGACAAAAAATCGATCTTCTTCTTCTTGTGGTGCCTTAGTCTCTGCAAACGATTATCATGGCTATTCTCATTATATCAACTGAAACAATTCCAAAGATGTCATCCCAAACCATTGGCGCAGGTTTTGCAGCCACGAATTTCTTCTCTTACCGTCACCCTTTCCCTGTAGGATAAATTGCAGTGGTCGATACTTATTGTTCCCAATAATATACCCGAAGTACTCCATTTTTCTTCTCTTCACTATGAATGTCACTTCTACGATAGTTGTGTGACGGATCCATAAGATGCTCAGAATTTCGAACGCTTCAAATTTTTTCATTAAGGTCTCTGTCATGGTTCACGCCTCAACCATGCCTGGAAGGATGGAATTTCTAACCATTCTTATTTTCAATTGCAGGCTAAGGTTTCTGCTGATAAAAAATCTTTTCATTTTATCGAATACAGTTCTTGCCTTCTCGATTCTGCATCTTACTTCAACCGATTGATCCCAGTTTGCATTTACCATTGATCCCAAGTAGGTCAAAACCATAGGAGGCTGGGCTTTTTTGCTGATGGCTACATATTTTGTATGTTTAGTCCATATTTTCTCGGAAAATCGTTGTGAAAGTCAAAAATAGAAAATGAGACCAATGGAGCTCAAAACTTCAAGGAAGGCAGCCTGGAGTGAACTTAAATAAAGCAAAAGATGGACTTTGAACGCGATTTATCTATCTATCAGAATCTATTTCATGTTTCAAACTAATTATAGTAAAATTTACCTTATTATGGTATTGCATCAACTGTATGATGACTCTAATGTCATCGCTATAATTCTTAATTGATATAACCCTCATAATGTTGGCTGCGTCTTCTGCATCTGGGTCTTGGCAGTATTTGTTGGCTAGAACTAGGCACGCATCGGCTTCGTGTACCTAAAATACAAAAAAAACCTTAAGTTATTCTAAGAGCACCCAAAAAATACATTGATTTTTAGGTTAATCAATTATTTAACCTAGAATAACCGAAAATTAAATAGACAATTTAAAAAAAAATATTTATCTGTTGAAATTAGTTAATAATAAAAAATATTCTACCTAATAACGTTACTACTCTCTTTCATGCTTTGTATTTAAGACAGCTAAAGTTCTAGCATCATTCTCATCAAGGGCGTCTATAGTCTGGGACAGGGGAAGGCCGCGGCCCCACCCTTTCATCCAGAAAACAATAAGATGGCTCCTCAATAAAGAAAAAATCTTGTTCAGTAAGTTTGAACAAACTGAGATAAACAAATCTTTATGAAATAAGTTTACTACCTCCAAGAAAGTTTATTAAATGAATATACTTATTTGTTTTGAATTATTTATAAACACATATGTCCAAAAGTTTGGAATATTTAGAAATAATATATCTACGCCTATGGTTTTTTAAAAACTCTTGTAGATATTTATTTTAAAGCATTTTTAAATAAAAAAAATACTAAATTTGAATCGTTTTTGTATTAATTTGGTCATATTTAATTGATTTGGGTGCTTTTACATTATTCCAATTATTGTTTAAATTTCATTTGAGCTGTTTAAAAATGCCCAGAGACATGATATCATATTTTAATAGGTCTAGAGTAATTGCTTTGTTACAAAAGGGCTTTAGTCAAAGTGATATCGCGAATATTGTTGGTGTTACTCATGGTGCTGTATCAAAAATTAAAAAAATAAATCCAAGACACAAATGATGTGAAGGTTCTTCCCAGAAGTGGCAGAAGTCGATGTACGACAGCAGCACAAGACCAGCAGATAACAGTGATAGCTCGAAGAAATCGACAGGAATCTACAAGTGGCATATCCAGAGAAATTGCTAGACTTGAAGGACTGAATATCTCAAGGCAAACAATTACACGAAGATTAAATGCGGTAAATTTGTATCGCAGAAGACCTCTACGTGTTCCCAAACTAACCTATTAACAAGAAATTGTAAGGTTGCAATGGGCTCAAGAAATGTTACACCATGGTCCTAACTCGAATTACGTGATGTTCTCTGATGAATCAAGAATTGGCTTGGTTTCTGATTCGAGAAGAACGCTAGTTTGGAGGGCTCCAGGACGACAAGCCCGATTAGAAACAGCCCAACCACGTGTTCCATTTGAAGGTAGGAGTATTATGATTTGGAGTGGTATTATGAGTGGTACACGGACGCCTCTCCTGGTTTTGGAGAGAAGAATCACTGGTGCTGTGTACATCGAGGAAGTTTTAAATCCTGTTGTGTGTCTATTCCGGGGTGCGGTAGGTGATGGATTTGTGTTTATGCATGACAATGCATTGCGTAATGTGTTACTTACAACTCTAGTTACGTAATATACTATTACAGAATTCTACGTCGATTAGTATAACTTACTCGTATCGACGAGTAAAGTTGGCGCTAAATTTGAGTCAACAGAATATGGCAAACAACGGTTAATCAATAAAAAATCCGGATGAAGACCCATCCCTAAAATAGATATTATAGGCGCCCTTGATTCTCATTCAAAACAAAAATAAATAAACTAGTGTATGAAAAAATCGTATGAATATCAAGAAATTGAGTGTTGATAAATATACTTCATGCTTATTATCCATGTTCAAGCCTCTAGAGACGTTTTTTCTACTTCATTTTACAACAGTATCCCTTAATTTAGTTCACATTGTTTTATGTAAAATCATCCAGAGGTGTGAACACGACTTTTCAAAATATCTAATCGAAAACTCGTCTATTTAAACTTGAGACCTACTACTTACATCAGAACAGAACTGGAGATCACTTATTTTTTGGTAAAATAATTATTCAAAGAAAAACGTAATTTTAGCTTCAAAAAAAATATGATAAATCAACTATAATTAAACTGATCCTCGTCGAGGATAAAATATTTTTTTCATTTAACCACTACCCTATCTAAATAGTAACGAAATCTAATATAGTAACCCCTAAAATGGAACTCTGTAACCCTACTTGAGGGTGCCATTCGTACAGAATTATGTTTGTAAATGGCCCAAATATCGTGCAATAATATCATGTTGAAATACTTCTTTCAAAACAGTTAGTTTTAAGTTATTAAAACGATTTTAAAACCCTTATATTAACAATTATTTATTATAGGGACATATTTTTAATGTTAAAAGAAGTATCTAAAACCACAACTACATTCATTAACTGTAAGAGTTGTTTTAACACTACATCAGTTAGTATGGAACCTTTAACAACATATATACATGCTCTTGAACGTTTATTTGTATTTGGATATACAATTTTTATATTTGTTAAGATGTTTCAACAGTAAAATCAATTTCGATAACTCGTAAAATGATCCAACCTTTGTTAATAGGAGAACAGAATTTAAAAGCATATTAGGGCAAACAAGATTTTGTTCAAGAAAAGTCCTTCACGTAATCTGGAATAAAATACAGAGAAAAACAAATAAAAAATGTACGATACATGCAGCAGAAGAATCTGATGTTGAGGCTTTACTGGATAGAAATGGATAACAAATAATGAGATGTGGAAGGTAATGACAGTACTTGGACACACAAGGTTGCAGACTGAATCCCAAGAAGAACAAGGGGAAGAAGACAATGAAGTCACGACAAAGAAAGGGTTAGATGTAGCTTACTACAAACAAGTAATTGAACTTTTATAGAAATCTTCTAAATGGGAAAATAGTTATTTATGATATAAGTGTTATAAGTACATTTTTAAGGCATGCATGTGAAGGTTTGCTGCAATTCATATGAGTGCCTTAAAAAGGTACTTTTAACACGTATATTATACAATATTTTTTCTACAAACGTTTGTAGAAAAAAGTTGTTTTGTCATTGTTAGATACTATTGAAACATCTTGTTTGTTGTTAAAATTGTCCCAGTATATCGGACACACATACAAATTTATATAGACATACATATTTTGTGACTATTTACAAACAATAAGAGTTGAATAAAACTGATTTCGAAAATATTTTGGTTATCGAAATGATTAGTTGGCCCGAAACTTACCTTCACCCTTTGCAGATCAATAGGGTTCATAATGGTACCTTGGAAGAATTCTACAGTGGTAAAATGTCTCTTGAAAAGACCTTCCAGTTCTAGGTCTGGCGGTTTCCTGCACATTCCAATAATACCAGCATAAAAATCAGGCAAGAAATGTAAAGCTCTAAATATAATACTTAAAATTTTTAGATACGTTTTCATGTTCCATCATGCAGAGGCTGAGGCTTAACTAATTGTACGGACACTACGTTTTTCAAAACGATGCAAGATTTTCCTTTAATTTACTGTCGTATAAGAATTCTTTTAGACTAAATTTTCCATTCGATTGTTGTACTTTGCTACACACGGAATTTCACGTTAATTTTAAATTTGTTTGATAAATTTCGCTGGATCATTCACTAATTACTTCAAAAATCACGAATTTAGTTCAAGAACTAGCACTCTCAATATTTTTTAATACTACACTGCTCAAAAATTGAAGTGGATATTTTTTCTTTTTCTATAGCAATATTCCTTAGCAAAAGGGGCTTTCTAATAAAAAAAAATTCATGGGTCGCAAGGTACAACGGTCCCAGCGTTTCCTAAAACAGTTTACATGCGAAAATGATTCTGCAGTTATTGCAAACCTTCAGCTGCAAGATTATTATATTTAGACGGAAAATTAACGTCAAAATAATTGATCTAGGCAACTTGTTAAAATTTGTAGGGAAAACTTGCAAAGTTCAGAAGTGTACGTAGCTAAGAAAAGCAAATAAAAAAATTATATTCATAAAATTTTTCATTCACGTAGACTGAATGCCCTAAATGGTACCTTGACTCTTTCAAGGTCAACAGCGTTCATCATGGTTCCCTGAAAAAACTCCACGGTGGTATAATGTCGTTTCAGGAGACCCTCCAATTCCAAATCTGGTTCTTTTCTAAAAATATCCATCGATGTATATACAAAAATATTTCAGTTTCATTATAACAGCGAGAGAATTAATTACAGAATAAGGTCATTGGTTAGGAAATTGTTGGATTTTTAGTAACTTCCCCAAAAAGGGCCATTTTTGTTTTGATTGAATGGTTGTATCTACACTCAGGTGCAAAAAATTCGATCCATACGATTTTTTCAATAAAAAATTAAGATCTTTGGATATTAAACCTTAAAATAAGTTATAGATTGAAAAATACGTATTGAACATCAATAAAACCCATAGTTTACAGAAAATAAATCTTTATTTTATAGAGCCATTCACCATAATAGAGAAAATTGAAAAATGAATAAAAACTTCTTGAAAAAAAATGGCAATACAAATATGTGGTGTATGCAGTGACAATTAATACCTAGTGTTTCCTCCTCGGGCCCTTATAACAGCTTGAATAAGGCGTGGCATCGAGCTAATCAACCTATGGATGTCTATTCTATTCTTCTGGGGTGCGTTTCATGCATGTACTGGAGCTCTAGGCTCATTGTACCCCCCTGAAGTAATCATACCAGGTTCGTTTCCTTCATGTATTCTAGAACGTCCCTGATATTCGCTTTCACGATTTCTTCTGGCTCAGGAAACTGAATGCCAAAGTGTCTCTGTCTAAGCCACTTAAGGCTCGGACAGTGACATATTACGTGAAGAGGAGTTTCGTCTTCCTCACCACATTTTCTGCATAATGGGTCCTCAGCGAGTCCTATAATGTTCATGTGTTTTCGGAGATGGCAGTGTCCTGTAAGCAGTCCCACTGCCTTTCTCAATTGGGTTCTACTTAGGCTGAGTAGTTCTGTAGTTTTCTCCCTGGATGGACCTGTTATGAATAATCTGGATTGCCTGAGTCCAGGCAGTTCCATCCAGAGTTTCTTATGTTGTTCCCTTAGTCTTTCCTCTATTGTTTCCCTTACATGTTGGTATGAGACCCCACATGTGGGAAGAGGTCCGATCAGGGTTCCTTCTGAAGCTTCCCTGGCTAGGAGGTCAGCTTTTTCATTTCCAAGAATCCCTGTGTGTCCTGGTACCCATTCAAGGATAACCTTGTGGCGTTGTGCCAGTTCAGCTACAGTTCCTTGGCAGTGCTTCACTGTTCGTGACGCAGTGTGTACGCTCTCTATTGCTTTGAGAGCTGCTTGGCTATCACTTCTGATCCTGACAGTCCTGTTAGGGACCGTCTCGTTCAGGATGATTTCCGAGCATGTGTTGATGGCAACCACTTCAGCTTGCAGGATAGTCTCTACTGAACTCCAGGTTGAGACTATACGTCTTCCCTGTATTTTCATTGTAGATTCCAATCCCAGTGCTGGTGCTTGTTTTGGATCCGTCTGTGTACCAAACGGATTCATGTTGTTTCCTAGTCTTGGTACGAGCTTCGTCCCTATCCGGAATATGAACCGTATATGGTTTGGAAAGGTCGTAGCAGATAGGTATTCTATCTGAGGGCATGCTCAGTAATTGATTATGTTCAATCTCTTTCGAGATTGTGGAATGGTACCTAGGGATCGCCCTGCCCCATTCGTTGTTTATTTTCAGCCTGTAAGCAGCTGCCAGTGCTTCCCTTTCCACAATAAGATGTAGTGGAGGTAGTCCCAGCATAGCTTCCAGGGCCGCCGTGGGCGTTGTTCTCATCGCCCCGGTTATGGCTAGACAGGCTACTCTCTGTACCCTGCCTAGCTGTCTAGATGCTACTGAGCATCTCGCTTTATGCCACCACACAACAGAACAATAGGTTATGATGGGTGCCACCACCCTCGTATAGAGCCAGTGCATCATACTGGGTTTAAGCCCCCACGTATTGCCCACAGCTCTTCTGCATGCCCAGAGAGCTCTTAGGCCTTTATCTGTTGTGTTTCTAATGTGGTTGGAAAGGGTTAGTTTGCTATCTAGGGTTACCCCTAGGTATTTGACTTCCCCTTTAAACTTCAGCGCTTGGCCCCACATACGAAGCTCCCTCAAGTCGAGGTTCCTTCTGAGGGTGAACGCTATCACGGAGGTTATTGCCGGATTAGTTGACAATCCCTCTTGTCTGCACCATTTTTCGGTAATCCTCAGTGCCAGCTGCATTCTCTCGGACACAGTGGCCCCGAATCTACCGTTTACAGTTTGGTCCAATTCTCTCCATATTTCCTGAAGAGCCGCACCGAGCTCAGCCAGGTTGTTTGAACGAGGTATTCGTGCTCGATATTGCCTTCCCATTATATCCCACAGATGCTCAATTGGATTGAGATCAGGACTGGAAGGTAGCCAATTCATACGGACAATTCCCACCTCTTTTAAATAGTCATTGACGATCCTAGCACGGTGCGGACGCGCATTATTGTCCATGAAAAGAAAATTGGGTCCGATGAACGGGGCAAAAGGTATCACATGCTCATCAAGAATGGTCGTTATCTATCTTGCACCCGTCATAGAACCGCCATCCACGATAGCTAGGTCACTACGAGCTTCGTAACTTATACCACCCAAAATCATCATTGAGCCTTTTCGATAGCTTATTCTTTCTGCAATATTGCACTGAGCAAATCGCTCTCCTTGCCTCCGCCAAACTCTTTCGCGGCCGTCTGGTGACCTCAAGCTAGACCTGGACTCGTCGGAGAACAATACACTTCGCCAGTCTGCGTCATTCCAGTTTTCGTGTTCTCTTGCAAAGGAAAGTCTAGCTCTGCGATGCTCTACGGATAATAGTGGACATAGGGCTGGTCTTCTGGATACTAAATGAGCTTCAGCAAGTCGACGTCGAACTGTCCACCTACTTACATCCACATTTCTCACTTCATTCAGACGATTGGCCAGTTGAACTGATGTGTTATGCCGATTTCTCAAACATGAAGTTACCAAAAATCGGTCATCTCGTTCGGATGTTGCCCTTCTACGACCGGAACCTGGCCTCCTTGTGAAGTTGCCGGTTTCATTGAATCGCTGAACTGCTCTTTGAACCGCCGAACGACTAACACCTAACACATCAGCTGCATAATACTGGCTACGGCCATCTTGAACTAAAGCCACCGCTCTAGCTGCATCCGTCGGAGTTAAGAACATTATATTGCAATGCAACGAGGTTTAACACTACAGGATCACTAAGATAACCTGGGTTAAAATAAATGCAATAAACAATGATTTATCTTTTCGCTTATAGGAATAATTTTTTCAACAGTAAATACACAAGAGCTTTTTTTTTACCGGAAAATTTTTCGATTAATCGAAAGATTTTGCCAATCAGTAATATTACGAAAAAAACTGAAATGATAAAATCGCAAGACCGAAGGTCGAGCGATTTTATCTAATTTCAGTTTTTTGAGTAATATTATTACTGATGGAAAAATCTTGAGATGAAGAGAAAAATTTATCCATTAAAAAAAAGATCGCGTGTATTTTGCTAAGATAAATTAACGACTAATTATATAAAGAAACAATAAAATTTATTCATTCTAAAACAATTAAACTAGTTAAAAGAACAGTTGTTAAAAATACAATTATTAAATATTGGTTGGGGAGTACTGATTTTAATGTTTTCTTCTCGTGTTTCTACGTATGTTGAATATTCTGTTTCCGAGGGTCTCAAATTATTTATAAGTTGTTCATGGTGTTCGGGGTCAATTTGGAGGTATGGTTTAATCGATTGTGATGACGAGTGTCCTGTTATCTTAATAAGTTGTTGATCGCTAACTCCTGCTTTGGCTAATTGGGAAACTGCGCTGGCACGATTTGAATGGTTAGTAACTTTATTATTGATTATGTCCAATCCAATTTTTGCAGCAGAATTTTTTGTCCAAACAGATATGGTATTAATACCTAAAGGAACATTTTTGTACCAACCTTTAGAATTTTTATTTTTCCAAAAAGGCTTTGGAGTTAAAAATAATCGGTCAGAAGTAATATGTTCATTTCTTTTTTCTACTAGCGAATGGAATAGTTTTACAGGGCAAATACTTTCGTCACATTCATTTCTAGTCAACCATTTGCTGTCTGTTAACTTTTTCGAGCCGCCTTGTGCCGTTTTCGAAAATATGGTGTTATATTCAATCCTACCCGTAGGAAGACCATTTTGGTTCTTTTCTACTTTAAAATAATAAATTTTGCAATTATAACAGCTTCTCCTCCTTTCCAAGCCAATTCGTAAGAAGCTATATGAAAGAATCTTTTTTGCAGCCCTTCAGGTTCATTTATATTCCATAGTGTTGCCATTTTTATTATATTTTCTTTGTCTATTGCTGAAGAACACGTCTTTCTTTTTGTGGGAATCAATTGAAGTTGTTTTCTTTTGGCATTTCTAGCATCCCGGGCTTCTTTAAAGGTTATGTCTGTAAAAGGATCAAATTTCAAACCATATTCGTTAAAATATTTCTGTTGTAACATTTTAGCAGTCGTGTTCCATATTGTTTTGACCGCAAATTCTTTGTAATCTTCTCCATTCTTTTTTTTCATATTGAAAGCCCAATCTTTTAATATTTTTGCTAGATCTTGTATTGTAGTATTCTCTTCCAACTTATAATTTCGGCTTTGACAAAACTCCATGAATTGTTTCCATATTAATGACTTCGTATTTTTTGTTGACTTCGGTATTGACTCTTCAATATTTTTTGTAATTTGTTCATGTGAAACCTCTCCAAATCGGTTCATACTTTATGTTTTTTGCAAAGAAAAGGTAGTATTGTTTTATATTGTTAAATTTGACAATTAAATACCTGTCAACAATAATGCAAAATTGATACACACCTACCTACTAGATTGAGGAACATGCGATAAAAAAAAGCGATAAAAAAGGATGCACCTTTTTTATCGATGTCAAAATGACAAAATAGTTTGTAGGTATATGACATTTTAACATTGGAGTTAATTTATCAAATAAAAACACAAATGCCTTTGTGATAAAAAATGCAGAACTAATATAAGCATTTGAGTTCATTTCGGACATACGAGGGCATACCTAAAAATACATATGCCATACAATAACTTGAGAGTCGCAAGACTTAAAATAAATGAGAAAAAAGAAATGGATCGAATTTTTTGCACCTGAGTGTATATATAAACCCGTCGAGGTCCAAATCTACTTCAAGTAGATCCATTTTGTTGATTTGTATTTGATTAGCTTGCCGTTTATGACTTTTTTTATTTTTAGAGCGTTTTTTTTAGTGCTGCCAACCTCACTTCGCTCGGCACGCAGTGATTCACTTATAATAATATCAAATGTAAACATAATTCAGTTAAAATAAATGAATCACTGCGTGCCGAGCGAAGCGAGGTTCGCAGCACCAAATTAATTATAACTAGTGATTAGTTTAGATTGATTCGACAATTATGGCAGAAAAATATTTATTAAATTAATTTACACAGTGCGGTTCTAAAGTCCTTTCCCCCCCATTTATTTTTTTGAACCATTAGAATTAGAAATTTGAAATTTTGGGAAAGTGAAGTGGGGAATGTAAATTACTTTTTTATAGATAGTAGGTGACCTAATCATAAAAAATGGCGGACGTGGCATCCTTTTGGAAGATAATTTTAAATGGCACCATATGACAAGTAATACATCATTTGAAAGCTTTTTTCAAACCCTTTCCAATGATACCAAAAAAAAATTAATTCTTCCTTATTTACAACTTTCAACCCAAAATTATAAAATTATTAAGGGTTTAAAAATATTTTGTTTGGTAAAAAAATACGTTCTAATAATAAAAAAAATTAAATAATATGTTCAAAATGTTCACCATTTACTTCTTCGTAATAAAAAAAACTTTACCGATTTTTTATTTAAATCGAATTCTTTGCTTTACATGTAGGTACAATGCTATTAACTGGCGCACTAAAAGTTTAAAATGTTTGGCACTATACTATTCTTGTTTAAATTCAAGGTTTTTATTTTTATTTCTTTTTGGTTCATATCTTAATTATAATTTGTAAAAATAGTAAAATTTTACCTCTTTACCATTATTGTGATTTAGTAAATTATCCGTTAATAATAAATAAGAGTTTTTTAAAATGTCGCGAACTATGCAGGAAAAAGTTGAAGCAATTTTAATTATTGGTGAGGCTAGAACTAATCTGCATGATGCCGAACAGATTTTTAATGAAAGGCATCCAGATCGACCAATATCCAGACAGTACCTGAGACAACTTCTAGATAAATTTCATAGAACGGGAAACGTTGCAGACGCTAAGCGAAGTGGTCGACCTGGAATTTGTGAAGACAAACAAGTCGAAATAGTTGCCGAAATGGTAGTCAACCCCATACAATCCACCTCAAATGTTGCACAAAGTTGTGAAGTGTCTTTATCAACTATAAAAAGAGTTTTAAAGAAACAAAAATTTCATCCTTATAAAATGAAAATGCTCCATATGCTGACAGAAGATGATCCAGATCGCAGAATTGAATTCTGCGAGCAAATAAGAAATAAAACAGAACAGGATCCTTATTATCTTAAAACAATTTGCTTTAGCGATGAGTGCTCTTTTTTTCTTAACGGTAAAGTTAAAACCCAGAACGTAAGATACTGGAGTGATACAAATCCTCACCTTTTTTATGAAGGTCACACCCAGTTTCCTCAAAAAGTGAATGTGTGGGCAGGAATTTTGGGAAACTACATTGTTGGGCCTATATTTTTAAACGTAAATTTAACTGGGAAAATTTACCTGGAATTACTCCAGAATGGTATTGAACCCCGAATCTTAGAGATTCTTGAGGATCAAGCTGACGAGTTCCATGATATGGAAATAACTTTTCAGTAGGATGGTGCTCCTCCCCATTATTATCAACCTGTTAGAAATTATTTAAATGAACAATATCCAGATAGGTGGATTGGACAACGGGGTCCAATAGAGTGGCCTGCGCGTTCTCCCGCTATGAACCCACTAGATTTCTTTTTATGGGGGTACCTAAAATCAAAAGTTTATGGTAAACCAATTGAGAGCATTGACGAATTAAAACGAAGAATTAGTGAAGAATGCAGGTTAATTTCTAGAGAGACACTTGAACGCGTTCGGGAAGAGTTTTCTGCTAGACTTTTTTATTGCCAGGAAGTAAATGGTGAACATTTTGAACATATTATTTAATTTTTTTTTATTATTAGAACGTATTTTTTTACCAAATAAAATATTTTTAAACCCTTAATAATTTTATAATTTTGGGTTGAAAGTTGTAAATAAGGAAGAATTAATTTTTTTTTGGTATCATTGGAAAGGGTTTGAAACAAGCTTTCAAATGATGTATTGCCATATGTTGCCATTTAAAATTATCTTCCAAAAAGGCCCACGTCCGCCATTTTTTATGATTACGTCATCTATTATCTATAAAAAAGTAATTTACATTCCCTAGTTCACTTTCCCAAAATTTCAAATGTCTGATTCTAACGGTTCAAAAAATAAATGGGGGGAAGGGACCTTGGAACCGCACTGTATGCTATCCTGGTTTACTAGTATTTGCATATTTAAATTTTTTGGTTAAATGTGATTTCTTTAAATTTTAAAAAGTGGACCTGCCTTGGGGAGTTTTCCAAAAATCCAGTGACTGTCTAAATAAAGAACCTTCTCCATAATTATACCCCCTCGCTATAGAACTAACAAAAGTGCGGATTTTTGTTTGTGGTGTCAAGGTAGCATTTTCCTGTTTACTTTTAAAAAAAATTAATAAAATAAACGGGTTTATGTGTTAGTTAATTATTGTCCTTTACATGTAAAATAAGAAATATCTAATTATGCCTGATTCGCCACCTAAACATATCGAAAAAATATTTTGGTAACTAAAACAGTAAGACTTAGAGTTTTCCAGATCGGCTAGGTGTCCCTCTATCTGCGTGTACTTTACCAATGGAACAATATTAACAAAAACAACAACTACTTTATACAAAAATAACTTACCTGTGTAAAAATACTACTTCAACATCAACATCTTCGCGATCTTCGTGAAGAAAGTCTTTTAAAAAATGTGATACCGATTCATAGGTTATATGTCCACACACCACTATGTGCCTAAACAAAGTAACAACTGAAATTAAAACACGTAATAGGGTTTTTTTTAGCAAAACCAAAGTTTTTGTTCCAAAAAGTCATACTAGATTATTAATTTTTTGGTTTGAAAAACTATAACGCTGAAACCGCCATTAGCCAAGGGCAAAAGGCCCTTAGAAGCTTTCAGCAAGTTTAATTGCTATTTTAATTGATTGTTTAATGTATAAACAATTAATTTACAAGGTCTAGAGATGTTTCAGAACATTTTGCGCTGACTTAAAAAGGCCTATAACTTATTTTTCCTAATACAATCATCACCAACTTTGCAAATCAATTGTTAATAAGTAATTTAAGCCATCAATTAAACTTATAATCAAATTCCTGCAAAGCCTCTGGACTTAAAACTTAAAAACTTTGATTTTGTAACTATGTAATATTTACAAATTCAATTCGTAAGGTTGTGATCAATTAAAATCTAGGAGCATTCTTTTTGTTGTATCTACAGGTTAGAAAACATTCAAATCAAACTACGTACTATTCTATTTTTTTATAAGCCTTTTTGCATTAAATAAATTCAACAAAGTGGATCTAATTTTTAATGTGCCAAGCATTCTCTTGCTATTTCTTCTATTTTTATTATTTTATTCATAAATTTTATAGATATCAATAAATATATTAACGGCACGTAGATGGCGCTGTTATTTGTCGTTAAAATTGTTACTGGACATGTTTCAGAAAAAAATATAAAAAATTTTGTCAGTATAGTTTAATCTATTATCATGCAACTAGAACAACAGTATTAAATATTAAATTTCTGATAAGCCTTTATTAAAAATATACGAGGCTTTGTGACTCTCAGCCAGTATATTTTAAATTATTACGGTATTTGATTTTAAAAATTAAAGATTTCTTTTAAATTGACCATATTTACAAATGCCAATCAAAACATACAAAGAGTCTACTTAGGGAAAGTGTAATAAAAATAAGTAGATTACAAAAAATGTTATAAGACAAAAAAAATTAAAGAAGAAAATACAAATTTAAATAGACTAAGAAAAAGGTATCCAAACTAAAATACAGCCAGAAGAATGCTAGAAATAATCATGTAAAATCTCATAACTACTACTTGAATGCTGATGGGGCATTTACATCTTTAACAACAGCTATATAGATTGAAATTATATTTTTTGCTATTGAAAATGATATGTGGCATTGAAAAGAAAAACTTCGATGAATGGGTCGAGCTTTTGAAGAAATTATAAGGGGAGAAGAGCTGAAAGAAAATTTATAGCTAGAGGAGGCATTTGTAAGAGTTAGGTTAGGTTAGGTTAGGTTAGGTTAGGTTAGGTTAGGTTAGGTCGCATTAATGGGCATAAGAAAACAATTGGCTGGTAGAGAATGCGGACTGCAGATGAGGATGAAACGGCTGAACATATCTTGTGTAACTGGATCAATAAATTTGGTCTGCATCAAATCGAGTCCAAGGACTTGATGGAAGTGTCGTTAACGACCCTGATGAGGTTCATCGGAGGCACAGGGCTGATAGAACCTAAGGGTGAGCCAGAATAAATCTTTCAAATAATAAAAATGTTTTCTCATCAAATTCCAATACGTATTGAACAGTCCAATGGAAAGTAGGACAATGTAGGATGGACAACCGTCGATAATATCAACGACTGGTTTAAATCAGTAGTTAAGGTCTGACTCTATTCTCCCTTAGCCACAGATAAATGCGTTAAAAGCAACAGAAGAAGAAGAATAAATGATCAATATGTTCCAGCTGTATTGTATGGGTTGTTATTGATTATATAACTATTAGACCTTCATCGTTTGTCTATAATTTACATTGAATTGGAATCAGGTACCTTAAAATTTTTGATTGGTACAATTTTACCAGCATTAAAACTAAAAAAAATATGGTCCAATTAGAGAGAATATGGAAATATAGTCAAATAAACCGATTCTTACTGTAAACTACATAAAATACAAACTATTTATCATAAAAAATGGTACACCCGGAAGAAATTAAGTTATTTAAAACTAAAAAATAGAAAATTGTTTCTACCTGCACCCAAGGTAAAGAAACTTAATAGTTTCTATACCAAGCTTGATCCTGGGCTATATGCCCCAACGGAGATTGAATTATATTCCAATAGAAAACGTGATGGCGACCGACTTCGTCGATTCTTAAAACCGTCTCTGCAAATCAACGATTTTATCAGGGAATCGTGGATTCACGGTTTATGTATTATTATGTATTACTTACCTCGTACTGATGATGACACAATAATGCCGAAACCGGTCTGCGAGTAGTGTTCTTCCCTGGAGCAATGGGAACTTGCCCCACTGCTGCAATGGAGGTGATTTTAAACTTGACCCCACTGCACATTCTGCTAGAAAGTGTAAGGAAGAAAACAATATATAGAATGATCAAAGAAGGAATTATCAGGGAAAAACCTCGATCACTTCAATTTGATCAAACTTGGAAAATGCCCCAAGATGATATGCCAAAGAAATTCAACTTTGTGAGAAAATTCATCACAAAGGAGCTGAAACCCCACATTTGGGACCAGAACCATATTGTGGGATCAGCAGTAAAGTATTCTTAGGAAAACTAAGGGAAGAAATGGAGAAGGAATAATCCAAGTACTGGAATCAACTGGAAGGACTGAGGCAATCTAGGATACTACTGGGGAACTATGATCAGAAGAGATCTCTTAGCTGCCTCAACCTCAGTAAAAAAAAGGCTCCGAATTTTAACGGGAATACTAACTGGGCATTGCCGGTTAAAAAGCCACATGAAGAAACTAGGGTTAGCAAATGAAGCAAAGTGCAGATTCTGTGAGGAAGAGGATGAAACCTCAATGCACATACTCTCAGAATGCTCTGCCTTGCAGAATTCTAGGGCCAGATACCTAGGAGCACATGAAATAGAAGAGGGGGATCTACCTGATTTGAAGCCCGACGATGTCCTAAACTTCCTCAGGAAAATAGGACTCGAAGAGCTACTATAAATCTGAGAAAATATCAGAACTTGGCAAGTAAGGGGGGACACAATAGATCCTAGAGGTCGCAGTGTACTTATCACCCCTAATTTATACATACATACATACATTAACGTGACAACACGGCAGCACACTTGTCAACCAAGAAAGAAAGAGAATAACATAACATGTTGCCAAATTTCTAACGTATATGTAGAGAACGTTGTGAATGAGGGTCAAAAATCAATTTCGTCCCACGCTACTAATTCTGAGATAATCATCAAAAACGTGCCCTATGTCTATTGATGAGTTTTTGGCACCAATCACTATTTTATGAAGACAAATTTCCGGCTAACTTGTTTTTAATAGGTGATTTGGCAACATTGGATGTCAAGCGGAACATCAACAGACCAATAAAGACACCCCTTAACAAGTTACGTCATTATGAATACAAATTGGCGTCCTGTCATGGATTTTTTAAAATGGGTTATGAAATTTCATGATTTCGAACAACGAATAAGCTCATAAATCGCATTTTTAATAGTTTTGATGGGATGCAAAAATTATTTAGGGTCTGTAACAATACGATGATGTAGTTCAAGGTCCAATATTCAATGTCAGCCCAGTCGTCTATTAATAAGAAATGGTTTATTCCAGAAACAATACGCAAAAAATACTCAGCTCCAAGTCTATTCACAACTTTTAATAGTAAGGTTCACAAATTTAATGCGACATGTTTCGGTCTTCAGACCATCATCAGGCTATAAAGAAACAATGGTGTCAGAAGAATCAAAGTTTTAGAAGTTATAAGAACCTTAGTATTAAATGTTGTGGATAGACTTTGAGTTTTATTACTACAATTATAAATATTTATGCTGAGTTTCAATAAAATAAATATAGTGCTTCTTGGTGTACCACTTTTTTTATAATAATTAGTATAATTTTAATAACAAATAATTTTGTTTTTCCAGAGAAATCAAACTTTGTAAAGGTAGACGGTGTTTGCGTATGTGTATATGTTATCAGAAACTTGTTTTCTATTAGTGATCAACAAACAAATGTTATGTAAGACTATTCTAAATATTATTTACAGTGAGCGCCTAATCACAGCCTGGCCACGCACATCATCTGGTGGCAACACCATGCAAACCACTGACTAACAAAAAATTCAAGAATTTGTTTGAAAACATCAAACTTAAGATACTGAAACCTCTAGCATACAAACAACTTAAAAGACAAGAACTTCTGATCAATTTTTAAACAGGTATTTTTTATTTTCATTTTAATTGTGTTGGTAACTTAATTGTAATCGAAAATTTAAGTCATTATGATTTGAAATTGTTCAGAAATTGTGTATTGATTGCATGCTAAATACCTACATTTTCAAACAGATCCGAGAAATAGATAATATTAATAATATAGTTACAGTTATAATATTCCGGTAACTACTACAAGTACATTTAGCAGGAGCACAACACATAAAAAAAACTGAAAAGGACATCAAGAGGGATAGAATCAGAGCGTGCAGGAAAATGGTAGTCGAGTAGCTTTCTTATAAAAAAAAACGTTTACAAAGATTATTTTTCTAGGAAATTATGAAAATACGTCCCGAGTTAGTTTATGTTTGTTGTATTTTTACTTTTGTTTATAGGTATACGAAAATAGTCCAGTCAATGAAGCTCCGAAAAATTTTACATGAAATTTTGGAATTAACTTAACTTTAAAAGTGATAGATCCGACTTCCGTTCTTATATTTCTCGTTAATGGTGATGTTTTAAGTCAAAATAACCTGGGGGGTCGATAAAAGACTCCATTGCAAGCAAAATATGTTCTATAATTTTTTTTCGAAAACTCGATATGTTTCAAGTTATTGCCGATAGAAAATTTGGAATTTTTCCACGGTTTTATTGCAAATACCTATCTCAAAAAATAAACATTTTAACAATAATTTCATAAAAAACAAACTTTTAGCAGGTAAAAAAATGATCAAATTGATTTTTTATTGAGTAATCATTATAGCAAGCAAAATGTTGGGTATAACAGCCACGTTTTTTTGGTTTGAAATTGAATTGATGTATTCAATGCCATCTAGCGTACAACGGATGCATTTTATCCACATGACGATGAAAAACTTTTTTATAATGCTTGAAATAATCTTTAAAATGAGCCGTGTTAAAAATGTTTCGCACGTAAATTGTGACAGTTACAAGGTAAAAAATAGGGGAATCAAGTATCAAATATATTTATGTCATTTGCAGCCATAAAGTTTTGAATCTCCAATTTCGTATTCTTTGAGCCAGGAATTTTTTGCAATTGTCGATTATGATAGCTTGCGCTGTCCATTACTATAACGCTGTTTGGCGAAATGTTGGGTAACAGACAATTTTTAAACCAATCTTCAAAAAGCTCTGCTGTCGTATCAACACAAGAGTCCTTAATATTTTTGGCAGAAAGCCACATAGCGTTTGGGATCTAACCATTTTCTGATCCTGCGTGTAATATTGTGATTCTCTTCCCTTTATTTGATGGTGCTTTTGTTTTACACTTATCAGAGGAATCAGACCATCCTTTGGAAGGGGTGTCATGCGTTTCAAACCACGTCTCGTCGAGGTAGAGTATTGGCCGATTTTCAGACCGGTATTTTCTTATTGACGTCTCTTGTCAATTTTGCGATATTTAAAGCACATTGCAGACAGAGCTCGCCAAAGAGTAGTGAGGCCACAGTTGATGTGAGTTTCGTCATTGATGAGCCGCTGTTTCCGGCTTTTGATTGTAGGGACACGCTGCTCATCGTACATAGTGTAGATTTTTCGCCTTATCAAATCTTCTTCACAGTCGTCTAGACTTTTTGTGACACCGGAATCTTTACGCTTTTTGCTTGATTCCATGGAATTTTCAACAATTCCTCTAACTGAAGTAACTTCTTCAAATTACTGGTTACTCTTGCTGCAACACCCGCGTTATATCCATGCTGAAATAAAAACTATATACATTTTTTATAATGATTTTCGCGTCACAAGATAAGTAATTCTTCTTTAACGAACCACTGGAAGAAGCAATGTTACTTTTGATCCACGAACGCCACATACTGCCTATTCTGTACGTTGGGGTATAAAATCTTTGCAATTAATGCCTGTAATAACAAATAAATGTTATAAAATTATTGCACGCCTTAACACAGGTGAACATTTCCAATGAAATACAAAGACTAAAATGAACAAGAAGTGTAAGCTGTAATCCTCTACAATCCCTCTCTGAGAAACAAAAGTACCTGAATCAGGTCCTTTTACATTTATGATGTGCATCTCGGATTTTACAACTTAAGGACCTAATTGGTTTTATTAAAATCCTTCAGTCAATACCATTTATTGTGAAAACTACTATACAATGTCACACCTGTTTATTAAATACGTTTTCTAGCTATAAAATAGCTGAATGTCAATTTTTTTCAGTTTGAGGGTCGTTTTTACCCCTTAAAAATAAGAAGCAGAGGTTGGGTTGATATCACTTTTGAAGTTAAGAGTAATATAACTCCAAAATTTAATGTTTTTCGCTTCAAAGACTGTACTAAAAATACTTTTATTACAACTAAAGTCAAAGTGACGTCGTTTTTCATACATAAACTGAGGAACTGCTATTTTCAAATGACAATTGATCCCATCCCGTATTTCTACATTTACAATTTGTTTTCTCTAACCGATTTGTTCGATTTTTATTATTTTTTTTGGTATGCAAAAACAAAATGATTATGCTATCTCACCTTCGACCTCTCTCGTTCTTCAAGGTTCCACCATATTTTGGTCTAGTCCCAATCAAGTCTATTATTTCTGGGATACAACTGGCGAATATCGCCTAAAGATGCCGAAACAAAGAAATCATATAGTTCTAAATGATATTATCCATCAAAAGCTCTTACTGGATAATTGTTTCTTGTTTTTTATCACCTTCGAGTATAATTTTATGAAAATATCGAGCTCTATTCGTACAAAAAACTTCACTCACTTTCCAGTAGGAAGAAAATAAAACAAAAAACAATTACCCACATAAAAAAAATGTTCATTAAGCTTTATATAGTTGGGAGCATCGAATAAAGGAGGGAGTAAAAAGGAGTCAAGGACGAACGTAATAACAAAAACATACATTTTTTTCAAACAAACGCCGTGTTAAAGTCCAATTGAGGAGCCTTGTACGAAATAAATTTTGATAAAAATATCTTTAGATCGAATTATCGTCCAATTTTTGTCCTCTGTAATTTTCTTGTAGTCCTGCACTGGTTTTTGATCATCGTACCGTGCGTGGCACTAGCAGGCTGTGCAGGCAGTTATGTAATGTGCTACTAGAATAATATAAGTCTACAGGTCGATCTAGAATAAAACTAGGCGCAAAAGTAGCTAGTCCAAATCCTGAAGAAATAAAAATATTTTTTCTTTTTCTATTCATAACAATTACTCGCCCTGTATGTATACCTGTACGGCGTTGAACAGTCAAATTGAATAAATTCCAAAATGGATAAATGGGGAAATATTCCAAAAAAACGTTTGGTATTTTTAGTTGTCTTTTTTCTTTCCAATAACATATTTTGGCACTGGATAGGTTATGTGACAGAGGCCAATACCAACTTTGTTATTTGAAAAACTAAATCCTGTATTCTCTATTATTCACGATTATACAGGGTGTTTCAAAAAAAGGTAACACCGTCTCTAGGATAGGTAAAAAACAGAAAAATAATTGCGGTTTGCTTAGTAAATTTTTTTCTAACGCCATCCGTTTTCAAGATAAAGGGCGTTGAAGAAAATGAAAAATTACACATTTCTTACGATTTTGCCCAAACTACTGGCACCATTCCAATGAAATTTTATACGAATATGTTTTGGAAGCATCAAAAACTTTTTCTATTGGAGCAAAACTCTATTTATTGTTGACTTATTGTCATAACAATCAATAAATGTCAATTTTACATGGCAAACTTAGAGAAAAGCGAACTTTATCATTAGTTTATACCAGGAGCGATTATTACTTCATAATTTTCAAATCAAAATATTCCGAAAACGGTACATAATATCGAGTTTTACCAAGAGTACCTTTTTGGTGTAGAATTAAACGATGTTTATATTCACTTGGAGTTTTGACTAATAATTCTACCCTAAAAAAAATTATGTTGAATAATACGTTGTATGAATCGTGTAACTAGCGCCCTCTATGAAAGTTAGTTATAAAAACAAATTCATGGGATATATCAGCTTCCAAAACATATTCGTATAAGATTTCATTGCAATGGTGCCAGTAGTTTCGGCAAAATCGTAAGAAATGTGTAATTTTTCATTTTCTTCAACGCCCTTTATCTTGAAAACGGATGTCGTTAGAAAAAAATTTTACTAAGCAAACCCCAATTATTATTCAGTTTTTTACCTATCCTAGAGACGGTGTTACCTTTTTTTGAAACACCCTGTATAAAATATACTAGACAAATTTCATGTAATATGTCCTGTAATGTGTTTTCAATTTTATTGCAAAAAGAAAATAGAAAAAAAGTAATCTTTACACATTTATTACTTGTTGATAAGAAAGCAAATAAAAACTATTGCTATTACGATATAAAAAAAACTAAAGTCTGTTTTTGTTTTTATTAATTTAAAACGTCAAGCTAGCAACTTAGCTTTCTACACGATATATGACTTGTTATTGAGATATTTTACCTAACGTTAATGTTTGTTAACCTTTTTGAGACATAAAGATATCTTTCAACAGTCGCGGCCCGTGATAATACAAGATGGTAGTGCCAAATTTTTAAGAAATATGATAACCCTGCCTGAAAAGTTTTTTGGGGTGCCATGTCCAAATTTTTACCAAAAAATCGTTTAAAAAACTGGTTTTTAGCAAAAATATATCACGGTATTGTCAAAATAGGTAAAAATTTTAATTAAAAACATAAATTAAGGACAAAGATTGTTCATTGTATTTCTGAGGAATGTTTTAGTCCGTTTATGTATTGAAAAAGAGCGCTCTGCTTCAGATATTGACATAGGTATTGTTATCAAAATACCTAAAAGGTTAAGAGTTTCCCGAAATGTACAATTTAAACCTTCGATATTTAATAAAATTGACAGCGGGACAGCTCCGAAGGTGGTACTTAATTCGTCTCTCTGATACAATACTTGTAATTTATTTTTAAGCATGTTTTTGTATAAAAATGAAAATTGCATACATGTTTCATTGAGAAATGACTCGGAAAACTGATGCCTAAATGCCGAAAACTTCTCCGATATAATTAAATTAGAAGCGACCAAATGTTGTGTTGAACCTTTTTTTTATTTGCAATAAAATGCGATTTTTGTCCATTTCCACTTTGTTTTTCAATTTTTAAATCGGGAATAAGCCGGCTTAATTTGTAGTTTTTCTTCTAGCGAAAAACCACTAAAATAATTTTTAAGACGCCAATTTTATTCATTGTCACAATAAATTAAAAACTAGGAAATAAGATATTTAAGCAAGTTTATCGAAAAAAAGACAGGCGTTACTAACGTCAGTATATTAGCAATAGTTGTGGCTGTGCTGGGCACAAAGCTATCGGTGAATTTATCATTTAAATATTAGTAAAATGTCCAACAATCTCTATCTCTTCCCTAGTGCCTGGGCTAAGAAATGGCACACGACATCAGCTTGCTTCGAGATCTATGCAGCGCGAGGTTGCCACATTTCAAATAATTTATGAAAATGAAAAGAAATGCATAAAATTGAAATATAAAACGATTTAAAAATAAAAAATGTATTTCTGTCAAAAATAAGGTAGTACCATGGCACAGTGGCACTATCTCACGAGCCGCCACTGTCTTACAATGTATGTTTAGTTGCCTACATCACAGGACTGTGCCAATCAAAGTGATTTTATAAAAATGATTCGACTATTTAATAAAAAAATTGTTAATTTCTTTATCCCGAGAGCCAATTAGTAAAATAAAAAAGCAATTTTATGAGCTTGGACATACGAGTTTTCAGCTGGCCTGTAATATCAATGGATGGAAAAAAGTTATGACAATTTCAGGACGATTCTATTAATAGGTCAACAATGAGGTTACAAATTTAAACCTGGGGAAAATTTCTTACGTGCGAAGTGTATCATAACGTCTTCAGGCAATATATGGACATCTTCATTATAAGTCTTTAAAAGGAGATTCATTAAAAATAAAGTCTTTGTCTGTTTCTTGTGCGTTTCGCATGGTCATAAATTATACCACAGATTCTGGGGTCAAAAATATGTTGATTGAACCCCACTTACCTATACATACAGAATATTTTTATTGGAAAAAAGTACAATTCAAAGTATCAAAAGGCGTGGTATGAATTGTAGTCCCTTTTACAACAATTTATTTAAATCGGCTGTTCGACATTGTATAAATTATTATGAATAATTACATTGTAAACAATCGGTATTAACCACTTCGTGTATAATCGATAATTTATGGTAAACAGGTGATGAAATTGTGTGCATGGCAGATTAAAAACGCGGTGTGTTCATCCAAGAATATCCGAATAATTCAAAAGTTCCAGACCGTCGACAGACACGATCGTTTCAATGCCAAAATTTCGGATTAGTCCGAACAAAAAGTAAAGATTTGTCGATTCTAATTTATTCTCCACACTAAAATTACATAATGCTTTGAATTTTTGACCTACAGTGTTTTTTTATACATATATACCAAATTGACATTTTATTGTTTGAGATAATAATTTGATATACACATAAAGTTTGGAATATTTAGAAATAATATATCTACGCCTATGGTTTTTATTTATTTTAAAGCGTTTTTAAATCAAAATAATACTGAATTCGATTCTGTTTTGTATTAATTTGGTCATATTTAATTGATTTGGGTGCTTTCACATTGTAATTGTAATTGCTTTGTTACAACAGGGCTTTAGTCAAAGTGATATCTCGAATATTGTTGGTGTTACTCAGGGTGCTGTATCAAAAACTAAAAAAAAATTCCAAGGCACAAATGATGTGAAGGATCGTCCCAGAAGTGGCAGAAGTCGATGTACAACAACAGCACAAGATCGGCTGCTAGACTTGAAGGACTGAATATCTCAAGGCAAACAATTATACGAAGATTAAATGAGGTAAATTTGTATCGCAGAAGACTTCTACGTGTTCCCAAACTAACAAAAAATTGTAAGGTTGCAATGGGCTCAAGAAATATAACACCATGGTCCTAACTGGAATTACGCGATGTTCTCTGATGAATCAAGAATTGGCTTGGTTTCTGATCCGCGAAGAACGCTAGTTTGGAGGGTCCCAGGACGACCAGCCCGATTAGAAACAACCCAACCACGTGTTCCATTTGAAGGTGGGAGTATTATGTTTTGGAGTGGTATTATGAGTACACGAACGAAGAAGATTGTAGCGTTGATATCAACGATTGTAGCCAAAGCTATTGGATACGCCTCTGTGCCCAACCTTTCGTGCGCTAAGGCATGCTAGGGGTGGACCCACACGATATTAATTTTCGTGAAAGGACTTTATGACCACAAACAAATAAATAACCAGCTCGAGTAACCTCAACTCGAGGAAAGCAAGCCTCCGGGTCCTAAACAAAAGCTACTTTACCAGCTATTGCAACAATAGATGATAAAAAATTAGTGATTGATTTAGACCAGACTCTGAGGTCTTTAAATACTCTTTTATTGAATGAAATTAAGCAACAATAAACAAAAGTACCTACTAGCCAATATAAACATTCCTTATACAGTGTGTAAAAGCCAAATGGAATAAATTCATTATTTCGGTTACTGTACATATTTATAAAAAATCCCGAAATACGTCAAATTTAAATTATAACTTGACATTCTTAAACGTGAAAATACAACCCCTACCAACCCCCTTAGAATGACAGATACAACCCCCAATTTTTTAAATGGGAAGTATAGGCTTGTGATATATCATTTGAAAGGTCTCTTCATTCTCTATTCAAAAATGTTATTGTTTTTAAATTTAATGCAAAAATTAACATAAAAAAAATTAATATCATGTTGTTACCGAAATTCGCTACAATACAATCAAAAACTAAAATGTAATGCAAAACGTAATAAAATGTAAAACACGAAAAAGAACTATGAATGTTAATGAAGTAGATGTTCAAAATGTTCTCCGCGAACGTCTTGGCAACATCCTAATCTCAAATAAAACTGTCTTCTAACATTATTTAACATATCAGGCGTGATCGACCTAATCGCAAGCGTTATTCGTTCTTTTAAGTCATTTAAATCAGAAGGTTTAGTTTTGTACACATGGCTCCTCACATATCCCCATAAAATGAAATCTAATAATGTAAGATCAGGTGATCGCGCTGGCCATTCAATCGATCCTCGCCTCCCTCCCTATTCACCGATTGGGAAATATTGTATCGAGGTAGTGCCGGACATTAAGTTGGTAATGTGGTGGTGCTCCATCCTGCTGAAACCATATCGTATTCGCTGGAACTTGAGGGTTACCTGGATCAGGATATAAATTTGCCAACGTTGGAATGACATCATTTTGAAGTAGTGCCAAATAATTGTTGCCATTCAAGTTGCCCTCAATAAAAAAGGGACCAATGATATTGTTCCCTACAATCCCTGCCCAAACATTAACCTTTTGAGGGTATTGAGTGTGTTCTTCTCTCATCCAGTGAGGATTTTCCGTGGACCAGTAGCGGCAATTTTGCCGATTAGCATGACCGTTAAGTAAAAAGTACACTCATCAGAAAACATAACGTCTTCTAATTGGATAATATTGTTATCCAACATGTCCATCATTTGCTCACAAAAAAAGTTCTCCTATCGAAATCGTCTTCCATGAGCTCCTGAGTAGGTATCATCTTATACGGATGCAATTTATTTTCTTTTAATATGTTTGCTATCGATGTATGGCTAGCATTGAATGTAGTGGATGCCTGTCTACTCGATGTATGTGGGTTTTCCTGAAACTCAAGCAACACATCTAATTTGAGTTCATCACTCAGTGCATTGGCAGCTGCTTTTTTTATCTGCCTTACATGACCAAACTCGCGAAACTGCTTTTCTATTTTACTTATTGTTCCTTGGGATATAGGCGGTAAATTAGGAAATTTCTCATGAAATAGGCGAGTTACTTCCTGTTGTGTTCGGATGTTATCTCCATAACCAATCATTTGTAAAACTGTTATTTTATGCATTTCCATTAATCTAACCATTTTTCAGAATTGAATTGAACAAACTTTATACTTAAATTGCAACAATGACAACTTAAATAAAACTATTTACTACTGCTTGTTAAAATAGCGTTGCCACGGAAATTCTTTAAAGTTTTTTAATGGTTACCATCTAAAAACTACATTGCTATGGTTTTTGTTCACTTTCTCATTATCAAGACCTAAACGGGAAATAAGTTTTAAGTATATTGTAATAAGTTTCGAGTATATTTTAGCGAATTTCGGTAACAACATGATTTTAATTTTTTATGTTAATTTTTGCATCAAATTTAAAAACAATAACATTTTTGAATAGAGAATGAAGAGACCTTTCAAATGATATATCACAAGCCTATACTTCCCATTTAAAAAATTGGGGGTTGTACCTGTCATTCTAAGGGGGTTGAAGGTAGGAGTTGCATTTTCACGTTAAAGAATGTCAAGTTATAATTTAAATTTGACGTGTTTCGGGATTTTTTATAAATATGTACAGTAACCGAAATAATGAATTTATTCCATTTGGCTTTTACACACTGTATATCTATTTAAATTTTAATTCAATCAGTTTTGTTTGAATAATAATCTATTCAAAATTCCAATAATTTACTACTTATTATTCTTGAAGATTAACTTAATGCGGTGGCCCTTTTAGTCCATGAAATATAATCCTCAAATTTTAGATGGTGGCCCTTTTGGGTTTACTTAATTGGGTAGGCGTTTTTGGGTAACTCCGCTTTAAATAACTTCAGTTCTACGGTCATCGGATCCATACAGCTACCTGTTGTGACAATATTATCTAGGGTTTCCATTGTGTTTGGGTTATCCAGCGAAATAATTGTTATTTTAAGTCAACCGCGCTTCTGAAATGCTTCGGGATTTTTTATAAATATGTACAGTAACCGAAATAATGAATTTACTCCATTTGGCTTTTACACACTGTATGGTTGGCCAATGATAAACTAATTGCTATTGGTCAATAAATTTATTATTAATTTTGTTTGCTGTGTTTCACCATCTCTAGCTCAAGACCTAGTGGGAATATCAACTTGGTATAAATTTAATTCGCTTATATTTTTTTAATACTGATGTATTGTGCCTCTGATTGTTGTAATAATTGTTAATTTTTAATTAGTCAAATTCTTTTTGTTGTTATATCGAGGTATCAAACTACAGGGATCTGGGAAAGGAAAAAAAATAAGAAAAAAATAATAAATCTATTCAGACTATTTCAACTAATTAAAAAAAAATATTTTCACGGTTCATTTTTATTAAAATATTTTCTTTAAATGTTTTGGTTATACAGTCAGCTTTATAATGTTTAAAAAATATTTTTATTGGTGAGAAAACGAAGCACAGGATTTGAAATTCTACTGTCATTGTGTACATGCTGTAATAAATGACTTTGGAAAACTGTTTACACTCATTTTAAAACATCGTCCATTTCGTAATTTCCAAATTTCAATATTATTAGTACGTACACAGTGGAACTAAAAATTTCGGCAGCTAGCACCATGCCAAAAATTAATCAACTTTAAAAAAATTGTATGATGCTCAATTTTATTTCAAACAAAAACATTACCCCAAAAACATTTTACTTAATCTTTTTATAAACAAAGGGTAATATTTTCGAAATCATCTAAAGTAGATTAGACCTATCTATAAACTGAGACTGTAGGTACATTTTTTTATCATAGAAAGTAAAAAAACTGCAATAATTTTGTTTATTTTAGTAAAATATGAAGGAAATAAACAATCTAAACTATATTTTCTAGAGATGAACGAACTAGTATAAAGTATGGGATCACTGTTATTTTTTATTATCAAATTAGTGCTCTTGTGAGTGATGATTGATTGCATCGCCAAAGCATTAATACCAAGCATATTTGAGGTAAGCACACTTTGCATTTTAATGAATAAAATAATAAATCACGTTTCATTTCTAATAAGTGATTGCTAATCATTGCAGATGACGGTGATTAAAAATATGGTCCAATCTACTTGTATTTAAAAATAAAAAAAATATTATTCAAACTCTACTTATATAAATCTGAGGTTTAACACCATCTTCAGTGTTGTTTTTAACTTATTTGTTGTTATAGTATAGTTTGCAAGTGTTATTTAATGAAAAATCTGTCCTTCAAAATCAAAAATTATATCTAAGAAAGGCGCGTTATAACTATAAAATTTATAAATAAAGATGGTTTGATTGTTTAGAAATAAATGAAATTTATTGTATCAACCCTTACTACGTGGAAGTCCGTCTTACTAAGAATATTAAAAAATAAAACGAGCATCGTCAGATTGACATATTGAAGTTACATTTTGTGTTTTAAGGCAGCTATTCTAGATGTAAATATTACACAAGTAAATATCAGCTGTTTTTTCCTGGTTTTTCTATATCATTGCACAAGTATATTGATCTTAGAGGGAAATACGGTATCCGCAAAAATAAACAGTACCGAAACAGAGAGTGCTGTGGAGTTGTTTATGTAATATGTAATATTCGCAAAAACGAATATTGCAATTTTCACATTTAGCTGCCATTTTCTAAACTGACTGATCTACGATTTATTTACGGCACAATCTCTTCTGAATTAGGAAATCTATATAAAATATACGCGCCTCCCGACCAACTGACACAGATCAAAGTACGGTATCCGCCAAAATAAACAGTACCGAAACAGAGAGTGCTGTGGAGTTGTTTATGCAACATGGATTTGTCATATTTGACTTAATTGTCATTAGTTGATATATTAATAGTACGCTGCAGTTAAAATTGATTTAAAAATGGTTCTAACAACGGAAGAAAAAGTGTTTTTGGTAGAGCATTATTTTCGTTCATACGGGAAAGGTCGTAATGATGGTCCAAGCTTAGAACAGGTATCAATAAAATATCAACAAAAATTTAATAAAGCAGCTCCTAGTAAAAATGTGATGTTAGCTGTTGTTGCTCGGGCACACGATAAGGAGCAACTGAGATGGGAATATCATCCGTTAAAGTAATTGAATGTTGAGCAAAAGGAGTTGGCTCTTTGTTAGCGCAAAATATAACACGGTTTTGTTCAAGGAGTTCGTTAAGATCAGTTCTCTCTGAAGCAGAGAGACTAGCACCTTCAATTTCTCTTAACTCAATTCTTGCCAGATGAATGGAATTAAAGCTGGATACATCTTATGTCAATGAGTCTGGACAAAAAGGATAACGAAGATCCGGACAGTCTCCATAATACCAACAATCATGTGGGATGTCTAACATGGCTGCCTTGAGAAAATCTGAACCTAGTAAAGTTCGACTTTGGGCATGTTCGGGAACAGAAATTAGCGTAAGAGCATGTTCGCGGTTGCCTAGGACCATTTGTACCTTGAAAAAGAGAGCATTGACAGTGCTGGACTTACCGTCTGCCAATGTCATTATCATAGACCTTGTAGTATAAGGAGTTTCCTCTTTCAAAAAAATATTGCGTAGCGTCGCTCCAGCTATACTAGATTGAGCACCAGAGTCCAGGAACGAAAGTCCATGATGACCTTGAACTGTGACCTGAGTGAGTGGTCGCATAGGTGGGTTTATGTGAGATTGATTTACTTCACGCACTGGTAGTGTATTGTGTCAACGTAAAGGTTCTTCAGGTCGTCGAAGAACAGTATACACTAACGAAAATGAAGAAAGTGTTTTTAAACCAAGTTGTGCAATCACCTCAAAGAAGTCTTGTAAGAACTGCATGTAAACTCAACATTAGTGAAACGTCTTTACGTCGCATGTTCAAATCAATTGGTGGTTATCCATACCGTATTCAAGTTGGACAACGACTAAATGCTGCGGACAAACGTGCAAGAGAAATTTACTGTGGTCGCATGTTGAGTTTAATTTACGAAGATCCCGAATTTTTGAAAAACATATGGTTTTCAAACGAGTCACGTTCATCTTAGCGGCTATATTAATCGAGAAACAATCAGATTCCTTGGATTTGAACGTCCTGATGTCATTGTAGAGAAACCACTCCACAGTCTTCGAATTACCGTTTGGTGCGCGGTATCTGGTAATGGAATGATTGGTCCTTATTTCGTTGAAGATGATAATCAGAATCCACTTACTGTCAACCAAAAACGTTATAGAGAGAAAATTATTATACCATTTGTGAGGGATCTTAATAACTTTTGGCGTGCACGAAATCTACAGTTTCGCACACAATGGTTCCAACAAGATGGTGCAACGAGCCATACAGCTGTGCGCACCTTAGACTTACTCCGTCAGCATTTCGATAATAGAATAATTTCTCGGGGAACAGACTTCGAATATCCTTCTCATTCACCTGATCTGACGCCACCTGACGCATACATTTGGGGCATAATGAAGGAAAAATATTTCATTCGGAAAATCCGCCGGCGAATATTGCCGAACTACGGGAAAGAATACAAAATATTTTTCGGCAGTTCCATCAACCACTTTTTATAAATATGTTTATTGACTTACAAAATCGATATGAAGCTTGTTTGCGTCGAAATGGTGAACATTTTGAACACTTACATTACAGAAATTAAAAATTAATTTTTATTTTCGGTACTGTTTATTTTGGCAGTTACTGTACATCCAGGATAATCCCTTAGGTCTATTAAGATCCAGGCTTTAATATAGTTATCATATTACTTCCATACTTGGCAATTACAATTAAAAAATAAATTTACCAACTAACTGTGACATATCGACATAGGGATGTGTATTACTGGTTGCATAGATAAAGAAACGTTGGAAACAGCTGTTATTGAGTTAAACAACCTTTTTGATTAAAAAAAGTGAACGTTTTATTAAAAAGTTTAATTGTTTAATGCACTTATAATAGTGTAAAACGATTAGATCTTTTTAAAGAACAGATTTTCCATAAAATAACACAGTTAAACTAGACTACAAATAAACAGAGACCCAAACTAGTAAATAATGAATCTGATACGAATAATAGTAAATGTTTAGTTAAAAGTTTGAGAAATTTAATAGCTTGGATC
Source organism: Ophraella communa (assembly GCA_035357415.1). NCBI lineage: Eukaryota > Metazoa > Arthropoda > Insecta > Coleoptera > Chrysomelidae > Ophraella > Ophraella communa. The sequence continues at coordinate 1,821,132 of CM068982.1, read as the reverse complement.
CGTATATTAATGTGTGACTGACTAAAAATGTGGTTTGGTGTTGTTTCTGTTATTTGTACCTGCGTCGTACATCTTTGCTGTACCTTCCGCCATACTTGGGTCGATTTGCAGCTAATTCAGTTATCTCGGGGATCCAGCTGGCAAAAACAGCCTAACAAGAGCAAGAGAACTGATAAACCCGAAATCAGGCTCCTCTTCGGACCAATTTTATTCACTATTCTACTAATTCATTCCACCTCCTATCTAATTTCTAATTTAAGCTACCATCTCACAATTAAAATTTATCATAATTATTTACAATCGGATTTTCACAATAATTAAATAGAAATTTTAGCTGTGAGAAACTAAATTATAAAAGGGGTTGAATAACAGAGAAAAAATTGAACACCTCAACAATTTTTATTGTTTTAAGAACTATGTCAAGGGTCGTTCAAAGTTTTCTTAGGGAATGGAGGTGGTGTTGTGTAAAAACTAAAATTTATAATCTGTAACTTAGAAATTATAAAAAGAGGAATTTGGGTCAGGGGTGAAATACACGGAGTGTTACATAATTCGAGTGTTTATTGAAAATTTTAATCTATATTAGTATTTAATTTAAACATATCAAATAGAAGTAACTTCATCGTAATAAAACACTCGATAAATTGTTCATTTATCGCGAGGCAAATATATTCTTCAAAAGAAAATTAGAATTTTCTTCGAAATTTGCAGTTTGATTTATTCACAATCATTCAAAATAAAAGTGTATTTATGTCGTAACCACTACAATTGTTTGCTATATCTGTCAATTTAAATCAAATTTGTTTTGCAGATGGAAACAAGAAATTGTAATCAATGAAGAAATCAATAACAGAGTAAAACTCTACTTACAAATAAAAATATTGCTTGTAATAAGAATCATTGTCCAGAAAACCAAATATAGTGTATTTGAAAATCAAGAGAGAGTAAATTCCCAGAAATGTTTTGCAGTTATCAGTGTTAAAGGCAGTAAACCATAGACGTGCGTTTTCAAAATTAAATTAATATGGAAATAGAAATATTTAATTTGTTTTAGTTATTTATACCTAGATTACCAATTTTAGATAGATAAACATAATTCGTAAGTAGTAATTTAATTTGGGTAAAATGAAGAAGTCAATGTTATTTTAGGCATTTTGTTTTAGGCATATGTTTGTTTACAAAATATGTATATAATATGTACAGATAATTACAATTACTTATAAATTAATATGAGGAGCTAAAAAAACAATTAAGTAGGTATATGAGAAAAAAAAACCAACCGCAAGGATAAAATTTGACGAGCAACATGCAAAAACCAGTAGTATATCCTTCTAGAAAAGCTTGATCGGATGATTTTATATTTTTGTCTTTCCAAACTCTTCCTACACAATGTCCTTTATTAACCCATGTTTCATCTAAATAATAAATGTTTTTATTTTGAGCTTTAACTTGTTGTATTCTTCTGAGGTACTGTCTTCTCCAACATACAATTTCTTCAGAATCAATTAGCATTGAGTGTCTGCCCATTTTTTCAAATTTAAAGTTTAACTCATGTAACGTTTTCCATAGTTTATCCCGGTTTATTGTGGGTAAATCAACATCATTCGTAATGGCTTGCAAAACTTTATGTAAAGTTGGTATTTGCTTGTTTATAAAACATGAGTGAACAAGCTTACGAATAGCATTTTTAAAAAACTCGTCCACGTTGACTTTTAATAGTTTTTGTCTACCTGGTTTCGGCTTTGGTGAGGTTACTCCACCTGATTTTTCCTCCTGTAGAACTCTATATATTGTAGATTTTCCATATCCCATTGCATTAGATGTTGTTTCAACTACACTGTCAATAGTGTTTGAGGGATTTTGATGTTTAAAATAGTGGTACACATTCACTACAGCACTCTTTTCATTGAGCGATAAATTTTTTCACTGGCGTATAATGACAAACTGCTTCCATTTTTAGTCACTACTATTTGTCACGTTTATCGAAAATCAAATAACTGCATTTCTAGAAACTTAAGCACTATTTAAGTCAAAATATCTGTCATTAGAAGCTGTTGCCATTCGGAGGTCGTTAAATAACAATTATCCCTTTCTAATCTGGTTACGCCTATGACGCACGTTAATCCTCTTAGGCCTTCTGTAGTTACAATGAAAGATCATAAAATATTGTGATAGTCCAAGAAATTTAATAAATTTTGTATTGAAATTAACAAAAACAATATAGAATGCATTACAAATATTGAAGTTTTACCGCACGTACTGTACTATAGTTTTGCATACCGAATTAGTTTTTATTCTGGGAATTTACTCTCTCTTGATTTTCAAATACAGTATAGTAGGTATCTGTATTATTTTCTGTAAGAACATGACATACAAAAAAAAACTTGAATTAGCGTAAATGGCACCCAAATTATGAAAGTCTTGAACTGCAAGTACTTGGGAACAATAATAAACAAAACTCCAGGCTGAAACAACTTCTGATTAGGTAAAAGAGAGGATACATGACGCCATCCTATGCATTTTATTTGTGCACAACATTAGTTTTGCTACTCGTTTGTTTTTTGTGCAATTATTAAGAGAAATTTGAACTATTTTGTGTATTAATACTGTATAAACCTGGTAACCGGGTCTGCAACCTATGGTTAACGAAGATTTCAGTGCTTATTTTGTATACTTTTATTCATAATTTTATGATGGATTTCAGATTAACCTTGAAATTTCCATTTTTTTTTTAAATAGGCGTGCATTTATGGCAGGCTTACATTGAGTGAAAATTTGTAATATCTTGAAAAAAAGACTATGAGTAACTGCGTTGTGGACCCTAGACAAATTAAATATTTGTTTAAATGTTTGGTTAATATGTAAATGGAATTTATGTCTTAAACCCTTCTCATAGATACGCCACTGGTGTTTGCTTCAGATTGCTGTCGGTTGTTACGTTTCCGTCCATACATCTTTCTTTGTCTAAGAATACAACGCCAAGAGAATGCTGGAAATTATTTTCGAGTTTGTCAAACGTCCGCTAGAGGGCGTAACAACCAACACCAAGTAGAAAAATAGGATTTGTATAGAATTTTGCATAATGAAAGTATATCGATGATATTTTCATTTTTATTCACCATTTCTCATTGTTTTTTGTCTAAAACGTTTTGTTTTATCTATCAAAATAAACCGGTGATAAAAATAAATAAATAAATTACTATGTTTCGAGATATGGGCGCCCCCTGGTAAACCTATTTTATTTTTTCAATCCTAAACCGTTTGTCTAACGAAAAAAAGCAAGAGATTCTTTTTGTTAGCAACTAATAAGAGATTAAAAAGCTGATTTTTATTTTAATAAAAAAACAGTGGCGTGCCATTTTTAAATGTAATAAAGTTATATTTTGGTAAATATCAACGGTTCAAAAAAAGGTAGACGATTAATTATTTTCATTTAATTTTAGAAAAATTCATCCTCTTTTAAAATATATAAAAATGAATATACTATTACATTTGATTTTTTGAAAAAATCTCAAAAATTGGCTACTATTTCAGTTAACACCATCTAGCGGCGAAGACGAAAATCAGAAAGTCAAAATTATGTAAGCGTTTTGTAGGGTAAATTATGCTCTTTCATATGAGCCCAAATTTGTTGAGATCGGTCAAGCGAAACGTGAGAAATCTTGGTTTGTTTAAAAAAACAATTGAACCTTCCCCACCGCTTTATTTTGATAGATAGAACAAAACGTTTTAGACAAAAAATATGAGGAAATGGTCAGTAAATATGAAAATGATATCATCGATATACTTTCATTATGCAAATCCCATTTTTCTACTTGGTGTTGGTTGCTACGCCCTCTAGCGGACGTTTGACAAACTCGAAAATAACTTACAGCAATTTCTTTTGGCGACTTTTAACTTCTTTCATAAACCGAACTTTGTCGTAAGGTTGGTATTTGGTATTGGTATTTGCAGTTTTAAATGATTGTGAATAAAATATCGGAAAGTTCTATTAATTTTTGAGGAAATTGCACGTCGAGGATTTATTTAATCCTCATTCATAGATCTAATGCATTTAACCAGAAATATTTTGATTAATCTACTGTAATTTCTAGGAAATTTTTAAAGCTCTTTATTTGTTTCAAGAAATATAGGAATATCGACATTGTAGCTTTCGAATGGCTATGAATTGGTAGGTATGCAAGTAGTATAAATAATATACACCATAATGTTTTCAAAGCGCCAAATTCAATCTTAAAATATTAAATAATGACAAATATGTCATTGGGATTCTGCAAAAAAATTTCAAATAATTTATTTTTTATACAAATGATCATACTATAAACTACTGCGTGAGGATGATTTTAGTCAGTAGTCTGACATCAAGAGAGAGTGTAGTGTTTTTTGAAGGAAATTATAAGTAGAGGTTTACGTTCGGAAAGCGATGTACTAACTATCCTAATAAAGTTAGCCCTAAAATTTCATTCTTTGACTGTCTCTCGTCCAGATCAGATCGGCTCCCAATATTTTAGTAATGCAGTAAATTTAGTTTAAATTGTATCATAGCAGGAAATATGCAGACCCTCTTAGTTTATTACTTGATTACATTGTTCTAGGTCTTCTCTTCAGAATAAGTATTACTATAACAGTAACGTGTTTTAGGTAATTTGACCTTTAAGAACAAATTCAAGGATTTTATAATTAATTTTTAAAAATAGGAAGAAATAAAATACCTATCATACAATCCACGTCCGTTAAGTGTTATGACAATACTCCTTTTTTTATATTAAAACTAGTTCCTCTTAAACTAGATATTTTAATATAATTATACTTCTCAAGAAATATTTTATAAATATTAAGGATTATTAATCAGAATTGTAAGGCAATTTGACTGGATTATAAACATACTATGACTCTGTTATAAAATCAAAACCGATATTTTTAGTTTTCACTTTATGAATTTCAAGGCCATAGCTCATCTCAAAATCCATTACCTCTAAATACACATACTTAAAATTACATTTTAAGTTAACAATTAAATATTTACAATGTGCCGTCCTTGAGAAATATTAAGTTCGGTACAGTAACAAAGAAAAAATAATTTTGATCAAATGGTTGTTTTAATTTATAGTGAATGTATTGAAAACAGGATTCGAAGACATTTAAATTTGAAATCGCATAAAAGTCTCACTGTGTATATGAATATATGAGAGAAGTTGGGTTTAGATGAAGAAACTATCTGATTTAACAAAAATTCCCATATTGTGATGTAATAAGAAGAGACTGGATTGCTGTGACTGTGCTATTAGCTTTATAGCAAGGTGTTGTTAGGATAAAGTTATTGCTAAGATTTAGTTAGAAATCTCCTGTTATGTGTGACAGACCATGATTTTATAATTATTAACAGCAATAAAGTATTTAATTTATAACAGTAATTGTTCTATAAAAAGTTTCAATGGTTGAGCTGTTTAAGTTTCCCGCTTTTTTGTTTAGTTGCGATTGCTGTGACCTCTATAGGTGGTCACAACGAACTACAAAAGCTTTGGAATAATTTTTACTTCTTCCAGTTATTCTAAATAGGTTAACACATATATCCCTGTTGGAAAAATCAATATGCGTTTTCCAATTTTCTTTTTACAATCGAAAATAGGCCAAAATTTAAGATTAAAAAATAAATATTAATAATTTTTTTTATTTTTTCACACCATTGTTTTAAAAATTGGTAAAAATATGCATTGTTTATGACCCCTTTTTTGTAATATATTGGGTAGTATAATTTATTGATTTTTAGTGGAAAAACGGTTTCTTAAAAAATTTATTCGTTGCTAAAAAGTGAGTTTGTTAATTAACTTTATATTTTTGTAATTAAATACATTATAAGAAACCATTTTTTTCTCCAAAAATCATAATTTCTATTGTTCTTTAGAATTATAAAAAAAATTCATTAATTTTTTATTTGTTTATTTAAATTGTTTCTTTTCTTCAACAACTTTTAATATTTTTGTGTGTTGAAACTTTTTTTCTTTATTTCTTTTTTTTATTATTTAAAGAACTTTGGAAATATGGCAGACTACCTGTTTTTATCACTATTTTCAGAGCTGTGTAAAAATATAAATATTGGAGAGTTACGGTAGTTTTTTTTAGTAAATTTAATAATCTTTTCAAATATTTTTGTAATATTTCGAAAATCTTGAATATTTTTTGAGATATTTAAAAAAACTAAACTCTGACTTTGTTTACTTTATTGCTTTAAACTTTCGCTATTTTTTCGGTTTCTTTTGGAACCTTTCGTTTAGTGATCTACATAATATTCCGGATCAAATGACATTCTGGTCGTAATTTTCGGTAAATATTCAAAATATTTATGAAAAATCATAGATGAGAAACAAACTAACAGATCAAAAGCAATATTGTAATTATTTGTTATATATAGTTGGTAAAATGTTGAATCTGGAACCGTTGGCGAAAATGATACCGAAACGCGCGTCAGGCATATAAAAGTGTGTGTTGGTGTAGTGGTAGTGTAAACGGTTTTCGGTATATATAGTTGGTGCAAAAAAAAATTGATTCACGTCACTAATTTCGTCTTAATTGCCAAGCATCGTTCCCAACTTTCAAATTAAATGTTCCATTCAATATAAAATACTTAAATTTGTTTATATAAAGTTGGTAGCCCTGATTGACAAGTCGCGTCGTTGCCGTTGTCACCGATTAGTATATTTTTAGTTTTGTATTTTTCATTTTGTTTGTGGTTTTTGTGTTAATTTTTCTTGTTGTTATTTTGAAATATAAAAAAACTGTTCTTTTAAGAACAAAAACAGTGTAATAAATGAAAAAATGCCAAAACAACTAAATAGTCGCTGCAAGGAACTGGTAGCTTCTTTGATAATTTTTTTTTGAAAGAGAACTAGACAATGGTGGCCCATTCATACCTGTTGCTGCTGTTCGAGAGATTAGTAAAAATTTTAAACAGTAAATTAGATAAAATATTATTTAAGTTAAATGAAAATGCAAATGTTTTCACGATATCCACAGTATATTGTGGATGTCGTGAAAAAATTTGTGTGTTTATTTAACTTAGTTATGGATATCCATCAAGTAACAGCCAATTCATCAAAAACATTTTATTTTAGCGTGTGGCAGCTGCACTCAAACTCAGTAGTATGGCTACAGTTTCCAGTATTTCAAAAACTGTGAAAGACCTTGGAATATTAAAGTCGCCTCCAAAGAAACGTCGGTATGAAAAAAGAGTAACTAATACCGATGTATTAAATACAAGTGGAATTCGAAATGTAATCTACAATATGTACGAAAAAAGTAAGCCTTTTTCCTCTGAACACAGCTATTTAAATTATTTTCAATTGTAAGACCATAAAAAATAATATTATTTTTTTGTTTTCAGGAGAGGATGTAACTTTAAATTCTTTACTTGCTGAATTAAAAGTGAGGCAATGATTTGAAGGTTCTCGAAGGTCTTTATCAAATTTATTAAAGGAAATTGGTTTCAAATGGAAAAAAGATGAACCAAGACGGGGGCTCATGGAGCTGTCTGATATTGCTGTAATCGGGTTAGATTTTTAAGGAACTACATTAAAGAAAAAGAAGCAGGTCTATATAAAGTTGTTTTTATTGATGGTAGCAAAATGGTAGCAAAAACCGTTCATGACAAAATAATGATAAAAGGAGTGTCAAAACGACTAAAGTTGATGGTAAAAGGTAAACTCTCCAGTTATTTTAGTATAATTAATAGTATACCAATGAAATGGAGAACCGCTATATCAACTATACACAAAAAAGGTCCAAAAAACGACCCTAAGAACTACCGGGGCATTGCGGTAATACCAACTATAGGAAGAATTTACTCGAGAATACTGAGAAATCTTACTGAAGAAGACATCTACAATAAACAACCCGAAGAGCAAGCAGGTTTTAGAACTGGAAGATCCACAACAGACAATATCTTTACTTTAAAACTTATAATGGAAAAAAGATCTCAACGAGACAGAGAAACTCATATTGCGCTTATAGATTTAGAAAAGGCTTATGATAGTGTTCCAATATCACAACTATGGAGGAAATTACAAAAGTTAGAAATAAGACCTACACTAATAAGAGCAATCCAAATGTATTATAAACAAAACTCCGCATCAATAAAAATCGGAACGCAAGTAACAGAACTATTTCAAACATCAAAAGGATTAAGACAAGGATGTTGCCTCTCACCGACATTGTTTAAGATTTACTTAGATCAATCATTACAAAAATGGACTAGAAAATGTAAAAACATGGGTCTACAGGTGGGAGAAAACAAACTACATTCGTTATACTTCGCCGATGATCAAGTAGTAATAGCGGAAGATGAACAAGACTTAAATTACATGGTGAGGAAATTAAAGGAGGAATATGAACAAGCGGGATTAAAAATAAATTTTGACAAATGTGAATACCTCATAGTAGGAAATAACACATGCAATACATTAGAGGTAGAAAAGGAACAAATAAAGGGGGTAGAGAAATGTAAATATTTAGGGGTAACGTTTAATAAACGGGGGACAAGTAATGACCAAATCCAAGAAAGGATACGTAAAGGTAAACAGGCAATTGGAGCACTAAACTCAATATTGTGGAAAAGAAACATTAGAAAACATACAAAAAAGAGAATATACAATACGATAATAAAAAGTGTAATTACATATGGGTCGGAAAGTTGGAAACTAAGGACAACAGAAGAAAATTACGGGCGACTGAAATGGATTTTATGCGGAGAAGTTGTAGACGATCAAGACTCGAAAGAGTCAAAAATGAAGTTATCAGAAGGGACATGGACCTGGATAGAGATATAATAGACGAAATTGAGAAAAAGCAACTGAAATGGTTCGGACATATAAAAAAAATGGGGGAGGAAAGATGGCCAAAAAGAGTACTAGAATGGATACCACCGGAACGGAAAAAAAGAGGAAGACCTAGAAGAAGCTGGAGAGAATTAACGAGGCAATGGAAGTTAGAGATTTACAAGAAAATATGTGTTATGACAGAAAAGTTTGGAGGCTGGGTACGGAGAAGCGGCGACAGCCGTAGAAATCCGTATATATATTGTAATGGATCATTATTACTGATAAAAACAAAACTTACCTTTTAAGCATCCATCATAGCCATTACACTAATGGATTAATTAAAAAAAAAGGATATGCATAATGAAACACACTTTTCTTCTTAAACCATGTAATTACCCAAAAAGAAGTATTGTTTTGACTACAGTATGAACTTGATTATATCATAAATTTGGTCATAACAGGTTTTCATTTGAACTTAGTGGATACATCTTATTAGAAAATGAGATGAATTTCCTGACCTAAAAATAATACATATAATTAGTGTGAATTTGTATAAACAAACAGTATCTCTACAGTTACACTAAAACAAAGTAGTATAACTTACATATCAGATAATAATAAACAAACATCATAAGATAAAAGTCAATATAGGGTAGATAGTCATATTGGAAAGTCAACATGTAAAAATAAACAATACACATTAGTAAATGAACAAAATAGAATTAAAGTTACTTACCACAATAATTTACAAAAAAGGGATATCTTAATAAGTTTAATTGAATCTGCAGTTACTTTTCTTTCAGACATCTTAAATTTTCAATATTTACTCTTCAATTACAAGCATTCAAATAAGTAAAGAATGTATTGACATCTTATCTTGTATAGGATCCATATTCAATTATTGTATCACAATCAAAATTTTCTAATCCATAATGAATGCATTTTCACATAACAATTCACTTTTCACCTAGTTCTTTTTCAAAATTCTCAGTTTAACCTGAAACAATAAAAAGAAAATAAAAATCAAGAAGTATTAATGGTTTCCACATGTTTAAGAAATCAACATGTAATTTTAGTTAGTGAAACATTTAAATTAATAGTATAAAAAGGAAGTACTTACAAAATCATGGTCTTCGATTTGTACAAACAAATATGCAAATAGATTGTGAGTACCTAAAAAGGACACAAGATTAATTATAAACATTAATAAATGACAATTTATGTAAAAAAAAAAAAGTATGTAGGATAATTAAGGAAGTTGTTTATATAAAATTTAAAATGTTAACCTATGATAACACAGAAAATATCAGCTTATATAAGGTATAAGTAATACAAATAACAAAATGTTTTAAAAGTTTAAATTGTAGTTGTTAGAGTTAAAATGGTAAGTAATCAGTTTAAATAGTACTAGTTAAGTGGATTTAGAGTAATATTAAATATAATAGCTAGTGTTAATTCAAAATTAGAAAGTCTAAAATAAGTTGACAGCTCAATGAAGCTATGTATTTTGAATCTAAAATTTCATAGGAAAAAGTACTTAGAAAATTATACAAATAGAATTTAAGCAAAAATAAGGATGAGATTTATCTGTACGTTATCAAAGGTATTATCTGAATTGTGAATTTATTACCTGGATTTTCGGAAATGTAGGTTATTTTTTTCTGAAATTCGAACAGTTGAAATCCGATGACGTAGTATTTTTGTTTTGTTTCAAGAAGCTATAAAAGGCTGGAGAATTCATGATTAAGCTCTCTTATGTTTTTGGTAGCAGAACAGTTAACATTTACGCTCTTATATTCCTGGTCGCAGAGCAATTGATGTCGTATGTATTAATTGATTATCAACTAGAAGAAAATTTTAATAATTAAAAGCTGTTTATATTAAAATAATACATGTAATATTAAAAATACATACAGAAAAGTAATCAGCTATTATTAAATTACTTACCAAAGTAATAAACTGCATAAAGCAAGTGCAGATTCCATAGAATTTTAAAGATTAAATTCGAGAGACGTTTCCAAAACGGAACCATAGTAGCCATCTTGTCAATTTGAATACGCTGTCATCACTGTTCCATTTGCGGGAGTAAACGAAGCACAAGCCGATCTCAGTTTTGTTACGTTGCGCATGACAAGGACAATATTTGAAAACCTCTGTTATACAAGGTACGTCCGATAATTAAGGATTTGTATTTTTAATTTTAATTATTTGCAATTGTAAATTAATATTTTATTTATCATCTCCATTTTGTCATATCCGAATATTTGTTATTAATTTGTATTGAACGTGTGAAAACCAATTAATAATCTTTTTGAAGTACTTGACATTAAATTTATTGCGTATTGGTTATTAAACAATATTTAATTTGAACCCTACCCAAGATAAGAGTCAGATTTTAAATTTCAACTTCAAAATTGAGTAAACTGAGCTAGTTTGAACTTCTAATAAGGCGCCCAAACTTAAAAATAAAAAGAAAAAGTGAATTGTATATAAAATCAAATAATATTAAATTATAAACATTACAAATAATATCAAATCATTAAAATCTATAATTGAAGGTAAACATTAATAAGAACCCAACTAATTAAGTAAAACAAATCATAACACAACAAAATCAAAATAATTAAAATATATTAAAATAATAGAAGTAACTCAATATAAAAAAAAAAAAAAAACATAACAATCATTACAATATATATTAATAGTATATGTCTCTGTACCTATTTACATGGTAATTTTAAATGTTTAACAATAAGTTTTATTTTTCGTAGATATATCATACTCCTTACTAGGAACGAAAATGGGTTTATTGACGGTGCGTAAGCAATATTTTCCTCAAAAACCAAATTAAGCGATTGCCGTGGTGAAATGAATCGGGATAATTTTTTAAAGTGGTTTGAGAACCAGCTGTTAATTAATCTCACAGAACCCAGCATAATTGTTATGGACAATGCTCCATATCACAGTGTTTTACTCCATAAAACACCTAATACAAGTTGGAACAAACCACAAATTAAAGAATGGTTGACTAAAAACTTGATTTCACAGAAAATATGCTAAAAGTTGAACTTCTGAACATTGTTAATAGGTAAGAAATGAAAGTAATACTTTGAATTTTAAGCTTAACTTTGGAAATTTCCTTGGGATGATCATTTAATTTTAAGAAATAAACCACCAGTCATATATATGGCTGACCATTTAGCCGAGCAATATGGACACAAAGTGCTACGTTTACCCCCATATCATTGTATTTTCAATTCCATAGAACTGATATGGGGTACATCAAAACAATATTATAACAGACATTAAAACAGACTGTGGCGGTCCAAATATTATGTTACTATAGTTTTGATAAAAACTGTCAGTAGTTTTAAGTTTTGATTAATTGGTTTTGTCAAAAAATAAATAAAAAACCTTAAAAGTTTCACAAAAAACGTATTTATTTGTAGTTAATACTACAATTTGGTGACCCCGAGGTTTAAATTGAGTAAGATGTACCTGCAACAACTTAGCAAAAGACAAGTTATGCAAATTTTAAAATGTTTTGGATTAAGTAATGAAGGAACTTTGGAAGATCTTAAGCTTATATTAGAAGAAACGATTAGAAAGAATTATTCTAATGTTACCAATATAAATGATTTTGATTTTTCCAATTTACTTACCCAAAATGAAGATTTAAATGATATTAATTGCCAAGATGAACAACAAAATACAAGTTTTCAAGAACTTAATAAGCGTGTAAATCAACTAGAACAACTGTCCCTTAACATACTTCAAAAAATTGAAGAAAATAACAAACAACTACAGAAATTTAATACACATCAAGAATCCAAAAATCTTTCCAACAATTTATCGATTCGAAATATTGAAGGTTCAAACTTAATACCTGGTGAAAATATATCCTCTTTGTCTGAAAATATTCAGCTTCAGTCTACTTCAAATGCAAAATTCTATTGTAGTATTAACTACAAATAAATACGTTTTTTGTGAAACTTTTAAGGTTTTTTATTTATTTTTTGACAAAACCAATTAATCAAAACTTAAAACTACTGACAGTTTTTATCAAAACTATAGTAACATAATATTTGGACCGCCACAAAACTGTTTAAATATGTGGTCTGAAGCTCTTGAAACGATTACACCAGAAATTTGGAAAAAAACTATCCATCATACTGAAGAGGAAATTTTTAAATGAGAGATTGTTGGATCCACTACAAATTGCACCTATAATTATAAATCCCAATGAAGAAATTGAAACTAGTAGTGATGAATCTAATTATAGTAAATAAAAGCAAATATTATTATACTCTTTATTTTATTAAACCCATATACCCAAAAGGAAAAAAAATATAAAAATTATGTTGGTACTTTGTTTGATGTCACTTCAAATAAGTTGTTTTGGTTAGTTTTATTCGAATCGATCTTTAAATCTTGTAAACTTATAAAAGTCCGGCAACACTGTCTATACGTGTCGACGTAAAATTATGATGACGTGTATCAAATTTTGTTTTGCACCGACTATATGTATTCGTAAACCAGACTATGCATGAGAATTGAGGATTCGCTCTTATTTTGTACGATGTTGCCACAAGGTAATAGACCACACAGTATTCTAGAAAATTAAACATTATTTTAAAAAACTATAAATAGAAAAATGATTGAGTTTGCTAAATAAAGTGAGAACAATAAATAACTGAACGGTTAAACTATTCACTATTTATTCGAAAAATTCGCTTTAAAATTCAATTACAGCTGTTTAGTTTAACCGTTCAGTTATTTATTGTTCTTAGTAAGATGAACTTCCATAAAGTAAAGGTTAACACAATCAATTTCACTAAATAAAGTAATCTCTAAGGCTTGTAGTTCGACTTTTCATTTTTTTGGGAAACGCGGCCACTACACTGTATGCTCTTAAAACAAAAAGTAAAATATTTACAGTAATTTCAACACTTTTAATTATAATTTAAACATCAGGAGATTGAATTTGCGACTTTGTAAACAACATGTTGTCTTGAATGCTATTTTTTTTACTACCCGCTTACCGAAAATGGTAATTGCTGGTCTATATTCCTTGACCTACGCATTTAAACTGATTCATCACGATCTCGATTTGTTGTTACCGATTTTTTTGTCATTTAAAACAACATTTACAACATACAAGTTAATTTTAAATCGTCATGAATCGGTTTATTGATTCTTGTGTCGAAATGTAGTAACTGGGAAGTACTTTTCTTACAAGCCAAGCTTTAGAAAATAAAAATAAATAAATATCAGCCGAAAAACGACACTTACCAATCCGACGAGTAGAAAAAACACTAAAAATCCCCTTCCTAGCACCGTGTGGCAATACACGTCGCCATATCCCACCGTCGACATGGTTACTATCAAAAAATAAACGCAATTCCAATATGGCAATGGATGTTGGTTACTGAAATCCAAAGGATCGCCGGAATTCTCCAACTGAAAAGCAAAAGATCGTAACTTAGGACACTTAGGCGTAGTTAGAAACTCACCAAATGGATGATTCCCGCTGCTGTGAGCCATACCGATATAAATATGGAGACTAACTGAGCAAGCCGTATCGAACTAGAAGTCTTTAAAATGTTGAGGTATTGTAATATATCCGGTACGGTCATTAAACGTAGAGCACGCAAGAACCGAAGACCTGAAACACCAAGTGTTAAAATTACGTTTTGGAAATGTTAGGAAGATCTCACCGATCCATGTACGGTCCAAATAGATGGAAACGAACGATGGTGGTATCGTAAAATAATCGACAAACGAGTACATTTCTAACATAAACCATAATTTGTCGCTGGCCGCTATGAACTGTAAGAAAAAAAAACGTTATATTGACTGTACTATAATTAGTACGGGAAATGAAGCTCAAAAAAAGGTAAATACTTTGGTCATGGTCATTAAAATTGACGTGTTTCAAGATTTTTTTTTAAAGTCGTTTGTTTCTGAAATAATGAATTTATTTCATACATTTGCATCATACTGTATAATAATACATTATACTGTATTTGAAAATCAAGAGAGAGTAAATTCCCAGAATAAAAACTAATTCGGTATGCAAACTATAGTACAGTACGTGCGGTAAAACTTCAATATTTGTAATGCATTCTAAATTGTTTTTGTTAATTTCAATACAAAATTTATTAAATTTCTTGGACTATCACAATATTTTATGATCTTTCATTGTTACTACAGTAGGCCAAAGAGGATTAACGTGCGTCATAGGCGTAACCAGATTAGAAAGGGATAATTGTTATTTAACGACCTCCGAATGGCAACAGCTTCTAATGACAGATATTTTGATAAACGTGACAAATAGTAGTGACTAAAAATGGAAGCAGTTTGTGAGTATACGCCAGTGAAAAAATTAAAACTAGACCATTTATCGTTCAATGAAAAGAGTGCTGTAGTGAATGTGTACCACTATTTTAAACATCAAAATCCCTCAAACACTATTGACAGTGTAGTTGAAACAACATCTAAGGCAATGGGATATGGGAAATCTACAATATATAGTGTTATAAAAGTCCATAAATCTAATTAAAAACTTTATTTTTATCAAAATGTGGTTTATACATTGACAAGATATATTTATGACAAGGTCGACATCTGACGTTCAGTGTTGTCATTATACAATACAAAGAATATTAAATACACTATAACATCTTCCCTTCTTTAACGAAAAAGTTGGTAATCCTGGAATCTAGTAGGAACTTTGGACTCTCGTTTTGGTCTTGTAATAGGTATACGATCATCCACTAGAAGGTTTTGGTGGAACAACCATACCAGTGAAGGGCGAAACATATTTAAGATGCAGAAGAAACAGTCAGATATATGATATTCGATTTGTGGTAGTAGAGGTGAACCATGGACCTTTACTCTCTGCAAAAGCATGTAAAATACTACGGTTAATTGAGTATTGCAACTTCATTGAAGATAACTGGAGAAAGTATACAAAAGAAGCAGAAAGTATTGTAGAAAAATATGATATTTTTGAAGGTTATGGAACTCTACAAGGTGAGGTGACATTAGAAACCAAATCTGAAATTAAACCAGTTATTCAGAAAGCTAGAAGAATACCTGTGTCTTTGAGAAAGAAACTGAAAGAAGAGTTAGATATACTAGAAAAAAATAATATAACAAAAGAAGAAAAACACACAGATTGGGTAAGCAATATTTTAATTGTAGAAAAAGATAAATCATTTAGAATTTGTCTAGACCCCACACCTGACACCATGTTATAAAAGTCCATAAATCTAATTAAAAACTTTATTTTTATCAAAATGTGGTTTATACATTGACAAGATATATTTATGACAAGGTCGACATCTGACGTTCAGTGTTGCCATTATACAATACAAAGAATTTTAAATACACTATAACATATAGAGTTCTATAGGAGGAAAAATCAGGTGGAGTAACCTCACCAAAGCCGAAACCAGGTAGACAAAAACTATTAAAAGTCAACGTGGACGAGTTTTTTAAAAATGCTATTCATAAGCTTGTTCACTCATTTTTTATAAACAAGCAAATACTAACTTTAGATAAAGTTTTGCAAGCCATTACGAATGATGTTGATTTACCCACAATAAGCCAGGATAAACTATGGAAAACGTTACATGAGTTAAACTTTAAATTCGAAAAAATGGGCAGACACTCAATGCTAATTGATTCTGAAGAAATTGTATGTTGGAGAAGACAGTACCTCAGAAGAATACAACAAGTTAAAGCTCAAAATAAAAACAATTATTATTTAGATGAAACATGGGTTAATGAAGGACATTGTGTAGGAAGAGTTTGGAAAGACAAAAATATAAAATCATCCCATCAAGCTTTTCTAGAAGGATATACTACTGGTTTTAAGGAACCTATAGGAAAAGGTAAAAGATTAATTATTTGTCATATAGGCAGTACAAACGGTTTTCTTGAGAATGGTTTACTCTTATTTGAATAAAAAAAAAACGTTGATTATCACGAAGAAATGAATGGAGACGTGTTTGAGGAATATTTTGAACAGATTGTAATGGACAATGCAAGTTACCACTCCAGATTACTTGAACCTTTACCAACCACTAAATGGAAAAAGGATGAAATTGCAAAATGGTTATCTTCTAAAAATTTAGCCTTTGACAATACAATGCTGAGGGCAGAATTATTAACTATTGCTAAAAAACATAAGCAAAATTATAAAAAATATAATATTGAGGAGATAGCCAAAAAACGAGAAATTGAAATCCTTCGTTTACCACCCTACCATTGTGAGCTGAATCCGATAGAATTGATATGGGCTCAAGTTAAAGGTTATATTGCCAGAAATAACACTACTTTTAAATTATCAGATGTTAAAAATCTCTTCAATAAGGCAATATCTGAAGTAACAAGTGAAAATTGGCAAAAATGTATTAGACACGTTACAGAAATAGAAAAAAAATGTAGGAGCTAGATAACATAATGGTTATTACTATAGAGCCCATTGTAATTTCTCTAGAATCAGATGGTGAATCTTCTGACACAGAGTGCGAGGAACCATAACTTTAAAATTATTAATTTATGTACTTTAATTTTATTTTTAGATTTTTATTTCTTAAGATTTAATATTGTCGTATTTTTTGCATGTTGCTCGTCAAATTTTATCCTTGCGGTTGGTTTTTTTTCTCATATACCTACTTAATTGTTTTTTTAGCTCCTCATATTAATTTATAAGTAATTGTAATTATCTGTACATATTATATACATATTTTGTAAATAAACATATGCCTAAAACAAAATGCCTAAAATAATATTGACTTTTTCTTCATTTTACCCAAATTAAATTACTACTTACGAATTATGTTTATCTATCTAAAATTGGTAATCTAGGTATAAATAACTAAAACAAATTAAAAATTTTTATTTCCATATTAATTTAATTTTGAAAACGCACGTCTATGGTTTACTGCCTTTAACACTCTGGGAATTTACTCTCTCTTGATTTTCAAATACACTATAGGTTTCAATTAAAATGGGAAATTATATAAATACTTACGAACAATCAGAAGAAAAAATTTGAGATTGCCAACTAACGAAATTATTATCAAGAAAAACAAGAAAATCCATGCAGAACCAAAAATATGTTGGGGTCACTTGACCAGAAATGACAGGAAAACGAAAGTCATTTTGTAATAAATATAAGCATGTCAGAACATCGTGGGGTATTATTCAGATCATTGAGTCCATTTAATACAAAGTAATATACCTCATAAGTATTAAAAAACACTAAGGACCCATGCTTTTTATTCTCTAAAACAGCGGTTGCCAAACTGTGGGTTGAGGAATTTATTTCGAGGACAATATTCCGATATTGTAACCCATTTGAGAAGGACAATTTAAAACAAATAGCATTGACACCTGCTCAAGAAGACACATTGATGGATTCAGCTTTAAAGAGTGTATTTAAAGATTCAAGCCTGATCTCTTTCTGGATTAAAGTAAAGACTGAATATTCAGAATTATCTAAAATTGTATTAATGTAGTTCATGGGATTCACAACAACTGACTTATGCGAACGAGATATATATGTAGTGGGTCGCAAAACGTCTCAAATTCACAGTGGTGGGTCGCCGGGTGTGAAAGTTTGGGAACCGCTGCTCTAAAAGACCAAATTTCCCAAGCTTTAGTTCATAAATTGCCGAATCAAGTGCATTAAAACCCTTTTTTAAGCTGCCAGTTGTATTTAAAGTAATAAAAACACGCATAAAACTATAAAAAAAAAACAGTTAAATTAAGTTGTGTATATTTACCCGTATAAAAAAATAGACCATAAAAAATATATTAAAGGCAAGGTCGATTTGTTGAGTAATATTGGAACTCCATTCTTGGCAACGCTCTACCTTTTCGCTGAAAAAAAAAACATAATAGATTAAATAAATTAGATGAAATTTCGCACGGAACGTTTTTGTTTGATTAAAATTTTCATTCATTGCATTTGGGCGTCCAATAAGCGTACAGAATTAAAAAAGAAACTGGTATTATCTTTTGAAATACTTTTTCTACTAGCGTAAAAGTCCCACTACTTAGTTGACTTTAATTTGTTTCTACCTACATATAAAAAATAGTATGTGCAACTCGTATGACGTTGTCGATTACCCACTAAAGCAAATGGCTTTCGTGGACAATCGACAACTTGTCGCTCAATATATTCCGAGCGTAGGGAAATATTAAATTCCTCTCTATTTTTGGTTTCCTATTCCATCTAGTAGAATTCCCCTCCCTAAAAATTCCTATACTACATATTCTTAACTTCTTTAAAACATTTTATTTTTATTTTTTTTAAAACCACATCAGATATTCAGTCCCACTTCTCTTAACATCAATTTTAACACCCTCAATTTCTACTCTTGTGACTCTGCCTGATGATGGTCTAATCTAGACCGAAACTAGTTGCGATAATTGTAATTTACCTGAATAAAAGTTTTGACTTTGAGTTTTATTAGATCTTTTCTATTGGATTCAACCACATTTGAGATGGATGACCTATCTAATTCAAGATGATTTGCTTATCAGGTTCAATACTTTAAACTTATTCATCGTCTCTTTCATTCTCAGCTTAAAATTGTTGGTCTAAGTTTTCTTTCTTATCTTAATCTTTATCTTTTTAGTAAAATAATCGGTTTATTTTCTTAAAAACACTAATTTAACATATTATTATGGTAATTTAAATAATGAATATTTCAGTATTTGATTATTTTATTTGTTTCCATGCTTAAGTTATCAAATAAATTCAAATTTTGTTTGAACTTATTGAACGCCCCTGATATTTCAAAGGTAATAAAACCTTTTATCTTCGTACTTAAAATTTCCTGCAAATATGCGCGACCAAGTTCTATCGTTATCGAAATGCAGGAAGTTTACCAAAACAAAATAAAACAAATTTAAAATATTTACCAACAAACTTCTCAACTTTATACAAAACAACAAAACTAGAAGTACTTTTTTTCATTCTATAAAAGTTTTCATGCAATTTGGTTGCCATTAATAGAGAAAATTGCCAATTGGTTAGATTTTATTGCACATGCAAGTTATATAGTATGTAAAAAAAGTACGAGGAGTAATAAACCCTAATTAAGTATGCAAAACCTTTACAGGGAGCACCATGAAATTTTTGATAAATCTCCTACTTTAAATTACATTTCTTCCGTAAATCTAAAAACCAGGTAGATCGACCCCGTATTTGTTTTAGTTGTAGCAAAGTTTAGGGTTTCTTCATTGTTAAAGGATTAGTAGTTAACAATAACGCAATGCAGTGGTGTGTATTTTGGGAAAAAATACGTTTTAAATTAATATAATAAAAAATGAAAAGAAATAATTATTGGAATCCATTTATTACTTACATTTTATTCTATATCCGACTCGGAAGAGGAAGAATCGTTGTTGACATTAATAATAATAGGGTCGATTAAATCATCACAAATATTGTCAATTTTCCACAATTTTGCCTCTATTTTGATAACATGCTCGATACAGTTTGTCCAATTTTCCTTACTAACATGACTTACAGTACTCTCAAACAATTTCACAACATCGTTTATTTTAAAAGTAGTATTTTTTTTCCAACTTCCCCCTTTACCTGAGCCCATATTAATTCTATGGAATTAAGTTCACAATGATAAGGGGGAAGTCGAAGAACTGATATACCACGAGAAGAAGCCATTTCTTCTACAATATAGGTTTTGTATGTATTCTTGTTCATTTTTGCAATTCAGTAAAGTTCTTTTCTTAGTGGATCTTTTGGAAACTTAATATTTTTCGAAATAAGCCACTCCAAAAGCTCTGCTTTACGCCAACGACTTGTGGGCAATGCTTCTCGTAACCGTGAATGGTAACTTGCGTTGTCCATAACAATAACAGCCCCTTTTGGAATCAGATCTAACATTTGAACAAACCATTCCTCGAAGACATCCCCATTCATATCTTCGTGATAGTCCCCCGTGCGTTTTGAAATAAAAGTTAATAATCCACCATCAACAAAACCTTCAGAATTTCCAACATGGACAATGATAAGTCTTTTTCCTTTTCCAGATGGTGGCTGCAAACCTAACGACAAACCTTCCTCGAATGCCTGCCTTCCGCTTTTAATGTTTTCATCTTGCCAAGATTTGGAAACTGTATATCCAGCATTTATCCATGTTTCGTCTAAGTAGAAGATTTTCAAATTTTGTTCTCTGTTATGTCGAATGCTTCTTAAATAGTCTCTTCTCCAAAAAACTATTTCCGGTTTATCTATCAAGAGAGATTTTCTATTATGTTTTGTATATCTGAAACCCACATCTTTCAAAAGTTTGCATAATGTCATTCTGCAGAATTTTGTATAGTCCGTATCTTCTTGCACTGTCATAATTTTGTCAAGTGTTGGAATTTCCTTTCGTAAGTAAAATCCATGGACTTTACGTCTTAGTCTTTGTTTTAATGACTCATCGATCTCAATTGGTTTTCGGCCTGAAGGAGTTTTAGGGGGTTGAAGAGTTCCATTCTTGCTTTCTTTTAGTAATCTATAAATTTTTGATTTAGCAACACACAACATAGCAGCCGTTAACTTCACAATATCATCAACACTTGCACTTGGATCCTTGTTTTTCAATGATATATAACAATTCATTATCAGAGTTTTTTCATTTAAAGATAATGGACCTGTTTTTGGTCGTTTAGATGGTCCTTGGCTTATCGACATTGTTTGGTACTTGCACAATTAATATTCAACAAATGTTTTAAATATATTCCAACTGTTTACAATATTATGTAAACCATACAACTTTACTAAAAGAACTAATACTAAGTACTGATTTAATGTACCTACTTTCTTTTAAAATAATATTCCCGATAATGTTTCTAAGAAAACTGGGTTGTTTGGAAAATCCCTCTCAATAATCGAATAATCTGTAAATAGGTGTAATCGTATTAAACCGATTACAGTAGACCATTTGCCATTTAAAATTTCTGAGAAAAATTCCCCAAACACTACAGATAGGAGTAATACAAATAAAAAATATTCATTTTGCTTCTTTGAATTTAATAAAAATTGTAACGGTATTTTGCTACCTCTGACCTAAATCGTATATTCTTTAGCATAGCTGCAACTCATTCGTTCACTACAAAATGTACCTTACGGTATACCCTTTTAAATTATATTTTGGTACGTCTATGAAATCTACTTAAATGAATGATTTATTACTCCTTGTCCTTTCTATATAGACTATAATTTTGGTTTTAATTGTTTTTCAGACACCAAACAGCATTGTTTAGCAATAAATTAACAACGAGAAAATACGTTTTGGGTTCGTTTGAGAATAAGTAGTCAGAGGAATGGTATTAGGGCCTGTATTTTTGACTAAGGGAGTGAAGCTTGTCACTGATTCAGTTCTCTAACCCTTAATATTCAAACAATTACATTGAATTCCGAGAAATGATGATCATTGATTTCATCACTAAGACATTGAAACAATTATTACTGAATCACCTCTTTTAAATTCACACTAAATATTTTACTGTTGCAGAAATTGTTATAGTCTATTTGTTTCCTACTGGCAACTGAAAAACTTCATTTTAAAAAGTTAGTTAAACCTCTAGAGAATAGAGAGTAATCTCCAAACATCTGAAATTAATTTATCCTTTAATTTATTAAAGAAATTAATCAACTGCACATTTTTGCAATGGTCTTGAAATGTTAATTTCATTTTAAAATACATAATACAGTTTTTTTTTTATTTTTCTCAACGTAAAAGTAAAATAGTTTTATTCCGATTATAATCATTGAGGACTCTTTTTATGTCACCAATTTCAAATCAAATATACTATAACAATTTGATGAAGTCATACACAATCTAATTACAATATTATATCGGTTCTCAACGATATTTTTAGAATAAACAAATTGCGATGATGTTATATTTGTAAATAGGTATAGAAACAATATGGAATTACCAACTAAATTTGTTGTTTCAATCAATAATTTACCCGTTAACCAATTAAAAAATCGTAGATGGTAAAATATTTGTTTTTGAATACAATTAAAACAAAAAGATAATATTATGTTTTTATCAGCCAATTATATTTTGTTATCCACCGGATTCTTTTAATTTGATAAGAAAATGTAAACAATTAATCTGTTAGTTGTGTTATAAAGTTTATGCTGAAAGGCAAAAACGTCTTTCGATATCTTAATTAGTGCTAGACACACATTTGAATGTTTTTAATTGAGCGTACTATAGATACTTTTATCAGGATACAATTTTTTATGATACTTATCTGGGTGGCGTTTTAAGGGAAATAGAATGAAATATTTACCCATGTCGTACACTAGAAAAAATAAATTTTATGGTAAAAATGATACTTGAAAGTTTTATATAGAGTAAAAATGTTAAATATAAAACGTCTTAGGTATCTGAGAAACGGCTGCACAATTTTTATAAATGTTTGTTGGTGTTTGGTAGCTTAAAGAAAAAAAGTATTTTTTAAAAAACTATAAGACTTCTATAAAATTGCGTATACTTATAATTAACTAGCTGACCCTGTGAACTTCGTATCACCTGCAACACTTTTTTTACAACTTTTGATTCGTGATTATCAACATTTATTTATTTTTGTCAAGAATAAACGCTCGTAATGTACACGGTTAAAATGGTATTAAGTTATTAAATGAACCTTATTGTTTTTTTTATATATCAAACGATATAATGTCAAATGTCATTTTATATGTCAACTGTCATTTTTCCGCTACCAACTGTAATTTTTCAGCTGTCAACTGTCATTTTTGACATTCGATTATCATTTATAACTGTCTTATGTAAATTTTTACTCTTAAATATAAACAATATGAAAATGAATACAAACACAAACAAACAAAATTTTTGGAAAACCCGAAAATTCAGCTAAAAAAAAATAAAATTTTTTAGAGAACCCTAAAAAAATTAAAAAATCAAAGATTGGTCCAGCCGTTTTTGAGTTACAGCAGGAAATTTTTTTTATTTCTTTTTAACTGAATTTTCGGGTTTTCCAAAAATTTTTCGACTACAATATTTTTTTGTTATCTTATCTACCGCAAAGTTTTTTTATTTAAACAAATACTGAAAATAATTCCAGATACAAGGTGCAGTCAATAGTAAAAATGAAAAGTAGAAAATTGTTTCTACCTGCACCCAAGGTGAAGAAACTTTATTTCTTTATTTTTTCTTTTATTATCTTTTTTTTCCTAAGTTCTTTTAACTCTTACATCCGTTTAACCAAATCATCTACATTCTTCAATATTTTATTACTACACGTTAGTAGATTTCTTAACCAATTTCTTTTAACCTATTGTTTTAATGATTTTTTACCACTTTACCTTTTAATTAAAAAAAATTATAAATAATATAATTCTAAATTGGTTTAAATTAATTTGGTTAGGTTAGGTTAGGTTAGGTTAGGTTAGGTTGGGTTAGGTTAGGTTAGGTTAGGTTAGGTTTAAATTTGAAATTTTTATCATTTAAACTGGGTCACTTAGTATCTTAGTATAATTGTATATTAATTTAAATTGATTTGGTGCTGCGCACGCAGTGATAGGTTTACATCTAATAATATCAAATAAAGACTATTTAAATTAACTAAAATAATTATGGATTAGTTTAAATTAATTTGAATTCAAGACAAGAGATAGAAGTGAAAGAAACAATAAAAAAAGGTAAGAAAACCATAGTTTGCGATAAAAAAAAGGCATTTATTAGCAAAAAATAAGCGTCAAGAAAAACTAAAATGAACGTATAAAGAACAATGCACAGACCAGTTCTAAACCACAGCTGTGAATCTTGAGTACTAACTCAAAAGATAATCATTGTCTGTCTTTCTTCTGATGAAATTATTTTATTCTAATTTTTTTTCAAATACAATTCAAAAGAAGTTTTCAACGTCTATGCTTTTTTAATTTTAAAACATCAGTTCCACTATCTGCTAGTAGCTAAGTTTCCTATAAAGCACTGCCAAAATATAGTTAGGATTTGAAAATGTAAGAAATTATGCAATAACTTTTAGCAGGTTGTTAAACTTTCTGTCATTTTACTTATACAGGGTGAGTCATAACTATTGGGACATAGATTAAGGACAGGTTATTTGGACCAAAATATGGCTATTGGGCCAAATATGCCTTAATATAATGTTGCTGAGAAAAAAGATACAAGGTGTTAAAGTTAATTTTTGTTTTTCGTTTTTTGCTAATAGTTTCCCTGTATATTTATAAATTGATATCAAAATTAGCACAGAGGCATAATCTTAGACAAGAAATAGTATTTTATTTACAATTTTACGTTTTGTCATAGAGGGCGCCACGTGGATCGTTCCTAAACTTTTTTTGATGAAATTTTTTAGTAATTGTTATTAGAAAATATGACGTAAAGATCATTTTTACGTAAAATTGGTACTCTTGTTTAAACATGATAATTTCAACCGTTTTCGATAAAAACGCAGTCGAACTGCTTAGAGTCTTAAAAAAGGATTTCCAATATTAATTAATTTATGAAAAGTATGCTTTGGACTGTCAGATAATTGTTGTTGGTAAATGTCATTTGTTCAGAGTAAATTATTTTTGATGTGATAGTGTAGTGTAATGTTGCATTTTTTAAAAGTAATCATTACTTTTTTTGATTAAAATGCCTCGTCACAATCATTTTACTAATGAAGAAATGCGAAATATGATTTGCGTATACGCACAAGAAAATTTTTGCGGTCGCTCGGCAGCCAGAAGGTATGGAATGTTATACGCAAACAGAAGGCAACCAAATCACAAAACATTTGCAAGATTATATCGTAGTTTAGGTGAAACTGGGTCATTTCACACTAAAAATCGGGGTGGTCGACCGAAACAAATCACACCTATTCAAGAAGATGAACTTTTGGTTCGAGTAGATGAAAATCCTGAAATAAGTTCACGACATCTATCAGCAGCAACAGGAGTAAGTCAGTCGTCTATAATTAGAATTCTAAAAAAAGAGAACCTCCATCCTTATCACTTCACTCCTGTTTAAAAATTTACTTCCAACAGATCTTCCACGACGGTTACAGTTTTGCCAACGTATGCTGAATAAACATGGCAATGACAGACACTTTATTAAGAATATTATGTTCACCGACGAAGCAACTTTTACCAGACGAGGGGTTTTTAATTGGCGAAACAGTCATTATTGGGAAGAAGAAAACCCGCATGCTATTAGAGCTAGACATTTTCAGCATGAATTTAAATTGAATATTTGGTGTGGCATTATAGGCGACCAACTACTAGGGCCTTATGTTCTTCCTCCGAATTTAAATGGAGATTCTTATTTATTCTTTTTGGAAAATACTCTTAGTGATATTTTAGATGATCTGTCACTGGATGTAAGAAGAAAAATGTGGTTTATGCATGGAGCGCCACCTCATTTTTCATTAGCTGTTAGAAATCATCTTAATGACGTATTTCCTCAACGATGGATTGGCAGAGGCAGTGATTTTCAATGGCCACCAAGAAGTCCTGAGTACAACCCGCTATATTTTTATTTTTGGGGACATATGAAGTCCTTAGTTTATGCCAATGAAATTAATACACGAGACGAACTTTGGAGATACATTCAAAATGCAGCTAATCTTATAAGGGGACAGAATAACATTTTTTTTAACGTCCGAAAATCCTTTATAAAAAGAATTAGAAAAGGCATAGAAATCGAAGGAGACCATGTAGAACATTTAGTTTGAGTTTTTGTAAGTTCTTTTAAGTTAAAGTGTCTTTAGTTTTGATTTATCGTCAAAACGGAAACCTTACGTTAGTTGCAACTTTGTTTATTAGTTTGGTATTTGATAGTGGAATTGTAAATAAAATACTATTTCTTGTCTTAGGTTATGCCTCTGGCCAATTTTGATATCAATTTATAAATATACAGGGAAACTATTATCAAAAAACGAAAAACAAAAATTAACTTTAACACCGTGTATCTTTTTTCTCAGCAACATTATATTAAGGCATATTTGGCCCAATAGCCATATTTTGGTCCAAATAAACTGTCCTTAGTCTATGTCCCAATAGTTATGACTCACCCTGTATAGACAGACATTCAATTTCCTGTATAATTTCCTAGTTCACGTACCTTACAACCTTAGACAAGAGATTGCCTTGTCAAAACATTTAGACTTTGATCTAATGAGATGATATTTTTGCCTAACCTGATCTTGCATGTTCTTAGCCATCGATACATTGAGGGCGTGGACAAACTTCATATATTATTAATTCTTTCAAAAGTAATAACTAAATTTATATTCAATACGAAAGTTTTTTTAAATAATTTAATTATTTATTTTCTTTTTAAATTCAACATGATAAAATATCTAAATATAAATTTTAAAACTTTATCAGATGGTCATTTAGAATATAATCGATACGTAGAAGGCGTGGACAATTCTTAATTTTTTCATTTTTTAATTATAATTAGAAAAAAAATTTCAAATAGATATAGAGGCAGGTGCTTTGCTAGTTAAGAATTCTTTTGTGAGGTTCGAGGTCCTAACAAAAATTATAGTAAGTAAATTGCATAAAGATCCTGTCAGCTGTTTCTCAGATTAAAGACGTTCCATATTTTGAAGCTCAGTTTTAGTTTTATATGTAATTACTTACTTTGAGGCATCTATGAAGTAAATTATTAAAGAAGCTATGCTCAAAATGAATACTAGGACAACCTGAAACAGAAAAATATTTAGATATATCAGTATATCAGATAATTAAAAAAATATACTTATATCACAGAAGTGTATTACATAATGTATTTCCCTCGAATATCAGTTTAATATTTGTTTGATTAATCTGGCTAAGAAAGTATTCAGTTAGGAGAAAATGTTCCATCGATTTTTGATGAAAGTAAAAATCTTGCAAAAGTTAATTTGTACAATAAATTATCTAAACTATAATATACACAATGTTGTGTGAAAAAATCTACCAGACATATCTTGCTAGAACCCAAGATTATGAATAAAAGTGGGGTAATATTTTTTACCAAAGTTTTAAGAACCTTTTTCGTAGAAAATGTCACGCCTCTACTTTTAAATTTTCGTTGGACCACCCAATAATTAAAGGTAAGAGTTAACAGTGGTATTAGAAAACAAAATGATCTCTCAAAGTGAAGAGTCAATAGTTGTCATCAGAATTAAGTTAATTAAATGTCGTTTATCTTTGAATCTAAATCTGTATACCTTGCATCAAATAATTCATACAATAAGTTTAAAAAAATAGACATTCTTATAAATACAACATATCTTCAAAGTAAATTCGCGTGACCTTTGTATAGCAAACACACAATATTTATGATGGTGCAACAAGCATGGAATAGAGTGGAAAATGGTCATGTCATGCGTGTTGTACATTATACTTTTCCTACGACCATACTGAAATATTTATAAAGAAAAGGTTTTTATTTACCAACAGCTAGGTTGATATTACAATAAATAAATAACGTGATCAAATATTCATATTCGAATCAAAGTTCCATTACTTATTAACAACATTGATTGTAAAATTACTGCATTTATTAAATGTCATTCTTGGAGAATTGCTTAACTGTTGTTTAATCGAGAAATTTTCAAAAATTTCGGTTCTTAAAGTCTTTTTAAAGATGTTATATCTTCGCCACTGTCAATTAGAATAGTTGCAGAATATTGCGGAAAGAGTGTCCGGTGTATAATTCCAGATGAGGAATTTTTAATAGACGGAGATTTGTTTTCCTAGGTATCCAAATTTATTTATATCAATTCTTTGAACTGTACATGTTCCTTTTTGATAGTTAAGGAAAAAATAGGAATTTCCAACATTCTTAGGACCAAGATCTGTATATTTTTTAAAGATTTAAAGATAAAAATGTCCTGTAAATTGTAAATTTTCTGGAAATTTTTGTTTTTGTGTTAGGTATCTCAACTAAAACTGCAGAATTTAAGTCTTTGAAGTCAGTTATTTTCATTTTCCAATAATTACTATAAAACCTTTGAAATACACTGTAAAATATTCACGTACGTTTATCAGCAGGAATTTATAGTATGGAGCTTCATTAATAAATTTCTTAATCTCCTCTGATGTGAATATTTTTGATTTCTTCGGGCGATAGCCACTGAAGTTCGCTTTGGAAATGCTCTTAATTTTGCGTACTTAGCCATATCTACATCATTATTTATATTAAGAGTTGCTCTTAACATAGAACACTGTGCCCATAATGTTGGAAGGTTTAAATTTCTTGGAGATAATACCAAAATACACCAACAGAATATTTTCAGAAAGTGAATTTGTTTTAAGCTCTTTACGCGATTGAATGAACGAATTATATGCGAGTTGGTATTTCTTTTTAAATGTTTCCTGTAGTAATTTGGCACACATATCAGGCGGTTTTAAATCTAACTCACTATCACTATTTTCCATGTTATTTTATTAAAAATTTCACTTTTATATTATAATACTATTGGTACGTTCGGGTTGTTCACTCGGTGCATTTCGAGTCACGTGGAGTACACTCTTACCGTTTGGATATGGCAAATCGGTATAACTGGAGTAACTCCGCTTTCGTTCGGGTATACCGAGAAGAGTAAATAGAACTTACTCCAATAGTTCTAGTTCTTTTATTGGAATTTTAGGAGTCATGAACTGTCATATGCCAATCTCAATCTCGTCAAAGCCATTTTAAATTGAACGTTAACAAATCTATGGTTAAAAAAGCAAAAAATGTTTGAAGAAATGGATATACACGCATCTAATTTTGATTTTATTACTGTTAATTAATCCCACAGAACTCAGCATAATTGTTTTGGACAATGCTCCATATCACAGTGTTTTACTCCATAAAACATCTCATACAAGTTGGAACAACCACAAATGGATGAGTTCTATAAAAGGGAAATGTTACCAAATTAACGAGCAAAAAAATACTGAAAAAGGTTAGTCGCATAAGGAAGCAGTTTTTCCAATATATTTTTGGTTTTTCTTATGTATTTTGGGCCCCTTTATCACTCGTGTTGTACCCGAAAGATATGGAGGTCTTTTAACATATTTTTAGTTTGTAGTATTTTACTTCTTACAGTTGACGAAAAACTAAATGTCAGCTGTCAACACATACACGTATCATTAGATATTGTCCTGTTATTATTTAGCATTGTTTGGCTTCGTGTTTTTGTATTACTGCTTTAAGCTACCTTTTATATTTAAATTGGTATCTTAAGTCCTTCATAACATTTTCATTTAGGAATGAATAAAATGCTTCAAAATGTGGAGGATTAAGTCCAGTAAAGTATTTAAACATGATATTTGTCGTTTTTAGGTTTTTATATGAAAAATAGTTTTTCCTGTACGAGTATTTCCGTCCACGGTGAAGATTTGAATATACTTGTACTATCTTTTGTTTCAATTTTTGTAATTTTTTTTTTGGTTCAGTTTTTCTTTGCCTTATAAAATTAGTAGAGCTATAATTGTGTTCCAACATATTTGTAGTGGGTTTAATTGGGAAATTCTTAGATTGATTCTCAACATTTATTTGATTGTCTGAGACACTAGCATGTTCTTGTACATCAACTTGAATTATTTCTGCATTTTCCTCAACTTCAGTAGATTCATTATTACCAGAAGGTTTTGGATCTACGCAATTATGAACGAAATGTTCACTACAAATATAGGTGGTTTTGTTAATTGTGGCAAAATTCAGAGTTTGGTTGCCACATAAATCAATCCATTTGAGGCATCTGCTCGGACATTTTCTGGGTTTAGGAAACGGAATAAACTTAATAGAATTCCTTCTTCGTCCTTTAAATAAAGTTCTTGTATTATTTCTACAATTTTGATATGCACAATGCTTCATCGCAATTTGTATTGTAGAATCACAACGAAGATACAAATCCGGGTAGAATTACTCTTCTCGATGGTATTTGCAATAATAAAAGCAGATCAGAGTAACACAAATCACTAACAGATAAAGTTAGAATAAAAAATCAGTAATACAAAAACACGAAGCCAAACAATGCTAAATAATAACAGGACAATATCTAATGATACGTGTATGTGTTGACAGCTGACATTTAGTTTTTCGTCAACTGTAAGAAGTAAAATACTACAAACTAAAAATATGTTAAAAGACCTCCATACCTTTCGGGTACAACACGAGTGATAAAGGGGCCCAAAATACATAAGAAAAACCAAAAATATATTGGAAAAACTGCTTCCTTATGCGACTAACCTTTTTCAGTATATTTTTGCTCGTTAATTTGGCAACATTTCCTTTTTATAGAACTTATCCATTAAAGAATGGTTGACTAGTCAAAACGGTCTTTAAATCTTGTAAACTTACAAAAGTCCGGCAACACTGTCTATACGTGGCGACGTAAAATTATGATGACGTGTATCAAATTTTGTTTTGCACCGACTATACTACGTTTTACTTATCAGTGAGAGATTTACAAGTAACATATTTCAATAAGTAGTGCGTTCAGCTTACGAGTATGCAGGTACTTTTAAAAAATCTTTGAATAGAAAAACGGCTCTAATGACTAACGTGAAAATGTTATCTTTAGAAAAACCGGTCAACCCGAATCAACAACTGTCTCTTTTAGTTTTGGATTTGTGCCAGGGAGTCACATCGGTTCACAGTAATGACATTATATATTTCAGAGACAAGGATAATGGTATATACGCGAGCACAACATCAACACACGACAAAAATTATTTTAAACACTACATCCCGAAATAAAAAATTATGTAAAATGAATTTAAAACGGAGAATTCCCTACATGAGTAACTCATTAATGGAAAATTCGTTTTATTATATTTATTTTGTAGCGATATTGTTGGTAAATTATAAAATTACGTTGTAAACAAATTGATTGGGGTTTAAAGGACAAATTATGTAAACACATTAACGCAATTTACTTAAACAAAACGTATAATTTATGTGATTAAAGTCTAATTAATGTATTTTAATTAAAACTTAATAAAAGAGAAAAGTCGATAGTTTCCATGCAGCCACCCTACATTGTCAAGAGTAGTGACCTTTTGACAAGACGAACCAAATTTCGGATGTTTCAGATATTAATAATTTGATTCGTTGGTTAAGTTTACTCGTTAAACTTACCAGAATCCTCCCCGTTGTGGTTTGGCCAGATATCAGCTCTCCCGCCCAGTCCTTGGCTTCTGTCATAAAAGTCCCTTCGAATTCCTGTTTGCCCTGTCTGGCCGCTTTCTGTTCCTTTTGTTTGGGATCGTTCGGTCCCAATTCGGGATCTTTTCTACAACACAAGAACGCAAACAATCTCCACACCAGTACGATACATAAACCCGCGATGAAAGTGCAAATGGAGGATAATATGAAACACCAGTACTTCCTATCATCCAGACAGGTGTCATGAATGGTAAAGTTAGCTGACGCGTCCTCACCGATGGTAGACGACATTTTGTGCCAAACGAAGGCATTCACGCGGTTGTTTCTGCTTTTTTCACCTCGGATATCGCATAGGGATGGCTTCCTGGGGGACCACCGATGTCGCGCCTTCACGGTATTTATTCAACTGAGCGCGCCGTCCGTCCAAACGAGATTCTACCAATTTTACGTTGACGGTGACGATCGGCGTAGTGTACGTTGCACATTTCCTCGGCGCCGCTACCCGACGCATTGATTTTTTTCTTACCCCTGGAAACAAACGAATTAAACAAATGTAGTTTATTTAAATAAAAGAATCTTTTCTTTAATTTTAATCATTTCTTCCTTCATGAAGACGATTCTCTTTGGAACATGTCAGAAATATAAAAGAATATTGAAATAAGTTATACTGACGAATTATTATCTGAATCAATATAACGATTTAGAGTGTACTAGGCACTAGGTGAACTTACTGTCACTGAAATTCGGTCAAGTTGGCTTTAATAACCCAATTATTGTAACAACTAGTTTTGTATACGAAATATATTTACATAAAGCAATATTTTTTGCGAATTATACTATATTTTTAAGAAATAAATAGAATACAATATAAGGACATTAAAAATAGAAATTTTTAAACATAAAGGATAATAAAAAAAAAACTAGCATCGTCAGATTGACATATTGAAGTTACTATTTATTTTTGTAGCTAGGTACCTGATGTTTATTAGGTAGTTATAAGGCTAGACCAAGTATGGAAGTAATAAGATATAACAATATTAAAGCCTAGATGTTATTAGCCCTAAGGGATTATCCTGGATGTATTTCCCTCTAAGATCAGTATAACTGTGCAATGATATAGAAAAACCAGGAAAAAACTATATCATGCTGATCTTTACAATAACTTAATATATTTGTGTTACAATTACGTCTTATCTATGTATAAAATGAAGACTCAATCAAAGCAAACACTTTAAAAGTGGAGAACTTCCCAGATTTATTTGTTCATTAACAACTTTAAATTGTGGATCTGCTAGATGTCTTTTTATTTTAAGTTCTTCAAGGAAATCTAAATTTTGTTTTTTATTACAAGTGTGTAGTATTTGGATGTCATTGGTGTGAAAGAGTGAGGTTGGATGTTCAAGTAGGTGTTTTGCATAATTTGACTTATCTGGTTGTTTTAATCTATATGCTCTTAAATGTTCGTTAAATCTTACTTCAAAATTTCTTTGTGTTTGACCTATATATACAGCATTACACTTTGGACAATTAATTTTGTCAACACGAGATTTTTTTAATTCAGGTAATTTTGTTTTTACATTTAAGAATTTTGTACCAAAATTATTTTGTGTTTTAAATGATATTATTGCTGATGTTGCCGAAGATATTATTTTTGAAATTTTATTGGAAATACTTCCACAATATGTAATATTTTTATAACTTTTAATTTCTTTAGTTTGTTTAGGAAATATTAGTTGTAGTGCCACTTTCTGTTCTTTTTTATATATTAATGTATTTATTAAATGAACATTAGATGTAGCTATTTGTTTTATGATACAAATTTCTTTATCAAAGTTAATTTTGTCCATTGGAATTGAAAATGCCCTATGTATCATCGAATTATAAGCTGCTAATTTATGTGTTATAGGATGATTTGAATTATATGGTATGGTTACATCTGTTTGTGTTGGTTTTCTGTATATTGAATAATTTAGTAAATTATTAACTTTTTCAATTTTTAAATCTAGAAAATTAATTGAATTATTTTCTTCAACTTCTAAAGTAAAATTAATTTTAGGATGCAAAGTATTAATATAATTAAAAAATATATCTAATTGTCGTTCGCTACCTACAAATCCTACTAACACATCATCAACATATCTATACCAAAATACAATATTGTTTTTATAACTAGAATTAAAGATTTTGTTTTCTAAATTATCCATAAAAATATTTGCTAAAATTGGAGAAATGGGACTTCCCATTGGAAGACCCTCATTTTGAATATATACTTTGTTATCAAAAGTAAAATAATTTTGACTAATGCATACATTAAATAAGTCAATTATATCTGATATTATTCCTGGATGGATATTTCTTTCATCTAATATCTTTTTAACTAGAACTATACATTCTTTAGGAGGAATTTTAGAGAACATATTAGTTACATCAAATGATACTAATTTAGTATTATTTTGTAATTTACATTTATTTAATTTATTTATTAAATCTAATGAATTTTGTACTGAATATTTAGATGTGTAACCATAATTATTTAGAATAGTATTTAATTTTTTAGCTACCTTAGTATTAGGAGTGTTATACGAAACTACTGGTCTAATTGGTTTTGACTCTTTATGTAATTTAATAGTTCCATATAATTCTGGACATTGAGAATTTTTATTTTCTAGATATTTTTTATCATAGTCATTTAATAGATAATTTGAATCATTTACATGTTCTCTTATTTGGTTAGAAAATTTTTGAGTGGGATCGTTCTTTAGAATTTTGACATTACTTGACATTATGAAATCATTCACTTTAGACTTCCAAAAAGTAAGGGTTAGTACAATCAATTTAATTTAAACATAAACTTCCAGTATTTGTTTAAAAAAATAGCATCGTCGTTGTATTGGAAATATTTCTAATACAATTTCAAAAATAATAGGTTAGGTTAGTAAACCGGGGCTACTTGAACTCAAAATTTTCAAATATCTGAATATTTCATACCAATTTGTACTCTTAACTTATAATATGCACTGATAACCTCGTTTTTACCACTTTTCAGATGTTTCTTCACCACCTTAAACTATTTTTGAACTGAAAAAATAATTTTTATCATTTTTAAAAGATCTTAAAAATTGGGTTCAAGTAGCCCTGCACTGGGGATACTTGGTCCAACTCACAAAATCTATTGAAAAAGGTTATTAAAACAGATGGTCGGCTCAAGTAGGATAAATTATTTAGAAAGAAAACTTGTCACGTGTTTTTTTTTCTTCCTTTATTATTCTCTACCATCAACAAGTAATATGTAAAGCGTGTTGCGTACCCCAGTAGTACTAATGCGCAAAGCGTGTTGCCTATCTGGGTTTGTTCTGTGGTTTAGTAAGAATGGTACTACTTTCGTTATTAAATTTTGCTTAGGTTAAGTTCAGATATTATGTAACAGGTCGGCTGAAAAGTCCCCAGTCTACCATAGTAAAACACAATTTTTTGACAAAATTCATTTTTTGCCTTCAAGGGCGATACAGCGATTATAGCGACCTTCCAACTTTTCGATACCATTTTTGTAGTACTCCTTCGGTTTGTCCTTAAAATAGGCTTCAGTTTCGGTGATTACCTCAGTATCAGATCCAATTTTTTTTCCCGCGAGCATTCCCTTCAGGTCAGAGAAAAGGAAAAAGTCGCTGGGGGCTAGATCTGGAGAATACGGTGGGTGAGGAAGCAATTCGAAGCCCAATTCATGCAATTTTGCCATCGTTTTCGATGATTTGTGACACGGTGCATTGTCTTGATGAAACAACACTTTTTTCTTCTTTATATGGGGCCGTTTTTTCGCGATTTCGGTCTTCAATCGCTCCAATAATGCACAGTAATAGTCGCTGTTGATTGTTTTTCCCTTTTCCAAATAGTCGATGAACAATATACCGTGTGTATCCCCAAAAACTGAGGCTATAACTTTGCCAGCTGACTGTTGAGTCTTTCCACGCTTTGGTGGCGGTTCACCGGCCGCAGTCCACTCAGCTGACTGTCGATTGGATTCAGGCGTGTAGTGATGGAGCCAAGTTTCATCCATAGTCACATATCGACGCAAAAAATCGGGTTTATTACGACTTAACAGCTGCAAACACTGCTCAGAATCATCAATTCGTTGCTGTTTTTGGTCGATTGTGAGCACGCGCGGCACCCATTTCGCACAGAGCTTCCGCATACCCAAATATTCGTGAACGATATGTCCAACACGTTCCTTAGATATCTTTAGAATGTCAGCTATCTCGATCATATTCACTTTACGGTCACTCAAAATCATTTTGTGGATTTTTTTGATATTTTCGTCGATAACCACCTCTTTTGGGCGTCCACTGCGTTCACCGTCTTCGGTGCTCATTTCACCACGCTTGAATTTTGCGTACCAGTCAATGATTGTTGATTTTCCTGGCGCAGAGTCCGGAAACTCATTATCAAGCCAAGCTTTTGCTTCAACTGTATTTTTTCCTTTCAAATAACAATATTTAATAAGCACACGAAATTCTTTTTTTTTCCATCTTTTTGAAAATAACAAAAGTTGCTTCACTAAAAATGTAATATCTCACAAACTAATACTCCGACAGCTATCAAATTTTTACACGAATCTTTTGAAGGTTGATACTGTCTAAAAATGAAATGGATTTAATTCTAGTGTCGTCATCTATAGGTCAGACCGGGGACTTTTCAGCCGAGCTGTTACGTGAGTTGTTTTAGTTAAACTAATACATTGTCTTTTAACTGGATCTCTCTTTAAATTTGTGTATGTGTAGTCGCCAATAGGTGCCTTGCGGTTGGTACCGACGATTAGTTCTATCAAAGTTTATGTTGGCATATTGACAGGAGAATTCTTGTCAACCAGTAATTGGGTCATTTTTCAACGCATTGTGGTCAATGTAAGTGCTTAGAAATATTATTCTTCTTTTGGGTTTGGATTTTTATCTTTGGCAATTTGGGGCCATCTTAATTGAATTTAAAAAGAAAAATCATTTATATAGTTAGTCTGACTATCGTACGTGATTTGCCTTATGTATTTTTGGATTCTGTCAGCTGACTAACCATTTTTGGGATTTGTTAAGAAGATATATTTTCTTACGCACACACACACACCACGTGTTCGAAATAACCCTATAACATCTAGGGTTTTTTTATTACGGGTTTTGGTACCCCCTACGTCCTGATATTGGAAGGATTACCATAGCTTGAGATCTAAGTCTCCACCTCCTTCAAAGGGACACTAGTGACCAGAAGAGCTGTCTGAACACCAATTGGAACACCTCAGGATTACAGATAAACTCTTATAGAACATTTTTTTTTGTATCTCTCTCTTGAATTTATGTTTATCTATTTGTAGCGTTGTTTTCAATACTCGGTACCTTCAGTACCAGTACTGAATTATAATTATTTAACCATTGTGTCAGTTTCATTGTTTGAAGACCTAAATTGTTAAGTAAAGTAATTTATATTTATTTTATCTCCTAGTTTTATTTATCTGGTTCACCATATTGTTAAATTATTATTTGTTTATCTTGGTAGTTCTCTGCTAGTGCCTTAAGACTCAGGAGTTTCTGGCTTTAACCGTAAAGCCAGTGGCGCGGACTCAATTTTTATATTTTTACTGTTTACCTCTACGGCTGAGCTCGGGGATAATTTGCCAGTAGAGAGTTACCGCTAGCTGAGTATTACCAAGTTAATTTATTTTCCTACCTTCTTCCTTTACCAAACTCAAGAAACGTGGCAAACTCTAAAGAAACATTTTAGCAAGCAAAAAAGTTTTTTCAAATCAATATAATAGATAATATACGTACAATCCTATCTATAAATTGGGAACATGGAAAATTTCTCTTTTCAGCAATTTTGGTGGATCTATTTTTTTTATAATGTCCTCCCACTTATACACCATTATGTCTTTGTTTGCTGGCCATTTCCATCCTTTGACGAGGCTCTGAAGTCGTCAAATTCAGATCAACCGACCCTTCATCCTCTGAAAAGACAAAGCCACTGTTTCCATCTGAATGTTGAAGGTTGTAAGCAGCATCATCTTCGGAGGTAGAATCTTCCAAACTTTGTTTTTCTTTGATTTTCAGTGCTTTCTTTGAGGTTGATTTTTGAGACGATTTGGCTCCTTTTTCTTTTTGGGCTGATTTGGCTCCTTTTCCTTTTTTTCTCTTAGATGATGGGTCTTCTTCTTCTGCAGACTGAACATCACAAACAGTGATGCTTTCACCTGGTGCAACGTTAATTTTTTTCTTTCTACCTTGAGGTTTTACAAAGTCAACTCTCTTCGGTTCAAGATGATTCAAGAAAGCATCTCCAACAAGATCAAGGTTCATTGATTTGTCTTGTTTAGGCAATCGAGATAAAAGTGGGTCTGCACTTACAGGGAAAATTCCAGCTTTCTTGAAACCAGACTTCAAGTTGTTTTCCTCATTAGCCAAGATTCCATCTAGCACAGTTTTGAGTAGCATGGGGAATTGATTTTTTGGAAGAGTAGGTGCTCTTTTATCAGCTTCTGACTGTTTCCAATTTATCAATATTTTTCTCCTCTTAGACGATCTAAAGAAGGCCACATCGAGTGGCTGAATCAAATGAGAGGAATTTGGTGGCAAGCACACAAATTTCACGTGATTTTCTTCACACAACTTGACAACTTTCATGCTTAAATGTGAAAACAAATTATCCCCAACCACAATTTTAGTTCCTTCTTGTTTCTTGAGCACAGGGAGAAGATGGGATTCAAACCAGTCTTCAAATATAGCTAGATCCATCCAGCCATGCTTGCTCCGATTGTACCTAGTACCAGCAGGCCCATTTTCTGTCCAAGCAGACCACAGGTGCTGTACCAGCAGCATTGCCACAAAACATCACTGTGATATTGGCTTTAGTTGAATTTATTACCCTCTATGTGTATTTGCAACCACGTTGGCATATAATCTTACTTCGCCCAGGATCATCTGACATGCACGTCTCATCATAATTATAAATGTTTTCTGGTGGGACATCTTTAGCAAGATCACTGAAGTCATTAATCACTGACGCATCAATTGCTGCACGAGACCGTTTAATGTTATCGGCAAACCTTATTGACAACTGTGGTTGCCTACTCAAAAATAGTTTTGCCCAGTCACGACCAGGAAAATTGTTTTTAAAACATTTTACTGTTCTCCCTTGTTTGTCCAGGTAACTTTTCACAATAAACCTAAAATCTATTTCATTGACCGGGAAACCAAACTCGCATATCTTGTCCAGAACATATAGGAAGAAGTTCACTGAAGTCCACTGAAATCGGTGTTTATCAAACTCATCAACATAACCTCAATAATGAAAAGGAGGGAATATCAGAATCTTTGTAACATGCAACAGCCTCTGCTTAGTGCTGCCTTCTGTTGGGGAAACGGTCAACTATGTCCATACTCTAAGTTTTACATTTGAAACTCAAGTAGACCCGGTTTACGGTAAGTATCGCAAATGAATAATGTTTTTATTATTCTCTTTTCATTTTTTTGGGAACTGATTGGTCAAAAGATCCAAATTATGCTCAATCATATAGACCTATTTCCCTTTTTTCTTGTATTTTTAAAACATTAGAACGAATGCTAAAACATAGACTAGAATGGTGGATACACACACAAAAATTACTGCCTAACAACCAATTTGGATACAAACGAGGATATGGTACATTAGACGCTCTAACTACGCTTGTTACAGACATACAAGTTAATTTTTCGAGAAATAATTATCTACCTGCTTTATCCTTAGATATAGAAGGTGCTTATGACAGCGTATGTTTACATCGGTTAAAAGACAAAATGGTTATTATTTTTCAAATCCCCTTAAAACTTGCAGAAACTATTATTAATTTTTACACCAATAGACGTATTATACACGTTAGAAATAAAAAAATAAACTACTAGGACCACGTCACAATAGTTGGGGACTTCCACAGGATCGGTTTTGAGTCCTTTTCTTTTTAATCTTTATACAGCCGATTTTCACAGTATTAACATAACCAATATAACTTTTAAAACAATTCAATATGCTGACGATTTTCTCGTTTATACCGAAAGAACAAAGTATGAACAGTGCCTTAAAATCCTTAGCAAATTACATGAAAGCGTCTCAAATTGGTTTAATAAAAATGATTTTGATCTATCCAGTCATAAATCAAGTGTGTGTATTTTCTCACGACATAATATTCCTAATCTAAATACAATCTCTTTATATAATTAAATTTTTAATTTTTGTAAACATATAAAATATCTAGGTATGACCCTAGATCAAAAATTAACATGGAAACTACACATTGAATACATAATTGACAGAAGCAATAAAGGTCTCAATTTCTTAAAATCTATTTCTAAAACCTGGTGGGGAGCCGATGTGGAAACAGCATTACTGTTTTATAAATCGTATATCAGATCAATTCTGGATTATGGATCTATACTTTATCAGTCAGCAAGTAATCATATCCTAAAAAAAATTGATATATTCCAACGCACTGCTCTTCGTATTTGCATGGGTGCAATGAAGTCTAGCCCTATAGCCCCACTTCATGTTGAAGCCTTAGAACCGCCACTGAATTATAGACGAGATCATTTGAGCGAAAAATATTTGATAAAAATTTCATGTCTTAACAGTTCATTATATTCTGTAATAAGCTCTCTAAATATAGATGATCTAACAAATAGCTATTGGACTCATAAAAATTCACCTACCCTATGCAGAGCCTTTAGAGATATGCACAACGTAAAGTGTATCAGCAGTATAAACACAACGTAAAGTGTATCAGCAGTATAAACAATTTTATACTATATGATTTTTTCTCTTTCTTTTATGAAGCTGATGTATACACACCAACTTATTATAATAACTCTATAATGGATACATGTACTTTTAATTCACTATTGCAAAAATGGCCAGAATCCGTTGTGTTTTATACAGATGCATCTAAAACAATTAAAGGTACCGGATGTGCTTTTTACATCCCATCTATGGCTATTGAAAAAATTGTTAAACTTCCAACGAACTTCTCAATTTTTAGTGCTGAAGCATTTGCAATTTTCAAAGCATTACAATACTTTGACAGTCTAAACCATATGTCGGCCTTAATAGTATCAGATTCACTATCTGTTTTATCCTCTCTAAAAAATTCAAAAATACCCAATTATAAATCTAATCATTTCATTAGCCAAATTAAAATACTCCTGACGAATCTTGAAAATAAGAATAAAATTATTAAATTTATTTGGGTAAAAGCTCATATTGGTATAAGAGGGAATGAGCATGTGGACGATATTGCTAAGATTGCAACTACTTCTTTTAATGAAAATCCTACAGATGATAGAATCTGTATTTCTGATGCATTCATTATCTCTAAGAAAAATCAAATGGAGCGATGGAAAGCTTATTGGAATACATTTTGTAAGCAATCAACAACCCAGTATACCTTAATACAACCCTTTATTCCAAAATCTTACTGGTTTAAGGGTTTCAATGTACCAAGAAAATACATAACCACTTTGATAAGATTAAGATTCGGACATGCTTGTTATCCTACCCATCTTGCGAAGATCAACATCTATAACTCAGATCTATGTGAATTTTGTAATGAACAATTTATTAGAAAACTTAAAATCTGTTCAGATATTTCCTCCATTCCATATAGTAAATTTATTAGCGACTGGTGAGAAAAAAGTATATGATTTTTTAATAAAATATATTCACGATTTAAATGTGTGTTTGTAGTTTGTTTAGATCGTAACCTTTGTCTAACCCATTTGTGATATACCTCCTTTCCGTGGCCTAGTCTTGTAAATAAGTAAAGAAAAATGTCCTGATGGGTCCCTGGACGAGAAGCGAGTGTCCCCGTTTTTTCCCTCTGTTGTTGGTTCTTAATAAACGTGTAGAGTCTGGCTAAATAGCTAAATGCTTAGGCCAAAACAAAAAAAAAAAAAATGAAATTGGAATTATGTTTCAAAGTAGTTTATTTAATTAAAATTAAAAATCAAAAAAATAATGGGCATAAATAATGAAAACAACAAGTATTCTAGAAAAATCAAATAATACAAAGTAACAAAATAAAAAATTCAAACGAAAAATTTAATTAATTTCAAATAAACTTGGAAGTTACGTTCAAACGTTATTCTTAATTCGAAAAATTTAACATTTTAGTATCTGATATTGCCACCTCATTCTCCGTGGAAGGCTTCTTATCAGGTCATTTATGTAATCCAAGTCCAAATTTTCCCATTCTTCTATTAAAACATTTTTCCAGCTCATCAAGGTTGTCTGGAGCGATATTACGAGTTCTTATGCGCCTGTCCAGGTAGTCCCAAATATATTCAATTGGGTTTAGGTCTGGACTAACTGCTGACCAATCTAAAACAGTCATTCTGGATCTGATTCCGAAATTCCTTAGTCTTTTTCTAGCCGTATTGACAGATATTCTAAAATTACGGACTCCAGAGAGAACAATCTACAGTTGCCTGTGGACTGAATAAGAATCTACAAATACTTTAATTCATCATTTTTGGTGATGTATAGAAGATGAGATATTGTTGAGATATTGACACTTTAAGTATCTTAGGAGCAGGCAGATTGAGACCACTAAATCGTACTGAACCCTACTTATCCCAACCTATCTTTACACTCTTGAAGATGACTACAAAGTGGGAATCGAAACGTCTAGACAAACATTCTTCTGAACGCGGTTATTAGTCTAGTCGAGAAGTCATTTAAATCGGATTTGGGTTACACCGATCCGAAAAATCTGATTTTGGTGTCAATCGATTCGAAATGACAAATATAAAAATATTCCTGAATATCAAAATCCGTTTTAAAAAATTTCCTATTGTCATTAACAATTTAAGATTTTTATAAAAGGGGGTTTACATTTTTGTTAATAACTCAAAAACTATAATAGCTAAAACATAAAACTGAACGGATTCTTAAAGGGCAGGAAATTTTCAATAACAAAGTCCCAACTCCCCAAATTGTAGCTCAATTATTTATAGGTCTAAATTAAGGAGCCCGTATCCCATGCAATCTGAAACGAAAATGTGTCAATGATTTTTTTGTCCATGAAGTGCAGACATCTCTTAGTAATAGGATAAACTAACAGAAATAATAATAGAATCCTTTCACTAAATTGCTCAATTCATCGGAAAAAAATTGACCTGCTAAAAACACATGTTTTAGGGTAAAAATCAGTTATATAATTCTCATTTCTAGACCTTGCCAGCCAACAAAATATATTTTGTATTTTATCTTGGGAAAGAACGAGGGTAGATCAACATTTAGTAATA
Organism: Ophraella communa; assembly: GCA_035357415.1. Taxonomy (NCBI): domain Eukaryota; kingdom Metazoa; phylum Arthropoda; class Insecta; order Coleoptera; family Chrysomelidae; genus Ophraella; species Ophraella communa. The sequence continues at coordinate 1,777,848 of CM068982.1, read as the reverse complement.
TCAATAGGTGCTCTATAGTAATTATTACTTTTATCTTTAGTTTTTATTAAAAACATTTTTTATTTGTATTTTTAATTCTATATATATACCTAATCACTGGTAGGGTAAGTTAATTATTTTTATAAGTTTATAGTTGTGTGTGATTCTTTTTAGATCAGTTCTAGGTAAGTGTCAAAAAATTAATAAAATATTATTAACTTAGAGGCGATGCATTTACAAAATGACACATTAAAGTGGTCAACATATTTTAATTTTGTAATACCTATTTACTTGCGTCGAAAATTCGGAGACTAGGTACTTATGAAGAATAATGATGTTTTCTAGAACGTTGCTGGATTTAAACTAATGTTTTAAAATTTGATAAAGTGCTGGAAACTACCCACTATTACTACCCGAATGTTAACCCTTCAGGATTATTTGTTGACTTGAAATACGGTTTCTTAGGTGCATCGCCTGATGGTAAACGAATTATTGTAACTATTATATACATATTAGAGTTTAATAACTTATTATGTTTAAGGTTTAATTGATTCAGATGAACTTGTTGAAGTAAAATGTTTTTTAATAGTAGTCACATCAAAAATATCATTGAGAGAGGCCGTAGAAAAGCGTATGGTTCCTTGCTTAAAAATTGAAAATAGTGAAATTCACTTGAAGGAAAACCACAATTATTATTATCAGGTAAGATTTGTTACTGGCTTTTCATTTTACTAATTTTTTTAGAATATTACAAATTATTGTTTTTAGATACAAGGACAACTCGGCATCACAAGAAGAAAAACATGCCATTTTATTATTTATACCTACAGGAGATATGAATCCACTTTTTACCGAAAATATAAATTTCAACAAAACTTTTTTTAACAATATGGTAGAAAAGTTGAGACGATTCTATGAGGATTGCGTTGGGCCGGAAGTTATTTTAAACAGGAGAGGCCAAAGATTAAAATATAAAGATCCACCAGAAAATATTTAAATGTAAAAATAATAAAAGTATATTTTTTAAATAAAATATTTTGATGCCAGTTTTTCTTTTTACTTAATTCAGAATACCACGTATACAAAATTTACGCTAACATTTTTTTCTCTCAGAAACCTGTGACCAGATTTCTTCCAAAATTTGATCAAGAAGTGTCTATATGGCCACCAATAATTGGTATTTTTTTCAAGAATTTTGAATTTACAGTTTTTTGTTATTAACAATTTTATAATTTTTATATTTATTTACAACGATGTTTATTATTCTGTGTCTAATGGTTTTTTAGTTGTTCTGGGAAAATGGAATAGTAAACACTTATTCTGTAAGCGATCGCTCGGCACACAAACAATAATTTTATTTACCCTCATATATAACTATAGATGGCCAGCCGTACGCTGGGCATATTATAATTAAAATTTCTTCAAAAAATAACAATGATAAAGCTGGGCTGCTGACAATCAATAATCGCAAATCAGTATTCTTTTTTTCATTTTACTAATTTGTTTTATTGAATAATTGTTTTGTAAATATCGCAAAATATTTAAAAAACGTTACATTACAAAAATTTTTTTTGACTTCGTTAATAAAAAAAAGAAAAAAATACATAGTGCCTAGTTCCATCTATGATAAAAGTTATAAACTGAAGTACAATTATTTCGTCATTAACTACGTCCATTTTTGATCCAAAGTGAAAAAATAAAAATAAAATGCAGCATGATTTTAGTTTCTAACTATTTCTTAGGTCTGATCTCTTTAGAAAATTCTGATTGGGCTATTTGATAGAAAAATGTTCAACTTAGGAAAGGTTTAGTTTCATTTTAAGAAAATTTATTTAGATTGTTGTTTATTTATACAAATGTAAAGGTCTAAAATAGTTCGCATTTAACATCTCTTTTTCAATATTAAACAATAAATTAACAAAAAATCAATGCAATCCTTACCTAAGTTAGACCTTTATATGCAATTTAGTGAAAAAAATAAAACGATTTGGGTTGTAATAACGGAGAAAGTTAGAATAAACTTTTGGTCTGCAGGTGCCATTCTGATGTACAGCGATACCCCGTCCTTAATGTTGAAAATTGCATATTAATAAAAAAAATTAAAAAAAATTCTAGCACTAACAGAAAAATTTTTTTCGTTATTTTTCACATTTATACCCATTTGTTAATTAAAAAATTACATCTTCATTGTTACTAACTTTAAATTCGTTATATTCCAAAAAACCTAGTAATCATTCTTTCGACCGCATCTTATCGAACATTTTAAATATTGTATTAGACGTACCTACACATCTAAGGATAAAATTATGCCATAGGTATTTGACTTTTTAATCTGAAAATCTCGTGAAAATAACTCCAATAAAAGAACATATTATATTCCAAGATAACAACAGGTGGATATTTTTATAAAGTGAAATATTTATCCATATTGCGTGTCACGTAAATTTCTAAAAAATACTGTTGGTCAGTAAAATATTAACACGGCAAATTACTTCCCACTCTATACAAATAAAGCCACAAGACATCGCTTAAATATTAGGAAAAGCCAACCCGCGTTGAGAAAAAAAGTTTACAAGTTTACGAATATGTCTGCAAAGAGAAAACTGCTAACTTGCCAAGTTAAGTTAAAAAGTAAATAAAACTAAGATACCTACTAGCTACAAGCTTGTTGTTTTAGATAAAGTTATTGTTTGTAAAGCGGGATTTAAAACAAAAAGTAATGTAAGAACTTGTTACTTAATGTGTGTTACGTATAAATAATAATTTTGTTTGGTTTGCGCCGACGCCAACGTCGTTGGTTTCGTTATCGATTGTCGCAGTGTTAGAAACTAAGAAGTGCCGCTGTTTTACCATATATGATAACCTATTTTTGTCGAAATGCTGTGCTGTAACAGTCGTCTCAAATGTTACAATAAATTTGCTAAATGTTTTCATACATTTATAGTAAATCAAATAACACGGTTACATTCCCATCCAGATTTAACAGTGTTTTCCACATCCTATCGAACAACTGATTGCACCAGTCGATTTAGCGTCTCAAAAAACCCTATTTTCCATATTTTTAAGCATTTTCAAGGAGAAAAATTTTTACTTGAAAAAATGACAAGGCAAATACCTTTGAATTTGCTGCCTTCAAATTTCGATCCAAACCTAATTTATATTATTTTTGATAAAAATAATCTAGAACCACTAAATCGACCACGTAGAACACGAAAATAGCGTCAAAATAGCAAATTTCCTGATAGTTTCTAAAAAAATGGTCAACTATCGAGATTTCCTTTACTATTTTACCTCCCATACAAGCCCACCCAGATTTAACACTGTTCCATACATCCTATCAAAAAACTGATTGCATCAATCGATTCAGCGTTCCATATTTTAAAGCATTTTCAAAAAAAAATGTTACTTAAAAAAATGACAAGGCCAATACCTTTGACTTTCATGCCTTGATTGCGAGTGTATCAAGTACCCACCCCGATTTATTCGGATCGCTATTTAAGGATGTTCTATATATCCTATCGACAAACTGATTGCACCAGTCGATTTAGCGTCCCAAAAAACACCGTTTTCTATAATTTCACGCAATTCTAAAGTCAAAAGTATTTTTCTCACAAAATTAGCAAGGCTACCTTGGATTTTGCTCGAAATTCATCAAAAATTAGATTTTTGTAAAATTGGTATAGAACCATTAAATCGACCACGCGGAACCCGAAAATCGCATTTAAAATGCAATATTATCAATAATTTCGTTAAAAGTTCACTACTTTTTATTGCGAGTGTATCAAGTACCCACCCCGATTTATTCGGATCGCTATTTAAGGATGTTCTATAAATCCTATCGACAAACTGATTGCACCAGTCAATTTAGCGTCCCAAAAAACACCGTTTTCTATAATTTCACGCAATTCTAAAGCCAAAAGTATTTTTCTCACAAAAATTAGCAAGGCTATCACCTTGGATTTTGGTCGAAATTCAACAAAAATTTGATTATTATAAAAATGGTTTAGGACCACTATTTCGATAACGTAGAACACGAAAATCGCGATTAAAATGCAATATAAGAGCTCATTTTCATTAAAAGTTCAGTTTTTTTGAATTTTTATAATAATCAAATTTTTGGTGAATTTTGACAAAAATCCAAGACTATAGCCTTGCTCATTTTTTTGAAAAAATTTTTGGATTTGGATTTGCTTGAAATTATAGAAAATGGTGTTTTTTGTGACGCTGAATCGACTGGCGCAATCAGTTCCTTGATAGGATGTATAGGATAGTCATAAATCGCGGTGCGAATGGGAAGTATGCACTCGCATTCAAAAAAACTGAACTTTTAATGAAAATGAGCTCTTATATTGCATTTTAATCGCGATTTTCGTGTTCTACGTTATCGAAATAGTGGTCCTAAACCATTTTTATAATAATCAAATTTTTGGTGAATTTTGACAAAAATCCAAGACTATAGCCTTGCTCATTTTTTGACAAAAATACTTTTGGATTTGGATTTGCGTAAAATTATAGAAAATGGTGTTTTTTGTGACGCTGAATCGACTGGCGCAATCAGTTCCTCGATAGAATGTATGGGATAGTCATAAATCGCGGTGCGAATGGGAAGTATGCACTCGCATTCAAAAAAACTGAACTTTTAATGAAAATAAGCTCTAATATTGCATTTTAATCGCGATTTTCGTGTTCTACGTTATCAAAATAGTGGTCCTAAACCATTTTTATAATAATCAAATTTTTGGTGAATTTTGACAAAAATCCAAGACTATAGCCTTGCTCATTTTTTTGACAAAAATACTTTTGGATTTGGATTTGCGTAAAATTATAGAAAATGGTGTTTTTTGTGACGCTGAATCGACTGGCGCAATCAGTTCCTCGATAGAATGTATGGGATAGTCATAAATCGCGGTGCGAATGGGAAGTATGCACTCGCATTCAAAAAAACTGAACTTTTAATGAAAATGAGCTCTTATATTGCATTTTAATCGCGATTTTCGTGTTCTACGTTATCAAAATAGTGGTCCTAAACCATTTTTATAATAATCAAATTTTTGGTGAATTTTGACAAAAATCCAAGACTATAGCCTTGCTCATTTTTTTGACAAAAATACTTTTGGATTTGGATTTCCGTAAAATTATAGAAAATGGTGTTTTTTGTGACGCTGAATCGACTGGCGCAATCAGTTCCTCGATAGAATGTATGGGATAGTCATAAATCGCGGTGCGAATGGGAAGTATGCACTCGCATTCAAAAAAACTGAACTTTTAATGAAAATGAGCTCTTATATTGCATTTTAATCGCGATTTTCGTGTTCTACGTTATCGAAATAGTGGTTCTAAACCATTTTTATAATAATCAAATTTTTGTTGAATTTTGACAAAAATCCAAGACTATAGCCTTGCTCATTTTTTTGACAAAAATACTTTTGGATTTGGATTTGCGTAAAATTATAGAAAATGGTGTTTTTTGTGACGCTGAATCGACTGGCGCAATCAGTTCCTCGATAGAATGTATGGGATAGTCATAAATCGCGGTGCGAATGGGAAGTATGCACTCGCATTCAAAAAAACTGAACTTTTAATGAAAATGAGCTCTAATATTGCATTTTAATCGCGATTTTCGTGTTCTACGTTATCGAAATAGTGGTTCTAAACCATTTTTATAATAATCAAATTTTTGGTGAATTTTGACAAAAATCCAAGACTATAGCCTTGCTCATTTTTTTGACAAAAATACTTTTGGATTTGGATTTGCGTAAAATTATAGAAAATGGTGTTTTTTGTGACGCTGAATCGACTGGCGCAATCAGTTCCTCGATAGAATGTATGGGATAGTCATAAATCGCGGTGCGAATGGGAAGTATGCACTCGCATTCAAAAAAACTGAACTTTTAATGAAAATGAGCTCTAATATTGCATTTTAATCGCGATTTTCGTGTTCTACGTTATCGAAATAGTGGTCCTAAACCATTTTTATAATAATCAAATTTTTGGTGAATTTTGACAAAAATCCAAGACTATAGCCTTGCTCATTTTTTTGACAAAAATACTTTTGGATTTGGATTTGCGTAAAATTATAGAAAATGGTGTTTTTGTGACGCTGAATCGACTGGCGCAATCAGTTCCTCGATAGAATGTATGGGATAGTCATAAATCGCGGTGCGAATGGGAAGTATGCACTCGCATTCAAAAAAATTGAACTTTTAATGAAAATGAGCTCTAATATTGCATTTTAATCGCGATTTTCGTGTTCTACGTTATCAAAATAGTGGTC